>OY751445.1:13932724-15237998 GCA_963565745.1 Phengaris arion | reverse complement strand
CGCACGTCGCGTCGAGCTGATAGGGTCCCGAACCCATTTTTTACCCATTGCGTACGAAACCCTAAAAACATTTTCAATATTGTACACAGAAGTATATTGCAGTGGGTAGAGTTATTTGCTGAAGAAGTTTTTTCTCCAAGAAAACTATTCCACGCGGGCGAAGCCGGGGGCAAAAGCTGGTATGTTATATTTTAATATTTATTCTTTTGCAATGTATCTATAGGGTAGGTACTTACTTGTGTATTAGTAGAGTTTCAGCACTGTTATCTTCCTCAGATAGCGAAGACTCTATTTTCCCGTAAAAAGTTTGTGAATATGAACCTACTTATTATCCTTAAAGTAATTAAAATAATGCAAAATAAAAAACTGTTCAGGTTTAGGTTAAAATAAGGTAAACTAAGTAGGTACATACCAAAAGTAATTAATTAATTATTATCATTGTTGCTACAAGGTCTTAAGAAGATTTTCTAAGAACATACTGCAATTTCAGTCTAAAATTCGTAGAAATAATCCAGGTAAAACACGATTAATACAATAGGATAATCATTAAAGGGGACTAGCTTTTGCCCGCGGCTCCGCCCGCGTAAATACAGTATCCCATGGAAATACTGTACTTTTTCGGGATAAAAAGTAGTCAAATGTTTATCCAGAGTCTAAACTACTTCCATAACAAATTTCATCGAAATTCATTCAGTAGTTTTTGCATGAAAGAGTAACAAATATCCATCCATCCATCCTCACAAACAACGCAGACATTCAAGTAGTTTGGCCAAATTGATTGGATCAAACTTCAAAAGGATTTGTTAAATTGGCATGAACGTGTGTGGAGAAATTGTTCACAAATGATATGTAAAAGGCAAGACAAAAGATACTATGTGTAACGTCTTTCCTCTCGCTCTCTTGCAATTTGTGGGAGTGATTTCGTGAAATGGGACGGAAATGTGTAACAGGAAGTCGTAGAAGCGCACGTGCGAAGAGTTTATTTGACAAATGAGCGTGCGGTGGTAGAGGTGGCCGTCAGATTCTAATAAAATAAACTAAATTAAATAAAACACTTGGGTGATTTCAACACTTGCCTGCTCAAGACTAATCAACGGTCAGAAAAACTGCAGTCGCTTCTAACTTCCTACAACCTGCATGTCCTTCCTTCTAATCCCACCCACTACTCTCCTGATTGTACCACCTCTCTATTGGATCTTATTATTGTTTCTTCTCCTAATAACGTAGCTACTCATGGACAGCTTGATGCTCCTTTTTCCTATCATGACCTTATCTTCTTGTCTTATAAAATTAAACCCCCTAAACGTAAATCCCAATCCTTTCTCTTACGTAGTTTTAATAATATTGATCTCCAAGCGCTTAAGCTAGATGCTAAAAATTTGAACTGGACATCTGTAAACGACAAAGTTGACAGCTTTAACAATATAGTTTTAAAGCTGTATGATCACCACGCGCCTGTCAAGAGAGTCAAAATAAAGCACAACCCGGCTCCCTGGTTTACTGAAGCCATCAAGGAGCGAATGGCAGCACGTGATAGGGCCAAAAGGAAATTTAAGCTTTTTCCTAACGAAGTTAACCACACCAAGTTCAAAACTCTACGTAATCACTGTAATCATTTATGTCGTGATGTCAAGCGACGATATTTTTGCTCCTCTCTCCTTGACCGTGGCACTGCAGATGTCTGGAAATTTCTTAAATCCGTTGGTATTGGCAAAACTACTGTTTCCTCTCCCAAAGATTATGACTTGAATACCCTCAATAAACATTTCTCTCAGGCCCCTGTGACTTTAAGTGCTAGTGCTTAAATCAATACTTTGCAATCTCTGTCCAACTTACCTGTCACCTGTCCATCCTTTTCCTTTCTTCCTTGTACGGAAGCTAAGGTCAGATTGGCAGTTTTATCAATTTCTTCTGAGGCAGCTGGTTGTAATAAGCTTTGTTCTAAAATGATTAAACTGATTCTCCCCTTTCTATTGTCTATTTTAACTTAAATCTTTAACTTCTCTTTATCCTCATGCTGTTTCCCACAATCCTGGAAAATGGCAAATATCCTTCCTATGCCAAAAGTTAATAATCCTACTTCTCTATCATATTTTCGTCCTATATCTATACTGCCATTCCTATCTAAAGTTTTAGAACATATCGTCCACCAGCAGTTCTCTTCAATTTTGATTAAAAATAAATTAATAAGTACACTACAATCTGACTTTCGTACTGGTCATAGCACTGTTTCTGCACTTGTAAATGTCACTGATGACATTCGGTGGGCTATGGAAAATAAATCTCTTAGTGTCCTCATTCTTTTAGATTTTAGCAATCCCTTCAATTACATTAACTTCGATATCCTAGTCGGTATGCTCCAGTCTCTCAATATGTCCACTTCTGTCCTGTCCTGGTTTAACTCCTACCTTCGGGGTCGCTCGCAGCGAGTGCAAGTCAACGATAATTTCTCAGATTGATGTTATCTTGATGCGGGTGTTCCCCAGGGTGGGGTGCTTTCTCCTCTTCTCTTCTTAATCTTCATTAACTTTATTACTAAGGTAATAGTGGCTAAATATTATCTTTATGCTGATGATCTTCAGATATACGGTCACTTCACTATTCCTCATGTAGCATCCGCTATAGCTCTTATTAATGATGATCTTAGTCGAATAAGTGAATGGGCACAATCCTTTGGTCTACTTGTAAACCCTGCTACAACAAAGGCATTATTAATAGGTAGCAAACGGATGTTAGCACTACTAAATAAATCAACACTTCCTCCCATTATTCTAAACGGTTCATTGATTCCCTTTTCCGACTCTGCCAAAAACCTGGGAGTAATCTTTGACTCTCACCTGTCTTGGAATGCCAATACCAACAATGTTAGCCGTAAAGTTTACCACACCCTCCATTCTCTCAAGTTACTCCAAAACTTCCTTCCAGCTCCTACTAAAATTCTTTTGGCACAAACCCTTATTCGACCTATAATCGATTATGCTGACGTCTGTTACCTGGATGCAAATGAAGAGATCCTAAACAAGTTAGAACGTTTGCTTGAATCTCTCCATACGTTTTATTTTTGGATTATAGAAACGAGACCACGTATCCCAGCATACAGAGAGCAGCTCCAGTTGCTTCCTATTCGCCTTCGCAAAAATTATCGCATAGTATGTTTTCTTTTCAATACTTTATTTAGTCCCTCATCTCCTTCTTACTTAAAAGAGCGCTTCTCCTTTCCTAATTTTCACAACTTATCTTGTAGACCCTTTAGACGCACCCTTCTAGATATCCCTCCTCATCCTACTGACTTTTTTGCCTACTCCTTCACGGTCCACGCTACTAAGCTCTGGAACTCACGTATCTGAGTTGGTAAGGTAAGACACTTGGGCTATTTAAGAAAAGGCTGCGTGAGTACTATCTCAGCTTAGCCTTTAATTAAAGTGTTATATAGTATGATTGATTATTATGTATAAGTACGTAATTTTTATGCAATATTTTATTGCAATTGTAATGATTATGATATATAGTAGTTTATTATAATATATCTATGTAAGTATTCGTATATAGTATATGCATTCGTTTATTATTATTGTTATATGTAAATTGTAGTAGTATGCACCATATATTGTTACTTTTATAACTAAACTTTCCTGTATCAGGTCTGCTGGAAGAAATTCCAATTTGGAATAAGCAGCGCCTTTGTACAAAACTGTTTTCTGTTTATTAAGTTGTCAATGTCAATGTTTTACTATGTGTACATAAATTATTAAATAAATAAATAAATAAAATATTTCAGTATTTAGCTTTTTTAAATTTTGACGTTGATTTCTGTCACTGCTTAATGGAAAAGCTTCCGTATTTTATATCATATTAGAAAATTATAATTAAATGAATAAAAAAAATAAATTATATAATGTTACACATCATATTATGATTTTGATTTGATTTTTCTAATACGGACTCACGTAACGATGTTTGCTGTTTGACACTTCACCAAGTTTGACACTTGAAGGGTAATAAATAAATAAATATGCGACTACTGTAAGGCTCGCTCGTTTCTTTTGAGGCCCCGACGAAAACATTAAGTGTTATGAGTTTGACGTGTCTTTTATGTGTATGTCTGTCCGTGGCATCTGAGCTCCCAAACGGATGAACCGATTTTGATCTAGTTTTTTTTTTACTTTTTTTATTCGAAAGCTGCCGTGATCGAGATGTCCTTAGTCTTAGTCGAGATGTTAGCTAAGGAGCTATAATAATAATGTCATAATCAGCTCGCTTACTGCCTGAAAAAAAACGTGTTTTTTTCACCCCCGTCGGGGTTACTTAAAAGTTTCTAGCATTTTCCTTCAGCCCTTAATTAGATAAGGTCGGCAGGAAAAGCCTCGTTTCTGCCTTTAATTAAGAAATCTTTTTATAGAAATTTCATAATTAAATTAATCTTGAAAGTTTTACTAATTATTATTTAATAGTTACTCTTGCAGGCTTTGCTCGCCTTTGATCTTTTATTTACGTTTATTTATCGATTGAAGGATAATTAATTTTATACTCCTCGTTTATAATGGTTTTTGCTGTTTATATTTTTGTCTTGGTAATAAGCAAATTATCTGGAAGTCACTTATTTTCTGAGGTATTTATATTGTATATGTATATGTATAAAAATATTGGAGTTTGACTCCAATATTTTTTATTTATTTCCATACAAGTTAATAAATATATATTTTTAGTTTTAGTTATACGAGTTATCCTACTTGTTGACCTATCACCGGATCGGGAACAGGGCCCCTAGTCAAGAAGCATTCGATAATTTTGACGGCGAACTTCGAAAGAAAAAATGTATGGGATTTGACATAAGTCATCGATAAGTGATATGTCGCTTGCGATGCCTTATGTGAAATCCCATACATTTTGTTTTCGGTTAACGGTTGCATCTTCGCGCATCAAACTCGCGCGGGGCCATCTTTCAGTACAAAGTTGGGAAAAAGATTACACGATTATTAATTGACCTAATTTAAATCATTAAACAAAACAGGTTAATTGAATTAAATCGATCGCATTACATTTTGCATGATAATTCTTATATTACCGATGTTTCAGACATTTCAGCAAACGTGATTATTTCACTCTCCTCAAAAATTTCTTGATTTTGAAGTGGGAGATCCATGCTTTGGCACCAATGCAACGGGCCGGATAAAAACCTCACAGAAAACCGGCGTGAAATAACGCTTGCGTTGTGTTTCGCCGAGTGAGTGAGGTTACCGGAGGCCCGAGGGTGTCGGTGATTAAAGGACCAGGCTGCTCGTTTCCTAATTCCTGGTCCATTTCGTGATAAACATTGTTTTGACATTCAATTGATTTTGACTGCGAACTGATAGTTCTATCTAAAGTATAAATTAACACTTGCAGACAGTTCATCTACTATCGAAGCTTCAGCAAATTAATTCATTTAAGGCGGCCACTTTGTCTTAGTTGTGTGCGGGACGCAGGTGTGCCCGATGGCGAGATAATGTCACTTACTCAGTAACATATGGCTGGACATATAATGGCGATTAAATGGGGAACGGCCAGGGAAAAATAATGAAAGACAACATTTTTTGCTTAGCAGCTCGGTCGTCATCAGAATTTAATTATCTATTTTAATTAAAATTATTAAGTAGGCAAGGCTTTTGGTACCTAAAAACTGATGACTTATCAGTTACATAAGTTAATTGGTAATATTTATGATTTTTAATATCTATTTCGATAATAATGAATAGTTATAAAGCAATTACATCAGAATAGCTGTATTACCTCACTCATTGCTCTATTAGATTCGTCAGTGTGGCCCTAACCTACATTATACAACAAGATCGCGACGACGCGACGCGACGCGACCGCTATGTCATCCAAAAGTTACTATAGGCAGCCGATATAAATTGTGTGCGCGGTGTGAACTGACTCTTAGCCCCGATTTCACCAAACTTCTTAAAACGCGCTTAATGCTAAACCCGGAATCTTTCTCCCTCCCTCATTCAATGTTAGAACGGGATAGACTTATCTTAAACCGTAGCGCAGCCCCGAAACTTCGGTTTAACGCGTCGGTGAAATTGGGACTTAGGGATTAGGTTTACAACGAACACTACTAATTTTGGTTATTATATTTGTGTGTAATTATTGTTAAAACTTTATAATAGACAATGTTTGTGTTTGTGACCCTTTCACGTTAAAACTACTAAACGGATTCCTATAAAGTTTGTCATGGTAGTAGTTTAGGATCTGGATTAAAACATAGGCTACTTTATATCCCGAAAAAGTACAGTACTCCCGTGGGATACTATATTTACGCGGGCGGAGCCGCGGGAAAGGGCTAATGCTACTATATAAATCTGAATGTTCGTGAGAATGGATGTATGGATGTTTGTTACTATTTTGTTTGTTACCACTGAACGAATTATGTATCGATATCTAAAAAAATGGGTAGAATTTTAAAATAGACAACAAAATTAGCATTTAAACTAGTCACAAGATACAAGTTTCGCTAGGACACCGGCCGCGGCCGAGGTCGGCCATTACACGCTCGGACGCACCTGCTGCAGATGGCGCAATCACGTCCAAATATATCACAACATCATCACTAAACAGTTCAATTTCAAATAGAAACATGTTAAAAAACGGCTAAAAATTCATGTTTGTTGCGTGGGAGCCTGATAAAGAAGTTTTATTACCAATCAGCTTCTGCCCGCAGCTCCGCCCGCGTTATTTAACGGATTTCGATGATACTGTATTCAGTATCCCACGGGAATACTGTACCTTTTGGGGATAAAAAGTAGCCTATATTTTAATCCAGAGCCTAAACAACTATACCAAATTTCATCGAAATCCGTTCAGTAGTTTTAACGTGAAAGAGTAACAAACATTCATCCATCCGTCCATACTCACAAACTTTCACATTTATAATAGTAGTAAAATGGATCCCGAAGGATAAACGTAGCCTGGGTATTAAAAACTTAGTTTTAAATTCCATATGACCTTTAAACATAAATTCTAATACGTGGGAGAAGCAAAAATCCATAGGGCATATCTTAAACTTTTTGTTGGCTCCAAACTTGCTCCAAACCACAAAGTAAGCAAAAAGCTGTATGAAGTCCACACGGTGGGTTTTAAGATTACTTTATTAAGGCAAAATACTCAAAGTCTTCTCAAATTGAGACCCTTAAGGTAGTTCCACAGTCAAGTGGCGAATACTGGTTCTCCTTCATATGGAAGCCCTAGCCTGTATAAGAGGTAGGGAATTGGATGAGGATTCCAAAAGGTAAGTGGTAAGTGAAGCAGATAGGAATGGAGTTGTAGGAACCTCACGCCACTGCAGTTGCCGCCACACCATTCTTCCTATCCGCAATCGACATGACGTGGGCGTGGATAGGCATGACAGTGGTGTACAAGCCTGCAGTGTCATGCCGATTGGACGAGAGGAATTAGTGTGATGTATGCCCACCCTTACTGTCCATGTAATATTGCCAAATACTTTGAACTATGTAAACAATGAACAGTACGAACTGTGAACCATTTTACTTGGTATTAGTTATACTATTAATTTTCGCATGCCACAAGAATATAGACATTATACCATGTACGGTGAGTATTTATCACCGAAATACCAGGACTGTATAATAGGCTTTATATAGGCAGGCCTCGTTTGTAAAAAGCAGGCCACTACACACGAGTGTGCGGTAGGGGAACCACAAATCTATAATATTCATGGACAGTCCTTTTACTAAAAATTACGTTGTGTGATGTGACGTCATCTTCTAAAAGAAGCACTACAATTTATTATAAGCAATACGAGACTTGGTCACAGTAGGTCACAGTGCATTATAAGCAATTCGAGACTCGGTCACAGTAGGTAGGGCCCTGACCTAGCCACTGTAAAAGCAGGTATTGGCCTTACAGGCTCTGTAAATTGATTGTACCTAGTCTAACTTCAGGATCAAGTGTTCCTCTCGTAAGAGTAACGGTAGCTAACTCTCTAATATTCAACATTTATTTATTTATTATTAAAATAACTTTAAATTATACGTTAGGAATTTTTGGTTTGTTGAACTTATCAGTATCTATTAGTAATTATGTATACTGTATATTCATTGGTCAATTTCATCATATAGTATTGTTTTTTTTTCAAAAATTATTATGAGGCCAGATTTATGGGTTTGGCTTAGTATTTTAGAACATTTTTCAACAAAGTGTTTTGTCCTTTAAAATATGAAAACATTGTCACTTTAAGGTTATGTGTAATGACGTGCTAATAGGAATACAAGTACATATACTCATAACGCCCTGACAACTTAAATCCAACCCTAATACCCAACGTTTAAAGTTCGAAATCCAGAGAAATGTTAAAAATTAATACCTATTGCATTGAAATATTGTGAACGTACTGTAACCGCGCCTTTCTGCTTCTAAATGCGACTAGATTAATCAATTAATTATTTATTACAGTTATTAGTGTTTATCGCAAGCAATTTAATAGTCAATTAATAATGTTTCAACTATATAATACTGGCAGACTGATTATGTTTTTATTTATTTTAAATTTCAAAAAGAATGCACGTATCACGCGTACGGCGCGGCGTTTCATAATTTAAGAATAAGTTATTTAATACCCCTAAGGCTATTGACCTTTCTTATTTAGGTTTGTATATTTAGAGCTGATATTCAGGTATTACTTTTAAGTATTATGGAACAAGTAATATCCTTCTCATACTTTCTTACGTCAAGCGCCTTTAACTGTAATCGTAGCAAAGCTACTGGGATGACTATTGCAGAATTTTAATTAATTAATATTGTGCACTTATTCTGCAGACAAATTCTGAGCAACCATACTTAATTAATAGAAGTCGCCTGGTGGTCAAAATTCGAGCGTAATTCATAACATTCAAAATTTTAAATTTCAACTTTAATACACAAAAAAAATGTAAATGTTGTCTATGGAATGTGAAAGGAAGATTGACAATTGTGTCAAACCAACACCTACTGATATTAAACCAACGCATGATAGTGTGAGCGAGGTAGTGTGTGTTACTCGTAGACGTATATATTATAGACGAGGCATGTTGAGGCAAAAACTGTCTCCACTTAAGTAGCCCCACTTTTGGAGTTTTTGGGGCCATTTTGACATATGAAGTATGGTGAAATCAAGATGGCTGACATTTGAGGTATGGTGAAAACCAAGATGGCGTGACTTTTTCTTGTATTGAGATTTGTTCTGTCAAATGGACATCATACCCTATCTTTGGTTTTGAAATATTTGGTGTTACTTTATTTTTATTAATATTATTAATATTTCTAAGCATTATTAAAAAACCTTCTCGCACACCTCCCTCCACATAAACTTTAACTGTGCCAAATTTCATACTCCTGCGTTTGCGCACAATTTTCGTAAAAAGGGGTAAAAACGTTTCGTTTAGCATGTTACTAGGTATTTTGACATTTTTATACTATCCTGTGTCAAACCAGAGACACACATTTTATTCTAGCTCTTAAAAATTAGACTATTACCTATGAAATTTCAATTATTAGACGTAACCTGCAGTAATAATAATATCAAATTGTGTTTAATTTAAATTATGTTATGAACGCTTTATCACCTTTACTATTATGACACAGGTTTGAACTAATGACATAAAGTACCAATGATGATATGACAGTATCATTGGTACTTATCATAGTACCAAAAATAAATCAAGTCTATTTATTAATCTCAGTTTAGTTGTTGAATTAGGTATAGGATTCCGCTCCAATATTCACCAACGTTTTAATAATGTTATTTACATTATTTTGTAATTAAATAAAAACTATTAGGTACGTACCTAATAGTTTTTATTTAATTACAAATTCATCAATGCCTTTAGCGCATTTTCTAAGTATTACGGATTTAAACTACGTTTTATCCTGAATAGTTAAAAAGACGCGCAGTTTTAACCAACTTTCAGATTGTTATTTTGTTACATTGTTCTTCTACATTATTTACAATAGTATCATCAACTTTAATAATTGAAGATTTTAAAGTTAGCATCGACGGTTTTTTTTATTATTAAATATCTAATTAGGAGAATAGTTTTCAAATTCACAGCCGCTAAATATAAATTTTTATCATCACACTTGCCACTCCTCTGGCTGTAATCGCTTACCATCAGGCGACCCAGCTCATTGTAAGGCTGTGCCGGTCATAGAATTCCTAGTAATCGCGTGTTACACGAACGTTCTGGTACAGCGGTCATCGCGTGATGTTCACACGTCTCCTGACTCAAGGTGGTTTATCCTGTGTAAATCCGCTTCAAGTGGGGCTAGACTAGGGGGAAATGCCGTTGAACGATATTTATAGTGGGGCTAGATCAAGGAGAAATACCGTTGAACGATGTTTATAGTGGGACTAGATCAAGGATAAATGCCGTTGAACGATGTTTATAGTAGGTCTAGATCAAGGAGAAATGCCGTTAAACGATGTTTATAGTAGGACTAGATCAAGGGAAATGCCGTTGAAGGAAGTGTCTAGTGGGGCTAGCCATAGAGGAAATGTTGTTAATTCTTGAGATATGTTTTGATACTAAATGACAATACCAGTAATAATTATTGCAATATATCATTGTAATAATCAAATAAAATATATTTGGTGAGACAAAATAAACATAATAATAATGATCTTAAAGCGATCAATGCCGCTTCTTATGAGTCTATGCCGCTAAAAAGGTCATTGACATCACACAGCTGATAGATTAAATTGGTAATAAATAAATCAATTTTGAAATCAGCTGCGAGGTCAATGAGATCACAGTTGTTATGTGTTCTAAAGAGCGCAATGTAATTTTATTGTGTATAAACAATAAGTAATTGTTTCGCATCTTATAATTTATATAAAGCCTAAACGTCTTTACTAGCAGGAGTTTTGGAGAACGTTATATTATATGCATATTATTATTGACTAGATGTTGCCCGCGACTTCGTGCGCGCAAAAGTTTATCTCCAAGACACCGTACATTTTCCCGCGACTATGTCCTTCCCCGTAGTCTACTCTATATCTGGGCCTAATTTCATCAAAATCGGTCCAGTAGTTTCGGAACCTATTCAATGCAAAGCAACAAACATAAATACAAATAAACTTTTCCTCTTTATAATATTAGTAGGTATAGATAGATAAGGCGTACACAGTACTGATGGTTAAGCTATACAATGTTTTGTCCTTGTCTGTCAAGCGACTTTTCCAATGTATCAGACAAGGACGAAACATTGTATAGCTTATACATTAAATTGTAATACATTTTTTGACGTGATAACGTCTTATAATTCGATGGAGCCGGCTGCACGCACGAAAAAACATGACTCATGCATTACCAAGTACTGTTACCAAGTACCGTTACCTGTTACTGTTACCAAGTACTAGCGTTACCTCGCATTGCCTCACCTCCTCATTATTATATTATTATTGTTATTGTTGTTGTTTTTGTTGTTGTTGTTGTTGTTGGTATTATTATATATTATTATTATTATTATTATTATATATTATTATGCGCTTAATGTTATTACTCAGTTCGGCGCCGGACTTCGCGGCGGCAAACCTACCTAAGGCGCGGCCAATTAGTTCCGCGCGCACTATAAACATGACGTTGTCACGTTCAACAGCTATCGTCAGTAAACCGACTTTACAGACAACTGATTTTTTTATGTAAGGTGTCTATGTTAATTATTGTTACTTGTTAGTGCTAATAACTCTACATTCTCAAATGTCTATTCAATTTAATGAAATATTCCAATATCCGTACATTCGGTGCTGCTAAAAGGAAACGATTTGATCGTCGACCGCGATTCCCATTCAGTGATTGAAATCGATAATTCACAACTTGTAGCTTTTAATTGAATGGAGTCTATAAATAGCTCCTTTCATACAAATGTGGGTGAAATGTTCGTTATAGAGTTATTTTCGAGCGTTATTTTGATTCAATTGGTCCAGCAAAAATGTATGAATTATGTATGTTAAAGAGTTATTTTGGAGCATTTTTTTTTAAACGGGAATTGGAACACAACACAGCCCTTCTGCAGCAGTATGTACCTATAGCCAGGATCGACAGCTGTAACTAACTAAACCTTTTGATATTATCTCAGGGGTGATCGATATGCTGATAAGCTGTCTAAGAAACCTTAAATATATCAGAAGAATGAAAGAGACATTTTTTCTTGCAGTGGCGACGTTCAAATGGTGTGTCCAAAAACGTATGAAAATTTCCAAGTAAGCTTATATAATAATTTATTAATTTAAGTCCTAAGGCATTTCTGGTGAACTTTATTCTATTAATTTTTAATCTAATATTAGTTCTCTTCCACACATATTGCGGTGGATGTGGCTGAGTGAAACCAGTCCGACTACGCATGAGGTATTTCATAGTGCCCAGTGTGTGCGCCGGAGACAAGAGCCAAGCTCTAAACGTCTGGACCACGGAGGCGTCAATTTTTCATCTAGCTCACCACATGAAAGTAACATTTGGATCTTAATGATACGATCATTAATCATTAGAAGCTCAAATCCAGAGATCCGAGATAAAATATTATCTGACATTGATGAAACTCCCGAATGAGACAAAATTTATTTTCGGGTTCATAAATCCAAGTCATGAATCATTTCATTAATCGACGTGACATATGTAGACTAAACCTAGATTAAAATAGTATTTAGATATCCAGATGCATTGTTTTTAAGCACGCTGAAGTGGACGTGGGCGAGCTATGTCTGTAAACGGACAGACAGTCGATGGAGCAGACAAGTGTTAGAGGGGAGACCACGCTTAGGCAAACGTAGTGTAGGACGTCCTGCGGCAGGATGGACCGACGATTTGAAGGTGGCTGGCAGGGGATGGATGAGTCACGAGGGCTGCCAAAGATCGGGATGGTTGCCGCTCATTGGGGGGCTTGCGTTCAGCAGTGGACAGACATAAGTTGATTATAATATATGATAATTATTAACAACCAAAACCTAGAAACAATGTCGACAAAGTCGTAAAATAAAATCACAAAAAATTTTTTTTTTGGTTCCCTTCCCTACATGTAAAGTGGGGATTTTTTTCCCGTCTACCCCATAGTGTAGGGTATCATTACATAGGTATTTTAAAAACATTGAGACATTGCTAAGACGATTTTTTGATTTATGTATCCGTTTGCAAGACACTCAAAATTTAAAGAGCATTTTTTTGTTAAAATTCTGTCTCGAACAATCTGAAAAACTTTATGAACATGTGATGAACTTTGAAGGAGAACTATAATCGCTTAGATAAATATTATTAGTTCAGGAGTTATAGAGGCCTAAATTGTAAAATGAGCTTACTTGGAAAACTTCGTACAAAAAAATACCTAAATAATAAGGTGAACGGAACCCTAATATATGCGTGGCCTGACACGCACTTGGCCGGTTTCGTAAAAATGCGAATTGTTATTTCTATAATTTAAAAAAATAAAGTATTGCGCTCTACCATAAATCTAAATTAACTAAATTTATCACTTAACATAAACATAAATTACAGATATAGATTAGTAGGGCTGAGCAAATCTTGATTGATATCTACAGACGTACAAATCTATTTATATATTAATTTATGGTGTAACTATCATGTAATCTAATATAATTAATGTGTGCTTCTTGTGTTTATGAGTAAATCATTTACTGAGTATAAGATTTTCAGTGTGTAGTCTGTACTGGGTACTGACAACTGTCAAAGAATATATTAAAGGTCTTTGAACCTATGAAATTGCTGTTCTGCATTACTGGCCATTTCAAATCAAAATAATTTTTGTTTGGCTAAGAATTATAATTTAAAATTAATTTTATTTTAAACAAAACATGGAATTCTTTTTCCAAAAGTAGTCATTTGTTTATTGATTAGTGTTACGTTTTCATCGCATTTCAATCTTTTTCGTCATCATGGATACGTTAAAAATTCGAGTAATTATGGAATATGAGTACCGTCGTGGCAGCAACGCGGCACAAGCGGCACGCAACATCAACGACGTTTACGGAGCTAACACAACAACCCAACGCACCACCTGTTATAGGTTTACTCGCTTCCGTTCTGGAAATTACGAGCTGAAAAATGAACCTTGCGGTCGTCCGAAGACTTTGGTCGACAATGACGAATTAAAGGCGATTGTGGAAGCTGATGGTACACAATCTACGGCTGAATTAGCAGCAGCTTTCGACGTTAGCGTCAAAATAATATTGGTCCATTTGCGTCAAATTGGCAAGGTTGACAAATGGGTGCCCCACGAACTCAATGATCGCCAGTGCGAAGTACGCGTCGAGACGTGCCTTGCACTGCTCAACAGACACACAAATGAAGGAATTTTGAACCGCATTGTTACCTGCGCTGAAAAATTAATTCTTTTTGATAACCGCAAGCACTCAGCAAGTTGGTTGGATCCTGGTTCAGCACCTAAACAATGCCCTAAACGAAAACTTACCCCTAGAACAGTGATCGCACCGGCGCTAGACCACCAAACAGTGACCCTGTTTGGTGGTCTAGCGCCGGTGTGATTCATCAAAGCTTCTTACCAAACGGGGTGAGCATTACTGCAGATGTGTACTGTGAAAAACTGAACACAATGATGGAGAAGCTGGCACATCTCCAACCAGCATCGGTCAATCGCTCGTCTCCGCTGCTCCTGCACGACAACGCGCGACCTCATACTGCACAGCAGACGGTCTCCAAGTTGCAAGAACTGGGGTTGGAAGCTCTCCGTCATCCGCCCTACTCACCAGACCTTGCGCCTACAGACTACTACTTTTTCCAGAATTTGGATAACTTCTTGGCGGGAAAAAAATTCAATACCCGAGAGGTAGTACAAAATGCCTTTGAAGAATTTGTTGCCTCCCGTCCAGCTGATTTCTTTAAGAAGGGCATCAATAAACTGCCACTGCGTTGGCAAAGATGCATTGATTGCATGGGTGATTACTTCGATTAATACAAATAAAAAACACATGAAAAAAATTCGTTTGAATTTTTTCATACATAACGGCAATTTCATAGGTAAAGACCTAATATTACTAACGTAAAGAAAAAAAGCTCGCGGCTGGGCGAATGCGGAGGCGGGCGAGGGGTGAGTTTTTCCAGCCAGGACTTTCGTTTTCGGGGGCTGGCCGCTGGTCGTTTTGTGTTTTGACATAATTTACAGTATGAATTTATAATATGTATGATAGATTTATCTGACACTACGTTCAAAATTATTTTGGTGTCCACTGTCAACCTTAGGATTACGTCAACTTTGTTGACATTCGCCGGTGCTCGAGCTGTCATTTGTAGAGAGTGTCGCCCCTGTGGTACTGTATAGTAACCTAGTAACACTTTCTGTCCGTCTGTTGCCAATGTAAGGCGCGACCTTCGATTCATACATAGGTAACATAGTTTAGTACATAATGATATGTATTGGAACGAAGTTCCTTATAGCGCGTTGCGATATTGAGGCGAGGCGGATTATATTGGCACGACACTTTTGCCACTCGAAATCACAATGTAATAACGACTGTTAAGAATGATCCAAAAAACGACCTTATCACTTTGACAATAATGTAGAATTTTGCAATTACACATTGTGACTGTTATGACTGTTACATATTGTGACTAGCTAGCCGAGCGCTTGATGTTATTACTCAGTACGGAGCCGGACTTCGCGGCGGCAACACTGCGAGCAGCAAGCAACCCCTGGCCCTACCTAAGGCGCTAGTTCCGCGCGCACTAGTTCTACACTTAGTTCAACTATTTGTTTTGATAATATAATATATTAATATTATATTATACAAAACAAATGTACTGTTTGTAATTTGAAATTAACAGCTTTTATTTTCAATTAATGCATTTAAAAGTATGATCGGTACTTACAATAAAATTTAAATTGTTAAAGTGTGTTTGTTCCGGCTAATCTCTGTGATATATATATATATATATGTGTGTGTATATTTCTTCCAAAATAGGCTTAAATTCTTCATTATCAACTATATATTTATATTATAATATATATATTATAACTTCGTTCCATCCGGGTGTCCCTTGACACCTCTCAAGTAATCAACGGGTAAACTAACATAAATTTAATAACTAGATGTCGTCCTGTGGTCGAAATTCCCATAATAATTAATACGATTTTTAAGTTTGAACTTTATGGGTGGGGTAAAGGTACTTTTGCCTCTCAAATAAAAAAGAAAAAGGCAAATACTTTGACAAATTGACAAGCGTCACCGTATAGCAAAGGAATGGTAGAGTGTGTTGTTAATCTGAGGTGGTATGAGTTGTTGTTATTTTTAATATTTTTATGTATTTCTAATTTAAAAAAAAAATCTTTCTGCACACCTTCCTCCACATAAACTTTAATTTACCGACCTTTCATACTCCTCCGATTGGACAATTCTCGTAAAAGTGTGCTGAAAGATTTCACGTATAATTTTAAAAGTACCGGATCGGATCGGACCGATCGATCAGAATACGGATATCGGATCGTATAATGTGAAAACGCTCTCAGGTCCACTCGCGTTAACGTCAGTGTCAATCAATTGTTCCATTTACAGTGTACACGTGTGCCCATTTGTCAAACTCCATACACCATACATTCATCACACAACATAGTTCATACTTAATTTAATTGGACTTCCCTTTTGCCCGTGTCTCGCCGCTCGCGTGCGATAGTTGGAACTTGGACAATTTCGTTAATAATTTTCTATTGCACACTTAATTCTTGTTTCTAAGCAATCCACTCGTTTGTTTATGAAATGTGTTGTTAAACGACTACATTCTGTTTATGTACTTATATTAACTCTTAAAAAAAACTTAACGTGTACAGACTACACTTGGCAGTATTGAAACCTCATTCATCATAATACATTACTTGTTTATGAATTTGATCATGTACTAATTAGTATTACCAAAATACTCTCAGCGTTTTATAAAGATTATTCCTTCAAAAATTAATAAAATTAAAAATTTGTACACCTAATTAAGAAAGTTAAGTTGTTATGTAAGAAGTATAAGTAGCTTCCTACTGGCGTTATATTGATGGCGGTATATCCAAAATGGTGTCGAGCCGTGACGCGACCTTGATATTTTACTCTTAACGCCACTAAAGGTTACACTTCAAAAACTTCTTCAAGATACGCGAATCTTCTTAAGCTGGTAAATATATCCTGATAATTAACATAATTAGGTATTATTATTAATTACATCATTATCAGTAGGTGCCAGGTACATCCTACCTACACAATCTAAAAGTAAATAAAGTAATAAATAATTTTCCAAAATATTCAACTAAAAGTTATTAATTCTTTAAGCTCTGTTTCAAGGGGTAAGTCAGGAAAATAGACTCTGCTGGGAATTACAGATAAGCTTCTGCAGAACAAGTACGAAACAGATAAGAAATACTTGGGAAAATTGGGATTTGAAAGTATTGGGATTTGGGACACAATATTTGTTGGATCTTAGAAACAATACTAATATTATAGTGGAATCTTCTGTTGGGGTTTTAGAGGCAAAGATGCGTATCGTTCATATAGAAATGGATTATGATGTCTATCCAATTCACGTAAAACCAGTTAGGCATTATATAAGTATGACATCTAAATCTCTAGCACATTTTAGGAATAGGAGAGACGACTACATGTAAAATCATATTTCATATACCTACCTTACTCAGAAATATTAAGGTTTTACTACTTGATAAACGTAAAAAAATATAATATTTTATATTGTGTAGTTAAGTTTAAAATTTTTTGCTAAATTAGTAAGTATGAACTTAACTTACGTAGTAACTATTAAGTAATCTTGTGCTCAACGCACAAACTTCAGAAATATTTACAAATATGTTACAAATTGTACAGAGTCCCGCGGAGGTTTTTTCCTACCACGACCTGATTTATGTTGTTTATAATGTTCGCACATCTAAACCAAAACGCAAAACACTTCTGCAACGTAATTTTTCTTCCATGGATGTGGACACCTTGAGGGAACTCAGGTTCAGGCTCAGTACTGACTGGACAGCACTATACGCAGCGGAAACGGTCGATTTCATGGTTGATATGTTTAATGGCCTGCTTAAATCTTTGTACGACATGCATGCCCCGACTAAGCCCATTAGAATTAAGCATCTGCCTGCTCCATGGCTGTCAGATGATATTAAATCGATTATTAATTCCAAACATACAGCCAAAGCTAAATACAAAAGAAGTAACACCAATGAACTTCCCGACAAATACATTAAATTACGTAACCGGTGCAATACTATGTGTCGAGATGCTCAACGGCTAATATATCCATGCATCAGTCGAAAATTGTGATCCAGCGAAAATCTGGAAATTTCTAAAATTGCTTGGTATTGGTTAAATTTAAATCAAAATGACCACTGCAAAATCGACATTAATGTGTTGAATAAACATTTTATTTCTTCTACTAACTTAGACCTGGCTATAAAATCCCAAACTTTAAATAAAATCCTTCTTTTGCAAACTTCAAACTCCGAATCGTTCACTTTCGTTCCATTTACTGAAGGAGAGGTTAAAAGACATGTCATGACAATATCATCGAATTCCGTTGGTGATGATGGCATCAGTCGCAAAATGATTATTCCAAGCCTAGAAGTAATTGCCACCCATTCTTTTACACATTTTCAATTTTTGCTTATAAAGTTGTGCCTTTTCTGATACCTGGAAATCCGCCCACATAATCCCATTACCAAAATCCTACCGTCCTAAAGTTATTTCTGATTTCCGTCCAATATCTATTCTTCCTTTCTTGTCTAAAGTTCTTGAGCGACTTATACATCACCAACTTACAATATTTATCATGCATAACAATCTCCTCAGTACATATTAATCTGGTTCCGGACGGGTCATAGTACTACTACAGCCTTGGTCAAAGTAGCAGATGATATTCAGTCCGGCATGGATAATAAGAAGCTCACAATCCTAACTTTACTTGATTTTAGTAACGCTTTCAATTCTATTGATCATGACATTCTTACCAGTCAGTTAGGGTCTTTTAACCTCTCACCTTCAGTGATTTGTTTTATTCGGAGCTACCTCGTGGGTCGACGGCAGAGAGTTAAAATTTATGAGTCTTTTTCCGATGGGCCAATACTACTGCCGGCGTTCCTCAAGGTGGCGTTTTATCTCCATTACTCTTTCCCCTTTTCATTAATTTCATCACTTCATACATTTCGTCTCATTTTTATTTATATGCAGATGATCTACAAATTTACACTCAGTCAACTCTGGATACATTGCCTGCGGCGATAAGTGTTGTAAGCAAGGATTTATCGGTCATATGTAACTGGAGTAAGGAGTATGGACTTCTCATTAACCCCGTTAAATCTCAGTTGATAATATTTGGCAGTCCGGGGCTGGTCTCCAGAATTGACTGGGATACGTTGCCTCCGGTTCTCATCAATGGTACGCCGATACCATATAGTAAAGTGGTTAAGAATCTTGGCATTTATTTTGATGATCTATCTTGGTCACAGCAGCTGAAACAGATTAGCAGGAATGTGTATTCAACGTGGCACTCCTTGATACGATTTCGGTATGTTCTCCGAGTACCAACTAAGGTGGCCTTAGTCGAATCAATATTTCTCTCCCTAGTCTAGAAGACTACGCGGATGTTTGCTTCATTAACTTGACCGAAGACCAACTTAACAAACTTGAGCGCCTTTAAAATCTGTCGATCAGGTTCATATTCCTATCCACCACACCAAGTATTTCCACTCCTCCTACTCCGTACAATCCTCCTAATGTCCTGCTATGGAACTCTCTCTCTACTCGAATTAGACGATGTAAAACATTAAATACTTTTAAATCTGCCGTTAAAGACTTAGTATGCGTCGGAAGTAGTAACGAGTACGTGTGTTACCTTTTTGTCCATGATATGAAGTTATTGTTTATATTTATTGTTTAACATTGTATATATTATAATATTTTAAATATTAATTAGTTCTTATAATATTATGCATGTATGTATTATTATTTTATTTTCATTTACGTATTTTATTTTAATGTATACTCTATGTTTATAATTTTGACGTGATAACGTCTTATAATTTAATGGAGCCGGCTGCACGCACGAAAAAACATGACTCATGCGTTACCTGTTACCAGCGTTACTTCGCTAAATATGACGCATTGCCGTTACCTCAACTAGCCACGCATTAGGTATGTGAGCAGTGGGACGGAGAGGCGGGGGCGCTTGATGTTATTACTCAGTTCGGCGCCGGACTTCGCGGCGGCAACACGCCTACCTATGGCGCGGCCAATTAGTTCCGCGCACACTATAAACATGACGTTGTCACGTTCAACTATCGTCAGTAAACCGACTTTTTAGATATACTTTTAGCACAGTACCCTTCTCCAGCAATTTAATCCTTTCTTTCAAAGGTTGTCTGGAAGATATTGCTGTTTGTAATAAGGCCGCCTTTGTGTACTTTCGTCTTGTTCTGTGTATAGTTTATATTGTATATGTGTGTGTGCGTGTAACTGTTGATTATGCACATTAAAGTATATTTTCATTTTATTTCATTTTCATGCTCCTGTGGCCTTATATTTCATATACTTTTACCTAATAGTGACGTCACAATTAGGTATGACTTTTGCATGGAGCGTTTTCAAGAGACTTGCAAATTTTTTTAAACAGATCGCTGTACCCACCTATGAAAATATTGACTTTTGTTATACTGTTTCTTCTGAGAACTTACTCATATTTAAGAGTACTATTCATTTATGCAACAAAAAATATTCAACTGATGTAATATGTCGATTGTCTACTTGCTTTTCCAAATAAGACCGGAAAACAAGCAGACTAATCGTTCTCACTCGGCACTAGATGAAACACAACTCAAGCGTTATTTCATGTCGGTCATCTGTGAGGCCGTATCTTACGCTTGGTTCGGCCCATGCCCATTGTTGCTTGGCTCACCGAGCTAAGGTCATACAGTTCTTTGCCCTGTTATTGATTAATCGTATGGCCCTGTATAATGTCCGGGGTTTCCGTGTGGCCTGTCGAGTCCAGTGCACACTAATGTGATGTTATGTGGATTTTATTGTGAGTGGGCGTGGGCAGAGGACGGAGCCCACACAGACACGTGTGCCGATCGTGCAGATTACAGAGCGTTACGGTTGTGAGTTGTGGCTAAAATTAATAAGCTTTTTGGACTAGCAAGCCATATTTTTAACTGACTTCCAAAAAAAAGGAGGCGTTTAAATTGGTAACGATTTCCGACTGGTACCGACTTCAAAATAATGAAGATTGTGTAGGGAAATAGTTAAAATATTAGCTAATTTGAAGGGGAATTATTTAAAAAAATAAGATTTATTTCATTCTTTTTGTATCTATGAGTACTATTAAATATCAGAATTTAAGGCAAATTCGGGCTAAAAGCTATTTTTTAAACCTCCAGAGGGTATAGGCTAAGCGTCAGTTCACACCGAGATGCGACGCGGCGCGTACTTTTTAAGATAGCGCTTCAAAATTGAACTTTATTTATTACAAATGAGATACAAGTTTTATTGTAAGAGTTCTATTGCGAGCTGCAATAGAACTCTTACTCTAGCGCAGCGCCGCTCTTGCGGCGCAATGTGTATGTATCAATGTGTGTCTTTTTGTGTAATGAATAAAGTTCAATTTTGAATCTCATTCGTTGGTATAAAAATAGTTTACCCACCAACTGAATATACACACACAATTTTATAAAAATCGGCCGAGCCGTGTCTGAGGAGTTAAGTTACTAACATTGACAGGCGTATTTGATACTAGATGTTGCCCGCGGCTCCGCCCGCGTAAATACAGTTTCCCACGGGAATACTGTACTTTTTTGGGATAAAAAAATGCCTATGTTTTAATCCAGATTTCAAGCAAGTACCATACCAAATTTCATCAAAATCCGTTCAGTAGTTTTTGCGTGAAAGAGTGACAAACATTCGTAGATCCATTTATCCATCCATCCTCACAAACTTTCACATTTATAATATTAGTAGGATTATATCAGAAAAATTGTAAGAAATCTAAAACGAAACGAAAATGGGATGCGGGAGACTTATTAAGTCTTCCGCATCCCATTTTTTATCTGAAACCTACGTCACACGAGGCGCCGAGCGAACCTTCGAAAGATTGTACCGGAGGGTCGGGAAATGAGCATGTGGGGTGATCACTTACATTAGGTAAGCCGCACGCTCATTTGCGCTTTTGTTACGTTAGGAAAACAAGTTATTCACCCAATGTAATTTTGTGTACACTTATGTAACAAATCCCTAGTAAGTTGTTAAGTGTACTTATGTAACTGTTACTGATTTTGTTTAGTTTTAGGGGCAGTTCACACCACGATGATAATCAACGCTACGCGGCGCTGCATTTGAAAGATAGCTATTCAAAATTGAACATTATTTACCACACAAAAATATACACGTTTCATGCTATGTAGCGCGGTGCAAGGGCAGTAACTTGACATTCGAACTCAAATAGAATTCGAACTCCAATGAAACGTGTATCTTCTGTAACGAATAAATTTCAATTTTGAAAAGCTGTCTTAAAAATGCAGCGCCATGTCGCGTATCGTTTCGTTCCGTTGTGAATGGTCAATTCAGAAGAAGGTTACCTTCTCCGTATTCTTAAGAATACCTGCCAAACTTGTACAGTACGGCTGCAAAATTTTTCGATAAACAAATATCCCTTTATTAAAAAAGAAAACAAAACTTTTAGAGGTCTTTTATTTTCTTAGTGCGATTATTCGCTGAATATTGAACACAACAAGTTATAAAGTATTGAGACCAACTCCACAACAAGACATAATAACAATAATACACAACTTTTTTAATGTTACACTTTTCCACAATGTTTAAATTTTATAATTTTACATAAATAACACGACCGGTTACGATTGTGTTATTATTATGAACATTAATTTCCACCAAGAACCAACAATACCGAGTGTATTGTATCAGTTCACGACAATTACGTACTTATCTAATGGCCGAATACTGAAACGCTAATCAAAATTAAGAGACCTCCTATTCACAGGCTGTCGCTGTCTCTGCTAGCCGATATGACAAGGACAGCATGTGACTTGAACGTCACTTATTGTACACTTAATCCCACAAACACAACAATCAGAACGTAGCGTCTCTGATTGTTTTTTCGTTCCTGCGCCGCGCCCTTGATCTTGGCGACGTCACTGGTTTCCCGCCTTACCCCTGGATTTGCGCAGAATTTGTGTTATCAGGCCTACGTACTCGGCTCGTATATTGTAACTGAACGTTTTGACGCAATAGTCTATTTTGTCTTTAGATAAACATTTTGTTTGCGTATATTGCTTGGTTTATTGTTATTGGAATAGAGTCGAAGTTTAAATATGTGTATTATAGATTAAAAATCTTAAATATGTGTATGATATTAAAGTATTAAATATATTTCCGTTCTTTGAGAACTTAGCGCGGGACCTACTCTAAGTATGTATTATGATAATTTCGTGTTTTTTTTTTTCTTCAAATATAACTAATACGTGAAGCAAAAACTTTGAGTACTGTTTTACGAGAATTGTGCGAACGGAGAGGTATGAAATTTGGCAAAGTTAAAGATTATGTGGAGAAAGAAAGAAAATACTGAAAGATAATACCTTTAAAAATGAAGCTCAGAAATACACAAAATTTACAAAAATATATAATTAAACAACCTCACTCACACTACCATAATATAATATCAACTGGAGTTGGTTTGACACAATTGTCAATCATTCTTTCACATTCCATACACAAAATGTATATATTTAAATTGCGTTTGCGGCAAAAGAACCCTAATTAAGTTTAAACTTATAATATAAAATATGATATAACTATTACGGTCTTATTTCGACCACTGCACAGGGCAAGGTCTTGTATATTATGTTAATCCCAAAAATAAATAATTAGAAGACATAGGTACAGCAGATACATACTAAGGCGGGTCAATAAGTCCGTGACTTTTTGAATTTCTAACCTCCTTATTGAAAAAGCAACACTACTCCTGTCAACAGGCATCTGTCAGTTGACTCCTTTCAAAATTTGAACTTGCTGCGTCAGTTAGTTTGTGTTTTACAGCTATCTTTATCAGACTATCCAGTAACTTAAGGAAACAATGGAAAAAAGTGAATTTCGTGTGCTTATTAAGCATTATTTTTTGCGAAAAAAAACCATTACCGAGACCAAGGCTAAGCTTGATAAATACTATGGGGACTCTGCACCATCGATTTCAATGGTAAAAAAGTGGTTTACTGAATTTCGTTGTGGCCGTACAAGCACTGAAGATGCCGAACGTCCTGGACGCCCAGTTGAGGTCTCTACACCCGAAACAATCGAAAAAATTCACGATATGGTGTTGGCCGACCGAAGATTGAAAGTGCAAGAGATTGTGGAAGCCATAGGCATCTCGCATGGCTCAGTGGTTTTAATTTTGAATGATCACTTGGGCATGAGAAAGCTTTCCGCAAGTCGACCACAAACGCAATCGTGTAACAACTTCACAGGAAGGTTTGGCGTTGCTTAATCACAATATGGAGGAGTTTTTGCGCCGTTTTGTAACCGTGGACGAAACATGGATCCATCACAACACACCAGAGACCAAACAACAGTCAAAACAGTGGGTTTCTAAGAGTGAATCGGCGCCAAAGAAGGCCAAGGTGGGTTTGTCAGCCAATAAAGTTATGGCGACTGTTTTTTGGGATGCACGTGGGATAATTCACATTGACTATCTTCAAAAAGGAAGAACAATTAATTGGGAATATTATGCCAACTTATTGGACCACTTCAATGAGGATTTGAAAAAAAACCGACCTCATTTGGCCAAGAAAAAAGTTCTTTTTCACCAAGACAATGCAAGGGTGCACACATGTGCAGTTGCCATGGCAAAAATCTATGAATTGGGCTATGAATTGCTCCCACATCCACCCTATTCTCCAGATTTGGCTCCGAGTGACTACTTCTTGTTCCCAAACCTGAAAAAATGTCTCGGTGGAAAAAGATTTGACTCCAATGATGAAGTCATCTCGCAAACAAAGGCCTATTTTGAGGACCTCGACAAATCATATTTTTTGGAAGGGATAAAAAAATTGGAGAAGCGTTGGACAAAGTGTATAGAGCTCAAGGGGGACTACGTTGAAAAATAAAATGATTTATTTATCAAAAAATCTGTGTTTTATTCCAAAAGTCACGGACTTATTGACCCGCCCTCGTATTATCCTACTAATATTATAAATGTGAAAGTTTGTGAGGATGTATGGATGGATGGACAGATGCTTGTTACTCTATCGGGCAAAAACTTCTGAACGGATATTGATTAAATTTGGCATGGTAGTATTAACAGCCTATATTTTTTATTTCGAAAAAGTAGTGTCCCCGTGGGATACTGAATTTACGCGGGCAAAAGCTAGTTCAATTACAATTTAGTAACCACTCGTTATTCTCCCATTACAACAACACTATAGTTTAAGCTCTATAGAGTTCTCAAGAACACAAAAGGCGCTTTTCAAATAACTAAAATAGATGTAATTCTAGCTTCCAAGATATTTCGAAAGCTCGACTTTCAAAGTTTCAGATTAACTTAATTGCACTTTATCGTATTTCTTAGAGCTTTTGTTCGGTAGCTTCCAATTTGAAACGAAACTTATTATGTGAGAGCTTCGGGAAAGCCCTGCCAGATGGTTTTCATGCGTATCAATGCTTTCTTAGAAATTATTTCGATATCGATACATTTAAATTGCAAAATTCGTGTTCCCTTCTTTCCCTTTCGAGTTCTGCGTGAGTGAATTTGATTATTATTATTATTGTTATCTGATACGACGAGCAATTATTGTATATTTATTGTTATCTGATACGACGAGCAATTATTGTATATTTATTGTTATCTGATACGACGAGCAATTATTGTATATTTATTGTTATCTGATACGACGAGCAATTATTGTATATTTATTGTTATCTGATACGACGAGCAATTATTGTATATTTTTTAAAGGCCTCTGTGACTCAGTGCGTCGGCGCTCAAGCCCGAGGTCGCGGGTTCCAATTAAATACTAATAAAACCCTAAGGTTGTCCTGTAATGCATTGTTATTTCTGTAACTGAGAAATTGTACCCTAGATATACATTTTTGGGAATGAATAATTAATGTTTTTTCATTATTTTTTGTTTTCTCGTCGATTTCAATTTTCATAAGCAATTTCTTATGAATGGTTTTAAATCATGGTCACAATATGACGTATTTAATGTTCATTTCTGGCCTACTGATTTGTGATATTGACCTTTGATCAGCTAGCAGTGACGTCACAAGATGGTCACAAGACATCGATCTGCGAATTTAATTGGCAGTCCACTCCAGTCTCCAGCCCACTAGAATCTAGTGACTGGAGTAGCTTCTTTGTAGTGGAAATGCTCTATTGTCTATGTCTGGCAAACACGTGTATGGTGACTCTTGGGGTCAGTTCACACTGCGACGAGACGCGACGCGACGTGGAGGTGCAATTTTTTAATCAAATTAAAAATTAAACTTTATTCGTCACACAAGAAGATACACGTTTCATTGTGTTCGCTACACAGCGCATGAGCAGTGTATGACTGACTTTATATGAAACGTGTATCTTTTTGTGTAGTGTAATTTAATGAGGGTTTTTAAAGTGAAACTTTTATTACATCATCTCAAACTTTTTCGTCTGTGTGTTGCATGTCGCGTGACGGTCGGCCGCGGAGTAGGGATAAAGTGAAAGGCGCTCGTCAGAGCAGCCGAGGCCAATATGGCGGCGCCTATAGTTCGCATCAGCTGACCGTGTAGTGTATAGACTAGTACTCATTTGTGCCAGTGCTCCACGCTATTTTGTTATTAAGTTTCACTTTTACCGTGGTTTCATAAAACCACACAAACCTTTTGATATTTTTTCTGCCGTTCGGGGGCAGACCCAACTCACACAAATCGTCACCTGGTGACGTAAGTGGTATCAAAACGGTCAATAAGAATTTTCGATTCTTTTTCTGTCACCAGGCGGCGCTGGTAGCCCGACGGTCCTTGTCATGTCAAAATGCTGTCAGATGTCACTTCAAAATCCTCATTGCAAGAGTTCATATGTCAAGTCAATCATAGTCAATGTCGAAGGCGCTGCTCTTGCAATGAAACGTGGAACTTTTTGTGTAGTTAATAAAGTTCAATTTTGAATGCTGCACCACTTCGCGTCGCGTATCGGTGTGAATTGACCCTTAGATCACAGAAAACTAGCACGATGACAGTTTTATGATGGAAGAAAAATATCTTAGTGGCCGTCTTTACAAGGGTCAAACCTGACAGCAAAACCAACGTTTGAATGACTTTAAGGGGTTTCTAAGCATGTATTTATGTACAATTATACACATTAGGGGTGTTCTTCTGTAATAATATTATGCACAATATGCGTCGCTGTGTGGCGTGACGCTGCGCGCAATTTCAAATTCCTGGCATGAAACGTGTTACATCTTTTTCTGTAGTAATAAAAGTTAAATTTTGTATTGCCTTACAATGTGCGCGCCGCGTCTCGCTCAAAGCTTAGCTCGTGGCTGTGCTCCGCTGTGTTTTAATTAAATTTTCACGTGAGTATTTCAGGATGTTTGTTATTGAGGGCACAGTGCAATCGATGCCACATTATCGATCCACCCTCACCTTGTACTTGTGCCGAGAGCCGAGACAGTATTGTACAAATATTTCGTATACTTTGGAATGTGTAGAGGTGTGTGACAGATAAATTAAAATACGTAACATTGTATCATCCTTACTACTTGTAGCGACCCTAACGTCGTATAATACGTCTATACTTAGACTGGCCATAAATACTGTTACAATTAAAAATGAACAAAATATTACATTTGAATTTGGAATCTGTCATTTTTATATTATGATTGTTCATTGTGTTTTCTCATTTTGGCGCCAATACATTGTACAATATTTTGCTATATTAAAATGGAGTGGGGTAATAAAGAGAACCGAATCGCTGTGATTGCATTACACAAAATAGGTATGGAGCCAAATGCAATTTTTAAAACTCCATACGCTTGGTATTAGTAAAATGTTTGTGTACCGGGCTATTAATAGGTACAATGAGACCTCCTTTGACATCTGTTTATGACAGAAAAAGATCTGGCCGTCCACGTAGTGTTCGTACGAAAAAGGTGGTCAAATCAGTAAGGGAAATAAATTCGAAGAAATCCTATCCGAAAGCAAAAGATTTTATCTCGGGAGATGAAGATAGCACCTAGAAGTTAGAACCATGTCGCGTATTTTAAAAGATGACTTAGGACTTGCAGCCTATAAGAGACGTACTGGTAATTTCTTAACTAATAATTTAAAAAAGAATTGGGTGCTAAAATCGAAACAACTACTAAAGCGGTACGCAAACAGAGGTCACAGTAAAATTTTGTTTACGGATGAGAAATTTTTTACAATTGAGCAAAATTTTAACAAACAAAATGTCCGTATTTATGCTCAAAGCTCTAAGGAAGCTTCCCAATTAGTCGACAGAGTGCAAGGTGGGCACTATCCGACTTCAGTGATGGTTTGGTGGGGTATTAGCTATGAAGGAGTGACTAAGCCATAGTTTTGTGAAAAAGGTATCAAAACATCGACACAAGTGTATCAAGATATCATTCTTGAGAAGGTAGTGAAGCCCCTTAACAACACCATGTTCAAGAACCAAGAATGGTCCTTCCAGCAAGACTCGGCGCCGGGTCATAAAGCTCGGTCTACGCAGTCTTGGTTGGAAACGAACGTTTCGGACTTCATCAGAGCTGAAGACTGGCCGTCGTCTAGTCCCGATCTTAATCAGCTGGATTATGATTTATGGTCAGTTTTAGAGAGTACGGCTTGCTCTAAACGCCATGATAATTTGGAGTCTCTGAAACAATCCGTACGATTGACAGTGAAGAATTTTCCCATGGAAAGAGTGCGTACTTCTATTGATAACTTGCCTCAACGTTTAAAGGACTGTATTGTAGCCAATGGAGACCACTTCGAATAAGCTTTTTATATTTTAAATTGTTTTATATTTATGTATTAAACTAACACACTGTAAAATTAATAAATGTTATTTGCAATAGAAATTTTTTTTTCTTTGTTTCAGTATTTATGGCAAGACTAAGTAGTCATATGTAATAAGTATTTAAGTCATTGCGATAAGCACGCAGCCATTGCGCGATATTTGTTAAGTTTGACAGTATAACAATAAAGTATGCGCTCAACCGGTGTATTATTGAAGTCACCCCGACATTCGTTCTTACAGTGGTGAACTGGTGACCGGGACGTGATTTGAACACGCAACCTTCTGGAGTCAGATTATAAATGTGAAATTTTGTGCGGATGGATGGATAGATGTTTGTGAGTGGCGACTCTTTCACGCAAAAACTACTCAACGGATTTTTATGAAATTTGGTATGGTAGTAGTGTAGGCTCTTAATAAAAATTAGGCTACTTTCTATCCCGAATAAGTATATACAGTGTTCCCGTGGGATATCTACACCTGTATTTACGCGAGCGGAGTTGCAGGCAAAAGCTAGTTTATTAAATAAATAACATTGCTTGACTTAATATGTAACCAAATGGCTTTTAATAAAATTAATATTAACGCAGGTGTTTCGGTAAAATGTTGATTTACTCATTTTTGAGAAAATACATACACTGCTTGATTCTATTTTTAAAAATTGTTATTTTTACGCGTAGATAGAAAAAAAAATAATTGTGTGTCAGCTCCGACGCACGACTGGAGTTTACTCTAAAAAGTAAAACACGTCCCTCAGAAGGAACAAAAACTTTAGCGATCGATTTGAGTTCAAAAATTCGCGCCATGTGAAAAAAAGTGACAGGTGCGCAGAATAGGTTGCGCACGAAAACGTAACGAGGTCATTCGTTCAGTAGTTTTACATCTCATATTTTTTTCATACCGGGGGCCTTATATGAAAATCGATTCTTAAGGAGTAAACTCCAAAAATGTAAATTTGTTACATTAACATACGTCGAAGTGTGACAAAATTGTATATATCGAATGCACGGTAGGTGGGTGCTAATAATAATCTGAGGTAGTGTGTGTTGTTATTCTTAGTAATTTTATGTATTTCCAAGCATTTTATAAAGCTTTCTGCACACCTTCTTTCAAATAAACTTTAACTGTGCCAAATATCATACTCCTCCGTTCGCACAGTTCTTGTAAAACTGTACTGAAATTGTTTGCTTCACGTATTATTATGAATACATATTTCATACATCTGCTGCCAGCTCATTTTAAATTCAAAACAAAAAAAGAGGATTTAAATATCAATGGGATTTAGAAAAAGCCATCGCAAATGGAAATGGAAAAACTGGCGCTAAATATTTGATGCGGCTTTTCAGAACACGCGTAGGCCTGAACACTGAGTCAAGATGGAAACGATCGAATTGGTTTGATTCAAACCAAAATTTACGTGTTTGAAGTCAAACTGTTTGATCTTCTCGGGGGCTCTTAAGGCTTAAGAGCCCCCCCATCAAAATCAAATGTGTGGTTAAAACAAAGGTCTGAGTGCTAAGTGTGAGTTTTTCTTTACGCAATGGGTCGTGAGTGCGTTTGGCGTTTACAAGGAATTTGTATGTGATTTGTACAGCGCCACCTAGTTGTAAACGCGACAACTAGGTCAAATCACATACTAATTCCCAGTAAACGCCAAACGCACTTACGATCGATTGCGAAAAGAAAAACTCAAACTTAGCACTCTGTTACTACTTTTACAATATGACGCCAAGTTTTCCCACAAAATTACTGTTTATAAATGAGCCAAGGAACGAATCAGGGTAAAGGCGGGAAATACGCAAGTTTACAGAACTATCACACATCAGTATTCCAGAAACGTCTACGTGGGGATAATTGAAGGGTCTGGACTCTGGACTCGATAGTCAGAAACGTTTTCGGTGTATATATAAATCAACTCGATAGCATATAGAAAATATATATTAGTTGTGGTAAAAGAAAGGACATTAATTTCGGGCATAACATTTTTGTGAAAAGCTAAAAAATATCCCGAAGCCCTCGTACCCACGACATTTTTTTTTTAATTTTTTTTTCTTTGGGACAACAAACAATTGCGCAATATGCTTAATTCTAACACTTAAATAAAAGCTTAAATGTAATAACGCAACCAGGGCCGTTATCCACATCATATTTGGTAAAATAAAACTAAATGTAAGTTACAGAGCAAACTATAGCAAACCGGTGACAACTGAAATTCTAAACTCAATACAGTGAAACTAATTCATATAAGTATTTTGAGAGGTATAATTAAATTAATCTGACTAACGTACAGTAGTAGTTTTACTAAATAGAACTCGAAATCGAAGTGTCAAATTAAATATCAGATTTGACATCTGTACACGATTTTCAGCTCTATTGTAGTGGCACACATTTCTATTTACAGTGCTGTTTTTTCTGTCGTGACCAGTAAATAACGCTCGTAGGAACGTAGCCTCACTCCCTTCTAAGTTTCTTTGCAGGCAAATATTGTTATGCTAGAGTACCCCTAGTCCAAACGGCCTACGTCCATAATAATAATCGACGTTAAATCCACTGAGAAGACTGAAATGCTGGAAAAAGTCCACCTAGGTTCTGCACATGGAGACTGAAATAAACTTCTCCTGGTTCAACGAAAAATACCTTCTTTTTCCTGCTCCTCCCCAGAAAATGAAGAATCGATTAAAGTAAACTTTGAAGTACTCACAGATATTATTATGGTTCTTATTTTCGTTCTACGAATGAAAAGTTTCGGAAAAAAGCTATATTTATCGGGATAAGGCTACTTTGAGAGCTTAAACTACTGCCATACCAAATTTCATTAAAATTAGTGCAATATTTTTTGGCGTGAAAGAGGAGAAAACATCCATCTATCCAGCCATCCATCAGTCCATTCATCCATCCATCCATCCATACATCCATCCATCTTTCCATGCAACCATAAATCCTCACAAACTTTCACATATTTATTATTTATTACATAACGGATCTTTCTAGTTATCAAGTGTAGTGTGTAGATATGTAGGTGAGGCTTTGTACTCTTTCTTCCCTCCCTAACGCTACCCGTGACCCACGCCTACCCCGATTACGTCATTCAGTTACACGGATGTCTGGTATACGGAAGTTCCCCGAATTATATTTATTTGCATCTAATGCGACGTCTCAGGCTGAGCCAGATGGCGAGGATTGGATTTAGCGTTGGCATACTGTAATTTAAACAGAATAACTCTCCAGTTTTACATTTGCTAGGCTTCAATCGACATTTCAGTATTCATTTTAAGGCAATAATTCATTATGAAACTTAGAAGGAGGTATTGTTTTTACTAAAACCTAGCGGTAATTTCAGTTTCGACCCCGCACATGCGACATAGCTTCACCTCATAGATTTTCAGCTTGACAGGTCGCTCTCGGACACCTATTTAGGGTTCCGTAGTTCACGTCAAGTTTCGCCATGTCCATTCGTCCGCCGTCGGCTTACCTTCCGAACGGTTAGTGCTAGAAAGATTAAACTTTTTATGCATATGTGTATTTACCACGCCTATAAAGTGCTAAAATAAAACACGAAAAACATATTTTTTGCGGTACCTCTCCCACTCCTAATTGCCGATTTTTTTCTCTCGAACCCCATAGTGTTGGGTACCTCGAGAAATGAGAGTCTTCAGATAGGTCTTTTAAAAATATTGAGAGAATTGCTAAGACGATTTTAAGATTTAGGTATCCGTTTACGAGATATTCAACTTTAAAATAAAATAAAATTGAACGTCCTTTAAAAGCTAAACGGCTGGCTCGATAAATTTGGAAAAATCATGATGGTAGTCCATGTGATGAACTTGATGAAGAAGAACTATAAATAGGAGTTATAGGGGCCTAACTTGTAAAATGCGCTTGCTTGGAAAACTTCGTACAAAAATAACGAAATAATAAGAACATATGTAATATAAATTTAATAATAAATGGTTGACTACGGAACCCTATTCTATGCGTGGCCTGCCACGTACTTGGCCGGTTTTTCTAAATTACGTATGTATGCGTTTGCGGGCCTAACTTTTTCAGGAATCTAATCTTGACATTGAATTTTCAGAAGTTTCCTAAGCGTCTGGCCTGGATTCTGTAAATATGTGCTTTAAGGCTAGACTATATTACCAGGAATCAGTAAGATGGGGGAAAATAGTGAGCATCGAAAATAGAATTTTGCTCTAATATAATAGAGCTGAAAATCGAGCTCACGAATGTTGACTCAAATATCAATATCAAATATGACACTTTGATTTTCAGCTTTTAGCGCAGAGTTCTATTTTCAGTGCTCTGAATGTACACAGGACCTCCGTATTCCGGACAATATCGTCCCAGCCTATGGTGAAAATTCGGCACGTACGTTGTTGACATGTTAATATTTTTACTTTCATCTTTTTTCGAACGCCGCCCTATCTAAGGCCCACACAGACGATAGGCCGATCGTTTCAGTTAGAACTGACTTCAGTTCGGCGTGAACGGATTCGAGCACACACACGGAAAAATCGCCATCAGTTCGTTCTGGTTTGCCGCGAGCTACGGTCGTGTTTATTAAATGTAAGCTCACTATGCTTGTACACGATACACGCCCGCACGGCCGCGGCTCTGGCGAGGCTTGGCAACACTGGAACGAATCGCTTCAGTCAATCCGGCCGACTGATGCGATCTCGAAATTGCACACAGACGATACGATTTTGCATCCGTTCAGGCCGAATTGAAGGAAAACTGGACCTTGTATGGGGCCCCTTAAGCTTTTCAAGTTGTTTCCAGTACTTTAGGTCCACGAAGCCATCGTCCTTTGAAGGTCGGCGGTAGTCCCGTGGATTAGAACTGCGAAAGCCTTTCTGATATACTTAATACGAACACAACGTCCGCTTACCGAATAATAACTCTTCGAATACTCCTTTGATATGTTAAGAGTACTATTTCTACACATTCAATTGTACTTATCCGCTGAAATTAATGGCATATCAACATTACAATTACGGAATATGCGACGCGACGCGGGATATATAATTATGTAATATGACTGGTCTTCGCGCCACGTGCCCGCGAGAAAAGACATACATGTCGCGTCGCGTCGTAACTTCGGGAATGTGCTAAAGAAGTAGAGAAACTTTTGATTGGTCTATCCACAAAAATTTTGTTTAGGGTTCCGTACCCAAAGGATAAAAACGGGACCCTATTACTGAGACTTCGCTGTCTGTCTGTCAGTCCGTCCTTCCGTCTGTCTCTCACCAGGCTGTATTCCATGAACCGTAATAGCTACAGAGTTCAAATTTTCACAGAAGCTGTATTTCTGTTGCCGCTATAATAACAAATACTATAAAAGCAGTATAAGTTAAATATTTAAGTGGTGCTCGAATATAACAATCGTGAATTTTGAACGGGAAACGTCCTTTTGTACAGAACCCTCAATGCGTGACCCGACTTGCACTTGACCGGTTTTTTTTTCAAATGATATATAAAATAAATAAAACTTGTGCTATTTAATTATTTGGAACACTTCAGTAATTTAATATCTCACTAATCTCACACACACATAAGAGTTTAATCCCTATTATTCTACAATTGTTCTCGTTTTCGTCAAGTTAAATTTTCTTCACGAAGCTTTTCTCGTTTATAAAGTTTTAATGATCGAATCTTAATCATGGCTTGAGGAAATTGCTGGTACATAATAAATCAACTGGTTAATGCTTAAAGCGTTGAAACGATTTCCACCAAAATATACGTATACGTCTTTTTAATCCCCGACGCAAAAAGCGGGGTGTTTTGCCGTCATACAGAAAATGGTGCTCATCCAGCAATTTTGTTGATATCTATTATATAAAGTAACATGACCCGACTGACTGATTCATCAACGCCTAGGAAAAAGTACTGAAGCTAGAAACGTGATAATTGGGCCGTGTCTTCCTTTTGTGCGCAAAATCCCTTCTTGGTGGACCTATCCACTTAGAAGGGATTTTGCGAAATTAACCCTCAAAAGGGGTAAAAAGGACCATCAACGTTTGTATGTAACCTTTTTATTTGTGATCAGATCTGTTTGGAATTTCGTGATATTGCTCTTTGACTTTGATATTTTCTAAAATTAGATCTATTAATTGGTGAAAAGGTATAATACACCTTAAACTTTAGGTAAAGGTATACACGGTAAACTTTGAACCTACTCGTATGTGGAAAAAATATTAAATGAGCATTTCGGCTTGGAACTTTGTAAATGTAGTGCTAAAAGAAAATAAGTAAACACGTATTTCACGATTATTCGATATTCAACCCCTAAAGGGTCGAACAGGGGTAGAATGTATTTTTTTCAGAGTCAGCTTGACTATATTTGTTGTATATTTTTGGAATGGTCTCTTCAATCTCTTTATTTTGATACTCGTTGACTTACTCGAGTTAACGTTGCGCACCTGAGTGTGCAACAAGCCCGTAATTGCCACTAACGTGAGTGTTCGCGTATTTATTTTTTATTTTTAAGTGTTAGATACTTAAATATGTTGTGCCAATTAGCATTCATATTGTTTTTATTGAATTTAAAATATTACTGAATAAAGTATTGAATCGGGCAGAACCGATTGCTTAAGATGAATTTTAATATTCCTAAAATAACGTAAGTGGCAGTTCCGGCAGTTTACATAGCTTTTCTTTAACGTATTGGTATCGAATCTGACAATTGCGATACTTTACGTGGTATTTGAAATTCTTATATTTATCGAAAGTGCAACTTGCGATTGTTTTGGAGGATTTTTTTTTACGGTTTTTATACAGATTTGATATATGTACTTATGTAAAAATGGAGTTTTATGTTTAATTACAGGGAAGAAATTGATATTCTTTATGAAAACAACATTAAATTACATACCTATTCATTTCATTTACCTGCTTATTGGAATAATTTCATGGACTTGGTGGGTGATGAACCCTTATTGACTAGAAATTTAGCACAAGAGGTTTTCACAGTTTTAAAATTTAATCAGCAAGTTTTAAAGTTTCAGGCAGCAAGCTCGATCACATGTGATATAAAAACCCGAGTCTCGTTTTTTTTAAAATATTTAAACGACCAATTATTTAATCAATCTTTGTCAGATCCTTTTAAAAGATCACTAGACAAAAAATTAATAGGTATATAGGTTTAAGTATTTTATGAATGAGGAAGTTGGAAACTTTTGTCAGTGATTATGCAAGTAATTTTAAAAGTAGTTATATCGAAGATTACAGCAGAATAATTCATCAATATTCTTACAGTACCCTAGTATACACCATACTACCCATTTTCCCATCGACTTAATACTATCAATTGGATCAGTTCCATATTGAAATAAAACAGTGTCAACTGTCATGGCAATCTGCGCCTACACATGGTCAGTTCTCACTGATCCAATCGGTAGCGCCGATTGGGCGATACACGATAGGCAGTATGGTGTATTGGTTCACATAAAAGTTTTTGAGATGAAGTATGAGGTGTAATTTGTATTGATTTCAAGTTTTCATGGTGTTAATGAAAGCCCAATAGTTGTATACGCTCTTTTAAATCAGGTGAAAAAAAGTAAAAAAAATTCAAAAGTTATTTCTTGAAGACTTATTTTTCTTCTAGGCTATGATAATTATTAAACTATCATAGTAGTTTTGAGATGACTCCTACACAAGGCTTTCATAATTTAGAAACCATATTATAATTATTGATATTTTTTACCTATTCAAATAGATTTTTATCATAATTTTGCCTTTTCCGAGGTTATTTCAGAATATCAGCTTAGAAATTCTAGCTAAGTTACTACTTAGCTGTCAAGTTTAAATTTCAGGATTTTTCCTTTTATTTTTTCAAGTGTAAGTAACGTTAAGACGATTAAGGTTTGAATAATTAAATAGAAGTAAAACAATTCTGATTTGGTCTCAATTAACGATTTGTAGATTTCATATTCAGCACTAAAAGTCTTAATTGTAGAATAGAATATAATAGAATACGTTTATTTTATCATCACACAACATACATCAAAATGAAATACAAAAGAATAAACTAAAATTAGACACATTATTATTTATACTAGGTATGTATGTTATGTGATGCCAAAAATTGACCCTAGCTTAGCTATACGCAGCATGCAAGCCTGCTGCACTGGTATTCTGCAAGGGCCAATAAGTGACTACATAAAAACAAACAACAGACACTGATAAGAAAATTACGGCGCAATCAAGTAATGGCTTTGCGCCTTACCTATGGAATAAAAATAGAAAAAAAACAAGAAAAAAGAAAAATAACAAAAGAAGACAAAAGGTCTATAGTCTATTTAATATGGGTATTTTGACGAAGTTACATTTGACAGATTACTATCCACATTCTACAAATTGCGTGGTCTGTGACGTGACATGGTGTGGGCATTAATCTAAAACATAATTATGAATAGCAACAATAATATTATATAATATAAGAACAAAAAAAGTGTGAGATTTTTATAGTGACAACATATTTTAAATTCGACAGAAATGTGACACAGCATACAGGACAACGATAAACAGAAGAAGAAAGAGAAACAATGGACGAATGCGTTCGCCCCGCCGCTTTATTATAACCTTCATTACACTCCGGTGGTACATATATCTCAGGTATTTATTACTTGTTTATGAATTTTATGTAGGTAAATCCTGTAATGGCGACTATACGAGTTTTTAATTTTGGCGTTATACGGGCGTAGAGGAGGTGGAAGGTTATTCCAACAGCGGAAGGCCGCGTACTTAAAAAATCCACAGAATGCTGCCGTCCTTTGCTGTGGCGTTAAAATCTGATATTGGATGGCTCTGGTTCGCGTGTTAACATCACTTGCCCAAGATAGTTTCTGATACAAATAAGAAGGCGTGTGGGTGAGAATTTTGTCAAAAATAAGTACGGCAAAATGTAGCTTCCTGCGTTCCTTCATCTCGAGAAGGTTAGCATTGAAGATAAATGGTGTAACATGAGCACGTGGTGGAACTGTAAAGCAGAAATGCACACAGGCATTCTGGACTCTTCGCACAAGCTTCTCTGTTCTTGTAGGTAAGTTTTAACCCATTACCGTGTTCGCATAGTTCAACTTAGATAGTACTAGTGTCTCATAAAGCCTGATCCTAAGATTCTCACTAAGATATGTCCGATACTTGTATAAAGTTACGAGTCGGAAGAAACAGTTGCTGACAACCTCCAACATGCATTGTTCGAACTTTAGATTTGAGTCCATTAATACCCCCAAATTCTGCGCTACATTGACTTTAATACGCTACAATGACGTTAGAATGACAATTCAGAGTATGCCTTACCACCATTGCAAACCGTGATTTCCACCTTTCGTGGCCTATTTGTTAAGTAGCTGTGGAACCATTGGACAACAGAGGGCTCAAAACCATAATATGACAATTTTGAAAGAAGAAAAGGAATATTAATTGCATCAAATGCTCTAGAATAGTCTAGCCGGATTAGGTTAGTACCCATATCCTGGTCTTGATCAGAAATAACGTTGTCCATAACATCCAGTAAAGCTGTTACAGTACTGTGATTTTGTCGGAAACCGAAACTGTGGCAGAATTTTATTAGTCTCTAGATAATTAATAACCTTGTTATATACATCCTTCTCAATAATCTTGGAAAGCAGGGCAAGATACTGATTGGACGGAGGTCCTGAAGAGAGGACGGGTTAGGTTTTTTAGGATGGGTTTAATTGGAACCGTTTTCAAGTTAGAGGGAAAGGTTAAGGAGGAAAGGTTAAGGTAAAGGAGGTTAGTAGGGATCTATTTACTATGTTAGTGATAGCCCTTAAGGTATTAGGCAGTATCATCTGCAGAGAGATGCTATCAACACCAATGGCATTGGTCTTGAGACTTTGTATTATTTTAAGAACTGCACTTTCTGACACAGAAGAGAAACTAAATCTGGTTGCACCTACTGTATGTGACTCTAAATAAGTAAATAAAGAAGGACAATTTAAAGGTTCACCGGGAATATTAAGAAAGTGTTGATTGAGGGTATTAGGATCATTACAAAAATTGGGTAAAAAGTGTTATTTGATTGTAGAAAAGCTTAGGTTATTCTTTATATTTTTCCATAAAAATTTAGGATAATTAATGATTAAAACGGTTAATGTTTCTATTAAAATAAGCGCGTTTTTCAAAATTGATAGCTGATACAACTAATGATTTTAAATATTTATATGCTTTTTGTGAGCAATGTTTTTAGTCGCTTTCTATTTTGAAAAATTCCTATCTCTCAGCTCCATCATTTGTTTAAGTGTATTAGTTAGCCAAGGTGGGGATTGTTTTTTAATCGTGACATTTTCAATGGGAGCATGAAGGTCAAAAAGTAAAATAATCAGTCTTTTGAATTCTGCAACCATTTTATTAATTGCATTTGCGTTTTCTAAGTATCCCCAGTCAATTCCATCCAAGTCCCCAGTGTGTCCTTAAATGGTCTGGAGGACCACACAAAAGGTGAAAATCCTATCTTTTTTTAGTTGAACTGCGAAGTGACCACTGCGTGACTGCTCAGATCCGGTATGTGGCTTACTAGGACGGAACGTGCTACTGCATTGGTACACACCACATAAATTAGTGTTTCCAAATGCTCTGTGAAGTGTGTGGGTATTGTTACGACTTGGTTGATGTGCAGAGAATCCAGAAAATGTGAGAGAAATTGAGTTTTTTTATCTAGGGGATGTAGCATATTGATGTTAAAATCTCCCAATAAAATAATGTAGTGTGAATGACGATAGAGAACAGCAAGTTTGAGTAAAAGCATCAATGAATAAGTTCACATCCATCCATGGCGGTCTATATGCTGTCCCTACTGCAATTTTAAACTTATTAATTTTAAGACTAAGCCACATTTGCTCGACAGATGGCGTCTTAGGATTGGGAACCAGTCATGCACTAATACCTAGCCTAAAAAAAAACTCACCCCGCCTCCACGACCACCTCGTATGTTACTGGGTCGTGGGCGGTTCACAGTGTACCTATATCCGTGAACAACTGGCGCTCTGCCATCTTAACCTTGCCTGAGCCAGGTCCCATTAATAGCCATTATAATTATCAACTAAAAGACGTTCCATCATGGCAGTGAATTCGTCGTGCCTGGTTCCCAAGGAGCCCGCATTAAAAAGCCCTACTGTAAACAATGTATTATGTTTGTCTGTTATTTATATATTTGATATAATTATGTAAAATAATAATAATAACATGGATGGTAAATATATTTTAAAACTTATAGCAATATACCATACCATAAATATAATATAATAATAAAAAAATTAATAATTTGTAAAGTAGAATATTGACAGTGTAACATGGACAATAGTGGATAATATAAATTGGTAAATAATATATATTAAGAACACTTGTTAAAATGAGAATAAATATTAAATTTAAATATAAACTTTTCCAAGTGTTATCAACATAAGGCCCCCAAAGCCCATAACCAGACCTCATACAATATCAAAACACATATTACAAAAGCTTGATTTGACATTGTACATAATATAGAAAAATATTTTATTGTCACCGATCTTGACATTCGTCATCCGCTTGAGCGGGCAAGATGAGACAGCCTTTGTGGAATTTCGTGTTACAAGTGCTACGACGGCGACTTCTCGATAAACTTGCCACACGCACCACACTTGGCCGTCTTTTCCATAGTTATCGGTGTTTGTCAATGAAGCAGTTCGGCTAAATTTCAATATATGGCGCTATAGCGATCAATGACGCGGTTATCAATAGCTCGTAATGAGCCGCCGCAAGCCGCAAGTTCACGCTAGATGTCGCACCTTATCTAATACAACGATGGTGATCGATAGCGCGTACTAATACAACAAATTCCCGCTAGATGTCGCACGTTGTCTGGATGATGAGACTATGAGAATATACGCACAAGTCTACTCTTACTACGTGGGAAAAGTACGAACGTACAATGAACACAAATGCGTTTTTTGTAAAAAATTGTGCACGTACACAGTTTCACAAACACTCACACAGCAGTACCGAGAGATAAAGCACAGTATCCACTACTCTAACTGAATCAAAGAGATGTTTTTCTATATAATTAAATAAATTAACGTATGTTCACTCCTGTAGCAAACATTCTGTTGGCCTTTACAGATATTTACAGATCTTGTGTTTTGTGCAGTAAAAGATTATAATGTTTGTCACACTAGGAATAAATATTTCCTCTTCATTGGTGCCAATTTCTGCTATGAAAACAGTCATGGGTGCCTAAATCTTATTAAGACGTTATTAGCTCTCTCATCCGGCAACGATAATGAAAATATCGATGATGAAAAAAAACACCGATCTTATATTAAATCTATTTTATCAGTTCAAAAAGCTATGATTAAGATATTTGTTCTTTATACCTAATTAAACCAAAAAATAACATAATTTTTTTATTGATTTTTTAAGTTTTCTCTTAACAAATAGAATTCAAACTATTAATATTATCAATGCAAAAGTAAGTCAGTCTATAACGCAATCATGCACAAACAACTGAACTGATTTGATGAAAATTGGGCAAGTCAGAACTTAGAGAAGGATATAGGTTACTTTTTTCGCAACACGTGCCACAAACGAAGATTCTTATATTCGTTTATTATATATTTGTTTGTTATGCCAGTACCAAATTATACACAAAATACGTATTTCCCGAATAATTTAAGTTTTTTCTGTTACTGTAATACAGTGGCTTATACTAAATAAAGAACAACAAATAAGTCCGCCAAAGTACTGTGAATAACCACAATAGTAAACATATTTTATATAAATTTTGTTCTTGTTATTCCATTAAAATTAATCGTAAGTACAAGCAATCTACGAAGTACATAATCGATTGTGACACTTACATCAAAATATTCCTGATAAATGTCAACGTAGATTATCGGAATCGGAAAATCCAATACATTTTTGTTAATGCAATTCTAGTAACTCAATTTTCGCGAAAACTATTCAACGTTTTGGATTTTTGATACAAATATTAAGAAAAGTAACGCGACGTATTGAAATAATCATTAAATATGTAGTGATACTAAATCGTATTAATAATTAATCGAAAAATCGATTAATCGAAAATCGTCTATAATATAATCTTATAGTTATAACTTATAATTACTAAACCTAGTGCGATTTATTAAAAAAGAAGTTACGAATGGTTAATTGTTTTTTTTGCAATTTTAATTTGTATTTATTATATACTAGCTTTTGCCCGCAGCTTCGCCCGCGTGCGAGTGTTCGTGGCAAAAAACTTATAATATAGCAAATTTACCTGCAATATAGTAATAGCACAGAGTAAAATATATAATATTCCCTAGATATAATCTCCTAGATTAGGCTTAGTATTGTATCCATCTAAATAGCTATTGAAAATACCACATTATATTTTGTGATTTTTTAAAAGATAGAATGGGTATAGTAATCTATCCTTAAAAGATAGACATAATATTATATGCCGTCGCGAACTTTTTTGTAGACTTTTAGAAGAGAAACAATCCCACCATACATTGTTTTGTTATAAATTATCTCCAAAAGCTCCCAGACGGCTTGATTTTTTTTCTACACCTTCAACAATTTTCGTCACCAATCAAACAATTTCTAGAAAACCTTAACTAATTATGTAGACCTAAGCCTTCCTAAGGAACCGCTCTGTCGGTAAACGTAAACTGCATGAAAATACTTTCAGTGGTTTTTGAGATTATCGCAAACATACAAACAGACTCAGCGGGGGACTTAAATTCATAATAAATTTCAGAGAAAAGTGGAAAGTGTGCGTATTGACCCGCCCACGCTAGTTAACACGACCTTAGGCTTAGGCTAAGAGTATATTATCCGGAATCCGGTAGGCGGGGAAAAAATCAGAACATTGAACACAGAACTCTGCGTTAATAAGCTGAAAATCAAAGTGTCGAGTGTCTAACTGTCATCGTTTAAATTAGTAAAGTTTTCTGTCATTGTAGTGTCACCTAAAAGGTGCATATATCTGAATCCTATGTTATAAGTGTACCCATATTAAGCTGTTAATGTAAAAGTTGATGCTTAGAAATACATACAATTAATAAAAATAATAACCACACACACACTAATTCAGATAATTAACACACACTACCGTGCGTTTGATAGATATAATTCTGTTACTCGTTGACGTTTGTCAATCTGTCATAACATTAAAAAAAATCTATCTTAGAGGCAATAGAACCCCTAAACTCTAAAATTATAATTATTAATTATTTTGGGCTAATTTCGACCACAAAGCGACCTCTAGTTGTCCTAAATGCCCCTAAAATTTTGCGTATCGAAGCGCCTTGTCACTTGTAGTTACGTAGTAACTGTTCAGTAATACAGATGACATATTTTGGAGGATTTTGTGAGCCTACGAGCCTGTGTTACGAATAACCTTGAAGATTATGGTGATGTTAACGACTCAGATAACAATGAATTTTAAGTACTCCTTCAGATTATATGCCTGTAAACAGCTATACAGGGACACGCGTCTTCGCCTGCCTTAATTGTCTGGGTGTGCGCAAATCCGCATAGCTTCCGTTGTTTTTTTTTTAAATAAAATATGCTCGAAACTTCATTTTCAATGATATTCGTTTGGTCTCGCACGCTCGACCGCCCAGCGAGACCAATGATTAGTCTATGATTCTATATAATTTCATTTGCATAGGAATGTCTACGCAACTTAATTAATTCGCTGAAATGGGTGCGAAGACTATACTATATATTATTATACTCAATTATTTCGAAATAAGGATAGCCTATGACGTACATTTGACGAAAAAATTAATCATGCAAGAAAAGGCCACGTCATCACGATTTCAGAAGATTTTGTCAATTAAATGCGGACTGACTACGGAAAGCAAATATCAAAATGTCATTAAGATTATTAAATTCAAACCTCGATTGCCCCAAACAAGCCAAAAGAGTAGACACCTTTTTGCCTCGACATATTTCGTCTATAATATAATTATAGGTCTAGGATTATAAGTACTTCTTTACTTTCTCGCGCCTGTTGTGGCAAATTCTACTACGCTTTAGTACAGACTAAAATCTAACCTATAACTTGTACCTGTGGGTCTAGCAAGAACATATTTTGACAGGGACGTAAACGTAACGTTATCGAATGTTAATTGTATGAAAATCTGTCAAGCACCCATACAAATTTCCTTACATAACGTTACGTTTATGACGCCGTCTAGTGTTCCTGCTAGGCCCTCTGATGAAGATTACCACAGATCAGGTCTGACTATTATATATACTGAGCTATTGCTCACAGATCTATGTGACCAATAGCTTTAACAATTTAATGACCCAGCAATCTCGTAAGAATAACATTTGTTATGTGAAATCAATAACGCTAATCGCTCTTCTGGTAAGACGCTCGTAAAGATACAATAGTGTTATCTAAATCATACATTTGGCTAGGTACTAGGTGTAGGTGTATGTGTAGTTGAAGGCGTAGGTGTAGATGTAGTAGCGGGTGTAGATGTGGATGAAGATGTAGGCGTAGTTGTAGGCGTAGTTGTAGGTGTAGATGTAGGTGTAGGTCGTAGTTGTAGGCGTAGTTGTAGGTGTAGGTCGTAGTTGTAGGCGTAGTTGTAGGTGTAGATGTAGGTGTAGGTCGTAGTTGTAAGTGTAGATGTAGGTTGTAGGTGAAGGTGTAGTTATATATTTATTCATTTTATAGAACAACGCATGATAATTAAAGCTCTGTTCAAATGCCTAAGCTCTAATTTACAAACGTGTATGTTCTTTTGAAAATTGGAGAAAAAACGTATGATGAAAACTTTCTCGAATGGACAATTCGCGTCAATATTTATGTTCAACTTTGCATTTAAGTTCCAGTGTCAGCACATTCTGTCACACTTGCGCGTATGGTGAGTGAGTGCGACAGCATCGTGCGTGTCCGAGTTCGACAGCATCGTATCGGGCGTTTGGCGTGTGCGACTGCGACACCTACGTGCGTGTGCGACTGTATCGAGCGTTTGCGACTTCGGAACATCGTGCGTGTGCGACTTCGACATAATATCACCCGTGTGCGACAAACAACTTGCGTGTGCGAGTGTGACAGCATGCGCTGACACTGGAACGCATATTATGCGAATTTAAAACATAATCATGTGGATTAGGCATCAAATCCTTCATATATGCATATTAAGTAAGATTTACGATGCATAGTAAGGTAAGGACAACGATAACGATGCAAAGATTATTTTCTATTATTATATATTAAGATTAGATCCTACGTAGTATTTGAACAAAGGGAAGGGAACAATTTAATGCTTAGCAAATAAAGTCTGCTTATAAAGTGAATCGTTTTTTGTTGTTGAATGTTAGGTATTTTAGTATGTACTAAATCGAAACCAAAATAGAGTAGCTTCGACGCAAAATTTTCCCCAAAATTAATTAGCAAATTGATTCCATAAGTCGATTGGACATTTGAAATTGTATGGAAATTGTGACTGTAGGTTGTATATACCTGATGGTGGTCGGTGGGGCTCAATCAGGGTTACGTAAACAATTTTACGAAAGCACATGCAACTGACCTTCGTAGATTTGAGACTTGTGGTTTTTTTCTCAAATTCTTTTATTTCTTCTTTGCTTTGTAATATGTGTTTGTACCTAACTTATGGACCTTGGTCTGAAATAAAAGTTTTTTATTTATTTTATTCATTATTTATGTTGTATCAAATTTATTTACGTACACCACATGTCTATAATTATAGGACAGCTTAATTCAATAGATAGGAAAATTAAAAATTACTTTTAAAAAAACTTAATAAGGTTGGTTTTGGCATGATAAAATACGCGAGTGTTCACGCGCATTGAGAGAGAACAAGTAGGTACGTGCGCTCGCGACCGCAGTTGGCAACCGATTGCGAGGCGCGGGCTGATCCTTTGTTTAAGAATTGAGGGTAGATGAGAATAATATTTGTCGATCGCAAAATAAGTTATCATTATAAGGGGCATCGCACACGGCGAAGATACTATAATATTTTATGTTAACTGTACTATACAGTTTGTATGAACTATCACAGATGGCTAAGGGTCAATTCACACCGAAACCAAACGATACGAGACATGGCGGTCCATTTTTAAAATAGCTATTCAAAATTGAACTTCATTCATCACACAAGAAGATACACGTAGCACAATTTTTTGTAAGAGTTCGAATGTCAGGTTGCACCGCGCTGCACAGCTCATGTGTATGACTGATGTCATATGAAATGTGCATCCTTTTTGTGTAGTGAATCAAGTTCAACTTTGAATAGCTATCTTAAAAAGGCAGCGCCGCGTAGCTTCGCGCATCACCGCGGTGTGGACTGACCCTTAGATATTACGTACTGTAATATGAAAATTATACTTTCCCGCCTCTTTAACTTGATACTGGCAATGGTTTTCAGCTGTACCGCCACATTAAAAAAAAAGTTGTTACCGTAGTAAGTTACCTAAACCCGCGGGCTTAGCATGGCGATCCGAAGAAATAATTTTAAAGAAGAAATATTCTATCCAAAACAATTCATTGCAAAATAGTTATTAATCCATGGTAACAATGTCGTCAATAGAAGTCAATATTTCTATATAGCCATATTTTTAAAATGGCTACCGGAAAATCTTCTGTCAAAAATGATCAAATTTTCAAGAAAATGTCTGAACGTAAATAAACTATTTGTCTTGGACCGCCATGATTGGAGTAGTTGACATTATTGTAAGACATTGAATTAACAAAACGTTTCTACTTTATCTGTTAAAAGAGGCCATTTTGTGAGCTCATGCTCGGGAAGAAAAGAAATGTTGTTTCTCATATCGACGATGCATCGACCTTGCTGTCTTAAAATAAGAACTATTTTGCTCCGAATGGTTTTAATGTTTCTTCAATCTGTCATTTTGTCGATTCTTCGGTGTTTATGTAGGGTGCGCATGCTAAGCCTGCAGCTCCGCTCATACAGGCGTCGGCTCTATGGCCTATGCAATGACACTGCCAAAGTTCGATATTGATCATTAATGACAATAAGGTGACCTCAGCAGTTGACCCCGGACTCCAGAAGTCGACGCATATTTTAAGATCGTCCAAAAGCAATAACTTATAGTTTGATTGATGAGAATCTCCCGTTTTATGGATAGTTTGTGATCTATTACGTCAAATGCTCAGATCGCTGGATGGTGAAAATCGACCTGATAAATGGTATGTTATCTCATTAATAATAGCTAGGCTTAAGGCCGCCATAGACGAGAGGCCGATCGTTTTAGTTAGAAACGTCAGTTTGGCCTGAGTGGCGTTACTCTTAAAATTGGAATTATTGTATTGGTTTTAATTAATAACGTGAGATGTAAAAATATAACTTATATTTCATTTTAAACCATCTGAACACGATTTGTAAACATTATCTTAATACTGAAATTACTTTAAATTGACAGTTAAAAAAAATCAGAAAATATTAAAAAACTTTGTCTTAGTTACAACTATTAGTTAGCCATGAAAATTTTTAAATAAATTTCTTATTACTAGTAACATTTTCATAATTCACAGCAGGGCAGCAAGATGGCGACAAAATGTGATTTTATTTTAAAATGTTTTAAATATTTGGCTTAATACAAGTCCAGTTGTAGTACTTACATATGAAATGTTATGACATTTTTTTTAAGCTATTGCATAGCTTCTATCCCCGCGATAGAAGCTAGCTAGCTTGAGCGCGGGGACCGAATCCAGAAATTCCGTAACGAAAAACCCTCACGCTCCCCACTCCGACGGGCACGGAGGTGTGGCTTGAAGGCCGTGCATCGTCTAACGTCGTTTCAGTTCGGCAGTCTTCGACACGGCGTTGTGTGCGAGCGACTAGACGTATGCGTGTAGACTTACTATGCAATAGCTTTACCGCGGCAGTCCCCGAGTGCCACACTTCTTTTCCGATGCATTGTGACACCCCATAACGACACAAACCGTCATAATGTTTTTAGTATATGTATGCACTAGCGCTTGACATCTGACGGGTCGTTCGAACAAACTAAGCCGATATGGCTCAGTATGATTTGCTTCACTTTTCATGCGCGTACCCGGTTTCTAGGCGTTATAATCTAAGGTTCGGCCTGCACGGATTCGAGCACGTACACAGAAAATAGCATCTGCTTTTTTTAGGGTTCCGTAATAAATACTAAAGAAACCCTTATAGTTTCGCTCTGTCCGTCCATCCGTCTGTCCCTAGGTTCTGTAATAACTTAATGAAAATAACTTTTGAAGTAATTCAAAGAAAACCAATTGCGCGTTGATAGTTACGGAACCCTCCTCAGAAATAACGTGACATGCTCTTGGTTAGGTTGTTACTTTATTTATTAATTGTATTTTGCTGTAACTATAGTCACGCTATCGACGAAACCGAACGACGAAAATTATTGTGCCATACGTTTTTCCAGTAATAATTGTTATAGATATCATTTCTCTTTGTTTTATAGTACCTACCTAATACAGCCTTACTTATAAACGTTACTTAAATTTTAAGTCAAACTTAAAAGCTAATTTAAAAATATTTGTTACTTATAAACGTTAGTTAACTTTAATCATTTGCTTAGCAATGATTTAAAAACCCTTCAAATTAAGTAGCGGCGGACCCTTGTTTAAGAACGTTAAGTCACAAGATGGCGGTTATTTACCAGCTGATTGTGATAAGGTATTAGCGCTGTCATCACAGTCTTGGTTTGTTGTGTGTTTATGGCAAGTTCGTGTGGTGTTTTTCTTTTTAATTATGGATCGTTTTGAAGACTACAATATATTACGTACGTTTCGTAATGAAATCGATGAAATAAGGAGCTTGAGAAGAGCGACGGGGATGGTTAGGCGAATAAAGTGTATAACATAAGAATAAATCCCATGCAAGAATTGAGTGACAGTGATTTTAAGAAAAGGTATAGATTTAGCAATGAAAATATGTTGAAAATCTTTATATACCATAGTGGCTCTTAAGTTTCAAATTTCCGACACGAATCACTACGCCTAAAGTATTAGCTCGGAAAAGCCGCGTAATGCTTCGAGAAAAGATAGTTTCGGCCGCTTAAAGACTTTGCGATAGCGCTCCCGCGCTATTAGATTTTAACCATTGTAAAATCTTAATGTATTAAGTCTCAAGTTTAAAGTATTTCATTTATTTCTTATGTACTAGCAAACAAGTTGCAACGTGCCGCTCGACCAATCATTAGATGAAACAGCACCGTTGAGTCTTGCGCGTGCACACACACTCACACGTGTATATACGTAGTACAACCACGTCTGCAGTCGTTGCGGTCGCTTCCTTTATGTTTAAATATTTTGAGGCATCCTAGACGTGCAATGGAAATTGTGTAGTAAGCAGAAATTTTGTTTATTTTCCACATAATAAAAAATAATGCTTTCCATCCATTTTAAGAATCTTAAAATATCATTACTCATCAGGATAAGGTCGGCAACAATATAAAATCCAAATATTTTTTAAATCAGTATTCGAGGCCCGTTCTTTCACCGCTAAATGTGCTATTTCAAACATTGTGTCATATGGTTCCGTGGTGTAGTGGTTATCACATCTGCTTTACACGCAGAAGGCCGCCAGTTCGATCCTGGCCGGAATCACACTTTTTATCCCCCCGCCCCGCCCCGCCACACTCATTTAAGAAAACGCGACGCGGCGCTGCATATTTAAGACTAGCTGTTTCCCGCGGCTCCGCCCGCGTAAATACAGTATCCCTCGGGAACACTACTTTTTCGGGATAAAAGTAGCCTATGTTTTAATCCAGAGTCTAAACTACTACCATACCGAATTTCATTGAAATCCGTTCAGTAGTTTTTGCGTGAAAGAGTAACAAACATCCACGCTTTCACATTTATAATATTAGTAAGGATAACGATTCAAAATTGAACTTTATTCATTACACAAGAAGATACATGTTTAATTGCAAGGAATTGAAACGTATCTTCTTGAGCAGTGAATAAAGATCAATTTGAATTGCTATTTCAAAATTCAGCACCGCTGAAATAAAGATGTCAGTCACGGTACAAAAGAAAAACTGAAACTTGAAAACATACCGGTCTAATCTTCTTATATACAAAGTGGATTGTAATTCCAATGTCTCGCTTAAACTCGAGTAGGGCTGGACCGATTTGGCTAATTTTGGCCGTGAAATAATTGTGGAAGTTTAGGGAAGGTTTGAACGGTGAGAAAAATTGGAAAATTTTCTCGGAATGTACTCAAAAGGACGATTGAATTTTCCCATACTAAAGGCAGCCACAGACGAGAGGCCGATCGTTTCAGTTAGAACTGACGCCTGAACGGATTCGAGCCCATACACGGAAAAAATCGCATCCGACCTAACTGACGTCAGTTCGGCCTGAACGGATTCGAGCACACACACGACAAGATTTTGCATCCGTTCAGGCCGAACTGAAGGCAGACCGGACCATGTATGGGCCCCTTAACTGTTCACTGTGATTAACTTGCCAATTGAGTCTTGACTGTCAAATATTTATAAGTGCGTTCAGTTTACACGTTTGGCTTATTTAAAAAATTCCGGCCGGCCCCGTAGGTCGGTAGGTGTTGACTGTAGACGTAAGTAGGTGTAGGTTTGGACAGAACAACGTGTGTCGGGACAGCTAGTGAGTAGCAATTGTTTGCCTATGCTTAATACTACAGAAATATCTTATATGTATAACGCGGGCGACTAGTAGGTAATATATAACTGACTTAGGCTTAGACTGTATTGTCCGGAATCCGGTAGGGCGGGGGAAATTCAGAGCATTGAAAATAGAACTTTTTGCTAATAGAATAGAGCTGAAAATCGAACACACAAGTGTTGAGTCAAATGTCAATGTCATATATGACACTTCGATTTTCAACTCTATTAAACGTATTAGCGCAGAGATCTATTTTCAGTGCTCTGAATTTACTTTGGCTTCCGGATTCCGGATCATAGTCCCAGCCTTAGTGCCTGTTTCACAATCTACTTATTTAAGTGTCAGATAGCTTATTGACATGTTTTGTCACTGTCGCTCCATATAAAGTAAGCAGCGACAAAACTTCCGAATAAGCTATCCGACACTTATTTGAAGATAGTGAAATTAAAAGATCATGATGATAGCTTAGAAGAGTACATTTACAAATGTATTTTATCCCTGAACGAATTTAATCACTGAAAAAAAAGGATAAAAGAACTCCACAATTTATTTTCTGTCAGCAACAATTTCTGTAACAAAACATGATGGATTAGAGATTTGAAATATTTTACTTGGCCAGCTTCTGGGTCTTGTGTTTTATCAGAAATAACTTGATGTACTTATTTTGCTCAATTACTTTAGTGTAAAAATTGTGTACAACATAATATTTACTATTCACCAGAGATCGCCCTGTGGTCGACATTAGCCCATATTACCTAATTCATATAAATTTTATGTTTGAACTTTATAATTTTGGCTCTTAGATAAAAAAACACATAACGTCAACCTTTTACCTACTTTTAATTGTGTCATTAGTTTCTCCTATACCTTTAGATAGACTTAAGATAACTTTTTACCTATTTTCTATTATGTCGAGTTATCCAATAAAATATATCCTCTCCTCTTTTCGCAGTCGGTAAAACAAAGTTGTTATGAACAAAGCATTAGGGTATATTTTTAAATAAAAGTGTGACTTAAAAACTGGAACAAAGTTGCCGTAGCGTAACCTATTTACTAAGTAGGGGAGCCTGTTGTATCTTGGCCAGTTGCTATTTTCTAAGTATTCCTGAGCTTCTGAATTCTAGTGCTATAAATAGGATGTTCGTCAAATCTTTACCGATCTTATAAAGAGTTAATCTCTTTGATTTTATCAAAAATTTGAAATTTTTAGGCTACAAAATTTTTATTTACCATTAAAAGAAGTCTGATAGTTTTAAATGTGTAACAATAAATAATTAATTTTTAAAAGTTTAGGTACGCTTCTTTCATTTATCAAATATTAGCATTAATTGCCCGTGGCTTCTCCCGCGTGGAATTAGGTTTTAAACTTTCATGTTCTATTTTACCCACCTAGGGGCTGAATTTTAGAAAACGCTGAAATACGTAACTTATTACTTTTTCCGTACTCAATTCATACGAAATATCATGCAAATATGTCCAAGGAATCTAAAGTTTCATATAAATTTTATTACCTATTTTACCCACTTGGGGGGTGAATTTCGAAAAATCCTTCCTTAATAGATGCCTACGTCATTCGAGAAATACGTATGCAAAATTTCAAATTTCTAGCCTTAAGGGTAGGGCATCGAAACTCGGTACAAATTTGAAAACCCGGGTTTTTGGGTCTAAGAGTAATCAAAACCCGGGTAGACCGGATTTTTCGAGCATTTCGATCTTTTTATTGTAATTTTTTAAAATACACTAATCTGCGTTTCTATATCGATTTACTACAATGAGTACAAAATATAAAGGATGAGGAAGAATTTTAATAAATGATACAGTACTTTATAAATTACAAAAACAGTTATAATATTTAAAAAAGTGATAAATATTTATTTTTGCTTCAGAATATCTAAAAACTTAGTAAGTAATCTAGTCTTTTTAAAATCACAGACTTGCAGAGATTAGTTTTAATTCTTTTAACATTAAATGATTTTTTTTATTTTTTATTATTTTTATTTAATGATTTATTGCACACAAGAAAAATGTATAAAATTACAATTCAACAAGAAAGACGACACAAAGGTACTGCTTATTTCTAAAAAGAAATTTCTTACAGCAGCCCTACGGAGAGAGATGGGATAAAAGACAGCAGATAGGACGTGCACAATTAAAAATACACTACATACATATTATTATATCATTACTAAAATTAAATTACTTAACAAATATAAAACACATAGTTGATACGATAAAATAATATTATATTATACCTATAATAGATAAATACTATATGTATACATAATAACGGTATTTATATGGATTGAATTCCGAGGTAGTGCTCTTTCAGACGTCTTTTAAATACAATAATGTTGGGACTGTCACGAACGGTGTGGGGAAGCGAGTTCCACAATCTGACTGCATGAACGGTGAAGGAGTAGGAGTAGAAGTTGGAGCGATGGGATTGGAGGGAAAGATTTGTTCTAAGTTTAGACCTACAAGGGATATCGATGGGTCGAGAAAAGTTAAATCGATCGAGAAGATAGGAAGGAGAGAGGGGATTATACAAAATGTTATAAAGTAGACAGAGGATGTGCGAGTTACGTCGAAGTCAGATAGGGAGCCACTTGAGCTTCAATCGAAAGGCTGATATGTGATCAAATTTTCTCATTCCAAACACAAAACGGACACAGAGATTCTGTAAACGTTCCAGTTTTGTTAACAGCTCTTCGTTGATGTCCAAGTAGCAGGAATCAGCGTAGTCGAGGATAGGAAAAATGAGTGTCTGGACAAGGAAAATTTTTGTGTTCACGGGCAAAAAGTTTTGAAGGCTCTTTAACATGTGCAACGAGTAGTAGACCTTTCTGCTTACTTCACTAACCTGAAGATTCCAGGAAAGATTGCTGTCTAAAATCAACCCTAGATTTTTGGCAGAGTCTGTGTATACAATGACAGTACCATCATACATGACCCTAGGTACATTACTGCCTATGATCATGTCTTTCGATTTTCTCGGATTGACTAACAGACCAAAAGATTTAGCCCAGACTGCTATGCGCTGTAGATCAGCGTTAACATCTGTTCCTGCGGAATTAATCTCATATATATGTGAATGACGATACAGTTGTAGGTCGTCTGCGTAAAAACGGAAATTTGATAAGATTAATGTGGAAACAGTGTTAATAAAAATAGAAAAAAGGAGGGAAGAGAGAACGCCACCCTGGGGAACACCCGCTTCAATGTCACACCAATCCGAGGTAGCCTCGTTAGAGCGGACTCGTTGCGAACGTCCCCTAAAATATGTATCGAACCAGTCTATCACTGAGGAAGATATGTTAAGAGAACGAAGGACGGAAAGAAATATGTCAAAATCAACAGTATTAAAAGCACTGCTAAAGTCGAGTAGCACTAGAACAGAGATACATTTATTTTCCATTGCTGGACGGAGATCGTCAGTGACTTTAAGCAGTGCTGTAACAGTACTGTGACCAGTGCGAAAGCCGGATTGGAAGGGAGAAATCAATTTATTAGAGGATAGGAATTCGGACAGCTGTTTGTGAACAATGTGATCAAGGACTTTGGATAGGTAGGGTAATATGGAGATTGGTCTAAATTGTGATAATGAGGAGGGATTAGAGGTTTTAGGAAGTGGAATGACATTGGCACGTTTCCACGCCGAAGAGAAAGAACTCATTGTCAATGAAAAGTTAAAAATGTGAGTGATAATTGGCAAGAGTTCTGGAAGGGTAAGCGATATCATGCGGGGGCTCAGGTTATCATGGCCCACAGCAGTAGAAGTGATAGCCATGATATGTTTCCTAACTTCCTCCTCAGTGATAGGCTTAAACAAAAACGGACTACAGTAGGGGAGGAAGAGAACAGAGATGGGAGATCGTATAAACTTTTGTAACCTGGTCAACAATTATTGGTGGAACACAGAAATGAGCGTTCAGTTCATTTAAATTAACTAAATTATCAAAACAGGTGGAGGACTTGCCAATGCCGAGGGTTGAAAGGAATTTCCATAGTTGCAAGGGGTTGTTTTGGTAACATTCACTTATTGTATTTAAAAGCTAATAAAAATAATATCTTCAAAAGACATTTTTGTAGTATCACAAATAATTTTAACATTAATAAAACTCTTCTTCGCATTAACAATTAAGTAAGGAATAGTTCTAGTCTTCTATTCTACTATTCTAATATAATTTAAATTGTTGTCGTTTGGTTAGTAAATAATCAGTTCTTTATCTAATTAACTAAAATACAAAGTAAAAAGTAGTTATGCATTTGACACATTATTTAAACAACATAGTTAAGACATACCCTCTGACCATCTGACCACTTTAGAAAAAAAGAGATATTCATATAAAATAATAACTAATACCATTTTGGACATATCGCTTCGCTACACCCTCCACTCTCCACTGCTCCACACTTCCCCATTCATTTCCTGAGATGGACGCGCGCATTCCATTTAACTTGCATGGCTTGTTTTATTGGTAGGAACGTAGCAACGAAGCTACTTTTTACGTAATAAATAATAATTTATGAAAGCGTGGTTTTATTCCATTTACTTATTATTGCATTCAAGGTGGCTTAAACTTAATAAATAACAAAAACAAAAGTATTTAAAAAAAACTCGAAAAACCCGAGTTTTAGAAATCAAACCCAGGTTTTTTTGTAATCCTCAGAACCGGGAAAACCCGGGTTTTTTTGGTCCGGGTAAACCCGGGCTCAATGCCCTACTTAAGGGTTTGCCTTGTGCGTTGATACATCAGTCAATCAGCTTTGCCTTTTAAATAATATATAGATAGATTAAAGCAGTAGGAGCATTTTGAAATATGTCAGTACCTTGGCCAGTGTCGATCGCTTGTACCGTGGCCTATAGAGAATGTATGGATGAAAAAGAATGTATGTATTGTAGTATATAATACAATTGGAATAAAATAGAAACAACGAAGAACTGAAAATATTGACTAGGTACAACAGGGTCCCATAACAAGTACTAACCCTCGCCGGCTCTTGTTACATTAAAATATACATACCATACATATAAATGAAATACATAACGTATTATTCGTCTTACTCAAACACAGCTAAGCTTTTATTTTGTCCATGTTAGAGGCAACAACAAGTGTGGTATTTTATCAATAGCTATACATATAATAATATTATTTATGTACGTCACTCGACCGGTAAGATCGGACCAAGGTCTCACAGAAAACTGGCGTGAAATGACGCTTACGTTGTTTTATGTGTTTACTGTTTTACTAAGTCAGTAAGAGGTAGGCACTTAAAAAGCTGGCACTCACAACTCCTATGTTGTAGCGGGTGTTCAACGTTGGTGGGAATCGCTTACCATCAGGCGATCGGCCTACTCATTTAGATACGAGTAAATAGAATTAAAAATAACATATACAGTACCTAAACCCAAAGCAGGGCAAGCCTTTTCAAGGAAATCAGTCGAAAAATTTGCCCTTCCTGACTGACCCATTTACTTTGTTAGATCGGGTCAATAGTTTACTGTGATGGAATAATGAACTTTATCCAACAGTCATAAGAGTTAAATTGGAGTAACAATCGCCGATTTTAAAATAGATCGTCCAAATAATAAATTTAAGTGTAGATGCAACGTTTCTATTGAAGTATTCCAACGACAAAAGCCATTTTAGACAAAATACCTACTACGTATTAGGTAGGTACGTAAAAGAATTTCTTGTTTTGCGAACGCACTCCACCTGCACATTAGTGGTATTTCGAAATAAAATATAATCCATCTTATAAGTTTTCGTGCTGAATAACAATCAAATTAATTAGGGAATTATTATTATGTAAGTATAGTAAATCAATATTGATTGTAGGTAAACTTGATTATTCATTTATCAGGTAATTTGTCGGCTTGAATACAGCTGCGAGACGGAAATCAATTAATAGGGATACCACCGACTTCACATAACCTATTTTTGGAGCATAGAGAGATTTCTTATTCAACAACTAGATAAGCTTTTAAAATTAAATCAAGTTAGAGTTAATAAAATTTTGTGTATCTAGCACATTTTCAACAGCGTAGTCATCCGGTTCCGTGGTGTAGTGGTTATCACATCTGCTTTACACGCAGAAGGCCGCCAGTTCGATCCTGGCCGGAATCATACTTTTTGTAAAATGTTATATTAAAATAAATATTAAAATAATTTATTAAATTATATGTTTAATATTTGATTAAATAGTGTTTTAGGTCAAAGATTACAGAGATTTTTACTCTGTGCCTAGGTGCTAAAGACCTAGTTTAAGGAAAGTACAATATGATTAGCTGATTAATTACTAGATGTTTCCTGCGACTAAATCGCGTGGGAACAGTACAAATGGTGCGATGAAAAGTAGCTTAAGTGTGATTCCAGAGTATAAATACTATACCAAATTGGATTAAAATCCGTTCTGTAGTTCTTGAAAGAGTAACAAACATCTATACATCCATTCTTACAAACGTGTCAGTGTTCATAATATTAGTTAGAATGCGTGTGGTCTGTGGATTTATTACTTTTTCTTGACTGAAAGAAAAATCATATAGGTACATCAAACATATTATTATAGTTAGTTTTTCGTTTGACTTTCCTTATATTCGTCTCAATTATTTATTCGAATTCAACGAACCAATAATGAAATAAATAAATATACTACCTGTGAAGTGTATTTTCAATATTCAGACTGAAAACTTACACCGCCATATTAAAAACAATCAGGGTGAGACGTCGCCCTTTCTGACCTATTTCCGCACAGGCGCTCATGGGTCAATAAATTAAATTGTAATTCAAATTTGAAACCTATAACCTAGTGATAGGGGTGATTTTAATTCAGCGGGTTATATCTTTAAATAGTCGCTCATATTGATTGTATGCAACTGGTTCTATAAATACCTGTGCCAAGGTGTGTATTACAAACAATTATGTATTACATTAGAATTCATGAATAGAATAGAATAGAATAGAATAGAATAGAATAGAATAGAATAGAATAGAATAGAATGGAATGGAATGGAACGGAACGGAACGGAACGGAACGGAACGGACCGGAACGGAACGGAACGGAACGGAACAGAACAGAACAGAACAGAATAGAACAGAACAGAACAGAACAGAATAGAATAGAATAGAATAGAAATAGGACGAACCGGGACGGGACGGGACGGGACGGGACGGGACGGGACGGGACGGGACGGGACGGGACGGGACGGGAGAGGACAGGACCAGGAAATTGACCCTAGCTCAGCTATACGCAGCAAACAAGTCTGCTGCACTGGTATTCTGCAAGGGCCATTGAGTGTCTTCACCACATAAAAAACAAACAACAATTACATACAGCTACACAAGATACAGAAAACAAAATTACAGCACAATCGTGTCTTTGCACCTTACACAACCAATAGAAAATAAATAAATAAATGGATAAAAAAACCTTAAAAAAAGCAATAAGTATAAAGACTATGGTTATCTTGACAAAGTAACATTTGACAAATTACAATCCACATTCTACAATTATCGTGGTCTGTGACGTGGTATGTGGGCCATCTAAAAATTATTTACTATCGACATTAATTTAATAACTTAATAAGAATATAAAAGTGTGAAATTTTATAGTGCTTAATAATAAAAATTCGATAGACATATTGTGACAGCGTACAGGACAACGACAAACAGAAGAAAAAGAAATGAGAAAGAAAAGCAATGGACGAATGCGTTCGTCCCGCCGCTTGATTATAACCTTCACTACACTCCGGTGGCGCATAATATATCTCAGGAGCATATATCATTTACTACTTTTTTTAAAATTTTAAGTAGTTGAATCATGTAATGGCGATTAAACGATTTGTTTTGATTTTAGCACCCGTAGCGGAGGTGGAAGGTTATTCCAACAGCGGGAGGCCGCGTACTCAAAAGATCCACGGAATGCTGCCGTCCTGTGCTGTGGCGTTAAAATCTGATACTGGGAGGCACTGGTTCGCGTGTTAACATCAATTGCCCAAGATAACTTCGCCCAGACACCCTCCGGTCTCTCTCTCCGGCGAGCCAACCCGGTAATATTAATCCCAGTTCGCCGATTGATGTTTCAGTTTCACATATCTCTAACATTAATATTCAATGTGATGTGGTCAAAAAACTTTTGTTGGAGCTTTATACTTCTAAATCAGCCGGACCAGACAACTTGCCAGCTCATTTCTTTATATCTACTGCTACTTCGATTGCGATTCCCATAACCTTATTATTTAGTAAGTCATTAAGGGAGGGATTAGTCCCAGGTATATGGAAATCTGCGTTTATAACCCCGGTACATAAAAATGGGCCTAAAACTGATGTTACAAATTATATACCCATCTCAAAGTTGGTAATAGTAGCTAAAGTTTTTGAGCGTAAAATCAATCATTTCCGGCTCTGAAGACCTCTTTTGGTTCCTTTCAACATGGGTTTCTGAGTGGAAGATCCACAGTCTCCAACTTAGTGATTTTTAATGACTATCTAACGCAAGCCATGGAAACTGTCAAGCAAGTTGATGTAATTTACACCGACTACTCTAAATGTTTTGACCGTATAGACCATACTATACTTATGAAGAAGCTTGCATCCATAGGAGTCATAGGGAATCTTCTTAGATGGTTCTCTTCCTATATTGACCGAAGGTCCCAAGCCGTAGTTGTTAAAAATTATATTTCTAGCTGGGTAGACATCCCTAGTGGAGTTCCCCAGGGATCATTGCTTGGCCCTCTCCTTTTCAACATAATGGTTAACGATATTCAAAATTGTTTACATTCATCTCAATTACTTTGCTTCGCAGATGACATGAAAATATTTTTAACTATATAATCTCAAACTGATGCATCTATACTCCAGGCTGACATCTCGCGTCTTGAGCAGTATTGCTTTCTAAATGGTCTGGATCTTAATCCCTCCAAGTATTGTGTTGTTACCTTTTCAAGAAAACTGACCGTAATACCTACAAGTTATATGCTCAAGCAACAACCATTACAGCGCCTCACAACAGTTCGTGATTTAGGCATTTATCATGACTTTAAATTACTATTTGACACACACATACAAGTAGTATCAAATTTGGTTTTGTTCTAAGATGTGCGGCATCACTAAAGGACATCAAAACAATAAAAAACATTATACTGTACCTATGTGCGCCCCCACTTGGAGTATACCTCTCAAGTTTGGAATCCTAGGTACAAAGAATATATAGATCGGATCGAAAATATTCAAAAGAAATTTGTTCGATATCTTTGCTATAGATTAAAAATGGATTATAGCTCAGAACATTATTTAGAACTGTGTAAGAAGCATCACCTGGTCCCGTTAAGGATCCGACGTGATGTTGCTGACTTAGTCTACTTACTTAAGATAGCTTCCAATGAAATCGATTCGCCTGAACTTTTGGAAAAACTCAACTTAAATACACCTATAAGAATCTTTAGATCTAACCCCCTTATTTTTCCACCAGTAGTCACAACAAACTATCGGAAGAACTCGTTTGTCTTGCGTGCAGGTAACAATTTTAATAAAATCTGTAAGTCTGTGGACTTGGATTTATTCACAACTGGCACAGAGACAGCTAAACGATTACTTTACCAATATTTGCTCCAGTAACGTGGTGCTGACTTTATCTTTGTACTTTATCTAGGTACTTCAAAATTTAAATAGGTCTAAATAAGTTTTTTAACTTTTATCCTAAATGTACTAGGTATTGCTATATATAAGCTAACCACTTGATAGTTGATTGTATTTGTACACTTGTGACTGTTTCTTTCTTTATAATTTATAAGCTGTGTCAAGTTAGCGTGTATTAGTGTACACTATGTTTAACTCCTGTTAACCTATTCAGTTTCTACATGTGAGGACCTGTAATTGGCTTTCTAATGATTAGAATAGTTTTATATTGTTATTACTGATAGCTGTTGGTCTTCCTAACAAAATAAAATAAAAATAATTTCTCATACAAGTAAGTAGGCGTGTGGGTGAGAATTATGTCAAAAAGAAGTAGGTACGGCAAAATGAAGCTTCCTGTGTTCCTTCATCTTGAATGAAGGAACATCTTCATTTGATAGGTTTGGTCTTAAAAGATTACTATATTATGTAAATACTAGCTTTTGCCCGCTGGTCCGCCCGCATAAATACAGTATCCCGCGGGAACACTGTACTTTTACCGGATAAATAGTCGCCTATGTTTTAATTCACAGCTAAAACTACTTCCACACCAAATTTCATTGAAACCCGTTGAGTAGTTTTGCGTGAAAGAGTAACAAACATCCATTCATCCTCACAAACTTTCACATACCAAAGCTATTATTATATTAGACAGATTTTTTTTGCTGTTTGGTCATGACTAAGTAATGGCAAAGAATGTATTACTAACGTAAAGAATCGTCATTCCACCGATTTACACGAATGACAGTATAAATTCATAATATTTATGATTGATTTGTCTGACGCGACGATTAAAATTATTTCGGTGTCAACCTTAGGCTTACGTCAACATGGCTGACATTCGCCCGTGCTCGAGCTGTCATTTGTAGAGAGTGTCGTCCCTGTGGTAATGGTGTAGTTTGTGACGTTAGAGTTTGTAGTTAGAACGTATAGAGCCATTGAGACACGTGTAGAGTTTGAAGCTGTGTGGGCTTGTAGAGTTACATTTTTAAATTTTGGTCATAATATTGAACTAAGTCTGAGTTTTTCTTTTCGCATTCGATCGTGAGCGCGTTTGGCATTTACTAGGAATTTGTATGTGATTTGACCTAGTTGTCGCGTTTACAACTAGGTGGCGCTGTACAAATCACATACAAATTCCTAGTAAACGCCAAACGCGCTCACGATCGAATGCGAAAAGAAAACTCACTTGGCACTCTGCTGGCAGTAACATTTGACAGCGGCGTAAACGTAACGTTATCGAATGAAATTTGTAGAGCGCTGTCATGATATTGACAGATTTTCATACAGTGAGGGTTTTTAAATTCGCGACATCTGACAGCTTTTTGACACGACAAGACCGTCGTGCTACCAAGCGCCGCCGTGTTACCAAGCGCCGGCTGGTGACAGAAAAATGATCGAAAATTCATATTCACTGTTTTCGATACAGCGTCATCTGGTGGCGTACCACCAAATGACGCTTTGTGTGAGTTGGGTCTGCCCCCTAAAGGCAGAAAAAATAAATCAAAAACCCTCATTCTCATTCGATAACGTTTACGCCGCTGTCAAATGTTCCTGCTAGGCCCACTGATAATTTTTCTATAGTAAGTAAGTAAGTTCACGAAAGTAGCGACCCTTTTACTTTCGTCTTCTTGGAAATTTTCATTTTTTTCTGGGTTAAAATGGCTAACTCAACAAACCTAACCTAATAATATATTTAATTGGTCGGCGCTTTGCCTACTGACAACGCGACAACGCACTATTTTGTTATAGAACATTGCTATACCGAAATCGATCGGCACGTCAGATCTATTTATAGCGTATCCCTCCTCACACACCTCTATGTCCTCGTAAACCTCTCTGTCAAGGTCGGTCTATTTAAATATTTACCTGGTTCTTATGCCGTCGATTTTACCAATACTTTATATTCTTCAAATATTGAAATTAAACGCACTTGTGATACCTCCGTAGCGGTTAATTGCTTATTAGCTGCTAGCATGATACGCCATGACAATCGAGATGGTGTTATAAAAATCGGCCAAGTGCGAGCCGGACTCGCGCGAAGAGTTCCAATTTTCATACAAAACGGCTAAAAGTCACGTTTGTTGTATGGGAATAGGGAGCACTATTTAAATATTTGTTTAATTCAGTTAGCGGCAACAGAAACACATTATCTTTATTAACAAATTTCAATCGCGATTCACAAGATACAGCCTGGTGACAGACAGACAGACAGACGGGTTTCCATTTTAACCCTTTGGGTACGGAACCCTAAGCATCACACTTGTCACCACGTGTCTACTAGCGGCCCGTTTCATTATCCTATCAACTAATAACCAAAGATCTCAAAATTAAAGATAGGCTATGACGTACATTTGACAAAATAAATCTTCATACAAGAAAAAGTTTTTTGATTTCACCATAATTCAAATGTCAAAATAGCCTCAAAATCTCCAAAAGTAAGTGTAAGTAAAGTAAGTAAGTTAATCTCTATTTAAGTGGAGACAGTTTTTGCCCCAACATGCCTCGTATAATATAACACATACGAGGGCGGCACTGAAAATTTCGGGAATCAAGGAAGTGACACAACATTACTATTTAAAAATGTAGTTATTCCTTTTCGAAGTATTCTCCGCGAAATTTGACACATTTTTCCATACGATGGAACTAATCATCGAAGTAACCATTCCATTCGGAAGTTGGGGTCTTCGAAATGGCCGTTTTGTAGGCGTCCACAGCTTCTCCAGGTGATGAAAATCTCTTTCCACGCAATTTATTCTTTATTTTAGGGAAAGTATAGATATCATTAGGGCTTAGGTCGGGGCTGTACGGCGGATGGTCTAATCTTCTCTTGCTCTAAAAACTCTTTTGTTCTGTGCGCGGTGTGAGAACTCGCATTGTCGTGATGGAGGATGATGCGGCGGTTGCAGTTCTCTTTACGGAGTTCAGAAACGACCTGTGGCAAACAAATGTTAGCATACCACTCTGCATTACCGGTTCTTTGTCCCTCAAGAGGAATAGTCGCAACATGGCCGGTTTTGGAGACAAACGTGGCCACCATTTTTTTTGCAACACTCCGTGAACGAACAATTTTTGTTGGCTTTAACTCATTTTCGAACACCCAAACTCGTGACTGGTTTTTTGTTTCGGGTTCGTACGCGTATATCCAGGATTCGTCACCTGATACGATGTTGTATACAGCATTTGAGGATCCTGCGTGGAATCTTTCGAGAGTTCTGACGCACCAAATAACGCGAGCCGCTTTTTGCTCTTCACAGAGCAAATGCGGTATCCATCGGAAAGACAACTTTTTTACACCTAATTGTTCATGCAAGATTATTAGTATTGGACTCATGCCAATGTCTAAAGTTGCCTGAATTTCGCGGTATGTCACATGTCGATCTTCCTCAATTAGCTTACGCACAGCATCAACGTTTTCTTGGGTGACTGCAGTTTTTGGGTGACCTTGACGGGGATCATCACTGAGCTTGACACGTCCACGTTGAAGTTCAGCAAACCAGCGATAAATTGTGGTTTTGGATGGGGCTTCATCACCCAATGCAGAAATCATCCGGTCAACACACTGTTTTTGTGTTAAACCACTTCGAAAGTCATAATAAATCATCGCTCTAGAATTTTATCGAGTCAATTCCATTTTCTCAACGACTAAACAAGTTTGACAAGACCTTGTGACAAGACCGGGAATCTTTTTTTTAAATAAATAAACGGTATTCGATTTTTAAAATCAAGAAGTTTTAAATTAAAAAGATTTTAATATGACAGGAACAGTGGAAATATTCCATTCCCGATACTTTTAGTGCAGCCCTCGTATGTCTATGCCAATAACTATTTGTTTAAAAACGTCACATTTGTATCGCAAAAAACCGGCAAATGATTGAATGACGACGTATTTAATAAATAGTTATTGGTGGATAGGTTATTGAAACCGGCCGTAAATGTCGCGTTTTACACCTTCTGGAACATCGCACTTGTCAAGGCGAGTTGTGTCAAAGGAAGAATAAAGTCTGCTTTTTGCTGCATAAAATATTATGTAATAGTTATATAGAACGAGGAGTTACCACTATGTAATTAAAATTCACACATTTAGTAATTAGTACTGCTTATTACGTTTCAAATCGTAGCCAATTATGTAAAAATTAAGCGCTGTCTATAAAAGGCACGAAAAAGGAAACTGCTTGTTTAAACCGTCACTATGAAGGAACATACTATATGTATGTTTCTGTTAGTTAGCTATGTAGCGTGCAGTGATCCTGAGTTGGTCGAGTATCTTAACCGAACGGACCCAGCCACTAGACAGCTATGGGAGTTCAAGCAGACCCATCCGGTATGTACATATTTACACACGAGCTAAAATTTTGTCCAAAATCCATCCAACTTATAGCTTAAAAGTTTCATTTTCTAAGGGTATGTTTCATAATCTTCTGATATACGTATGTCTCAAAATAAGTTGCCTATCACTTGACATCAATAAAGGTGACAAATCTCGTGAGGATAGATAGGATGGACTCCCGTTCTGACTATTAACTAAAGGACAGGAATCAGGATATCCGACAATATGATCAGTTGTTTGTACCTAGATCGTAAAACATTCTATTAAAAAAAACTGTTTGCCGTATAGGATTACTTTCCAGCATTAGTATCTTATTAGCAATATTATAGAATGGTTAAATAATACAGTGTGTGTAATTTTTTTCATAATCAGTAAGTTCGATTTCTGAGTAGGGAAATTGATTTATCAAAAATTTAATGATGCAGTTTTAGTTTCTATCAAAATCGCGCTCGCAACTCCTTTGAGCATTTTTCGCTATTCCTTATTTCGGATTTCGCCTATCATGCCCACTTTAAAAATTCACCCTGCATACATTTGAACAAAGTAATGAATATAAATGAAGTGATAGTGAATGAATAATAATAATTATTGAATAAAAGTCGCCTATGTTTTATTCCAGAGCCTAAACTACTACCATACCAAATTTCATCAAAATGTGTTCAGTAGTTTTTGCGTGAAAAAGTAACAAACGTCCATACATCCATCTCTCATTTATAATAGTAGTAGGACCAATAATAATTGTCATATTCTCTTCAGGAGCCCATTGGAATTCTCACAACCGGTTCCGGGAAACTTGTTGATATCAGAGAAACAGTGGCACTCAATTCCGATCCGTTTTCGAATTTGTACAACGTAGACATTATCACCCAAATGAATGCCGAGAGGGTGCCCGAGAGAGTGGTACACGCCAAAGGCACAGCCGCCTTCGGATACTTTGAAGTGACTCACGATATCTCTAAATATACCAAAGCCGACGTCTTCAATGGAATCGGAAAGAAGACTCCCATTGTGGTGCGTTTTTCGACTGTACTACAAAACCTCGGCGGTGCTGACGCTACCAGAGAAATGAAAGGACTAGCCATCAAAATGTACACGAACGAAGGGAACTTGGACTTCCTGTGTATTAATTTCCCCACGTACTTCTACAGGGATGCTAATGACTTCATGCATTTTGTTCACTCGTTCAAACGGAACCCTAAAACTAATCTGCCCGACTTCACCAGCGCGTTCGACTTTATTACTAAAAGGCCTGATACGCTCCACGGTTTCCTGTGGTTCCTTTCCGATTTCGGTATTCCGAATGGTTACCGGAAAATGGACTCATTCCCGGTACACACGTACGTGATTAATAATAAGAAGAGAGAGAGATATTTTGTCAGATTTAGCTTCAGATCCGAACAAGGAGTTGAAAACTTGTCAACGGAGGACGCAATGGCAATATCTGCAAGGGATCCCAACTACTTCACCAGAGATCTGTACAACGCTATCGAGGAGAAAAATTATCCAGCGTGGAGGTTGGAGATGGATGTTATGACGTACGAGCAAATAAAGAGTGTGGATTATAATCCATTCGAAGTTACCAGAAGCTGGAAGAAGGGCACATACAAGACGGTTCCGATAGGACGCCTCGTGCTAGACAGAAATCCAGACAACAATTTCGCGGTGTCCGAGCAGAGCACCTTCAGTCCTGCTAGACTGGTTCCTGGTATTCCTGGACCGATAGACATCATGTTCAAGACGCGTCGTCAATCCTATCGCGATGCCCAATCCTACAGATTGAGTATCAACCACAATAAAATCGAAGTGAACGCTCCGAAGTATGCCAAGAACTTTTTGAGAGACGGAAAATCACCCGTCGGAGAAAACAGTAGGGATGCTCCAAATTACTATCCTAACTCTTTCAACGGGCCCATTCCTTACGTAGATGCAGCTTTGCCGAAAGAAAGACTGTCAGTCTTGGAATCAAACGCCGTCGATTTGGAACCAGCGGCTACATTTTATAATGATTTATTGAACTGCCGAGAAAGAGAGCGGCTCGCTAATAACAGTGCTCCTTTCTTGGCTGTTGTTCCGCCGTTTATGCAGAGAAGAGTGTTGAAATTATTCACTTTAGTGGACATAGACCTCGGCAGGAGGGTTACTGAGAGTTTGGAGAAGTTTTTGAGGACTCCACCGCCTCCCCTACCTAAGCCTCTAATACCTTCGCAAAAATACAAACAGCAGCAGCAGTCGAAGAATCAAAAGTCGAGAACAGAACAGCACAAACCAACGGCAACGGAGGAATGTTACAGATATTAAAACGTTCATCATTCACAAGCATGACGAGAAATTATTTTTTCACTGTATAAGAAAAACAGTTTTATGACCTTGTGACAATCTATTCTTTACTGAATAAATCTGATTTCTTCTTACAGATATTAAATGTTTTTGAATGTTTTGTACCATCGTGTTGTACAGAGTAACGAAACATTCTAAATGTAAAAAACGTAAAATATTCTTTTAAAATCGAACGTGTTAAAAATATAAGGCAACATTTTCAAAATTAACCTACAGTCTAGTTTATTCCGGAATGGCATTCTAAATATATTGCCAACAATCTAAACATTTGACTTCGATTATGGCATTTTATTGTGATCGGCTTTTATCCGAATCCTATTATTGTACGAGGCCGCAGCGTGGAGGCTCTTACAACCTCCGCAGTCTTCTGTGGAGGTCATCTGGGGGTAGGGGGTGGAAATAATGGAGGTGTCTACAGTCTAGACAAATCCATCGGACTCGCTGGTCAGAAACCTGAACCCATGGTTTTAACCTGATTGAGTTCGACCAATCTGTTTTTAGGGTTCGGTCGTACTCAAGGAACCCGTATAGTTTCGCTCCATCCGTCCGTCTGTCTGTCTGTCCGCTCTTCTGGCTTCTGTAACTATGAATATAAATGGATGAAGTTTAGTATAGTATAAAGTTTGGTAAAATCATTTACCGATAATTTGGGTATATGATCCACTAGCTCATATAAAGACGTTTAGGCACAATAAAAATGTCATACGAGGGCGGGTCAATAAGTCCGTGACTTTTGGAATAAAACACAGATTTTTTGATAAATAAATCATTTTATTTTTCAACGTAGTCCCCCTTGAGCTCTATACACTTTGTCCAACCCTTCTCCAATTTTTTTATCCCTTCCAAAAAATATGATTTGTCGAGGTCCTCAAAATAGGCCTTTGTTTGCGAGATGACTTCATCATTGGAGTCAAATCTTTTTCCACCGAGCCATTTTTTCAGGTTTGGGAACAAGAAGTAGTCACTCGGAGCCAAATCTTGAGAATAGGATGGATGTAGGAGCAATTCATAGCCCAATTCATGGATTTTTGCCATGGCAACTGCACATGTGAGCACCCTTGCATTGTCTTAGTGAAAAAGAACTTTTTTCTTGGCCAAATGAGGTCGGTTTTTTTTCAAATCCTCATTGAAGCGGTCCAATAAGTTGGCATAATATTCCCCATTAATTGTTCTTCCCTTTTGAAGATAGTCAATGTGGATTATCCCACGTGCGTCCCAAAAAACAGTCACCATAACTTTATGGGCTGACAAACCCACCTTGGCCTTCTTTGGCGCCGATTCACCCTTAGAAACACACTGTTTTGACTGTTGTTTGGTCTCTGGTGTATTGTGATGGATCCATGTTTCGTCCACGGTTAAAAAACTCCTCCATATTGTGATTAAACAACGCCAAACCTTCCTGTGAAGTTGTTACACGATTGCGTTTGTGGTCGACTGTGAGCAAACGCGGCACCCATCTTGCGGAAAGCTTTCTCATGCCCAAGTGATCATTCAAAATTGAAACCACTGAGCCATGCGAGATGCCTATGGCTTCCACAATCTCTTGCACTTTCAATCTTCGGTCGGCCAACACCATATCGTTAATTTTTTCGATTGTTTCGGGTGTAGAGACCTCAACTGGGCGTCCAGGACGTTCGGCATCTTCAGTGCTTGTAAGGCCACAACGAAATTCAGTAAACCACTTTTTTACCATTGAAATCGATGGTGCAGAGTCCCCATAGTATTTATCAAGATTAGCCTTGGTCTCCGTAATGGTTTTTTTTCGCAAAAAATAATGCTTAATAAGCACGAAATTCACTTTTTTCCATTGTTTCCTTAAGTTACTGGATAGTCTGATAAAGATAGCTGTAAAACACAAACTAACTGACGCAGAAAGTTCAAATTTTGATAGGAGTCAACTGACAGATGCCTGTTGACAGGAGTAGTGTTGCTTTTTCAGTAAGGAGGTTAGAAATTCAAAAAGTCACGGACTTATTGACCCGCCTTAGTACTCAAAGTAAAAAAAACATCATAAATTGGGTGAATCTCCACTCAACGTAAACTCGCCAATTTAAAGGAAGATTTTTTGACGTGATAACGTCTTATAAATCGATGGAGCCGGCTGCACGCACGAAAAAACATGACTCATGCGTTACCTGTTACCCGTTATCGTTACCAAGTACCAGCGTTACCTCGCATTGCCGGTACCTTATTATTATTGTTGTTGTTGTTGTTGTTGTTGTTGTTGTTATTGACGTTGTCACGTTCAACTATCGTCAGTAAACCGACTTTACAGACAACCGATGTTTTTAACCCGCTTTTATTAGTTCGGGTTGTATGTATCCATGTATGTAACGGAATCTTTGAGCTTAATTTTCACCGGTTTCTAGACGTCTGATCAACTTGAAACTTTGCACACGTCTTAAGGGCCGATGACAATGCAATAAATCGATAAAAATTTTCTAAGCGTGTTTTTTTAGTTTTTTTAAACTATTATATTATTTTTTGTGCCTAAACGTCTTTTCATAAGCAGTAGATGCCCAAAATATCCGTAGTTGATTTTACCAAACCTTATAATAATGTGTATATATCTCTGTTTTGTCATCATAAAATAATTATTTTATATTTTAGGGGTGGCTCTCCCTCCATGCATGTGAAGTGGGGTTGAAAATAGGTTTTCATTCAACTCCATAGTGTGGGGTATCGTGGACTCGGTCTTTTATAATAAATTCAAGGTTTCATACATGACTTTAAACTATACTAAACTATGAGACTTAGAAACATGCAATTTTTCATGGTGATAGATCAAGGTAAATTTTCTCTTTCGGAAATTATTTTGAACTAAATCGGACAGTTGGAACTCTTGTTGGAACTAAGTCGGTTGTTGGTTTACTTGGAAGTAAAAAAAAAACCTATTGCGCGTTGATAGTTACGGAATCCTCCTTAGACATGTCCCGAGTTGCTCTTGGTTAGGTTATTTTAAAGGCATTTGTCTAGCAACTGGTAAAAAAAGTACCTACTAATAAAATGGGTTATTCTCCCCTTCTTTGTATGTAGAGCTTGAGTTTTAATTAATTTTGTTTTGTTCAAAAGTCTATCAAATAAAATCAAAAGTATTTTTTAAAATTATTTAAATTATTATAGTATCATCGCTAACACATAATTATAATATTTTCACTAAAACATTTGAAATAGTAATAATAATAGCGGGAAACATAACTTCCTCAGTTTATTTCTAATACATATTGCGTTGCGAAGTTAATATTACGTTGCGTACTTCAGTCAGTTGAAATTGTAGAGGTGTGTCCGAATGTCTTACTAATTACTTGGAATTAATTAATAATAATCAATAATTATGAGCGGATCTATCAATCACAATTAATGTATTTCAGCCAAAGCGTGCTTGTAAACGTATTTTTTAATTACTACAAAAACTATATCGTCATCATCATCATAATATAATATATCAATACATGAAGAAAAAACTTTCAGTACAATTTTATGAGAATTGTGCGATCGGAGGAGTATCATATTTGGCACAGTTAAAGTTTATAATATGGAGGATATATGAAAAGGAAAACGACACACACTACGTCAGATTATTAACACACACTAAGAGGCAAAAGGACCCATAATAAAGTCAAACTTAAAAATATGGGCGAATTACGACCGAAGAGCGACCTCTAGTGTATCTACAAGTAAACGCGTTTGTTCGGTGCGAAGCCGTTTGAGTTAAGCCAACACCTACTGATAATGTTGCTATCGTATTACTGCGTATACCGCACCCGTAGGCAGACTCCTCTGTACCCTCCTTGTACCCTCGCGCCTCTAGGCACATGCCTACTTTGCCTTAAGGATAATCCGCCTCTGCCCGTAGGTATTGGTTAAGCGCCTTACTCAAGGTCCAGCCTGCAAATCCAGCACCGGTACTAATACCCGTCATTAGTGTCTATACTCAGTGGTGTCAATCATTTTTATCTTTTGCCTGCAAGTCCGCCTTTAGGCCGCGGCGTTGCATGTAAGCTGGACGGTGGTCGGTGAGTACAGAGTAAGTCGCTTTATTAAACACCATACATTGTAATACAAGGTATAACATAAAGATCTTATATTTATAAAGTAAAAATACATAAAAATGTATGAAATAAATCTTATTTTTAAATAATTCCCCTCGAAAATTCGGCTAAAATTTTAACTATTTCTCTACTCAATCTTCTTAATTTTGAAGTCAGTACCAGCCCAAACAATATCCTACAATATTTTAGAGAACTCACGTTCAAATTTGCTGGTACCGCGCTGGTACAATTTTGAGCTTCGTACAGTCGTACCATATACATACACGTTAAGGTTCAAGTAGTCGCGGGCACGAACTCACTCGTGGACGCGGTCAAAAAGCACGCTGTCTCACCTAGCATTGTGTCTAAAAGAGATAGAATCAGTTATGAGCAGTAAGCAGCTAGTCTACACGCATACGTCAAGTCGCACGCACACAAACACCGTGCCGAAGTCTGCCGAACTGAAACGACGTTAGACGATGCACGGCTTTCAACGCCGCACCGCTGTGCCGGTCGGAGTGGGGGGTGTTAGGTTTATTTTCGTTACGGAATTTCTTGATTCGGTCGCCGTGTTCAAAGCCCGCGATAAAAGCTATGCAATAGCTTAAAAGAACGTTGAAAATCGGTCCACAGACGGCCGAGTAATCGTTGAACATACAAAAACAAATATATACAGCCGAACGTATAACCGCCTCCTTTTTTTTGGTAGTCGGTTAAAAATGGATTGCAGTTTCAATGTCTCGCTAAAACTCGAGTACGGCTGGACCGATTTGGCTAATTTAGGCCTTGAAATAATTGTGCAAGTTCAGAGAAGGTTTAAACGGTGAACGGTCGGGACAGCTAGTAAACTATAAATTAGATACATTTTCTAGGCTCTAATTCATCAATAGCCGTCCCGCCTCCCGTATGTTCCACTGGAGTGCACGTTTCCAGAACCGTTGGCTTGGAAACGCCGCTTTTAGCTCCCTGCTCATTATTATCTGCTTAAAATAACACACATAATGTTATACCACATATTTATAGACAGCCATTTATTTAAAAATTAAAATGCCAAATAATGTTAAGCGAAATCATCTACGCAAAATAAATGGGCTGAGATCCCAGCCCCGCCAGACTCCCCTTATATTCTTAATGATAAAATGTTTGTCATATTGTAGTAATAATTGTGTGCAATGAACGTTCGTATACCCGCCAGATTGTGCGGTGGGCCAATTCTCAGGCACAGGGCGCCAAAGGTACAAAAAAATTGTACTATGTACAACACAAAATGAGGGTTTTTTAATTCGTGACATCTGTCAGCTTTTTGACACGACAAGGACCGTCATGCTACCAAGCGCCGTCTGGTGACAGAGAAAGAATCGAAAATTCCTATTGACCGTTTTTGATACCACTTACGCCACCAGATGACGCTTTGTGTGCGCTGGGTCTGCCCCCTAGCGGCAGAAAAAATATCAAACACCTTCATTCTCATAAACGTCAATGGGTTTGACGTTTATGAAAATACCATTTTGAAGTTTTAACATATCGAGACTGTATATAGAATCATCTTCTTTCAATGACGTTCAATTTAAGATGTTTCATAATACGATTCACTTGTTGTGGCCATTTTAGACCTGCTGGTGCTGGAGCTGGTGGACGTCGAGACGCGCTACTAGTTACAACTCACAAAAACCCGTTCCAGAACTAAATACACATCTAATAACACTTCACAATTTGTACACAATAATATTTAAACTCATATACTCGTATTATAATACTTATGCCAGGTTTTGTGAGGTAAAGGAGGACGGGCAGAAATGTATGAGCGCTTGTCTACCTACTGAATACTAACAAGCCATAATATTATCTCATTGCAAAGGGGATTTCTTGTACATTATTTCCGTCATTGACCATAATATGTGTATACCATATATATATATATATATATATATATATATATATATATATATATATATATATATATATATATATATATATATATATATATATATATATATATATATATATATATATATATATATATATATATATATATATATATATATATATATATATATATATATATATATATATATATATATATATATATATATATACTATATATATATATATATATATATGTAGTGAGGCGTCTATATAACTCGACATATTAATTTTTAGGGTTCCGTAATATTGAAGGAACCCTTATAGTTTCGCTCTGTCCGTCCGTCTGTCTGTCTGTCTGCCCTTCCAGCTACTGTAATTATGAAAATAAATGTATGAAAATTGGTGTAGTACTTAATATTACTAGGATATTACATCCTAGTAATATTAAGTCCTAGTAATTAACCTAAAGTAAGTATCCTAGTAATTAAATAAAAAAAAAATATAAGTTATTGTCTAAATGAAAAATAAAAAAGGTCTAGGTTCTAGTTGGAGGCTGCGGGCAGAGTACATAATATGAGGTTGGCAGCATTGCCTCGCTGTATGGCTAAACTGATACGTTGGCCGAGGTAAGCGCCAGCCTTAGAGCGGGTACACATTGGGCGCTCGGCGTTGCGTTCGGCGCGCGTTGGTAGCGTACATACACAGCCTTAGCACGGCGTTTTACGAGCGTTTAACAAGAAGTCCATACTACTGGCTCAGTTTGGAAATGGACGTCGAGGTGATGGCTTGTGTGTGGCTCCTATACCGTCGCTATAAAAGACGACGGCAGAGGCAAAGAGAATATTGGGTCCACCCAATATTACGAGATAGACTAACGCATGGAATGTTTGTAACATTGTATCCAAAATTAAGACAGTATGAACCTAAGTTTTTTAATTATTTTAGAATGTCCATAAAATCATTTGATGACTTACTCCATGTTATAAAAGTAGATATTATTGGTGATTCAACAATTTTAAGAGAGTCGATTTCCCCAGTAGAAAAACTCGTAATAACGTTAAGGTAAGTACATTTATTTATTGAAATAAATCTAAGTTGTCTGAATCCTGGCTGGAGGCTGAACGTGACGGTGACCACGATGGCGGCGGTGGTGGCGTCGTAGACCACTGCTGTGCTGGGGGTCTAGCAGTGGTATATCCAGAATATGTCGGTGCAGAATATGTGTATTGGTGTTAATTAGTTTGTAGTGGTGATGGTTGATAATAATTCTGTGCTTGTTTAATGACATTGAGCAATTCAATCTTTGTAGTTAGGCGTGAATTCTCGAGTACTTTTTTTAATTCACTGTACAATGATACACAGAATAATTTATTATCGTCTTCTCTATTAGTTAGCCACATTTCATTTTGTTCCCTTGCTTTTAAACTTTTTTCTAAAATATCGACTATTTGTTTATCTACAGCATTAATTTTTTGTTTTTTCCTTGGGGCTTCAATTTGATCTTTAGGAGGTGGTATCAAGTCTTCATAATCTGTAATATTTACATTAGCACCAGTTGTATCAGAAGATTGGTAATTGCTCTCTGTGTCCTTATTTGCTGCAGAATTCGCAAGAAATCGCAGTTTCCTGTAATACACATATGGCGTATGTTTGGAAGATCCAGATCCAGATGGAAGCTTTTTTTGCCGTTTTGACTCCCTAAGATAATTGTCCTGAATGCTTTTCCATTTTTTCAAAAGTGTAGCACCTGAAAATAAACAATTGCCATTTTTATTTTGACAGATACTTGGCCACAGGATGCTCCTTTGCCGATTTGCATTATGGATACCGTCTTGGAAAATCGACAATTATAAAAATAGTGGAACAAGTTTGTAAAGTACTCTGGAGTAAATTGAAGTTAACATCCATGCCTGAAATTACAACAGAAAAGTGGAAAGAAGTAGAAGAAGGTTTCATGAAATACGCTAACTTCCCAAATTGTATTGGCGCAATTGACGGGAAACATATTGAGCTAATACAACCAGAACATACAGGGTCGCTTTTTTACAATTATAAAACCTACTTCTCATCAGTCTTACTAGCAGTTTGTGATGCAAATTATTGTTTTGTATACGTTGATATCGGATCCTATGGCAAAACCAGTGACTGCAATTTTTAAAAATACTGAAGTTTTTAAACGGATGATGGATAATAAGTTAAATATTCCTAACCCCAAACCCATATCAAATGTCGATATAACACCACTGCCTCACGTGTTTGTCGGCGATGAAGCATTTGTAATTATGTCGAATGTGATGCGTCCATATGGAGGAACACAATTGACACGCACAACAAAAGTTTTCAATTACAGATTATCGAGAGCAAGGCGCTATATTGAATGCACTTTCGGAATAATGAGTAATAAATGGCGAATATTTCATAGACCGATAGATGTAAACATAGATTTCGCGGAGAATATCATCAAAGCTTGCACAGTACTACACAATTTCGTTCGAATACGCGATGGTTATAGATATGAAGATACACTTTATGTTTCACCTTTACAATCTATACATTTAGAAAATTTACCACGAGGCAGCTTGTGTGCTAGAACTGCAAGAGAGAAATTCCTTAATTATTTTATTAACGAGGAAAAATTACATTGGCAAGACAACATGATATAATTACAGGAAACATATAAATAAAAAATTGTCTTCACAATCACAGAAAATTTAAACTATCTCCTCCCAATTACGCTTTTTAAAGATTTTATTTTTATAATCAGGACTTTCCATGTCCCATATAGCTGGACGCTTTTGGATTTCATCGATAAATAAATCAGTATCGATGTGCTCGATCTCTATTTCTCCTTATTTATTCTCCGTTCAGTACGCGTCCACCCTACACGAAAGCGCGCGATCAAATGTACGGCAAAATGGCGGCGCATGTATCTACAAGCGCGCAGCTGACGCCCGCGCAACGCGCGTCCTAACGGAAATCTGACAGCGCGCATTTGACGCGCGCTTGATCAGAAGCGCGCGCTTGCATGTGTACACATCAATTGAAACTCTAGTTCTCAAAACGCGCGTTAGCAAAGCGCGCGTTTGAAAGCACTCAATATGTACCCGCTCTTAGGGTCATTATACCTAAAAAGATGCTTGGCACTGGGGCCCCAAGGACCCATAGTTACGACTCCAAAAGGCAGAAAAATGTAACCATCGCCGATGGATTCATATTTTCGATTTTTATTGGTCTCGGCGAGGGCAGCCGTCGCCCCCGCCCCTTGGTATAGTTATATAGGGTCTGTCGTAAATAATGGATAACCCGTAAACTGAAGTTGGTCCGGATGTGAAACTGTAGGAAAATCGTATTTTCTTGTCAGGGTTTCTAACCATATGAAAATGGCGTAGCATTTTATACTTTTTTATAAATTTCGCTACTTTTTTCGTTCATTCCGTTGCCATTTCATCAAATTTAGGTATTTCTGTGTGATTTTTTTAGTATTATACTCCTGAAGACGTGTATTATTTAAATTTAATATAATTTTAGGTGTTTTTAACGTAAACAATTTTCAAAATCATCTTTTTATGCTTTTTTTAAAACTATTTTTTCTTAATGTCAACATTGATCATTTACTGTGAAAAAAAAAGTATGGCGCTATAGCTGCCCATTATCTTAATTACGCTGTTCGGATTAAATAATCTTTTATTAGGCGATGTAGAGCTTGTATTGCTGCCGGCGGAGGGCATTTCGAGCATTTAGTTTAAGTTATTGATAAAATAAATATTTTTTTTTACTAAAAGCAACCTGTTGTTCTTCTAAAAAATCCTTATTAGTGGCCCAATAACGTTTGTGTAAAAATTTTTGGTAGAATAAGATCATTATGACGAAGTTTTATCACCTTTTATAACAATACTTAAAAAATTTGAATTCTGACCTTGTTATTGATCTCGCTCCTGTAACTAAATATTGCTAGTAAAGTACACATTGTAATACCTTTTTAGAAACTACACATACTAGACAATTTATTAAGATAATGGGCAGCTATAGCGCCATCCTATTTTTTTTTACAGTAAATGATCAAAGTTGACATTAAGAAAAAAATAGTTTTAAAAAAAGCGTAAAAAGATGATTTTGAAAATTGTTTACGTTAAAAACACCTAAAATTGTATTAAAATTAAATAATACATGTCTTCAGGAGTATAATACTAAAAAGATCACACAGAAATACCTAAATTTGATGAAATGGCAACGGAATGAACGAAAAAAGTAGCGAAATTTATAAAAAAAAGTATAAAATGCTACGCCATTTTCATATGAAACCCTGGCAAGAAAATGCGATTTTCTTACAGTTTCACATCCGGACCATCTCCAGTGTACGGGTTATCCATTATTTACGACAGACCCTGTATAATGTGTATAGATCTCGGTTTTGGCATCATTAAATAATAATAATTTGATATTTTAGGGGGACTCTCCATAAATTTGAAGGGGGATGATTTTTTTTTTTAATCTACCTCATCGTGTTGGGTATAGTTGAATATATTTTTTAAAACATTACTTTTTTACAAAATTAACCATTTTCGTGTAATCGGCCTCCAAAGTGGTTTATAAGTTGGTCCCCCCGCCCCCGCTGGCATTTCTAAACTATACAAGATAGAAACTTGTAAGTTTAAACATGCTGATAGAATATGCTAAAAACTATAGGAAAATTATTTTGAGCGAAATCGGACAATAACTTTTTAAGTTTTTCAAAGAAAACCTATTGCGCGTTGATAGTTAATGAACCCACCTTAGAAAACCCCTGACATGCTCGTGGTTAGGTTATTAAAGTAATAAAATACAATTCAGGCTTTGGACTTACCATTCCCCGGAATTCACGCTTCGCTACTTATCGGTGGTCGGTAGTTAATCTAATCAGTAGCGCTTTTAATTTGCGTGTGTGATTTAACATGTTTGCGTTATATGCGCTATTGAATAAATAAACTACCGACAAACTCACCTCAGAAACCGGGGATTGATCTTATAGAGTACTAGCTGACGGCTGACTCCGACAGACGTTGTTCTGACTTTACTAAATACTATGAACTGGAATAAAAAAATAACTTCCTCTACATAGGTACACCTACAGTTTGTACACATCACCTACATCTGCAAGCAGAGCACTTTAATAAATCAATATATAAATATTATGGTTACTAGTAGCTTAACGCTAGTGCTAACATCTTATTACCTGCAGTTTGGGGTTTTACAGACCGTGAACGCACTTACAATTTCTCCGTTATTGCGAATGAGGATCCACAAGTGCGTTCTCGAATCAATTACTCCCCCCCCTAAAGGCCTACAATGTCTTTGTACAGGGTAGGTTTGGAGTTTAAAAAAAAATTGAACGCACGTGTAACTCTTCTGGTGTTGCAGATGTCTAAGTATGCAAACGGATCACCTTATGGTAAGAAATTACTACAGCTTCATACCATCAGGCGATCCGTTTACTCGTTTCCAGATTAATTCCATAATTAAAGCAATTACCGCCCATCATAGACATCTGCAACACCATAAGAGTTACAAGTGACATCCCGATCTTTAAAATCACCTCTGATGGTAAGAAATTATAACAATTTTTAACCTCCAGGCGATTGGCTTGTTTGTTTTTAAATTAATTATTAAAAACTTATAACTAACGGGCGATCCGATTACTCGTGTCCAGATCTATTCACAAAAGGAGAGAATAGATCTGGATACAAGCAATTGACTATTCACAACACCATGCGAGCTTTGCACGAGTAAGGTACCGGTGTCCCACTTTGGGACACCGATATCTTCCTGCTCATGCTGTGAGACACAACGCAAGTACTATTTTCCATCGGTTTTCTATGAGGCCGTTTTATTTATCGGGTCGAGTGGGCCCATTCGTCCCGAAGCATCTACTGTAACCTAAAATAACTTACCACTTCTCAATTTATGAGATTTGTTATATAAATAAGGATCACAAATCTGCTAGAAGTTATGCTTTTAATTTAGCTTATTCTCCCTACCTCCATACCTCCTATCTATCCATATCTTTCAAAATCGCGTTTTTGCCGCTTTTTTTTGCCTCCTAAGCTGTGCATTCGATTTACATGAAATTTAAAAAAAATTCTTGTGCCCTAACTACTTCTCTGCGACAAAAATTCAGACCGCTAGCTTTGTTACAAACGAAAATAAAGGAAGGGAAGGGAAGGGCGAAATGCTTCGAGAAAATATAGTTACGGCCGCTTAATACTTGGCGATACCGGTGCCGCGCTATCAGATATAATACTACAAACACCTACAGGCTACAACCTACAACCTATAGGCGAAAAACTTTTACTTTTAAAAGAGTTATTGACCACTCTGAGGGTTCAAGATTATTACAGTACTAATATCAATATTAAACAATGGGGGTTGGTATTAGAAGGATGTAATTTGAGGGTTGCAACTTATACTATTATGTATTTTTAACGTAAAAAAAATATCATAAAAGAATAAAAATATGTCGAAAACATGGGGTGGGCCAATCCTTATCACTTTGCGGTAGGGAAAATTGGTTACAAACCTATTCTCATACCTACCGAATAAACCTGCATAAAAATCGGTTAAGCCGTTCCGGAGGAGTTATGTAACAGACACTGTGACACGAGAATTGTATACATATATACCAACAGTGTGTGTCATCTCGAGCTTAAGAGATTTTAGCAGCAGATTATAGGTATCAAACATCAATCGTCAAAACACCAAAATTGATACTAATTTCTTTTTTGAGATACAAATGTTTATTTTAGATTTTTTTCTAAGAAAGTATTGAATTAAAATCATGAATAATTAAAAAAATAATAATAAAATAAATTATTGTAATTATTAGGAATAAAATGAGTCCATTTCGATGTTTATTAAAATAGTTTATTTAGTTTTATTCAACGTAAGGTAGTAAGTAACCAAAACATAATATATTCAATTGCTTGTTGCTCGGAGGGAAGGGTTGCGACCCCTTTAATCGGGGGGTATAAAGTCGATAAAATTAAACCTATTATCAGCTGTTAATTAAAATCTCTTAACCTCATGACGACGCACGCACTATAAAGGATGGGTAATTTATGGAAATTCGTATTATTAATTTACTATACCATTAAACTTTTTTTTTCGAATGGGTCTATGTTAGTGGCCGGAAGGCCGTTTTAGCTTCATCGGACTATGACTGCCTGCTGGCTGGAAGACGATGAGGGAGTTTGACCCCCTCCTACAGTACCCTCCTGCGGGTGATGTACAAAACGGGTATTGAAGATAGCTAAGGTTGAGCAACGATTAAGTCTAGGGAGAAATCATTGGGTACCCATACAAGTATGTAAAGTCTATTGGTAAAGTCTATAGCGCAATGTAGAGCTCAAACAGCGACATCTAGCTTCGTAAAATAGAAATGAAACTTAAAACGGACCGAACATAATCGTCTGCATCTTGACATGCCCTGACTGTACTTCTCATCGTACAGTCGAGACTTTTTTTGCTATAGACTACCAAGTACCAAATTCATAGCCAAAGAAGATTATTTGACATAATTAGTTATATTTAACATTATCAAGCATTCAAAAACAACAAAATCAAAATTTAAAAAATGGAGTAACCCTAGCTTAGATTCTAATCCTTAGAACGTTCTCGAGCATGTCAGCTTTCGGACAAAAAAAGGGCGCTACGGCCTACGATGGCTCGGACAGACACAGACACACAGCCAGAGAGACATGTGAAACTTAAAACACCCCTCTATCTGTTACTTGCTCAGATTAATATAACGGCCCGTTTCAATAACCTATCTACCAATAACTATTTGTTAAAAACGTCACACAACAAATAGTTATTGGTAGATAGGTTATTGAAGCCGGCCGTTAGTCGCGGGGGGTCAAAATTGTCACCAATCTTCAATTATTATATTATTAGCAGTAAAGCGCCATCTACTGTCCTAATAGTGTATTAAAATGCAAACATACGTTCTTTACCCGCCCTATAGTTTAAATATACTAAGACAGATGGCGTTAAAAAGGTAAGAAAAAATTAAATGATATCGTGCCATAATAATATTATGTTCAGCTTAACATAATATTAATGTCCTATGCATATTTTAAATATAAAGATATAATATTAATTTAATTGCTTATTGCAAACAATGACGAACATAAGTTTTTGTTAACTAAATTGAATAAGTTGTCATCTCCCGTATGGTCTAGTGGCTAGGATACCTGGCTTTCACCCAGGAGGCTCGGGTTCGATTCCCGGTACGGGAAACTAACTTTTTCGTTCATTTTTTACACACTTCGCTTTAAATTATACTTTTTACCTAGCCCATCATCAAAATATTTATGTATTATTGGAAAGAAGTTCCTTATCGCGCGTTGCGAAGGTTGGGCGTTGGGAAAAACGGAAAAAATTAAGCCCAAAAGTTGTAATGACACTTTTGCTATAGTTGTAAGCCGTGCTGCGTGGAATAAATTATAAATTCCCTTCAATTTTTTACCAAAATCCAATCGAGGGCTTTTTATTTAATTATTTGATTTTTTTTTAGTAGCATTTAATTTATTAAGGATTGAATGACTAAAACAAAATTTAATTTAATGACTCTTTATTATTAACAAATCTCTAAAGAGGAAGTATTCTTATATTTTACAATAATAATGTCACATATATTTAGTAGGAATATTTATCTAATAGTATATTCTGATCTATATTAACTTTGAAAGACATAGAGAAACTTCGTGTAAGATTTAACGCTAATACTGTAAGAATACTGTTATTTGAAGTAACTTTCTTATAACTTACTTAATAAACATAATGTAACATTATAATACACATAACACAATAAATAAAAAATGAGATGGCCTCTACTCCTAAGTTAAAAGATCATTAGAACCCTGACAATATAATATTTAGTAAAAGTACTTAAATACAACCAAGTTCTTAATGTCTTCGGGAGTCGTTATATTTCATACTTCGTCATTTCCATAGAAAAACGATAATTTATGAGGGTTATTAGGAACGTGGTTGTACTGTTTGTACCCACCCAGACCGGAATAAAATATTTTAAGAGCAGTAAAATGCGATAAAACTATTATTTACTCTAAAAATATATAACAACTAAGAATTTAAACACATAATAAACACATTTAAACACATAAGGACTAGAGTGATGAATAAACTTTGACTTAACCGCAAAATACGTCAAACAAGTTTACACAAAATGCTTTTATTGCTTCAAAGAAACGTCTACTTGCTAGAAGGTAAATATTTTAAAATACTTTAAGTAAATAACCTACCTAATAAAGCTGCAAAATATAAGACTAGACGTATACAATAAATTGAGAACATGAAGAAAGAAATAGTTTAACTTGTATGTATGTATTTGCTGTCTATCCTTGCGGCTAAGAATTTTGGTTGTTCTTTTTTACCTGTTAGTTTTGAGATCTGCCTAGGAATTGCTAGAGCTTTTTTGTGTTTGCAACCACAAAAAAAAAAACGCCCGGGGAACGTAGTCTAAGTGGATTTATTACTTTACCTATTTTTACTAGCAATATATTTATTTATGAATATTATTGACAATTTTTTGCTAAAATACCTAATAAAAAAGTATTAATTAAAATCTTGATCGAGGTTAAGTCAAATATTCAATTCGCGTAAAATATAAAATTATGCCTAATTAATTCTAGGCCGATACACAGAACTCTAATCTAGGAAGCGTTTTGCTGAATCGTTGTGCCAACTAACGACGCTTGGCAGGTGTGCCAGGTCGATGCCAGTTTAGTTGGCAGTGTGGTTGGCATCGCGCCGCCTTCTGCCAGGGCCGCCAGCGTAGTTGGCAGCGGCGAGGCCCATGAGGTGCTTGGCCTGGATGGCTCCGGAGTAGCCGCGGTTCAGGCCGAGGTCCAAGGCGCGCTTGTCGCTGAAATTAAAGAGACTTTATTAGCTATTTCAATTTCCAGGATCAGATGAATCATGTTTTTTGATCCTGACGCAAAAGAGGACTATGTTGTGTTATTATAAATAATGGCAAATAAATTATATGAAATTTAAACAGGGGACTATATTGTCAGGAATCCAGCAGCCCGGAAAAATTGCCCGGAGCACTGAAATAGAAAACTGCCCTCATACAATAGAGTAGAAAATCGAAGCATCGAGTGTCAAGCTGTCATATATGACATTGACATTTGACTCGACACCTGTGTATTCGATTTTCAACTCTATTGTATAAGTCCAGAGTTCTATTTTCAATTCTCTGAATTTTCTACGGTCTTCCTGATTCCGGATCATAATATTCTAGTGACAGCCTATCTTGTAAGTTTATATTTTAATCTGTCTGTATGTCTGTTTGTAGCATCGTAGCTTCTAAAAAAAAAAATCGGTTGTCTGTAAAGTCGGTTTACTGACGATAGTTGAACGTGACAACGTCATAAGAAAATACTGATTGATCGCTCATTCAAGTAGGAGAGAGACAGATGTCGAACGCTGCCGAACGCGGAGGCCGATTGTGCCTCTTTGTCGCTCGTTCCGCGCTCTCGCTTGCATTTCAAGCCTTAAATAGAACGCCTCAGAGCGAGGTAACGCCGCATGAGTCATGTTTTTTCGTGCGTGCAGCCGGCTCCATCGAATTATAAGACGTTGTCACGTCAAAATTTGATGCCCTTTTTTCGCCGACTACAAAGAAGCCAAAAGGAAGGGTAATTAAATAAAAAGTAAATAAAAGGATTTTGGCAGTCTATGTATGTATATTTTATATTATGTGCGTTTTTTTCACCGTAGCGTCTAAACGATGATTGCCCGGGTAACATAAGCTTTAATTATATCAAATACAATATGATTTGCGTAGTCGGGTTATACTTTTTAACTTTTGATTATTAGTTTTTTTATGTTTCGAAGTTATCTTGCGTTTATCAAAAGCCTAAACTCAAGGTTAAATTAGTCATTGGTCAGTTTTAATAAATTTAGATAAGGTAATAAACATTTGATAGGATATGAAAAACACAAATAGAAAGCCGTTTAAACGTTGTCTTTGTACGGAACAGAGAAACAATAACATTTCAAAACAAAATATGAATGTATATTGTGGACTTTAATGTCTTTGTGTCGTTATGGGGGGGTAATTAAGAACGTTTAAACTGGTATATACTGTTTGTTAAAAGCTTCGGCCACCATTGGCGTATTGAAAAGGTTTTATAGGAATAGATAAATATCCTACTTCCCTACTTAATATTATAAATGTGAATGTAAGTTTGTTTGTTACTCTTTCACGCAAAAACTACTGAACGGATTTTGATGAAATTTGGTACGGTAGTAGGCTCTTGATTAAAAGATACGGAAAAGTACAGTATTACCGCGGGATACCCGATTGTATATTTGGGCGGAGCCGCGGGCAACAGCTAGTATAATATTAATTTATTGAATTTAGAATTAAACATTTTATTGTATTGTACACAAAAATATTGCCCTTTCATTCATTTGCCTTTAAACTTTAAGTCGAGGTAAGCGACAAAACATCCGGATAAGCTATTCGACACTTAATAGAAGATTTGAAAGAAGAGGAAAGAAAGAAAAAAATATTTTCAGTTCACAAAAGACACAAATATAACATGACATAAAATAGGAAGATATAAAAGAGAATAACAAATTGAAACATGCACCATAACTACTGCTGTAAATAAAATAGGACAAATTTTACCTTCATGTGACTGACAAAGGGGTCCAGTTCGGCGTAAGCCACGTGTGTCGTAATATAGACACGCGCATACATGACACTGGTTTTCAACTGAACCGATACCGATAACCGATAGATTGTGAAACTGACCCATATTATTTGTTTCAATAAAATAATAATAATACGCGAATGAAGACGCGACGCGGCGCTACATTTTTGAGGTAGCGATTGAAAATTAAACTTCACTCACTGCTCAAGAAAATACACGGTGCGCAGCTCGGTGCAGCCCGAAATTCGAACTCTTGCAATTAAAAGTTTATCTTTTGACGTGAAACGTCTTTAAAATCGCGCCGAAACATACGGGTACCAGGTTTAAAAACTGGACCGTAACGAAAAGGTCTATATCATCGTACCTTAATAATTAAAAAACTATTAGTCTTAGAAACAAAAATGTGGTGTAAATATTTCACTTATATAGTCAGCTCGCTGTTATGACATTGAGTTCGTGTCGGGGTCAAGCGGGGCGGCGGGGGAGGGATACTGCGATAACTGTGCGAAACCGGCGCTCACGCTTGTTTCTATTCAGTGTAACTCGTGACTCCGACTTTATAGCGTGGTGATTCTTTCGTGTGTTTGTTGTTTCTATTACGTACCTGTTCTTTTTTATTAAAATACTTAAAACAGCGTCCATCTTGTTTTCATTTCAATCTTTTACTTTAAAAGCGATTCGCTAACATAGACGTTTCACGTTAAAACCAACGGCCGTGTGCCCCGACACAGCCCCACCCGCTTTTTGTGTAGTGAATAAAGTTCAATTTTGAATCGCTATCTTAAAACTGACTCAAGGGTTGGGGCTCCTAATCCCAGCCTAAAGCTCCCCTTAGGTACCAAGTCCGTTGAGTATCTACGTATTAAGATAAAATTCCTTTGATAACCTGATCATTGTGTGTATATTTTAATATTAAGTACCAAAATCAACATACATAATTACATAATTTGGTGGTTATTTCGTATTTAATATGTATGTCCCTCGTCCATGTTTTATGTGTCACCTTCAAAGCGCGTTTTATCTTTTTCGCCACAAAGTAATGTAATCACACATTATCGGCTGAATACTGGAACGATAGTTGAATTAAGTGACGCTCAAGTCACATGTTGTCCTTGTCATTTCGGCTAGCAGAGACAGAGACAGCCTGTGAATAGGAGGGCTCTTAATTTTGATGAGCGTTTTAGTATTCGGCCGTATATTGCGTATTTTGATCCGTACGAAATTCCACATTATTTTGTACGGCATAAAATATTTTTACAAGGTACTTTTTATACATATAACGCGATTTACATAGGCACGAGTGAGTTTTAAAATTTAAGGTAAGTAAGATTATTGTAATGTAGTTTCTCGGGACAAGTGTGAATGTAATATTTAATACAGTTTGGTTTTACATATATTTATATGTAAATATTACTTTCATTTACTTAAACATGCTTAAACTTACATAAGTTCAAGTCGAAATACGCAGTTTGGGAATTTATAACAAAACTAGTTCTTGTCCGCGGCTCTGCCCGCGTAAATACAGTTTACCACGGGAACACTGTACTTTTTCGGGATAAAAAGTAGCCTATGTGTAATTCCAGAGCTTAAACGACTACCATACCAAATTTCATCGAAATCAGTTCAGTAGCTTTTGCGTGAAAGAGTAACAAACATCCATCCATCCATACATCCTTCCATCCTCACCAACTTTTATTTTTAATAGGAGTAGGACGAAGAACATAGTTTAGTGATACTTACTTATCAATTCCATCTTTGTATCTGCAAAAAAAAAAGAAAAATATTACGAAATCATACAAAAATTACGGAATTTTCTATCCGTTGCCTATTTAAATTTTAATCAAATTTTCTTTTAACTAGGTATTTCAGTGATGCAGTAACTATAAATAGGTAAACTGAAGATTGTGTTAGGCATTTCTTAAAATGTTTCAATGCCTTGATTTATTAATGCCTGGTTTCTGAGGTAAATTTGTTGTTAGATATCTATTTAATATTAACGAAATTAAAAAAGTTAAGTAGGTAATCCCTTAATTACTCATAAGTAAAAGTATTACTAATTACTACTACTAATTGATGATGATGAATTATAACTCAGAACACTTTCGATAACAGCTTATAAACAAGACAGACAAGCAGACTGTCTGTTTATCAAATTTCTAGGTATTAGGATCTGGGGGTCTAAAAAGGCAACTTTAGGTTTTTTATATTCTGATTCATATATTTTTTTCAACTCATATGTGCGCCATTTTACGCATTTCTATTGAAAACTGTCAAAATTTATGTTTTATAATATAATGAATGTAGCCATTTTACTATTTCACGATTGTTGTATGGAAAAAAATATATGAAACTCCTGTTTAGACCCCCCGTTCACACTGTGACGATACGTAATGCTACGCGGCGGTGATAAAAGATAGTTATTCAAAATTACCTTAACTTTATTCAGTACACAAAAATATATAGAAACACTGCGCATGCGTTGTGCAGCACGGTGCAACTTGACATTCGAACTCTTACAATGAAACGTGTACCTTCTTGTGTATTAAATAAAGTTCAATTTTGAATAGCTATCGTAGAATGCAGCTCCATGTCACGTATCGTTTTCTTTCGGGGTGAATTGACACTTACGGTCGAATTACGGTCGTACGGTCGAAACGTTTGTCGCTGTCTCTGCTTATCAGAACCTCAAAAACGACACGTACCTTGAGAGCCCGTTAATTTAAGGGGAACTCACGCCTGCATGTTGCGCTCGATCTGTATGAGGTTGTTGAGGCGGGTCAGCATGTCCAGGATCTCTTCGGGCTCGTACGAAGCTTCGCGGTAGTTGCTGTTAATGAAAATGTTTGAAAAATTATAGGAATGTGGACTTAAAAAATATTTTCGCCTATTCAATGTCAGACAACTTGCCAATAAATAATCTAAAACGCATTTTTGTAAATCTTAAAAAATAACGAAGATACAAACAATTTAAATTTATAATAAGAAAGAGAGCGATATATCGGTCTGTGACGTGACGTCACGACGTGCTACCGCCATACATTTATCATGAAACAATGTATGGCGGTAAAAGATTGTGACGTCACAAATCGTTTCGCGAGAAAGAGATAGGCATCTTTTTATTTGATAATAATTTTTAATCGCGGTAACGTATTAACTTTTTCTTTTATGTATCTCTATTCAACAATTTTAATACTCAACTTGTAAAAATGTCATATTCCACACTAGGCAACATCCCCTATTTTGAATTAGGACTTTAGGTGATAAAAGCTAGTGAACCATCGTGAGAGGAATGACTGATGTGAGATATAAAAGTTACTAGTTTTGTACTATCCCACGGGAACACGGTACTTTTTTGGGTTAAAAAGTAGCCTATGTGTTAATAAGCTTAAGCTACTACCATACCAAATTTCATCGAAATCCGTTCAGTAGTTTTTGGTGTGAGAAAGAGTAACACACATCCATCCATCCTCACAAACTTTTAAATTTAAAATAATAGTAGGATTTGTACGAATGACGTCTTTAAATTGGCGTGGCCACGTGTTTATCGTCAGTCATACAAAAGGATTTACAATAGAAACAACCCCTTATGTGAATGCGTATTGCGATATGGGCTAACAAATTCTATGCATAAAGTCTCAGGTCTAAAGTATGACGTCACCAAAATTTGGAAGTACCGCTACTTGGATAATTATTGGTGTTACCGCTAGCAGCATTCGTAGCATGACCACTGAAGAAATGGTTTCTTTCTACGGAAGAATAGACAAAGTCACAGATGGATAAAGGAAATCTGTAATTTTGTCTACACAATCTGTCGGTCTCTTCTCGTGTGGACAAAACGCATTTCTATTGTGGTCATGCTAAGCGTGCTGGGTCGTGTTAACTATATTTAGCGGTATACTCCGTTCAGATTGAATTTAATCTAAACGTAAACAAATAGAACAATAAAACATATAATGCTTCCAATTTAAATGTCACTCGTCCTAGTGGAAGCTTGAAACTGCCCGACCCCAAGAATATTATGTAGGTCTAGGTGGGGACGCACTAGTTTCATTTTGAGAGATGCCTGTTAGTTTGTAAACATACTGTAAACTTTACACAAGATGCAAACAGATGTAACTCTTAAGCAATTGTGCCTTTCACCTTTGTAAACTTGGTATTGAATGTGTACGTATTGTGTGTGTACTTGGAATTGTAATTGTAATTGTCTTATGCCTCCTACGTGACAGGATCTGCCTAGTGCCCCCTGCACATATAAAAAAACATCTGTGTGTATAATTTTTGAAACAATAAACATTTCACATTAAATCGAATTTATTCTTTTCGTTAAGGCTAAAATTAAATTGGATCTGAACAGAGTACCACTACTCGATGCACTGTCGGTACCAGGGGTACCACTACCTGGGGTATGCGGCCGCGGGTAGCACCAGCAGCAGCGCGGCCAGCAGGCAGCAGATCAGCACAGAGGTAGCGCGCACCATCCTGCAACGATGTGACATGGCGTTACTTTTTTGTTTTATTATGTTGGGTACTGAAGCACAGGGGCGACACGCTCTACAAATGTCGAGCAACGGCGAATGTCAGCCATGTTGACGTAAGCCTAAGGTTGACACCGAAACAAATTTAAACGTCGCTTCAGACAAATTTGTCACAAATATTATGAAATAATACTGTCAAATATGTCAAAGCACGAAACAACCCGTGAGTGATAGTCCTGGCTGGAAAGAACTCACGCCCCACTGCCACGCGCAACTCCCGCATACGTCTAGCCATGCATAGAGCTGCGAGCTGTCGATCATGTAAGTCTATCGAATGACGGTTCTTTACGTTAGTAATATATATCCTTTGACTGAACCCCAATGGAGAATGTACAATATTTGTAATATTCTCCGTGGAAAATAAAAAATACTGGTGAAGGAATTATATCGATATAGTATAGCAAAGAAAGACCTAATGCTATACTATATAAAATGGCGTTCACATTACACGATATTATCGTAAGGATTTTTGTATATAGCAAGCCCAGTATGATTGTGTCGCTCGTTTCGCTTGCGGGATGTCCGGGGGTGAGGGAGGAGGAAGAGGGCGGCGCGCGATATAGCACAGCATGAATTATTAAAGCGTATCGCGGCATTTTATAGCGTATATTATGCCAGTAATATATAGTACAGTACAGTGTGAACGTGTCCACAACAATGTATGGTGCGCGATATTGTTGTGCTATGAGCTATATGCTATTATATTATAGCGTAGTCTGTAAGCCGCTTTAAAAATACCATAAGGCTTAAGGACAGCCAAAATTCTAAAAGTGTGGATACAAAAAACATTATTCTATTTATAAAATTTGCATAAAATCTACCTTCCTATGGGCATACCCTTTTGTCAGAATTAAACAAATCTATTTGTTTAATTATAGTATAATTGGAATTAATAGATTGTGTTTGAGTAATAGATTGTTTCATTCGCCCATCCAGAATCGACAAAGATAAATTAACTATGTGCTTATCTAAAAGTAATTAATATTTTGAACCTTGCAGCGTTCTCACATTATACAATTCGACGAAACGAGGGACGATTTTATCTTTTATTCTATCTATTATTCATATTATATTATATATGTTTAGTAAAACTTTTTTAGTATTTAAAAGAAAGGATTTAGTTTATATTTCGTTTTTTTTTTTTTTTTTTGAAGATTATTTTTCTTTTAGCCTTCGATTTTGTATTAATAATAATAAAACTTTATTGAACATCAATCAATTGTATTTTAAGTGATCCCATCAAACCGCTTAGCAATTTCTCAGCGAGATTTGAAAATAATTATTACGTTTCACAACACTATAATTACACTCATTACTAAGTTTCATTATTACATCACAATACAATTTACGCACTAAAACGTAGAAGGTCTCCGATATGTCAGATGGTGTAAAGCCGCCTTAACCTCTACCATTTGTCACGCGTCGCCGGGTAAATATTTGTCTGTATTTTGATAGCAATTAAATTCGGTCCATAATCTCCCCAGAGTGATGGCATTTATCGCCATCTTTCGAAATTGTAAACAGCAACTAAACAATTAAGACCCCTTGAATCCTGTATAAATGGATCTCCGTCTTTTAAAAATGGAAGACGTTTTTCTAGGGGAGGAATACGACTGACGCAAACTCTTCTTTTTTATAACCTTTTTATTTATTTTATTTTGTCTTTTAATTCACCACGAGTTATGGGGCCTCCTGACCATTAAACCTGCAAATCCAGCAGCCTGTGAATACTGTCAAATTGAAGCGGACTGATAAGCAAACATTAAAAACGTTTGACAGTAATGGCGGCCATAAGTACGGGCGCTGGATTTGCAGGCTGGATAGTCAGTATACTAATTAATAAGAATGACTTCAAGGCTGGGTCTATATGCTCCAGAATCCGGAGGGCCGTAGAAATTCTGAGCACTGAAAATGGAAGTCTGCGCTAATACAATAGAGTTGAAAATCGAACACAAGAGTGTCGACTCAAATGTCAATGTGTCGATTTCAATAGAGTTGAAACTCATTTTCAACTCTATTGTAGGAGTTTTTCCGGGGAGTTCAACAGGTGACGTTGTGGAATTTGTAATATTTCAAAAAATTGTATTATCTCGGTTCTTAATGTGTAATATTGGTAGAATATTAATCATTAAATATTCGTTAACGCGCACAAGTGTGGGCAAGTGGTACAACTTCTAAAAACGTGCTATTTTGTGTTTCCCGCCAAAACTCCCTAGGAACTTTCAGTAGGAACTTTCAGAATCGACTGACATGACTCATTGACTACTGTACTATTTATTTGTACTTTGACTAGACTTTAGACTTGACGATATAGGAATACAGTGTTGAAAATTGAAACAAAAGCTCTATTTCCCGTCTTTTTTACTTGACACTGGCAAATGGTTTTACGATAAGCCGACGCCATATATTAAAAAAAAAAACAATTGTAATAACACGTCTATGTTATTACAATTCTATTTTCTATTATAAATAGTGTGTTCTGTATTCCAGAGCATATAGTCCCAGCCTAAGCATGATGACACGCCAACGACTTTTCATTCATTACAGAATTCTCATTTTCATAAAAATATCGTAGCTCCAACGATATTTTATTGCGTGAATCATTGTTATGCGCTTAACACATAAAATTTTAAATAATAAAAAAGAACAATTAATTTTGGTTAAAATAAATGAAAAGTCATCGGCTTATAGCCTGTCCACGGGCCATCACAAATCACAATTATTTGATATCTAGTTTTTAAATATTTTTTGTTAAAGTGTTGAAATGTCGTATCGTGATTGCTTACTGTCGTATCGTGATTTGTAATAGTTAAACTGACGACTAGTGAGGACACAGCAAAATTACGATAAAGTATAATTAAGTACCGACAGAAATCCAGAAAAATTACTCTTTCCTCCTTGTTTTTATTTAGTCTTATAATGTAGGAAAGTGAGTAGACACTATCGAACCTGGGCCTTTAGTCAAGGTGCATTCGATAATTTCGACGGCGAACTTCGAAATTTAAAATGTATGGGATTTGAAATAAGTCATTGATAAGTGACATGTCGCTTGCGATGCCATATGTCAAATCCCATACATTTTGTTTTCGAACTTCGCCGTCGAAATTATCGAATGCTTGTGGACTAAAGGGCCCTGGGCATAAGAAGAAAATCGCTTAACAGCGACGCGCCGCTGAATCATGCCCAGACACATAGTGTAAATACATATTTCAACCACATCTGCAGTAGTAGCGGTGATTTTTTTAAAATAGGTATTTTGTGGCGTCTTAGTGGGAAGCCAAATTTTAAAAACTGGGCGAACAGGATCTTTGTCAATATTATACCTACGTTAAGAAAGTATTATGTAAAATATTATTCATTACTTATATAAGTAGATACTAGACAGTGCTAATTATGTACAATATAGAAAGGTAAAGATTTCAGGGACGTTCTTCTTCAGGACTTCACCTTGAAAACTATGCTCTGGTAAGGCCATTGTTTACTTTTACTGTAGTAAAGTTGAAAATACATTAAATAATTTATAATTACTAGTGGTCGTCGTTAAACTATTTATAATTACTTATTATTTCTACAAATTTTGCAGTATCTGTGGGATATTTACATTGTTATAAGCAATCCAAGTCATTAATCTTTTGTTAATCAGTTCGGCAGGCAAACACTGTTAATACGGTACTTTGAGCCCAATGTGTATATATAGTGCCTAGAGTGGGCTAAGTGGTCCTTAACCTTATGACGTCATCAAGTGTAGTCCTTAACCTGATGACGTCATCAAGTGTGGTCCTTAACCTGTTGACGTCCATGAATCAAGTGACTGTCTATGCTGGTCAATATATCAAAATTACAGAGTAAATTGCGTCTTGAACTCTTTACTGGAGTGATACTACGGTCTCACAGAAAGTCGCCTATAAATTACACTAGCGTTGTATTTCGCGGAGTGTGTGAGTGTGACCGAGATATCATTACCATCACAACTTGTATTATTATTTTTATATTAAAGCCGATGACCAACTGAATATTCTTGTACATAGTTCCGATAGAAAATGCCAAAAAAACAACATACTATGACGATTACATGCCTACTACAGGTCGCCCCGTGGTCGAAATTCGCCCATAATTATTCATATCATTTTTAAATTTGAACTTTATAAGGGCTTTTATACTAATTTTTTTTTCTATTGACAAAAAGTTACAAAAAATTGTACCTATCAAGCGAACGGTAGCGTGTTGATAATCTAAGGTAGTGTGTGTTGTTACTTTTATTAATTTTATGTATTTCTATGCATTATTTAAAAAAATAGCTTTCTGCACACCTTACTCCAAATAAACTTTAACCGTGCCAAATATCATACTTCTCCGTTCGCACAATGACGATTTTTAAATTCGTGACATCTGACAGCTTTCTGACACGACTAGCACCGCCAGGCTACCAAGCACCGCCGCCTGGTGACAGAAAAAGAATCGAAAATTCTTATTGACCGTTTTTGAAACCACTTACAGTACCAGATGACGCTTTGTGTGAGTTGGGATATCAAAAACCCTCATTCATATAAAACTGTACTGAAAGCTTTTGTTTTATGTATTTGTTTAATTTGTTTAATAATGAGATAAGATGGCGATTTGCGCATATAATATATGGATGATTGTGTATGTACCCGTATCTTGTGTGTATGATGTCGCTGATTAAATAGAAAAGTGTCATTTTTCAAAAATTTCGGTTATTTCAATATAATTACATAAAGTGTTTTTTATCCATACAAAACGTAGCTTTTATCAGGCCACCCCTGGCAATAGTCTTACGTTTCGATGTTTTGTGTCATTTGGAAAAATGACACTTTTCTATTTAGTCGTCGATGTGTTAATAATCACAGTGCAGCAGTGTGGACCGGAGAGAAGCCGGTGAGAAGCTCAGGGACAATGGGCTGGAATAGTGCCTGTTCCTACTACTCGCACAATCCCTTGCATGATATTTCACTCGCACAAAGAATCGTAACAAGGTCTACTGGCATAAACAATCTCGAAATAAGTCTACTGGCATTAAGAAATGTTGAAGAACAGATAGATTGCTTTAGCTTCGTAATTTTGACAGTTTTATGTAGATCGCAAACACTTTTGTATTAGTTACATAAAAATCAACTTGCTTTAAAATCAATACCAATTGATATTCCCTGAAAGTTGAAAATAAATGTATTTGTATACGACAATGTTAACGTCAATAGAATTAGAAGAAAAACTTAAATTAAATTATGTATATAAATTAATATTAATTTTCGTTCATTAATTATTGTTTTTTTTTCAAGGTGTTTTAAATAAGAACTGCAGTGTTATTCTTTAAACTGCTCTATTAATACTGCACGTAACTACTATACTATGAAACTTACTAACAAAATCACCGGAACAAGTTGTATTTATTCGTTTTAATTTTTTTATTGATTTTTCAACACTATAACAATTTACCACTACACCTTTAACATATTGCGAGTACAGAGACGATGTAAGCGCAGCATATAGTGTGTCCACAATTTACGCAATTGGCTTATACGGATGGATGGATGGACGGACGGCGGACGCAAATAGAATGGCTCTTAAGATGCACATTGTCTACAACCACAATACACGAGCTTAGGCCATAGACTAGCAGATTACAGTAAAATAGCCCCACATAAGGGCTAGACACCAACTTACAGAGTATTGTAGTATAACATAAGAGATAGCACAGACAATATGTAAATTATAATACACTGGCGGACACATAAACTGCATCATAGTGCAAGATAACTTTCAATGAAATATAATTAGTGAAAGTGCAAACTATTTGATTTATTTCAATGTTAATGCTATGCAATGTTAATTCTTAATCTGATAAAAAAATCTATTCGTGTATGTATAGGTCAACATTTGTCACTAAAATAATCAAATTACTCCTTTTGCAGATTTTTGGATGGAATGAATGTGAAAAAGTGGCTTTATTATGAAAACTTTACAATACTAAGAAAATATAAAGTTTTTTTGTTTTTAATAAGGTGTATTACCTTCTCTTGTCCTAATAACTGATTAAAGTCGGTTTCGCATCGACCTGATCATTGTTATTAAAAGATCTTGCGGATTATTGTCCCATTCTTGTGACAATGCAACTCTGAGCTCCGAAACCGTTGTTGGGACCGGATTTCTTGTAAATACAGTTCTTTTTAGGTTGTCTCACACGTGTTCTATCGGATTGAGGTCCGGGCTATGTGCTGGCCAATCCATGGAACGAATCTCAACCTGAGTAAAGTATTACTCAACATGTCTCGCTGCGTGCGGACGAGCATTATCCTGCATCAGAATGAATTTTTCGCCTATAAATCCGCTAAAAAGTACCACATGAGGGTCCAATATCTCCGTTATATAGCGATGTGATGTTAAGTCACGGTTACCACGGCCATCTATCTGTGTCTGCGTCAATAAACACAAGTTCAGTTCGAGCATCCATCGATATGCCGCCTCAAACCATACAAGACCCACCCCCAAATGGAACCCTCTCCTCAATGCAAATTTTAGCTTATCGCTCTCCTCGTCTACGGTAGACTAGTCTGCTACCATCAGCACCGTACAAACAAGTCCTACACTCATCAGTGAATAATACGGAAACCCATTGCTCTTCAGTCTAATTTAAGTGTTCACGAGCAAATCTTAGTCGAGCTTGCCTGTGAGCTGCAGACAATTTTGGTGCATTTGTGGGTCTGAAAGGTATGATATCACGCTATATTAGCCTTCTTCTTATGGTTCGTGCACTAACTACTACGTCACGTACCTGGTGGAGCTCATTTTTAATGCTTATAGACCTTTAAAAACCGATTCCGCAAGGATGTTGTCACAATAAACCTGTTGTCACGAGACGTTGTTACCCGAGTTCTGCCGGTTCCACGTCTTCTTTTGAATAAACCTGTCTCCATAAACTTTCTGTAAACTCGGAAAACCGTAGACTGGTATACATTTAAATCTGCAGCAATTGTTCATTGGTCTAGGCCTTGCTGCACTGGAGCAACAATTTGTGCGGCTTTTTCGGACGATACGTCCATATTCGTGAGAGAAAAACGTGAAAAACAGACAAGCAATTAAGCAATTAGTAACGATAATTCAACATTTGACAAAAAAAAATAATAACCATCAATCACATCATTAACGTAACAACGAGTTAATCTTTAGTAAATTGACAAGATTTCTTCTATATAATGTTTTCTTTCTTTTGTGACAGTACCATATTTAAATTTGTTTTTGTTTTTATGTTTATAAACCAGCCTTTATTTTCCAATACCAATAAATGTAAAAAGTTTGCATATTTCGTAATAAAAGATTAATGTGTTCTTGCACTATGATGCAGTTTATGTGTCCGCCAGTGTATAATAATTTCTGTGGACGCTTCCACATCATGTCAATCTGGTCCCGTGGTAAGTTCTCGAAGAACTTATGCTACGGGTACCAGACATCGGAAATATTATTATTTTTTCAAAATTGTTGCTCAGTTTATATGACTATTATGAAAATGTATACTATAAATAAATAAAATAGGTAGTACCCACCACCTACGAATCTAAGCGATCTATCACCACCGACAAAACGTACCGCGAATAATGCGGGGGTCTCTAACCAAATAGTGAAGATAAACTTCGGTGATCAATTTTCAACCCGATAACATATAGGTCCCAAATTGGATTTTGGGCCTTTACAAAATACGAACGAAGTACGATATGTTAGGCTGGGACTATATGATCCGGAATCCGGTGGGCTGGGGAAAATTTAGAGTATTGAAAATAGAACTCTGCGTTAAAAACAATAGAGCTGAAAATCGAACACAGAAGTCTCGAGCTGTCATATATGACATTGACATTTGACTCGACACTTGTGTGTTTGATTTTAAACTCTATTATTTGCATTTTATGCATAAGTGCAAAGCTGTTAATTTGAAATTACAAACAGACACTTCAATTTTATTTATTTATTTGTATATAGTTTACTAACGTTTAGTGTATTACACGAATTATAACACGTTTTGATTAATAACTAGGTACATTTTTTATAAAAAAAAAAACTATAACCCCACTTCGTAAATTATGTTGTTTGGGATATTATAAGGAATCTTTTGACACCTCATTTATTCGAATCGGACGAGTACTTTAGTCGCTCAGGTGCAAGAGAACACACATACGAGTGCACACACACACACACACATATATTAAGTAATAGAACTGAATACTGATTGATTTTCTATGCACTTAAATGGATTTTGTGGAATTTTACGTAACATTTTGCTTCACTTTCATTGATTTGAATTAGATGATCCGGTTTATTTACCCACCTACTTTTTAGACATCTGTGTGCTGAGTGCAAGTTTTTGTCATTGCTCGCCGTTGTTGTTGTATGCCTTCTCACGCCGGGCCCATGAAGGGGCTTGGGCGGGAAACCATGATCAGGGGCTTCGCCCCTCTACATGGGAAAGTTGAGACGCGCCCTATACGAATATTGGACGCAAAATTTTTTCGTTACATTTTTTAGATCGCAGGGGGGACTGCTCCCGTGAAGAAGTTAACTACAATTTGTATGGCATCGAAATTGTAGTTAATTTCTTCATGGCGAGTGACAAAAACTCGCACTAGGCTCACAGAAGCGACATGAGCGCAGTTTACAACCAAACAATGACAATAACTTTATAGGCTTTATAGTTATTGGCATAAATAAGAAGTCAAGAGGTGGTTGAGGTTTCACAGGCCACAGCTTACTCTATTTTAGTGTGACCATTGACCCATTTTGTCTTTCTGACGTGAAACAAGAAAAAACTAAGGTCACTGTGTGATATTTAAGCCCCGTATTCATGGTAAACATTTGTTTAGCAACAAAGTTGAATCAACGTGTTGCGGAGTTGCTGTCAACATGTTGCTGGCAACACTGTGTGTTGCAGAGTTGATAACAGCATGTTGACAAGCTCTCGCTCGATGAGCGTAAACATCAGTTTAGCATCAAATGTTGACGTGTGTGGACGTGTTTGCAACAGTTTATAAACATGGCAGTAGTGTGGAGCAATGATAAAATAATGCAATTAATAGAATTATTTCAATCAAAATCATTACTATGGGATTCTTCTTTAAAAGAATACAAAGATAAAAACAAAAAGAACGATGCATTCGATGAAATTTCTCAAGCCCTAAATATATCCAAAAAAGACGTGGAAACTAAAATACATGTACTGCGTACTCAATTTACTAGAGAGAAAAAAAAGTTGTCGGCTATGAAAACTACAGGCAGCGGCGCAATAGAAAAATGCAAATGGATTTATTACGAGCCATTGGAATTTTTGTTATGTGGTGCAACCACTTCAGGTGAAACGGATACTATGAATAAAACAGTAAGTTGTTTTTGTATATAATTTTTACTGTACTATTTATTGTTTGTAAAATTATTTCAATTTACGCTATATTATTTTGCCATGGAACACTTCCCTCTGGACTTATAAAGTAATCGGCAAACTGTTCTCTAATACAAAAAGCTGATTGTGATGCAGGTCTGCCCCATCTTTGCAAATCGGTCATAGGAAGCGAACCTAGTTCCCTTCGCCATGAACCTTCTAATAGGTTACCTTCAGAGTCTTCAAAATCAAAAGTTTGTGGAGGTGTATATATTGATCTGGAAACTGAGTTACGTCTTAAGAAGTTATGTAAATATACACAAGCTATTACCACGAGTTCACAATTGGCTGGTTTTAACGGAATAGGTTTAGTGAATACACGGAACACCACACATAAAATGCCAAAAACATTTTCTATAATCCTCCTAGCTCTTGATAGTCTGTAATTAAATATACGTTTTTTGTTCCCATGTTCATGAATGCCAGGATATGGTTTCATGATGTTCTCCGTTAGCGCGAAAGCACTGTCACCTACAATGATAAATGGCATTTTTGGTCCGCCTTGGGTTATTGGTTCAGGACGTGGCAGTTTAAGTGAGTTTTCTAACAATGCATTATAAAACGGTGTTTTCTGAAATATTCCACTGTCGGATGATCGACCTTTAGCTCCACAATTTGCGTATATAAAGTTATAATTGCCATCTGCAATTGCCAGAAGTACTATGCTGAACTGATTTTTGTAATTGTAGTATTCACTTCCAGAATTATTTGGCGCCACAATCAAAACGTGTTTCCCATCAATGGCTCCAATGCAATGTGGAAAATTCCATCGTATTTCGAATTCGCGACTTATTTGTTTCCATTCCTGCTCCGAACTTGGAACCTACAAAATATAAAAAAAATAATAATAAGATGATAATTTACAGGTGGATAAAAACAATGCACATGAAAGTAATATGGAGTTAGAGCCATCTCAATCACCAAGGCCCACATCGAATGTTACAACATCTACATCTTTGAGGAAAAGAAATAAGACAGATGAATTAAGTGAAGTATTTGAGGTTTTGAAAAGTGCGAAAAAAAAGATGGATGAAAAGGAGAAGAAGGATTCATTTGATATTTATGGTGAATATATTGCTGCTGAATTAAGAAGTGTTAAAGATGACCGAGCCGTGACCCAGGCACAGTACCATATTAATAATATCCTGTATGAGTTAAAAATGGGACGATATATTTCTTATGGATATCAAACGGCATCTTCTCATCCATCATCAACACCAAATAATGTCCAGGAAATTGAGAGACAGGAAACCAGTAGACTAGATGCAACACAAGACGAAATAGAAGATTCGGCTATACTAAACTTAGTTAACTATCTCAGTGATGAATCAACACAATAGCATATACTGTCTTTTTGTATTTTTTTTATAATTAAAATACTTCATTACACAAATAGTGTTTTGGTACCTACCTTGACATATCCTGATAGTGAGTTAATTAGTTCTTGACATACATGTGGTATTATTTTACTGATCAATTGTTTTGATACTCTGAATGTATATGAAAGAGAACTGTATGAATCTCCAGTTGCAAGATATCGTAATGTAATAGCCAGCCTCGTTTGAGGTGAAACTGGCTGACGAATATTTGTTTCCCTTTTGACTATTGACGGACCAATGATTTCCAGAAGATGTTCGAAATCTCTTTTCGACATTCTCGTAAAGTTAATAAATGATCCATCTGTCATTCTGAGGTCACTCATCAAATTTTCTCTTTGCAGAAGATAGTTTCGAATCCACCATCTTTTTCTCTTTTTTTTATTAGAAATTCTATACATCAGATACAAAGAACACAACAACACTACTTCCTCGGGCAACATTTTAACGCAGACTGGCGTGTGGACAGCCAATATTGATTTAAACAATGTTTCCAGCAGCATCATCAACAATGTTGATCAACTGTTGCTAAACAAATGTTTACCATGAATACGTAACTTAATACAACACTATATGTTTCCCGCAACTTCTTACGCGCAAATTCCGCGGGAACCGCTACTTTATATCTGTGCCAAATTTCATGATGATCGTTTAAGTAGTTTTTACGTGAAAGCGTAACAACCAAACAAACAAAGTCGAATGTAGAGTCGAATCCTTTTTAAATCTCCTTGAGACAATAACATACAAACGAACATTCGTATAGGTATCATACTTTTGTTTAACATACACCAAAATATTTTATAATAGAAACACACCAAGGAACCAATTTCTGGACAAGACAAAGGCAAAACATAAATTTATCATTCTGCACAAAATGTCCAGAGGCACGCCAGTTCATTTCCTAAAGGAGGGATCATCAACAATATTAATTATTATCCCATAACTTTTCTTGTCAAGTATATTTTCAGTACACTTTCTATATAATATACCATCAGTACTACAAATCCCAATTAAATAATTACATTTTTAATCCATATTCATTACTGTTACCCACCTGTCACACTCTTATTGTAAAATTTACTATAATGTGAAATGTCACTAAGATTTATACATTTTGTTCTAAAGAACCATAGACTAATCATTGGTCTCGCTGGGCGCTCTACAGCGAGACAAATCAAATATATTTGGTAAGAACTATATTTTATTTAGTTTGTAAGAAGTAAACTGGTTTTTTTTCGTCATATTTTGTTACCATTATCATCACTTATTACATATTTCACTTCATTTCAACTCATTGCGCCAACGCACGATTCATTCCACCTATCATTAGAACTTATTTTATATCTATAAAAAACATTGTTTAAATTATTTTTATAGTATACCAAATGTTGTTCCGTTGGTGAATCATTAAATAAAAAAAATTACGTATTTTATTGATTTCTTAGGTTTACGCGAATATTGTTCATTGTTTTAAACACTTACGGATTTTGTCGCGGTGCACTTTTCTTTTTCCGACGTTTCGGCTACTTTCCAGCAGCCGTGGTCACGGGAGGACTGAGGTGTCAATTGTCCTATTTGTTGAAGTTATTCAAACTACCCGAAGATTCTTCAATTCGGAACACAAACAATAATTGAAGAATCTTCGGGTAGTTTGAATAACTTCAACAAATAGGACAATTGACACCTCAGTCTTCCCGTGACCACGGCTGCTGGAAAGTAGCCGAAACGTCGGAAAAAGAAAAGTGCACCGCGACAAAATCCGTAAGTGTTTAAAACAATTACGTATTTTAGTTAAAGCCTCAGTCTTACTAAGTAAATAAACTAATAAACTAGGGAGCTGTTTTACAATCTTCTAATAAGTGACGTATAGCTTACTCGGAAGTTTTGTTGCTGCTTACTTTACATCGAGCAACAGCGACAAAACTTGCAAAGCTATCTGACACATACCAGTAGATTGTGTAACAACCCCTTAAAACTAAATTATAATAGTAATGGCCTACTTTAAATCGCCTAATAAGTGTCGAATTGGTAATATAATATATATTTGGAAGTTTTGTCGCTGCTTACTTTATATCGAGCAACAGCGACAACACTTGCAAAGCTATCTGACACATACCAGTAGATTGTGTAACAACCCCTTAAAACTAAATTTTAATAGTAATGGCCTACTTTAAATCACCTAATAAGTGTCGAATTGGTAATATAATATATATTTGGAAGTTTTGTCGCTGCTTACTTTACATTGAGCAACAGCGACAAAACTTGCAAAGCTATCTGACACATACCAGTAGATTGTGTAACAACCCCTTAAAACTAAATTATAATAGTAATGGCCTACTTTAAATCGCCTAATAAGTGTCGAATTGGTAATATAATATATATTTGGAAGTTTTGTCGCTGCTTACTTTATATTGAGCGACACCGCGACGTAGACAAAACATGCAAATAAGCTACACATAAAACTATTTTTTTTTAAATGAAATGAACCAGAAAACGAGCAGATGGATCTCTGATGGTAAGCGAGTACCGCCGCCCATGGATACTCGCAACACCAGAGGAGTTACAATTGCGTTCCGACTCCTAAAAATCCCCAACACCCCTTGGGCCTCCGGTAACCTGTTTTCTATGAGGCCGTGTTATTTACCCGGTCGACTCGGCCTGTTTATGCCGAAGCGTGGCTCTCCCACTATTAAATTATTGATCCTACAGTCGCTATAAATTGAAGTAGTTTTGTTTATTTTATTAATATTTTAAGTTTCACCTATACGTACGACATTCTATTGACGTAAAAATAGTAGGATTGTATAGCATTGGATTTTGTGGCAAAACAATCTGTTCACCTATACCTATTATTAAGTAAAGCTACATTTGCATACTTAATTGAGGAGGGTAAAACTTTGATGGTAGATAAATATTTCTATGGTCACAGAATTTCACATATTTATGTAACCCACCTAAATATAGATTGTTTTAAATTAATAACTTAATATAATACTTAAGCGCTTCTAAAATTGAGAGGCTCTCAATCTCAGAGTGTAATGCTGCCAAAAAGGGAAGTGACAACCCTGGCTTTTTTTCAGAAGCGTTTTACAAACCTTACAATTTAAACATTTTTCACTTTAAGCAAAATATGTTCAAAAACGTTTCTAGTTGTCGAATAATAGGGATACATTTTTTTCATGTTTTGTGAGGACAGACATATTTAGGATTGTTACGTTTAAAACATCACACAGTCAAGAGGGATCTGAGGGTTGCTTTAACCGACTTAATGTTGTTATTTACCTACCTTATAACGAGCTTTATTACAGATACAAAAATGTTTCATAGCAGGTACTAGGCCCACACTCACGGGAATCGCAAATATTAATGACGATTCATACTGCGTTTGTCGATTTCGAATAGATTTTTCGCCGATTAACTACTAACTATAGCTAAACGAACAAAAAGGGATGACAATTATGGTTTTTAAGTGATTCACCTATACTAATATTATAATGAGGAAATATTTGCTCTTTTGTGTGTTTGTTTGATTGCATTGAATAGTCTCCGATTCTACTGGACCGAATTTGATGAAATTCGGCACAGATATAGAGAAGACTACGGGAAAGGATATAGGCTACTTTTTATCGCAGCAAAATGTACGGTTCCGGCGTGATTTCTTTTTCGCGAAGTCGCGGGATACATCTAGTTTCTGTATAATGGAATTCTGACCACACTGAAGTGCTCTTAAGTCAATACTTCTCCATTTCCATGGTCGTCATTTTTTATCAAAAAATATTTATTTGTGAGAAAATTCATACAAATAATATCTATTATGTCTGGCGTCTCAATATTCGTTTTATGCAAAAACCCAAACAGATTTTTTGTGTAAAGTGATTGGATAATACTATCTACGGGTCTATGGGACCGATGTGAAGTCGTAAGGGCTTTACCCTTACGACTTCACATCGGTCCATTTGGGTTCTTCGGAAATCGGGTTAACTTCGGAATAAGGGTTAGCTGAATGGGTACACCCGAATGGGTTCCCGAATGTGCCTAGTGCCATTATATGATGTTAACTGGTAACTGTTATGTGAAGTTTCCTCTATTTTTATTGTAACACTTTTCGACAACCTATCTATTTTTTTCATGAAATGAACAAGGAAACGAACAGACGGATCACCTGATGGTAAGCGATTACCACCGCCCATGGACCGTGTGTCCATCATCATCAACATCAGAGGAGTTACAAATTTAGTACCTACATTTTCACAAGATTCCGTGCAAAGATTTCCATCACTGGTGGCATGTGTAACATTGCAGAATGATTTTATACGATTCACCGCATTATGAGTTTCACATTGTTACTATCGAGAACAACGTATGTTTTAAATATTTTTTTCAGCGTATATTTGAAAATGCCTATGTAATCTTCTTATTATAACCTAAGCATGTAAGTACATGTCTAAAGAGGGTATCGTAACTATCAACGCGCTATAGGTTAAAAAATGGATTGCAATTTCAATGTCTCGCTAAAACTCGAGCGGCTGGACAGATTTGGCTAATTTTGGTCTTGAAATAATTTTCGAAGTTCAGGGAAGGTTTAAACGGTTAGAAATATTGGAAAAATTGCGGAGAAAATACTACAAACGACCATTGAATTTTCCCATACTAACTGTTCACTACTTTTATTCTGTGTTGTGTTCACGGTGTTAATTTTGCTACTTGACTGTCAAATATTAATAGATGCATTAAGTTTACTTGTTTGGTTTATTTAAAAAAAATCGGCCGGCTGTAGTAGGTTGGTAGATGTAGGTGTAGACTGTAGGTGTAGGTTGTAGGTGTGTTCAGACCTTCAGAGTTTGATCTTGACCCCAAATTGATTCCCATAAAATAACGCGCTGCTTGTAAACCTAAATATTACAATATATTTTAATTACTACAATACTACGGGTTTTTCAATGAAGACTCGTCTCATCTCGCCAACACAGTTACAGGTGTAGTGAATAGTTTATTTCAGTTCATAGCTTCGACAGAACAACGTTTGTCGGGATACCTAGTTCATATTTTTTCGTTTAATTCTGCCGTTTTAACGAAATAGCCACAAGCGGCGGCCGAGATTGAAAACTTGATCACATCACCCCCGAGGTCTTAAGCGCTTAAAAATTGTTCCGACTGCCGCTAGGGTTGATAACACCGAGAAAAAAGAGAAAATACATAGTATTGAAAACAAACACCCACAAAAAACATTTGCATGTAAAATGATGACAAGACGAGACGAAATGACTCGCACTGTCTAAAAGTTATGTCTTATCTAGAGCCAAGCTTCTGACTCTACACGCCCTTACTCTAGAAGGCCTACCTTCACAAGCTCTACATCTTAGTCAAAATATGTGGCTTGGCCACTTCGCTACGTACCAGGGAAACGTACGATGAATTTTTTTTTTATTTTAACTGTTTATTACGTGTCTGTTCTACTACTGCTCATGTATTAAGGAAAAGGCCAAGCCACACATTTTGACATGTAGTGTTTGTGTATTTAGACCTTGTAGAGTTAGGCGCGTAGAGTCACAAGCTTTATGCCACAGACAGACAGATACACACGCACAGAGACAGACGCCAAACATCTAAAATGTCCAGAGAGAATATTACTTCATAAAGAGGTAAGCTTTTAGAAAGGTTTATTAATTTCAATGGAATTAAACAACAGGAGAGGTACTGAACCTTCAGCCAAGTCGACATCGCTAATTACTTTGACGTAGTTTCAAAACAAAAATATATGGGATCTTACATGATAAGAATTACTAAGAGACATGCATTGCAATATCACATAACGATGATTATGTCAGATCTTATACATTTTTATTTTCGAACTTCGTTGTCGTAATTAGCAATGGCAACTTGGCTAAAGATAAGAGAGCAGAGGTACTGGTGGTTTTTATTCCATTTATATCCTATCGTTTATTGATAGTTTATGTTCTTGTCAGTCGTTTATGTCAGAAGGTAACGAGAAGGTTTCATCAAAACCGGATCGTATCTTTCTTTTCACTGTCAGTTCTTCATGAAAACTTCAGGGATGATACCTCTATCATAAATAATATTCTCGCCTAACTCAGGTACTTTAAGAAATTGTCTCATTCTCACCCAAGCTGAAAATAATAAATTGAATCATTTTGTTAATGTATTTTATCAATTATTTTAACAAAATTCACGCCATCTAAGATATTGTTTAAAATTAAATGGGAACGGTATCATTTTAATCTGAAGTATTTGTTATAATACGGAAATGACGATCTATAAAAATATTGTCGTGTTTAATACTTTATAAAATTAAACACCTAAACCATTACCTGAACTGATAGAACCTATAATGCTAGCCATACACGGAAACGGTATTAGGTTTGCCTGTACAGGTAAATAGGAGCGTGTATGTTGCATAACTGTGCAGGTTTCCATACAGTATCAGCTTAAGCTTACCTGACTGGTATTACTATGCAGGCCAACATGTCAAGTTATCACTTAACAACTAGTGGTTAGAGCTTAACTCTCGACTCGGAGGTCGTGGGTTCGATTCCCGCATTGGAACAATAAAACTTGTTGTTTTCAAGTTTGTTTAGGACAATGCAGGCTTATCACCTGATTGTCTGACAGGAAAGACGATCCATGCGTCGGATGGGCATGTTAAAAGTCGGACCTGCGCCTGATCTCATGCCAGTCGTGTCGGTTATCCGTCCCACTGGGTTATGAGAGTAAAGGAAGAGAGAGAGAGAGATCTTGTGTACTGCGCACACACTTAGGCACTTATAATAACTCCTGCGTGACTGGCCACCGTCATCGAAATCGGTGTGGGGAGTTATTATTATTATTAATCACTTAAAGGTGTGGTGGCTCCCCTGCGAGGCTACTTCTATATACTATTCTATGTACTCTTGTTATCTAGTTTTAGTCATAACATTGTTATATACCTTTTTGGAACGAAGTTTCTTATGGCGCGTTGCGAATTGTATTGGGTCTGGACGGATTATAGGCACGACACTTTTTGCCACTCGAAATCACAATGTAATAACGACTATTAAGAATGATACAAAAAACGACCTTATCACCTTGACAATAATGTAGAATTTTGCAATTACACATTGTGACTGTTATGACTGTTACATATTGTGACTAGCTAGCCGGGCCTTAGGTATGCGAGCGGGGTGGGACGGAAGAGCGCTTGATGTTATTACTCAGTACGGAGCCGGACTTCGCGGCGGCAACACTGCGAGCAGCAAGCACCTGCCTACCACCGACGTTCAGAAAGTGTATAAAAATACCAACTTTTAATTAAAAAATTGACTTTGACTTTGAATCCCTTAGGCTGGCTTAACTCGTATGTAGAAATAATTACTAGATATCAGACTATAGTCAGAGGGAACAAGATGGTATATGGATAAAGATACAAAAAATAAGTACCTTTTGAGCCAAAGTGAAAAAATGTTGCATAAATTAACATCACATCCTTAACACTTTTCTTTGGATTTTTTTACTCCGTTCGACAACAAAAATTTACAACACATTTAAAATTACTAAGTAAACAGCGGTTGAAACTGCTTTACACAAGGAATATCTACTTTGTGTGAAAGAAATTATTAAATTTGGAGATCTACCGATTGAACCCCGTGACGTCTCGTAACAATGTTATTATAAACTTCGAGATGTAAGAGTTATATGAATAGAACATCCGAGAAGCCGAAAACTCGAGAAGGCGAAATGTCCACAACTCGGTAAAAGTTACACATTGTTTAATTTTGTATTTAATCAACTCGCTGTTATTTGTTCTGTGTGCTCTGATTTAATTCACGAATATAATGATTAATGGTGGTTAAATTATACGACATTAAGGGCGGATTCGACCAAACTGGAGTAAAATTTTACTCGAGTGTAAATGTTTCCTAATCTAAGAGTAAGCTGGTTTTGCGTTTTTCCAACTTCTAATCCAAGAATAAGGTAATTACACGCGAGTAAATATTTACACTGGCGATTTTGACGGAGTAAAGTATTAAACTGAGAATAGTGAATAGTCGCACAGCTGGCTGGCAATTGTCACGATCAATGTCACTGTGAAGTGTTATTATTTGATATTGACATTTTACTGTATTACTCTACGAAATTAAATTATTATGGCGTACAAGTCATTCTAATACAAACAATAGTACATGATTTTTTGTCGGTTTATACATTCGTTCATTATTCATTGAATAATAATACCGAGCATAGTATACTCTTCGAGTAACTTGGTAAAACGCAAACGAAGATATCCTAGAGTAAATTGAAGGAGTAAAATTATTCTCATTATAGTTACACTCGTGTAACTTCAAGTTTGGTCGAATCGGGCCTAAGCCAGAGTTATTTAAAGATAATTAATGTGTAAACAATTATAAACCGTACAAGGTTTTTTATTAAGTATTATGTGAAGACATCAAAGAAAGCAAATACTTTATATATTTTACGAAATTATCATTCGCTTATATTTATTGGAATTTTCAGAAAAAAACCAATTATATTATCGCTCTATAACACTAATTCTAACCAGTCACACAATTTCAGGTTATATTAATTTTGTATTATAAGCAGAGCTTAACGATATTAAGCACTATCTACCTATTAATACGAACGTAAGTTCTCTGAAGCTCCATAACAAAGGCCATAAGGCTCAAAATGAATTAATGATAATTTATGCTAAATTCCACTTCCTACATTCACACCCTGATTTTAGGTAAATGTTTGTTATATGCTAAGGATCACAATTCTGCTTTAATATGAAACGATAAAAATATTATTAAATTATTAAGGCTTAATTAATTAGTCAACTTAATAAGTAAAAAAATTATATAAAAGTGAGCTATGTAAATAATAAATATATTAAATATGTGCGTGACTTGTTTATTTTTAAACGGTTTTATTTAGCTTGGCCAGTTTATTTATTTATTTGTTTGGGTCAAATTCAGTAATTGGAATTTTACCCCCTCCTGACACCAGATCGATCTGATATTTGGTACCCATTCTTAATCTTGATGACAATACAATAATAAAAAAAAATTATGACTTTAAATTCAAAATGGCCGCCGATACAAAATGGCGGATTACATATTACTTCACAACAACCTCTATATGGGTATCAAATGAAAGGGTTTTATTGGTAGAATAGAGCTCACTATAAAAAAATATAATTCAAGATGGCCGCCGCCACAAAATGGCGGATTACATATTTTCCACAACTACCTCAATATAGGTGTCTAATGAAAGGGCTTGATTAGTAGAATAGAGCTCATTCTGAAAAATAAAATCCAAGATGGTCGCCGCCACAATGCGGCGGATTATTCACAATCACCTCAATACAGGTGTCTAATGAAAGGGCTTGATTAGTAGAATAGAGAAGAATTTGAATGAATAATAAATAAGATATATAAAAGAGAAATAAAATATATATATATATATATATATATATATATATATATATATATATATATATATATATATATATATATATATATATATATATATATATATATATAAAAAATAATTAATTAATAATAAATAATAAATATTAAATATAAGATTTTTTTTTTAATTAGTAATTTTTTTTTTTGTTTTCTCAGTATCCTTTAAGAACAAGCTTACGTAGCTCTGAGTCGAGTGAAGTCTTTGGAAGGATTGTGTATAGATGAGTTAGATTGCAACAAATTATCAGGAAATAAACCATGTAATAGTGAGGCATTAAATGAACTCAGTAGAATGAGAAGTATCATCTAGCAACAAAACTAAAAACTTGAAAATAAATTAAATAAAAAAATATTTGTATGTTAAACGGTTTTATTACAATAAAAATAATGTAGGTAATGTACTAAAAGCTAAAAAATAATTCGGTAAGTCCTAGCTACCAGATCGCGTGAAACTATCATATAATCATATATTAACTCTAGATACGCAACGCCCAACGATTTTATTATTTGTCTGATCAATTCCCCAGATTGATGAGAAGATTGGTGCGATCTGGTAGCTAGGACTTACCGAATTATTTTTTAATAAAACCGTTTAACATAAAAATATTTTTTTATTTAATTTATACTTTTACATTTTAGTAGAGATGTGGAGACATTGTTTTCATAAAACTCTACCTTTGCTCTATATTTAATTTCAGATTATTCTTACTAGTGTTTACTTTCAAAACAAATTTTTAAAAAATCTGCTCAGTTTAGTCCAAATTTTAAGAACCTTTTTTGGCAACAAAATATAGCAATTATACAAATCACTATGCAGTCCTCATTTAGAAGGAAAGGATATTTCTTTTGAAAATTTATACTACTTTTGTCTAAAAAAGTGTTTTATTTCCGGTCTCACTATGAAAATAGTTCTTTTTGGAATCAATTATGTTAATACGAGAAGCAAATTTTGGTTTTACGAAAATTGTGCGAACGGAGGAGTATACAATTTGGCACAGTAAACATTTATGAGACGGAAGTGTGCAGAAAGCTAATAGCATTTTTAAATATTGTTGAAAAATACATAAAATTAATTACAATAACAACAACACACACTACCTCAGATTATTAACCGTGCGTCTGATAGATACAATTTTGTGACACGTTGACGTTTGTCAGTCTGACACATTTTTTTTAATTATATTTTCTTACAGGCAAAAGAACTTTTATAAAGTTCAAACTCAAAAATTATATGAATTACTATGGGCGAACCTCTAGTTAATACTAGGTACTTTGTCTAGTAAAGTGTTTAATTTCTGGTTCCACTATTAGCATATTTCTCTTTGGTATTTATTCTCGTTTAGGCTATAGGTATTTTATTTTTGGTAAAAGCTAAACATTCATCACATTGTCCCATCTTGATAAATGCGTCAGTAGTAATACTGTTTCCAATATGTCTCATATACAGTGAATTTGTTATTCGCCCCACATGCAACATATATCCTCACCTTTCTCTATGAATAATAGATTTTATTTGAAACATTTATTTCACAAGTATTTCGTCCACGATGATATTTTTGAAAGTTTCACCTTTAAAATACACGGTGTTCCTTGAAACTACGTTGCTATAATGAAAAATTATCTAACATAGTATGAAACAATGCTTTTTGCGAAGCGAGCTGTTCGGGCAATCTACAAGCTGGCCCCCAACACGTCATTAAGAGAGAAGTTTAAAGAAACTGGAATCTTAACTGTAGCTTCTCAGTATGTTCTATCAAATGTATTATATGTTAAAAAAAAATTTAAACCCATTCAAAACGAAAAGTGACAACCACAATAGAAATACCCGAAATAAGCATAAGCTTGATGTACCAGTGACTAGACTTAGTAAAGTAAAGAATTATTCGTTTAAAGGCCAGTGTATACGCCTATACAATAAGATCCCAGAAAGCGTTCAAATTTTTCAATCAATAAATTTAAAAAAGTAGTTAAAGAATGTTTGTGTGCTAAAGCCTATTATAAAGTTAATGATTTTATGAATGATAGCATACCATGGGAATGAGGTGGAAATGATGAGGAGGACCCCCTGCAAGGCTACTTCTAAATTACATATATTATTGTACTCTTGTTATGTAGTTTTAGTCATAACATTGTTATATATGCCTTTTTTATATTTTAAAAGAACAATTTTCCATCTTTTTGATAAAAGATGGCCCCGCGCGCGTTTCTTACGCCGGTTCTTCTCGCCGGGCTAGTTCCCGAACCGGTGGTAGAAATCATGTAAATTTTTGACTTTGACTTTGACTTTCCTTATTATAATCTAGTACCTGGGTAACCGAGCTTTGCTCGGAGTTCTTCTTCTCTATCTAAATCTAAAGAATAAAAAGAATCACAAAAAATATTTATCTGACCGCCATTCGAACCCACCACATTCCGAATTTTCGAACAAAGCAAAAATTATACATACGCCAAGAAACTGCCAATCAGACTGACATAATAGAGTCGAAATTATGGACATATTGTTGCACGACAACAGAAGAAATATTTTATAGCTTAAAATGTGCGTTTTAAACTATAAAATATTTCTTATTCTATATTATTTTTTTTTTCCACATAAGACCTATCGATTTTTCTTCCCCAAAACTTCCTGTTTACTTCACGGTAACACTTGCAGCTATTTTAGAGAAACCGATTAAATATGAACAAGATTGTCTCGTTTAAAGTATACGATGTGTAATGAATTTCTGATCTATTAAACTACACAAAAGATTTTATAAGGTTTTGCACAAGTCATCTATGTGGAAGGTTCGCACCAAGTATAATGTGTATTTTAGTGAGACTGTTGGGAAATTTTAAAAGTGTGCTGTTGGGAAAGCTTCATAATATTCTAAAACGCCATACTCACCGTCCAGCCTGCAAAACCAAGGCGCGCCTTGAAGCGTACTTGTAGGCAACACTTATAAATGATTGACATTTTTGACACTAATGACGACCACTACCGGTGCTAGATTTGCAGGCTGGACCGTGAGAATAGAATATTATGTGTACATATAAATATGACATTTAAAATGTCCATGCTCTGAACTTGTGGCTAATGTACAGCCTTATCTTTTACCCTTGTCAGTTGCATGTGTTGGTGGCTTGTGTCTGTACCCCCAAGCAAAAGATCTACTTACTGAACTTCTGTCAGTTTGTAAAGGCGAAGCTTATAACAATTTGGAAGCAACCATATTCCATGGAAACAATGGTTCTATATAATACATAACTACAATTTTTATTTAAAACTTTAAACCGACTTCGTAAATTATATAGCCTATGTTACCCGGGCTATTATAACGAATCTATTGACACCTCATTTATTCAAATCGGACCAGTATTTTAGGCACTACAGTGAAACAAACATACATATATACATAGACTGTCAAAATTATTAACCCTTCCTTTTGGCTTCGCCGTAGTAGGGTAAAAATAGAAAAACCAAATTACCATAAAATTTAATTTTAATTCGGTTTTCAACTTTAGACAGAGAAAAAAAGTTAATGATAAGAGTGATTGTAATTCGAGTAAAGGTTCGGGAAATAGCTAGTGTCGATTAGGTATACCTAATTAACTAGCATAAACCGACACTTTTGGCCCAGAACATCTTAAAAATAATTATTGGTAAAGACATAAAAGGTTCACATTACAGTATTAAGTAAAAATATTAAAAAACTATTTACTATATCTTAAATAACTTTGGACGTTTTGGACTATTTCTTTATGCTGGCCATACACGCTACAGTCGAACGGAGAGGTCTACATGTGCAGGTGTGCCTTCGTAGATAAACAGCAACGTGTGTGGGAAGTGACCTGCGCAATTTTTTGAACCTGCACGGCTTAGAGATCGAAGATCAATTCTTTCGGGTGACACCGTACGGTGTACTTGCGTGTGTGCGTGTACTTCGGTCGCCTGTGTACGGTGCGCCTAGAAAAAGCCCAAAAAATGCCACCGCGTCATCATGTTCCATCGCAAAAAGAACTGAAGACCGCAGTTCGTTTGTTCAAAGAAGAGCTGGAACGCTCGACGCGAACACGCTACCGACGTTCGGCTGACATACGCCGGCAAACAGGTAACCTCTCCGTTATACCGGAGCGTGTATGGCTTGCTTAAGAAAATATTCAGATAGAATTAAACCTCGAATGACCTGAATTCACATAAAAGGGCTGACAGTAGGTGTCTATTCTTAGCCAGTTCCTAATTTTAGTAGCCGTAAAAAGATTTGCCAACTTAACGACCTCGTAAATGATTCAATAAATGTGTTTATTACATAAATTCGTAATAAGCGGAATTTTATATCAATGTTATAATGGTTTCGTAAAAATATTGTATAAAATATACAAAGGCTACATGTTCTTGAATTATTAATAAGCTTCAAAATTAGACAAAGCATGAAAAACTACTTTTGAAAAAAAAAAAGAAAATAGTAAGTAAATAAATAACAATTACTCTGCTTTTTGATACATTTGAATATTAATTTATGACAGCTGTCCCGACACACGTTATTCTGTCTTAACTATGAACTGGAATAAATAATTAACTACACCTACACCCAACAACGTACTGGGGCTGACAAACCAAACAGTTAAACTAAACGCACCTATAAAATATATTTGACAGTGAAATGGCAAATTATTCAACACAGTGAATAGAGTGCTGTGAGTTTTTAACAGCGCCACCTAGTTGTAAACGCGACAACTAGGTCAAATCACATACAAGTTCCTAGTAAATGCCAAACGCGATCACTCGTCAATCGTCTTTTTTAGACATTTCCTCGCATTATTTTCAATATTTCTCACCGTTTTATCCTTCCCTGAACTTCCACAATTATTTCAAGACCAAAATAAGCCAAATTCGTCCAGCCGTTCTCGAGAGCGAGATATTGGAATTGCAATCCATTTTAAATATAATAAGATTTAAAGTTGAAAGTAAAAAATAATATTAGTTCTAAAATTAAAAATACTGATTCTAAGTAGTTGTGACTGAGTACCCTGACTCCTGATCTTAAGATCAGAGGTTATTCGAGTGAACTAAGGTTTAAGTAAAGGTAAAGTTGGCTTTGACAAATGTCAGTCAAAGGTTTCACGTTTCATTGAGCATTGGGATACAAAGTAACTATGTAACTATAAGTCTACTAAATTAGGTACCCCAAATAATTTTTGTAAGTATCGTTTATTATACTTTTAATAAATTATTAAAAAATTGTAGCCGTTGCGGCCTGATATGATTATACGTGAAGCAAAACTTTCAGTACAGTTTTACGAGAATTGTGCGAACGGAGGTGTATGATATTTGGCACAGTTAATGTTAAAGTGTGAAGGAAGGAGTGCAAAAGCTAATACTTTTAAAAATAATGCTCATAGGTCATTGGTGTATTTAAAGATCGTTGTTAGAAATACATTAAATTAATAAAAATAACAACAACACACACTACCTCAGATTATTAACGCACACTATCGTGCGTTTGACAGATACAATTTTGTTTCATGTTGCCGTTTGTCAATCTGTCACAACATTAACTTTTGTTTTTTTTTTCAATCTAAGAAGCAAAAGTATCCAAATAAAGTTAAAACTTACAAACTATATAAATTATTCTGGGCGAATTTGGACCAGGTTATGTTAGGTACTATGTAGATAACACGAGAACATGTAACAAGGATACGATGCTTTAAAAGTAGAACTTAGAAAGTATTAAAGTATGCTGTAATAATAGTGGTAAGAATATACAATTTTATTATCTGGCTTATGTAAGTTTTATGACAAACTTAAATACGTAAATGCACTCAAAACTTCCTTACGCTTTCAGCTCTGAATAATTTTGAAAATATACATTTTAAAAAGGCTTAAAAAATCCATTTGGAAAGTTTTCTATAATTCCTTGAGCGTATTTAAAAGGAAAGACGTTTTTGAATGCTGCGATGCGCAAAATATATTTAAATATTAAATGAAACCGAATTAATATCAAACCGAATTAACTCAATTTTCGTTTACAAAGAAGAAGACAAAGATATTGAATTAGTTTATATCATAATATTTATCTTGTATATGTTGATGATTCTTAAACACAAAGCACACTATTGCAAATCTGAAAGCCTGAAATGCAAGAAAAATAATCACAGTAGGTAAACTATCTCACTTAACTGTGATTATTTTGAGACGATTATGATGATACGAAATTTCATGCAAATATGTCCAAGGAATAAAAAGTTTGATTTGACAAACTTTTATCACATATTTTACCCATTTTGGGGTTTAATTTTTAAAAATCCTCCCTTAGTGGATGCCTACGTCATATGAGAAATAAGTGTGAAAAATTTCAAATTTCTAGCCTTAAAAGGATATTTTGGCCTGATAGTCAATCAGCTTTGCTTTTTATATATATACATTTTATAGGATATTGTTATCATAATTTAAAACTTTCATCCCCTATTTTACCCTTCTAGCGGATGAATTTTTGAAAACGTTGAAATAAATAATTCATAACCTTTTCCGTACTCAATTCATACGAAATTTCATGTAAATGACATATTTGGGACAAGGAATAAAAAGTTTCATACAAACTTTTGTCACCCATTTTACCCCCTTGGGGGTTGAATTTGGAAAAATCCTTCCTTAGTTGAAGCGTACGTCATATTATAAGAAATGATTGTGCAAAATTTCAAATTTCTAGCCTTAAGGGTTTGACTGTGCGTTGATACATCAGCTAATCAGCTTTGCCTTTTATATATATAGATCTATTGTGTTGGATTACTTCCAATAATAATCGAGGCAAAAACGCTCAAAAGCACGGATATTCCCAGCGTTGTCCAAGAGATCACCGTAATATGCGACTCCAGATTTACAAAGTAGGCTGTTTAGCATTGCAGTTCTTTCATCTCGCCAGAGATCACACTCCCATACAATGTGATGCGCGGTTTGTTCGAATATGTTGCCATCAGTCGAGCACTCACACAGTGGTGATGCTGCTAATTTAAATCCGCATAGTTTAGCCTTATAGTTACCATGGCCGGTCAGGAATTGTGCAACACAGTGATAATGTATCGCCAGTAGTAACGTAGTAAAAGCATAAGGTTTTTATAAAAAATATAAGTAACCTTATTTTTAAATATTTCGGTTACATTTTCGGCAAATTCACGCGTTCGACAAATACTATATTCCTGCTAGTGACTGTATGACTCACTATCGCCAATCGCTAAGGATAATGAGAATGTTATGTGATGTGTCATCGTCATCAGTCGCCAGTCAGACCGCGACTAAGTGGACAAGCTGCAAATTACAAATTTACAAATATATTTACTTGTTATGGTCAGCTCACACCGAAACGAGAAGCGACGCGGTGCTGTATTTTTCAAATTGCGATTCAAAATTGAAATTTATTTACAAGAAGAAACCGTTTCTTTCCATGAGCGGCGCAGCGCAGCGCGGGGCAGCTCGGAATTCGAACTCTCGAAATTGTAGAAAACGATTTCCATTGGTATCGCTATCTTTAAAATGCAGCGCCGCGTCGCGTCACGTCGCGTCTTTTTTTTAGAAAATTTGGGATAATATTCAGGTACTAATGGTAAGCCATTTACTTATTATTTGTCTAATATGCTATCGGCAAAAGCTATGTCCATCTTTTATGTCGCATTGGGAAAAGTGATAATTGCTATAATATCTAATCTAATTAATAATAATTAGTGATTATGTCTGCCATCTTTTCTAGGCGTTGTCGATAAATGAGCAGACAAATTGCCTGATGAAAAGCAAAAGACGCAAAAAAAAAAAAAAAAAAACCCGCAACACCACATATATTATAAGTGTGTTACGTATAATTCCTGTGGTGTTTTAAAATTCCGGTCTTCTAAACCATCATCACTTGAGCCTCCGCTAAGCTCAGTCGCTCAGCGAGACACGACGCAAGTATTATTTGACGTCCTGTTTGACAAGGCCGTGGTGTCATGCAGCAGGTGGATTCGTTCCGAAGCACATAATTAGGTATCCGCGTCTTCCATGACCGCATTGAGACACAAACAAGCCAGTATGTCATTATTTTTGCCATGTATCTTATTAGGGAAACGGGTCGCCCTTTTTTCTCAAAAATATAACTTTATGATGATCCCTATGGAAGATATTTCCATAAAATATCTATATCGAAAGATATTACATGGTTCCTTATTATTTATAAAATTAGGTTTTATGTTGGGATTATGAACACAATCGGGTTTACCTACAACCCGAGCTTTACTCAGAGCTGTTATAGTAGTACGAAAAAAAATTGTTAAAGAAGAAATAAAAGAAAATCATCTGACTGGAATTTGAACCCGGGACCAATTTTCTAACAAGCAAAAAATCTGAAGTTCAGTAGCAGATCCACGCGTATTTGACATTGCCTAAGAATTTACACGATGAAAGAAAAAACAAAAAACTCAAAAATACTCAGTTTTCTAGCTAGATCGTTTTTTCACCCCCAAAACCCCCTAAATACTAAATTTCATGAAAATAATATATATAAAAATAGAGGTGTGTGTCCCTAGTGTAGTCTAAGTGAAATCACTTTGCAGCTAAAACTGCACGTCGCAAACGCATAGTGTTTGTATGTTGCAATAGGTACACGGCTCCCATCGTACACTATGGTGGTTGCAAGTTGATACCTAGAGGGGTGTAGAAGATACGGGGGTTGAAACGTGTGATTTCTAAAAATGTGTGATTATTAACAGTAATCTGTGTAGAAGATACGGGGGTTGAAACATGTGATTTCTAAAAATGTGTGATTATTAACAGTAATCTAAAATGTATTTGGTTTGTTCTAGAAAATTTTACAATTATCTAGGAATTTCTTGAACGATCTATTATATATCAGAATATTCCAGAATAATTTAGAAAGCTCTAAAACAGATACCACGGTTCTGAACGATCAAGAATGTTCTAGAAATTTCTTGAATAATCCGGATTATATAGGATCCGATAACCGATATCGATATCGATATCCGATAATCCGATACGATATCCGGAATAGTATGCCAATTATCTGATCAATATAGAATGTTTTATAAATTCCTCCAATGATCTAGAAAACTCCAAAATGTAAGTAGTGATATTAACATTAACAAATAACTATACAATTTAAAACGACCCAGTAAAGCTGTAAGGCTACCTAAAGGCTGTACAATGCTATGACCATAACCACAAAATCAAATTAGAAAGGTATAATTATTATAACACTAATGTTTTAAAACCTGGCAACATTGTTTTGGAACCATTTAATATATTGAGATAAAGCTTGTAATAAATAGTTTAAGGTTAATTAGATTTATAATTTAACTAATTTAATGTCTAATAATTAATAAATAAGAAATGTGATTTTAAATAACATTAAAACATATTTATGTTAAATAGTATTAACATTGACTATGTGAGGCCGCCACAAACCGACCATATTGTTTAAAATGTCAAGTTTGTATCACTGTTATTACAATTGAAAACTACATGTGTATTTCATAAATTGTAATTGTAAAACCTAGTTAGTTTAATAATTATGAAATAATTTGTGAAACTATGTAAGTAATGGTTATTAATTGTTGAAAATTATATATTGATAATTAAGAAACACTGTTATGTAAATGTAAACTTCTGCAAGAAATGAAGATTTACCTTCTCCTTATGTAAAACCTAATTATTAAGATAAATAAAAATCTTAATAATTAAAATAATAATTTTCATATAATGTTCATGTAAAGTTACCTAATAATTAGGATAACTCGATAATTATGTTGTGACAGTTTTTTGGTTGCCAGCACTGGTTTCTTAGTTCCATGTGATTTGGCCAGAGGGCGCCACGAAAAATGACTTCTTTGTATTTTGCAAAACAAAGAGGGACACTTTGGATCCTGATCTCGAGCCTGACGGCAACATCACTGAAACTGTGGGACTTTGCCAGCCAGTTGAATAAAAGCTTTTCTCCGTTAATAACTCCGTTAATAAAAACAAGATTTGCTCGTTTAAAGTACTATAAGATTATCAAATATTTTTCTAAAATCAATATTTTCGATTTTAAAGTTCAAATTACGATTGACTCTGCAGTCTCTGGCTTGTGGCCACCTATTGTACCTATGGCAAGTGTGTGTAATTTTAAAGCGACATGAAAAAAAAATGAGAGTAATGGTTTTCGATTTTTACGCTATGTTAGCTTCGGAAACTTCGAGAACATTAAAGCATTTCTGTCCACGATTCCCTCATGAGATCTCATTAAAAATGTGGCCGCTCTTGCGTTGTAGCTAATCGAGCGAAAATATAATTATTTCATTTTTATAATCTTGTATTAATTTAAATTGGTACAGTCGAAGCAATTTGAATGTTATGCAGATTAGCAGACTAGAAACATTCATTTAACATTTACATACAGTTAATTAATCTCTTTACAAATAATTTCGTTAATTACAATACAGGGCCTTTAGTCAAAATGAATTCGATAATTTCGACGGCGAAGTTCGAAAACAAAATGTATGGGATTTGTCGCAAGCGACATGTCACTTAGCGATGTCTTATGTCAAATCCCATACATCTTGACGTCCTGATTATTTATCCAATAAATAAGTTAGATGTAATGTTTGGATCATTAAGAGAAGGATGTAAGCAAATGAAGGCACATACAAGAGTGCCTGATATAAATATTTAACTTTGCGGTGTTCTGGGCAATTTTGAGGGTCGTATATTAGATTAGACGAGTGTGAATAATTACCGGCAATTTGGCCTTCAGTAGGCTGTTTATGTTTTAGTTTTTTGCTTTTATAACTCAATTAGTGGTCTTATTCGTAATTGTTTGGGGCACGAGGTTTGATCGTCCTCATAGTTACGTAAATATAGTAACCTCACTGATGACTGATGATGATCGCTAACTAATTAATAGTAGCAGTAATTCGTCATCCTACTACACGTTTCATTCTAACTGTTCGAATGTCCATTGTCAGGTTACACCGCGCTGCACTGCACTGCAACTAAACATACCGAATACCTTAAGGAATATGGGAAACTTGAGAGAAAAGATGAGATTGGCTGTTGCAAAGAGTGCGCTTAGAGCATCTGTATTCAGATTGGTCAAAAATCACCAAGGTTTTCTATAGACTTTAGACTTTTTTGCTATTATCCTAGTACAGTCAGGTTTTTTTGCGAATATCCTGAAAATTGTTAAGAAGATGGCGAAATTTTATCTCAGGATCAAATAATCCGGCTCTTGGCAATAGTCCTAGGATTCTTGCAAAAATCCTAATATTCGTATTATCCTACGACATATACAATTTACAATATATTGTAGACGCTAACTCTTGTCTAACCACCTACTGTATACGTGGCTGTACAAATTTGCTTTGAATTATCCCAACCCTATTATGGCCGCAGACAAAGAATGGTATTTGATTCTATTTACATCTTTTCTATTTCTTATTTTTTCGTGAGAAATTCATACGAACATATTTGAGTATTTATTTCATGAGTAACTTTCCTCCAAAAACTAATAACCCATGTTCAAGGGCGGCTATTATTATCACTAGGGCTGTAATAAGTCGACCACGTCTCTACAATATTGACTCCATACTAATTGTAATCCGGATACGGAATAATATTTGCAGGGGCACCTCCACATGGTGTAAGTATGTCTTTGCGGAGGCTTTTATTACAATAAACTAAGTATGAGACAAAAATGTGAAATGACAAACGCTTATTAAACAATAATAATCCTCATTGAGTTTGTTTACGTAAGTTATGCATGAAGGTTTCATTATTTAGCATAGTTGTGACTTGAAACGTGTGAAAATTATATATTGACCTCACCAAAAGCGTATCAGGACACGGCATTTTTTTTCAAATTGCTCCAAAAGTTATTGCCCGATTACGTTCAAAATACTTATTCTAAAGAGTATTTAATATGACATATCACCATGAAAATTTACATGTTTCTTTCTCTTATAGTTGAGGAATTCTAAATCTAGAACTGTACCAAAATGTTGTCTATTTATATTCATAATTACAGATATTATCAAGGGAAGACGGACGGACGGACGGACATAGTGAAACTATAAGGATTACTTGAAGTTACTTCGGAATCATAAAAAGGAAAAGTAAAATGTAACAGTCACATACATCAGGATATAACGTGCCAGTAGGAATTTAATTGAACGTAGAAGAAATTATGGTAATGATGAAATAAAAAAATGTATATTTATGATGGTTACAATTCTATCACGCGTGAACTCATATTTTTTATTAAACCTAGTGGACGGTAGTTTACGTATGGCGCGTCTCCCTGGGACCTAGATTTTATTTCGTGAAAATATAATTAGAGACTTAAAAATAGGAAAGACTTTATGGCATGAGACATAAAATATAGTGTGCGTTTACTGCTCTTGAGATCCGTTCTTCGTTAAGCTAACGAATTTTAAGTAGATTTGAACCTAATTAAGACATATAGGTATTTAAAAATTTAATATACCTACAGTTATATACTTCTTATATGTTTTATGGAAATTTAACAATAATTTCAAACATTAAAAAGTGACGTTATTTAATTTCTAATTAACTAACTTAAAATAGGTACAATTTAACAATTTTATTCAATTTCTATCTTACAAGACTTCGCTATTCATTTCATGAAATTAATGAACACTCGGTAGATGGCGCCATTACGTAAATTAGCATGCAATTAGTAGAGACTTGAGAGGTCATTTTATTGTGATAAAATAATTGTTCCTCCTAAGTCCCTGTCTTCCCTTGGGAATGTTAAAATATACTAGAGGTTTATTTTTATGCCTCCGCGTCGCATAGTAAAAGATAGCAGCGAATTTTTAGTTTGGTCGGATTACCTTTTTTACTGACGCATGTCACCAATTGACTACTGTATTTGGTCGGATTACCATTGTTTAAGCATCCCACCAATTGTAATCCATTTGTCCTGATAAATAAAGTCGACGATTGGATACTATTAGGAACCACTGTACGTTTGGTTGTTAAAACTCTGTAGTAATAATGGATGTTTTAGTAATGAAAACTTAAGAATTCCAGGCGAGCTATGTCGGAACTTCACGGGGAAGATAAACAACACTTTTTACGTTCCTTCTGCATTTTAATTAGCTTAAACTCAAACCGCGTTGTAAATTAAGGCGATGCTAATATTAAATAATACATTTCTTTTCATAGGGGGTTGGTGTTTACCAATATGACTAATGGCTCATCTTTGTGGAAAGTCATATCTATGGGATGCTTTCTTTGGAAAATATGTCTATATATTCAAGAGGAACAAATATACTGGTGGAATATGTAAAGTAACAAAAAGGAAATAAATTTCACAATTCCTAAGACTAAAAACATTTTAAGCCATTCCAAAGCGGTAAGCAGTTTTAAATCCACTTGGCCAAAACTCATTCTGGCTTTTAGTTCTTATAAAAATATCAGTCGTTTTCGCCGAGTGCTGAGGAAGTGCATTCTCTGAAGTGGCCGCTGCTTTACGATGTAGTAGGAACTGACATTGTATCTCAGTATAGATTTAACCCTTTCGTTAACAAAGTGTATGCGGGTCGCTTTGTCACCATGTGTGATAAACGATTAAATATGATTATGACGGAATAATACAACGCAATAATGTGGGACAGTAACCAAAAAGCTTTGCACAAAATTAATTTAATACTACCAAAATACTACTCGACTGCCCCTGCACTGCTACTCCCAGCTCCGCCAGACTCCCCTTATATTGTTACTGATTAAATGTATTTCATATTATAGAATTAGTTGTGTACAATGAACGTATGCATATCCGCCAGATTGTGCAGTGGATCAATTACGGGCTGATTTGGAAATCGTCAGATAACTCGTACCTGAGGAATAAGTATGTGACTTTGACAGATTTTGTATGAAAAATGTGTCAAAGTCACTTATTTTCCCAGGTAAGAGTTAACTGACGGTTGAAAAATCAGCCCTTATAGGTAAAAGGGGCTAAAGTTGCGAAATAATTGTACTCACTTTACTTACATTCTGATAAAGTACACGACAAAGAAACAAAACTTATTAATGACATTTTTCTCCAAACTCATAAACAGAGATATAAAGGTCAGAAGTTTAATGATTTTTATATCTACGTGGATGAATTTGTATGAAAACTACTACATAAAAATATTCGGTTGTCTGTAAAGTCGGTTTACTGACGATAGTTGAACGTGACAACGTCATATGGAACGCCTCAGAGCGAGGTAACGCCGCATAGCGAGGTAACGCCGCATGAGTCATGTTTTTTCGTACGTGCAGCCAGCTCCATCGAATTATGAGACGTGTCACGTCAACCTGTACGTTGTCACGTGTACCTGAGAATACGGTATTTTCTTGTATTTTTTATTACATAAATGAATAGTGCTCTGTAAAATAAGACTTTTTAATTATAAGAGATTTACAAAAGGAATAATATACTAAAAATCAAAATTTTCAAAGATATTGGGGATTGTTTGAAGTACTTTACTGAGTCTCGTGAAAACGCCCCATAAAAAAGTCGTACTAGTAAGTGACGTCACACGCTAGTAAGTTGCTACGAAATGTAAATTTCTGATACCTCGTAATTTTGCGCGTTTATGTTGATACATACCATAGTAAATCTTTTTGTATTTGAGATGTAAATAAACTAATTATGTAGGTTTTATAGACTAATATTTAAAAAAAATATTTCAACTTTTTTGTGATTTCGAAATACATTTTATTACAAAACTACACATAAAATCCTAATACTTTTTACTTTTATCAAGTTGTAATAACTTATTATTTCTTAATTTATTAAAAAAAAAAAATTTACATGTTGTCAAATCTGTCAAATCTGGCGGGTATACAAACGTTAATTATACACAACTAATACTACAATAAGACATACACACATTTTACAGTAGGAATCCATACTAAATAGGTTTTTAAAGTTGCTAGCGATATAGAAATATATTACACTGGCAAAAATAGCTTTAACTATAAAACAGTAATTAGAATTAGGTATTGAATTCAAAAATAATTTTCACAATTCCTTACCCTACTTACCCTATTTAGGTATCACCCAATATAACAATACACGTTAAGGCAAAGCTAACAAAATACCGATATTTATAAAAAAAAATAAAGGTAATTTTGATATCCTTTTGATAATAAACTCCATACTTTACTTAGAAACCCTATCGTCTTATACTTAGATTATCGGGTGGCTTAGAAATCCTCTTGGGATAGACTTTGAAAGTAAAACAAGCTGTTAAATTATAGAAATTAGCACAATAAGAATTCTGTAGAAAATTAATTAAATATGTGACCTATGTAATATTTTTATATACCTACAAAGTTATCTTTACAGATAACTTTGATTCTATTACTAGAATAATATTTATTTGTATTATACTGGCTTTTTTCCGCGGCTCCGCTCGCGTAATTATAGTATCGGGTATCCCATGATAATACTGTACTTTTCGGGATAAAAAATAGCCTGTGTTTTAATCCTGACCCTAAACTACTACCTTACAAAATTTCATTGAAATCCTTTCAACACTTTTTGCGTGAAAGAGTAACAAACATCCATCCATCCATACATACATCCATCGTTACAATAAACTCACATTTATAATAGTAGTAGGATTAAAATTCACTTGTATTCGCTACGTATATTCTGATATGATGGCACAGGCTACATTTTGTTTAATTAATTGTGAAAAAAAAAGTGATCTATTTTACTCTTTAGACTGAAACTACATGATACGGAGACCGGAACCCGGCGGGCCCAGGAAAATTCAGAGAACTGAAAATAATGTCTCTATATGCTAATACAATAGAGTTGATGTCGATTGTGGAGCTGTCATATTATACCTAATATGACATTGACATTTGACTCGACACTTGTGTGTTCGATTTTCAGCTCTATTGTATTAGCGCAGAGTTCTATTTTCAGTACTCTGAATTTTCCCAGGCCCGCCGAATTGCGGATGATATAATACCTGCCTTACATTTGTATTGTCTCTTTATAATATTATTAAAATTTGTGCAATTATATATTAAGTAATATTATTATATTAGTCTGTATGAAGGATGTCTAGCGAACAAAATATTTAGCACATGATGTTAACATATTTGATGAATATGTAAAACCCGACGAAGTGATGATGGATCTGGTGGTGTGTCATGTTGATTGATAGATGATCATTATCTACTGGTAAATTCATACACATTTGTATATGTATAACTGTGAGGTAAACGCCCGAAGAAAAGTTTTAAAAAAGAAAACATACTGAAATAATAATCACTTGATTAAGGTAAAGCTTTTTAAATCTATCAGTGTTTACATTTTTTAGCGTATGTATTAACTAAATGTATAACATTACATTTTAGCTTTTAACTGTATTTTAAAGATTTGTGTGAAATATAATATTAAAAGTAAAAATATATTTCTTCAAGGAAACACGACAAAATGAAATCTTATATAACGTCCAAATACACAGAAGCTCTTGCTTGTAAAATTTGTACCATTTTAATTGCTAACCCAAGCGCATTGTTCTGGTTGTTCAATGTTCATTTATAACTCTGCACAAGTTTTATTAAGTAGGTAAACTCGGTATATTATATAAAAAAAATGTGTTGAAACTTTGAATTATTGTTTATTGAAATTAAGAAAATTCAAGCACAAAATATGTAGATTGAAGGACGTAGGTACATTTAGAGCACACGTCGTATTTCGAGACCGCAGAGGACTAGGACGAGGCACGCGTACGGCGCGCGCCGTGGATTTTGATTGTTGTAGAATGTAGGTATATAAAAATTTTAACGTTTAAAATACGCCGTATATTATATTTTTGAGACCAAAATATATATCGGTAAAAGCATCATATTTCTGCGTTTTCTGCAAAATGCACAACTGAAAGAGTATTGCACGATGACCTGGATACTCATTATAATATACAGCTTATTAAAGGAAAGATAATAAATAAACCGCAAACCAAAAATATTCAATTATCTTTCCCTCTATGGTAAATACAAATATGCTGTAAAGTTTGCCAAGTTATGACCGCACAAAACCACACAAAAGTAAAAAGGCCTTTTATAGAATAAAAACGCAGGCAATATGATCCTTAGAATTTCGATATTCTTTTTTTGTTTTAATTATAAAAAAGGAAAACGATTGTGTTCATTAATCGTGAAGGTTTTAATCAATGTATAATTAAAAGTAAACGCAATCTACCAATCGAAAACGGATCTGCATTTTATATCCCGTTTCACGGCGATAAATTTATTTATTTTATTTCAGAAAGACACCTGGTGTCAAGTGTTTTCATTTGCTGTAAATGTGACTTTTCCGGTCTTTAGTAATAATGTTATTCTGTTATATTCTATATCCCTTTAAATCCCTAAGGGTAGTGCAAATTCGATCCTGAAGTTTCTGCTAATTATTTCCTTCAATAATACAGTTACAATATGTTAAAACTGCAAATGGGCACATAAAACCATTGCCAATGTCAAATGAAAAAGGCGATAGAATAGAATTTTCGCTTAACTTTTTAACAGCTTATTTCTAAATTATCAAGTCTGAATTTATTTTGCCCTAAGTGACTTTTTAGACAACATTTGTAATGCTAAAATAAAGGTTTGTCCGAATATTCAGCTTATTCTGTTTGATTACAATCCTAATTTCATTGTACACGCAGCGAGCGCGCGCTTGGTACATGAACCTTAAAACTCTTGCCATTTTTTCCCTAATTAATATTTAACCATGAAACTTATCCAAAAACTTTCTTGTAGCTTATTTTTTAAGGCTGTATAGTTTAAAATTCGAATTTTAAAATTTCATCGCTCAACATTTCAATTTAAAGTCAATCATGCGGAGGATTGATTATGTTATTAGTTATATTATTAATGTTTAAAAGCTCATCTCTCCGGATCTAATTATTTTTTCTACACAAATAACCTCTTGTTTTTTTTTAATAGTCCAGGAATATACTGTAAAAGATTTATCAGAAAATAGCAATAACTGTAGAAATAACATAGAGTTGAACACGGAAAAATTAAAAATCATTATTTCGCAATTTTCACAAAAACTGCATACTTTTCGATGATACTGTTACTTTAGAGATAAATTACGACCAAAAATACGTAAGGTATCATGTGCTTTATCCACTCAGCTCAACGTGGTCGGTATTTCCTGTTTCTAAGCGACTTTTCGTTAACCTCCCGCTCGCCTAAAAGTGGTAGACGCTTTACAGAAACTTCGGGAGTTTAGGAAAGAACACAAAATATTATACTTTTTGAGATTGTACCACTAATTGCACACACTTGTGCCCGTTAACGAATATTTAATCGTTAATTTTCTACCAATATTACATTAAGAACGGAAACAACTCAAATTTTTTGGAGAAATACAAAGATGTATTCCTCCAAAAAAATTGTGTTTGTGAGTTGTGTAAGAACACAACTCACAAACTAAATCACAACTTCACTCCTCCTCATTCACGCCAAAACTCCGCACGTGACTTGATGTTCACAATTTCTGTGGTTTGCAGTCTCAGTAAGTAGTCCGGTGCATATTTTGAATTGGAATTTATTGTCTACTTTTCTTGAGAATATCTTCGTACTTTTTAACTCTACATTTGAAAAATTATGACTTTTCATCATCTTCACTCTAAAGTTACTGAAAATTATTAATGTCACTCGAACTACTGAAACGTAGTTGTGAGTGGTTATAAAAAACATTTCCTCTCAGTTAATATCTTTGTTCCATTTTCACAACGTAACAGTCTTAAAACTAATAACTCTAATGTCACTGAAAATTCTAAGTCATGGAAATACATTTATTTGATCAGTTTTAATAAAAAAAATATACCACTATTCACTAAGCATTTTATCAGGTAAGTCTGGTAATCTGTTGACATTCAACTCCGTACGAGCTCTTAGCTTTGGAGCTTAATCCTACGGCAATCTTAGCGTGTCATGTCCAGCAGATTACTGCTAGATGCTTCAAAATACCAGCTTATATAAAATAACTAGGTTTGCTTGTTGCTCCTTTTACGTAGAAAGAATAATACCGCGGAAAGCGTACATTTTTCCTGGATAAAAGTAGCCTGTGCGTAAAGGCTACAAACTAATTATATGCATAGTGTTCGGCGTTATACCTACATTAACACACATCCACACACCCTTACAAATTTTCGCATTTTTAATACTAGTAATGGATGCCTAGTGGTCCAAATTCGACCATAATTCAATTACCTAATTTTTATGATTGAATTTTATAAGGTTCCTTTTGCCTCTTAGATACGAAATAAAAAAATAAAAAGTGTGTGTCAGCTTCGACGCACGACTGGAGTTTATACTAAAAAGTAAAATTTTGTGTGCAATGCAAAGCGACCGACAACATCTTCGGCTAATATCGTGTGACATCGTGAATTAGATTTTACTCCTATAAATCTTTATACCCCAGGCTTATATTTGAAAATAGTTCTTATGGAGTAAACTTCAATTATCTAGTAGTTAGCGGTCCAAGTTTTTTAAATTAATATGTTGTCTGTTGCTATTTTATCATGATCTTCCATTATATTTATAAATTATAATCATGTTTCTCCATTTGGAAATCCATTTCTATTAAAAAGGGATACTGATAAACTTCAAGCTCAAAACATTAAAACGTTTTTACTTTTCAATGGTTATAAACTATTTCTAATGTTACTTTTTAAATAATTTATAACTAGAATTGGTACACACTATTTTTGATAAGACTCATTGACAAAAAAATTTTTTACAACATGACCATGTCATGACATGATTCATGTCAGTCCATTCTTAAGTTACAACTGTTCTTAAATATAGTTCTTTTCTCCTTAGACACAATGAGTAAAAATCTGTTACCCTAAAGTCTGTAAAGGTCTGAAAAGTCAAAAAGGTTTTCAGGAACTTTTAGATGCTAATAAAATTTAAAACTCTTAATTTTTATTAATACATTTAAATCAATACACATTCAGTCACTTTTTTTTATATTTCACTTAAAAGAAAATAGATGTTCTTGATTATTATTAATTTCACAGGTTTGTTTATGTTAATACAGTAGTTATAATTATTATAAGTTGCTTGTCTTAATTGTGGATTTCGAAATATTTCTTTAGGCAGTTGTATGTACAGTCAGTTTATATTTGAGTTAGTGAATGGTGCAGTGCTTTGATCATTAAAATTACAAAATATTTTTTGTAATCTTAATGATCAACTTGATTTTATTGTAAGTTTCTCCTAGTTTTATAAAGGTCTTGAATTTCTAGAAAAATGTTAATTTTTCAACATACTTATTAGTTTTAAGCTTGATTCCAGTTGGTATAATTATAGTTTTTTAACTAAGCCAGTATCTAAGATACTGGTATGTGCCTTATTTCTTATTTTAAATAAACTTACTATGATAATAAATTGGCTTTTGATTTTGAAGTATGAACTAATTCTAATTATCGCTAGACTATGAAAACAGTACATATTTGTAATCTGCACTCTGCGAGATTAGGTATTTAAAGTGTTCCTGACATTTCGAGTTTTGAAGTATTTATCGTTTTTATTGAAGTAGGTTAATAAATTCATGCTTTAAAATTATAAAATCTTTATTCCTCATGAAGTAACAATTGTTCCGGTATAAATGTTGCTTAGTAATATTATCGTAGATAGGAGTAATTCACAGTTAACTTAAAGCTATTTTCGAAGTTTTTTTTGGCTTAGAATAAGATTTTTTTCTATATTCGAAATCAAAGATATTTCAAAATTCTAAGGCCGCTACGAACTATACGACTATGTAGGAGATAACATTCTCACTTTATTATTTCATTTGCTTAGAACAGTACTGGATTGAACATCCAGGAGCTCAAAAAAGGGTCATCGCGCATTTTATGAAAATCTTTCTTTGCAATTTTGGGATTAATTAAAAACTTAAGCAAAATTTACAAAAAGCGAGGCCGCTATGAACTAGGCCAATAGCTATTCTGCACTATTCAATTCAAGTCAAAATTGTTAATGTATCTTTGTTTCTGTGATGAAGAACGCCATAATTGGCCATTTTATACAAAAATCAGTCGAGATGTAATATGCCTCTTAACCTCTAAAGACCGGATGTTCCTTTAAAGGAAATTTATTTTAGTCGTTACAGCCGAGACTTTTACGAAAGCAACTTGGAAGAAACACCGGACGTGCCTCAGAAGGAACAAAAACTTTAGCGATCGATTTGAGTTCAAAAATTCGCGCCATGTGAAAAAAAGTGAAAGGTGCGTAGAATTGTATAAATAATATTTCGTGGCATTCTCAAATAGATCTTGTTGCCTCCAGGTTACGTAAGCTTATTTGGCTCTTTAAGCTTCTTCGTCACGTTACCACAAGAAAAATAATAGACCGAATTTATATTGCTCTGGCTCAATCGATAGCGATTTACGGCATTACAGTTTGGGGTGGCGCTGACAAAACAAGGTTTATTGATGTTGAGAGAGCACAAAGGGCACTACTTAAAGTCGCTTATTTTAAAAAGAGAAGATTTTCCACACAGACCTTATACAATACTACCAACACTCTGTCTATTAGAAGACTATTCATACTGCATGTCATCATAAAAAAACATATAAAATTAGAATATGACCCAAAAATTTTGGAAAAAAGAAGGGACTACAAAGTACGAGGGCGGGTCAATAAGTCCGTGACTTTTGGAATAAAACACAGATTTTTTGATAAATAAATCATTTTATTTTTCAACGTAGTCCCCCTTGAGCTCTATACACTTTGTCCAACGCTTCTCCAATTTTTTTATCCCTTCCAAAAAATATGATTTGTCGAGGTCCTCAAAATAGGCCTTTGTTTGCGAGATGACTTCATCATTGGAGTCAAATCTTTTTCCACCGAGCCATTTTTTCAGGTTTGGGAACAAGAAGTAGTCTCTCGGAGCCAAATCTGGAGAATAGGGTGGATGTGGGAGCAATTCATAGCCCAATTCATGGATTTTTGCCATGGCAACTGCACATGTGTGCACCCTTGCATTGTCTTGGTGAAAAAGAACTTTTTTCTTGGCCAAATGAGGTCGGTTTTTTTTCAAATCCTCATTGAAGCGGTCCAATAAGTTGGCATAATATTCCCCATTAATTGTTCTTCCCTTTTGAAGATAGTCAATGTGGATTATCCCACGTGCATCCCAAAAAACAGTCGCCATAACTTTATTGGCTGACAAACCCACCTTGACCTTCTTTGGCGCCGATTCACCCTTAGAAACCTACTGTTTTGCCTGTTGTTTGGTCTCTGGTGTGTTGTGATGGATCCATGTTTCGTCCACGGTTACAAAACTGCGCAAAAACCCCTCCATATTGTGATTAAACAACGCCAAACCTTCCTGTGAAGTTGTTACACGATTGCGTTTGTGGTCGACTTGCGGAAAGCTTTCTCATGCCCAAGTGATCATTCAAAATTGAAACCACTGAGCCATGCGAGATGCCTATGGCTTCCACAATCTCTTGCACTTTCAATCTTCGGTCGGCCAACACCATCTCGTGAATTTTTTCGATTGTTTCGGGTGTAGAGACCTCAACTGGGCGTCCAGGACGTTCGGCATCTTCAGTGCATGTACGGCCACAACGAAATTTAGTAAACCACTTTTTTACCATTGAAATCGATGGTGCAGAATCCCCATAGTATTTATCAAGCTTAGCCTTGGTCTTGGTAATGGTTTTTTTTCGCAAAAAATAATGCTTAATAAGCACACGAAATTCACTTTTTTCCATTGTTTCCTTAAGTTACTGGATAGTCTGATAAAGATAGCTGTAAAACACAAACTAACTGACGCAGCAAATTCAAATTTTGATAGGAGTCAACTGACAGATGCCTGTTGACAGGAGTAGTGTTGCTTTTTCAGTAAGGAGGTTAGAAATTCAAAAAGTCACGGACTTATTGACCCGCCCTAGTAGCAAATGTTGCACAGTTACGTACAAAATTCGCCCAATGTCAGTTCCATTATCTTTCCTCGTATTCATACAATAAATGTAATAAAATACTAAAAATCTACTCTTTAAATAAACGCGACTGCAAAATCAAAGTTACAGCCTGTTACCAAAGTAAATATAAAAAATCAAAGTTACTCTAAATTATGAAGAAACTGAATATTTTCTAGTATAAGTTTACATTTTTAAAGCTTACTATTACATTATTTTACTATAAATTACACCATATTTAATATTTACACTATTTTTACTATTTACACCATATTTAATATATACACTATTTTACTATTTAAACCGTATTTAACATTTACACTATTTTTACTATTTACACTATTTTTAAAATGTTATTTTACAACTAGCACTTTATCTACTATTCACGATTTTGTTTTATCTCAAGGCACACTACAACTCACACACACACACACACACAAACACACAAACACACACAAACACACAAACAAACACACACACACACACACACACAGCACACACACACATCCGCTGCTGTTTTTTCTATAGTTTTAGTTTTAATCTAAATTGCTGTAACTATTTCATCAGTAAAATATAAGAGTGTGCTAAGGAAGAGTGGCCTTTCCTGACACAGGTGCTCCTAGCACTTAATAGGGAAGGTCAACCTCTGTTTATTATTATGTATGTGCTATCTTGATGAAATAAAATATTATTATTATTATTAATAGGTTGCGCACGAAAACGTAACGAGGTCATTCGTTCAGTAGCTTTTACTCCTCATATTTTTTTCATACCGGGGGCCTTATATGAAAATCGATTCTTAAGGAGTAAACTCCAAAAATTGAATGTTGTCTATTGAATGTCAAAGACATATTGACAAATATCAAACGTATCAACGCGCAGAAGTGTGAGTAATTTATCTAAGCTAGTGTGTGCAACGTTATTTTAATGATTTATTGTATATTTTAAAAAAATATTAGTGCAGCTCCCTCTCCATATAATCTGTAACTGTGCCAAATTTCATACTCCTCCGTTAGCATTATTTATGTAAAACAGAGTGCAAAGTTTTTGTTACACGTATTAATATATAAATGATTTGGGAAACTCTGTTCCATTTTGTTCTTCCAGTTCTCTGCATGTGTGTAAAAGTTGGTATATTTTTTATCTTTAGTTGATTAGAAATAAATACCTATATTTTGAAATAATAAAAACTACGTCAAATTTACGATAACTGCAATTTAATATGAAACTCTCTAAAACGTTCTTTCAATAACCAGTAGAACGTGCTTCTGTGGTACGTTCTGGGATTAGTGACGTCTCTACATTCCGAATATTTTCCTTCACAACCATAAATCAACATTCAACTATACTGAAATACCTAGTCGTTATACGGATATTAAATTCTTTGGGGACAATAATATATGATGACAGAGTAAGGACCATCTTGTTAGACCACTCATGTTGTGTATGTTATGTACAAAATAAGGTGAAGCGTTCCTGAAATTTCATTCCGGAAGATAGGAATATGTACTTGCAATAATTATACAATAATATAAAATAATAATTAATAATAATAGCTCCCACATTTATCTCGGTAACGGTGGTCGACGTTTCTTTGAAACCAGACCAGCTACGCAGGAGCAAATTTTTCGTGCCCAAGTGTGTTTCCTTTACTCTCGTAACCCAGTGGGACAGATGACCGACACGACCGGCTAGCGATTAGGCGTCGGATCCACTTTTCACATGCCCATCCGACGCATTTATATTTACGCAACGGATACGCTAATCCATGTGGCCGTCTTTGTCTGTCAAGTGACTTTTTTAACGTATCAGACAAAGAAAGCAACATTGATTACGTATACATTGTGTTAATATTTTTATTGATAAAGGGTATTTTTTTTTTTTCGAATGGGTCTACCCTATTGGCTTTAAGCCGTCTTAGCTTCGTCGGTCTACTGACTGCCATTTAGCAGTCGTTTTGGTGGGAAAACAAAGAGGGAGTTTTACTCCCTAAAACGGTTTTTTAAAAATAGCTAAATATCCGTAGAAAACTATTTTTTGGTCTGGAGAGACCATAGTCCCTCCTACTGACTAGGGTATTATTACCTATACAGATATAATATACTAGGCGTAACTCACGCGACTAATTGGCAAAGAGATTGAGGCCGATGCCAAATAATAAAACTCGAAAGCTAATGGATATTTGTATGAAAAATTTAGTTCTTGCCTTTTATAAAACTGTTAGTGACGTGAGCGTGACTCGAGACACAGTAAAAGTAATCAAAGTATCTTCGTTTGCTAACAAGTGGGACGGCTAAGACCACACGGTTGACTTTCCGATGTTTCGAAGACAAACATTGGCATCTAATGAGAATTTTTAAATTCCTGACATCTGACAGCTTTTTGACACGACAAGAACCGTCGGGCTACCAAGCTCCTGATGACAGAAAAAAAATCGAAAATTATTATTGACCGTTTTGATACCACTCACAGCACCAGATGACGCTTTGTGTTTGTTGGGTCTGCCCCCCTAGCGGCAGAAAAAATATCAAACACCCTCATTGGATCTAACATTTTAACGAATTTTCTACTTTCTGTAAATCATTTACTGCAGACTGCGGCAGTTTTATGGCTATAAAGGATTTTTATTGTCAATATGTTGTCGAGGTATTGCGTACTGTAGCACTAAGCAAGCATTACGGAGATACATCTAATTGCAATAGTTATTTAGGTAGGCGCGATTAAAATCTTGACATGATCTTGATATCATAAACTTAATTTTGGAGTTTGGACTAATCAAAACTTCACATGATCTTGATATGATAAACTTATTTTTGTAGTTTGGACCAATCTAAACGGGTTTGAATTTTATGAGAAAATCATTTTGCAGTTTTTAAATAGGACTGGATCGTAACTGTATTGTTACAGAATTTAACTAGCAGCTTTATAAATGACGGTTGCAGTTTGTGGTCACTATATATCTCTCTCTTTAATATTGCAAATTTATGTTGTTTGTATGAATTGTACCTTCGTTATTTTTTAAGATTTGTGCTTTAGATTCTTTAACAATGAATACACGAAATCAAATTTCTAAGCAACATGCCTATTGTAACATTAAGTATAATACGAATAATGAATGAAAATTATGCGGCCCATCATAATGAGAAAAAATAATTTTCTCTGATTTATCAAACTAAATAAAAGTATGTTTTCAATCTTATTCCTACTTATATTTCTGACTGTTTACTACTCATAAAGTTTTATAGGGTAAGACTAAGAACTAAAGTCTAAACGTACTGTTATAGTTTTACCAAGTAAGCTATCAGCTAGCCCATTGCGTATTCTTGATATGTCAGCCTGAAAATCCACCTCGAAAGACAACATTAGCTATAAATAGGTGGTGTATCAGTGGGACAGCCACTTTGCTGAGTCAACAAGCGTCTCGTATTGCTGGGGCTAGTCCAATGACTTTTACATATAAAATGTGTTTACATCTATGTAGACAAGATTCGAAGACATGCGTAATGTCCCTACTTTCATATGCATTAAGTGAAAAGCTGTTAATTTAAAATTACAAACTTAAGATTTATTTATTTGTATAGATATTAAGTGTCGCAAAAATGTAAACAGTCCGATTATATTGTGTCAAACTATCAGACTTATGGCAGGTGCGAAAGAATAATTGACATTTGAAAGTGCCGTTGATATTATTTGCGAAACAAATCCCCTGATAAGCATAAGGCTTACGGATGTCGCAATGAATTTAACAAAGTTTTTTCATTTTTCGCACGTTATCTTCAAGTAAAGGGACGTTGTTTCATCGAAATATTACGGTTTGCCTTTTTCAATTCCATGGCTTAAGAGTACGGGATTGTATAAGAGAAATACTATATATATATATACGAGGGCGGGTCAATAAGTTCGTGACTTTTGGAATAAAACACAGATTTTTTGATAAATAAATCATTTTATTTTTCAACGTAGTCCCCCTTGAGCTCTATATACTTTGTCCAACGCTTCTCCAATTTTTTTATCCCTTCCAAAAAATATGATTTGTCGAGGTCCTCAAAATAGGCCTTTGTTTGCGAGATGACTTCATCATTGGAGTCAAATCTTTTTCCACTTAGCCATTTTTTCAGGTTTGGGAACAAGAAGTAGTCACTCGGAGCCAAATCTTGAGAATAGGGTGGATGTGGGAGCAATTCATAGCCCAATTCATGGATTTTTGCCATGGCAACTGCACATGTGTGCACCCTTGCATTGTCTTGGTGAAAAAGAACTTTTTTCTTGGCCAAATGAGGTCGGTTTTTTTTCAAATCCTCATTGAAGCGGTCCAATAAGTTGGCATAATATTCCCCATTAATTGTTCTTCCCTTTTGAAGATAGTCAATGTGGATTATCCCACGTGCATCCCAAAAAACAGTCGCCATAACTTTATTGGCTGACAAACCCACCTTGGCCTTCTTTGGCGCCGATTCACCCTTAGAAACACACTGTTTTGACTGATGTTTGGTCTCTGGTGTGTTGTGATGGATCCATGTTTCGTCCACGGTTAAAAAACTCCTCCATATTGTGATTAAACAACGCCAAACCTTCCTGTGAAGTTGTTACACGATTGCGTTTGTGGTCGACTGTGAGCAAACGCGGCACCCATCTTGCGGAAAGCTTTCTCATGCCCAAGTGATCATTGTGATCAATGTGATCAAAAATTGAAACCACTGAGCCATGCGAGATGCCTATGGCTTCCACAATCTCTTGCACTTTCAATCTTCGGTCGGCCAACACCATATCGTGAATTTTTTCGATTGTTTCGGGTGTAGAGACCTCAACTGGGCGTCCAGGACGTTCGGCATCTTCAGTGCTTGTACGGCCACAACGAAATTCAGTAAACCACTTTTTTACCATTGAAATCGATGGTGCAGAGTCCCCATAGTATTTATCAAGCTTAGCCTTGGTCTCGGTAATGGTTTTTTTTCGCAAAAAATAATGCTTAATAAGCAGACGAAATTCACTTTTTTCCATTGTTTCCTTAATTACTGGATAGTCTGATAAAGATAGCTGTAAAACACAAACTAACTGACGCAGCAAGTTCAAATTTTGATAGGAGTCAACTGACAGATGCCTGTTGACAGGAGTAGTGTTACTTTTTCAATAAGGAGGTTAGAAATTCAAAAAGTCACCGACTTATTGACCCGCCTTAGTATATATATATATATATATATATATATATATATATATATATATATATATATATATATATATATATATATATATATATATATATCCCGATAAACAAATAATAACAAACAAATCCGTGAATAAAACCTCTGAAGGACCTGTCGAAGCTTGTCTGCGTTTAAACTGCGCCTAATAATATGGCTGCGAAATCCGAGATGAATTGCCAAGTATTAGTTTAACAAAAACAATAAAAATATTGCCCTGTTTTACCCTGGCATTATACTATACTCTACGTGGAGTTCAGCTTCAGTAAGATCATAAAGGAGGAAAGTTTATAAATTACTGCGTTAGTCGTTACGTATAATATAGAAAGTTTTTTTGTTTTCTATTATACTTTTATCAATATTCAATATACAGTGTCTGGATAAAAAAATGGCTTATCTTGATAAACGGGATAGGGAGAGCCCCATAGATACTTTTCTTTTATCTACGCATTCAAGGGCGCGACTTTGTAGTTTCTTTTTCATGCATGATATAACATAAGTATTCGTAATATTCTGTGGACTGTGACATTTTGAATGTAAAATAACTGGTATTTATTTTTAATGTAAAGAAGACGGGCAAACGAGCAGAGATCGACCGGAGAATCTTTTTGTACCATCGATTATATATGCCAATTCTTAAATACCTTTCCTCCACGTTTCTCAGTGGAAAAGTGATGTTTTTTTTAGTAGTATAGTATAAGTGCCGTTTTATCAAAAGCGGTGATGAAGGTTTTATTTTTTTTCCTTATAGCTTATCGCAGAATCTTTGTTTACGAAACTATCTGCTGACAGAAAAAGGCCTGCGGTCAGCTTTTGTTTGAAAATGTTCGTAAAATTCAAGTTAGCCTTTTACCTTAAAAATACTATTGTTATTAGAATGTGAGATTTACGAACTGTTTTACTAGTATATTTATATCTTTGTGCGAAAATGTAATATTGCGTATATTAAATTTTTGCACAAAGCACAAAGCTACGCAGTATGCTTATCAGCTAGAAAACAGAAACTATTAGTAAACGTATGGTTTATGACTACACACACGTGATTAATAGTTTCCATTGAAATTTTTTTGTAGAGAACCAGTCACACAAACTATATAGAAGTCTGAATAATGTGCACTCATTTTCGACATTCGGATGATATTTTGTTATCCGTATAATTTAATCATCCAATATTTCAAAGAAAGCTATTTTGTAATACACAATTTTTTGGGGGCTTACAGAGTGGATTTTGTTCATATTCGGCAGTCCGGATAATCGCGATCCCTGATGCCCGGATAAACAAGTCTCTAACATCAAATCCCAATTTCACCAACGCCTGTTAGTACTAATCGTTTGTCTAAATATTATAGGTACCCCTTCTCTTTCGTTAATATGAAAAACGAGAGAGATGACACGATATCTAATCAACGATTAACTTTCACAGACTTTGGTGAAATGACACTAAACCTTTGAATAAGCTATTTGATTTCAAGCCCGAGGGGCGTGCGGCTTGCTTACGAACACAGAAATTAATTACAACGGAAATGTGATAGGGTCACGTTGATACTTTTTTTAAACATGCATGAGAAAATATGTTTTTTAATTTAAAAAATCTAAAACAAGCCTGTGTTTTAGATTTAGAGATATTTAACAATGTTAAATATAATTAATTAGAATTTATTGAAACTTCAATTTTTTATTTACTTGAAATACGCAATTGAAATTTAAATTTGTCTGTCTACTACACTCCCCGATAAAGAGATTGAACTGTGAGATAGCCATGTTGCACACAAATATGGCTTGACCGGAGATACCTCACAGAAAACCAGCTTGTTTCGCTACAGCACGGCCTCACAGAAAACCGGCTTGTTTCGCCGAGGCACCATAACATGAGGCGAAACGTCAGCTAATGAGGGTTTTTAAATTCGTGACATCTGACAGCTTTTTGACACGACAAGGACCGTCGTGGTAGCAAGCGCCGCCTGGTGACAGAAAAAGAGTCGAAAATTCTTATTGACCGTTTTTGATACCACTTACGCCACCAGATGACTTTGTGTGAGTTGGGTCTGCCCCCTAACGGCAGAGAAAATATCAAAAACCCGAATTCTCCCGCCTTGTCGAAAAAAAACCCAAAAACTAGGACAATGGGAAATGAAAAATACTGGAGTTTCATTACATTTCATTACTCTGTACATTATTTGAATTGTAATAATACAGACATTTAGCACAGACCCTCAAGAAAAGGCGGTTTTATAAAATTTTGATTAGGTATCATTTGGTATTTGGCTTACGAAATTACGTCCACTTTTGACTTTCATTAAATCTTTGACAATTTAATCTCAAAGAACAGGTTCTTTGAGATTTAATTAACACAATAATTATTGTGTTGACCACGTGTTCAATGGCTATGAAAATTGTGAAATGCTAGGTGTCATATATTGCGAGAGATTTTGCTAATTTTTCTGGTAAGTATTTGTTTCACATTTAATGGTTTTTTTCCAAAACAAATATTAAATTTATGGTACATGATAATAAAAGTCTATTATTACTTATTATGTGATATTTTATGATTCTATTTATGATTCAGTTTTATTTCTTAGATTAAAATATGTTAGGATAAGTAATCATTCCTAAAATAAAACGTCTCTGTTTACCATTTTTAAAACTGTATCCACGAGAAGGGTCTGGGATTTTTTTCATAGTTTAAAGTCAAACGTTATGTATATGAATGCCAAATATTATTATGCATGCCAAATAATGCATCTGTTTTATTCATATATTTATATTAAAGTGTTTTTAAAATAATTCTGTCTAGACTAAACTAGATGTACTACATTTATTTCAACGTTTCTAAAGTTTGGCTGATCTCAATAGATTACCCTTAATGATAAATAGTTTTAAATTGTCTGATGCGTTGGAAAAGTCACTTGACAGACAAAGACAGCAACGTTATTTAAGTTATCCATTGTGTAAATATTTTTATTAGTAAGGGGGAGAATATTTAAATAAAGTCACTGACTAACTGTATCTAAACCTTATGTAAACTTAATTCAATTTATTAACCTCCAGAAATCATAATAAATAAAATGATAATAATTAATAATATGATGAATAATAATTTTATACAATAACAAAAAATATACTTATTATTTCATTATACGTTGGCCCGAAAAAATATTTAATTCCAGACCATGAACCTATGAAATTATTTCGGTAAAGCCTAAGATGATGTTCTGGACTTTAAACAAAATATACCGTGGTATTCTGATTATCAAGGTTTCAGATTTACTAAAGAAAAAACTTTTTCTTTGGTCATTTTAATGAGGCACTAAATTATTAATATTACTAACGATGTACTTTCTTCACTTCACTCAAGATAGACTTCGAGGCCTACACACCTTCTGAAGGGCATACATTAGGCTGTTGATTTTTAATATATTACATTTGGGTGGCGCATACTTACCTACCGTATGCTTACCGTACAGGAAAATAATGTCGACGAAAATTTATCGTCACTTATAACCGGGGATAATATTCACAGTAAATACCTACAACCTTTTTATATGGATTTTCAGTTGTAATATAAAACATTTTACATAGAGTTTTAGGAAGTATATCTATTACACTCGTATGTTACCTACACGTCATTTGGAAAATTAGATATCCTTTTGCATTTAATTGGGTAGGTATCTTTTTTGCAACGACAAAATAAAATATTAAGTATGCCGCCATATTACACATTGTTATAATACTTCTTACAAGTTTTATTTATGCATAAATATGAATAAAACTTCGTTTTAGGGTTCCGTAATAACTACCAAGAACCCTTACAGTTTCGCTGTATCTGTCCGTCCATCCTCCCTTGCTAACTTCGATAATTATGATTATACAGACACGAAAAGGACAGTTGTAGATTGCATATTATAGACCTATTTTTCGGCGTTTTGTAATTTAGGGGTGGCTTGAAGTTTCCCCTACGTGCGAAGTGGGGATATTTTTTTTACATTCTACCCCATCGTGTGGGGTATCGCCGAATAGGTTTTTTTTAAATAAAGGCGAGGTTTAATACATGACTTTTCAACAATGTAAACCATTTCAGAGTTATCGAAAATCCCCCCCCCCCCCAAACATTTCTAAACTATAACATTTAGAAATTTGTAACTTTCAATGCTGATAGGTCTTGCTAAATACTCGTTAGGAAAATTATGTAAGGCGAAATCGGACAAAAACTTTCGGAAGTTTTTGTAAAAAACTAATTGCGCGTTGGTAGCTACGGAACCCTCCTGACCTCCTGTCATTATGCTCTTGGTTAGGTTATGCAATTCATTATCTATGTTGTTTTCATATTTAAATTTTACAAGAAAATAAAAAATATATATTTTCATACATACTTTTTGATTGGAATTTTAAAGAAAATAGAAATTTCCTTTAATGTTAAAATGTCTGCCACGTTCGAAACGATTTCGTCCACTTATTCCATTTGTCTTAATCATTTCTGTTTTCGTTTAAATTATAATGTTTGAAGTTAAACGAAATATGATTTATGTTTATATTACAACTTCAGCTTGATCAAGAATAAATATACAATTTGTATATTAAGTATTATGTACTTACTAGAGGTCGCACTGTGGTCGATTCGCTCACAATAATTCACATTTTTTTAGTCTAAACTTATAATGGTTCTTTTGCCTATTAGATAGATTTTTTTTTAAATGTTTCTATCAAACGCATATTTACAAACATCAACGTGTCACAAAATTGTACCTATCAATCGCACGGTAGTGTGTGTTAATAATCTGAGGTAGTGTGTATTGTTGTTCTTTTTTAAATTGTAAAATGTATTTTTAAGCTTATTTTAAAAGTATTAGCCAAATTTAATAAAATACAAATGCAGTAAAAGTTTTTGCTTCACGTATTAGTATATAGATATTATTATGATGATGTATATTGTCTACTACACTTTACAGGTTTATAATTAAATATAGGTTTCGGTAGAGTTCCAATATTTTATGTGCCTGGTATTTACTTGTGTATAATAAATGATTAAAATCACATTTAATTTGTATAAAAGTCATATATATGTATACATAAATGTGTTATTTCTGACGAAGTTATATACATAATATAACTTCGTCAGAAATAACACATTTCCTAGAATACAGCTCTTTAATCTTAAAATATCTGTCCATTTGTAATAGGGTAAGGAATTCGTGCTCATCCCGAATTGTTCTCGTAGTAAAATTATTTCTATCAGTTAAGGCCGTCACAGACGTAGCTATAATATATATTAATATGAATATAGCAAGGCATATGCCTTGCTATATTCATATCGTATATATCGTATATCGTAATATTACGATATATTTTACATATTTTTCGATGACCGCACACGCAGCTTTAACATATATTTCTATGACGTCACTAAAACATATCGACAGATGTATCTCGGTATATTTTGGCACAATAATATATATTTTCGTATATTAATATATATATTGGTATATTAATAAATTTATGATATATCTTGAGGATACAGTATGTTTCATTTGTTCGGAAGACGTCCGTACTCGATGCGCACAAGCATTTCACCCCCGCCCGATTCACCTCAACGAAGCCTACCCGCCATATTGTTTGTGTGCATATCAAATTCAGCATCAAAATCATCCTCTGAGGAACTTTCAATTAAGTCTAAAATAAGTGCTCTTGTCGAATTCTCGGTATATTTTGGCACAATAATATATATTTTCGTATATTAATATATATTTTGGTATATTAATAAATTTTATGATATATCTTGAGGATACAGTATGTTTCATTTGTTCGGAAGACGTCCGTACTCGATGCGCACAAGCATTTCACCCCCGCCCGATTCACCTCAACGAAGCCTACCCGCCATATTGTTTGTGTGCATATCAAATTCAGCATCAAAATCATCCTCTGAGGAACTTTCAATTAGATCTAAAATAAGTGCTCTTGTCGAATTCATTATAATAGATTGATTATTAGTAGGCATTGTTTAGGAACAGTCTGTACAATAAAACTGTGCGCCTGCAAGGACGACCGTAGACCGAGTGAGGGCAAAATATATTTTTATTTTATAGCTTGCTATACTATAATATATATTTCGATATATTAATATATATTATAGCCGTGACGGGCTTTATTCAATTATTCAGTATTTATTTCTATTATTATTGATAACTATTTTTAAAGCCGAAAATGTGTCTCCACTCTCCGCGCGTAATTTTTGGTAACGAGCTCGGCGGCAAACTATATGACGGCGTATGTGGCGTGCGTCGCATATAATAGTGTTTTTAAAGTAATAACATACTGTCAACATACTTTCAGCGCCAAATTACAGTAATCATTTTTAACTAAATAAAAATAAAATTAATAATGGGGATAGAGTTAGTTTTGAGTCTTTAATTAGAAATACGAACTCGAATTCGTCTTTACGAATTACCTGCTCTTTTTTTTGCAAAATTCTTAATTATTTATATCTTATGAACTATTAACGAAAATCCAAAGTCTATAGTATATAATAGCTTTTGCCCGTGGCTCCGTCAACACAGTATACCACGGGAACACTGCACTTTTTGGAGATAAAAAGTAGCCTTTGTATTAATCCAGAGCATAAACTACTACCACACCAAATTTCTTCGAAACCCGTTCAATATTTTATGCGTGAAAGAGTGACAAACATCTATCCTCACAAAACTTCGTACTATAGTCATAGTGAAACTATGATACAAATTAACGTAAAAGTATAAACTTATATGAGGTATTGTGCTCCCTGAGCGAGCGGACTTATTACAGAGAGTCAATATGAACAAGGTAGTAAAATTGATTGAAACCAACTTAAACCAATATATTATTGAAATTTCTTTCTGAAAATACGGTTGGAAATAATATTTATTATATGGTACTGTTTAATTAGAATATTTCCTTCACTCTCTTACTAAAACTATTAAGTTAATTTTTTATGGAGAACTAGCTTCTTCCCGCGGCACCGCCCGCACAAATATCGCCGTAGTAGCTAGTATACTATCCACCTACACTGATCGCTCAGATGTCTTTGCATAATGAACTGTTGCTAAACACTATTTACTCGCCGTAGTAGCGACCCATACTATCCGCCTACACTGATCGCTCAGATGTCTTTGCATAATGAACTGTTGCTAAACACTATTTACTCGCCGTAGTAGCGACCCATACTATCCGCCTACACTGATCGCTCAGATGTCTTCGCACACTACCACGGGTATACTATACTTTTTCGGGATAAAAAGCCTATAGCTATATATATATATATAATAGCCTATATTTTAATCTAGAGCCTAAACAACTACCACACCAAATTTCATCGAAATCGGTTTAGTAGTTTTTGTGTGAGAGTAACAAACATCCATCCATCTATCCTCACATACTTTCACATTAATAATAGATGTAGGATTTATTTTTAAATATTAATTATTAAAGTAACTATTCTGCTAAGTACTAAGCAAAATTGAATTATCTATATATTAATACGTGAAGCGAAAATTTCAGGTACAGTTTTACGAGAATTGTGCGTACGAATGAGAGTAAAATTTGGCACAATTAAAGTTTATGCTGAGGAAGGCGTGCGAAAAGCTTAAATTTCTTAAAATAATACTTAGAAATACATTAAATTAATATAAATATCAGCGACCCACACTACCATGGATTTGGTTCACACATAAGCGTATTCATTATTGTCAATGCCTATTGACGTTCGGTTGAAAAAAAAAAAAAAAAAAAGAAACTGTCTCTCACATTATCGCACGCGATAAGGGACATCGTATCATATTATGTGAAAAGCTCTAATATGTGAAATAAAAATCACGTTTTCACGGTTTCGGACCTATTTTAAGGGCTATCCTCACGATCCAGCCTGCAAATCCAGCACCGGTACTAAAAGCCGTCATTAGTGTCAATACTCAGTGGTGTCAATCATTTAAAATGTTTGCCTACAAGACCGCGGCCTCGGGCTTGCAGGCTGGATGGTCAGTATGGCCCCTAACCTATTCTGTTTGTAATTTTCAGACTTTTTTACTAGATACTGGTGAGATAGCTTGGACATAATCCTCTGAAGATTTTAAGATCTTAACAAAATACTACCAAAAATAATACAGCATTAATTATTTTCTCTCATTTAAATAAGAGAGACAATATGTTTTAAGGCAATGCGAAATACACACAATCCTTCCCAAACAAAGTTTACGGCAATAAAAGTTTTATTATAATTGGCATAAGAGCCTAATTCCAGTTAAGCCTTTGTTAAACAACCTGGCGTTCCGCGGCTTTACCGTAATTTGTATTTTGAATTATGCAAAGTTTCATCTTTTTACCTAGCTAAGTTATGATTAAAAGAAAGTCGTGTCGAGACGTGTACTTCATAATTGCTTTTATTTATAGTGGCAATAATCAAAATAAATAATTAAAAATCAGGGTGTTCCATTTGATGGTACGCCAAGTGACGACCGCCATCTTGAGGTCAGATTTTTGTGAATTCCCCTACAATTTACACAGGTACACTGCCACACCCCTACACAAACAGTAAGTTCTCATCGGATTTAACCCTTCATATAAATCATATAAATTAACTTCGAGCACAATGAATATCAACCAACCTCCACAAACTTGCATGAGTTGGAGACGGAAGACAAAAAAGGATTACACAAAATTTATTAAAGTTATATTTTATCATTTATTGTTTTAAGTCCTTTGTAAAACTTTGTGAGGTATGCTCGGAATTAATGCCTTATTTAAATTTACATTGCGACTATAACGCTGTGCAAAAATAAAACCTGATTTAACTCCCGTGGGTATAATTGTATTATAGACGAGCCATGTCGATGCAAAAACTACATTTTGCGGTTGTTTGGGGCCATTTTGAAATTTGAGGTAGATGGAGAGGTGAAACCAAGATGGCTGACATTTGAGGTATGGTGAAATCAAGATGGCGCGGGCGTAACATTTTATTGTATGAAGATTTGTTCTGTCAAATGTAGCTCATACATAACTCATAGGCCATCCTTAGTTTTGAAACCATTGCCCGTAGGAAGTGGATATGAAGCCGGAATAAAAACCGGGTTTCTTACCATCATACCAATATTCTATAATATTAAGTTTATTTATTAAATTGTTATTTTAATACCAAGTTTTCCAAGTAAGCGCATTTAACAAGTTAGACCTCTATAACTCCCGATCAAACAAAGTTATATAAGCCGTTATAGTTTTCCTTCAAAGTTCATCACAATATGTACTACATACTACATGAGTTTTTAGATTTTTCGATCCCGTTGTTCAGCTTTGAATGTGGACGCCCTAACGCCCTATTTGAACAAAAAAAAATTCTGCTTTAAAGTTGATACGGATACCTAAATCAAAAAGGGATGTCCGCCCCGTTTTTATTAGACGAGACTATCAGACTGAATGATCAGACGTTCTATAAATCGCAAGGTATGAAATAACTAGATTGAATAGCATATTATTGCCTTGGAATTTAAGCATACTATATGCCGTCCCGCGTGGTTAGTGTGTTTGTCGTCTAATTTTCATTTCCTTAAACGCATGATTTGTGAATTTTGCAGATTAAAATTAGCTAAATCCTCAGACAGAATGCCAAATGACTGTGCAGTAAATAATTTAAAAGGAGCAACTTGCTGCTTCGTTTCGAATTGCTAGCTTTCAAATCCCAGTCCCAGATCTATGCAATCTATATCAGGTTTAAATTAAATCTGGGATTGAAATTGTATTTTTTTTTAAATCACGAATACGGGTCACAGATTACGTTTACGTAACACAAGTCTAATATAATCCACTCGTGAGGGTAATCTTCTTTTACATATAAAAATGGATTGCAATTCCAACGTGTCGCTAAAACTCGAGAACGGATGGACCGATTTGGCTAGTTTTGCTCTTGTAATAATTGTGAAAGTTCGGGAAAGCTTCAAACAGTGAGAAATATTGTAAAACTTGCTAGGAAAATACCAAAAACGATAATTAAATTTTCCTATACTACAACAGTACCTATACCTACCTATGAAACATTTGATGTTCGTTCTTTGGTAGCGTAAATTAGTGATTTATTTATTCCAGTTCATAGTTAAAACAGAACATCGTCTGTCGGGACAGCTAACAGGATTAAAAGCCTAACTTACTTGAGGCCAAATATCTGACAAGCCCGATAAAATTTTGATACATTTTACTAAGTTTTTTTGACGTTCTAAAAAAAAAACTCATTTTTCATCATATCTTGATTAACAGAGATATTTATAGAGAGTTAAACATCTTTATGTGATGCGCTCGAGTTACTTCAATAATTCTCTCTTGGACCTACAATAGCTTTTTATTTTGTTCAGACGATCAATTCATCGTGTTAAAGGTATTTTTTACTTTAAATATACTAATTTTTATATTATTTTTACTTTAAAGAAGAGGAAGTATCAATAGAACTTGAAGCTTTATAGCTTAACAGCGTAAATTTTGTATTACAAACAAAAATCCTCAAAGTCACAACGGTTTTTGGACGAACTTAGTACCTACATTTCTGTTTTAAATTCGGCATACCTAATATTTTGATTAATAAATTGGTACTTGTGTATCTCTATATTTTTGTATATTATAATGGACTTCAAGAAACGGGGCGCATTTCTCGAACACAAGAATCCCAAATGAGTTGATTATTATTCAGAGAAGCGAAAATTTTCAAATATCGTGTACACATTTCTTTCACATGCAAATTATGAAAATCAAGCCGATTTTTTTTTCAGACATTACTATCGGGCTTCGGAAACTTTATTAAATTAAATTTTTTAATGGAAATTAATGGACTCGCGTGGAAAGCTGGGTCCGTTAAATGATCAATGATAATTGGTATGGTAGTAGTTTAAGCTCTGGAATTAAATAAAGGCTACTTTTTTCCCGACAAAGTACAGTGTTCTCGTGGGATACTGCATTTACGCGGGCGGAGCCGCGGGAAAAAGCTTGTATTTTAATATATATGTAGTTATCTTGATACACATATACAACTTGTATAGTTATTTTGATACACTATTGTATTCTCGGAAACGGCTGCAAGTATTAGTCTGAAATTTAGTATAGCATTCATCTTATACTATAATACCCTTACTAATAAAAATATTTACTCAATTTATAACTTAAACAACGTTGCTGTTTTTGTCTGTGAAGTGACTTATCCAACGCGCCAGACAAAGACAGCATCGTTGTTTAAGTTATCCGTTGTGTAAATATTTTTATTGGGAAGGGGGTAATTATATAGAAATAAAAATATGGGTCTATGCATTACGAAATAAAAATTATTTACTATTTATTATTGTTATTATACACGTATTATCTTTAAACGAGACAATCTTGTATATATATAATCGGTTTCTCAGAAATGGCTGTAAGTATTACCAAGAATTTAGTATGCAGGGAGAGGAGAAAAATCGATCTACCTAGGTCTTATCCCTGGGAAAATGCGCTTTTTAAGCTATACATACATGCTTTTTCCTTCGTCGTGCAACATATTACCTACTATATTGCATTAGGTAAGTACATTTGCGAAGTAAGTTTCGCCACGAACACTCGACACGTCCCACGCCACCGAAGCTGCGGGCAAACGCTAGTGTATCAATAATTTCGACTCTTTAAGTCACTCCGATTGGCAGATTGGTATGCGTAGGTATAATTTTTGCTTTGTTCGAAAATTCGGAAGTGAGTTCGAATCCCGGTCAGATAAATATTTTTGTGATTGTTTTTTTTTTTCTAAATATATCAGAACTCCGAGAAAAGCTCAGTTACCCAGGCACTCGAATTTAATTATCAAGCCATTAGAACCTAACTGTTGTTATGACATTAAGGCCATAGACATTAATCAAAAGTGTCACACATAAACAAGTCGCATGTATACGAGAAAGAATATAGTGTCCCTAGATTTATTTCATTGAATCTAGTTGAGATCAGAGAAAATATTTACTTTTACTATTTTCATACTTTCATACATTATTTAAATATTATCGTGGTAGAGGCTAGCTTTGCGGCTCGACCGGATAAAAACCATTGTCTCGCAAAAAACTGGCGTGAAATAACGCTTGCGTTGTGTTTCGCCGGGCTTACCGGAGGCCCAAGGGGGGATTGGGGATTTTTACTATTATAACTCCTCCGGTGTTACGCGTGCCCATGGGTGGCAGTAATCGCTTACGATCAGGCGATCTGCTCGATCCGCTCGCTATCCTGGTCGATTTTATTAAAAAAAACACATTGATCCTTTTCTGGTTCACCCACATTAAACTAACATGATTCTACAACTCTATCCTTCTCACATTGAAGACTATGGTGTTCTAAACTGCAGAATTATTTGGTAATTATGTAATTGCAATGAACCTTGCATATATTTTAGTGCCCTGGACAGACACGAGCTGTTCTCTCCACGTGTCACGCCCCACGCATCTGTTCATGTTATCTTGATATACAATCGGTCGAATACTGAAACGCTAATCAAATTTAAGAGCCCTCCTATTCACATGCTGTCGCTGTCTCCGCTAGCTTGATTCAGTGTTCGGCTGTCAGTCATTAGAATTCGTCCACACAAAAGAAAAACGACCATTACTGATTTGGGAAATGATCGCGTAGGCACGTTTAATCGCCAATAATTAACGAATGAATATTATTTAATGCATTCATACTGTATAACAAAGAAACTTAAAATTACGATGGCCACTTAGCACAAACACAAAGGCGGTTTGTTGCTATGCAGCTATTTCTTCCAAGCAACCCACAATCAGGAAACTATTAAAATTTTATCACAGCAATCAAAACGGGCAATGTGCAAAATCAATCATTTATATAATCCTAAACAAAATGCAATTAATAATTATAATCCTTATTTATAACATTAACCAACGTGGTGGATATTATACTTTGTTCTGAAGGTCTTTATCTATTATATTTTGTTATCAAGTCAAACTAAACTAACGTTAAACGCGTTTTGATTGGTCCAAATTCCAAAAATCAGTTCATGTTATCAAAACGATTCAATTATAATATTAAATTATTGTAGCTTTTTAAGTTTTTATAGTATTCATTTTCTTTTTAGTACTTTTATAGTTTGTAAATATTTTAATATATTAAAAGTAAAATAAAAATATAAGGGAATTACGAGAATTGGGGTTTAGTTAAAAGAACACTGCAACGGCAGCGCGCCGAGGTCCAGCAAGATATACTATTTAATAATTTAACTGAATATCATATGCAGATTTAGTTTCAATTATCTCCCAAGTTAAACTATCTCCATACAAGATTTACTAGAGTTTCTTATTCGACGTATAAATCCAATTAATTGAATGAATAATTTATACGTCCCCGTTTTACAAATGAATATTCTATTCATTTTATATACCTTAATGCGAAGTTTGAAAATGTTTATTTTTTATTCAAAATCTTTCCGAGCCATTTTATTTTTATCGTACTTACTCGTGGATTCGTCCTTTAAAAAACTAACAATATGAAAATTCAGTCAACGAAATACGCTTGAAATTTTATCGTATAAATATATTTTTTCATTCGTGACAAAGTCTCGTTTCAAATATTGCCAGAAAATATTTCGAAAATATTGTGTTCAAAATATAGATATAGCTGGTATGGATTTCCATAGCATTAGATGTTACGTCATCTTTTTTGGTGGTCATTCAAAGGTGTGGTTAGACTATCCTTAGGAATATGTAGTGTCATCCTAGTAGGTACGGGTAACCAGCATGAATATACAAAATATTTTCCCCTACTAGTAAAAATATTTACACATCTGATTAGCGTTTGATATTGCTGTCTTTGTCTGGCAGGGAACATTCCCAACGTCTCAGACATAAAACGCAAAATTGAATGCTAATCAGTTTTGTAAATATTTTATAAGTAGAGTTAGGTTTGTGTAGAGTTGCGAAAAAGGAAAATAATATATCGATATTTTAACGACAGATTCACGAGATAACAAAGAGGCGAGCACGACAAAAACAGTCCCGCTGTAAACTCATATCGCGTGTCTGAGTGTGTATTGTGTGAAAATAATTTCGTTGGCGTCGCTCGTATCGATATAAAAGACCTCAGATATCGATATAACAGACCGGCAAATGTACTAAAAACTATGTTCATTCGAGTCGAGTCAAACACAGAAAAGGTTTAGCGAGAATTGTGTAAAAATAATTTTGCTCAAATGAGACAAAACCCAACTAACCTTACAAATATTATTTTAGTAATAAAGATTAATAAATATAATATGATTAGACTAATAAAAAAAAACTAATTTCCAAATCTACTTCCAGCAGTTTCTTCTGGACAACCTATCAAATAAAATAGGTAGGTATTATAACAGTATGGTTCTTAATTAAATCTCAAAGTTCTAAGTCTATAGACCAAGGAGTTTATTTTCGATTTATGGGGGGAGGGGGGGTGGAAGTTTTCGGCACGTTAAAATTGAAACCGGGGTTTCACTTTAACGTGCCTCTATTCCACCCTGTTTTTATTTGTTATTCATTAATTTTGCGGCAACCTTCGACGTAAGGCTATCACTTCACTGACATTTAAAAAGGTGATGAGTGAACACAATTATTATTGCCAGAATATAATTTTATAATTTTTGGATGCACCTAAAAAGCTAGTAAGTAACCTCCAAAATTCGGATTAACCATTTTCTAAAATAAGAAAAAAATACTCAAATAAAAGCAGTAATCACGCTTAGGCTATATTGAGTGTGTAACTGTTGCACAATGTCAACAGTAATTTTAAGAGATGCAATTGTCAATATCATATTGACAGATATCACGAGTAAAGCCTATTTAGTTTTTTTTTAGATAAATAAACGGCTACACTCAGTGTAGACTGTAGACGTATTTGTGTTAGACATATCTCATATGTAATACGAGTACATATCTGTGTTAAGCACCAATGAAGGAGAATATAAGAATTGTTGCTGTATTATTATCATCACCACTCAAGCGTAAGAAGGACTTACATATCAAGAGGTCGTAGCCCGCTACAGTAACAAGCTTTAAGAAGCAGTAAGTTTGAATATGGAAGCTAATACAGTTGTTTATGATACAATATCTATTACAATATTCTCTCTATCAGACTGTCCAGATGACTTAATCACATTTATATCTTATGGTAAGGAGTAAATACCATAATATTACTTGTAACACAGAGTTACAATGGGAAAGAATGTCCTCCTTTCTAATTTTTAGGTATTGCACTGCCATAAACTATTCATTAATTTTTATTTTTTTATTTTGTTTAAGCGATAATTATATATTTTAATAATTTTTCAGCCTAAACGTCTTGACATAAGCAGTATATCAATTATATCATAATTGAAATTGTAGTGTGTATACTAAATTACTTTATGTTTAATATAATTTACAAGCTTTAGCAAAATTTATCTTTTGTTTCTAAGACAAATGTAAGTTTGAAAGATTTAAATGTTAAGTATATTTAACAGTATAAGAGTTAAAAAGAAAACATCAAGTAAAATATTAATATGTATTATAGCTGTTTTCCTCGCCAAGTTTTCCAATAAGAATGTTGATGGATAGAGTTATGTTAAAAATAATACACAAATAAGTATATTTGGGTATTATTTATTAGACCGTAGACATAAGACACCTATGTGTCTTATGTCTACGGTCTAATAAACATAACGGTCTAATAACATTGTCATATATATCTTAACAAGTATATATATTACAATGTCAAATGAAATCTTGATGTGGACTAAAAGAAATAGTTTATTATAATAAAGATGAGATTATTATTTCCCAATAAATTACCTTTTAATAGACTTTTTATATATATATATATATTTTTGTCGATGCCTAGCGAAATAGCTTCAACATTGTTTAAGAACTTTCATTTGTTAGCAATCGGAATTCAATTTAAGTTTGGCATAAGCAGATAATAGAAAGTGCGTAAGACTTTTCTTATTTTCCAAAGGATGTATGCGTGGTTGAACTTCGTAAAATAGAGAACTCTCATAATATATTCACAAAATTCACGCTCATTATAATACGTTCATATTATAATACATTCATAATAATAAATAAATTTATCATAGTGACTAAACTCTTTTTTGGGCCTTGGAAATGTAAAAAGGATTGGGCTATTATAAATGTGTAGCATTTCGCAAAGCTATGAATATACTAGCTTTTTCCCGGTGCTCCGCCCGCGTAAACACCTACCTACCTAGTTTAAAATATTATCCAGTTACTATGTTCAAAAAGTTTTGCCTATAAAACGAAATATCCATCAGTTAGCGTGTTATATTCTTATAACACGCTGTTTCTATATATCTGAAAAAATATGTTAGACGCTCACCGCATATCTCTCAGACTCCCATCAATTTACATACAAGATATAAGTTTACTTGTTTTTAAAAATATAGATTATTTCACTAAAGTTAAAGATACGCACTTAATACAAGACACAAAAATTGATTGCACTTACCATACTCCAGAATAAAAATGTTAAATGAAAGTCGATATTATATGGCTGTCAAAATATATAACCAGCTACCAGATACAATAAAAAGTGTAACTAAATTAATACCATTTACTATAAAATTTAAAACTTATTTAAAATAAAAATGCTAGAAGAATATTTTTCTGAAGAAAGCAAAGCTGAACTAAGCAAAGTTGCAAAATAAAGGAAAAAACAAACATAAAATATATTATTATTACTATTTATTTTACATACAAAATATTACATACAATAAATATTACATACAAAATATACGTACAAAATATTATTTAATATTACTTCTTAAATATACATTAAAAAAAATTAAAAATATTGCTGCACGACTTATTTCATAAGTTTTAATTTAAGCAAACGTCTGCCAGTTATAGGCACTATGTTGTATTATGTATGTAGTATGTACACATGTACTTATGTATGCTTATGTAGACTACTCGGTTGTATTAAAGTCTTCGAATCTTGAAGCAGATCATAACACACCTTCAAAATCCGACGCGGTTTTTTTTTTTTTTTTTTATTAAATAAGGGGGCAAACGAGCAAACGGGTCACCTGATGGTAAGCAACTACCGTCGCCCATGGACACTCGCAACATCAGAAGAGCTGCAGGTGCGTTGCCGGCCTTTTAAGAGGGAATACGCTCTCTTCTTGAAGGTTTGCAGGTCGTATAGGTCCGGAAATACTGCGGAAATATTGTGTTTTGCAATACTAGTGCAATACAAATAACGTAATCTTGTATTATTAACTAAAGGGTTTTAAAGCATTAAGAAAAAAGTATTCAACTTCAATTTCTTAAAAGTGTGTTTTACTAATTTGTTGTTTTCTTACATATTAATAGAGCACGATTTTATTTTAATATATTCATTTTATTACTATGTAGCGTATATTTTATTGGTATGTCGATTGTAGAGTATACATTTTCTAGAAAAGACGTAGGTTCTATGTTAGTGTACATGACTGTATGAAATAAGAAAAGATACGAAAACGAATATAGGAATTTTATTTATGTGCTAATTTGTATCCTCGAACTAGACGCGGTTTGCACATTGTATTCACAACGCAGCGAAAACCACATTCGGATGCAACTTTGATTTTCTAGAAGTTTTCCAAATTGGATTCACGTGCAACTAGTTTATATTGTATTTTGTTTTCAATAAGGTTTTGTTTTACACTTAAAGTTTTGCAAGCACCCAACCATCGGAGGGGTTTATTTTATAATTATAACATCGACAAAATGTTTACGCTTATTACTTTACGCTTAACTGTTTATAAATAATATCTCACAGATATTTATTCCCAATATTTTCACATGAAATATTCATTTTGGTTTTGAATTTTAAAATTTCCATATAGAGCACAATGCGATATAACAGACAATCTCACGAGGGACGAAACTCGCCAGGGTATTGGTTATACTGTACGGTTGAGGAAATCGATTGTTTCGCAAGCTGTTATGAAATTGGTCATTTTACTTTTTAACGACGGTAAAGCGCTGAGTACGCCACGTAATACGACAAAACTACGAGGATGACGAAACCGCTAAATATTAATCTCCCGCGACTGTACCTGTCGAATAACAATGGGTCGAGATTGACGTTATTGGGATTTGAGGTCAAAATTGGCATCGAATTGCATAATATAAGGTAAATACTGCGGTCAACAGAAGCGTGCCGTTTCGGAAGATTATTGCCTGAATAAAATAATAACACCTACAAGTCATTTCACACCTGCAAATTGTTTCGTAACTCAAGCACAACACCAATAGGAAATAGAGAAGAATTATTTATGCTTACTAATATTATAAACGCGCAAGTTTATACCAATGTATGGATGTATATTTGTTACTCATCCACGCAATAAATACAGAACGGATTTTGATGATCGGTTTGATAGTCGTTTACTTTTTAACGCAGCGAAATGTACGGTTCCCACGGTATTTCTTTCTGTGCGTACGAAGTGGCGGGCAACGCCTAGTATCTAACATGAACAATTTCCATGAACTTAAGACACGTCATGTTACTCATTTCTTTAGGCACTATAAAACATATTTTTGTATCTTTAAAAATCTACACTTGACTTTTATGTAAATAACGCTTATTTATCACAAAAAAAACACTATGTATAGGATTATAACATTTATTTTGGGCCTTATTGTAATAAAAGTCCTAAGAAAACATGCTTAATTTTCAAATTAAGAATTGCTCAAATGTAAATATTTAATTAATGAATGAATTATTTATTTATTAAAGTTACACAGACTCATAATGGTTAGTAAAACTTATAATCTATGTTAGTAATATAAAGATAATAAACAATGTGACAATACATTTTTTATTTTTTTATTTAATAACATGTATCACTTCTGCACCATGCCGTTAGATATGGCGCAGCAGTGACGAACGTAAGGGCAATCAAACCGACCCGCAATCATGTTCAGAATGCTTAATGTAAACGTGGTCAAATCTTTTAAAAATAAACTTATGTATGGAAGGGAAGTATTCTTTTTTACTTGTAAATAAAATAAAATTATCTATAATTTAAAATGTGTATTGCTGAATGCCAAAGAAACTTAAATATGAGGGCCAAATCACGATTATTCCTGTTCAATTTTCATACTGCGAATGAAACGAAAATAATTAAGAGCCCTATTACAAATCTGTACTCTGCGAGATTAGGTATTTGAAGCGTTCCCGACATTTCGCATTTTGTAGTAATTCTGCAGTTGTATTTATCGTTTTTTAGAAATAGGTAAATAATAATAAATAATAAATTCATGCTTTAAAATTATAAAATCTTTATTCCTCATGAAGTAACAATTGTTCCGGTATAAATGTTGCTTAGTAATATTATCGTAGATAGGAGTAATTCACAGTTAACTTAAAGCTATTTTCGAAGTTTTTTTTGGCTTAGAATAAGATTTTTTTCTATATTCGAAATCAAAGATATTTCAAAATTCTAAGGCCGCTACGAACTATACGACTATATAGGATTCACATTCTCATTTTATTATTTCATTTGCTTAGAACAGTAGTTCAATCCAGGAGCTCAAAGAAGTACCTTCGCACGTTTTATGAAAATCTTTCTCTGCAATTTTGGGTTTAGTTAAAAAGTTAAGCAAAATTTACAAAAGGGGGGACGCTACGAACTAGGCTAATAGCTATTCTTCACATTCAACATGTCAAAATTGTTAATGTATCTTTGTTTCTGGGATCAAAAACGCCATAATTGGCCATTTTACGCAAAAATCACAGTCGAGATGTAAAATGCCTCTTACGTGGGTATGTGAATTGGGCTTCCTAGTTCCTATAAAAGTACTTCCAAAATATATTTGATTGGTCTCGCTAGGCGTTCGACCCCAGAGAGGCCAGTGATTAGTCTATGCTTCGACATTTTTTGTTTTTTTCAAGACGAAACATTTTATAAACATGATTCACTTATAGATAAAAATATTGTACGTAACATTATGAAACTAGAAGAACGAAATTAGCTTAATTACTAATCAAGCGCCAAATTTCAGTCTATAATCGAGTAGTAAACACAACATCTTATTAGCACCTATTAAAATAGAGATTATTTTCTACTGTAATATGATAACGACTCATGACATCACGATCCACAACATTTCCAATTATAATATCCCACTTTATGGGCTGTTTCGTGATAAAACCCTTACCCTAAATGTTGTAAAGGATTTTGTGCCATAACTCGGCGCCAATGAAAAAACTGGGTCTTCCCGCCTTCAACATATTTATTTAAAATCGTACTTATTACGTCGTCGTATTCATTTAACTTTAATTTGGTTCCGTTAACATTTATATTTATTGCTTGAAACATATTGAGTTGCAATCAGTCCTAAATGTTAAAGAATATTCAAATATTTTAACCTCTCCTTCTTTATAATTAAGTTTCTCTTTAAGGCCGTAGTTAAGAACCCAGCTAAGATTAATCCCAAGATTATTACAGCAGTTATGTTAACTAAATTTTACTTTTCACGGGGTTTTTAGTTTGAGTGACACTGATATTACTGTGAACTTTTTACATTAATAATTAATTGTATGGCTTTTGCAAATAAATAAAAACGCAATTTCTGTGATTGCGGAAGTCAAACTTTGTTCGCCGAATATAGGAAGAAGTGAAAGTGGACAAGATGTTTTGAGCGACATTGTGCGTCCAAAAATCATTATCTGTTGATAAAAGTGCGTCAAAATCCGGTGCGTACTTTAAGGGTCAATTCACGCCGAAACGGAACGATACGCGACATAGCGCTGCATAAGATAGCTATTCAAAATTGAACTTTATTCGTTCCACAAGTAGACACACGTTTCATTGTAAGAGTTTGAATGTCAAGTTGCACCGCGCTGCACAGCGCATGTGCAGTGTATTGACTTATGTTATATGAAACGTGTATCTTTTTGCATAGTGAATAAAGTTCGATTTTGAAATTATTATTACGCCCGTATCGTCGCGGTGTGAAATGACCCTAAAAGAGCAGCGTCACTGTTTTATACTGTAAGTTACATAAGTTAGATCAAAATCTATACAACAATTTTATCGACATACATAGAATAAAATGAGAGAATAATTTTTAGATGTTACCTACGAGTATTACAACATTTAATGACTTACAAAATATGATATAACGTCCGGTAAAATCAATTACGGATATTTTGGGCATACTCCTGATTATTTAGAGACGTTTAGGCAGAAAAATAATTGTCATTCTAGAAAAAAATCTTCCTTTATATTGGCGAGTTTGTATTGAGCGGAGAGTCATCAATACATGAGATGACTTTTTATATAGGTATATACCGTTTGACATGTATTATATCGACAAAGTTCCTGCTCGAATACTCGCTCCAAAACATTTAAACACAAAAGAAGTGACCGCAACGACTGCAGACGTGATTGAGCTACGTATTTACACGTGAATATGTGTGCGTGCCCACGATTCAACGGCGCTGCTGGGCGATTATGCCTGGTTGAGCGGCAGCTTGTTAGATAGTACATTGTACAATTGTTGTGCACGTCTTTGAAGTTCTCGTACAAATAGACATATGTGTTTTATTTGTTTAGAATATTTAATTAGGTAAATATTCTTTTCCGAGTATCCACTTTAAGTACTTAATTATAAATAATTAATGAATACGAATTCAATATAATTTAATTAGAAGACACGCTGTTTCATGTTGTTTCACTGACAGAATTTCGTTTTGAACGTTTTTGGGAGCTTTTTAATTGTTTATGTTGTAATAACAAGTATTACTTATTTTTATATAATAAAGTAAAAACTGTAGTGTCCTTTTATTTTTCTTAAGAAATGTCCTAAAGATATTTTTTCATAAAGTCTTTTCTTTACGTAAAGAGTTAACTTCAATAAAATTTTATGCTCTATGGGTTCTCTTGAAGATTTATAGCAATCTTTCTTAAAATCTAAATATTTTCGCTGGCATAATTTATGCTATAAAGTCGTGAAAAAATAAAGCAATTATAAAGTTAATGAAAAAGCGGCATATCAAAGGGATCTTGACACAATTTCACTACTGAAGTTTAACCCAAGCTCACGTTTAACTGGAAAATTGAAAACTTCACTAGTTATCACAGCTGTTATAACTTACATAACTGTTTAAGAGTTATAAAAATTCTTAGAGGAGAACTTATTCCACCGCGTGAACCTAAAACTTTTACTTTACCTTTTATTTCTTTTTTTATAGTTTTTGAATTTAACTGAACATTTTGCCACAACTTTAAGTATGTAGTTATTTTAGTTCTTCATTTTATTAAGTTAAGAGTTAATGTTCATATTCAAAAGCTTAATTTGTGTACGAGGGCAGGTCAATAATTCCGTGACTTTTGGAATAAAACACAGATTTTTTGATAAATAAATCATTTTATTTTTCAACGTAGTCCCCCTTGAGCTCTATACACTTTGTCCAACGCTTCTCCAATTTTTTTATCCCTTCCAAAAAATATGATTTGTCGAGGTCCTCAAAATAGGCCTTTGTTTGCGAGATGACTTCATCATAGGAGTCAAATCTTTTTCCACCGAGCCATTTTTTCAGGTTTGGGAACAAGAAGTAGTCACTCGGAGCCAAATCTGGAAAATAGGGTGGTTATATAGCTTTTTTTAATACAAAGTGGGAGCAATTCATAGCCCAATTCATGGATTTTTGCCATGGCAACTGCACATGTGTTTACCCTTGCATTGTCTTGGTGAAAAAGAACTTTTTTCTTGGCCAAATGAGGTCGGTTTTTTTTCAAATCCTCATTGAAGCGGTCCAATAAGTTGGCATAATATTCCCCATTAATTGTTCTTCCCTTTTGAAGATAGTCAATGTGGATTATCCCACGTGCATCCCAAAAAACAGTCGCCATAACTTTATTGGCTGACAAACCCACCTTGGCCTTCTTTGGCGCCGATTCACCCTTAGAAACCCAATGTTTTGACTGTTGTTTGGTCTCTGGTGTGTTGTGATGGATCCATGTTTCGTCCACGGTTACAAAACTGCGCAAAAACTCCTCCATATTGTGATTAAACAACGCCAAACCTTCCTGTGAAGTTGTTACACGATTGCGTTTGTGGTCGACTTGCGGAAAGCTTTCTCATGCCCAAGTGATCATTCAAAATTGAAACCACTGAGCCATGCGAGATGCCTATGGCTTCCACAATCTCTTGCACTTTCAATCTTCGGTCGGCCAATACCATATCGTGAATTTTTTCGATTGTTTCGGGTGTAGAGACCTCAACTGGGCGTCCAGGACGTTCGGCATCTTCAGTGCTTGTACGGCCACAACGAAATTCAGTAAACCACTTTTTTACCATTGAAATCGATGGTGCAGAATCCCCATAGTATTTATCAAGCTTAGCCTTGGTCTCGGTAATGGTTTTATTTCGCAAAAAATAATGCTTAATAAGCACACGAAATTCACTTTTTTCCATTGTTTCCTTAAGTTACTGGATAGTCTGATAAAGATAGCTGTAAAACACAAACTAACTGACGCAGCAAGTTCAAATTTTGATAGGAGTCAACTGACAGATGCCTGTTGACAGGAGTAGTGTTGCTTTTTCAGTGAGGAGGTTAGAAATTCAAAAAGTCACGGACTTATTGACCCGCCCTAGTATATCAAAACGTATTAATGAACTATTAGGAAATAGGTATTAGGTATCCTTCTTTATTTCAACAAAAGTTTTACACTACACTATCGCCTAGTAATTTTACACTACACTATCGCCTATTAATTTTACACTATCGCTTAGTAATTTGACACTATCGCCTAGTAGTTTTACACTACACTATCACCTTGTAATTTCACACTATCGCCTAGTAATTTCACACTATCGCCTAGTAATTTCACACTATCGCCTAGTAATTTTACACTACACTATCGCCTAGTAATTTTACACTATCGCCTAGTAGTTTCACACTACACTATCACCTAGTAATTTCACACTATCGCCTAGTAATTTCACACTATCGCCTAGTAATTTTACACTATCGCCTAGTAGTTTTACTACCTAACTAGACTAGTTTAACACTTTCGAATTTTTACACTTTCCTGTGGTATTCCTGCACTACTAAAATAAATCCTGCGCCTATTTAAATAAATTAATCTACTTATAAGATCATTATTTTTACAAAACCTTATTTTTTATAACTATACTGACCGCACAAGAAAGCACTACACTTTTAAAATTTCTCATCTATAGAAATTACAGATTTTTGTATTAAAAAAAGCTATATAACTACCTAATAGTTACATAGCGTTTTTAGTAGTACTTTAGTTTTTTAGTTTAACTAGTAGAAAGCTGATAAAATTTAACAAAAATGTATGGAAAATTTATCAGCTTTCTACTAGTTTAATAAACCTTTTTTATTTAAAATCTTATTTAAAAAAAATAATCTTTATTTAAATCAAATTATACTTCAAAAAATGAAATTATACTTAAATAAAATTGTAGTTATTTCTATTGCAGGCCAGTATAGTTATAAAAATAATAGTTTTATAAAAAAAAGGATCTTATAAGAATATGGATTTTATGAAATCCGTGTATTTTCATAAACTTTCAGCCAGTTATTTTTAACTACACTATGGTCCTTATTACAGCCCAATATGACTTTACATTGAGATCGTTTAGTGAGCAGCCACTATAAGAGACGCTATGGTCTTTTTACATACAATTTTACTGGCGGCGTCCTGGCGCCATGGATTCGGGACTGAGGCTCTGAGCATTCATGAATTTTCCTATTTAATTTCCTGTGAGATCTTATAATTCGCCCTTTCCTCTTACTAAGGTCATCTTCATAAACAAGACTTAGATTGTTGGAAGAATTAATGTTTTTAAATTATGTTTTATGATTAATTTTCAAAATTTTTTTGCTACTTAATGAAGTAATCGAACATTAAATTAATAACGCTAAATATGTTGGTACTAGATATAGAATTCAATATCAACACTTATTAAAATTTTAATTAGATAAATAATCATTAAAAACTTTCTCTAAAAACATATACTGTAATTAATTCGTACAACCAAGCTTAACATGTTTTTAAAATACTTTTAAAGTTTCAAATTTCTAACAAACTATTCAAATCAAAATGGCTAAAAGTTATCTTTTTTTTTCAACAAACTTTCACTCACCTGACGTAAAGTTGTTGTTCTTCGTCGGCGAGTGAGCACTGACAACGGCAACAAGTGTTGTGCCGCCGCCCGCCTAAAGCCGCGCTTATATAGCGCTGGGCTGGCGCCGCCCTACGCCGCCCACCTAATCATGGTGCTACTAACGCAGTTTGCACTTCAATTTCAACCGAAATTAATATTAGGCTTTGAATTTTATGTTATGACATCTTTAAAATGATTTAACGATAACATACGACAAGTTGATGACAAACAATATTTTGTGGTAAAAATATTATTTAATAACTAGTTTTTGCCACTGGGGCAAAATATTATTTTAACTGTTTTAAAAGTATTAAAAATCATGATTAAAATAAGTTGCGTCTATTGATATTTGAAAGTTTGTGCTGAATTTGGAAATGATTTAACAGAAGTGTAAAAAAGGCTGGTTAAAGTGATTTGATTTCAACGTCGAAGTTATGATAAAACTAAGTTTGAATAGAGAAGGAAAGTAATTTTGTGCTGCCTACTTGTGGCACCCTTCACTATCTTTCCAAATTCTTGTATGTTATAATTCATAAAGTTATATTTATTCGGCTTGGCTATAACAATATTTAGAAAAACTAGTATTAGTTAATAGTTATATCTAATCAAGATCATACAGCTTAGTCAAAGTCAAACTTTTTCTACAAAGTTGGTATTTTAAATACACTTTCTGAACGTGGAGTCTACATGATGATATCTACCACGGGTTGGGAACTAGCCCGGCGAGATGGACCGGCGTAAGAAATTCGCGCGGGGCCGTCTTTTATGATGGCAATTTTTTCTTTGAAAAATATGAAGCTATATTTCAATGTTATGACTAAAATTACATAAAATTATTACAATAGTATATAGAAGTATGATATATTTAAATCTTTTATCAAGTGCCATAGCCAGGGCAATTAATAATTTTCACTACGAAACCCGGCAAAACAAACTCCAGTTAACAAAATCATATTATAGAATATTGTCAAAGTGAAATAAAGCTCCAGTTAACTTTTAGCTGGAAATAAATTAAATTATAAAAGACCGTCTTACTCCAAATCCCGAGATATTGTAAATAAAATCTCTAACTTTATTATAAACTTCACAAAACTCCCCCACTATTATTGTTTGCCTTTAATGTATATTAAAATTGTCTTAAACTGGAGTACCTGGTTTTGATATTAGTTGGTATTATCTCAGTTCAAAAAATGTTTGGCCATCCAACCTGCAACTCCAGCAGCTTGTCAATAGTGTCCAATTGAAGCTGACTAATAGCACAGATTATATATAATACATATAGCTCCCCACACCGATTTCGGTGACGGTGGCCGGTTTCATTGAAACCGTTGAAACAGTTACGCAGGAGGAATTTTTTATTGTGCCCGAGTGTGTGCGCAGTACACAAGAGCACTCTCTCTCTTTCGTTACTCTCGTAACCCAATGGAACGGAGAACCGACACGACTGGTGAAAGGTCAGGCGCAGGTCCGACTTTTTACATGCCCATCCGACGCATAGATCATCTCTCTTGTCCGACAATCAAGTGATCAGCCTGCATTGTCCTAACCAAACTTGGAAACAACATTTTTTACTGTTCCAATACGGGAATCGAAGCCACGACCTCCAGGTTGAGAGCCAGGTTCTAACCACTAGACCACGGAGGCTGTAATAAAACGGATTAAAGAAACAGGAACAGATAAAAAGCTACATAGTCAGCTTTCGATTTGATTGCACTACTACAAGCATACGATGTGTCCACGATTGTGTGGAAAAATTGTGGGCCGTTGAAGGGGAATTCAAAATTTTCAAATTTGGATCAATTTGGATTTATTTTATGAAATCTGTTCGAACTCTAACAACAATGAAACGTGTATCTTTTTGTGTTGTGAATAATGATTAATTTCCAATCGCTATCTTAAAAATGCAGCTCCTCGTCAAATTGCATCACGTCTCAATGTGAACTGACGCTTAATACCATAAGCACAAAGTATAAAATATAAATACTTACGTACACACATCTTTCTAGAACGACTTTGACGTCCCCTTCAACGGCCCACAACTTTTTCGCACAATGGTGAACATCGACATCGACACAAAGTCGCGTCTCGTTTCGGTGTGAGCTGACTCAAAGTCAAAGGTGTTGTGCTTTTAAATCAGTCAGCTTACGACCTTCAGGCAGATTAGTCGTTTCAAATAAGTAGCAGTTCCAAATTGTTAGACCTCTAAATAGGAGCACTAGAATTGGGCATTTGCCAGTATTTTTTTTATTACATAAAAGGATAGTGCTCTGAAAAATATGAAAGTTTACAAAAGGATTTATAAAGAAACTGCGGATTTTTTTAAGCATTTTTCTGTCTAGTGAAAAAGCCTCATATTAAAGTCACTGCACTGCGACTGTGACGTCACATTTCATAAGTTGCTACGAAATTGACCATACATACACAAAATATCTAACATCTCCGAAGTTGGTGCGTGTACCTATACATTATTCTCAGCATAGTAAATCTTTTTGTATTTGAAGTAATTAACTAATTCAGAAGGGTTTTTACACTAAGTATGTAAAAATACATTCAATACAATATATTCAATTACAATATTTTGTAACTTTGAAATGCAAGTAATTTCAAAACAACACATTTTTTTACTTTTATTTTTTTCTAAATCTTTAAAAATAAATTAATTTTTACATGTATTCAAATACGCAATTGTTTCGCTTTTGGAATTTTTATCAATCCCTACATTCAATTAAATTTTATCCCAGAAACCATTCTTAAAACTATTTTAGTCTGCTAATAAATGTTATGATTTCATTAATTTTTGAATTCGTTATCATCAAGCGTCAAAATCAAAATCTTTACACTGGCATCAGTTTATTCTAGCACATTTATGATCAGCGTTCATAATGAAATCCCATTTCAGTAATATTGGCCTAACGCTACACACATGGTGTGGCGTAGCGATTAATATATCTTTTTTTTCTTTATTTTTTTAATTCTAAGCAATAACTTAAATTACGATGACAAAAATATATATTTATCTTTCGCGATTCCAGTTCGAATTGAAATAATAAAATATAAAAACCTAACCAGAAGCATGTCAGTGACCCATTCGACGATACCTCACATGATGGGATGGAATAAAAAAAAATATTTCATCCCAAATTGACATGTATGGGGAGCTTACCCTATAACCCTTACCCTTACAAAACTATAATTATTATAATAAGATGCCAAAAATAAAGTCTATTTGCAATCTATAGTTATTATGTATATTTATACAAAATTCTGTCAATTTATATTCATAGTTACCGAAGTTATCAAGGAAGGACAGACGGATGGACGGACGTACAGACAGACGGACTGACGGAAACCCAAAAATGAATAATTTCTAGGCCTAAGAACCTAATGCACTCATCCTAAATTGGTACTTCGTAAGTATTGTGCATAGAGTTTGCTTGTGACAACACTTACAAAGAATTAATAAGACTTTTTGTAATTTTTAAATATTTGTTAAAATATAGAGTTCTTACACCCAGTGCCTACAACCAGTAGTAAGTATGTATTTGGAATGTAATTCCGCATCTTAACCATAACCCACGACATACTGTTGTGTAAATCACATATGTAATGACTCCAGCATTTTTCTGTAATTTCCAGTGCAATATTCATTTATATTGGCAACTCTGTGAGAAGGGTCTTCGAAGCTGTGCTGATGGAGGTTTTCTAATAACTGGTCGTTATTGAACAAACTTAAAGTTGCTACAAAGTGATTGAAGCTTTCAAGCAAAGGATAGGTTGTCCTGGCATTATTTGAAAATACTGTCAACTTAATATTAAGTCTTTACCTATGAAATTGCCGTTTTGTATGAAAAAATTTAAACGAATTTTTTTCATGTATTTTTATTTGTATCAATCAAAGTAGTCACCCATGCAATCAATGCATCTTTGCCAACGCAGTGGTAGTTTATTGATGCCCTTCTTAAAGAAATCAGCTCGACGGGAGGCAACAAATTCTTCAAAGGCATTTTGTACTGCCTCTCGGATATTGAATTTTTTCCCCCCCAAGAAGTTATCCAAATTCTGGAAAAAGTAGTAGTCTGCAGGCGCAAGTTCTGGTGAGTAGTACGGATGACGAAGAGCTTCCAATCCCAGTTCTTGCAACTTGGAGACCGTCTGCTGTGCAGTATGAGGTCGCGCGTTGTCGTGCAGGAGCAGCGGAGACGAGCGATTGACCAATGCTGGTTAGAGATGTGCCAGCTTCTCCATCATTGTGTGCAGTTCTTCACAGTACACATCTGCAGTAATGCTCACCCCGTTCGGCAAAAAGCTGTGATGTATCACACCGGCGCTAGACCACCAAACAGTGACCATCATTTTTTTAGGGGTAAGTTTTCGTTTAGGACATTGTTTAGGTGCTGAACCAGGATCCAACCAACTTGCTGAGCGCTTGCGGTTATCAAACAGAATCCATTTTTCATCGCAGGTAACAATGCGGTTCAAAATTCCTTCATTTGTGTGTCTGTTGAGCAGTGCAAGGCACGTCTCGACGCGTACTTCGCGCTGGCGATCATTGAGTTCGTGGGGCACCCATTTGTCAAGCTTTTTTACCTTGCCAATTTAACGCAAATGGATCAATATTGTTTTGACGCTAACGTCGAAAGCTGCTGCTAATTCAGCCGTAGATTGTGTATCATCAGCTTCCACAATCGCCTTTAATTCGTCATTGTCGACCAAAGTCTTCGGACGACCGCGAGGTTCAATTTTCAGGTCGACATTTCCAGAACGGAAGCGAGCAAACCAATAACAGGTGGTGCGTTGGTTTGTAGTGTTAGCTCCGTAAACGTCGTTGATGTTGCGTGCCGCTTGTGCCGCGTTGCTGCCACGACGGTACTCATATTCCATAATTACTCGAATTTTTACCGTGTCCATGATGACGAAAAAGATTGAAATGCGTTGAAAATGTAACAATATTCAATAAATAAATGACTACTTTTGGTAAAAAAATTCCATGTTTTTAAAATAAAATTAATTTGAAATTAGGATTCTTATCCAAACAAAAATTATTTTGATTTGAAATGGCCAGTACTGCAGAACGGCAATTTCATAGTTAAAGACCTATTATAACACCAACCCACAGAGAGGAGACCGTTTATGCGAAAGAACCGGGCAGCAAAAAGAGTTGATAATTATTATCAACTCTAATTTGAATTTCCAATGCAGCAGATTTTTAGTTTCAAAAATGTTTATTGTTCCTGTCGACGTTACGCAGAATTGGTAAGATTTTTCTATTCGACTTTTTTTGACAAAAAATACGGGCACAATACAATTATATTAGGGCAGGATTTTTATTTAAAGGGTATGGAAACGAAGATGGCCAGCGACCTTGATTTTAGTTTAACAAAACTGTGATGGACTTCATAAACAATAATACATTATTATAAAACAATTGAAGCAAATGTATAAATGTCCTGAACATAATAATTATCATGTCTGGCTAAAAATTACGTTACGGTACGGGCATTAAGCCTGTAGTTTGTTTTTAATGAATAAAAAAATCGCCCACAACGTGTCAGCACCCTAATCACTCCATTTTCCGCCAGACAATAGAGTCATCTACGCAAGAACAAACAAAAGAAATACGATTTGAGGCCCGATAAGCCCACATAGTGAATATCGACGGTGTTGCTTTACACAGATCCAGGTCACCTTAGGGTCTGTATTGTGTACATAAATAGATACGTTCTGTTACATAATGACAAAAGCAAGTGTCAATGTCATTTTTGACATTGACAGATGTCATGAAGTAAAGCCTATTTAGTTAGTTTATTTTAGATAAGTAAAAAGGCTATTTTCAATGTGTAGACTGCAGACGTATTTGTGTTAGACATATCTCATTTGTAATACGTGTCTGTGTTAAGCACCAATAAAGGAGAATATAAGAATTGTTGCTGTATTATTATCATCACCACTAAAACGTAAGAAGGACTTACATATCAAGAGGTCGCAGCAAGCTACACGTTCTAGAAGTTACGGATTATCCATTTAGGATACAGTATCAAGGGCAACTGTACAATATTTGATAGCCGTCTATAATCTGTGACCCAGCTTCGAATCAAGCTATTATGTTCTACAGAATTTTTTTTTGCCAGTATCGAAGATATATATAGTATAGTGTAAAATATATTATGTATGGGGTACAATGGGATTGACATATCTTTAGATACATCATCGTATCATAGGGCTTGCGGCTTTAGCCACTTGCGGCCTCGCCGAACGAGGGTGTTTGATATTTTTTCTGTCTTTAGGGGGCAGACCCAACGCACGCAACGCGTCATCTGCTTAAGTGGCGTAAACGGTTAAGAAGAATTTTCGATTCTTTTTCTGTCACCAGGTGACGCCTGGTAGCCCGACGGTCCTTGTCGTGTCAAAAAGCTGTCAGATGACACGAATTTAAAAGCTCTCATTGCGATTTACACGGTCGATTTACGGCGTGCGGCGGAAATCGTGTGGCGTGAGTCACCTGTGTTAATCCCGCGTAAACCTAGACCTACAGAAACTGTCAATTGTTTTATATTTCCTTTAGCATTTTCGTACAGATGATGTAACGAGATGACTAGGACTAATACAACTAATTGACCATTAAATGTTTGTCACAGACGGACGATCAACAATGTTCTAGAATATTTAGATGAGAGTGAGCGATTTATTTACGAGTAGTAAACGGTTTAAAGATGTTATAAAACATGGCGAATTGCCATGCCACAATTTCAACTTCAAACTGTAATGTAATTGTTTTACGAGTAAATGAGGTTAAATGGAGAATTAATGGAGGAGTGCAAAATTTCGATAAATACGTAGGTACATGCACTTTTAATTAGTTTAATTATTAAATTACATTGTTCATAAAATTTGTATTATATTAAATACTAGCTAGATGTTGCCCGTGATTCATACTCGCAAACAAAAACTCGCGTGTACCTTACATTTGGCCGCGATAAAAAGTATCCTATATCCTTCCCCGTGATCTACTTTATGTATGTGCCAAATTTCATTAAAAATCAGTTCAGTAGGTTCGGATCCTATTAAATGCAAACAAACATGCAGACAAACCTTTCCTTTTTGTAATAATAGTATAGTTTATTACAGCAGTCCAGTTCCATAAACAGTTATCATATCGGATTTGATTCATTTGTGACAAACAAAACTAGTTTCAGTTGTAAGTTGCCTAAACGATTAGTTTAATTATTTTCCTTTGAGTTCTTTTCCTGAGCAACGAAATAACATAATCCTAAAAACCTAAATGCATAATCCAAATTATATTTTTAATGAGTAAGGTTAGTCGAGTTGTACTTGCAACACGGGTCAAAGTATCTAAATATCTTCAAACTTTTTTAATATAAAGATGTTAATCGAGTCTGTCAAATGGATGTCAAATAATGTTGGTGACGTCACTCCTTATTTGTTCCTTGGCGTTTAGGGCGCGTAAACACTCCGTATGAGTGATGTAGCCATAAACATAAACCGAATGGAGGGAATAAAACTCTTCACGTTATTGAGACAATTCATGTTACTGTTGAGAGTGTCAGTCACACCGAGACACGGCGCTGCATTTTTTAGATAGCGATTCAATTTCACTACTGAAGAAGATACACGTTTCATTGCAGCGCCGCGTTACGCACCTCGGTGCAGCTCGAAATTCGAGCTCTTGATTTAACATTCATTGATGTTAATCTTCTTGTATAGTGAAAGTGTTGAAAGTTCAATTTTCAATCTCTATCTAAAATATGTAGCACCGCAACGCGTCGCGTCGTGTCTCGGTGTGAACTGACATTCAGTGTTTATAAATTGTAAACAAACTTATATTATACATCGAACGGTACTCGGTAGATGTGAAACATCGAAATAATTTTGGACAAATAATCTGTTAAACGATGAGAAATCCTGCGAGGGCGAGAGAATCTAATTTTTTTCCAAAATTCATAAAGCTACGTGTATTTGATAGAACAAGTCTATAAACAAGAAAAAGTTACGACATCTTGATTTCACCACACCTCAAATATTAAAATGGCCCCGAACAACCCGAAAACTGGGCCATTTAAGTGCGGACAGTTTTTGCCTCAATACGCCTCGTCTATAATATATAAGGTCTAGAAAAATCAATTGCGGATACTTCGGGCACATGATTTACTACATATGTAAAAACGTTTAGCCAGAGAAATAATTGTACTACTCGAAAAAAATATATTTCTTCATATATGCGAGCATTTGCATTTAGCGGAGAGTCCACCCTACATGAGACGAATTTTTACTTTGAGTGTGACAAAGAATTTTTTGCCTAAACGCACTTTACACAAGCAGTGAATCGTGTGCCCGGAGTATCCGTAATTGATTTTACGAAACGTTATATACGTCTATGTTTATGATACTTTATTGACACTGTGGATACTGAAACAAATTGTGCTAGGAGAGCAAATAGATTGACCGATGACTGAATGAATGATTTTTTTTGGCCAATAAAAAAGTAAAAAAGTAAACCAAATAAAAAGTAGGTCATACTTGTCAAGCTCCGGACAAAAAATAAGCAGTTCATGCTCAATCCTACTACTACTACTATAAATGTGAAAGTGTGTGAGAATGGATGGTTGGATGGATGGATGTTTGTTGCTCTTTCACGCAAAAGCCACTGAACGGATATTAATAAAATTTGGCATGGTAGTGTTCAAGTTGTAGTGTGGATATACACATACCTAGTTAGACTGCTTTTTCCCGAAAAAATACTATATACCCATGGGATACTGTATTTACGCGGGTGGAGCCGCGGGTAAAAGCTAGTTGATAAATAAATATAAAGCAATGCACCTTTCTTCTTTAAATTCAAAGAATATGATGTTCTTAAGAAAATTGAAAGAAAACTTGTCGTGTTAAGGCTCTAGTTCTCCACTTTGTTGTTGCACTCAAGTGTTGTCAACAACAAACACTTGAGTGTGTTCTATATCATACAAGATGGAGTTGCCACAATTCTTTAATCCCTTATACTGTGGTCACACTGACGGATGACGACGTTGGTTGTGGTCGTAATAGATGGCGGTTATGTTTATGATTTGTCATTTTGTGTAGGCAAACTGAATGATAGCTCTCCATTGACCCATGCTCTCGATTTCGGTGACGGTGGCCGACACGACTGGCGAGAGATCAGGCGCAGGACCGACATTTTACATGCCTATCCGATGCATGGATCATCTTTCCTGTCAGACAATCAGGTGATCAGACTGCATTGTCCTACCCAGACATGAAAACAAAATTTTTTGTTGTTCCAACGCCGGGATCGAAACCACGACCTCCGGTGTCGGGGGTCAAGCTCTAAACCACTGGACCACGAAGGCGTCATTTTGTGCAAAATATTGTAAGAGTATTTTGAGTGGAAGCCAAAAATCTTTTGACATTCGTATTAACCTTGCACGAGAACAGTCAACAGAGGAGCTGGTAAGGCAGGCTTGGATTGCCTGGAGATATACCATGGCCACCCGGGCTATTATTACGAATCTATTGACACCTCATTTATTCAAATCGAACCAGTAGTTAGGCGCTCCGGTGGAACAAACATACATACATATACAACCAAAATCATTACCCTACTTTTTGGCTTCGCCGTAGTCGAGTAAAAACTCTTTATCAATTGATAAATAGGTCATCGTTTTACATATCTGTTGATAATTGTTTTAGCAGAAGTCATCTGTGTCGCAAGTACGATACCTTTCTTTTAACTGTTCCAAGTGACCTGTGACATGTAGATAGCTGTGTTTGTGTCGATAATACTTAATGTTGCGGTAAAAACTTGGAATTTTCACAATTTACACATCGACTGTTTTCCTTAAATAAAATTGGGGCACCGATCTACGAGATGTTTTTACGTGTTTACACGGATGTACTGATACTTTGTAACAGATTATAATAGTAATTATTATTTTGTCATCTGTCAATTTAAATCATTGGTTACATATTGTACTTCATGTGGAGTTTAGATGATTGGAGAGAAAAAAAATACAATAAAAAAAACCATAACTAAATTGTAAATTATATGGCATATGTTACTCGGGCTATTATTACGAACCTATTGACACCTTATTTATTAAAATAATATACATTATTTATATTGTACTACGGCTCTAAGGTCACAATATACATAATATACAAGGGCTGCACTAAAAGTATCGGGAATGGAATATTTGCACTGTTTCTGTCATATTAAAATCTTTTTAATTTAAACTCCTTGGTTTTAAAAATCGAATACCGTTTATTTATTTAAAAAAAGATTCTCGGTCTTGTCACAAGGTCTTGTCAAACTTGTTTAGTCGTTGAGAAAATGTAATTGACTCGAGAAAATTCTAGAGCGATGATTTATTATGACTTTCGAAGTGGTTTAACACAAAAACAGTGTGTTGACCGGATGATTTTTGCATTTGGTGATGAAGCCCCATCCAAAACCACAATTTATCGCTGGTTTGCTGAATTTCAACGTGGACGTGTCAAGCTCAGTGATGATCCCCGTCAAGGTTGTCCAAAAACTGCAGTCACCCAAGAAAACGTTGATGCTGTGCGTAAGCTGATTGAGGAAGATCGACATGTGACATACCGCGAAATTCAGGCAACTTTAGACATTGGCATGAGTCAAATACAAATAATCTTGCATGAACAATTAGGTGTAAAAAAGTTGTTTTCCCGATGGATACCGCATTTGCTCTGTGAAGAGCAAAAAGCGGCTCGCGTTACTTGGTGCGTCAGAATTCTCGAAAGATTCCACGCAGGATCCTCAAATGCTGTATACAAACATAGTATCAGGTGACGAATCCTGGATATACGCGTACGAACCCGAAACAAAAAACCAGTCACGAGTTTGGGTGTTCGAAAATGAGTTAAAGCCAACAAACATTGTTCGTTCACGGAGTGTTGCAAAAAAAATGGTGGCTACGTTTGTCTCCAAAACCGGCCATGTTGCGACTATTCCTCTTGAGGGACAAAGAACGGTTAATGCAGAATGGTATGCTAACATTTGTTTGCCACAGGTCGTTTCTGAACTCCATAAAGAGAACTGCAACCGCCGCATCATCGTCCATCACGACAATGCGAGTTCTCACACCGCGCACAGAACAAAAGAGTTTTTAGAGCAAGAAATCATAGAATTATTAGACCATCCGCCGTACAGCCCCGACCTAAGCCCTAATGATTTCTATACTTTCCCTAAAATAAAGAATAAATTGCGTGGTCAGAGATTTTCATCACCTGAAGAAGCTGTGGACGCCTACAAAACGTCCATTTTGGAGACCCCAACTTGGAATGGTTGCTTCAATGATTGGTTCCATCGTATGGAAAAATGTGTCAAATTTCGCGGAGAATACTTCGAAAAGCAATAAATACATTTTTAAATAGTAATGTTGTGTCACTTCCTTGATTCCCGAAATTTTCAGTGCCGCCCTCGTATATAGGGAAGGGGTGGTAATTTGGAACCTGTTGTTATTTTGGAACCCCTTAGTATCTCAGAAACAGGCAGTGACATCTATCAAAAAACTATGTAACTACGTTGTACTGGTACCATAGAGCGTATTTGCTACCACTAGCGCCAATTTTACATCGAATTTGGTCTGTCACACATATCTGACATTTCACGTCAAACTTAAATGTTTTTTTTCTCTCCGTTGGAAAAACTGTACAAAGTTTTTGTTTTAGTTTAAAACAAATTCAGTGCGTATTATGGGAGTCCATACACACTAATTCAGATTATCGAAGGTAAGTTGAAATGTTTTTTTTAACTAGCTGTGATTTTCTTGCTTATTTGTTAATTTAGTAAGATTTTGAATTTGGAACCCCAAAGGTGCGGATATGCCAAACCCTTCTAGAGCTCGCTCGAACAGGCGGAAATCTACCTCTTCGGATACTACGATGTCATCTATTTCTTCAGGTCACACTGCGGTGGCAGAAAATTATGCTGCACAAGCTCAGCCCACAAACCAAGATGCTTATTGTATGTTTTGTTCTGAATGTTTCTCAAATAATCAACAGGGCGAAATTTGGATTCAGTGCCAATCTTGTGAATTGTGGGCACATGTTAATTGTTCAGGATGCGAAGGAGAATATTATATTTGTGATTTTTGTAATTAAGTTTGTTTCATACTTGTAATTTGGATGATCCATAATACCCGCACCAAAACTCAAAATACGTTTTTTTCATTTTGCTAATAAAGCTAATTATTTCCTATAATGAGTGGTTTTATTTTATTTATTCGTTCCTAATATAAAAGCTAACTTCTACTTCTTTGTTACTTTCTTTCTTTGCTACTTCAAAACAGTCACAAAGTACAAAGTACACAAAGTCACTTTTCAAGATGATTAGTCCAAAAGTTTTTTTTTAATATTCAAAAAACAAAGTAGGGTTCCAAATTACCACCCCTTCCTCTAGACTGCCAAAATAATTACCCTTCCTTTTGATTTCGCCGAAGTCGGGTAGTGAAAAGTGGAGTCCCAATAATATTATATTATTGACTATAAATATGAATATACCATATAAATGAAGGTAATTTATATTTCAAACATAAATTTATATCTATCTATATTTATTATATATAAATTTATATCTGTTTATATTTATCTAGGCTTAATACACCATTGGAGGTTAGGTCGAGACTAACTAACTTGCATTAGAAATACAATAATGCAGGGACTTGGAACCAAATATGAATGCATACACCGTTGTGTGGTCCTTACACTTAATAATATTATGTAATATGTAGGCACAGTGTTTGACATCGGGGAGTATCGGATGTAATGGTAATCCATATTATTTTAACTGAATTTTTATATTTCAATACAGACAATTTTTGGCAGCAACAACTTGTGCAGAAATTGCGCGAAACTACCCAATTTCAACTTTAACAGCAACACCTATAAATAAACATGGCTGTTTATTTTTTCTTTTTTTGCATATATCGGCCCTTGTTGATACAGAACCCATGTGCAAAATGTTCACGAGAACGTCATACCTTTTATTATTTACCGTGGTGAGTACAAAATGTATGAAATGTATGAATTTTCCTCAGTTGAGGAGAAAATAGTAATTTAATTGAATTGAAGTTTATTTGTGTCTTCGTTTAATTATTTTAGTGTGTTTATGAACTTTCTGTTTAATTATATTATACACTAGAAGTCGCCCGCGACTTCGTACGCGTAAAAAAATCTCGCGAGAAGCGTACTTTTTTAAATAAAATGTAGCCTACGTGTTACAGTCAAAACTACTACTATGCCAAATTTCATCAAAATCAGTTGCGTAGTTTTTTCGCGGAGTCACAAACATTCATACATACTTTTAATTTTATAATAATAGTAGTAGGATGTTTGTTCGTTTGTAAGATAAAACTTTTGCCGACATAAACTTCACTGACAGAAAAAGAGCACAATATTGCTATACAAGAGCTGCTCCTCTATTTCAGATGGTTAACGCAGATTTAGAAAGGACCAAAATAGTGACCCTGGTGAGTCTCTTTCTCAACATTATTACTAAGCTACAAACACTAACATTGACACCCAAATAACAAAAAACACAATGCCTAATTAATTGGTAATTAATAATTAACGGAAACAAAAGACACATTCGTTTGACATAAAAACATAGGCCTTTTCATCCGTTATTGGATGATTCATACAGTATTCTCCGAGCGAAGAAACCACTCTTGAAATACCGTAGTGCCTGGGACAGTCGGTTTTAATGTCGTATGTCCAAGCACATACGGCATTCTCACAACACAGTCAGCCTAGTCCAGATGAATGACTGGTCAATACGTCTGGGGCCAACCATGTGCGGGTTTCCTCACGATGTTCTCCTTCACCGTTAGAGCGTCCGTAGAATGTACTCGAGATCTGAAAAAGTCTCATTGATACACGTCACAACCTGGGAATCGAACCTGCACTCTCTCGAGTGCGATCAAACGGTCTACCCACTAGGCGACGGAGCTATCCGTTTGACATAACAAGTTAGGTGAACCACTCGCATGTTGGTAAATATATTTTGTGGTCCATTGTGTCATTTACATTTCTTTGTAAATACGTCTATTAATCTATCAATGTAGGTACTATCGCACAAGTTTCCGCTCTGTTATGTATCGAACAAGTTTGCTTGGCGTAAGATGAATATCGCTTTAAACAGCGCCGTTGAATCGTATCTCTCGTGTAAATACTAAAAACGTAGTTCAACCACGTCTGCAGTCGTTGCGGACACTGCCTTTGTGTTTAAATATTTTGACGCGTCCTAGAGTAAAGAAAAATGTTTAAACAGTTCGAGCAGGAGCTTTGTCGATATTGTACCCACTCGTGTAGAAAATAAGTTATAATTTGCATTCCATGTTTTACAGAAACCAATATCAGTGTGCTGCGATATTCCCGAGCTGGGGGATCCCAAGCCGCTGAGCGAGTGCCAGAAGCTACCTGGACCTGTAAATATATTTACAACGAGATGTTGCCCGCGACTCCGTGCGTGCCAAAGGAAGTCTCGCAGGATCCGTACATTTTGCCGCGATAAAAAATCTAAAAGCCTATGTCCTTCCCCGTGGTGTAATCTATATTTGTGACAAATTTCATCAAAATCAGTCCAATATTTTCGGAGCCCATTCGATGCAAACAAACAAACAAACCTTTCCTCTTTATAATATTAGGCGTCCCCCACATTAGGCGTACGCGTTCCTCGGGCGTGTCAGCGATGCGGGCGCTGTGTGTCAGTGATGCGGGCGCTGCTCGCGCCACTCACACGCCCGAGAAACACCATTAGGTATGCGCACCTAATGGTGTGCGCGTTCCTTGGGTCAGCCTTAGTATAGGAGTATAGATAGTCCTTACAAAAACAAGTGAACGGCACTCGAATAAAGTTTCATGTCCTAAATCTTGTCTATGTCAATTCCGATTACGTAAATCATATAGCCTATGTTACCCGAGCTATTATTACGAATCTATTGACACCTCATTCATTACAATCGGATCAGTAGTTTAGACGCTACGGTGGAACAAAAAAATATGCATACATACATAGACTGCAACAATCATTTCTTTTGGTTTCGCCGTAGTTGGGTAAAAAGGGCAAGGGAACGAAGGTGACCAGCGACCTTGATTTTAGTTTACCAAAACCGTGATGGAATTCGCAAACAATTGTATATTATTATAATATAATAAATGTATAAATGGTCCTGAGTATAATAATTATCATTCTGGCTAAAAATAGTACGCGCATAACGCATGTAGTTTGTTTTTATTCGACCTATTAACACAATCAATATATTATCAATCACATAGAATGTGTATCAGAAAAAAATGAATGTAGAATCTTATTATAGCTGGCAAAGGATTTAGGTAGCAAAACCTAAAATAAACCTGTAAAAGAATCACCTTCATCAAATCATATTATATCCTAATATTATATTATTATAAATGTGAATGTTTGTGAGAATTGATGGATGGATCGGTGGATGTTTGTTACTCTTTCAGGCAAAAAGTATTGAACGGATTTCGATAAAATTTTGTATGGTAGTAGTTTAGGTTCTGGATTAAAACATAGGCTACGTTTTATGCCGAAAAAGTAAAATCTTCCCGTGGGATACTGTATTTATTATTATGCTTCAGTGTAACGACGTCCAATGCGCGTTCGAGAAGTCCGGTTTCCTAGTCGACAATCACACCCTCAACAAGGAGGCCTACAGAACTTATCTGAGGAGATGGGTGGAAACCCATCAGGACTGGAGCGAGGCCGCGGAGAAGGCCATACGGGACTGCGTGGATAAAGACCTCAGACAGTTTCTTGCCTATCCATGTAGGGCCTATGACGTGTTCACCTGCACGGGAATTGCTATGTTGAAGGTAAAAATAAACATACATATTTAATAACTACTAACCCTATACAATTACAAGGCCATAGATAAAATAACACATAGACATGTCATGATAAAGCAGCAGTTATTATAGCTAATAATTTACAGAGATATTTAAAAATGCTTGAAGCAGGCTGTTAAGAAAACCATCTTAGAGTGGAGTAGGGGATGAAGCACTAGCTTTTGCTAGAATTATCGTCCGTAAACCGACTTAACAGACAGCCATTTTTTTATTTATTATAAGTTATATTACATATTATATAACTTATAATACATATATTGTAAATTAAAATAAAATGTAAATTTTCCTTCTTTTTACTGTAACGTATTTCAATACACATTATGCATCAATCATAATATGGCTTGATGAAACGAGCATTAATCTTTTCACATGTAATATTCTGGCATATCTTGTAATGTAAGTTGTATCTTGAATCATATCCGTTTGACTCTCTTAAGTGCACATTGTTAGTGGTGACATAACGGAATGCCTCATTCAATACAAACTATTGACATTCGAATATTAATTACATAGATAAAACAATCAAGTATTCGTCACTACCCAATACAGGGACAATAGACAGAGACAATACTTCCTTCCCATTATACAATCTATAGTAGGTATACTGCATTACTGTAGTATCAAGCATCATATCATATTAGTACTCGTGTTGGATTTGAAGGCTGGACCGTGAATATGGGGCTTTAATCACTCTCAAGGTCACTCTAATCTATAACTATCAAGTTACTAGTCGTATAGTTAGTAATCGAAATATTACTAAACTCCTTTTGGGTTCAACCATCAGCAATTTAATGACTGCAGAAACATTATATTATGCATGTTCGAAATGCCAAACAAAGTGGGAATAATTGACCGCTCTACTAATTTCAAGTCTATAGCACAATCGCTTTTAGAGTTTTTGTAATTTTTTTCACGTGTTATTAAAAATGTTTTTGTGTTTTACACTTATAATCTTTTTAATCAAAACATTTATCTTTTCAGAAATGCCCAAAAGAAGCTTGGAAGTGCTAAAACAACAAAAAATGCGGCGAAGAAAAAGAAGATTATAGAACTGCAATAATTGTAATATATCAAACATATTTTATAGTTAAGATGATGAAATCCAAACACATTAGGTAAAATAAAAACTATATTCAATTATTAACTATCTTTTATTTATCTTTCTAATCAATGTAAGCTACAATTTGTGCAACATTATTAAAATGTGTCCCGTATTTTATTTTCAATACCCCATATGATTACCATGTAATAACACACCCATAACATACCCCCGTCCTCAGCACAACGCCTATAATTTTTAGTCATAATATTAGGAACCTATAAAAAACAATCCTTTGCGGAGAAAATTGACAATAAGTTTCCATTCTAATAAATAATAATAATTAATTATTCTATCGCTAATTGATGGATAAACATTACACATGGTAGTAATTAGCTGCACTTTTCTTGTTTGTTAATCACTACTCCATCCTAATAAGAGTACGTATAGGTCGTTAGATAAGAGTTGGCGCCTACATCATGTATATGTTACAATAAAATTGTAAATACCGTTAGATTGTAATATAACTAGCGAGATTATAAAATGTCGACAGATTGTCAAATAAACATTCTGATTACAATTTTACGAATAATTTTTACTTATGTTATAATATAATGAATGGAAATCGTTAGATTGTAAAACGGAACGCAACTCGCGCGCTGATTGGTTGAACGGCATATGCCCCGCATCGCCATATTTATTTGCTTTTTCATTTGTTATCGAATGTTGTTACTATTAAAATATCAAAATCATAAAGGTTAAATCACAAAAAAATATTAGAACACGGGAAATATGTTACAATTAAGGCTATATTATTCGGTGACTAACACTAATTTATCATACGAACTGCACTTCTTTGGCTAATCACAGATTTCTTTACTTCCACGACTATTTTATATACCGAATCTTAACTTTTGAGTTATTTTTAACACGAAATCAATTTAAAATCACCAAAACACTGTTTACATTCGTTAAGAAATTAATGAACAAACAAATATGGCGGAGCGAGGCATATGCCGTTGACGGTTCAACAAATATAGCTCGCTGCATTCCGTTTTACAATTTGACGAGTTTCAAATCGTAATATTATAATACAACGAAAAATAATGCGTATAATTGTAAGCAGAATGTTTATTTGACAATTTGTCGACATTTTATAACCTCGCTAGTTATATTACAATCTAACAGTATTTGTAATTTTACGGTGACATATACATGTCACGTTGTATGCTGTCTATGAATAAAATCATTACGTGACGTGGCACGTCATGTTCATAGACAGCCACAACCTAGTGTGAGTAATTAACTGAGGTACCTAGTGTTTTTATTATTTTTATTAATTTAATGAATTTTTGTGCAATACTTAAAAATTTTAGTGCAACTCGCTCCACCTCCATATAAACTTTAACTGTGCCTAATTTCAATCCCCTTTTTCTTTCTTCTTTTTTTTTGCATAACTTATAAATAAATATGATGGGAAAACAAATTAGTGACAGGTGTACATCCAAATTTTAGGCCATTGTCTGTCTCGGTTGACCGCTGCCCAGGGCCGAGACAAGACCGTGACACCATGACGCCTGGACGTCCGTCATTATGCATACTACTTATCAACATCTAATCTCATAAGATATATTATGTTGTTGAGGAAAATCTTACGGTCCTTATGAGTTTCATGTACTGATACAAGGTTGTTTTTGTTGTAACCTGGGGGCTTAGTTTCTAACTTATATTTGGTGCCAACCAGTATTAGGTATACTTGATCTTGATTACAGGTACTGTAAATTATTAATCTTCAATTTTGAAGTGTTTCAAATGCTATAACAAGCCTAAGATGGCCTTATATAAAAAAGTATTAGTCATCAAACCAATAAACTGCCGTAAATTTAAACGAATTTGTTAATAGAATCAGGCGTTACTTGGCGGAAATCCATAGCATACAATTTAATTAATATTATAACTAGCAATATCCCGCGAAAATGTACCCACAACCTGCAAGCGAATGTGTGAGTGCACGCATAAGCATGTGTAAAGCACCCCTCACACTGATTATGCGTACACCCAGAAAACAAGATCGTGCAAACACCACCACCACACAAGCAACAATGTCGGCAAGATCGTGCAAGGTCCCACACCGCCATGCAGGTTGCAAAACTCAACGCGAGTTTCGCCCCGAAGCCGGAGCATCCTCAGGAAGTGGACCTGCGAACAAAGTTCGTTAGTATAGCCGCCAGCTAAACCAATTTGAAAATGGTTGATTCGGAGATAACAATAAAAATTGATAGTAAATAAAAAGGATAATATGGTTAAGGGTTTACTAGCCAATGAAATCAAGGGTACTTCTTCCGGTTATTCATTTAACCCTGAAAGGGTAGCTTTGAGGTCGTTAAAACAAACAATAGATAATAATGGCTTGGTTATATCTAAAGCGGATAAGGGTAACACAATAGTGGTGGTATGGTTTGCTAAATATCCACAAAACTGATATTCCCATGCGTCCAGTTGTCCTATACATAGGTGCACCGGCATACGAGTTGGCAAAGTCATTACATTATTAAACAAAAGCTTTCATTTCAGCCACCTTTTGTGGGGTGGTGGTGTTTGCACGATCTTGTTTCTGAGTGTACACATATATACACTGAGTGTATAAGCAGTGTGGAAGGAGGAGGTGCTCAGGCTTATGCGTGCACGCACACATTTGCTTCCAGGTTGTGGGTATATTTTCGCGGGATATTGCTAGATATAATATTAATTACATCGGAATAGCGTACCTTTTAAGCTACACCTGTAATTAAAATTAAACTAATTTGTGATTGACAGACGTATGGACCACGTCTTTACCATGGAAGAAAAGCTGAAACCCTGGGTTTTTATTTTTATACAAATCTTTCTCTTGGAATTTGTTCAATATATTGTAGTATATTCAATACTAAAGAAAATCTAGAAATTCTAGACTAGAGATAGTTTTATGCGCTTTATTTTTTCTTTTGCTATATGTGTTTTTCCTTATGCTACTTTTATAGATAATTATTTTCTTAACGCATACAACTCTTACAATTTACATAAATACATTAAAACTTCATTTGCAACACAATTTTTTATTTCCTTACAAAAGTGAGCTACAAATCGTAAGACATTTCTGATAGTCGGGGAGCCTAGAATGCTTCTTTCAGCGCCGCGGAAATCCATTAGGATTAGTCGATTAGATTATAAAAAGACTAAAATGGTCCTATAGTGTTTCTACTTTTAGCGGTGGGGGAATCGTTCACACGGTTTCAAAGTTGTAAAAAACCATGACATGGACATGCTGAAGCGCGTCAGTTAATAGCATTGTTCATGCCCATGCACCAACAAGTCTCGGATATGAAATATATTATTAATGGGCGAAAAAATTAAAAAAAATGGTTTTCCGCGATCGCGGAAATACATTTTTTTTTGATTATATATATATATATATATATATATATATATATATATATATATATATTTTAATTTTAATTATATATCGAGTATATATGTACCAAAATCCGTTCCCCCTTCGGCCCTCTTCGGCTAGGGAGCCTGGTTAGGGAACCATGACACTTTTTCTGCATTCAGCAATTAAAATAGTGTTGGGCATTTAAAAATTCATTAGTAGTCAAAGAATGAGGTGCTTGCGGTGTGCAGCTATGCAATTGTAGCCACTAGTTCATCGTTATTTATTCCTCTTTTACGCCGCCGTGTGGTTCCATAAAATATATTATGAGTCATCATCATTATCATCGGGTATCGACTACAGAGGGGTAACCTAACGTTGCCGGTCTTATAAACCCGCAGGGCCTCACTTTTGACGATTTCAAGCTCCACACATCTACAAATGTTCATCATCATCACTACAGCTTATCGTCGTCCACTGCTAAACGTAGGCCTCATCAATGGGTGCCAACCATCCAATCTCCGGCAGCCCTCATCCATCCTCTGCCAGTCACTTTCTTCAAATAGTCGGTCCATCGTGCCGCAGGACGTCCTACACTACCTTTGTCTGCTCCATCGACCATCTGTCCGTCTTCAGACATGGCCGGCCCACTTCCACTTCAGCGTGCTAATTCTCTGGCGAATGACATCGTTACGAATTTTATCTTACAAATTTATACCCCTTAAAAATAGAAATAATATTAGATATATAAAATATTCATATTAATTATCCAATCATCCAATTTTTTTTATATGCAAGGTTTTGCATACGGCAATATGCAAATTACCTATAACTTATCAACCATATTTTAATAGTACTATGTGCAATTTAAAAGTAACGAGTATTTTATGATTGGCCCGTATTTACGGGCTTAACAACGATTATCTGAAGTAACGACGGGTGAAATCGCCTCGAAATTCACACATGTTTACTTATGAGAGCGTCCAAAAATGACCTACAATAATACACAAACCGGTGAAAAGCGAGTCGGACTTGCGCACGAAGGGTTCCGTACAAAACGGCAAAAAAACATTAGCTGTGTGGGAGCCCCCATTAAATATTTATTTTATTCTGTTTTTAGTATTTGTTGCTATAGCAGCAACAGAAATACATCATCTGTGAAAATTTCAACTGTCAATTGTCAATTCAACTGTCAATTCAATATACGCACGGGCAGACAGACAAACAGACAGACAGCGAGGTCTATGTAATAGGGACCCGTTTTCACCCTTTGGATATGGAACCCTAAAAGTTTTGCGGGAGTCTGAAAAGTAGTAAGGCCACGTTTCCACAATAGTTTTTTATTGTCACCACAGAAAAAACAGCACTGTAAATAGAACGCTGGGCTAATACAATAGAGTGGAAAATCGAAGTGTCAAGTGTCAAATGTCAGATTTGACAACTCTACACAATTTTCAGCTCTATTGTATTAGCGCACAGTTCTATTTACAGTACTGTTTTTTTTTTGTCGCGACCACTAAAAAGCGGAACGAGTGCTAGAGGCAGTGGAGCGGCGCGGGCGGAAATGTTTGTCATTCGACAATCGTTGATATTCAAAGACCCTCCTCTTCACCACCGCCGACACCATGCTCCCAAGGATCATCGCACAGCTGGAGCAGCCACGCATTCGCCAGCGAACCCCTTGGGCATGCCCAAAAACCGATAACTCACGGTCTGCTGGCGATAACAGAGCCTGAATCTCATGCAATCGAGAAAAGTTCACATTCGTAAAAAAACGTAATTCGAATTTTTACACAGTTTGTACATTCTACTTGTACTTCACCATTGAAATCTAGTAACATTTGCTCTCGTACTATTTCGATTGATAAGTGCTAAGAATGCACAAACTTTCTTACGCTTAAAAAAAACAATTTTTTATTTGAATGTGATCTTTTCTCTGTTGCATGAGAATCGGCAACTATAAGCTGCAAATATAAAATCTCTATACAATCTGCTCTATACCATCGTGCGCGTATAAATAATCTTCGGTCGTTGGCGATGGTCTAGAGGCGGCAAGACAACTTTTATGTGTCTGTAGCTCCGGAATGCAGTGCTACACATTTAGGTGCTTGGTAATAGATACTCAATATCCCACAATTCATTGACTAGACTGAAATACAATTACTAAGTGGTAGAATTTTTTGCTTTTTTCTGAATTACATGTTTGTGTACAACGCTGAGGCGCTGTTCCAATTTAATAGAATGCATATCTAAACTTAAAGCACAGTTTGAAGAAAGAGGAACAATTAAGCAGGTACAGCAGCTTTCGATTTGATTTCACAACTACAAGCATACGGTGTGTCCACGATTGTGTGGAAAATTGTGGGCCGTTGAAGGAGACGTTAAAATTTTCAAATTCGGTTTGAATTGGATCGTTCTATGTAAGCTATTTCTCCGTATGTAAGTATCTACATTTTCTACTCTGTGCTTGGCTTCGCTTGTGGTGTAAAAACTTTGACCACGATTCGATTCAACCACAGAACGATAAACAGGATATTCCTATATAAAATACGTGTGAAAAAGTTATAATTTCATGTCTTTTAGCACACACACTATTACAAACGTGTCAGTGCAAAATATCAGGAATTTATTTTTACTATTTGTTTGTTGCTATAAATGTTTATCAAAACTCACGATCGCCCTGTAGTCAAAATTCGAATAAAATTAATTTAATTTTTAGCGTCATTTCACACCGGGACAAGACACGGCGCAGCATTTTCAATATTGAACTTTATTACACACAAGATACACTTTTCATTGCAAGAGTAGCGCGGCGCCACTCGTGCAATGAAACGTGTATCTTTTTATGTAGTTAATAAAATTAAATTTTGAATCGCTATTGTTTTTAGATAGCTAATAAAAAATAGTTAAGTTTCAACTTTTTAGGGATTTTTAGTCAAACCTCGAAGTAAAATTGTCTATAAATGTTGTCTATTAAATGTGAAAGATTCAGATTAATAACTATGAATTGCATAGATATAAGTGTATATTAGTAGGAGAAGAAAATATTATGTCGTTCCTTATTCTCCTTACGGCAGATGCTGAGGGGGAAGAAAGAGATGTCTAATAGCAAGTTAGGCAATCCATTCACATCCCAAATTTGTCAAGGTGTCCCTAGCCTTTGTTGAAGCTTACCATACGCAAATTACATTTAAATTGCTATCAATTTAAGATATTATTATTTACATTCGTATTATATAAACCACCAAAATGACAACCAAAGTCTCTACTTTGGTTGTTATTTTTGTCGTTTTTCGCTATAAAGGCTCCCCCCACACCGATTTCGGTGACGGTGGCCGGTTTCATTGAAACCAGGCCGGCTACGCAGGAGTTATTTTATAGTGCCCAAGTGTGTGTGCAGTACACAAGAGCACTCTCTTTTCCTTTACTCTCATAACGGATAAATGACACGACTGGAGAGAGATCAGGTGCAGGTCCAACTTTTTACATGCCCATCCGATACATGGATTATCTTTCTTGTCAGACAATCAGGTGATCAGAGCCTGCATTGTTCTAACCAAACTTGGAAACAACATTTTTTGTTGTTCCAATGCGGGAATTGAACCCACGACCTCAGAATCGAGAGCCAAGCTCTAAACCACTGGACCGCGGCCAGGCCGGGCCGGGCAGGCAGACCGGGCCTTCCATGTATATTTTTCTTCCAAAGTGAAAGACAGATTGACAAACATATTATGATAAAATTAATGTGTAATAAAACACAGTAGTGTGTAATGTGTTTTTATTAATGAAATGTATTTTTGAGCGTCATTATAAGAAAATAATATAAGCTTTCTGCTCTACTGCTCCATAATACTATAAATTGCCAAATTTCATACTCCTCTATCCGCATAATTTTCACAAAAAGGGATACAAAGATTTTGCTCCACGTATTTCAAGAGATCCCAGGCACTACAGCATTTCAATAGTTACTTCGCTCGGAGAATACTATATAAATCATCCAATAACGGATGAAAAAGTTATAGTTTATAATTGTTATCGCTACCTCAGTAATTATCTTACACTATCTACCGTGCGTTTGATTTAATTTTATTAGACGTTTGACGTGTGTCAATCTGTCACAACATTTAAAAAAAAATTCGAAGATGCAAAATAATAAATAAGAAGTAGTTATATGTTTCAATACAAAAAATAATATTAGCTTTCTGCACTACTGCTTCTTTCCATAATACTATAAATTGCCAAATTTCATACTCCTCTGTTTGCATAATTTTACAAAAAGGGATACAAATTTTTTGCTTCACGTATTAATATAATACTAGAGGTCGCCCTGTGGTCTAAATTCGACCATAATTCATGTTTTAATTTTTAAGTTTCAAGTTTGTTAGGTTTCTTTTGCCTCTTAGATACGGAATTAAAATTATACCCCTATTTCCGGTCCGGTTTTCCTTCAGTTTGGCCTGAACGGATGCATAATCGTATCGTCTGTGTGCAATTTCGAGATCGGTCGGATGGGCTGAAGCCTTAATATAATAATAATTAAATAATACTTAAATTAAATAATTAATAATAGCACTTTAACGAATGTTAAAGTTCTGCCAGGTCTGTTATTGCGAAACTACTAAACTCGCGTCGATTTCTACTAAATACAGTAAAACAGTAAACTATCAAAAAAGCTACTCAACTTAGGAATCCCTAAATCCCCCAAAAAACCACTGCATTTAAGGTTTTTTAAAGTTAAAGAAAGTTTTATTATTTATTGAATTATATTATAAATTTTATCGTTAAATATAAAATATACTAGGAAATATTACGTATATAGTAAGTAAACGGGTAGTTTTAAGCAAATTACCGATGAATGCTACAATGTATTACAATGTATATAAATAAATTCCTTCTAAGGAGGGAATAAAATACTTAATTAATTAGTAAAACTTTGTAAAATAACTAAGTTGGCAACATTAATTCTGGACTGAACGGATGGACTGAACGGACCATGTGTGACAAATCGCTTCAGTTCTCGCAAGAGCCGCGGAGAATCGTGTACAAGAGTAGCGAGCTTACATTAATAAACACGACTGTAGCTCGCGGCAAACCAGAACGAACTGATGCGATTTTTCCGTGTGTGTGCTCGAATTCATTCAGGCCGAAATGACGTCAGTTGGGGCGGATGCGATTTTTTTCCGTGTATGTGCTCGAATCCGTTCAGGCCGAACTGACGTCAGTTCTAACTGAAACGATCGGCCTCTCGTCTGTGGGAGCCAAGGTGGCGAGTATGTACCTACGTAGTGAGCGAGTATGTACCAGTAGCTTAAAAAATTATAATATTACTACCTTTATCCCACGGGAAGACTACTTTTTGGGATAAAATGCCTATGTGTTAATAGAAATCTTAAACAACTACCACACTAAATTTCAATGAAATCCGTTCAGTAGTTTTTGCGTGAACGAGTAACAAACATCCAAACATCCATCCTCACAAAATTTCACATTTAATAGTAGTATATAAGACTTGTAAGATACTTATAGATTATAGATTTCGGAAACCAGTGACAATTGCTCACGGGAAATGAAAATGTTACAGATAACTAATAACCGGTTTTCCTACTGAAGCGCACGCCATGTTCTTTATAATAATATGACAGTTACATAATTATTTGTATTTATTATACCTACTACTTAAATAGACGAAAATGATTACGGGTTACTTTTATGTGTACATGTCATGCCTTTTGTTTGTAATGGTTTTTCCCCGTGAATTACGGTTTTTGATATTTTCTACCGCTAGGGGGCAGACCCAACTCACGCAAAGCATCTTGTGGCGTAAGTGTTATCAAAAACGGTCAATAATAATTTTCGATTATTTTTCCTGGCGGCGGCGGCGGCGCGGCGGCGCTTGGTAGCCCGACGGTCCTTGTCGTGTCAAAAAGCTGTCATATGTCACGAATTCAAAAAACCCTCATTCAGAACTCGGTTGTTTCCTACGCTGGCTTTAAACATTGTTCATAACTTTGACCATGGATGGCGCTAAAATATAATGGGTCCTATTTAATTCGACTCAATCTATACTAATCTTAAATATATTAGGTTATTACATATGAAATTGGCGTTTTGTAAAGGAGGAACATAAAGTCGATTTTTTTTAAACATAATATATTTATTTAATCAAAGTATATATCATCGCTATCTATGCATTTTTACCGTCTCATAGGTAGTTCATTGATTCCTTTACTAAAAAAAACCATTCGGACAGGAATCAATAAAATCTTTGAAGGCGCTTTGGACTGCCCATCGGAGTTGAATCTTTTCCCTTGTAAGAAGTTATCCAAATTTCGAAAAAAATGGTATTCTGTTGGAGCAAGGTCCGGGGAGTACGGTGGATGTCTTAGACATTCCAATTGAAGCTCCTCTAATTTGGTAGCCGTCTGTTGTGCAGTGTGTGGTCTAGCTTGTCCTGAAGGAGCAGTGGCCTAGAGCGAATGAACAACCTCGGTTGTTTAGCAACTAGCTTTTCCATCATGATATTCCATATTGCAGTTGCTGGCAATATACATCTGCCGTAATCTCACTGAAGACCGCCATAATTAAAGAAGAGTTTTGACGTTCTGTTGCATCGTGACAAACATGAGTGAAATTTTATTTATCGTAATTTTAATGGAACTGCACTGATATTATTTTAATTATCATTAATTATAGTTTATATAAGAGCTCCGTGGCCTAATGGATAGACCGTTTAATTTGCACTCGAGAGAGTGCGGGTTTCGATTCCCAGGTTGTGGCGTGTACCAATGAGACTTTTTCAGCCCCAGACGTATTGACCGGTCATTCCTTTGGACTAGGCTGACTGTGTTGTGAGAATGCCGTATGTGATTGGGCAACCATACGACATTTAAAAACCGACTGTCCCAGGCACTACAGTTTTTCAAGAGTGGTTACTTCGCTCGGAGAATCCTTACTTAATATTATAAATGTGAAAGCGTGGATGTTTGTTACGCTTCCACACGAAAACTACCGAACGGATTTTGATGAAATTTGGTATGGTTCTAGTTTAGACTCTGTATTAAAACATAGGCTACTTTTTATCCCGAAAAAGTAGTGTTCCCGAGGGATACTATATTTACGCGGGCGGAGTCGCGAGCAACAGCTAGTACTGTATAAATCATCCAATAACTAGAACATAAATTCAATCCATCCAATAACATAAATAAAAAATAACTAGAACTAAACAGGCCTAGTTATAGTTTATAATTGTTATCGCTACCTCAGTAATCATCTTACACTATCTACCGTGCGTTTGATTTAATTTTATTAGACGTTTGACGTGTGTCAATCTGTCACAACATTTATTTTTTTTTTTTTTCTATCGAAGAGGCAAAATAATAAATAAGAAGATACTTATATGTTTCAATATAAAAAATAATATAGCTGTCTCACAGATTATCGCGCGTTCTGACCTACATCGTATATTCTGTGAAAACGCTCTAATACGTTAGCAAAAAATACGTTTTCACGGTTCTGGACCTATTATATATAAGGACCATTCTCACGGTCTAGTCTGCAAATTCAGCAGCCTGTCAATAATTTCTTTATATCTTTTCATCTGTTATCTGTAAATAGTAATAAATATCCAGGCGGATTTACTAGACGGCTGAGTACGCTGAAGCCTTGGGCGGCAAATTTTAGGGGGTGGCAAATGTGGCCTAGTTTTTTTATCATACAGAACTATAAAAAGAAAAATTATTTGCATACAAAAATTATTCTTGAAAATTTAACAAAAAAATAATAATATTTTAGTACTTACCAGTATACTTTACACTCTAACGTCTGAATACAAAAAATTACTAACCGCTCTGTAAACCATACTTTTGCGGTAATATACGATGCAAAATAATATAAAAGTATTTCAATATTATAAAATACAATTAAATTCAATATTTTATGATGAGAGCGGCGAGCGGCGGCGAGCTCTTTTGGTATTGAGAAGATATGCTACTCTGCAGATTTTGACATTATGTTACTATGTGTCATTTGTTTTCGTCCATAGGGATTTACCCAATAGAAACCTGCAAAATTAGAGACATTCTTGCTCGCTCGCTCCGCTCGCTCGCTTTCAACGTACAGAACATAATAATGTTATTTCTAATATTTACTAGTCTATGGTCTATTATGCGCTGTTTATTATTCCAAGTAAAAAACCCTTTTGTTAGAAAATAAACCAGAACAATTTTAAAAAGATATATCCTGCGAATTTAGGGAAATTTTTGCTCGTTCGCTCCAGTCACTCGCTTTTAATGTACAAAACATAATAATATTATCATACTAATATATTTTGCGCTGTTGTTTTTATTCAAAAAGCTATTTGGTACAAATTTCAACCTGCAGGCTTAGCATGCGCACCCTATAAACGCCGAAGAATGGACAAAATGACAGATTGAAGAAACATTAATACCATTCGGAGAAAAATAGGTCTTATTGTATGGCAGCAAGATCGACGCATCGTCGTTATGAGAAACAACATTTCTTTTCTTCCCATGCATGACCTCACATAATGGACTCTTTTGACAGCTAAAATAGAAACGTTTTTTTAATTCAATGTCAAATAGTCTTAAAATAATGTCAACTACTCCACATCATGGCGCTCCTAGACAAATAGTTTATTTACGTTTAGTCATTTACTTGGATATTTGTTCGTTTTCGACAGAAGATTTCCCGGCAGCCATGTTAAAAATATGGCTGTTTAGTAATGTTGACTTCTATTAACGACCTTGTTACCAGGGATTAAGTACTATTTTGCATCGAACTATTTGGTTAGAATATTTCTTCTTTAAATTTATTTCTTCGAGTCGCCATGCTTAGCCCGCAGGACATACTTATTCAATACTCTTGACTAGTATACGAAGAGTAATTTAGAGAAGGAAGTTTGGGGGAGGGGTAAAAACTGAATAGCGTAAGGGCGGCAAATGTGTAAATACGGCACTGTAAATATTATAAAAAGAAATAACACATTTTATTGCGTCATATATCTAAGAGGCACAAAAACCCTAAAAATTGTAATTATTTTTTTTTATATGTATTATAATCGAATTTCAACCACAGGGCGATCTCTAGTATTTTATAAAAAGGGGAGATTTGATTGTTTGTATATTTGTTTGCATTGAATAGGCTCCGAAACTAATGCACCGAGTTTGATGAAATTTGGCACAGATATAGAGTAAACCACGGGGGAAGACATAGCCTACTTTTTGTCTTTGCAAAATGTACGGTTCCCGTGGGATTTCTTTTTGTGCGCACGAAGTCGCAGGCATCTAGTCTAATATTTAATAGTAGTAAAGAAATACAGTTTTCAACAAAACATTTCTCTTGCCGCATGCGTCACGTCTGATGGTAAACGTTTACGCCCTCATGGACATCCGGAACACCTGAGTAGTTTCAGATGTGTCGTCGGTCTTTTGAATGGGACCTGTGGTACTTCTGCTTACTCGAAACACACCAAAATCATTTCTTAAGGAAGAAAGTAATTTTCATTTTAAGAAAGTATTCCTTAATAATTACAATGCTTGGGTTAATATTAATGTTATGTAATTAGACATGAGGCGAAATCATGTGGCTTAGGGTCAGTTCACACCAAAACGAGATGCCGGGACGTCTCTTTAAAATGGTCGCGGAATTAAATCGGAACGTGACGATACGTGACGCGGCGCTGCATGCTCTCACAATATCTTAGTTTGAAATAATAAACTTAATCATAATAAACAAGAGAACTAATATATACTTAATGACAATGAAACAGTAAAAGTAAGTCATATTTCTTGGGGGTTTCCTGAAAATCTTATATTACCAATAGAAATAAGAAACAACAACTTCCGCCGGTAGCCGTTGATCACAGTTCTCCTTAGTTGAGTCATACAATTTCGGTGAGGTCTCATCAATTCTTATATATATTATTATATTTCAGATAATAAAAGTAATGTAACTCGATAATTTTGTTTTTCGTTTTGTTTTTACGACAGGTAGTAATTTTTTATTAATTTAATGTAAACTATAAAAACTTATATGATATCATCGCGTGTAGGTTAATTTAATATTAAACTAAAATTCATATTGTCGAATATTTCTATACATAAACAAAGTAAAAAAGTCTATGAAAATATTATATCTGGCTGTACCCAACAGGTGTTATTCTGTCATAACAGCTATTTAACTGGAATAAATAAATAATTCTGCCTACAAACACCTACAGTTTGTACACCAACATTACACCTACAACCTACACCTACTACCTACACCTACTAACTACACCTACAATCTACACCTACTACCTACCCTTACAACCTACGGTTGATGTAAGAAAAAGTTATCGATCACTGATGGTTGAAGATTATTTCAATACTAATATCACTATTAAACAATTTGGGGTTAGTGTTTGAAGGGTGAAAATTGAGGGTTATATATTTTTATTGTTATGCCAATTGCTGTCATGAAATAATAAAAATAAATAAAAAGTGACAAAATATATAGACATTTTGGGTGGCCCACCCTTATCACTTAGGGGTATGAAAAATACCTTACAACCTATTCTCACACCTACCGAATACACTTGCATTATTTTAGAAAAATCGGTTAAGCCGTTTCGGAGGAGTTCTTAAACAAAGTCTTTTTTCTCGTATTTTATATTTAATATTTCTTTATATTTAAAATACGGTACGACCACATCATTTGTCTCAATGTAAAGCCAGTCAATCAGAGCTCAAAATAAAAAGCAGTACTTAGTCACGATCACTAACATTTATAAGTACAGTAATACCATACTGCTAATGGCCCTCGGCAATCGTCCTTTTTCTATGGAAATGACAGGCGATGTATGAAAAACAACGATTTCCAAAAGTCATTGAGTCCGTGGTTCTACATACTGTACGTATAAAATTTCAAAAGTAAATAAAATATGTTGAAACAAAGAATTGCTTGCGACTGTAGTGTTATCGAAATATTTTATAACTTGCCTTATCATAATTTTTTCTCTCGCACAGAGAATCATAATATTATTTGACTTTTTAGAGTTCCGTGACCAAAAGGTAAAACGCCGCCGTGACTCCCGCAACTCACTTATTCGCTCCGCTCACTTTTTCTATTTTACAGCTTAAAATCTGATCAAACTCTAAGCCTTGAGAGACAGTGCTTCGGAAAAGTACAATAAAATTAACAGAACGTCGAAAATATACTTCGATTAAAATGAGTTTAAGCCTAACCCTTATGGGCTTAACCTTAAAAACTATGCTCATGTATATTAGAAGAAAACATTCGGGTTCAAAGGTTCGGTTCAAATAACGAATGAGCGGAGGAGGGCGAGAAAATGTTTGCATAATAATTTAAAATTTAAGAAATCCTGTTTGAAAACACTTCAAAAAAATTAAAACATTTATATTTGTTTTTAATTTACATATTAATAAAAATAAAAAGTTGAATCCGCGACAACCTGCCACCCCACGCCATGGCCCTTTTGGCACTACGTTAAATACGCCGCTGCGAGGGCCCGGTTAGACCACCAAGGATTTAAACGAACGATTTTCCAGTCACCGCAGTGTCCCTTGATGGGAAAAGCTTCATTTAGAGCGGCATGCACGGGCACTGTAACTTACATATTATCGTTGAATGGACATACACTACTATATTATGCCACAGTTTCGCTAACCACTTAAGTTTAATACCAATATTTACCTTCAAAATACGAGATGTGTTAGATATCGTTGGACAGGTGTTAGAATTTTATGTAGAGCATTAAGGGATGGTGCTAAGAACACGAAATAGCAAAGGTGTAAGAAAATTCTCCAAAAACCTTATTACTTCAAGCAAAGTTACACGCAACTTCTAACAGCATTACACGTCACATCTATCTCAAAAGAAAATTATACGTCAGAAATCAGGATGGTCAGATAAAAAAGCATCTATTAAAGTGGGTAACGTGACACCTTGGTCGTTTCCCGTGAACGGCCATGGTCGCCTCTATATAAACATGCGGCTGGCAGCGCGACACACACAAGCGAGCGAACATGTTTGGCGCTAAATTCATTTTCGTTTCGCTCGCGGTCTTTCAGGTAAGGAAATAAAATATTAAAAAAAAAAAACCTTTTTTTGTGGTTATTATTATTTAGCAATCACTAAATAGTGGATCGAGATGTAATATTTTACTAAACTTTAAAAATCTTAAAATAAAAATATTTCAACATTAATTTATTCACAAATGATGATCAAACTCTAATCAAAAAAGTGTTTTTTTATTTTATATTTAAGTTGTACATGTAGTGCGACGCAAATCATAGACTATACTGGGCCTATAGTCAAGATGCATTCGATAATTTCGACGGTAAAGTTCGAAAACAAAATGTATGGGATTTGACGTAAGGCATCGCAAGCGACATGTCACTTAGCGGTGACTTATGTCAAATCCCGTACATTTTTGATTTAGAACTACGCTGTCGAAATTATCGAATGCAACTTGACTAAAGACCCTGGATACTTTAATAACGAACCTTCATCCTTTGAGGGTTTTTTTTGTTATATTTTTTTTTTCTGCAGGTTGTGTACTCTGCGGACGTACCACTTCAATGCAGAGGTCCACCACCCGGCGTGGTAAGTAAATATTTTTATTTACTTAAAACTATCTTTTTTCCAATTTACTATTTTTAATTCTAAGAATCAGTATATTTCCAAACTTGAATTTTGGAGATTTTTATTTGCCTAGAGCCTTAAATATTTTTTGTTCTGCAGACTAATCCCCGCGAATGTTGCCAAATTCCCAAAATCTTCTCTGAAGAGGACCTGGCATCATGCGGGATTGATAAGCCCGATGTGAGCAAACTCGGCCCGCCCGCGTTCCCGCGTCCTCATGATGTGAGTAAACAAATTTACGTTTTATTAAATGATTTTCATAAAAATTACGATTCATTTTTTTAACCATTTTTTTTATTTTCTTTAGTGCAAAAAATCCATCTGCATGCTGAGCAAGAAGAATCTTATCACAGACGGAGATAAAATTGACAAGGACGCTGGCAAGGCTTTCCTAGACAAGTACACTGAGGACAACCCCGAATTCTCTGATGCTATCAATATTGCCAAAGACAAGTGTCTGGCACCTGAAGGCCCAGGAGGTCCAAAGGAGATCTGCGAACCTGACAGAACCATCTTCTGTCTCACACACGTGCTGTTCGAGGTGAGTTTTATTGGATTTTATTTAAAGATAAGCACCGGCTAAAACTTACCTTTTCGACTTATCCTCATTTATAAAATTTCTAGCTGTTGCCCGCGGCTCCGCCCGCTTAAATACAGTATCCCACGGGAACACTGTACTTTTTCGGGATAAAAAGTAGCCTATGTTTTATTTAATCCAGAGCCTAAACTACTACCATACCAAATTTCATCGAAATCCGTTCAGTAGTTTTTGCGTAAAAAAAAGTAACAAACATCCATCCATTCTCACAAACTTTCACATTTATAATATATACTAGGATAATAGGAATATATACTAGGATAATAGGATAATAGGAATATTATATACTAGGATATACATCGCCCACTCCATTTATTTATTTATTTCATCCTTTTTTTCAGACTTTATTTCATAAATAGAAGTTAAAGCTTATATTTATGCAACTGTTTTAAATCTTTATTATTTTAAACATCTTATTTTTTCAGAACTGTCCAACTTGGGTAGAAAACGACAACTGCAAGAAACTCAAAGATCATATTGAGGAGTGCAAACCATACAGACCCCAAAAGTAAAAAATGAGCTTTTTATTCGGACTTTTTCAAAAATTGGACTATACAAAATTTTAATGACAAAATAAATTTATTTTTTTTATTTGTAAATATCTATTTTGTTATTTTTATAAATCGTAAAAGTACCCTAATATATTTTTGGGCTCCGTACCTCAAAAGGAAAAAACGAAACCCTTATAAGATCACTTTGTTTTTCGTCCCTCCGTCTGTCTGTCTGTCAAGACTCTTTATTTTGGTAACGCGTGCAGGTATCGAGTTGAAATTAGAACTATATTATACTCAGGTCTACAGACCCTGCTGTGAAATAAGCTAGACTTCTAAGTTAACTTAAAATAACCTAACCAAGAGCTTGTCAGGACATGTCTAAGGAGGGTTCCGTAACTATCAACACGCAATAGGTTTTCTATTTATTACACCAAATGTTAATGTCCGATTTTACTCAAAATAATTTTCCTAAAGTGTTTTTAGCATGATCTATCAGGATGAAAACTTACTTAAGTTTCTATCTCCTATAGTTTAGAAATGCCAGAAAATACACTAACTTATAAACCACTTTGGAGGCCGATTACTCGAAAGTGGTCGACTTTGTAAAAAAGTAATGTATGAAACCTTGCTTTCATTTTACATATTTAACGATATCCCACACGATAGGGTAGAATGAAAAAATATTTTTCATACCAACTTCAAATTTATGGAGAACCCTACTCCTAAAATATAAAATTATTATTATTTTATGATGCTAAAACCAAGATCTATACACAATCTATAACAATAGCAAATTTCATCCATTAATATTCACAATTACAGTAGCTAGAAGCGCGGACAGACAGACAGACGGACGGACAGAGTGAAACTATAATGGTTCTTTATGTATTACGGAACCTTACGAAGATGCTGTTTTTGCCATAAAAAAACGCGTATTTTGACATCCTCAAGGGAATCAAAATTCATAGGGTACTTCCCGTTCGCTCGATAAATACTCAAAGTAAAAGAAAAAATCTTAAAACACATTTGGAATTAAATCATAAAAAATAGGGCCTCTAAGGTCTAAGAGGGGTTTGGAATTTCTTTCGGAAAAAATATAAGTACTAAAATTTCCCCCTAATTTATTCGCCCGTTTACCAGCGCGTCCATACTTACACAGGCACACAATACGACTATTCCCTAGACATATTATTTATGCATTGCACATATTCGTAATTAATTTTCAAAATATGAAATGAAGCTGTTTATAAATTTCAAATGTTATTTCAACAAATCAACTTCCATATCTTCCATATCTGGGGGCACAGTAGTGCTCTCGCCAAGCGAAGCACAAAGGCAATTACCTACTCACCTTTTCTCGAAGTATTATGTCAATTTTTTAACCCTTGTAACTTGGGTTTGATTATACCGGACGATCGAATTTTTTTGAATATGTTACCAGTGGCGGATTTATTAAACATATATTTCCCTACTCATAAAAATATTTACCTAACTGATTAGTTATTCAATGTGGCTGTCTTTGTCTGGTACGTTGGAAAAGCCACTTGACAAACAATACATCAATATTGAGTAGCTAATCAGTTGTGCAAATGTTATTAATATGGGGAGCAAAGTTTAAATTGCATAAGATTTTATTGATATAAAAAAATCCATATATCGTCACTGATGGTCATCAAAATTCATAGGGTTCTTCCAAATGTCCTAAAAAGCTGAAATTTGGTATGTAAGCTAGTCACAAAGAATATATTTTTTTAAACTTGGAACTTTTATCCACTAATCTTAAAAAAGAGGATAGAATTTTGTATGAGACTTCCGCAAATTTTGATGCTAGAGGTCTAAAAATCGATAATATAAATAATAAAAATATTGTCAGCAACAAACAAAAAATTTAAATTATATCAAGATAAGACCGAGACTCGCACTATCTAAAAGTTAACTCTACACCTTAGTCAAAAATATGGCTTGGCTATTTCGTTACTACATCAGAAAGTATAACAGAAAATTAGTGAACAGTAAATAAATATTTTTTCACCTTACGCTCATGTGAATATAACGAAATGGCCAAGCCACATATTATTTTGACTAAGGTATAGAGTTTGTGAAGCAAGGACTTGTAGAGTTAAGGCGTGTAAAGTCAGAAGCTTGGCTCTAGATGAGGTCTTTGTGTGTGCGAGTCATTTGGTCTCGTCTTGGCATCATTTTACACAAAAATATTTTTAGTGTAGTATCTTACGATAACAATTCAGTCATTTGCCAACACATTCGTTTTATATTCAGTCATAAAATTTGGAATTTCATTGTGAATAAAATGATAAATATATGTTACCTTCCTGTGTTTGCTTCTTTAGTAATTTTAGATATAGTAAGTATATAATCTCTTTTTAACTTTCAAAAAAGGAGGTGGATATTAACTATTAAAACAAATAATTAAATTTTAAGGGCAGTTGGGGCTAGATGGACTATGGGCAGTGGAAGCATTTTGACTCATAAAAAGTATGTTTCTCTTGACCCGGATGGAAAATGTTCCTCTTGCCCCAACTAACCAAACATAGTACATGTTGACGACCTCTGTGGCTCATGGTTAGCACGTCGGCGTTAAAGATGGAGGTCGTGGACTCGAATCCCGCCGAAGGACTAAAAATTTAACTGTGTTCCTGAGTTTTGGATCTGTATTAAATATATTTATAGTAGGATAAAAATCTTAAATAATAATAATATCTATGGACGCTTGCACTTCACACCACATCAATCTGCGATGCTATTATGAACTTTAACTTTCGTTGGTCATAGTCATCATTTTGACATTACAACTTTTTAAAAACACAATTTAAAAAGTTAAAGTTTCAAAAAAGATTGCGCAAGCCTACGGGCATGTCCAACTAAATTAACTTTTTTAACTTAGTATACTTTTTTAACTTACTCTGTGAGCCACTTCATTCTTGTCTCTTGATTTATTCGTTCTTGTCAGTCGTAATAAATGTTGTGGCCTGTGAGTTTACAAAACAATTCAAAAATGTTTTGTTCTTTCGGCGGGAATCGAACCCGCGACCCACCGGCTTGAGCACCAATATGCTCAACCACTGAGCCACAGAGTTTGTCATCGTATATATATACAAAAAGATAAAAGATAAATATATATTAATTCGTAATAATAAATGATTTACTTTTATTATTATGTTTTGTAGATGTTTTGTAAGGATATATTTGATATACCACCATTACCGAGACCAGAAAATTGCATACAAATGGACGATATTATGGTAAGTAAAGGATAAAAGTTAAAATAAGCATAATAAATGTGAAAGTTTGTGAGGATCTATGGATGTATGTTTCATTTCAAATTTCATTAAAACCCGTTCAGCAATCAGCACTGGCTACTTTTCATCCCGAAAATGTACAGTACAGTGTTCCCGAGGGACATTTATGCGGGCGAAACCGCGGACAAAAGCTAGTTTTAAATGTGACTAAGCCCAATGATTTTCAAGTATTATATTAAGGCAATAAGGCAATCATGACTAAACCTAAACATTTCTGGATGGCTATCAGTGGCGATGGGTTCCTATAACTCCATTCCTACCGGCTTCACTTACCATTATACAGGTTAGGCCTTCGCTATGAAGGAGAACCAGCCTTCGCCACATATGACTATGCTCATACTTTGTTCGTATTGCTAATTGAGAAACTTTTCATCCAGTATTGGATGATTTATACAGTATTCTCTGAGCGAAGTAACCACTCTTGAAATACTGCAGTGCCTGGGACAGTTTTTAAAATGTCGTATAGTTGCCCAAGCACATACGGCATTCTCACAACATAGCCAGCCTAGTCCAGAGGTGTGACTGGTATAATCACGGATAAGATAAATGAGGTTGGATTGGCAATGTGCGCGGGGCAGACGCGCCACAAGTATGATTAAACAATCATACTTCAACCGAACCACGCGTTCATACTTTTTAGTCGCTTGTTGATTGCCTCGCAGTACGGAACAGCGCTAAAATCCTTTGAAAATGCCGTGTTGTGCGATTGTTATGTGCAAATTAAAGAGTCAGACATCAAATATGAAACAAAGAGGAATTTCTTTTCATCGATAAGCATAAAAACCATAGTTTTTTAGTATTTTTCCCAAAAAACTAGTACGAATTATGAAATTCTAAGTAGAAACGACAATTAAGCCAAGAATCACAGAACATATACATTGCTGGTGAAGTACACAAATATTTCGCGAGAAGACACATCTGACGCGCAATGGGTTGCGAAGCGAGCCAAATTACCGCGCCTTTCGATTCGTTCGCGTCACGTCCGCTTCAGTCGCTTGGATAGTGCAGTCAGTGATCGATGATTTATCGACAAATTATTTTTCTTCAGAATGAGTTACTACTGTTCTCGGTAGTAAAATTTTGCTAGTCTTTTTTGCTACATAATATTTATCGACCATCGACTTTTTTTGCTTTGATTTTCTTATTATTTTTGATTACAAATAAAGGTAATACATGTTGATATTTTTTTTCATATTCTATCCCAATACCAATTAAATTCGCCTTTGACACAATGTTTTAGTTAGTATAAAATTACTAGTGCTCCCGTTATTAAAATTTTTCATTCAATTACCAATAGCTACAGGACGGTTTACGATTTACGATGAGCCCTCGGCAAAAATAGTGGGGATGCACATATTGTACACGCGCAACCATACTTGCCCCGCTACTCCCTCCGCCACATTCAAAAGTTAGGGCTCATAAATCGTAAATCTAACTGAAACTAAGATGATTTCAAGATTCAAGTTTGACCATTTTCATTTTCGAAAATTCCTATCGACCATAGCAAGCCCTAGCGTGCGTGTGAATTTTGAGCATGTGGTTTTGTCGTAACGTTACCGACTCAACGTAGTGTGAGTACCAAATCGCAGCCCTCTTGTTCTAGGTGTGATTTGTTAATTAGTGTGCGTAATTCGTGTATGTATTATTATTTCTTATGTAGTGGGAGCGGGAGTGGAAGTGGTGGGAGATAGGCGTCGACGCTGGTTTTCAAATAAAAGTATCACGATTGCCAATCCAACCTCATTTATCTTATCCGTGGGTATAATACAATAACGTCTGTATGGTATGGTATAATACAATACGTCTGGGGCCAACCATGTGCGGGTTTTCACCGTCAGAGCGTCCGTAAACTGTACTTGGGATCTGAAAAAGTCTCATTAGTACACGCCACAACCTGGGAATCGAACTTGCACTCTCCCGAGTGCGAATCAAACAGTCTACCCACTAGGCCACGGAGCCCTAATTCGTAATAATCGTGTTGCTAATTAAGAACTTGAAAGAAGAATGATTTATTTTAGTAACTTTTAGATTCATGTTTTATTATTGCCACAGGATAGGCAGTGCTGTATTTTCCCACCGTTTTTCAACAGGGAGACAGCCCGAGAGTGCGGCGCTAAGTTTTTCTTAACGTTCACTGACAGATCTGTCAACATTACTGGCAGTGAAAGACATTTCATAAGAGGTGTAAGTGCCTTATTATATACGAATAACCGAATAAGAATAAAAACAACCCGGCTTACATGGTTAGTTAATAGTTAGGGCAAAAATCCCTTTAGAACCTCAGACGAAATAAAAAAGTGAAGTCAGAGTTCTGCGAACCACACAGTGAGGCCGGTCTAAACTACGCCTGCCTCGCCGTGTAATTACATAGCATCACGCACACACATGTATCGGAACTACGCCTTACTTCGTAAGGCGGTTTGTTGCGGTGTAACGAACGGTGTTAAGAATGTAGCTACAGACCTACATAAAAATCATCCTCAGTTTTTGTTTGACAAAGCGCGGTCTTCACTTTTTTGTTCGATCTGAACCTCCAAAGTACAAATATTCAGCATTAGAAAAAGAGACACTGTTAAAGTGCTCGCGAATTTTATAATTTATTAGCATATTATTTTTAAACAACTTTCCAATATTACTATTCAAGTAAAGTTATGTTGTATTATGTTACTAATTCTTTTTAAAACTTACTTCAGTGTGACTATTGGGAGTGCGTTTTAGAAACATACGGGCTGTTGGATTTGGAACACAACTTAAGTATGGAGAAATATTTCGATCATCTCGACATATGGATAAGCTTGAACCAAATGTTCAGAACTGTAATTATTGCAGCAAGGACCCACTGTAAACAAATTTACCAAATCACCCAGCAATTACCTATAAAGACTTGCCAATTCTCCGATTTTCAAGGCTGTATAAGAAATTATGTTAATGTAGTAAGTATTGTGATGAACAGAGCAATTTTCCATCTTTTTACTAAGAGGTGGCCCCGCTCGAGTTCCTTACGCCGATTCTTCTTGCTTGCTGGGCTAGTTTCCGAACCGGTAGCCTACCACTACTATGACATTACGTAGTAACTATTTATTAATCTGTGACTATGATGCCTGTATCATGTAAGACAATTCTATAAGTCTAATTTTGTAACCTATATGAAAATTCAAGTTTTGAGTTTGAGTTTGGTTCATATATTTTAGGGCTTGCTTATTTTTAGATCTGGTTAAAATTGTGTGATTTATTGTATATTCTTTCAGGACTGTCCTGACATTATAGAGTCTGCGGCATGCATGGAATGGAAGAAATTTTATGACGAGTGTCGAGACTATTTTATATAATAAAAATATTAATTAAAAGAATGAGTAAAGATTTGAACTACTAAATTTATTGATAATTAAGTTAAGTCTATTTCATAATAAAGATTTACTATCTACTAATTACATTTTAAAATAGTTATATTATAGTTAACATAATTCTGAAAACATTTTGTATATCACTTATACCTAGCTTAAAACTATAGCTTATGTATGAACAAGAATTAGTATAGAGGTGAAAGCAGTTACAAATTCTCTGTTTCACCTGCATACCAAAAAGCCAATACTGTAACGTAAAATGGACTAATTAGTTAGTATTGGAAGCCTCTAATATACATTAAGTAGCATATAAGTGGGTTTCCTTTTTATGCCAAGTCATTTATGAAAACAACAAAAAACCAATTCAGACCAAGATTTGGTCACAGATAAGAGTAGGCTTAAATCTATTAACAGTGTTACTATCTAAGTATATCTAGTTAAAATAATCTATTTAATATGACATAATTGCAGTCAATAACCACGTTATCATGTTTGTTATTGAGAGCAGTAGAAGTGAAATGGTCTGTGCGTAAATGCATTAAAATTGATTTAGAAATTGCACTAGCCAAGTAGGTATTCACTATTCCTTGCCAGGATAAAATTAACTAAACTTAACTAGCAGTCTTTTTAAGGCTTCATGGTAAAAGTCTGGGGTTGTATCGACCGACGTATAGAATCATACCCGTGGGGTTATGTCTTACGAAATATAAAAACGGTCTATCGAATTTCAAACGTCGAGCTGGTTGTGTGTTTCTGGCAGGTAGTCTCGCCTGTCGTGGCCGTAAGTGGAGAGGCAAGTGCATGGCGTCTCCCAAATCATGGGGATCATGGAATGCTCTCTGATAATCCCTGGGCTCATCCCAAATTGTCGCCCATCTAGACGATCTGCGTTTCTGCTGGGATATCTCCGGATATTCCTCTATATGGTGCTGCTCGCCAATTGAACCCTCACCACAAGTGACGAACTTTGTAAGCTGCAGCATATCTGACAAATAAATATCCTTAGATGGACCATTAAGTCCTGCTAAATCAGCATGTTCAGAGTCAAACAATTCTTTTAATCCCATTTTTTTCAGCGGAGAGGATACATTTAACATGGACTTATGAGAAAACCTGGGAATTTGAAGCTCTAAGCCAATTCTAGGTAGAAGTGTTCTTAGTAGCCGATTCCATGTGGACACAGCGGGCTTCGAATCGAGGAGTCGCTTCTCTAAGGATTCCAAATCTTCTGCATTAACTACATTGCCTTGCTGTCCCGGCATGAGGAATAGTGTACTGATTACTGAGTTAGTGTTTCCTAAGGCGGCAGCAGTGGCGTCAAGGACTGGGTCGTAGCCAGCCATGAAATTATTCTTGTAAACAATAGCAGGTACGGGAACCAGACGTCTTTGTCTCACGTTGGGCGACACAACGAAATACATTTCTCCATCTCTTCCATCAACAGATGATCCAGTGCAATCAGTCTGAAAAAATAAGAAGACGTAATGTTACTTTTGAAAAATAAAATCTTAAGTAGGAAAGGAAGTAAAAGTTAATAATATTATCATTAAAAATAATTTGGAAATCATTGTGTCCAAAATTAATTACTTGAAACCTATGATAACAATACTACTTCAAACTAATTATATGAATTAACTACAATTTAATATTCTGGAAATATTACATTTTATACTAATATAACTTCACTAAGTAAGTAATGATAATTCATTTAATTTAAAAATGTCATTATTTAATTTGATTAGCTGTAAAAAATTGATGATTATTATGGATAATCAAGATTGAAATTATTTAAAATTGTAATTATTATTAAAAAATGCTTACCTCAAAAATATTCGTCGACAATGCAGCAAGTGGTGGATGCATTGATATAGAATTACTCTTTATATATTCTGGAATTTTACCCCAGGTATATCTTTTGACTAATAAATTAGTTCTCCTCCTTATTATGTCACTAATAAGTTTAAAATTTACTTCTTCTACATGTCCATTATAGAAATGTTGAGCCCGTTCTTTGTAAAATGTTAATATCTTTCCTTTACTTCTTTCGCTGTAAAGTTCTCTGATAAACGCTGAAACTGCCACGCCGGAATTTGAAGATGTTTCGATCGAATCTGATATATTCTTCAAAGTGAAGTGTGGATTGAATGTAACCATATCATCTAATTTAAGTATTTCATTCATTTCTCCGGAAGTAGCACCTCTTGCTCCCATGAACATCATTGCCAACATAGATGTGACTGAAAATGGAGACAATACAAAACTACGCTTGTTATCTATATTTGGAATGATCTCTTGCCAATATCTAAAAGCTAGCTCATTGCATAATTCAGTAAACTGTACAACGTCTTGTCCTAAATCCTTAGTTGTAACTTCTAGGCCCTGATTTTCATTGGAAAAATCTAAAATAATGTCTTTATCGGGCGAAGATTCCGAACTGTTTTTATCTATCTTTTGTTTTATTTTTTCACTTTCCTGTGACCTTGGTGGCGGAACAGTTGGAATTAATTTCCAAGAATTTCTGTCTGTAGCAATTTCTTTGTCGTCAATATCAACTTTTTGAAACTTCTTCTTTATATCATCAATTTTTGGTAATTGGATATTGGTTTTAAGTTTGTTCATATTGTGATGTTGGTCTATGTTTTTAACCAAAGAACTTTTTTTTACTTCTAAGGACACATTTTTGACACTACTGCTCTCAATTATCTGTTTTGTAGTTGTTTCTGGTAAAATACCAGGTGATCGGAGCGTTGTAGATGATGTTATCATTATGAGATTATTATTAATTATATTTGAGTTTTGAGAAGTAATGGTAGATTTATTTATGTCTTTTTCTATGGATACGTTTAATTCATTCACAGCTTCGAAAAATGTGTTATTCTTATCTAAAGTTTCAAATTTATTTTTTTCTACAGGGATCGCATTAGGAATATCAGTTTTCGAGGATATTTTTTCCACTTCTTCAGTCTTTTTAGTTTTCTTGTCATTATTTTCATTCACCGAAATTATCGAGGTAGTTGTTTCTGGAGATGACGTCGTTTCGACGTCGGCTGTTTCAGTTACTGTATTTGATGTTTCATCGAAAGAGGTCGTTGTTTCTAAAATCACTTGTGTAGTAGATAATTGTTCATCAGCTACACTATTTTTGTCTCGTATATTTGGGCCGGGATTTTCATTTATGACTTGGAAAAGCATGTCTCCAACAGAATTAGACAAAATTGGATCGATAGTATTATACGAAGAAACTGTAGTTGATACAGAGTCTTCTACAGAGTCAGATGTATATTTAAAACCAATTTCATTATTTTCATCATTAGAATTTGTTTCATTAACTTTGTCGTTCCCTTGAGGATCCAATGTTGAAATTTTAACGTAGTTGTCAAAATTGTTGTTGGTTATATTATTTTCTAATTTAGTATTATTTTCTTGTTCTACATCCGTAGATATATCAAACTCTAAGTTTTCTTTGCTTTCTAAACTTAAATCATTTACTTTGTTGGTGTCGACTGTATCTTCAGAGGTTGGCAGGGGTGCATAATTACCAAGATCAGATGCAATTTGACTTATGCTTTGTGCGACATCAAACAATGGGAGTGAAGATTCATTATTAGTATCATCATCTTGATTCGTATTTTCTACTTTATTTTTATCTTCATGAATAACATATTCAGCAGATGAAATAGTTGTAGAAGGTGAAATTGATTGAGTATTTACGGTCATTACATTTATTTTATCTAATTTTACTTCGGGTGTTGACAAATTTTTTATACTAATGTTAATTTGATTTTCTGTTGATGAAGGTAGCTGTAAAATACTTGCAGCCGTAGACGAAACTGTAATATTTAGTTTAGTACTTGAGTTTGGCTTTTCAGTGCTTTTTGGTGTTGATTTGGTAGGTGCACTTGTGGGTGTAAAAGTACTAAATTTTTCATATTGTGAAGTGACTTGAGTTGACTCATTTATATTGTTAGAGCTATCTTTCGTACTTGCTGAAATTTGAACATTAAACTTCGTTGTTGACTTATATTTATTTGTATTTGAAGTAGTTGGTTTTGCTGTCGTTAACGTCGCTTTTGTTTTTGTTGTGGTTGTGCTTCGAATAGTTGTGCTGGGCTTTGTAGTGATAGTTGATGTTAGAAGTTTTACTGTAGAGCTTTTGATAATTTTCGGAGTTGTTGACGTAGGTTTTGTTGTTGTTGTTGTTTTAATAGTTGGTTTCTTTGTTGTAGTGGTTGTTATTTTCCTTGTTGTGGTAGATTTTGTGGTTGATGTAGTCGGAATGGTGGTACTTTCAATTTTAACTGGTATGTCATTAGTCAAAATCTTATCAGGAATTAATTCATTGTCTTTACTTAGAGAACTTTCATTAGTATTCTCAAATTCAAAGGTATCAGTTTCTGGCGTTATAAATGTTTCCGATGTCCTATCAGGAACAATGTCTACTCCTCCAGTATTTCCAAATATCGAAGGAAGAATTTGGCTCCAGGAGTCAGATACATCTGGCGTATCTAATGTAGGTTGTATATTTGTTCTGTTTTTGTGTGCTTCCATTTGAGCCTTGAGTACATTTTGCACATTCGTCACGACATTGTGAACTTTTGTATACGATGGTTGACTAAAATTGAAGGCAATAGTTGGTTGATTAATATTGGCAAAAGTAACTAATCCTTCAGTTTCCTCGTCTCCGGCAGCGACAATTGCTTGTATTTCCTCAAGAGTCATCAATCGTTTTACTAACTCTCCAGATTCATCAAAGGTGTAGAACTCATATCGGTCAGGTGTCAGCAGGTTGACTGGACTACCAACTGTGGCAGGAACCATGGAGGGCGCTGGTAGGCTATTTCCAACTGCATCAGCGATGTACGGCAGCTTTGATCGCCTGAAAAATTATAAGTACTTTTATTAGAACCAATTGTAAAAAAAAATTATAAGTACTTATAAATTGATTTTGAAATGGAATATTAACACGAATTGTACAAAATTTCGCGGGTAGGTCAAGCGAAAAGAGCACTTACTTATGTACGCACTTGAAAACTACAGCTGTATAGAGTTGGAAACTTTTATAGTAAGTAAATGGACGTATGTAAAGTGTTAACATAATATTTACTCTATTATTCTACTGTTATATTATTCATCATCCTACTAATATTATAAATGTAAAAGTTTGTGAGAATGAATGGATGTTTGTTACTCTTTCACGCAAAAACTACTGAACGGATTTCGATGAAATTTGGTATGGTAGTAGATTAAGCTCTGGATTAAAACATAGGATACTTTTTATCCCGAGAAAGTACAGTGTTCCCGTGCTAGTTATAATATACTAGCTGTTGCCCGCGGCTCCGCCCGCGTAAATACAGTATCCCAAAGGAACACAGACACAAATACATCCTCACAAACTTTATTAGTAGGATTATATAAGCCCTTGTGGTTTTTCTGGAAATGACTTCTATTGTCCTCAATTGTGATTTTATTTTAGTTAAAAAATTTAAATAAAATAATCATACCTCTCTTGACTGTCGTCCGCGAGCACCGCGGTCGCAGACAATACCACGCATAGCAACGCGTGCATCTTCTTATCACTTCTGCACCTGAAACTGAGAGAACAGACTTTTGAGTTTACTCAAAAAAAAGAGAATATAAATACATAGATAAGTAAGCCACAGTCGATATTTGCTGCCCTAAAAACCAACATAACTCCCATTCTTCGTGAAATTGAGCCCCATTTATGCGAAGGTGACGACAAAAATTCGTCTATATCAACATAGGGCTGCGACGGCCATCTGGCTGAAAAGATTTTCCATACATATTGCCACTACCCTACCAATATACTTTATAATTACCCGACTACGGTGAAGCCAAAGGAAAGGGTAATCATTATGGCAGTCTATGTATGTATGTTTGTTCCATCGCAGCGCCTAAACTACTGGTCCGATTTTAATAAATGAGGTGTCAATAGATTCGTAATAACAGCCCGGGTAACATAGACTATATAATTTACGTAGTCGGGTTATAGTTTTTTGTAGTTATATTAAAACAGTTGTGGTTATATCACTGAAACAGGTTATTTTATCATCTTAAAGTTCGAGCACCCTTAATGAAAAACCCTTAATGAGTAAGTAGATTGTGACTTTTCACAGCATATTAAAAATGTAATTTTACATTTAAAGTTGATAAGTAGATTAGTTAAGGTGCCGTTGTGTTTTGTCAGCGCTCGGCTTGCTCAGCGTGTTTGCATATTATGTGGGACAATAGGGCAGAGCTCGACTTCATAACAGTTATGGTTAACCCACATTTATGTTTACTAAACTTTTTAAAAACTCTATATTATTTTCTCTACAATGTTACTTTATGATCGTGGGCGAGTTATACCAAATTGGGGCCCAGTTGCTTGTTTCGTTATTATTTTGCTTTGGAATAAAGTAAATGCTACAGTAAAACATACTCGACGACCTCTGTAGCTCAGTGGTTAGCGCGTTGCTGCGCAAGACGGAGGTCGTTAGTTCGAATCCCGCCGAAGGAACAAAAAGTGTCTGTGTTCCTGGGTCATGGATGTGTATAAAATATGTGTATAATACCTATAATAAAAATCCTAAATAAATGTATAGTATAAAAGTATTAAATAAATTTCCGTTGTCTGGTAACCCGTAACACAAGTTCTTCGGGAACTTACCACGGGACCAGATTGACGTGGTGTGAAAACGTCCATAGATATTATATAATCTGCAATTATTGTGCCTTACATTTTTTTATTCTAGTCACAATTATATTAATATTTGGCGCATCACAACTTTTCAAATACAACAATTTAAGATAATTTTTTTCTCAGTCAACTAGTAGTTAGCCAGTAGTCCTCAAACAAGTACAGAAGACCAATTATTACAGTGGCACAACAAGGCACTTGACTGTACAACCAGGAACAATCAATAACCAAACCGCAGACGACCTGTTTTCGTGAATCGCAAATCGCAACTCAATGGCATGAAGATTATAGGCCAGAACGTGGCGACGATGATGTCCGATTGGTTTATAATCAACAACAAAACTGTTTAACATCGGTTTATAGGGTTCCATACCCAAAGGGTAAAAACGGGACCCTATTACTAAAGCCCGCCGTCTGTCTGTCTATCGCCAGGCTGTTGGTATCTCTTGAACCGTGATAGCTGGACAGTTCAAATTTTCCCAGATGATTTATTTCTGTTACAACCCGCTATAACAACAACTTTTTTTGGCGTTTTGGATGGGAGCCTTCGTAGGCGAGTTCGATTCACTTGGCCCATTTTTTCACTAACTTTCACTTAGGCTTCAGTCGTACTAAGTCGGATTAGCTTTGGACTCCGGGGTGGTAAATTTTGGCGCACCTGTTATTAGCAGGCGTAGTAGGCGTTGTTGTAACTTTTTACCCGACTACGGCGAAGCCAAAAGGAAGAGTAATGATTTTGGCAGTCTATGGATGCATGTATGTATATATGTTTGTTCCATCGTAGAGCCTAAACTACTGATCCGTTTGTAATGAATGAGGTGTCAATAGATTCGTTATCATAGCCCGGGTAACATAGGCTATATAATTTACGTAGTCGGGTCATAGTTGTCTGTAAAAATATAGTTATTGCATACCAAATTTTAGTGCAATATGTTCAGTGGTTCAGTACCCGACTGCCAAAGGGGGGTGGGAGGGTGGGAGAAGGGTTATTTGATAGCCCAGACATTTAATATAGGTAAACAACAATTTTACGAGTCACTGACTCCCTACATACAAGATTCTTGCTAGTCCTTGTGTATTCAATAATCTAAGCATCTATACACCATTTGGCTTGAAGATTTAATCAGCTACAAAGTCATAAAAGTTTACGGTTAACGATATTTTTCTTATTTTAGCAGTGCGGTTACGAGATAATGGCGCACGGTCCGCTGCGCCCGTTACGCCGCGCCGTGAGACACCGTGAGACACTTTTGTGGGAACCCGTGACCCTAACGGCAGCTTCCGAAGCATCATCAGCGAGCACATTCCTACCACGGTCGCTACTTCATAGATAAATGCCGAAATAGAGTTTGGCAAAAAAGACTATGACGCGGTGACAGGAGGAAGTAGAAACTTTGTCTTTCTCTTTGTCTTCGTCTTTGATACTTATTAAATTAGAATGAGAAACTATTTAATTTAAATACATAATATTATAGTAAAAAATATATTATTCCATTATATCAAAGATAAAAGATGATACAATCGAAAATATTTTTAGTTCCCGCTATCACCGCATCATACTCTTTTTTTTAAGCTGTATATAGGAACATAATGAAACCATAGTGTTTCTCCTTCCGACTGCATCATCAGTTAGTGCTGCCGTTACCTAAGGCATGCGCCTGCGCAGTGGTTGACATATTCGAGACGTTCCCCATGCTCGTACGCCGGTGTCGGGTTAATTATGAATATGATACCAATAACATTATATGCGCCGAACTTTGTCGTAAATAAAGTAGCACGTTATTAGAGATGAGTATAATATTTGCGGTTAGACATAATTACTGTAGGTATGGAACATCTTTATTAGGGTTCCGTACCCAAAGGGTAACCGTGATATATATAGGCAGTTGAATTTTTTACAGATGACGTATTTCTGTTGCCGCTTCAACAACAAATACTAAAAACAGAATAAAATACAAATTGAATGGCGGCTCCCATACAACGAACGTTAATTTTTGCCGTTTAGTACAGAGCCCTTCGTGCGCGAGTCCTACTCGCACTTGACAGGCTTAGTTATAAATCTGAACCCTCAGTATGAAACCCGAATTAATATAACTACGAAAATATCGTTGTAGATTCCCACAATCTTATTTGTATTTCGTTATACGAAAACAATTTCATGGGTCATCTACCCTAATAACACTGAGACGGCGATCGTGGTTGGAATGAAGATTACTTTCTATAAATATGGCTGACCCTTATGCACCAGACAGTCGGTTTTTTTTTTTTTTTATAATAGATAAAAAGGAACTTGAGCTATCCACTCAATGAAATTATAGATTTATGAATTTTCTTAAGCAAAGAAAGCTTCTTAAGGATTAAACAACACTACAAATTTCAAACACAATGTGGACACAGTTTGTCACAGAAGTTTGGACAAAAGCTCTTTAGCTTATAAATACGATATTTTCATTATTTTAATAAATTGAAGCTTTTCGCACACCTTACTCAGCATAAACATTAATTGTGCCAAATTTCACTCTCATTCGGACGCACAATTCTCGTAAAACTGTACTTGAAATTTTCGCTTTACGTACGAGTATTAGTATTAATATATAGATTCTGGTATCACTAAGCAGCCTGTTACGTGTCAGAAACAAGAATCTCCGTTCATACGGCGATAATCCTATAAAAGTTAATAAGCCGCTATCTTTCCCGTCCTTATAAAGACAAGAGCAGCAAGCTTAAAATGGCTACATGAAGTGAATCGTACAATGAAACATCATCTATTGAAAAACATTTGGCCATTGAGCAAAATGTTTTATTAATAAAATGTATGGTCAATTCGTACCGAAAAGAAATGATACGGGGTTGCATTTTCTGCTCACGGTTTTGCACGCGGTGTGAACTGACCCTAACCTTTAGACTTTTAGGCGGAAGTTTTTCGGAAGGAACCAAAGGAAAGTCGAGTTTGGCTCTAAGGTACTAAACTTCTAAGAAGTGCACCATATCTATGGTCTATTTTATTCATATCCTCTTTATTGGTAGATTAATTAAAATTAGAGATCGCCCCGTGGTCGAAATTCGACTATAATTCATATTTAAATTTTTAGGGTTTTTTTGCCTCTTAGAAACGCAATAAAAATGTGCAAATTTTGTCTATGATATTTACAGTGCCGCATTTAAACATTTGCCGCTCATAGGCTATTCAGTTTTGCCCCTCCCCCCAAACATCCTTTTCAAAATTACTCTTCTTATACTAATCAAGAGTATAATCCTCTTGGTTGAAAAATGTACCAAATAGCTATATGAAAGTGTGTATTCTTTAAATAAAAACAGCGCAAAATATATTATATTCATAAATAGACTATCAAATATTAGAAATAGCATTATTATGTTTTATACGTTGAAAGCGAGCGAGCGGAGCGAGCGAGCAAATATGTATCTAACTTTGCAGGTTTCTTTTCTATTGGATTAATCACTATGGTCCAAAACAAATGACACATAACACACTGTCAAAATCTGCAGAATTACATACCTTCTCAATACCTAAAGAACCCGCCGCCGCCCGCCGCTCTCATCTAAAAATTATTGATTTTAATCGTATTTTATAATATTGAAACGCTTTTAGAATATTTTGCATCGTATATTACCGTAAGTTTACAGAGCGTTTAATATTATTATGTATTCAGACGTTAGAGTGTTCGTAACATTACAGTTCTTATTATTTATTTGTTAAATTTTTGAGAATAATTTTTGTATGCAAATAATAATGTTTTTACTATTTCTGTAAGACAAAATGTTTAGGCCACATTTGCCGCCTCCTAAAATTTCAACGTTAAGGCTGTTTGACGGCGATTCGAAAATCGATTTGGTTTCAACTAATAACTTTCTCGATGGGACAACAATATCGATTAAACTTCTTAAGGATTAAACAACACTACAATTTTCAAACATAATGTAGACACAGTTTGTCACAGAAGTTTGGACAAACTGTCTTTAGCTTATAAATATGTGTGTATATGTGTGAACCAAATCCATGGCAGTGTGTGTTGATGATATTTTCATTAATTTAATGAATTTCTAAGCATTATTTTAATAAATTGAAGCTTTCGCACGCCTTACTCAGCATAAACATTAATTGTGCCAAATTTCACTCTCATTCGGACGCACAATTCTCGTAAAACTGTACTTGAAATTTTCGCTTCACGTATTAATATATAGATTCTGGTATCACTAAGTAGCCTGTTACGTGTCAGAAACAAGAATCTCCTGTTCATACGGCGATAATCCTATAAAAGTTAATAAGCCGCTATCATTCCCGTCCTTATAAAGACAAGAGCAGCAGGTTTAAAATGGCCACATGAAGTGAATCGTACAATGAAACATCATCTATTGAAAAACAATAGTTGATATTTCATAGTACAATTCACATAATGTCGCCATTTGAGACCAGCAGGACTTTACAAACTCTTAAATATTATTTAGGCTACTTATTCTCGACATGCCTTGTCCCTAAATATATATTATACGCATATGCCTATAATAGTAAGTACTGTGACCGCTTGTGCTATAAAAGTTGTTAACAGAGCGTTTTGACTCTCTAAGACCACGCCTGCTAGTAACAAAGTATTTAAAGTATCATTTGACGCATGCGCACCCAACCATCAATGATGAGATAATAACTTTTCCGTCTGTCCTTGTAGTCTAACCGAAAGTAAGCGCAGACGGTAACGGTACTGCACCTCACGGGGTCAGTGTCCGTCTCTTCACTGTACATATTTGCGGAAACAATGTTACTAGAAATACGCTTGAGATGACTATGAAACGAAAAAAAAGGTAACCTTCCGGTGCAGACCGATTTCCGACCCGACACCGAAATAGGATGGTCTTACGGTGGCTTGGCACCACCTGTCAAAACTGTCTAGCTATCACGGTGAAGGAGGTACAGCCTGGTGATAGACGGTCGGACAGACGTACAGACAGACAGACAGCGAAGTCTTGGTACCCTAAACAGTGACGATTTTACTTCATCTCACAAAAGATGGCGTACATCTCGCATCGTGATAACGGCATTACAACGGCAGAACAAATGACAACAATCAACTTACAAAAGGAACGGAGGAAATATAATAACTTGTTGGATTTTAAATAATGTTCCCGCATTTGTTTAAACACTTGAGTTATTTTTTGCAAAATAATAAAAGTCTTTCTTTTTATCTAAAAACATTTGCCCGATATAATCCTACAACTATTTTTGAGTTTGTGAGGATGGATGGATACATGAATCCGCCGTACCAAGTGTAGAAACAAACTGCTATTGTGAACATGCATATTGCCCTTTTCAGTTAAATAGTTGCTTTTTATGGCTCCGTGCCCAAAGGGTAAAAACGGGAGTCTATTACTGAGAAATTGCTGTCTGTCTGCCTGTCTGTCTGTAAGTCCGTCTGTAATCTGGCTGTGTCTCAGTGAACTGTGATACCTCGACAGATAAAATTTTCACAGATGATGTATTTCTGTTGTTACAACAACAAAGACCAAAAATACAGTAACATTAATATTTAAGCGGGGCTTCCTGGATTCAACAAACGTTAACCTTTTTGTACGGAACCCTTCGTGCGCGAGTCCCACTCGTACTTGGCTGGTTTTTCTACATTTGTAGTCGCATAGTATATGTAAATTGACAAGATTACAAAATCCTATTCATTTACAATATTTATGTTGCGAATAAAACACGTAAGATTAAGGAATAAAAAACATATTTTCACATAAAAGCTTCAGATTAGAAAAAAAAACAGAGAAAAATACTTGAAGATAATTTAGACATCCTCTAGGTAGTTTACCATAATACTGTCAGACACTTTACAATAATTACGTTAAATAAAATATCCTCACGAGTATATATATCGGAACAGAAAATCTTAACTTTTATCTACAGAAACAATTAAAAAGATAGATAAAATCTTACCATTGATCAACTATGTCACGATTTTATAGACAGAACAGCGGGTAGCTAGATGAAAATCAAGATCAGCGCTTTTAGATATAGTTCCATAGTTATAGTACCTACTATAGTGAGAGTAATAGTGTATAATGGATAATTACATTTCTATCGACATTATTATTGTCATTTCATTACGAGAGGAATGTGAAAAGACTGTTATACATGTGAAAGTTTGTGAGGATCACGTTTAGGCTCTATATTAAAATATAGGCTACTTTTTATCCCGAAAAAGTACAATGTTCTCTTAGGATACTTTATTTACGCGAGTAACTTACAGGAGCTTACTTTTTCCCAGATACTTAAAAATAATGCACCTGAAAGTTTTGTTATTTTTTAATCTTTCGCTTGGGTCGAGTTAATTACTAAAGGCGATTAGGCACTGTAATCTAGTATTAATTGGTGCAATTAGCCAAGATCTAGACCAGAAGGACATATTAATCATATCAGTATCTATTATATCTCAGTATACAGACAGGTATATGTTACTAAAAATATTGTTTCTATTTTGTGTTTTAGGCATAGACGTTTATATTTTAGACCAGGCATGTTGAGTCAAATACTGTTTCAACTGTAATGGCCTAAAAACTTTTGGAGTTTTGGGGCCATTTTTAAGTACGGGGTAATCAAGATGGCTGGCATTTGAGGTATGGTGAAAACCAAGATGGCGTAACTTTTCTTGTACGAAGATTTGTTCTGTCAAATGTACGTCATAGCCTATCTTTAGTTTTGAAATCTTTGGTTGTAGGTTACAAAGTAGTAGTATTTTAGTTACATATACTAAATGTAATTCATAACAAATATACGGTGCTATGTCATTTCATCAAATTCAAAATTCAAAATTAACTTTATTTACTAGTAAACAAGATACAGGTTTCATTGTAAGAGCAAGCAGAGAAGATGCGGTGCAGCTCGAAATTAGAACTCTTGAAACGACGCATATCTTATGTAAGTACCTATTGAATAAATTTCAATTTTTGTATATGCTGCGCCTCGTCGCGTCTCGGTGTAAGCCTGTGGTGAACTGACGCTTAATAAACAATTATACATATCTAACACAGTATTTTTTCGTGATGTCACATCTTAATAGCACCTATTTTAGGTTTAAAAAAAACAATATTTTACATGAAACATATTTTTTCATATCGCAATATAAAAACTGCTGCCTGTTTAATGTGTAGGTAAATAGGAGAGTAAAAAGAGGTCAGACCAGCTCGGCCTACAGTCACAGAATGCTCCTTACAGTTCTATTAAGACACGAGAAATATTTTCATCACATTATGACTTATGAGTGTTACGGCTGGATGCTTGAGATACCTTTAATTAGGGTCAGTTCGCACCGTAACGAGACGATACGGCGCTGCATTTTTTTAAAGATAGCTATCTTTATCTAATTTATCTTTACTTTATTATATACAAAATTGAAATTTATTCACTACACTGCACATCAATATGCAGCGCTATGCAACTTGACATTCCGAACTCTTACAATGAAACATGTATCTTCTCGTGCAATTAATAAAGTTCTATTTGAAATAGATATCCTTAAAATGTAGCGCCGTGCGCGTTTCATTTCGTTTTAGTGTGAATTGACCCTTAGTGTTTTTGGTTTTTTGAAGTAGGAAAATATAATTAACTACTTCTAGAACACCTAGATAAAGTATTCTTCGCGCAGAAAGAAAGTACGTTAAACGGGAGAAATTTATTTCCGATGATATTCGTCTCTCTCCGCACAAAATTTGAGTGGTTTAGTTTCACATGGATTATTACCATACATTTTCCGATTGAGGTGCAATTTACATAAGGTTTTTAGGGTTGCGTAATATATAAGGAAGCCTTATAGTTTCGCTCTGTCGGTCCGTCTGGCTGTCTGTCTGTCTGTCCGCGCTTCTAGCTTCTGTAATTATGAATATAAATTGATGAAATTTGGTATAGTTGTAGATTGTGTATAGATCTCGGTTTTAGCATAATAATAATCATTTTATATTTTAGCATAGTAGCCACCATACATATGAAGTGGGGTTGAAAAATATTTATACATCCTACCTCATCGTGTGGATATCGTTGAATAGGTATTTTAAAATAAAGGCAAGGTTTCATACATGTTTTTTTACAAAGTCAACCATTTACGAGTGATCGGCCTCCAAAGTGGTTTATAAGTTGGTCCCCGCCCCTGGCATTTCTAGACGAAGATGATGAGATCATGCTAAAACTGTTAAGGAAAATTGTAAGTAAAAGCAAATGTGTAAATATTAAGCATGCGTAAAGCACCTCTCACAACCTCCTCCCACCTCCCACTCTGCTTTATATGCGTGCACTAACAAACAAGAACATGCAAACACCACCACCAGACGAGTAGGTACGCAAGTATATATTGACTCTGTGACACAAGGAACAATGTCAGCAAAATCGTGCAAGGTCCCACACCACGAAGCATGTTGGAAAACTTGAGTTTTTATACAATATTAGTTACATTGTACAAGTTTTTACTTTTTATAAAGCTAGGTTACGCGAATGTAACTCCTGTTAACGCTTAGACCCCAATTATAGTCTAAGCGACAAGAAGCTCAATATAAATGAAGGCTTACATCAGGTGTCCAGTGTGATCGATGAAGACAAAGCGAGCCTTAAATAATCCCGCCAATGACGTAGACGAGGATAGGTACTAATGCCCGGGAGATTTACAAGTTTCTAGTATATCTTTTGAATGTTTTACTTCTATCTATAATATTCCGGGATATAAGTATATGTACGTATGTATGTTACTATGTAACCTTTGTAAACAAAATCTACTCGATACATCCATATATAGCACACGCAAAATAAAAATATGATATTATGAAAACAATTTTGACGACCTATGTGGCTCAGTGGTTCAGCGCGTTGGTGCTCAACCGGGGGGTTTACCGGGGGGTTGAATCCCGCCGAAGGAGCAAAAAGTTTTTCTGTATTCCTGGGTCATGGATGTGTATTAAATATGTTTATAATATAATAAAAATCTTAAATATATGTATAGTATAAAAGTATTAAATATACTTCCCGTTTTCTGGTACATGTAACACAAGTTCTTCGGATACTTAGCACAGGGCCAGATTTCGTCGTCGAAGCGTCCATAGATATTAAAATATTAAAAATAATAATAATTTAAACAAATTACATAATATTAAGTTTAAGTAGTAAAACCAAAGTAAAAACTATTTAAATTTTATTCCAATTTACACACACACTCACAAACACGCAAATAATCAAAGACAATTGAAATTATAAAACTATTCCCGATATTTACTCATATCGCATTTTGTTTTAATTAAAACATAACGTCATAGATTTGATAGGAGAACTGACCTGTAGAAAATCATCTATTTATGTAAAAGGAGATGTCCCCACTGACTGACTGACGTATAGATGCTCGCACAGCCGTAACGGCTAATAGTACAAACGTGAAATTTGGACAGTAGTTTTAATTTATAATTAAGACGCGCACTGAAAAGCTATTTGTAAAACTTCCACACTCAAAGAGGTGAAATAAGGGTTGAAAGAATGTATGGAAAATCTTAAAATCTGCAAGAACTGCTTTGTTAGAATTAACCCTTTGAGGGTCTAAGGGTTGAAAGTTTGATTAAAAAAAAATTAAAATCTGTCCCGATTTTCATGAAATTGAATATCCGAAAAAATAAATAGAAAATACTAAGTACGTATTTCATAGTTTTTTTTTTTTCGTCGTCGTTGTTCGTCCCCTAAAGGGGTTAAATGGGGGCACAGATGGGAGTCCAAAGTTTGTGGAGTGAAATATCGACAGCTGGTCAGATTACGTTCAATTTATTAATGACGCAGAAATCCGTTAAAAATGGATTTTCTACATACATACATACCCCGGGGTGCAATAGGGATCCACGCGGACGAATTCACGCGTAAAAGCTAGTTATCATATAAACTAAGATAACAGCCTCGGTCTAATGTTTAGATGCCTACTGTAAGTTTTCTATGCTTCTATACTTAGATTATACAGAGGAAAAGTTTGTTGGTTTGTTTGCATTGAATAGGCTCCGAAACCACTGGGACGATTTTGATGAAATTTGGCACAGATATGGAGTAGACCACGGGGAAAGACATAGGCGACTTTTAGGAAAAATGTACGGTTCCGCGTGATTAACTTTTGCGCCCACGAAGTCGCGGGCTATATTTAGTAAATTACATTTATAAATACTCGTACAAGATATTTTTAGAAACAACACCATGTTTATTTAATTAAGATATTCGTTTTCAAGTAAAATGTGGTCGAAATACTCAGGCAATATTAAATATGGAGAATATGTGGCGAGACTTTGGCAGTCGAGATTTAATTAGAATAAGCGCATTATAATACAATATAGGTAACCGAGCTGGCTGAGTGCCGGATTTAGGTCACTAAAGCGTCAGTTACAGCCTTCTGCAAAAAGGAAAAAGTACTTATGATTAATGCACCTTCAGTTGATGTAGACTCATTAAGGGTTTCTAATTTTCATACTAAAGAACCTGAGAAGATTTTACCTGTAACCCTGTATACAACTTTTCATCCATTTATCCATCATTGATTTATACAGTAGTCCGAGCGACATAGCCAATATATAAATACTTGAGTGGCTGGAGCGGTTTTAAATGTGACATAGAGTTAGCCTAATCAAGAGGAATGACTCGTCAATACGTCTGGGGAACCCATGTGCTGATTTCCTTGCGATGTTTTCCTCCGCCGTTAGAGCATCTGTTTAATGTACATGAGATCTGAAAAAGCCTCATTAGTACACGCTATAACCTGGGATACGAACCTGCACCCCTCGAGAGCGAATCAAACGATCTACCCGCTTGGCCACGGAGCTCTATGTTCCTCAAAATAATGATGCCGCGTAAAATATACAGATATCCTTGCAGCTTCTTCAAGTTGGAAGTTACAACAAGCGTGAATGCCTTTATTTTCCAGGGACCACCAGCCTTGAGCCTATTCCCTCGAGGGGCCACGGCAGGTAGACGATCGTAATATGTAATTAGGTTTTCTGCGACAGAGATTCAGAAACGAATTCCTGAAAGCAGCCCGCTTGTCACTAATATCCTTAATTGCTGAATCGACGCGGGCGATAACTTTTAGATATTTTCTGAAAATTGTCTTATTTTTTGTCTTCTTTTATATATAAAAATGGATTACAATTCGAATGTCTCGCTAAAACTTGAGTACGGAGGCACCGATTTGGATAATTTTTGTCTTAAAATAATTGTGGATGTTTGAGGAAGGTTTAATTGATGAGAAATATTGGAGGTGTAGGTGTATTTATTTATTCCAGTTCATATTTAAGACAGAACAACGTGTGTCGGGACAGCTAGTTAACTAAAAAATAATGTTAATTGTCGATATATGTGTCCTCAAAATAGGTACATATGGAATTCATACAACAGCGCACGTAACCAACGGCCGAATACTGAAACGCTAATCATAATTAAGAGCCCTCCCATTCACAGGCTGTCACTGTCTCTGCTAGCCGAAATGACAAGGACAGCATGTGACTTGAGCGACACTTAATTTAACTATCGTTCGAATATTCGGCTGTTAGTAGTGTAAATATTGTCATTCCGGGCCCCGGGGGGCAGGCGCGGGCGAGGCTTCAGGCTTCACGGTTTACATTACCAAATTAGCCTTTTCCAGCTCACAATATTTTTTATACGAAATGAAATGTATTTCGTGTTTTCAATCATATTAAAGCCGTGTTTGAATCTGGCACGAATTTTAAAGGTTTTATTCGTGTATTGAAATATCATCGGATTACAAAATTAGTTTTCATATAGGCACTGGTATTCAAGTAAATGAATTTAGTGAAAATTTATTAAGAGAGCATTTTGTACCTATTCTACACGTCATCGTTGTTAATATGAAAGGGTCAGTTCACACCGCGTCGAGACGCGATGTAAGATAGCTTTTCAAAATTAATTTATTCAATTCACAAGAACGTGCACATTTCACTGCAAGAAATCGAATGGCAAGTCAATCAAATTCAATTCGAAGGCGCCTTGAAATGAAACGTATATGTTCAATAGTGCAACTTTTTAATAGCTATCTTATAAATGTAGCGCCGCGTCGTGTATAATATCTACTTGAACTTAGTAATTTATACTAGTTGTACATCTAGAAAGTTATCCATTCTGCTTTATTTACGACATAATCCCGTAACTTTTCGTATATAAATACTCGCAACAAAAACAGCGCATATCGCAGCTAATGAGGAGGAATGGTCCCCGCTGAGCCCCAGAACATGTATGATTATTACAATTATTTAAACACGCATTAGTATCCAGGCGCGGTCCGAAGGGGGGGGGGGGGGGGGTCATAGGGTCAACCGTGATAGACAAACGCTAAAATCAGAATAAAATAAATATTTAAGAGGCCATGCAAGTAACGTGATGTTTGCCCTTTTGTGCAGAATCCTTCGTGCGCGAGTCCGACTCGCATTTGGCCAGTTTTACCTGACCACGGCGAAACCAGAAGCAGGAGTAATGATTTTCGCAGTCCATGTATGACTGTATGTTCTACCGTAGCGCCTGAACTACTGATTAATTACGTGAAGCGTCAATAGATTCGTAATAATAGCCCGAGTAATATAGGATATACTTATAATTTACGTAGTCTTATGTACGTATTTTAGTATATAAAATTATAGTAATTTATGTTGAATTCAGCTCACAATAAACGAAACATTTCTTAACAAAATCAAACTGAAATTGAATTATTATTTGGCAACGCTACTAAGAAGTTGAATGCACCAAGATTTTTTTCTACCAGCCTAGTGACCAAGCTGCTAAACTTCTTAAATAAGCAAATTAAGAAGTTAAGCAAAATATTCAGTAGGCTCTTAATTAAACCACTAATTAGTATAATTGTCTGTGACACACACGCGAACACAGAACCATTACTTTGGGCTAACAACTAACAAGACCTACTTAGCAAGATATTAAAGTGAATCCGTACATTTCAAACACAATACAGAGAATCGTGTAAGAGGTGACCCTATTTCAGTGATGTGAAATGAACAAAATATCGAGATCAAAACTATAATGGCGTTCGAAAAGCCGTAAACTTTCAACGTGGGAACAATATTGGCTTTCTAACTGTTGTACATTTAAAAGTATTTTAATGGTCTATTCATAGTGTATTGACGTGAACGTAAAATTAAGTTACTGGTGCGAGAAACGGGCTAGTGAGGAAAGTATGGCTAGTGATGTGATGACACTAGGGTTGTCAAATAGGCGAGTACGTGAATGCGTACCAACAGTGGGGTAAACACGAACAATTGACAACAACTTTTTCTTAACGTTATCGAGTGAAATTAGTATTGGCGCTTTCATTATTTTCATACAATTCCATTCGATAACAGAATACGTTGATGTCATTGTTCGTGTTTACCCTACAGAATAACGTGTTGATAGCAAGTGACGATTGTGGGGACATCGACTATTCAAGGGTAGTATCAATTGGTAAATGAATACTAACAGATACGTATATAAACCTCCAAACGCATAATTTAAATGCATAGAATTGTATGTTCTGTTTGCTCCGCATTGCGATAATCCCATGCATTGCATCTGGTAATGAGACAAAATATTATATAGATACGAGGATGGTTGTTACTCATTCATCTCATCTAAAACTCCGGAACGGATTTTGATGAATGGCAGTAGTTTAAGCTCTGGATAACCACATAGGCTATTTTTTATCCCGAAAAAATACAGTGTTCTCGTGAGATACTGTATTAACGCGGGCGGAGTCGCTAAAAGCTAGTAATATCATAGCTTTATTAACGTAGCTTACCTAATGGCAAGCTACCTTAATTAAAAGGATCTAATTATCTCAATAGATATTTACATAAGGAATAGCTACACGGTAGAGATCCAAAACTCCACAATTTTGCAAACTTTTTGAAAATACAAAAAGCAATTCAATTTTTCCCAATTAAAAGGTAAATTTTGATTTTGAAAACGCTTCACACCACGTCCATCTGGCCCCGTGCTGAGTATCCGAAGAACTTTTGTTACGGGGACCAGACAACGGGAAGTATATTTAATAGTCTTATGTTATACATAATACATATATTTAAGAATTTTATTATACTTTACAGCCAACTCTGCGCCAATGCGCTAACCGCTGAGCCATAGAGGTCGACATAATTTAATTTTATATTTCAATGTTTCAATTTAAGTTAAGATTTTGAAATCCCACTAAATACTTGAAATAACCATACCTTCGTCTTTGTAAGCTACAAAATATTATTTAACCAATATGATACGCATAACGAAATAGAAGCAAACAATATTATACCTATAGTATAAGACACATTTCCTACTATTTCATGTTATTCTGCGCCGAGACAGTAGCAGGGGGGATTCTTTCGTAAATAACTTACGAAGATAAATCTCAGACTCGGTTAAAGTCCGCGTCTAGTTTTGTTCCTACTGCCTAGGAAATATAAAGACTAGAAGGTTTAGCTTCTTTTTAGAGTTCCATACCCAAAGGTTAAAAACGGAACCCTATAACTGAGACTTCGCAGTCTGTCCGTCTGTTCGCCCGTCTATCATCAGGCTGTACCATGATAGCTAGACAGTTGAAGTTTTCACAGTGGATGTAGGCTTTCCTGTTGTTTCTATAAGAACAAACACTAAAAACAGAATAAATTAAATATTTACATATACCAAACCACATAATACACGTGTTTTTCCCGTTTTGTACGGAACCCTTCATGCGCAAGTCCGACTCGCACTTGGCAGGTTTTATTGAATGTACAAGTACCTAGAATCTACTATTTTATATTTTAACAATGTGACAAGAATGTAAGTTGTTTTTATAATTGAATAACGAAGATGTTAGTTGTATAATGTAAGTATAAGAATGTAAGTTGTTTTTATAATTGAATAACGAAGATGTTAGTTGTATAATGTAAGTATAAGAATGTAAGTTGTTTTATAATTGAATAACGAAGATGTTAGTTGTATAATGTAAGTATAAGAATGTAAGTTGTTTTATAATTGAATAACGAAGATGTTAGTTGTATAATGTAAGTATAAGAATATAAGTTGTTTTATAATTGAATACCGAAGATGTTAGTTGTATAATGTAAGTATAAGAATGTAAGTTGTTTTATAATTGAATAACGAAGATGTTAGTTGTATAATGTAAGTATAAGAATGTAAGTTGTTTTTATAATTGAATAACGAAGATGTTAGTTGTATAATGTAAGTATAAGAATGTAAGTTGTTTTATAATTGAATAACGAAGATGTTAGTTGTATAATGTAAGTATAAGAATGTAAGTTGTTTTATAATTGAATAACGAAGATGTTAGTTGTATAATGTAAGTATAAGAATGTAAGTTGTTTTTATAATTGAATAACGAAGATGTTAGTTGTATAATGTAAGTATAAGAATGTAAGTTGTTTTATAATTGAATAACGAAGATGTTAGTTGTATAATGTAAGTATAAGAATGTAAGTTGTTTTTATAATTGAATAACGAAGATGTTAGTTGTATAATGTAAGTATAAGAATGTAAGTTGTTTTATAATTGAATAACGAAGATGTTAGTTGTATAATGTAAGTATAAGAATGTAAGTTGTTTTATAATTGAATAACGAAGATGTTAGTTGTATAATGTAAGTATAAGAATGTAAGTTGTTTTTATAATTGAATAACGAAGATGTTAGTTGTATAATGTAAGTATAAGAATGTAAGTTGTTTTATAATTGAATAACGAAGATGTTAGTTGTATAATGTAAGTATAAGAATGTAAGTTGTTTTATAATTGAATAACGAAGATGTTAGTTGTATAATGTAAGTATAAGGAATGTAAGTTGTTTTTATAATTGAATAACGAAGATGTTAGTTGTATAATGTAAGTATAAGAATGTAAGTTGTATTCTTATCTTGTGCAAACCAAAAGGCATATTATATTTGTAAGCGAATTTAACAATAATTTAAAGAAGATTATCATGTATATACTAAGGCGGGTCAATAAGTCCGTGACTTTTTGAATTTCTAACCTCCTTACTGAAAAAGCAACACTACTCCTGTCAACAGGCATCTGTCAGTTGACTCCTATCAAAATTTGAACTTGCTGCGTCAGTTAGTTTGTGTTTTACAGCTATCTTTATCAGACTATCCAGTAACTTAAGGAAACAATGGAATAAAGTGAATTTCGTGTGCTTATTAAGCATTATATTTTGCGAAAAAAAACCATTACCGAGACCAAGGCTAAGCTTGATAAATACTATGGGGACTCTGCACCATCGATTTCAATGGTAAAAAAGTGGTTTACTGAATTTCGTTGTGGCCTTACAAGCACTGAAGATGCCGAACGTCCTGGACGCCCAGTTGAGGTCTCTACACCCGAAACAATCGAAAAAATTCACGATATGGTGTTGGCCGACCGAAGATTGAAAGTGCAAGAGATTGTGGAAGCCATAGGCATCTCGCATGGCTCAGTGGTTTCAATTTTGAATGATCACTTGGGCATGAGAAAGCTTTCCGCAAGATGGGTGCCGCGTTTGCTCACAGTCGACCACAAACGCAATCGTGTAACAACTTCACAGGAAGGTTTGGCGTTGTTTAATCACAATATGGAGGAGTTTTTTAACCGTGGACGAAACATGGATCCATCACAATACACCAGAGACCAAACAACAGTCAAAACAGTGTGTTTCTAAGGGTGAATCGGCGCCAAAGAAGGCCAAGGTGGGTTTGTCAGCCAATAAAGTTATGGCGACTGTTTTTTGGGATGCACGTGGGATAATCCACATTGACTATCTTCAAAAGGGAAGAACAATTAATGGGGAATATTATGCCAACTTATTATGCTATACTTATTGGACCGCTTCAATGAGGATTTGAAAAAAAACCGACCTCATTTGGCCAAGAAAAAAAGTTGTTTTTCACTAAGACAATGCAAGGGTGCACACATGTGCAGTTGCCATGGCAAAAATCCATGAATTGGGCTATGAATTGCCCCCACATCCACCCTATTCTCAAGATTTGGCTCCGAGTGACTACTTCTTGTTCCGAAACCTGAAAAAATGGCTCGGTGGAAAAAGATTTGACTCCAATGATGAAGTCATCTCGCAAACAAAGGCCTATTTTGAGGACCTCGACAAATCATATTTTTTGGAAGGGATAAAAAAATTGGAGAAGCGTTGGACAAAGTGTATAGAGCTCAAGGGGGACTACGTTGAAAAATAAAATGATTTATTTATCAAAAAATCTGTGTTTTATTCCAAAAGTCACGGACTTATTGACCCGCCCTCGTATTCTATATATTTCAATGAAAGTATTAATATCCAATACAAAGTGCAAAAAATATATAGTTTTCGTGATGAAGTTGTACACAAAAAGTTTCTCAATATAGTTCCCTATTTCTCTTTCATCTTTAACTACTTTTTTCGTACGTACGTTGAAAAATAAAATGATTTATTTATCAAAAAATCTGTGTTTTATTCCAAAAGTCACGGACTTATTGACCCGCCCTCGTATATGGTACAATGTCCCATTCGTTCACTTTCAGTCTTGAGGTATGCTGTCCGTAGTTTTGCTGATAAATTTCGAGGAGTTCCCTAGATTCTTCATGGTCATCATCATCAGGTCACCATTTTGTTGACGACGTGACCAATTTCATATGATAATCGGTAAACAGACGACGGAGTAATCGTTAAACATATAATAAGTATATATACCGCCGAACGTATAACCGCCTCCTTCTTGGAAGTCGGTTGAAAATGTCATGTTCTAGTTTATGTTTTCTAATTTAAAATCTACTACCTCCATAGAATTAACAATTCAAAGACATGACATGCTGCTCAACGCACGTACAAATGAAACTTATGGAAATTGGAGAAGATTCAATCTACGTTATTATATACCGTAAACTGAAATATCCATACGCTTTGTAGCTACTCTATGCTGCTCTACTCCATGATGCTGCTGTGTTGATCTACTAATTGAAATCTGCTTAGGACGTGTAAATTAAGCACGTTTTAATAGTATATATTATATATAGTATATAATGCATATAGAGACGCGATGCGGCCTTAGAACATGCGGCGCACACTTTTGAGATATCGATTCAAAATAGAACTTTAAAAATAAGCGTCGCGTCGCGTCTCGGTGTGAGCTGACTCTAAGGCGGATTTAAATCGTTTTCAATCAGAACCCCAATACTTGTAAATAACTTACACTTTCATTTTATTTTTATTGAATTATAAATGAATCGTCTTGATATAATCTATATATATAGATAAATTTTTTGTCTTCTTTTATATATAAAAATGGATTACAATTCGAATGTCTCGCTAAAACTTGAGTACGGAGGCACCGATTTGGATAATTTTTGTCTTAAAATAATTGTGGATGTTTGAGGAAGGTTTAATTGATGAGAAATATTGGAGGTGTAGGTGTATTTATTTATTCCAGTTCATATTTAAGACAGAACAACGTGTGTCGGGACAGCTAGTTAACTAAAAAATAATGTTAATTGTCGATATATGTGTCCTCAAAATAGGTACATATGGAATTCATACAACAGCGCACGTAACCAACGGCCGAATACTGAAACGCTAATCATAATTAAGAGCCCTCCCATTCACAGGCTGTCACTGTCTCTGCTAGCCGAAATGACAAGGACAGCATGTGACTTGAGCGACACTTAATTTAACTATCGTTCGAATATTCGGCTGTTAGTAGTGTAAATATTGTCATTCCGGGCCCCGGGGGGCAGGCGCGGGCGAGGCTTCAGGCTTCACGGTTTACATTACCAAATTAGCCTTTTCCAGCTCACAATATTTTTTATACGAAATGAAATGTATTTCGTGTTTTCAATCATATTAAAGCCGTGTTTGAATCTGGCACGAATTTTAAAGGTTTTATTCGTGTATTGAAATATCATCGGATTACAAAATTAGTTTTCATATAGGCACTGGTATTCAAGTAAATGAATTTAGTGAAAATTTATTAAGAGAGCATTTTGTACCTATTCTACACGTCATCGTTGTTAATATGAAAGGGTCAGTTCACACCGCGTCGAGACGCGATGTAAGATAGCTTTTCAAAATTAATTTATTCAATTCACAAGAACGTGCACATTTCACTGCAAGAAATCGAATGGCAAGTCAATCAAATTCAATTCGAAGGCGCCTTGAAATGAAACGTATATGTTCAATAGTGCAACTTTTTAATAGCTATCTTATAAATGTAGCGCCGCGTCGTGTATAATATCTACTTGAACTTAGTAATTTATACTAGTTGTACATCTAGAAAGTTATCCATTCTGCTTTATTTACGACATAATCCCGTAACTTTTCGTATATAAATACTCGCAACAAAAACAGCGCATATCGCAGCTAATGAGGAGGAATGGTCCCCGCTGAGCCCCAGAACATGTATGATTATTACAATTATTTAAACACGCATTAGTATCCAGGCGCGGTCCGAAGGGGGGGGGGGGGGGGTCATAGGGTCAACCGTGATAGACAAACGCTAAAATCAGAATAAAATAAATATTTAAGAGGCCATGCAAGTAACGTGATGTTTGCCCTTTTGTGCAGAATCCTTCGTGCGCGAGTCCGACTCGCATTTGGCCAGTTTTACCTGACCACGGCGAAACCAGAAGCAGGAGTAATGATTTTCGCAGTCCATGTATGACTGTATGTTCTACCGTAGCGCCTGAACTACTGATTAATTACGTGAAGCGTCAATAGATTCGTAATAATAGCCCGAGTAATATAGGATATACTTATAATTTACGTAGTCTTATGTACGTATTTTAGTATATAAAATTATAGTAATTTATGTTGAATTCAGCTCACAATAAACGAAACATTTCTTAACAAAATCAAACTGAAATTGAATTATTATTTGGCAACGCTACTAAGAAGTTGAATGCACCAAGATTTTTTTCTACCAGCCAAGTGACCAAGCTGCTAAACTTCTTAAATAAGCAAATTAAGAAGTTAAGCAAAATATTCAGTAGGCTCTTAATTAAACCACTAATTAGTATAATTGTCTGTGACACACACGCGAACACAGAACCATTACTTTGGGCTAACAACTAACAAGACCTACTTAGCAAGATATTAAAGTGAATCCGTACATTTCAAACACAATACAGAGAATCGTGTAAGAGGTGACCCTATTTCAGTGATGTGAAATGAACAAAATATCGAGATCAAAACTATAATGGCGTTCGAAAAGCCGTAAACTTTCAACGTGGGAACAATATTGGCTTTCTAACTGTTGTACATTTAAAAGTATTTTAATGGTCTATTCATAGTGTATTGACGTGAACGTAAAATTAAGTTACTGGTGCGAGAAACGGGCTAGTGAGGAAAGTATGGCTAGTGATGTGATGACACTAGGGTTGTCAAATAGGCGAGTACGTGAATGCGTACCAACAGTGGGGTAAACACGAACAATTGACAACAACTTTTTCTTAACGTTATCGAGTGAAATTAGTATTGGCGCTTTCATTATTTTCATACAATTCCATTCGATAACAGAATACGTTGATGTCATTGTTCGTGTTTACCCTACAGAATAACGTGTTGATAGCAAGTGACGATTGTGGGGACATCGACTATTCAAGGGTAGTATCAATTGGTAAATGAATACTAACAGATACGTATATAAACCTCCAAACGCATAATTTAAATGCATAGAATTGTATGTTCTGTTTGCTCCGCATTGCGATAATCCCATGCATTGCATCTGGTAATGAGACAAAATATTATATAGATACGAGGATGGTTGTTACTCATTCATCTCATCTAAAACTCCGGAACGGATTTTGATGAATGGCAGTAGTTTAAGCTCTGGATAACCACATAGGCTATTTTTTATCCCGAAAAAATACAGTGTTCTCGTGAGATACTGTATTAACGCGGGCGGAGTCGCTAAAAGCTAGTAATATCATAGCTTTATTAACGTAGCTTACCTAATGGCAAGCTACCTTAATTAAAAGGATCTAATTATCTCAATAGATATTTACATAAGGAATAGCTACACGGTAGAGATCCAAAACTCCACAATTTTGCAAACTTTTTGAAAATACAAAAAGCAATTCAATTTTTCCCAATTAAAAGGTAAATTTTGATTTTGAAAACGCTTCACACCACGTCCATCTGGCCCCGTGCTGAGTATCCAAAGAACTTTTGTTACGGGGACCAGACAACGGGAAGTATATTTAATAGTCTTATGTTATACATAATACATATATTTAAGAATTTTATTATACTTTACAGCCAACTCTGCGCCAATGCGCTAACCGCTGAGCCATAGAGGTCGACATAATTTAATTTTATATTTCAATGTTTCAATTTAAGTTAAGATTTTGAAATCCCACTAAATACTTGAAATAACCATACCTTCGTCTTTGTAAGCTACAAAATATTATTTAACCAATATGATACGCATAACGAAATAGAAGCAAACAATATTATACCTATAGTATAAGACACATTTCCTACTATTTCATGTTATTCTGCGCCGAGACAGTAGCAGGGGGGATTCTTTCGTAAATAACTTACGAAGATAAATCTCAGACTCGGTTAAAGTCCGCGTCTAGTTTTGTTCCTACTGCCTAGGAAATATAAAGACTAGAAGGTTTAGCTTCTTTTTAGAGTTCCATACCCAAAGGTTAAAAACGGAACCCTATAACTGAGACTTCGCAGTCTGTCCGTCTGTTCGCCCGTCTATCATCAGGCTGTACCATGATAGCTAGACAGTTGAAGTTTTCACAGTGGATGTAGGCTTTCCTGTTGTTTCTATAAGAACAAACACTAAAAACAGAATAAATTAAATATTTACATATACCAAACCACATAATACACGTGTTTTTCCCGTTTTGTACGGAACCCTTCATGCGCAAGTCCGACTCGCACTTGGCAGGTTTTATTGAATGTACAAGTACCTAGAATCTACTATTTTATATTTTAACAATGTGACAAGAATGTAAGTTGTTTTTATAATTGAATAACGAAGATGTTAGTTGTATAATGTAAGTATAAGAATGTAAGTTGTTTTTATAATTGAATAACGAAGATGTTAGTTGTATAATGTAAGTATAAGAATGTAAGTTGTTTTATAATTGAATAACGAAGATGTTAGTTGTATAATGTAAGTATAAGAATGTAAGTTGTTTTATAATTGAATAACGAAGATGTTAGTTGTATAATGTAAGTATAAGAATGTAAGTTGTTTTATAATTGAATAACGAAGATGTTAGTTGTATAATGTAAGTATAAGAATGTAAGTTGTTTTTATAATTGAATAACGAAGATGTTAGTTGTATAATGTAAGTATAAGAATGTAAGTTGTTTTATAATTGAATAACGAAGATGTTAGTTGTATAATGTAAGTATAAGAATGTAAGTTGTTTTATAATTGAATAACGAAGATGTTAGTTGTATAATGTAAGTATAAGAATGTAAGTTGTTTTTATAATTGAATAACGAAGATGTTAGTTGTATAATGTAAGTATAAGAATGTAAGTTGTTTTATAATTGAATAACGAAGATGTTAGTTGTATAATGTAAGTATAAGAATGTAAGTTGTTTTTATAATTGAATAACGAAGATGTTAGTTGTATAATGTAAGTATAAGAATGTAAGTTGTTTTATAATTGAATAACGAAGATGTTAGTTGTATAATGTAAGTATAAGAATGTAAGTTGTTTTATAATTGAATAACGAAGATGTTAGTTGTATAATGTAAGTATAAGAATGTAAGTTGTTTTTATAATTGAATAACGAAGATGTTAGTTGTATAATGTAAGTATAAGAATGTAAGTTGTTTTATAATTGAATAACGAAGATGTTAGTTGTATAATGTAAGTATAAGAATGTAAGTTGTTTTATAATTGAATAACGAAGATGTTAGTTGTATAATGTAAGTATAAGGAATGTAAGTTGTTTTTATAATTGAATAACGAAGATGTTAGTTGTATAATGTAAGTATAAGAATGTAAGTTGTATTCTTATCTTGTGCAAACCAAAAGGCATATTATATTTGTAAGCGAATTTAACAATAATTTAAAGAAGATTATCATGTATATACTAAGGCGGGTCAATAAGTCCGTGACTTTTTGAATTTCTAACCTCCTTACTGAAAAAGCAACACTACTCCTGTCAACAGGCATCTGTCAGTTGACTCCTATCAAAATTTGAACTTGCTGCGTCAGTTAGTTTGTGTTTTACAGCTATCTTTATCAGACTATCCAGTAACTTAAGGAAACAATGGAATAAAGTGAATTTCGTGTGCTTATTAAGCATTATATTTTGCGAAAAAAAACCATTACCGAGACCAAGGCTAAGCTTGATAAATACTATGGGGACTCTGCACCATCGATTTCAATGGTAAAAAAGTGGTTTACTGAATTTCGTTGTGGCCTTACAAGCACTGAAGATGCCGAACGTCCTGGACGCCCAGTTGAGGTCTCTACACCCGAAACAATCGAAAAAATTCACGATATGGTGTTGGCCGACCGAAGATTGAAAGTGCAAGAGATTGTGGAAGCCATAGGCATCTCGCATGGCTCAGTGGTTTCAATTTTGAATGATCACTTGGGCATGAGAAAGCTTTCCGCAAGATGGGTGCCGCGTTTGCTCACAGTCGACCACAAACGCAATCGTGTAACAACTTCACAGGAAGGTTTGGCGTTGTTTAATCACAATATGGAGGAGTTTTTTAACCGTGGACGAAACATGGATCCATCACAATACACCAGAGACCAAACAACAGTCAAAACAGTGTGTTTCTAAGGGTGAATCAGCGCCAAAGAAGGCCAAGGTGGGTTTGTCAGCCAATAAAGTTATGGCGACTGTTTTTTGGGATGCACGTGGGATAATCCACATTGACTATCTTCAAAAGGGAAGAACAATTAATGGGGAATATTATGCCAACTTATTATGCTATACTTATTGGACCGCTTCAATGAGGATTTGAAAAAAAACCGACCTCATTTGGCCAAGAAAAAAAGTTGTTTTTCACTAAGACAGTGCAAGGGTGCACACATGTGCAGTTGCCATGGCAAAAATCCATGAATTGGGCTATGAATTGCTCCCACATCCACCCTATTCTCAAGATTTGGCTCCGAGTGACTACTTCTTGTTCCGAAACCTGAAAAAATGGCTCGGTGGAAAAAGATTTGACTCCAATGATGAAGTCATCTCGCAAACAAAGGCCTATTTTGAGGACCTCGACAAATCATATTTTTTGGAAGGGATAAAAAAATTGGAGAAGCGTTGGACAAAGTGTATAGAGCTCAAGGGGGACTACGTTGAAAAATAAAATGATTTATTTATCAAAAATCTGTGTTTTATTCCAAAAGTCACGGACTTATTGACCCGCCCTCGTATTCTATATATTTCAATGAAAGTATTAATATCCAATACAAAGTGCAAAAAATATATAGTTTTCGTGATGAAGTTGTACACAAAAAGTTTCTCAATATAGTTCCCTATTTCTCTTTCATCTTTAACTACTTTTTTCGTACGTACGTTGAAAAATAAAATGATTTATTTATCAAAAAATCTGTGTTTTATTCCAAAAGTCACGGACTTATTGACCCGCCCTCGTATATGGTACAATGTCCCATTCGTTCACTTTCAGTCTTGAGGTATGCTGTCCGTAGTTTTGCTGATAAATTTCGAGGAGTTCCCTAGATTCTTCATGGTCATCATCATCAGGTCACCATTTTGTTGACGACGTGACCAATTTCATATGATAATCGGTAAACAGACGACGGAGTAATCGTTAAACATATAATAAGTATATATACCGCCGAACGTATAACCGCCTCCTTCTTGGAAGTCGGTTGAAAATGTCATGTTCTAGTTTATGTTTTCTAATTTAAAATCTACTACCTCCATAGAATTAACAATTCAAAGACATGACATGCTGCTCAACGCACGTACAAATGAAACTTATGGAAATTGGAGAAGATTCAATCTACGTTATTATATACCGTAAACTGAAATATCCATACGCTTTGTAGCTACTCTATGCTGCTCTACTCCATGATGCTGCTGTGTTGATCTACTAATTGAAATCTGCTTAGGACGTGTAAATTAAGCACGTTTTAATAGTATATATTATATATAGTATATAATGCATATAGAGACGCGATGCGGCCTTAGAACATGCGGCGCACACTTTTGAGATATCGATTCAAAATAGAACTTTAAAAATACGCGTCGCGTCGCGTCTCGGTGTGAGCTGACTCTAAGGCGGATTTAAATCGTTTTCAATCAGAACCCCAATACTTGTAAATAACTTACACTTTCATTTTATTTTTATTGAATTATAAATGAATCGTCTTGATATAATCATAAACTGATTTTTGGAGTTTAGGCCAATCAAAACGCGTTTGACGTTGGTTTGACGTTTATCAGAATACCGTATCGCAGTTTTAACATATCGGGACTGGATTATAACTTATCGGGAATGGGCTTATTGCAGGAATTAACAAAAACGAGCTTCTGAATGTAGGTACAGAGCAAGCGTACGCACCTACTTTTGTGACGCAAATCTAAATATTTTTATTTCAAATCCGTAAAAAGACATACTCTGTGTAAGCACTAAGCAGTTCATGTGAGTTGTGCCTCAGAGCTTTCGTATGATATAGATAAACGCGTCTCCAGGGCCGCACAAAAGAACGCCCTACATACAACACGAATCCTAATGAGACTCTCACAGTTTACTTAACTACGTGTTCTGTGTTTCTAGGTTACATAGGAGGATAGATTTAACTCATCTCAAACTAATCGTTTTAGATGGGTTAAATCTTTCCTCTCGCTTTTTATTTTAATCAGCGGGAGTGATTTCGTGAAATGCAAAGCCATGAGTGATAAAGTTGACAGTATTTTCGTGTCAAACGTGAGATGTCAGTAGACACCTTGGAAGAAGAATATACATAGAAGGAGCACTAAAATCGAAGCTAACAGCAGCTATCTGTATCATAAAACATCAATGGCAAAAACCCATAAGAGTAAAAGAGAAAGCAAATCCATGTCTTTTCGCTTTTTTCCAAGGTTGTCCGCACTTGTCGTCTTTTGGTCACCAGTAAATACGACGTCGCGTTGCAATTACGACTTTATTGCATTGATAATAATATTAAGTGTAAACATGTGGGATAAGAAACGATATAGGATAAGGTTGTCCAAAATTAATTACGCATATTTTGGGTATATTATGATCTAATCTAATGCATATGTAAAGACGTTTAGGCAGAAAAGTAATAAAAAATTTCTAAAAAAATGTAGAAACAGGTGATTTAAAGAAGAAGCAAAGACTTTGCCTTAATAACATCAATACTTTCAGCTGTGTGATGCTAATAACCTTAACAGCGCCCTTAAGAGAGTAATTTAATTTTATATTATATTTGTTTCCATTTTTAATCATTATCAACCTAAATGTTTTTACATAAGCAGCAGATCATATGCCTATAATATCTGTAATATCCGTAATATCCTTCTCTGGCTAATAGCCGGGCATCCTATAAATATTAAAATAGGCTATAGATTTTTTATCCGAATTCAATACTCTCATGTACTTGTCGCCTACAAAATTAGTATGGGAGTTGACGCTCAAGGTCACTGGCGTTATTCAGAGCCTTAAGGGCTAGCATTATTTGCCCGCGGCTTCGCCTGCGTGAAATTAAGTTTTAAACTTTTCCACATAGAGGCTGAATTTTAGAAAACGCTGAAATACTCATTATTTTTTCGGTACTCAATTCATACGAAGTTTCATGCAAATATGTCCAAGGAATAAAAAGTTTCATACAAACTTTAATCTCCTATTTTACCCCCTTGAGGGTTGAATTAAAAAAAAAATCTTCCTTATTCTACTACGTATATAATATATATATATATATATATATATATATATATATATATATATATATATATATATATATATATATATATATATATATATATATATATATATATATATATATATATATATATAAATGTCAACGATTCTCTGCATTCCAAACTTTCCATAGAAAGGACTCTCTGTCCCCCGGGCCCCGGGTACAATAGTTGTATCGGCCGACCCATCTACCTTAATAGATTTGATTTGATGATTTAGGATCCTAAATAAACCCCTCAATATTAATCGGCTTAAGATTTATAGGCTACTTGTAATTTGAATTTCTGTGGCAGCTGCCAAGTAGCTATTATTATTATGTGAATGAACCATTGCTATTAAATATTTAAAATACATAACTAATATTGCATATTAAGCATTTGTTTAGCTCATCGGTCGATGAAAAATGTTTGTAAATATAGGTTAAAGGTAATTTTAAAGCTTCTTGTAATTTGAGTCCTAATCTAAACTAACATAATAGTAAAATAGAAGATGAAATGAAGTTGAAGAATCTTTTAAAAGATGCTCAAATTGTAAGAATTACATTTAACATAGGAATGAGGTAAAAGATAACTAGGAAGTTATCTTTTTACCTCCATTTATAAATGGGAACGCAAACGAAGTCCAACTAAGTGCTAGTAACTTATATTTAGAAGAAAACTCACTTGCTGCACTGAAAAATAAGATATCTAAACGAGAGTTTAAAAACGCTTTCTAAGTTTAGAATAGTTAGCTTAGGCTTTCAGTACCAGACACCACAGTGTTTTTCCTAATGGTCTATAATTGGTATGTGAATTAGTTCAGTGTGATAAAATACAAAATAACTACGAGTGTTCCTAAACTTTCAACAGCTGATTGTCTATTGAAGCAGTATCATCAGAAATAATGACAATTAATATAATTTTGTAATGACGGGCTACTAGCTAGATAAAAACTATTTATAAAATAAGAAAAAAATGTAAGACATTTTTTTTTTTTGAGATTCATTTGGTATTATTTTAAGTACTTTTCGAAGCAAGTACAAGGAACTTTTTGTTCTGAGAAGTTAATCATATATTTTAAGAGTATTTATTCATGTCCAATTAGTTTAACACTTGCAGCAATCACATCAAGTATCAGTTTGAATATAACGATAGTAGGTTCAATGTCTTATTCAATCTCACGATATTCGATCCTGGATCTATGATTTAAGATAATGTTGCAGCTATCATGATTACACGTCTGCGATGATATAAGGAGCGGTGCAGTATATTTATTACAAGATCCTATTGCACTGGGTATACGCAGTTATATTATGTATTTTGATATAATTATACGTGGATGAAACCGAGGAGGAATAGCCTAACCAAGAGCATGTCAGGACATGTCTAAAGTTTCCGTAACTATCAACGCGCAAATTACTTCAAAAGTTTTTGTCCGATTTCGCTTTAAATCATTTTATAAGTTTCTAACTTTCGTAGTTTTGAAATGCAAGAGGGGGAGGCAATGTCGTACCCAACACTATGTGGTGTAGTACCTAAAGAAAATTATGCCCACTTCGCTTGTTTGGACAGCCACCCCTAAAATAAAAAAATATCATTATTTTATGATCCCGAAACCGAAATCTATTCATAATCTATAACTTTACCAGTCAATTGAAATTCATTATTACAGAAGCTAGAAGGACGGGCGGACAATGCGAAACTATAAAAATAGTCAAAAATAATATGTCGCAGATTGTAACGATAAGTGATTTAGCGCGATAGTCCTCGGAGTGGATTCAAGTGTATCGCAATTTGATATCTTCTTTCGCGCGTTTATCGCGGCGAATCGTGCTATTGGTGGTGCTAGTTGGTGGTAATTAAACATGTTAAACATCGATTAATGTACATCTTATACTTTATACGAGACGATCTCGTATATATATAATCGGTATCTCGACAACGGCTACAAGTATTACAATGAAATTTAGTATGCAGGGAGTTTTGGGGGAGAAAAATCGATCTAGCTAAGACTTGTCCCTAAGAAACTGCGTATTTTTAAGCAATATATTATGTTGTTTTATTCGTCGCGCAACAATATATCAATAGTTCCGACTATCTTACGTCATTCTGATTGGCTGCTTGGTATACGTACCTACGTGTAATTTTTGCATTGTTTGGAAATTCGGAATGTGGTGGGTTCGAATCCCGGTAAGATAAATGTTTTGGTGATTCTTAATATTTCCTTTTCTGTTAGTTATATATTTTCATTATTATTCTATCGTTCTACTAAAACACCGAGCAAAGCTCGGTCTCCCAGGTGCTATTATATTATTATGTTTAACATAAACGCATCACGTAGCATTCAATATTTAATATTGTACCGAAATTCCCAACAAAAGGACAACTAATTACACATAATAATAATAACTGCACTTTCACTAATTGGTTTTGTAATGAGTGCCGTAATCGCCTAATGTGAAATTATTCTGTTAAAACAGTTGCATGTGATAATTTAAAAAGAATGCTTACACACGTACCGATTTGGTATGGAGCAGACCATTATGACAGCACGTGACGTGTATGTATTAGCACAGAGTTCTATTTATAGTGCATTCCAAATCGTGTCTTTGCACGCATGCACTATTAATCTAGCATCATTGCATCTACCCTAAATATATCAACTAGACCATCATCAGATATCATATCAGAGGCAATCAAGAGATGCGATGTGACCATATACAAAAAAGATGTAAGAAGAATAAAGAAACCAAAATTTCATTTTGATGAACATATAACGGGGCACATTGAGTTAGAAGGGAGGCGATCTTTCATCGTTAATAATTATTATGCAGCTAATGATTATCTTAAAGTGCACTTAAAAACCGGCAAATTATTTATAATACAGTGAACACAAATTTTGGTTTCTTATGGAAACTGCATGAACTAGACGTCAGTGTATTAATTAGAAGTAAAGCAAAGTAGTTAAAACAACTATATGCCACTGATTTGGAAGAAACCTTTGCAGAAGAATGCGTCCATTTGGCCCAGTTTTTAAAATCTGACACCGAAGCCGAGCATTATTTTTCTGCCAGAACTCCAAAGGATTTGTTGCAGTTAATAATAAGTTTTAATATTTCATGCATGTTCCCCAATGTGGAGATACTAATAGGTAAAGAACTATGAAATTGCCGTTCTGTGATACTGGCCATTTCAAATCAAAATAATTTTTGTTTGGCTAAGAATTCTAATTTCAAATTACTTTTATTTTAAAAACATGGAATTCTTCCAACCAAATCCGTACGTGTGTTAATCATTCTATGTAAGCTGTTTTTCTGTACATAAGTATTTATTTGCTAGGTACTCTGTATTTATGCCTATATTGCAGAGAGTCGCCAGTGGAAATGTCAAAATAGCTTATTTCATTTAGTGAATATAAACACAATTTTTATATCAGTACTATCTTTATGCGAATATAGCATACTGATGATGATGCCTCCCACCGGTTCGGGAACGGCGAAATGAACCAGCGCGGCGCGGGCGTAAGAACTCGCGCGGTGCCATATTTTATCAAGATTATACAAAATTGTTCGTTTAAAACAAAACAAGGTATATAACAATGTTATGACTAAACCAATATAACAAGAGCACAATAGTATATTTCACATTATTTATCGTATGTAAATTTACAGAATTAAAAAACCATAACAAAATAACTAAGTCGTTTCGCAAAGCTCCAAAACCCCATAAAAGCGTCACATCCATATTAGTTTCGTCTAACTGCAGAAGTTTCTAGATCGTGTGAGCGAACTTGATGATTTATTGGCCCGCTAAACCTCGTTTATATTCCACGCCACTTGAACTTTTAATATCCTACCGTCGTAAATTCCTCTAGTGTAAATGAGAAAGTTTGGGTCAAATCAACTTTGTGGCTGATAGGAGATTGCTGATTTTGAATGGTAATTGGAAAAACTAAATCCTGTGTGTGAACTGCGATGGAACTATAACGATTACTTTGAAGAGAATCAAAGGATAATTTAGCTTATAGTAATATTTGTTATTTTCCTAATAAAGTAATTAATGAATATAAATTCTTGCACAAATAATGCAACATTATTAAATATAACTAGAGGTCGAAATTTGACCATTTTTAGTTTGAACTTTATTTGAGTTCTTTTGTAATATGTTGGCCCGCAGGTTCGCTTGATGTACTAAGCCAGTTAAGATAACACTCATCAAATCATACTTCCAGTATTTTTACACCTGCAGCCAGTAGGTCAACTTCCCACAGCGGACATACAGCGACCTGCGAGTGCAATATAATGCCTACAGGACGGTGATGCGACTGCCGCGCTACTGCAGCGCCTCTACCGTGTTCGCGGAGTCGACATAATACGCGCGCACTGCGCTTCCATCATGCGGCGCACGCGCGGCAGTCACAAAACCATTGTGCGCGCCATAGCGGACCACTGAGGCCTGGGACTCGCTGCTGCTGCGGCGATGGATTAGTCTCTATGCGCTTAAGTAGTTGGGGTCCAAGCGGTGCCGTGTTCTTGAAACTTGTAGTTTTACTATTTCATTGCTTTGTAATATGTAATCTGTGTTTGTATCTACCTTATGGACCTTGGTCTAAAATTTTTTTTTGCCTCTTAGATAAGAAATCAACAATAATATTTAAATATATTGTCTCTGAAATGTTAAAGACATATTGACAATTGTGTCAAATCATAAATGGTCAAATCCATTGTCAAACCAACACGGTCTACCATTATTATACAAACGCATAGTGGTGAGAGTTACTAATCTGAGGTAGTGTGTGTAACGTTGTTTTTATTAATTTTATGTATTTCTTAGCATTATTAAAAAAATATAAGCTTTCTGCACCCCTTTCTTCCACAGAAATTTTAAGTCAGAAGTGTTCGATTCACTTGTTGCACAATCTACTGATACTTAATATTAGCTCATTTGCATGTTTTGTCTCTGTCGCTCTATTTAAACGACATAACTTCCGAATAAACTACATAATAGAAGATTGTGAAACAGTCCCTAAATACATTGTTACACAAGAAAAGAAACTATAGATATATACTAGTAAAAGATACTACGTCACAATTCACAATTATATAAATTGTTTAAAAGCAACGTACAAACATAATATTAATTATCACGTCACGTTGTATATTTTATACACAAAGATTGCAAAACTAAGGGTGGGCTATGACATACATTTGACAGAACAAATCTTCATACAAGAAAAAGTTACGCCATCTTGATTTCGCCATACCTCGAAATATGTCAGTCATCTTGATTTTACCATACCCCAAAAGTCGGGTCATTTAATTAGGGACAGTTTTTGCCTCGACAAAACATGCAATATTTCGTGCAAATAAGCGCGAACTGCCGCCATGTTTCATGTTTGATGCAGTTTGGTTGATTGCAACTAAATATTCGTCCGTGTTCACTGTAATTAGTTCTGTGGTCTGTGCTACTCATAGTACAATATTTGGTAATATAATATTTTGATGCGGAGTATGGGTGTATTATTCAAACTACTATTTCGCTGAACATTTAACATTAACCTCGGTTTCTGAGGTTTTTTAACGGTAATTTACCTATTCAATAGCGCTTTTGATTGGATGAACGCGTTTACCAATCTAAAACGCTATTGGATAGATAAACTAACGACAAAAAACCTCGGACACCAGGTATTCATAGAATAAAACCTAACTATCTTATGAGGTTTGTAATATTTACCGGCTTGCAAAGTAGTCTCAAATTTCAATGTATCTTTAGCTATAAACATAGGTACCCCCTTACTGATAATAATATTATTTTATACAGTGTATAAGCTATGCAATGTTTTGTCCTTGTCTGTCAAGCGACTTTTTAAACATAAGTACTCGTACTTACCGCCTGTAAGTAGGTAGTGTAGGTATTGTGTCACATGACAAATCAAACCTATTCTCATAATCATAATATGAGGAAGTGTCAGAAGCTGGTATTGTTGAAATATAGGCTGACAAGTATCGGTACTTTTAATTTTTAACATGGCTCTAATACAGCGTTTATGCATCTTAAATATAAATTCTTTATCCGTGGCATTTTCCCAAAAAATTATGCCATACCTCATAACCGATTTAACCAAACCATGATAATCAGTAATGACTGTGTTTACCGACTTATGTTGAAAGATAAAGAGAATTTAACTAGAGCATAAGCTAAGCTGCTTATGTTTTTGAGAAGTACTATATGCTTCTTCCAGTTTCATTGTTTGTCTATTTCCAGACATAAGAATCGTGTTGTTTCAACTTCTTTTATTTTATGATTATTAAAGTTAGACTTATTTTATACAAAGTATCTTCTCTATGAACAATATTTTTAATACTAAGAACGCTTCAGCAACATTTATTTCCTTTGTGCTATTGGAGGCTGATGTTAATGTCCAATAGCGCACCGGGCTGAGATAGCTTTCCAATCAGCTTCCTAAAACATGCTATAAACGAAATTGCTCCAATCACCTTGTAAATATCTGTTTCAAGAAAGGTATCTTTCCAGATTCACTTAAAAAAATCTATTATCACCCCGGTTTATAAAAGTGGTGATAGAGCTGATATCGGCAATTATGGTCCAATATCTGTTTTACCTGCTATTTAAAAAGTTTTGGAAAGATTACTTAATGTTAGACTTCTTGATTACCTGAACAAATATGAATTGATATCTTCCTCACAATTTGGCTTTATGCGCGGTAAATCAACTGAAGACGCAGTAATGACACTTAGTCAAGTTGTGACGGAGCAGGTTGATAAAAGACATAAATGCCTGGCAGCTTTCTTGGAGCTTAAAAAAGCTTTTGACACCGTTTCTATACCTATCCTAATTTAACAAAAATTAGAAAAAAATGGAATTCAGGGGCACCGTTCTCTCTCTATTTACATCCTATTTATTTGGCAGAATGCAAAGGTTCAGCAGCATATCAGTGAGGACATTATAGTTTCACACGGCGTTCCTCAGGGTAGTGTGCTAGGGCTAACACTATTCCTCATTTATATTAATAACACATTTAAATTAAAAATAAATAATGCCAACTACCTGGCGTATGCTGACGATAAGAAAATCGTGTTTACCGGAAAAAATTGGACTATTTTAAAACAAAATGTAGAGTATGGAATGATGAATGAAGTGGCTAATTGGTTGACTTGTTAAACCTGTTGACCTTAAACACAACCAAAACTAAATATATCTGTTTCAGCATTCAAAGCCGCATTCCAACTGACTCTAACTTTAACATTAGGATCCATACCTGCCGACTTGAGATATCACCAACTTGTTGTAACTGTCCCCTTATTGAAAAAGTTGATAAAATAAAAAACTTAGGCGTGATAGTCGACCAAAGATAATCATGGCACCCACATCTTGAACAGGTAGCTTACACTTAGACAAGTTGCACCTGTAATACAATCTAGTGGACGTCATCTACCGCGGAATATTCTACAGGAAATATATGTAGCTTTGGCAGAATCGATTTTAATCTACTATATTCTTGTCTGGGGAGGTGCCAGTAAAACAAAAATGCTAGAGTTAGAAATGACAGAAAGGTATTTATTAAAAATTATTCATTTTAAGGAAAAGGGAACTCCAACTGACGATTTATATCGAATTAGTAATACATTAACTGTTCGTAAATTACATATTCTTTCCACAATTATAAACAAACATAAACTGTCCATAGCCGCCTTAAACCCGATCGTAGAAAAAGAAATAAAATTGAACTCCCCAAAGTAAAAACTGACTTTGCTATGAAACAGTATATCGTTTATAATAAAATAAATAATTCTATAAATATTAAAGATAAAACTAGCAGAGAGATAAAAAAAATGTTAATAGGATATCTGAAGCCTATGTTATGAAGAAACTGAAAAACTAATAGAATATTTAAAAGTATAGATAAAATACATATAAAACATAATATAATAAAAAAAACATACACAAATGTGCGTGTGTGGGAAACACATGCACATTTACACTAATACATACATTCACATACACAATACACACGAATCAAAATAAAAATATAATTAAGAGTAAAATAAAGTATATTAAATAAAAAGTTATTTTGAATATTTTGAATATTAGTTCAAACCTAAGATAAAACTTTTTTATTGTACTTAATAATGATCTTAGTCTTTAAAAATATGTATTTAGTATGTAATAGTTAGTTTTGAGTCATATTTTGGTAATTGGTTTAGATATGGAAGAGCGTTGTTACCTAACCCTTATTACCTAGTCGAAGTCACCTAGTAGGCCAATAGCCTGCTATTGGCCTATTAGGTGACTTCAATTTCTCTTTCTTACTTTTGTAACTGTTTTTTATGGAAATAAAGAAAAAAAGAATATATTTGATGAGTTTGTAGCTCTTTGACTTAAATGTGCTATTTTTGTTTTAGTTAAATTAATGATCAAATTATTATTAACCAATCACTCAATTAATTTCTTAATGTAAATAGTTCGTAATGCGTTATTTATGTCGCTTTCATACAAAAGAATGTATTTACAGTTTACTGTAATTGTGCTATCATCAGCAAATAATGTCGTGGGCTGGTCAACCGAGTTTGGCAAGTCATTTATGTAAATAATAAAGAAAAATATACCCAATTATTTCCTTGAGCTACACTAAACTCTATATTTTTTGCTACAAAGATCTGTATTTTACTTCAGTTCTGGTTTTATTATTTATGCGACATATTTCTGTAATTTGAGGTATGTTATGTAAATAAGAGCGAGTCAGTTGTAATACATTGCCCCTTATTCCATAGGCCTCAAGTTTCTGTAGTAAAATATTATAATGTACATAGTCAAATGCTTGAGTCATATCGCAAAATATGGCACAAACTGGATTCCTTCTATCTATTTCATGCATTACATTTTTTTTAAGTAAAAAATTGCGAGGTTAATATTTTTGTTTTTCCGAAACCCATTCTGCTCGTTGCATAAAATATTATTTTTTTCTAGAAATTAATAAATTTGATATTTATAGAAATACTTTTCAAAAAATTTTGAAAACACTGGGACTAGTGCTATTGGCCTTTTAACTAACGATTTTCTTTTTTAAAAAGCTGTTTAACAATCGCTATTTTAAGATCATGCGGGAAAGTCCATGTCGTTATACTCAGCTTAATTAAAAAACAGATATGAGGACAAATAAATTCGTTTACAGCTTTAATAATTTTTGTAGAAATTCCATCAAGAGATTTTAAAATTTTATAAACGTCTTGAGGGATACAGGGATGCATTGAATAATTATTGAAAAATGTAATTTTACCATTAGAATTTAACATATTATTTGATATTGGTTTAACTTCGTTCTATCTATAAAATAGTAATTTAATTCAGTAGGTAGCGATTTTGTTATATATTCTTTATTATTGTTTTTAATTCTAACAATCTATTCATTTGGTAAATTAAAGCGTGTTATATTAATTAAGCCCCACATTGATTTAAATTTATTGTTCGAAGTTAAAATGTTAATAATTGTTTTGTGCTCTTTTTGTTAAATTAATAAATTTTTTAAACAAGTGACAATAATTTCTATATTTTGATTTATTTTCAGCGCTAGGTTTGTATCTAAGTTCCCAAACCATTTTCCTTTTTTTCGACTACAGATTTTTAACCCTCGTGATATCCATTTTGGTTTACGAACCACATTAATAGTAACATAATTTATTGGAAAACATAGTTCGTAGATAATTTAAATTCTTTAATAAAATAATAGTATGCTTTTGAACGATATATGCTATAAATTGTAATGTTATAGTAATTAGGAAAAAGTTTATAATTATATTCGGTGTGAATTCACCCTAATCTGCCGGGAAGAAGCGACTTAACAAACTGAAATAATAAGGTAAATGCCATCAAAATTAGATTATTAAATAAAGTGGGCCTCAAAATCGAAATACATAAATAACCACGAAAATAGATAAGCAATTCAATCCAAAGTCGGGACCAGCATAATATTGTAACCGCAAATCAATTTTGGCTAAATTCGGCTAACCTTATTGATTGATTCAGCGTATGCTATTGTCAGATATTTTACGTTGGAAAATCGTTGTAATGTTTGCGGTTCAGAGACAGTTATGCAGGACCGCATTGACCGCCCTGCTGCAGGCTGGTATCTGTCATAATTACTATTATGTAGCCTACATCATTGTTTGGGCAACACCTGTCTATCACTACGCGCTACGCTAGAAATATCAGTTATTTTGTGGCACCCATTTTTTTTTCAGATAGTAAATACCACATAGATAAATAATTACACAAGCATGTTTTTAGCTTATGTGCTATTCCACGCTACAAACTAAGGGCGCTGCCTCGAACACAGCGGTCAGCGGTGAGGCGGAGGTGCGGCTGCGGCGAGCAGACGCCCGCGCGCATGGGCGCCATAGTATCCGCTTTCAGGAGTGCAGTGTGTCAAGCGATGTCTATGGCACCCGCCAACGCTCGTCGCCGCTGGCCGCTTGCCGCCGGCGTGCTGTTCGCCACTGTCTTCGAGGCAGCGGCCTAATTACGTGTGTAAATGTCATACACATAAGTTTAGCGGTTTTTTGTGTGAAAGAGTAACAAAAACATACCCTCAAAAACTTACGCATTTGATTCATAAATAAGATTACCTACAATATGTTTTATATTGAAATGTATTTTCTGTTGTAAAATGTACCTACATTGTATCTCCAATGTGGGATTGTACCAAAATCTTACTTAGATAACGTCCACAGTCATGGTCTTGACTCTTGATAGTCCTAGGCGTACAACCCCGTAAGCATTTAAACCCTATTAAAACAGGCTAACAGTGATCGAGGTAGGCATTAAATATTCATGGATCTCTAAATAAAACAGTTGTAAACGCTATACCGTGAATGTTTCTATCAATGTTTTATCTCATTCATTTGATATGCGAAATAATGTATACACCCGCAGTCCGTGAATAAAATATGGTATATAAATAATGTAATACTAGTATTAAAATATAGCAATAACATCATACTTTTATTTTCGATTTATGTTGGTAATCTCTATGTCATTTGATGTATGATTATGCTCAAAAATTATAAGTAAAAAGTAATTTAAATTGACTCAATTTTGCTCTTTTTGCCCAATACTTTTTATTAGAAACTATATATTTGCCTCACATAAGAAGATATAAGATATAAGAAGCCTGCCTAGAGCTAGTAAATTAACTGGTTTGCTACAGAAAAATAAAATTCGAATTAAAAAATATAAATGGAGAAATAACATATGGGGGCCCGCTCGTAGAGCGGGCCCCCATATGTTATTCCATCCATCTCAGTCCATAAGCATTCGTCAATATTTTTTAAAATGAACCAGGAAACGATCAGACTGACCGCCTGATGGTAAACAATTACGACCGCCCACGGACACTCGCAACACCAGAGGACACTAATTGTAAGTTGTAACTTAAAGTCTCCAATCCCTCTTGGGCCCCTGGTCACCTCACTCACTCGACGTAACACAACGTAAGTTTTATTTCACGCTAGTTATCTGTGACGCCGTGGTATTCATCCGGTCGAGCCGGCCCATTCGCACCCAATCATGGCTCTCTCACATTTAAATACTGATTTCTGTAAATATACGAACGCTAAAATCGATGGAACTCGATTCCCGAACCGGAAAATAAATTGTGGCGGCAAACAGCTCAGATGTTGTTCGCCATTTTGTATTACGTGGCGCACTCTGATTGGTCCGTCGCGAATGTAAGCATAAGAATAGATTAGAAAAGACAAGAGAGGGCAATTTTAAAAGAAAACATATTTCTGATGCAAATTGAACTGCCAAACAAAACCTAAATATCGCAGGACAACTAGTCGATGTGAAACATTGTAACTTTTTTGTTTAAAGCATGAAAAATGAAATAAAAATCCTAAGCGATTATTAGTGTAGGTACATGCAGTTCATATTTGTATAGTCCAGTTACTATTAAAACAATATAAATAAAATTTAAACAAATATTAATATTGACACTTTATTTATTTACAAAAAAAAAATATTTTATATTTACACTTTATTAACTATGTTTACCGCGACTTCGTATGTACAAAAGAAATACCCGTAGGAACCGCACATTTTCTCGCGATAAACAGTAGCCTATGTCCTTTCCCGTGGTACTACTCCAGCGTAGTCTACTCTATATGTAGTAGTTTTGGAGCCTATTCACTGCTAATAAACAAATATACAGGTCATAAACTAATATTATAAATAGGAAAGATTTAATTATATAGGTTGTTTTTTCAGTCAGTGTCCAACCTCTCAGGAGTGAATATACTCTTGAATATCATTTAAAAAAATCTGCTGTTTCCTACAAAATGCTGTCTATGCCGTAGCCCTTTTGTAGGAAACAGCACATTTTTTAAAATGATATTCAAGAGTGTATTCACTCCTGAAAGGTTGGACACTGACTGAAAAAACAACTTGTATAATTAAAACCTTTACTATTTATAATATTAGTTTTTTATATTATAACAGGCTTAAGAAAAATCTTTTATCAGTGTTTACGTGTCTGTTCGTTACTTAGACCTATATATAGTCTGTGGTGATAACTACGTAATATCCGGTCTGACACTTTCATAGGGCTGGTTATCTCGACAGATTAGTAGCCGATAGTTGTGCTAGGATTTATTGATTTCATTCCAGAGGTAGTTATTTTGTTTGGTTTTATGTGATCTTTTCCGTAATTTGATTCTCTCATGCGTAAAGTTCATAGTTTCTCCATTAAAGTTCGGACGCCTGTATCTAGACCTATATCTTATACTTTTAACGTGACAATCTTGTATGTAATTTGTAGGTACGTAATCAGTTTCTCGAAAACGGCTGCAAGTATTACTATGAAATTTTGTATTCGTCCCCGCATACTAAAACTATGAAATGGGAAAATCTCCCGTTTTGGGGGAGAAAACTCGATTTAGCTAGGTCTAATACCTGGGAAACTGCGCATTTGAAGCTAAATATTATGTTTTTTCTTTCGTCGTGCAACAATATATCATTAATTTTGACTTTATGCATGTTATGTCAGTCCGATTGGCAGGTTGGTATGCGTATTTATGTATAATTTTGGCTTTGTTCGAAAATTCGGAATGTTGTGGGGTCGAATCCCGGTTAGATAAATATTTTTGTGATTCTTTTTATTTTATTTTAATGCATCAGTCCGTGCAGAAGATGGTTTACCCAGGTGACATTTAATTCATGATCACTCTTTCTCAGCGAACGTATGTCATTGTAACTATCTAGATGCACATTTTTAGAGCAACACTTGTAGTGGTTTGAGGAATAGTAAATAATAATAGTTAGTAAAAGTATAGTATAGTAACTTCACTGTCGGATATAGCATCAATTCTAATATGTTCGTTCTTAAACGTTCTTAAACGAAAACTAAGTTCACACTTCGAATGTATAGAATGAAAACATTGTAAGTTATAAAATACATTTTCTTTTTCTCATTTCACGTTGTAAAGTGTTATAAATAAAGTTACATTGACAAACGTATAACGTCGCAAACCACGTATCGTGAAACTCGCCGCGTCGGTGTGTAATTTAATGTAATTGAATCGGCGGTGTGCGCGCGCCTTTATATTTATGGCACCCACATACACTTTCCTCATCTAGCTTTCGTTTAAGAGCGAAAATATTATAGCTGTATCATATTATAGTATTGCAACTGAATTGCAACATGGATGAGACAATTTTCTATTCTTCGCTAGTAATTTTAGCAATTAAAACCGACTACATTCCAATAACAATAAATTCCTCATATCTTCTGCTCCACTAGCGAAATTCGACGCCGCGATAAGCGAGAGGATAAACAGGGTTAGTGCGAGACGGATTCGCGAACGAAGGGTTCCGTACAAAACGGCTAAAAAAACACATTTGTTGAGCCTTACTTAAATATTTATTTTATTCTGTTATACTTGTTGTTATAGCGGTAACAGAAATACATCTTTGGGGTATGGAACCCTAAAAAGGTGTTAAAGCGCGACTTTTCAGTACAAGTCCAATTATTAGATTGCTGAAACCATGGATCAAATTAGTATGAAATTTAGAGGAAATACAGAACGCTCATTCAATATTAGGTAGATCCATGAACCAAAAAAACCATTAAAGTGGTATATTTTAGTTTGTTAAAAACATCCAACCAAACAACTTCATTAGCTCTCAGGTCCGGCATCTTGTAAAGACTTTCATTAAGTTATTAAAGCGCGCACAAATTGCGCCAATTAACTGGACTTTAAATAGCGACTGGAAGGTTCTAGACGTTTTCCAGACATCTCTGCGACTTAGGCTGGGACTATATGCTCCGGAATCCGGAACGCCGGTGAAAATTCAGAGCACTGAAGATAGAACTCTGCTCTAACACAATAGAGTTGAAAATCGAACACATGAGTGTCGAGTCAAATGTCAATGTCATATATGACAGCTCGACACCTGACACTTCGATTTTCAACTCTATTGTGTTAGCGCAAAGTTATATTTTCAATGCTCAGGATTTTCTACGGCCTTCCGGATTCCGGTGCATATAGTCCCAGCTTCAGATCATCTTATGTAATGATCATTAATTTAACCCCACAAATGATGATCAAAAGATTGTGGAGCACAAATTAATGACACAGCTGTGTTCCGGAAAATCATTCCAGTTTGATAATAGGTAACATTTTCCTTTTTCGTGTCTTTTCATGGATTCGGGAAGATGTCGATACGATTTCTTGCTGGCAATGTAGATTGTTAGTTTTATTGGGTTACGAACGTGAAATAAGAAACAGAGCACCTATGTACTTCACACATCTGGCATTGTATATTTCTGTGTATGTTTTATATTATTTTTACTACGGCGCAGCCTGAACGAAGGGTAATGATTTTGGCAGACTATGTATGTATGGACATATGTTTGTTCCATCGTAACGACTAAACTAGTGATCCGATTTTAATGAATGGGGTGTCAATAGATTCGTAATGTCGTAATAATATTTCGGGATATACGCTATATAATTTCCGTACTCGGGTTATATATTTAAACTTTTGATTATATCGTTCACACTTAGCATCTTTTTCGTGACCTGTTCCAAAGAAAGATTTTTTTTTTCACTTTCGCAATCTTTCGATGCTTACAAACGTAAAAAAGTCCAATTTTTTACTCTCAAACTGTCCCAAAGCATTGGTACGGTCACAGAATAGATAATAGTACAAGGTACAGAAGTCTCTCTGTTTTGATCTTCACAAATGCCGCCTTTTTATGTGCCTATATAATTATTATTAACAAACGGACCGCACGCGAGCAGCCGAAATTAAGCTCTCTGGCGCCGCGCGAAGGTCGACATTATTCCACACCTTGTCAGATATTCCGAAAATAGGGTTGTCACTTGTCAATACTTTAATTAAATATCTAAGATTATACTATCAGATTTATACTCGACGACGATATAATATATAATAATGATATAATACATATTATATAGATACCATACAACATACCGACCGAACATAAATACCTTGCGGCGGAAACTGTTATACCTACCTATATACCTATTAGGTAAATTAATACCGAACATATTAATCAGCTTACACAGATACGACACGTGATTTTCATTTGATGTAGGTATGGATTATATGTATGTATATGCAGCTACCTACCACCTATTTTAGATAAGCATATTATATAAAACTTTTGTGTGTATATTTAATAAGTATTGTTATAGATTTAGGTACCATGACAGTAGATATAAATGAGTAATGATTATCGTACCATTCGCTATCTATCTCACTTGCCGGAACCGAGAAAAACTGACAATTGCTATTTTTTTCATTGTTCCGACAATCGGCTGCAATCAGTGTTACCAACTTTCAAAAATATTTCACCCCAAACTTAAGTCAAAAACCCCCAAAATCGCAACAATCACTTGAAAATCACCCTAAATTTTTAACCAAATCCAAATAAACCAAAACCCTTATTTCATGCTAAAAATACTTGTAAGTAGTGCATTTGTAAATGACATACACGTTACCTAAATTATTTATGTTTATTGAATAATTTCGGCACAGCTTCACTACTAGCTTTGTCGAAAATCCTATACAGTTAAAATTGTTTATTTTATAAATATATTTAATTTAAATACTTGATCTCGATATTGCCTCTCTCTTTTCTTATATCGAAATAATGTCAATATACATTAAGATACATTTAATCTTGTCACAAAATGCTTGTTTTTATTTTAAAGAGGAAGGCAATAAATAAGAGAATAAATATCTTGTAGGTAATTATATAAACATTTTCATACATACCTTTAAGTTCGTCATCTCTCTCCCATTTATTAGTATATTAATAGTATAATAGTAGTATATATAAAGTATATAGCAATTAACCCTCTATTGCCGAACTTGGATTGAGTGCTCAGCGCGGTGCCGGAGTGGGGACCGTATATGGCGAATGACAGTCTCCATAGAGGGAGAAACGCCCATAAGCCACAGAAGGTTAATTAATCTAAAAATTTTTTCAATTCCTGTAAGTTGAAGTGAGGACTGTGTAATTTTTTGAAAAAATGTAAATAAATTTTTATCCCTAAAAATACCTCCAAAAAATAATTGTACCCCTAAAAAAACCCCTCTATAGATTTTTTCCCCGGAGTTGGCAGCACTGGCTGCAATACAGTATTTTTTTGGTTACATATTTTTCCCAATTATAATATGACACGCGTTTGCGACGTAAAGTGAGTCGTACTGCGTAAGAGGCGCGCGCGTGCGCCACGGCCGGTCAGTGCGTGGCAAGTGGCAACCATTGAATCGCCCCACCGTTGGGGAGTCTCGGTATGTACTTGTAGCTCGGCGGCGGAACGGCGTAGTGACACCCCCCTGGTACGGTTTAAAAATAAAATATAGATTTTGAAATATCACTTACACATTGCGTAACAAACGTGAGTGCTAGATGACGACTAGAGTAATACATTTCGCCTATTATTATTCAATCCTATTGAAATAAGGCGGAGTTAAATGTAAGCCCAGGTAATATATTGGCAATCATCTGATACGTGACCGGCATTCGCCCACTATCCCACAATTCGATTGGAGATGTATCGCGATAAGATATATTATGAGAATTCTACGCTTATGGTAATCGTCGCTTAGTATTCCGAAGGTGAGCGGCGCTTGAGATTTTTTGGCTGTTGATTTTTCATGGTACTGGCTATCGAGCGGTCGGATTGCCTGATAAAAAGCGGTTACCGGAAGTCGTAGGTCTTTTCATTCGGGACGAAACATAACGCGTATTCTTTTACTAGGTTTCTTAGAGGTCATGGTGCTACTCCGGTCGAACCGACATACTTACAATGTAATGGCTGGAAGGATTAATTAATCCTCCAGAAAAGAAACATACATAGTAGTTTTAGTCTTCGCAAAATCGCTCTAAAACCACACATTTCAACCCGCTACCTTTTCCTTGCAAACATTTCTTTTCGAAAATTTCTCTGAGGGCAAAAGAAGCAAGCACAAACAAAGTGTAAGTCGAGTATGTGAATTCTACTTCTAAAGTCTTGGCTCAAACGCGTTTGACGGAAAAGGAAAAATGTATTTCTAAATGACCGTTGACCTACTGAGCCGAATGATGTTCTGGATTATTCCAGAAAAGACCTAGTTATTTATAATTTATAGGTCTGCTGTATTCACCAGATACGGTTGTATTAAATTGGAAGAGATTTACTCGTTACGGACTGAAGCCGGATTGTTGTCGGTATACTATGTTTATTTTTCAAGCGTGGTTGGTGAGCTCTGCATCACCCAGCATAATGTACGGTTCCCGTATAATAAATAGGGTTGCATTCTATTTCTATGTAAACAAAGACTTAAATAAAAGTTTGTATTAAAAAGAAAATATTTTTGCTATTATAAAGGATTTTTTCAAAGCGACCTATAAAAGATTTTAACGAGCCATAAAATTTTCCTTGTCAAAATTTTGACGTCAACCAGTTAAGTTCAGAAGCTTTTTAAAATTTTTCATAGCTTATATTTTGCTGTCGAACTAAATGAAACCGCCCAAGTACGAGTAGGACTCGCGAACGAAGGGTTCCGTACAATACGGTAGGAAAACACGTTTGTTGTATATTTTATCTGTGAATTTTCAACTGTCTAGTTGAAAAGTAGTCATGAGATACAGCCTGGTCACAGGCAGAAAGTCACAGGGTCCTGTTTTTACCCTTAGAGTACGGAGTGCTAAAAACTGCTCGAAAAATTACTCAATTAATATTGTTTTTTTTATCATTTCAGAAATAGTTAATGCTATAATTAGTATTTACAATTTTAACACTGACAAAGTCTATCTATGATTCTATCTATGCCTACGAGTTGAATATTATCAAGTATTAAAATGAATCTATTTTAACATATTTATACTAGTAAGTAATAACTTTAAGTTATATTATAGTTTGAAGCCTAATCGGAATATCTTAAATCGTGACATAAATTGCTTTAGTATTGCTACAGGCGTTAGTTAGCATAAACCGTTGCATATTACACGCAGCAAACTTATGTTAACGTTTTGTGTAATAGGCGTCACAGACGATGAAGATACTATATCATTTTATCTTAAGATGCCTGCATATAAAATATACTGTAATATGAAAATTTACCGTATCTTAGCCGTCTGTGATAGTTCATACAAGCTGTAGTACTGGAAGACCGATATTTACTCGAAGTTCTTGTACATATAGTACGAAGAAAACGGATTGCTATAGGTACCTATTATTGTATATTGTTCGTTAGGTATTTTATAAATTTTGCATTACTTATTTTATGATTTAGTTCATAAAGATATAACTGAACTTGTAAATCTTCTTATTAAGATATTTAAAATAATAAAAAGAATCTGACCGGGATTCGAACCGAGACACCAATACGCCAACAACACAAAAATTATGCGTCGTACGCAAAACAAATTGCCATTCGAACTGACATTAATAAAGAAAAACCAATAATATACGCTTAAAAATTATACACTTAAAAATACGCGGTTTCGCAGGGATACCGGATATAAGGACCGAGCTAGAACGATTAATCTCACCCAAAACCCCCTGCATACTTTTCATGGAAATACTTGAAGCCGTTTCCGAGATTCTGATTATAAACATATACAAGAATTGCTCGCTTAAATTATAAGGTAGATAGCGATTTAAAATATTATCTTCGCCGTATGTGATGCCTCTAAAAGTATGTTGCTATTTAAATTCAATGAAGTGGACCTTGAAGTGAGACATCGACCATCGTTCGTAAATTTTAATTTGAAATTAATAAGGCACGTCGAGTAAAATTAGTAAGGGGGTTAGTGTATTAATTAGGTCACACGCACACAAACTTTTCTGTCTTTGTCTGATACGTTGGAAAAGTCACGTGACAGACAAAGACAGCAACGTTGTTTAAGTTAACCGTTGTGCAAATATTCTTATTAGTAAGGGGGTTAGTGTATTAATTAGGCCACACGCACACAAACTTTGCTGTCTTTGTCTGATACGTTGGAATAGTCACTTGACAGATAAAGACAGCAACGTTGTTTAAGTTATCCGTTGTGTAAATCTTTTTATTAGTAAGCGGGTTAGTGTATTAATTAGGCAACATGCACACAATCTTTGATGTCTTTATCTGATCTTATACGTGGGAAAAGTCACTTGACAGACAAAGACAGCAACGTTGTTTAAGTTATCCGTCGTGTAAATTTTTTTATTAGTAAGGGGGTGTGTGTATAATGAATACCAATGTTAGTAAATAATATTGTGTGTCGACTTTCTGCGACAATGTTTTATTCGTTTAAATCGTTATTATTCTTATAGCATTTAAGTTATTAATGTGCAAGATGTCCACTTGTTTATATTCTCAGTACTTGCCTGTAGTAAATAGCGTTAATAACTGTATCAGAACCGACAGACGATCGTTACAAAAACACTTCCATTGACGATTTCTGGTCTAACCTCATTTTTTGACGGGAAGCCAACGGGACTTGTAAAAACTCTCATAATGACAAAATAAAAACAAAACTAGCTACTTTTTACGACAGCCCCGAGAAGAATTACATTTATCTTTCGTTCCGAATTATGAAAAAAGTAAGCTCGTGATTCCATTACTTGGACCGGCCGTAGCTTTTTCAATTGTTCCAACCTAACAATCACTGTGGAAATAGGTAAACTTAGGGTTGTCCAAAACTGAGATCGATATATTTTAATGTTTCTACATTTGTAGCACTTTTTGAAGAAATCAAAATCAGTCCAATAGACAATAGGTGAATTAGTAGCAGACAGACATAAAAAATCGTCCATTTTCGTGTTGATAGAGTTGTTGAGTTGTTATCCTATAATAAATAAAAATAGCTTCGTGGCCTAGTGGGTAGACCATATAGTGCGCACTAGAGAGAGTGCGGGATCGATTCCCAGGTTGGGGCGTGTACCAATGAGACTTTTTCAGATCTCAAGTACATTATACGGACGCTTTAACGGTGAAGGAAAACATCGAGAGGAAACCCGCACATGGTTGGCCCCAGAAGTATTGACAAGTCATTCCTCTGGACTAGGCTGACCGTGTTGTGAGAATGCCGTATGTACTTAGGCAACCATACGACATTAAAAACCGACTGTCCCAGGCACTACGGTATTTCAAGAGTTTTAACATATAATATTTTTTCTTAAAATATAAGACAGCGCGGGAAAAATAACGCAGCTGAGTAGTTCAGAAGCAGCTCGTCAATAAAGAATTCAACAGCAAACGAACTAAAATTTCAAATATTTATTCCGTTTGAGTTTTTTCAATCATTCGTAAATTCTGAGGGAGGGTACAATTGTGAGTATTCATTCTTCAACAGCCTTTGTACTCTCTCCGTGATTGCTCAAACACATTCCTAATTTTAAAGTAAGTAATTATTTGACACAAGCATGCATTGCCACGAAGGTATACGGGTATATATATAAGGTAGGTGAAGCTAAAACATTGAGTACAGTTTTACGAGAATTGTGAGAACGGAGGAGTATGAAATTTGACATAGTTAAATATTAGCTTTCTGCACACTTTCCTGCACCTTTATGTGCAGAAAGCTAATATTTTTTTATATAATGCTTAGAAGTACACCAAATTATTAAAAACAAAGTTACATACACTACCTCACTCAGACTACCTTGCGTTTGGATAATATCAGCTGGTGTTGGTTTGACACAATTGTCAATATTTCTTTCACATTCCTTAAACAACAATTACATATTTTAATTGCGTATCTAAGATTCAAAAGAACACTAAAACGTTGAAAAATAAAAATATGAATTACGGTTCAATTTCGACCACTAGCCGATCTCCAGTTATTTCAAATAATTTAATTTTTCTTGAAATTAGACTAAAATTGACTCGGTTACCGGCCACATAGAATATCGGTTTCAATTTTATAAATTAATATACAAAAATAATGGTTTGTTCTACAGCTTTTATATAAAGGCACGTCTCCTGCGCGTGTTTTTTTCGTAACATTACACAAAACATTGAAACATTGGGGCGTGGCTATACACATTTGCGAAGGAATACACAATGTTTTTGTCTTCCGAGACGGATGGAAAACATTCCCCGCGCGGGTAGAGAGGGGAAGCAATGTTTCATTTCTTATCAACTGTAACACCACTCACATGACCATTAGACATAGAAATACAGAAGAAATTATTTATCGATCCCAAATCGTTCTTCTATTCGTAGCTCCTGATAAATACTAAGATTACGGGTCAGTGAATATGGCCTAACACGAAATCTGGGGGTCTAAAAACGTCTAAAAACCACTTTAGATGTTTCATCATTTCATATATTTATAAAACGTAAGGTCTTCCTGATCATGTCTACAGAAAATGTTTTGTTTCAATCAAAAACATTTTCTATAGCTGGAGACAGCTTGTGTATGAAAAAAAATGTTTTGTTTTCTGTGTAATGTTTCGAAAAAACATGAGCAGGAGACGCGCCTTTAGAGTTAAAAATATTTTACACACAAAACAGAAGTTAATCAAAATCGATTACCATCATAACAGTTAGCAAGTCCCGACAAGAATGATATAGGCGACTATGACTGTCCTTATCGCACCAATGGAACCTGTATCATGTGGGAGATGATAGCTTTTATGTTTGCGATTCAGTCGTAAAATATTTAGTTGCAGTCAGGTTCGGACGGCTACAAATGCAACATTTTAGCTCGGACGTGAAATATGCGAAATAACATTCATGAGATATTTAGTTCACTTATCTAACTAAAGCTTTACAGTTTTAAAAACTTTTTGTATACGAATATGAATTACGTTTATAAAATTTTCAATTATGTAATATAATCGTTCATTTTTGGCAGCAATTCGAAAGACAACGTTAACACAAATCTTATGGATTTAGTTTTCCATTTTAATTATTTAATTCGTTAATGCCCCTTTTTAAACCTATGGGACCGATAATCGACCAAAAATGATCAGGAAAGATTCATTGTATACATACAAACCTACGTTATGAGGGTTCAAAAATCTACGAAACTCTTCTAGAAAAGGTGGTCTGGTCTACCCTTGCACTTAGCTTGACTCGTCTTTGCGGGAACTCTACCGTGCCCCCATATCAAAGTCTAAAATATGAAAAAAGTTAGGAGTCGAAAACGATGTGCAATGGCATATTTCAAAATGAGCTTCCCTAAACGCTAAGTCCTGGGTGTTTGTGAAGTGCAAACTTGTTCCTTGCTCGCGTAAACTTGGCTCTACTAATGTCTAACGTATATTACCTGAGGTATTTAGCGAAGTTTTGTAGTAAACATTCACGACTGCGCACTACGTGCTAAGCATCCTTTCCTGCTATTGTATAATGGGTTAAACTTATGTGATTAACCCATTATCCAGGGGATCAAAATATGTTACGAAATTTTCTGAACCCCAAAGTTTACCAACAGGAAGTCCGACGTAATATTGTGACAGAGTTTAAAGACATTATGGCTCTTGTAAACTTAGACTTTGCATGCTGTAGTCGCAAGTCGCTGCGACAATACTGCGATAGCGAAACATCCGCGAAACTTTAGTACAGAGCAGTTTTTTCGCAAGGAAATGTCTATGTAATTTCCTTATTTTCTTGAACTTTCCTCCATGATACCTCTTTTTCGTACGCATTTCTATTATAATGCGTGTCGAACAACGATTGAATCGAATACATTAGTTTCCATAGTGCGAAAACCTGTCCTCGCCGACAGATCGCGTGCCTTGCGATGCGAAACACCGCTAGCGGAACATCTGCGTCTATGTAAGGGCCTTTTCGCAATTCCTTACGAAACTATACTTAAATCGTTTCAAAACTTTGGTAAAATTGAAATAAATAAAATTGAAGGAATAAAAATTTATTTTAAGTGCCGCATAATTCAATATTATTGTAATAATTTCTATGAGAGAGTAACAACTGTCGAGTCTACCGTAGTTTAATAGTCCAATCAATGAGTCCAATGCTTTCCTGTTTTGTGCTAGATAGTTGGCTGTGATTAAGGCAGATTAATAATATGTTACAATATAATGAATATAACCTAGTTATAAGATAAAAATATACAGCCCGAATTGGTAGTATAGGACAGCTGTAATTAAAATAAGAGATAACTCAAAACAGTTGGAACGCAACACGAGCTGCAATGCAGGTTATAAAAATTGGGTCAAATCGGTCAATCGAACAGTATTTCAGGCTCCGTCATCTAACAAAATAAATGGGCATCTTCTTAAAGGAATATCGATGGTACCTAGCACTGGTATGACAGAGCCAATTTGTATTTTGCATAAAAATGAGATCCGCTGAATAAATGCCATAATAAAATTTCCCTCTAGAGGACCATACTTTGCTGAAGTTTATTAGGAATTGTAACGTAAAAATGTTTCTACCAACTCAAAGTCAATTTATCGCAAACTTTTGACATCTTGGTCTTTGATGGATCAAAGCTTGTTTTTATGTTTGAAAGAATATAATTGTTCCATTCAATATTATAGTGGTTCAAAAACATAACTACGTTTTGTTGCTAAATTAGTAACGAAATCCCATGTTAATATGGACGTGGTGACGAGAACGGGTATGCGTTCTCGTAATGACTTCCATCGGACGCAGAACGAGATTAATTAAATTCAGCAATAATTTTAGAGGACAATTATATGAAAAAAATGAGCATACTGTACCATTTTCTATACAAATATTATAAAGAGGAAATATTCGTTTGTTTGTTTGTATTGAATAGGCTACAAAACTACTGGATCTATTTTGATGAAAATTGGCACACATATAGAGTAGACCACGGGGAAGAATACTACTACTGATAAGTTTCAAATTGCTTATTTCTATAGATAGAATATTTTTGAAATAGAATATTTTTCTATATAATCTATAGAAATAGAATATTTTTGTGAATCTTTTTTATTTATTTATCGGAACTCCGAGCTAAGCTTGGTTACCCAGGTAATATTATTTTAAGTTTGAACTTTGTAAGGGTACTTTTTCTTCTTAGATAGAAAGAAAAAAATAAATATTTGACAAACGTCAATATGTAACAAAATTGTATATTATACCAAACGCACAGTAGTGTGTGTTGATAATCTGCACTGCACACCTTCCTCCACATAAACTTTAATTTACCGGCCATTTTCGTACTCCTCCCGTCGCATAATTCAAAGGGTAGTCAGTATTCATATTCAAAGTAGCATAATAGTAAAACTGTACTGAAAGTTGCTTCTGCTGCTTCAGGTATTATTTATTTCTATTGTACTCGATGGCCTCTGCCTACTCCTATAGGGCTCAGCATGTGAGTGTATGTGTTTGTGTGTGGGTGTGTGTGTGTGTGTGTGCGCGTGTGTGTGAGTGTGTGTAACATGTATCAGAGATATGAATTTCGCCACAACTCGCTATTACATTTCCGAATCGCAGTTAATACTTTCGCTTTATCAAGCCCGCAGCGATGGAACTCGTTTACATATTAATTTAATTACTGCAAATGTATTGTTCTGAATTAATTTCGAAACTTGCAAATAGCAATGTGGTCGGTTTTAAATGATGTTCGTATTGTGAAAACCTACTTCTTTGTATGCAGTTTTCAGCGCTTCTTTCGCATTCACGAAGTGATAAAAAATGTATTTTTAAATGTATTTCATAATATATGTGGATTATTAACAAGAAAGCGAAGGATCCACAAGCTGAGCCGTTTATATTTCTGAACATTATTATGTAGTTATATTGTAATTAGTGTGTAAGTTTTGGAGAAATTCCGTACATTACATAAAATGGCCTCATTATGTAAGCTTTATATTAAGCGACTAGCTGTTGCCCGCGGCTCCACACGCGTAAATAGAGTATCCCACGGGAACACTGTACTTTTTCGGGATAAAAAGTGCCTAGCCTATGTTTTAATCCAGATCTCAAGCTTCTGTCATACCAAATGTCATCAAAATCCGTTCAGTAGTTTTTGCGGGAAAGAATAACAAACATCCTTCCATCCATCCTCATAAACTTACACATTTACAATATTGGTTGAATATACAGTCTACGTGTAATATAATATGGAGCACCAATATACACGTCATTGATCAAGTTTTCGTTTATTTAGTAGTTTGGAACTTATTCGCAGCGAATATGCAATAATTTTCAATTAGATGTTTACATACTAGTTATTGTGGCACTTAATTTGTACTAGTTTCTGTTTTCCACTACTAAGTCTAAGTCTTGTGCGTAATGATGGATAACCGGATCGTCGTAATCATCATTACTTATTGGTGATATTACTAACCAATAAGTAAATATTAAATACCAGTAAGTAAATATTTAATTTTCTAGTTGATGTCTTACTTTGTTATAAGAGCGTCCATGGCCTAGTGAATAGACCCGTTCACAGTTAGACACGTGATGGTGCAGGTTCGATGCGGGGTTATGGTGTATACCAATTAGACTTTCACAATAACCGACTTAGTTTAATTTACTCCTATCTTTTGTGACAACCCTGACAAAATTTGGGTCGATTGAGAAGCTTCTATGAAATTTTTTTACGGGCAATTGGCCCACCACACTTACCCAACACTGCAACTCCTGTGTAGCCAGGATCGACAGTGGTAACCAACCGCAAAAACCCTTTGATATGATCTCAGGGGTGCCCGGGGGACATGCTAAATCTGTCTTCGAACCCGCAACGAAATTAATCAGAAGATTGTAGGAGGAGTAGGAAGTATTCGAGTTTCCCTCCCCAAGCAAAGCAAAAATTGTGATGACAAAAAGTCATAATTAAAGGGGAAGCACCACGGGAATAACATGTTTTTTTTTTATTTATGACTAATGACTAGTCATAAAAGCTTTTATGAAAGCTGTTTCTCTGTACATAAGTATATATTTTTTACTCTGTGCTGTATAGTGATAATATGACACACATCTGACAGGAGTTTAGCCGGGAATGTCAATCAGCGACGTTGTTGTGTTTGTATTTCTTTCAAAAATTGTGTTATTTCGGTATTAAATGTGTAATATTGGTAGAACATTAACCATTAGATATTAGTTGATGTGCACAAGTGTGGGCAAGTGGTAAAACTACAAAAAGCGTGCTTTTGTGGTGTTCTCTCCAAAACTCTCTCGGAACTGTCAGTAAAGCTTCTTCCACTTTACTGAATCGACTGACTGGACTCATTGACTGCACTGACTATTTAATTGGACTTTGACTAGACCTTGGACTTGATTTCGAAATACGGTGTTAAAAATTCGAACGAAAATTCTATTTGCCGCCTTTTAACTTGACACTGGCAAATGGTATAAGATGCCATTTATTTAAATTTAAAAAAAACACCTGACAGTAAGATTAACGGAACTGTGGAACACTGGGAAATTTGTGAACAATTATCAAGTTTTGTGTGAATGTTGATTCACAATAAAATCCGGTCAGAGAATATGTTAAGCGTCATTGTTAAACATAATATTAACAGTTGTCTCTCTAATCGTGTACAGTAATATTTGCATAAAATGTATTTATAATGAATCGGTTTCACGGCGAAGTATGTTAGTGTGACTTACATGAGTGTTTTTAAAGTAAGTAATTAGGTAGCGTATGTTATGAGTTACTTCAAGTAACTCATAAGTCATAAGATACGCTACCTAATAACGTAGTAATTACTACAAATTAGAAAGAGTCATACCTACACCTAGGCCGCTGCTACGAACACAGCGGCAAGCGGCGCGGAGGTGAGAGCGCCATATTCGCCGATTGACAGGAGTTCACTTCTAGGTCAGCCGTTTTAGTAAGGCCTAAAACCGAGACGCGACGCGGCGCTCTTTTTTAAGATTGGCAGCGATTCAAGTTGAACTTTGTTCACTACTCAAAAACATACATGTTTTATTGCAAGAGCGGCGCCGCGCTACACAGCTCAGTGCAGCTTGAAATTGGAACTCTTGCAATGAAACGTGTATACTTTTGCGTAGTGAATTAAGTTCAATTTTAAATCGCTATCTTAAAAATACGCTTAGTGTGTTAAAACTTAAATGTATTTGAAAACAATTGCAAGCTGTTTGTCTATGTTTTTCACGACGTTTCGGATACTTTACACTGTAACGTTGTGACGGTTGCTATGACGTTAGAATAAGCTACCTACTACCTATATGACGTTAGTAATATAATATATTCTTTGCCTATACACAATATAGGCCTATGTCGCCCGAAATGAAGTTTTATTTATTTATTTATGAAGTTTACAGCAACTATTATAAGGTCATCTCAGTCCTTCCGTCCTCAGGTTCAAACTCGAACTTTAAGAAAAACTAAAATTAAAATAAACCACGCTTAATCGGAAAACATAGTTTTACCTATTCACGTAAACATAAGAAATCAACAGGGGCCTCACTCCGGAAACTGATACGATTTCGATTTACGAGTTTTACAATTCATAATAACCTTTTGATAATTTCAAGAAAATTCTTTAAAATTAGTTTCAATGCTTAGTTTCTAAAACATATTGGCATTGAGTACCCAGCATTAATTTAGAAATGTTGTTTTATAATTAACTCATTTGAAAACTAATTCTTATTTGGTAAAAGGTGAATTAGTGAAACTAAATTTAAAAACTTAAATCGTTAAGTTGCAGTTCATTTCGCCGGTAACTGTAGTGAAGTCAGCAACAAAAGTAACAAAATTTACTTTAAACTGTAGTGAAGTTAGCTGCAAAGCAAAACACAAGCCAGGTGATCCGATGTGGAAGTTAAAAACTAATTATTGTGTAGCGATTTCTTCGTCTAGGTACAAAATTAAAGTTTTTCTTAATTACATTTGTATTTAGTTAGTAAATATCAGCTCAAATCTAGCTCAAGCCGGAAAGTTTTCAATGTGTCTGAGTCATGGATGTGTATTAAAAATGTGTATCATAAATAAAAGTTAATATAGTATGTACCTATGTATGGTATAAAAGTATCAAAAACTATCGTTTATCCGCGGCTCCACCCGCGTAAATACAGTATACCAGGGGACACTGTAGGTTTTAAGGATAAAATGTAGGCTATGTTTTAATCCAAAGCCTAATTTTATCATTTATTGATTAAAATATTTATTTATGATTTTATAAAAATCCGTTCAGTAGTTTTTGCGTGAAAGAGTCATAATAAGATACTTCCCGTTGTCTGGTACCTGTAACAAGTTCTTCGGGTACTTAGCACGGGGCCAGATTGACGTGGTGTGAATCGTCCATAGATATTATAATAATAAGCGATGTAGGTAAGTTAAGTGGAAGTGGAGAATGCATTGATGATTGCAGGCAATACAATAGAGTCGTAGACTCGAGACAGAAAATAATTAATCAATCACGGGCGAGGCGTGCATACAAGCCGGCTTCCCTTATGAATATTACCTACTTATCTATAAAATATAAATATGGTTCTAAACCAAAATAGTAATGAAAAAAAGTTTCGTTGTTCTGTACCTATTATAATAGATATTTGCTTACGCGGCTTACTACTCCGCGGTCTCACGCTTCGCCACTGCAATCAAAACATGATTATTTGATAGTTTTATTACATAGCCATCAATGAATTATTTGCACATACAAATTTTCAAGTAATGCTATTACTTAGGTATGCATTCATTCATCATAAAATGAATCGTCTGCCATAGATATTCTATATATTTCAATGAAAGTATTAATATCCAATACAAAGTGCAAAAAATATATAGTTTTCGTGATGAAGTTGTACACAAAAAGTTTCTCAATATAGTTCCCTATTTCTCTTTCATCTTTAACTACTTTTTTCACATCTCAAACTTCTGCTATCAAAGTTTTCAGACGGTCGTTTGAATTTCATAAATCTTATCTACATTATTCCGCTTTCGTGGAGCTTAAGATTTAGTTAAATCTTAAATATCTTATTGATTTTTGATATTTATAATTCAGTTGAAAGATGTTTTCAAAGCTGCAGGCTAGTGTGGTAGAGTCTGGTCGAGTGGAATCTATCGTATACTGAGATCACGATATAGATACTCTATATCGTGTAGACGTGCTCTTTAATCTATAACACTAACAGAGGACGCTAAAATACTCTTTACACAATGCTTACTATGAACTATGAAAAAATGAGCTCTTAATCTATGTAAACTTCAAAGTCAGAATGTTTGGATTACGATCATTTTAAAAACAATGAAAAAAATGTTATGTGCTGCAAAAAGTACCAATCATTTTTTTCAGTCCGTACTCTTTACCTACTTTGAAATCAGATGTACTCTTTTCATTTTAGTTTTAGTTTCAAAAGTTGGCAACCCTAACTGTGACTCTTCTTACAATAAGGCTGCAACCATAGCCTAAAAAGTGGAGACGGTGGTAGTCAATGATCATGATTCCATCTAGATAGTTTTCTTACGATTCACCTACTTTTTTAAAGCATCATCATCAAAATAATCATCATCATTAGCCGATCGTTCCCACTGTCTCGTCCACTCGTCTTCTGTTCTTCAATCGTCCACTGCTGAAAATAGGCCTCCCCCAATAAGCGCCAACCATCCTGATTTTGGGCAGCCCTCATCCATCCGCTGCCACCTTCTTCAAATCGTCTCTCCACCGTGCCGCAGGACATCCAACACTACGATTGCCTAATCAATCTTCTAGACATACGTAAAAATATGGAGCAGTGTCCAAAATGGCTAATAACTAAAATATTCGATATACTTTCTTCAACTTTATGAGTGAAACAATAATATCTTCATACAATAACGGTAACAGCTATGAAACTAAAACGGTAAATATTACCATCGCTTGTAAATGTCAGTTGTGAGCAACAATTATCAACTTGCATTATTATAATATCGCCACATACAAAGTAGATATTAGAATAGTAATCTTGAATATTTTTTATTTAAAGACGAATCTATACATAGTTAAAATTTTCTATTGACGGCTCGATGTCTTCTGCAGTTTTCATTAGATTTTCTAGAAAAATCCGGTGATAAAAGCTCGCAAAAAGCTGACGAGAAACCGGTTCAAACAATAACAATTTACACACCATTCGATTGTGTGTTCAAAAAATAGCACGTAATCATAATATTTCTAATTAAAAAAATATATTTTTCGTAATATTTCGTACTAAAAAAATCAGTTATTTTTCATGTAGTTGAGCTTTTTTACACTACCTACAAAAAAAACAACTTATCGCTAACAGAAAACCACTATGAAGGAGCATATTTTGAATAAATAAAAATAATTATTATTACAACTCACCGAGAAAAAGTGTTCGATTCAAAGTTGAAACATTTCCGTTGCACAACACAGACGCGAGTGTTCGAGCGAATGCGGGGAGCGACTGAGCGGTAGAGTTCACTGTGTAGCCGGTAGCGGTAGATACTACAGAGTTATTTTACTGACAGGGCCCTTATGCCGACGTCATAAGGAACACTCTCATAGAAGCTCCGAGGTAAAATAACTCTGAACGGACTATAGAGGTATACTTTCTGTCCCCGGAGATCGCGCCGCTTTGTCACCGGCAGAACCGTTTACATACACGATTAGATACTGTGAACTTTTTAGAGAGACCCAATGATGGGTTGTGAGTTCGTGACGTATATTTGACAGAAGAAAACTTCATACAAGAAAAAGTTACGCCATCTTGATTTTATAACGGGCAATTGGCCGACACTTACCCACCATTGCAACTCCTGTGTCCTCCTGTGCCGGGCGTCCGGATAAAGACGGACATAGATAGGCTTTTTGATTGCGTGTCCGGCCAAAATAAACGGTGTCCGGCTTATCCGGATTTTATAAGGCGTTTTAGAATTTAAAAATGTTGATAAATGTTTATCTAGAAATTAATTTTGATTGTTGACTTTATAACAATACTTGGACTGATTAATAATAAAGTACTTAGACTGACTTGGCCTTCGATGTTTATTGATATTGATTAGAATTTAATAATATTTATGATAAAAATCAAAAAGCTTGTTTTTAGAAACTACTAGCTATTGCCTGCGGCTCCGCCCGCGTAAATACCCTCCCTCGGGAATAAATCCCTCGGTAACACTGTACTTTTTCGGGATAAAAAGTAGCCTATGTTTTAATCCAGAGCCTAAACTTAGTAGTTTAGGCTCTGGATTAAAACATAGGATATGGTAGTCCATACCAAATTTCATTGAAATCCGTTCAGTAATTTTTGCGTGAAAGAGTAACAAACATCCATCCATTCTCACAAACTTTCACACTTATAATATTAAGTAGGATTTTACTATCGTACTTATTAATACTGAGATAAAATCTTCAATAGGTAATTGTAGGGTGTCTGGCCTTTTTACCCAAATGTCCGGCCAAAATGGTTGGTCTGTCCGGCTATTAGGTTTGGCGACCTGGCAACCCTATGTGTAGCGAGGATTGACAGTGGTAACCAACCACAAAAACCCTTTGATATGATGCAAAGCGGGAGACAGCCAAATCTTGATTTCAGAAAACTTTGTCATTATGGATGATGAATGACTACATCTAAAATATTTAGTTTCATTAATATACTCAGAAATATTGAGGCATTTCTACTTGGTAAATATAAAAAAATATAATATTTTATGTGTAGTTTAGTAATTAGATAAGTACATTGCAAAAGTACAAAAAGTTTTAATTTTTTTTGCTAAATTAGCAAACAAAACCTACATCATTAGTTTGCTTACATCATATACAAAAACATTCATTATGGTAAGTATGAACTTAATCGCACAAATATAGGAGATATATAGCACAAATATGTTCCTGCAGCCTTACACTTCATACACTTTAACCTAGGCGTGACGTCACAGCTAGGTCAACTTTAGTATGGAGCGTTTTCACGAGAATTTTTGTATTTTGAGAAATTTTGTATACAAATCGCTGTACCTTTAAAAATATTGACTTTGATATACTGTTTCTTCTGAGAAGCTACTCATATTTAAGAGTACTATACATTTATATAATAAAAAAAAATTCATCTAGCCTATTGAATGCGGAGTGATTATACTGCGGAAAGTAAATTTTAAAATGTCAAGATGACAAATGTCAAACCTCAACTGCCCCAAACAACCCCAAAAGTGTGTCAGTTTACGCCTTTACGCCTCGACATGGCTCGTCTATAAGTTCTACTAGTCTACTACTAGTCTACTGAAAAGTAGTACTTCCCCAGAAGCTCGATAAAAATATTGTTGAGAAACAATGGTGTTTCCAATAGGCTACTTGACTAATATTTCATATTGAATACAATAGATATTTTGGGGAATATCTTAGTATCGCACACACATCCACAAATTAATAACTATATTTTCTGAAAAGCCTTTTTTTATTATATAAGTAATAGGTCTTTACCTATGAAATTGCCGTTCTGCAGTACTGGCCATTTTAAAGCAAAATAATTTTTGTTTGGCTAAGAATTCTAATTTCAAATTAATTTTATTTTAAAAACATGGAATTCTTTTTCCAAAAGTAGTCATTTGTCTATTGATTAGTGTTACATTTTTATCGCATCTCAATCTTTTTCGTCATCATGGATACGTTAAAAATTCGAGTAATTATGGAATATGAGTACCGTCGTGGCAGCAACGCGGCTCAAGCGGCACGCAACATCAACGACGTTTACGGAGCTAACACTACAAACCAACGCACCACCTGTTATTGGTTTGCTCGCTTCCGTTCTGGTAAATTCGACCTGAAAAATGAACCTCGCAAAGTCATCGAAAGAACCGTCCGAAGACTTTGGTCGACAATGACGAATTAAAGGCGATTGTGGAAGCTGATGATACACAATCTACGAAACGACTGAATTAGTAGCAGCTTTCGACGTTAGCTTGACAAATGGGCGCCCCACGAACTCAACGTTCGCCAGCGCGAAGTACGCGTCGAGACGTGCCTTGCACTGCTCAACAGACACACAAATGTAGGAATTATGAACCGCATTGTTACCTGCGATGAAAAATGCATTCTTTTTGATAACCGCAAGCGCTCAGCAAATTGGTTGGATCCTGGTTCAGCACCTAAACAATTCCCAAACGAAAACTTACCCCTAGAAAAGTGATAGTCACTGTTTGGTGGTCTAGCGCCGGTGTGATTCATCACAGCTTCTTACCAAACGGGATGAGCATTACTGCAGATATGTACTGTGAAGAACTGAACACAATGATGGAGAAGCTGGCACATCTCCAACCAGCATTGGTCAATCGCTCGTCTCCGCTGCTCCTGTACGACAACGCGCGACCTCATACTGCACAGTAGACGGTCTCCAAGTTGCAAGAACTGGGGTTGGAAGCTCTTCGTCATCCGCTCTACTCACCAGACCTTGCGCCTACAGACTACTACTTTTTCCAGAATTTAGATAACTTCTTGGCGGGGAAAAAAAAAATCCCACCCGAAATTCTTTAAAGGCATTTTGTACGCAGTACAAAATGCCTTTAAAGAATTTGTTGCCTCCCGTCCAGCTGATTTCTTTAAGAAGTGCATCAATAAACTGCCACTGCGTGGGCAATGATAAATGATTTTAACAACAATAGATGCATTGATTGCATAGGTGATTACTTCGATAAATACAAATAAAAAATACATGAAAAAAATTCGTTAAAATTTTTTCATACAAAACGGCAATTTCATAGGTAAAGACCTAATAATTGGTCCGGCATTGCAAAACCTTTAGTAATATACTTAACTAAACTTATGCCGTTTTAATTTTCGTAGCTTTTGTTGAGCAAAAACGGGCCAAGTGTGAGTCGGACTCGCGCACGAAATATTCCGTACAAAACGGCTAGTTTGTTATATCTTTCATTCTGTTTTAAGTATTTGTGGTTATAGCGGCAACAAAAATACACGTGAAAATTTCAACTGTCTAGTTACCACGGTTCATCATATACAGCCATATATCCTGACAAACAGGCAGGACGGACGGACAGAGAAGTCTTCGTAATAGGGTCCCGTTTTTACCCTTTGGGTACGGGACCCTAAAATTATTTTCTAGATATTTTATTATAGGTTCACGGACTAGTGAATAGATCTTTTTTTATTTAACCAAGATAAGACATCTATACAAATAAATAAAACCGAAGTGTCTGTTTGTGATTTTAAAATAACAGCTTTTCAATTAATAATAAATGCATATGAAAGTAAATACCTACCCACTTATAATAAAAAATCGCCTTTTTTTTGTCCGTCCGTTTGTCCGTCTGTTTATTCCGGCGAATCTCTGAAACGGCTGGACCGATTTTCACTGGCAGATAGCTGATGTTACAAAGAGAAACTTAGGCTACTTTGATCCCAGGGTGTGGTTTAAAAAAAATGGGTACCGTTTCCGTTAGTTCTGCGCAATCCTTTTGCGGGCACCAGCTAGTCATTAATAAACCTTGTTTTAGTACCTATAAGTTGGTAGGTAGTCAAATATAGCTTTAAAATAGTCTATATTTCATAATCTAGTTGCCATTAATTGCCTAATGATACCTACCATACAAACATCGATTTTTAGGTACAAGTACGGAAATAAAATCTCCGATTTTGTTCCGGTGGTTCCGGTGTTTGCAAGGTCATCGACCCGCCATTGATGTACGTATTAACGAGTAAACGGTGGAACCAGTTCTGCAATTACCCCGTACGTGGAGCTTCGCGTTTTTGTTATTATGTTATATAACACAAGTTCTAAGACCCCATTTGTCCATTCGCCCCGGAGTGTTCATCGATCTAAGCATTTACACTATTGATAGGAATTCTCGTTTCATCTCATCCTTACTATAATTATATTATAAACTATTATTACGTCTATTGTATTAAAGACGAGGCATGTCGAGGCTAAAACTGGCCCCACTTTTGGGGTCGTTTGGGACCATTTTGACATTTGAGGTATGGTGAAATCAAGATGGCGTAACTTTATCTTGTATGAATATTTGATCTCTGAAACGTACCATAGCCCATTTTAGTTTAAAAATCATTGATTATAAACGTGAAAGTGAGTTTGTTTGTTTGGTTGTTTGGCTGATCACGGAGGACAAGGGCTCTATCTCGGCAGAATGTACGGTTCCCGCTGGATCTCTTTTTCTGCGCACTAAGTCGCGGCCAACATCTAGTAACGTATAAATATGATCATAGGGTATGGATATACTTGTATACTTTGCAATGTTGTTGAGAAGATTTCTGTATCGGTCTATGACCTCTTGATTGTAAGTCCTTCTTGCGCTCGTGTGGTGATGATAATAATACAGCAGCAATTTTTATACTCTCCTTTATTGGTGCTTACCACAAATACGTATTACAATATGTAATGAGATATGCTTAACACAATATATACGTCTACACTATGTATAGCCTTTTGGCCAACTGAAATAAAATAACTCGATAGGCTTTACTTATGACATCTGTCAATGTCAATAATGACATTGACAGTTACATCTTACTGTTGATATAATTATGTGACAATTTCTAAGGCTAAGAACTCACGAAGTGGTTTTCACCCGCGCCCGTCGCGGTTGCGGGCCTGCAACTTCTGTGGAATGCACATATGTATGTAAAAAATTAAAGCACATCTCACGACGCGTTTTACGCCCGCGATGTGCGCGGTTGTTCACGGGTCCGCTGCACCGGCGGGCGAGTAGTAGAATCGCGCGGGCCGCGGTCGCCCGCAGCTTCGGCGGTTTGCGCCCGCTCGCTCTTCGTTCGGTTGGCGGGGAGATTCAGAAATTCTATATTAAATATGATGTATTTGGCTTTTAGCAACCGCGTGTCCTGCGATGTTCGCCCGCCACGTTTGCGGGCGATAATCTCAAGCGGCGGCTGCGTAACCGCGTAAATAGCCGGTCTCGTGAGTTTAGAAATAAAACCAACAAATAGAAGTTCCACGACCGCGGCGGGCACGGGAAAAATCGCTCCGTGAGCTCGTAGCCTTAGTCAGAAGTAGGAACTCACATTTAGGGAGATTTAGAATGTATTCCTATAATTGTGTACAAGTTAGTTCCTATATTAATATAATTGTGTATAGATATCCCTAGTTGCATGTAGCACTCATTTTTTTTTTAATTCTCGCATGGTCACATGAAACCACGAAGAAAGTGTTGCAGGGAAACCTACAGGATTTCTGCTACTAGGTACTACTACTACTAGATACTACTACTACTACTACTAGGTACTACTACAACTACTAGGTATGTAATTTCTAAAAATAATAACAAATGCACAAATCGTTGCTTATAGCTTAGGTAGAGGACTACAGCCACAGAGTAGAAAATGTATATACTTACGTATGTACAGAGAAACAGCTTAATAGAATCCAAAGGTGGCGTCAAAATCTTTAAAGGATCGACCAGATCGAAAGATTTTAAATCTTCCACCCAATCGTGAACACACCGTATGTTTGGTAGTGCAATCAAATCGAAAACGAACTATGTAGCTGTTTACCTGTCCGTCTATCTTTTATCTGTGTAACCAGACTCAAAATACGAGAACAAATCCGAACCCTTCTAAATTGTAAGGGCCCAGACAGACCACAATCAGACGAGGCGCGCGAGGGCCGAGCAACTGTTTTCATTCATAGCAAACGGATGAAACAATATTCCAACACTTTTTGGTTTCATAAATTTCTTACTAATTGCATCCAAACCGAGCCTGGACCTCAGAATTGTATCGAAATATTTTTCAGTTTGATTTGTAGTTTGTACTGTAGACGTGGGTAACTTTTGTTTCGCAGTGATCACACTTTTTCCAACTAGCAATTATATTCCTCAACTTTGATTGCAGTGTCGCTATTTTGAATATTTACGACTTTTATATATTGAATACAGTGTATAAGTTAGTTCCTATATTGATATAATTGTGTATAGATATTCCTAGTTCCATGTAGCACTTTTTTTTTTATTCTCGCATGGTCACATGAAACCACGAAGAAAGTGTTGCAGGGAAACCTTTAGGATTTCTGCTACTAGGTACTACTAAGTATTCAATACACAATATTATTCTATTAGTTTTGTCCTAACCTAGCTCAATTATGTAGTAGGTACTAGTGGTCGCATAGTGGTCGAAGATCGACCATAATTCATATTTTAATTTTTAAGTTTAATGCTTATTTTGAATTAACTTGGATTTCTATTTGATTATTATCATCGATATTCGATTTAATCGTGTTTCAAATAAAAGATTGTTGCGCTGGCTGTAATACTAACACTATAAAGTAGTTATTAATGAAACTGTAAATATGTGTGTTTGTATAGCTGATATGCCTAATAATTAAATTGAAGTTTAAGCTTTATAAGGGTTCCTAGATGCGAAATAAAAAGTGATACATAAATGTTGACTTTGGAATATTCACATACTATTATTATCCAAACACAGTGAGTGTTAGTGTGATTTATTATTCTGAGATTGTGTGTGTGACTTGATTTTTATTATCTTTATGTATTTCTAAGCATTATTAAGAAAAATATTAGCTTTCTGCACACCTCCACCACATAAACTTTAGCTGTGCCTAATTTCATACTCATCCGTTTGCATAACTTTCGTAAAAAGGGGTAAGAAGTTTTCACTGTACGTATTAATAAATATAATATGATGATGTTTAGAAAATCATACGAGGCACGTACATTGAACAATTATTTTAAAAAACCAGTGATTTATATGTCCGCTATTTATATTATTACACATACATAATACTTGGTGGTACATTATGGATGACAAAAAAAAATGAATAAATGAATATTACTTAGGTACTCTTAAATATGAGTAACTTCTCAGAAGAAACATATGTAAGTAAGTAAGTATATGAAAAGTCAATATTTTCTAAGGTACAGCGATTTGTATACAAAATTTCCAAAGTCTCGTGAAAACGTTCCATACTAAAGTCGTACCTAGCTGTGACGTCACGCCTAGGTCAAAGTGTATGAAGTATACGGCCGCAGGATCATATTTGTAAATATCTCCGATATTTTTGCGTTTAAGTTCATACTTACCATAATAAATGTTTTTGGATATGATGTAAGTAAACTAATGATGTAGGTTTTGTTTACAAAATTAGGAAAAAAATAAATTTTTGTACTTTTTAGGTGTATCTAATTACTAAACTACACATAAAATATTACATTTTTTACATTTACCAAGTATATCTCATTTGCCTCAATATATCTGAGTATATAAATGAAACTAAATATTTTAGATGTAGGTAGTCAGTCACCATCCCTAACTTTTTTGTGAACCTTACGAAATTACTTAACTACATAATGAAGGTCTGTAATTTATATCTAGCAGCTATCCCTGGGGAAAACGGACTTGAGCATTTTGTACTATTTAGTGATTATTTATGGTCCAGAAATATCAATCACGGATATTTCGGTCACATGATTCACTGCTTATGCGATGACGTTTAGGCAGAAAAGTAATTGGCATTCTCGAAAATAATATTATTTTTTTATATGGGTAATGATTTTTTACTTTGAGTATGACAAATATTCTTTTGCCTAAACGTCTTTATAAAATCAGTGAAACATGCGCCCGAAGTATTCGTAATTGATTTTCGGAGACGTTATATCATTTGCCAAAATTGTCAGGAGTTAATAGTAAACACGCAAAGAAATTGGACTTTCTAAAAATGATTTGCAGAAAACATTATGAGGTAAGACAAAATAAAAAAGTAAAGACAGAGTCTTGCGAACCACACAGTGAGACGCCTCGCCGCGCGCCGTGTAATTACACAGAGTGATGATTTATTTTCGCGCCTACCTTTTTAATGGGGTATCATAAGACAGGTCGTTTAAATACATTGATAAGTTACTAGGACGATTTTTAGAGTTCCGTAATACTACGGAATCCTTTTTTTCGCTCTGTGCGTCCGTCTGTCTGTCTGTCCGCGCTTCTAAATGCCGCGAAAATGTTTATGAATATAAATAAATGAAATTTGGTATAGTTATAGTATATATAATTTGGTATGTATAGATCTCGGTTTTGGCATCATAAAATAATATGTGATAATTTTATATTTCTAGGGTGTTCTCCATATATGTGAAGTGGGGATGAAAAATATTTTTTCATTCTACCCCATCGTGTCGTTGAATATTGTCGTCTTTTAAAATAAATGTAAGGTTTCATACATGCATTTTTTACACAGTCAACCATTTTCGAGAAATCGGCCTTGAAAGTGGTTTGTTAGGATGGATGGATTTCTAAACTATAGAAGATAGCTTGTAAGTTTCCATGCTGATGGATCATGCTAAAAACTCTTTAATAAAATTTATTTTTAGCGAAATCGGACAATTACTTTTTAAGTATTTCAAAGAAAACCTATTGCGCGTTGATAGTTACGGGACCCTCCTTAGACATGTCCGGACATGCTCTTAATTAGGATATTTGATTTTAGGAGATATTCAACTTTAAATCGCATTTTTTGTTAGAATATAAAACAAATATAGTAATTTGTTAAAATTCGTATAAATAACAACAACACATACTACCTCAGATTATTAACACACACTACCGTGCGTTTGACAGATAAAATATTGTTACATGTTTGTCAATTTGTCGCAACATTTACATTTTTTATATTTTTCCCATCTAAGAAGCAAAAGATCCCTTAAAAAGATCTGAATTCTTATGGACGAATTTCGACCACAGACCGACCTCTAGGATATATTATTTAGCAAAGAAAAGAGCGTGTAGTGAGCAGTGAGCACAGATGTGTTCCCATAATATATCGCATCCATTTCTCAAGCTTACTTATCTGGGATTAGCGAGCTTGGTTACTGCTCGTTTCTTTATGTGTAGCGTTATTGCTTTCATATATTGTTACACTTAACTTGTCAAGATTATAAAATATTGTGGTGCATAATTCCAGTAAAGTGGCGGTCGCCCAGTAGCCGAAATTCGACCATCATATGTGGCCATACTCACCGTCCAACCTGCAAAACCAAGGCCGCGGCCTTGAAGCGGACTTGTAGGGAAAAATTAATAATAATTGACACTGTTGACACTAATAACCGCCATTAGTACTGGCGCTGGACTTGCAGGCTGGACCGTGTGTACTTTATACAGGTTATAGGTGTCTATGTTGATCCTATAAGGGGTATAGCTCCCATCATTTTTTATGTTTTCGTCTAACAAACCCCTATTATACTAAAATAAATATTTTGCAAGGTTTTAGACTTTTCATATTTTTGCTGGAGCCACCTTTTGTTACTATATTTTTATACTGTAAATCTGCAGCTATTAAAAAATCCAGCTTTCAATATTAGTTAAGTGCACAATGTAATATTGATTACATGTAAAGTTTAATTTAAGGCTTGCAAAATATATTATCTACTTACGTAAGTTAATCATTTGGTTAATGATCCTAAGTCAGACAATAGTAAAATGACCTTACTATGGACTGTGGAGAATTGGTAATCTACATTCGATGTATCTACAATTATGAAGCAAGATAAGAGAGATATGGTGATAATTTGTGAACGCAATCTGCCAATCAAACGTAGGGTTCCTATTGTTAAGGGAATTGGGCAATCTTGTAAATTGCCCGGGCATCATCTTTGAGCAATCCGAGAGATCATTTCGTAAAATGAAATGTTGCGTCTTACTGTTATAAATAATTGGTACGGCGTTGGTAGCTTAAAACTTTAGGTATTTGGATTAGATTTACAGACTTATCTGAAACATCTTAAATAAACTTAAACAGAAAATTCGCCAGGTGCATTTTGAGACTGCATGGCGAAACCATATTTTTTGGGAATTGAACCTTTTGGCTACAACTTAACAACACATACGAGTTCTTAACATAAACGTATTCGTATATACATAGGCTGCACTAAAAGTATCGGGAATGGAATATTTCCACTGTTCCTGTCATATTAAAATCTTTTTGATTTAAAACTCCTTGGTTTTAAAAATCGAATACCGTTTATTTATTTAAAAAAAGATTCTCGGTCTTGTCACAAGGTCTTGTCAAACTTGTTTAGTCGTTGAGAAAATGGAATTGACTCGAGAAAATTCTAGAGCGATGATTTAATATATGACTTTCGAAGTGGCTTAACACAAAAACAGTGTGTTGACCGGATGATTTCTGCATTTGGTGATGAAGCCCCATCCAAAACCACAATTTACCGCTGGTTTGCTGAATTTCAACGTGGACGTGTCAAGCTCAGTGATGATCCCCGTCAAGGTCGTCCAAAAACTGCAGTCACCCAGGAAAACGTTGATGCTGTGCGTAAGCTGATTGAGGAAGACCGACATGTGACATACCGCGAAATTCAGGCAACTTTAGACATTGGCATGGGTCAAATACAAATAATCTTGCATGAACAATTAGGTGTAAAAAAGTTGTTTTCCCGATGGATACCGCATTTGCTCTGTGAAGAGCAAAAAGCGGCTCGCGTTACTTGGTGCGTCAGAACTCTCGAAAGATTCCACGCAGGATCCTCAAATGCTGTATACAACATCGTATCAGGTGACGAATCCTGGATATACGCGTACGAACCCGAAACAAAAAACCAGTCACGAGTTTGGGTGTTCGAAAATGAGTTAAAGCCAACAAAAATTGTTCGTTCACGGAGTGTTGCAAAAAAAATGGTGGCCACGTTTGTCTCCAAAACCGGCCATGTTGCGACTATTCCTCTTGAGGGACAAAGAACAGTTAATGCAGAATGGTATGCTAACATTTGTTTGCCACAGGTCGTTTCTGAACTCCGTAAAGAGAACTGCAACCGCCGCATCATCCTCCATCACGACAATGCGAGTTCTCACACCGCGCACAGAACAAAAGAGTTTTTAGAGGAAGAAATCATAGAATTATTAGACCATCCGCCGTACAGCCCCGACCTAAGCCCTAATGATTTCTATACTTTCCCTAAAATAAAGAATAAATTGCGTGGTCAGAGATTTTCATCACCTGAAGAAGCTGTGAACGCCTACAAATCGGCCATTTTGGAGACCCCAACTTCCGAATGGAATGGTTGCTTCAATGATTGGTTCCATCGTATGGAAAAATGTGTCAAATTTCGCGGAGAATACTTCGAAAAGCAATAAATACATTTTTAAATTGTAATGTTGTGTCACTTCCTTGATTCCCGAAATTTTCAGTGCCGCCCTCGTAGGTACTCATTACCCAGTCACTATTGAATTTTGAATATTCCTTTTGTTATTTTTGATACGGTGGATAGAATATCGTAGCACAACTAAGGTTTCAAATCAACCGATACAAAGTACAAATTGTTAATAAATTGTTACAATGAACGAGAAGGAAGTACAAACTACCGCGGACGGCACAGTCTAATAAAACCTATAATATTTAGGTCCCACGGAAGTTCATGGCCACGTCCTGGCTTGGTGAGTACCTAGTAAAGTACTAGAACAGAATAAAATTAGACGCAGACCTTTGTCCCTAAAAGCTTTATTTTATAAATTATGAATAATTCTGTTATTCTCTTTCTTTCTTTATTATTATTAGAAAATTCCCGCGACTTGGTTCGTGCGTACAACTGCGTTTGCCGGGATAAAACATAATTATCAATAATGTATACAATTTTTAAAGTTTAGTCTATTCCAAACTGTTTCGTTCAAATCCTCATAAACTTACGTATTAAGTCAATTTGATGCGTAAACAAAAAATATACAGTTAAAAATATATAATTAAATATAAAGACTTGGCCGTAACTGTACCTACATGACGACCTCTGTGGCTCAGTGGTTCAATGCTCAAGCCAGGGGTCAGGTGAAGGAACAAAAAGTTTTTCTGTGTTGCTGGGTCATGGATGTCTATTAATTAATTGTATAATATAGTAAAAATCTTAAATATATGTATAGTATAAACGTATTAAATAATATACTTCCCGTTTTCTGGTACCTGTAACACTTTAGTTCTTCGGATACTTAGCACGGGGCCAGATTGACGTGGTGTGAAGCGTTCATAGACGTTAATATTATTATTATCTGTGTTCTGTTTTTCCTACTGAATTCATTTTCACATCGAGACATAGACAAAGGAAAGAGTTCAATATGAATCTATGGGTTTGGAAATCGAAATATCGCCTACGATCAATTTTCAATCTTACGCCACTGGGATATGGCACACTTTTGTACGTTTACAAATACAGACAATGTTTTATGCAGGTGTGCAAATATAGTTTTACACTTGCATGAAAATTCTATAGCCGTAAATGTGTTTTAGTGACGACATGTAGTGAAAATTATATTTCCGATAGTTTGTTAATACATAAAGGAACTTTCTCTGGAACGAATCGTAAACAATCGAGTGTTGTACTAATTACAAATGCAATGTGAGGACAGTCTTGGCCGTTTCTTGTTTGTGTTTGTATTGTATCTGGGTGAACGAACCTGGCTGTGTGAAAAATGTTTCATTTGTACGAACATGTAACTTTATTAGACGCTGTAGTGTCAACGTGTTGCCGAAATTAATTTTTCTACATGAAGTTAGATTTTTTTGCGAATGGTGTCTTCGTTACACTACCAAAAATATATTATCTCACCTCAGATTACTGGGTTTAACTTTACGCATGACCGTTGAGATTTACGATCTATAGACAAATTATATCGATAAAAAATAAAACTATTCGTGATCCTAATATTTCCTGTCATCAAAATGTCTAGATTTTATTTATAGTTAGACAAAAATTACAAAATAAAACATATTTCTTCGCAAAGGCTACAAGAGCAGGAAACTTTTTGTAATAATTAAGTGATTTCCAGTGAAACAGCACAAGGTACACACGACACATATTATATATTATATTCTATACTAATATTATATGGAGGAAAGATTTGTTTGCATTGAATAAAATAGGCTCCGTGACAACTGAACCGATTTTTATGAAATTTGGCACAGATACAGTGCAGACCATGGGGAAGGACATCGGCTTATCCCAAAAAATTTAGTGTTCTACGTAGACTGTATTCACGCGGGCAGAGCCGCGGACAACATCTAGTATTAAATAATTATGTTTGAATATGAATTGTTACTTCTTTTTATTGAAAATCGGTTGTCTGTAAAGTCGGTTTACTGACGATAGTTGAACGTGACAATTTCATAAGAAATGGAACGCCGCATGAGTCATGTTTAGCGAGGTAACGCCGATAACGCCGCATGAGTCATGTTTTTTCGTGCGTGCAGCCGGCTCCATCGAATTATAAGACGTTGTCACGTCAAAAATAACATTCAGCAAATTATAAGGGTGGTATCTAATATTTGTAATTAAGCGTGAAATCCCTAATTACATCCTACATAAAGCGTTTTCCAATTATCCAATATTATTCGATATAGGAATGATAATGACAAAGACATGAGAATGTTTTTCTGACTTTGTTTGTCTGTCTTTCACGCCCAAAGGGCTAAACCGATTCGAATGACAATTACATACTATGCTAGTGGTTTATGCTCTGGATTAACACATACTTTTTATTCCGAAAAAGTACAGTGTCCCTATGGGATACAGTACAGTACAGTACACTTAAATACAGTCAAACATGCACACATAAATATGTGTGCATGTTTGACTGTATTTAAGTGTGTATTATTTGCAACGAACCTGATTCTTCCTTGTGATTTAAAGAATGCTGCGCGTGCGCTGCAACTCTTCTGCTTATCACAAAGAGCTTATGATTTTTTTCAAATTATATAATATATACTTGGATAATCCGAAAGCAAAAGTAGATAAGGGCCGGATGCGCGTACAGGACGTCCCAGAGCTAACACGGAGAATGTCTTATAAGCTCAATTTCACTGACACATAAGTATGCAGGCGACGTATTTGACCATGACCGAGCGTCCACCGTCTTGAATACAAACTTGGAGACATATTTTCTCTTTAGGTTTTTACCATTTTTGATAATCATAAATTCAGCATTGCTGTATTTCCAAAATCGGCAGCAGACGTTATGTCGTGAGACCGACCGCCAGCAGTACAGCCAGCTTTTTATAACATTTATTCAGAATTTATATTAAATTTATATTGGCTGCATTCGGGCCCAGTGCTGCCAACATAGGATTTTCCCCCTAAGTTGGTAGCATTGGTCCCCCTAAATTTAGGTGATAATCTCTACAGAGGGTTTTCTAGCGTTTATTTAATTATTTTTAATTAAATTAAGCTATTGAACTATTATATAAACAAACGATTTGAAAAGTCAACCTAAGCATAGAAAATAGACTATTGGAAGTATATCTATGAGACAGAGGACATCAAGCTTGTGACTTAAGTTTGGGGAGAAATATTTTTGAGAGTTGGTAGCACTGCATTAGGCTGATAAAGTGTTTTCTATTTTTCAAGTACCTACCTAATAGAATTGGCTCTGATGATTTACTTAAGAAGAATAAGAAGCTTACTATAAACTATAAAGTGTACACTTTTATGCAACCTTTTTAGTAGTCAAGACTCCAGATAATTTCGAATTCGTATAACTGAGGTCCGGATAATCGGGTTACAACTGTACCTAATTAAAGTAGTTTTACCGAGTACCGGCAAATGTTGCAGATAATGTCTTATAGATTCAAATCAACACGTGTAGTCTCGATTCGTGACAGCGAATCGTGGCGACTTTTACCTGGATTTATGTATTTGTACTTTTACAGCAAACTATTTCAAAATTAATGGTGTACTGTAGCACAAGGAGGTAATTAAGCGATTATGACTGTACTAGGTACAGTCATGTTGGCTAATGCCATATTTTTAACATTGTGCTGTGTAGGTATACTGTTTATAACTGGGGACTATAATAACAGACTGGGGACACTGGATCTCCCCTATTATTTTTAACCCTTATTTTCTACATGTGGATCCTATTTGAAAAAAAAATGTAGGTACACTGGAATACATGCAACTTATCTGGCTACAAGAATCTGCGACAAGCAACGAAATATCAGTGAAAAAAATACAAATAGCTACTAAAACTAAAGACAGGATACACGAAGTGTCCATAAATAACTTGCTCCCCATACATACACTATGCATTTTTAAAAAGTTCCTAAAAACATTTATTTAACCTTCATTTATGGCTTTATTAGTCGACTAAAAGCTTAAAATTATATTATTGTTTTCGCATGCGGTGTTAAATAGCATTAATTGTGCCACAGCATTTTTCACCGCCTTTTTTATGATTTGGTACCTTCCCTTACTTTTAGGACTACAAAAATATTCAATAATCAATCAATAGTTTTTAAATATTTTATGGGGTACCTGATCCAGGGCGGATTAAGTCTCCCCAGATAAAGTGTACCTTGAATACCCGGGAGTAGATATATATGCTATAAAAAAATTAACGTTAAAGTTGATTTTGATCACTTAATACTTTCTTTTAAATAAAATAAAGGACACGGAATATATAATAATTAATTTTTAATTCGTTAACATTTTAAATATAGTTTTTAAATAACTATTAAATCAGAATAAAAACTTACAAAATAAAACTTAATATTCGTACACCATTTAAAAAGTGTTATATCTGACGATTCTACTCACTGAGAAAAGTTAGCTGGTATCGTATACTACCGACATAGCTTATGTAAAAATAGGTATTGCCCATACCGGCCATACAGTGTAAATTGTGTGCTCTTACTCTCCCTTAAGGATCAAGTTTCCCTCTCCTCCCGTATTGTTTAGTCGCGTGTGATGCTTTATTCAAACCATTTTATTAATATAAAGTAGTATAAAAGTAACCGTCTGTGTTTTTGAACCTCGAGATAACTATTTATCGAGTTACTTAGGGCATGTTTATGAATCGCCTAGTAAGAACCATATAGGTTTAAAACCAGAAGTTTTGTCTCTATCGCTCAGTATAAAGTAAGCAGCGGCAAAACTTTCGGATAAGCTATTCGTAATTAGTCACTTACTAGGCGATTGTGAAACAGGCCCTTAATCTTATAGGTAATTTGTCAGTTTGCCGACTGTACCTACAATATAATATTAACAGAGATCTGGTTTTACGTTTATATTGTTACATAACAATTTATCACATGATTGCACTGCAATTTGAACCTAACCCTAAGGTAGATAAGACGGTATTACAAAATAATATTGTCAGACGTTTTTGTTACAGACTTGCCAAGCATGTCAATAGCGGAGCAAAGAAAAAGATCTGAGTGAGTACCAAGAAGTGCACAAAATTGTGAGTAGGTAACTATTGACCATCTGAGCATCATGTTCATGATGGATGACGTCATCAAAGCCAAAATCAAAAGTAACCGGCTCATACATTTCTACGGAGGGCTACTTTTCATGCAAATTTTCGGCAGTTAATAATTCAGTTATCATCCAATAGGAATTTCTCAAAGGTCTATTTGGTTCGATTCATTGGAAAATCAGATATCTGCAAGGCCTGTGGGATTGAAAAAGTAACACTGCTATTATCTTCCAGGCGTATATCACAATGGGAGGAACTCATGCGCAAGTTTGCCCAATCGCACAGGGAGGAGTGTAGGTAAGTTAACAACAACGGAAATGTTTCCAGAGGGTAGATGGATTGAGTCAATTAAGTAAACGAACAGTGGGGTTACTACTATACAATAGGGATGTTGCCTCGTGTGGAATATCACATTTTTATAAATTAAATTTGAAATTATTGATTAAAGATACATAAATCTAAAAGAAATTGGTATTTAGATTGACGCGATTAAAAATTATAAGCAAATGAAAAATATTGCATCTCTTTCTCGCAAAACGATTTGTAACGTCGCAAGTTGCTACCGCCCATACGTTTTGTAAAGACAAACGAATGGCGGGTGCAACTCGTGACCTCTCAGAACGATATGTCGCTCTCTTAGATATTGAAAATTGTTTGTATATGCCATGACATGCCTATTGACATTCGATAACGTTACAAATATGTACGAGGGCGGCACTGAAAATTTCGGGAATCAAGGAAATGACACAACATTACTATTTAAAAATGTATTTATTGCTTTTCGAAGTATTCTCCGCGAAATTTGACACATTTTTCCATACGATGGAACCAATCATTGAAGCAACCATTCCATTCGGAAGTTGGGGTCTCCAAAATGGCCGTTTTGTAGGCGTCCACAGCTTCTTCAGGTGATGAAAATCTCTGACCACGCAATTTATTCTTTATTTTAGGGAAAGTATAGAAATCATTAGGGCTTAGGTCGGGGCTGTACGGCGGATGGTCTAATAATTCTATGATTTCTTGCTCTAAAAACTCTTTTGTTCTGTGCGCGGTGTGAGAACTCGCATTGTCGTGATGGAGGATGATGCGGCGGTTGCAGTTCTCTTTACGGAGTTCAGAAACGACCTGTGGCAAACAAATGTTAGCATACCATTCTGCATTAACGGTTCTTTGTCCCTCAAGAGGAATAGTCGCAACATGGCCGGTTTTGGAGACAAACATGGCCACCATTTTTTTTGCAACACTCCGTGAACGAACAATTTTTGTTGGCTTTAACTCATTTTCGAACACCCAAACTCCTGACTGGTTTTTTGTTTCGGGTTCGTACGCGTATATCCAGGATTCGTCACCTGATACGATGTTGTATACAGCATTGATTGATTTCATTCGATATCATTACGTTTACGCCGCTGTCACAGGGTCCTGCTAGGCCCCTGATTGATATAACGAGCGGAATACCTATGGTAAGCGATTATTTATTTATGTAAAACACTTAATGCTAAAAATTAACAAAGGCGGCTTAATGTCTTGTGGCATTCTCTACCAGCCAACCATAGGGTGATGCAGAGACCGGGTAGGTCACGTAATAAAAAAAAAAAAAGATCGCTATCACCCTTGGACATCCGTAATATTATATGATGCGTTGACAGCATCTCTCTTAAATGTTTTAACTCAAACAAAAGCTTAGGAAATTACATTGCCTAATTCACGTTAATAGTTATAGTTCCTAGTTCCTAGCATTTTGCGAAGAAATTCGCGACTACATTTTTGAAAGCATCTTCGGTTTTAATTCCACTGTTAAAAAACTTTTGGATATTCAAATTTTACAATTTTTCTTCTGATATTCGAACATAAATTTATAGAGAAAAATACACATGATATAAGACCTATGAGGATCTCTTACCTTTTTCGCTCACCTTAAAACAACACTCACCTACTCGGTGAAAAGCCTCGCTTTTTACACAGGTAGGTTTCTATCATCTATGATAACTTTCCGATGAGCCAGCCCAATAACACAAAGTAAAAAAATATTTTTACGTACTATTGCCGTGTACGCAATAGAAGAATTGTGCACACGTCGTATGCTTGTTTATTTTTGACGTGATAACGTCTTATAATTCGATGGAGCCGGCTGCACGCACGAAAAAACATAACTCATGCGTTACCAAGTACTGTTACCAAGTACCGTTACCTGTTACCGTTACCAAGTACCAGCGTTACCTCGCATTTTATTATTATTATTGTTGTTGTTGTTCTTGTTGTTGTTGTTGTTGTTGCTGTTGTTCTTGTTGTTGTTGTTGTTGTTGTTGTTGTTAACGTTGTCACGTTCAACTATCGTCAGTAAACCGACTTTACAGACAACTGATATTTTTGATCCAGGGTAGGTATACCTTGGTGCAAAAACTTTTTAAATAAAAAATACTTTATTGGGAAACAACTTTTTACATAAGTTGTTAAACCTGCCAAACTGCGCGGCGGTAGTGCAATGTAATCGACAGTTCACTATGAAATTGTTTAACTGGTCCTATGTCTTTAATCTGTGCCAATAACGCATAAGGCTGGGACTATATGATCCGGAATCCGGCGGGCCCGGCAATAATCAGAGCAATGAAAATAGAACTCTGTGTTGTTAACAATACAGTTGAAAATGGAAGTGTCGGGCTGTCATTTATGACATTGACATTCGACTCGACACTTGTGTATTCGATTTCCAACTCTATTTTATTATTTCAGATTTCTATTTTCACCGCTCTGAATTTTCTCCGGCCTTCCGAATTCCGAATCACATAATCCCAGCCTAAAATCACTACTTGCAGGGCCTATTCCCTGGCCATCCCGCGTGTGGAGCGGTCGGAGAAGCGGTTCCCCACCGGGTCCGCCTACTCCGGTACCTGGGACGTGCTTGGCATGAGTGGAGACGGGACGTATACCTTTCTTAATGGTATATATTATTATCTATACTAATATTAGTAGTCTTAGAAAGCGCAAGAGTTTGTTTGGTCGCGCTAAACTCAGAAACTACTTGTTTGGATTTTCCATTTATTGAGAAAGACTATGGAACATCACGCTACGTACATTTTTTGTATTACGCGACTAGCTAGTATATGGTATAATCTTAGGCAAAAATCATTTGAAGATCACCTTTGAAGAAAAGAAGACTTTTGAATGTTTTTTTGTCTAACTCTAGGACCTACTAAATCTTTGACTAAATAAATACAAGATACGGTTTCTCCAAAACCGACTGTGAACAGGTACATGCCATCACTAAAAATCTTTCCGGCTTCATCACCACCTTTTCCGGCTTCCTTGTCACATAGTATTCGTGACAAGATACATTGTTTACTTATGTGTTAGTATTAAGCATGTACGCAATTGTTTGTTGTCCCAAATAAAAAAATAAAAAAAAAAAAAAAAAAATTCGAGAACTTTTCCCGTAGGTATATAACTATATAATATTACTAGCTGTTGCTCGCGGCTCCGCCCGCGTAAGTATAATATCCCTCGGGAACACTCCTTTTTCGGGATAAAAAGTAGCCTATGTTTTAATCCAGAGTCTAAACTACTACCATACCGAATTTCATCTAAATCCGTTCAGTAGTTTTTGCGGGAAAGCGTAACAAACATCCACGCTTTCACATTTATAATATTATTATATTATAGTAAGGATACCCTCTGTTCAAAGGCTGAATGTCGATTCTGCTAATTACTTAAATCTTACATTAATGCAGTTACGATCCAGTTCCGATATGTTAAATAGACTGCATAATTAGTCCTAATTAGTCAAAACTCCAAAAATCAGTTTATGATATCAAGACGATTAATTAATAATTCAATAAAAGTAAAATGAAAATGTAAGTTAATTACGAGAATTAGAGGTAAACAAAATATGACTTGATGACGTTTCGTTCCTCTTATTTCAGGAGCAATTTACCAAGGTCAGTTTGAAGATGGAATGTTCCACGGTGAAAGCATCCTGAAATACCCCAGCGGCGTCAAACTGCGTACCAAATGGAGGAGGGGAGAACTTGTAGACAAAACACTGTTTTACTCTGACGGATGGGAGTACAAGCCTGACTCCGGTTACTGTGCCATGCCGGATAGAAGGTAAGGCTAGGATTATAATATTATCCGCAATCTCTTCGACCGTAAAAAGTAACGCTGAAAATTGAACACAGCCCGAATCAAATTGAGCTGAAAATCGAAGGCCCGAGCGGCGAGTTTTTAAATTGCTGCCGTGTGTTCGATTTTCATTCAACTCTATTGTTTTTGCGCAGAGTTCTATTTTAAATACTATTTTTCCGGCCGAAGAGATTCCGATAATATTATAGGCCCAGCCTTAGAATTTATATCAGTAAAGGTTAATTTAGCTCTTAGTTAAAAAGCCCGTGAAGTACGCCAACTCGCAGACTACCCTGGTGAACCACAGATTTAGTCTCCGTTAATCTAGTTCTCACATTATGGAAACTCAAGCCCCTGAAGTGGGGACTTTAGGGGTTCACGATCGGTGATAACATTATATAGGTACACTATTTCAATGATCACTCTTATTTATTAATACATTATATAACTTATCAGCCTTTTTTTAAATTGACAAGTTAATTTTTTATTTGTTAAGAAATCTATTTTATTGTATATTAATGGTGTCAAATATCGTCTAGTTCTCTTACCATAATAATTTTTAATATTTGACATTACATATTTACCTAATTATGATCCGGAATCCGGAAAGCCGTATAATGTGCAGAGCATTGAAAATAGCACTTTGGACTACACAAGTGTCGAGTCAAATTCATATTGTACCACAGTTCGACACTCGTCACTTCCATTTTCAAATCTATTGTATTAGCGCAGAGTTATATTTTCAATGCTCAGAATTTTCTTCTGCGTTCCGGATTCCGCATTTAATATCGTCACAGCCTAAGTCACAAGGCGCGCGATACGCCTATCCTACTAATATTATAAATGTGAAAATTTGTGAGGATGGATGGATAGATGTATAGATGGATAGATGGATGTTTGTTACTCTTTTACTCAAAAACTACTGAGCGGATTTTGATGAAATTTGGTATGGTAGTAGCTTGAGCTCTGTATTAAAACATAGGCTACTTTTTATCTCGAAAAAGGACAGTGCTCCCGTGGGATACTGTATTTATGCGGGCGGAGCCGCGGGCAACAGCTAGTACCATACATTTTTAAATTCTAACTTCTACATCGAGATGGCATCTTGGCTAAAAAGCTGAGTCCATTACTTCGAAGTTGGATGCGATTTACTATGTACTAAAATGATGATGTTAAAGTTTGTCTCACAACAGATTTCCCGGCAGGGAGTGCAGTAACAAGTCTTAACAGTAGGTAACATTTATCTTCCTTACACACTCTGTAGTCCGTAGCTCCTCGGTTCTCGTGCAGTATGAATTAATAATTCCATTAAGTGCAACAATATGACTGTGTGGGACTGTATTTACAGACTGCTCCAGAATGTTATTAGCTAGAAAACATAAAAAACGTAACGGCTACATAGAAATTAGTTTTATTAGATACGACATTTGGATCTACGGTTAGGTACTTATTAATCTTCCACATGGAAAAACTATATCATGTGATAAGGGTTCTTACATTCCCAAATATATTTAATTCAAACAAAAGTTAAGTAAATTACATTGCATATACACTTTTATAGTTTCTTCCTAGTTCCTAACATTTTGCGGAATAATTCGAGACTACATTGTTGAAAGCATATTCGGTTTTAATTCCGTTGGGAACTCTTGGATTTTTATTGGAGATTCGAATTTCTATAAACTTTTGCCCCTGAGATTCGAACATAACTAAAAAAGTATAATACATTGCCTTTATGCATGATTTCAAAAAAAATGTAGACACGGTCATTCAAACAATAATAAACTAAAAGGCCATACTGACCGTCCAGCCTGCAAATCCAGCACGGGTATAGTGTCATTAATTACAAATTAAGAATTTTTGCCTACAAGTCCACCTATAGGTCGCGGCATTGGATAAGCAGGCTGGTTAGGTTGCCACATTATACAAATCTTATACAAACCTTAACAAATAGCTTTACAATTATGACAGGTTCACCATAGAACACGACAACGGACTGCAACCTGCTGGCAAATCTTATTTAACTGCTGAACAGCCTACAAGAGAAATACCGCTCGGATATTACGACACGGGGGACGGATTCTACAGTCTCAATTCTAGAATGATACATAAAAGTGATAATATCCATGCTGTTCTCAGGTATTTTCTTTAATTTTTATTACTAAACTTTTGTTTAGATCCGATTATTATCTATATATATTATCCGACAGAGATAATATGAATTACTATAGGTTCGCTATTTGGGTTTAGGTTGTCTGGAAGAAAAAGCTGTAAGGAGTAAGACCGCCTAATACTTGTAGTAAAGTTGCTATGGTTTTGTAATTATTATTATGAGTTTGAGTTTTCTATTCTATTCTACGCTAGCCTGCTGCAAACCCGCAGTAGGCTAACCAGATGAAAGCCCGAGTCTCTTCTCAATGTGAGGATAACTATCAATGATTCTCGTACCTTACCTACTTAGTTATTAAAATATTATGTAAAAGCCTACCTAAGCTATTCATATTTTAAAATCGCGGACAACCTTTCTTTTTTTATAGAGTTCCTTCAGAGAACGAACAAAAATGGATAGTAGAGAATTGTCGCAAGTCGCCTATGGAGCCTCTCGGTGCTAGAAAAGAAATTTTCGAAGAATGGGTTAAACCTCGTAAATCACCGACACAACCGCAACAATGCAGTGGGCAATTTAAATGTGATTGCGTATATGGCAAAAGTGATGGCCCTTAAAATAGTAAAGTGAGAATTGTTTTCGCGCAATGTGTGTAACAGCTGATATAATATTATAATAAATTTCGTTTTGTGGTTTTTAAGTTTGTTGTGGCTTTTTTATATATTTTGTTACAAAATTAAATGTTAAATATAATTAATTGTAAATAAGAAATCATAAATAATTTTCTGTTCCTGTGCCAATTTCCCTAATTTCCTTTGCAATAACAATAAAATTATTTTTGACGTGAAACGTCTTTAAAATCGCGCCGAAACATACGGGTACCAGGTTTAAAAACTGGACCGTAACGAAAAGGTCTATATCATCGTACCTTAATAATTAAAAACTATTAGTCTTAGAAACAAAAATGTGGTGTAAATATTTCACTTATATAGTCAGCTCGCTGTTATGACATTGAGTTCGTGTCGGGGTCAAGCGGGGCGGCGGGGGAGGGATACTGCGATAACTGTGCGAAACCGGCGCTCACGCTTGTTTCTATTCAGTGTAACTCGTGACTCCGACTTTATAGCGTGGTGATTCTTTCGTGTGTTTGTTGTTTCTATTACGTACCTGTTCTTTTTTATTAAAATACTTAAAACAGCGTCCATCTTGTTTTCATTTCAATCTTTTACTTTAAAAGCGATTCGCTAACATAGACGTTTCACGTTAAAACCAACGGCCGTGTGCCCCGACACAGCCCGACCCGCTTTTTTTAAATAAATTTTAAATAGGTCCGTCTCTGGAAGGAGTTTTGTCGAGAATGTCAATATGCAACGTTGTTGTTTTTGTATTTCCTCCAAAGTTTGTGTTATTTCGGTTCATAATGTGTAATATTGGTAGAATATTAACCATTAGAATATATTCGTTGATGTTGACAAGTGTGGGCAAGTGGTACAACTACAAAAAGCGTGTTCTGTGACTCAGTGGTTCAGCGCGTTGGTACTCAAGCCGGGGGTCGCGGGTTCGAATCCCGCCGACGGAACACAAAGTTTTTTTTGTATTCCTGGGTCATGGATGTGAATTAAATATATGTATAATATACTAAAAATCTTAAATATATGTATAGTATAAAAGTATTAAATATACTTCTCTATAATAAAGTATTAAATATAATTCTATCTCACGGGGCCAAATTGACGTGGAGTTAAACGTCCATAGATATTTATTGACTTATTTATTTATTTATTTAATAAAGCTTCTACCACATTACTGAATCGACTGACTTGACTCATTGACTGCACTGACTGTTTCATTGGACTTTGACTAGACTTTGGACTTGACAATTCATAAATACGGTGTTGGAAATTTAAACGAAAAATCTATTTCCCGCCTTTTTAACTTGATACTGGCAATGGTTACAAGCCGTCGCCATTTATAAAAAAAAGTATACGTCTCTGGATCTGTCATTATCACATTGAAGTTAATTTTTTTATGGATAAATTGTTCCCAGTCAAATGCAGCTGTCAAAACTGCTGCGGAGTGTGCGGTGCGGTATGTGGTATTGTGCATTGATCTCATATTCGGATCACAATATTGGTTTTAAATAAAGGAAAAAGTAAATAATTCGAGTTAAAAATCTAAGTGGATATACTTAAAGTATATTATTTTTATCAACTTATGTGACAAAAAAAATCTTACTAGTCAACATTCCATAAAAGGTTACATTATTTAATTTCACCTAAAAATAATGGTATAAACTTGAAAATGAAGTGCCACTACGAAGTATTGTGTATCGATAGGGATGCGAATCCCTCAGAGGTCAAAAAAGCTTATCGCAAACTCGCGCTGCAGTGGCATCCGGACAAAAACTTGGACAATTTGCAAGAAGCGAAAGAGCAGTTTCAGCTCGTCCAAAACGCTTATGAAGTGTTATCAGACCCTCAGGAAAGAGCTTGGTTAGTAAATTAGCCTTAATATATCATTAATGAGACAAAATTTATATCTTCAAAATATTTATGAGTTGTAAAATATTATCAACTTAAAACATTTCCAGGTATGACAATCATCGTGAGCAACTACTGCGGGGTGCTGGTAGTTCTTACGACGACGACAGTCTCGATGTATTCCCATACTTTAGTCCGTCATGTTACAAAAGCTTTGGAGATGATCCGGAAGGGTTTTATGGAGTGTACACTGAGGTAAGAATGATAATATTCAAGTCTGTTGTCATAGTCTGAACATTTTTGTTTTTACTATTATTTATACTATTATTTTGAGCATATTATTATGACTAACATTTATATTGAGTTTACTCCAATATTTTTACACAACTGTATTATAATTTCGAAAAATCTCGATTAAATGGCTTTTTATACAAAAGTCTTAACTCTTTTAGAGCATACATTTTAAAGATTGTGTAAATGTAATTTTCTTTTCGATTTTGATAGGTTTTCAACAAATTAGCTTCTGAAGAAGCTGACTTTTTAGATGACCCCGAGGAAATCAATAGTATTCCCAAATTTGGTACTTCTACTACACTTTACGAAGAAGTGAATGAATTTTATGCATATTGGATGGGATTCTCTACTAATAAAAGTAGGTACCACTTTTATATTGTAAAAAATAAACCTTTGTGTTTTTTTTATTTATGTTAAAAAAATAAACTTTCTTTTTTAATATAAATGCACAAAATCAATCCTGCAGGTTATGTATGGCTGGATCAACATCAAATATCACAGGGTGACAATCGTAGAATAATCAAACTCATGGAAAAAGAAAATAATAAGATAAGACAAAAAGCCCGCAAGGAAAGAAACGAAGAGATTAGAAGACTTGTTAGTTTTGTGAGAAGAAAAGATAAAAGAGTAATCAACCATGCTAAGCTTTTACAAGAAAAAGCAGAGGAGAAAAAGATTAAGGTAACTTTGCACTGTAAATTATAAAATCAGATGGTTTTTTAACAACTGAGCCCTGAGGGCTAATTTAAAGAAAAGGATTTAATGATAATATTATGTATGTTTTCTTAGGTGATTCTTAGATGAATTGATTGGTGATTGAAAGGAAAATTTACTTTCAGTTTTTTATTGGGGCTGAGTTATCCTCAATATAAGGTTTTTCTTTATTATGCTGCTAGGCAACCATACCGCTGCACTACTAAATATACATTCATAATTTTTTACGTATTTATAGGCTGAACAGTTAAGGAGAGAAAGGATAATTCAAAGGCAAAAAGAAATCGAGGAAGCAAAGAAAAAGGAAGGAGAATCTTCATTTCTACACAGTGAAGACTACCAAAAGAAATTGAGTGAGATTGAGTCTCTATTAGCTGAAGAGTTTGGTATTTCATCAGATGACGACACTATTAGCGAGGGTGGTATGGAGAGTAGCAATGAAGAGAGTTCAAAAACTGAAGAAGTAAGTTCTTTTAAAAATAATTATGCACACACAATATGTAATTTAATAATTTCCAAATAGTTCTTTAAACTCATATTAAACTACAGTGGAGCCTCAGTAATTCTGACACACGCTACTTCTGTGCACTCTGTAAACATTCTAAAATCAGGTGAAAACTTTTGAATCTTATTGATATGTTGATTAAATATTGTATACTATAATCTGATTGTATACGATTCAATAATTCGGCAGGGTATTTGTTTTTTCTCTCACTAGATTAGTGAGGCTCTTTATTAATATAAGGTAGTATATTCTGAAAAATGTGTACAGTTTAAGAAAATGGATGTTTTGATTCTATTTTTTTCGAATTATAATGCCATGGTGTTGTCAGCTGCATTGTTGGGAAATAGATTACATTATCACTTACAAAAGCATGATAAACTGCTTCTCATAGTTAATTTTCTTGCAATAAATATAAAAAAAATCTAATTAACCATAACATAATGCAATTTAATGGTCCATTATTCATATTGCAGGTTAGCAACAAGGTTCCCAAGTTTGCTACTAAGCCTAAACAAGCATTGAAAAACTTGTACTGTTCAGCTTGTAGTAAGTTATTTAAGAATATCAACTCGTTCGAGAATCATGAAAATAGCAAAAAACATAAGGAGAATGTAGCAAAAATGACCTTAGATGTTAATATTGACATATCAAACGGTGAAGATGATGACGATGAAAGCCCAATTAATGAGGACAGTAAAACCAATGGAGAACTAGATAGGGTTGATAATAATTCCACGTCGGATATAGAAGATAATGATATACGAGAGACACTCAGTGATGATTCTGACAAAGTGCAGGTAACATTTTTGAGCTAAAATTATAATATTATTATGATTAAAAAAAAGAATTTCAAAAAATTGTTATAAAATATTAATTATAAAATTAACTTTACATTTTGGTACGTACTTTGTTGTTTATTTATTTAAGTACTCTGTTATTTAACACTTCAAAAATATTTTATTGTAGCCCTTGCCAAAGAGTCATAAGAAGAAAAAGAATAAAAAGAAATCATTCATTCCAATGCCTGAGAGCGAAGGGAATGACAGTCACGATGAAATGAGCTTTAATGAAACCGAGGGGCCATCGCGCTGCCGTAAAGCAAAGAAATTTAACATGCTTAAAAGTCAAATACAAGCTAAAAAAGAAGCAACACTTAAATTGGGATCTCAGTCACAAACATCTACGGAGAATTTGTATGAAGTGTCAAGTACGACTCCTACGGATGATGTAATTGTAGAATCTGGTTTTCCCAAAGATAGACCAGCTCTGCCTAAGGTACAACGAAATGTTAAGAGCAAGAAAGTGGTAGATAGAAAATCACTGAGACCTAAAGCTAGTGAGACCGAGGATTCTAGCAGTACAGTGAATCTTAGGTGTGTTGTGTGCAAGTCAGATTTCCCATCGAAGAATAAACTCTTTGAACATTTGAAGAAAACTGGCCATTCAGTGCCACTCCCTCAAACTAGCTTCACACAAAAGAAAGGAAAGAAGGGTTAATAAATAGGCTATATTATGTGCAATGAATTTAGCTAGGCAGATATTATGTTTTATTCATTGAAAAATCTGTGGATTTTTGTGATTCCTTAATATTATAATAAAAAATTATTTATTAAATTTATGAATCATCAATAAAGTATACCTCGTGAAATGTGTTTGATACAACTAATAGCCTTATATCTACAAAATATCATCAACTAAATATAATTACATGATTGTTTTAAAAATATCACATGATTCAGGTCAGCTATTTTTCTTTTTGTAATAAATTACAATTACACTTTTAAAGTGCATAAAAATAAGCAAAAATGAATGTTTTGAATTAAATTTGAGACAACGAATAGGTACAAAACAATAGTTTTCGTAATGGTCCAATTCTAGCAATCTAATGTCATATTATATGAATATTACTCAAGTTCAGGTATATCAGAAAAACTGTAACCTGGATACCCTCTAAAGGCGCAATAAGCAATTCTCATGTGATATGCACCCGGCACCATCATAATTAACCCGAGAACAATTACAGGCCACATCTTTTCATAGTGTTTATTGTCTAAATAGCCCGTTGCAATAAGACATCCAGCTACCAACGTTATTGTGCCACCGCCACATAGAAACGCTGATAATGCTATGGCTTTCCATGGTATCTTCTCTGGTGGGGCCTCAAACTGGGCGTCTGTGAAACCACTATCATTGTTTGGTACTGGTGAGTATCCATCACTTCTACGTGGTCTATACCTCGACATTTTCATTGGTAATTTCTAAAACAATTGCGGCTATTAAAACTCATAAATGTGAATATACCAAGCATTTAAATAAACAAATAACTTACTAATTAATTATGACTAAACTCAAAAAATAGTATTTTAGGATTCAAATGTATACAAACAATATTTTTTTTTTTATTTAAATATGGCGTCGGCTAAAAACCATTTGCCAGTGTCAAGTTAAAAAGGCGGGAAATAGAATTTTCGTTTCAATTTTCAACACCATATTCCTAAATCGTCAAGTCTAAAGTCTAGTCAAAGCCCAAATAGTCAGTAGGTACAGTCAATGAGTCAAGTCAGTCGATTCAGTAAAGTGGTAGAAGCTTTACTGAAAATTCCTAGAGAGTTTTGGAGGACACACAAAATAGCAGGTTTTTTTAAGTTGTACCACTTGCCCACACTTGTGCACGTTAACGAATATTAATTAATGGTTAATATTTTACCATTAATACACATGTAGAAACGAATTAACACAAATTTATGAAAGAAATACTAAAACCAGGTCACCAATTGAATTCCCGGCAAGACTCCTATACAAACAATTAATGCCTTCTTCTCCTTATCTTCTTCATCTTCTTCGTACTTTACTGACTATTCATAGCGTAGTTAGCGAGCCTGACATAGCAACAGCTTTATCTCTTTCTTACAGCTGAAACATGGATGAACAGTTCTGCTGTAAGAAAGAGAAAAGCTATTTATTACTTTAGTTTATTATTACATTTTTTGCTAATTGAATATTTCCTATCGTAACATAAGGCTGGGACTATAATATGATCCAGAATCCGGTGATCCCGGGAATATTCAGAACACTGAAAATAGACCTCTGCCATAATACAGTAAAAATGAAGTCCGAAGTGTCGAAAATTTACTTCTGTGTTCGATTTTCAGCTCTATAATTTTAGCGCAGAAATCTATTGTCAATGCTCATATTCCGAATCATATAGTCCCAGCTTAAGCGCCGGTCAATTCACACCGAAACGATACGCGACGTGACGCTGCTTTTTAGGGTTCCGTAATACTCAAAGAACCTTTATAGTTCCGCTCTGTCCGTCCGTCTGTCTGTCTGTCTGTCTGTCCGCGCTTCTAGCATCTGTAATTATGAATATAAATGGATGAAATATGGTAAAGATTGTGAATATGGTAAGGTTATAGATTGTGTATATTATAAGTAAAGGTGGCTCTATATAATAATATAAGGGTGGCTCTCCATACATGTGAAGTGGGGATGAAAAATATTTTTTCATTCTACCCAATCGTGTAGGGTATCGTTAAATAGGTCTTGTAAAATAAACGCAAGGTTGCCTAAATGACTTTTTTACAAAGCCGTCAATTTTTGAGTAACTGGCCTCCAAAGTGGTTTAGTAAGTGTAGTAGGAAGTTGCCCTCCTCCCCTGGCATTATTAACTATAGGAGATAGAAACTTGTAAGTTTCCATGCTAATAGATCATGCTATAAACTCTTTAGGAAAATTATATTGAGCGAAATCGACAAACAATAACTTTTGAAGTAATTCAACGAAAACCTATGGCGCGTTGATGGTTACGGAACACTTCCTTCATCCTTAGACATCCTTAGACCGGGTCCTGACATGCTCTTGTAAGATTTGTTGTTATTCAAAGTTATTCAAAATTGAACTTTGTGCATTACACAAGAAGATATACTTTTCATTATAAGAGTTTAAGTGTCAAGTTGCACAGCGCATATTCAGTGTATGACTTATGTCATTTGAAACGTGTTTCTTTTTGTGCAGTGAAAAAAGTTTAAATTTGAATAGTTATTTAACATACAGCACCGCTTCGCGTCTCGTATCGTGGCTATGTGAACTGACCCATAGGTGCCTAAGGCTTCATTCCCACGAGCAATTTTTTGTGGTCGCTATTAAATCCAACATGAGTCGATTTTACTGTTCCCACGAACGTATTAATTAATCACTTTAGTCTCGTCTTTCAGACGTATTATGCTCATTTCAGACTACGCTATACTATTAGGTCATTACATATGAAATTGGCGTTTTGTAAAGGAGGAACATAAAGTTTTTTTTTTTTTAACATAATATATTTATTTAATCAAAGTGCTTAACCTTTGCTATCTATGCACTTTTACCATTTCATAGGTTACTCTCCTTTCCAAAAAAAAATCATTCGGACAGGAATCAATAAAATCTTTGAAGGCGCTTTGGACTGCCCCATCGGAGTTGAATTTTTTCCCTTGCAAGAAGTTATCCAAATTTCGAAAAAATGGCAATCTGTTGGAGCAAGCTCCGAGGAGTACGGTGGATGTCTTAGACATTCCAATTGAAGCTCCTCTAATTTGGTAACCGTCTGTTGTGCAGTGTGGTCTAGCGTTGTCCTGAAGCGCAGTGGCCTAGAGCGAATGACCAACCTCGTTTGTTTAGGAGCTACCTTATCTATCATGATTTGCAGTTGCTGCCAATAGACTTCTGCCGTAATTTTCTAGCCAGATTTAAGAAAGATGTAGTGAACGACACCGGCACTAGTCCACCAAATGCTCACAAGTAACTTTTTTGACTCAATTTTCGCTTGGGGCAGGCATTGGCTGTTTCACCAGGGTTCAGCCATTGCTCATCGCAGCGCGTTTTCGATTATCGTACAGGATCCACTTTTCATCACAGGTAATTATTCGATTTAAAATCCTTTCATTATTGTGCCGGTTGAGTAATGTAACGCAGCAGTCGACGCGCGTTTGTCGGTCGGTTTGCTGCACTCAATTCATGACGCACCCACCTTTCAAGCTTTTTCACCTTCTCAATTTGCTTCAAAGTGGATTAAAACAGTTTTATCACTAACACCGCAGCCTGCAGCTAGCTCGGACGTGGCTTGCGATGGATCCGCTTCCACAATAGCCTTCAATTCTTCATTATCAACTGTGGTCTCCGGCCGTCCACGGGGCTTGTTCTGCAAGTCGAAATTTCCATAACGGAAACGTTGGAACCAAAAACGCACTGTGTTTGCTTTTGCGACACCGCTGCCATACACATCATTAATCCTTCGTGCCATTTCTGCAGCACTGGTGCCATGGTGGAACTTGTACTCGAAAATAATACGATATTTCAAGTTTTCCATTTTATAAACAGAGTGACGCAAAGAAAAAACCAAAAGAGGAAAAACAAATGAATAACGGTTTCGAAATACAAATGCATGAGTAAATAGAATTATTTTGAAATTGGAATTCCTAACCAAAGAAGATATATTTGAGATCAAAGTGGCCAGTACAAAACGCCAGTTTCATACGTAAGGACCTAATATTTTGCTATACACTATAGCAAAAAAGGACCTAATGCTGTACTATATAGCATCACATTACTGTCCTTACTGTCCAAACTGTGTTTTCTTCATGGTCACTCTAAAACTTCAACCAACATTCAAATTATAACGACTGAACAAGTTGTCATTTTGCCTTCGGCATATTACATAATGCCAAGAGTTTATAAACTGCCGATGCCGCATGTATACGGCGGAATCACACAATATTGCCTGCCTATCGATATATAGCCTGCGACATCTACATGGAAATGCATATTTGTTCTATCCCAACGTTTTTTAGTTGCACTACAAAAGATCGCTCGTGGGACGTAGCATAAAGCCCCATAGTCACCGTCCAGCCTGCAAATCCAGCACCGGTACTAATGTCCGTCAATAGTGTCATTCACTAATCATTTTAAGCATTAATTTGCAGGCTGAACCATGAGTCTAAAGCGCCATACTTACCATCCAGCCTGCAAATCCATGGCCGCGGCCTTGAAGCGGACTTGTAGGCAAAAATATAAATGACTTGACTTTTGATACCTATTTCTAGACGGCCATTAGTACCGGTTTTGGATTTGCACTTTGGCTGGACCGTGAGTATGGCACTTATGCACTATACTCACCGTCCTACTTTTTATTCTTTATTATTTATGGCCATTATTGACACGTCTTATCAAAGTAGAAAATTTGAAATTCGAAAAGAGTACCTACATACCTACATAATTATTCATGTTGTTTTTCATGTACAACCGAAGGAAGGCTACTGAGCTATGACCATCAATGCCTTCATAACAATATTAATAGTAGTTGCAAATGTCCAGAAATAGATACAGTAGATAAACACACTTATTTAGGCCTAATAGTTGATAACAAATTCTCTTGGTTACCCCAAATAACCCGAATATGCGATAAACTTAAAGCCTTTCTCTCCAACATATATTTAATTAAAAATAAAATACCATTTAAAATCAGAATAATGCTGTATAATGCCACAAATGATTGTGATTCTGGTTGCTTATTGACCCTCCGGACAATCGGTTTCTCCAAAACGGCTGCAAGCATTACCACGAAATTTAGCATCTAGAGAGTTTTGAGGAAGAAAAGTCGATCTAACTAGGTCTTGTCCCTGGAAACTGCGCATTTTTATGTTGTGCAAAGCACGGCTTACCCAGGTACTTATGCTTATAGTTGATGACCTCCTTTTTCGACGGTGAACGCTAGCTCTATTACATACACAATGCATACACATTAGTAATTTAATATAATATTATAATATATATTTATTGAATACAATAGATTTTATCCAAATAAAGAGGTTATGTTTCCATGGAAGAGCTTTTAATAATTATAAAAATACATGTGCAGTTTAGGTTTAGTTTAACTTCTTTCGCATGTACATAATTATGTACAAGTCAAACTTTAAAGTGACAGTAGTTGTCTCTTTATAGGTAAGTACAGCTTGGCAAAAAAGAGTAAGTATGACGCGGTGACAGCAGGAACTAAAAACAATTTTCCATCTTTTATCCTTATTAGATTGGAATTAAATTTATTATATTTATTTCTTATAATTAATAACATATTTAAATTAAAGCTTTCACGCCAATCTTTTAAGGATAAAAGATGATACAGTCGAAAATGTTTTTAGTTCCTGCTATCACCGCGTCATATTCTTTTTTGCCAAGCTGTACTGTAGCTTTATGTTTCATCAAGTTTTAAACCACGATATAGATACCAAAAAATGTCTTTATTTCGACAAAGTTTTATAGAAGCCAGAACGTGCAGGTACGTGCAATATTCTTAAAAGCAACATCCGACATAGCAAACTAGTTTTAAATCTTATGTAGAAATATTAGCTTGTTACACTTAGGACTCTTTTCACGAGAATTGCTTAGTAACCAGATTGTTGGAGTTGCTGGAATGTCGCCAACACAAAGAACAACCGACATCCGCGGAGAAAGTGGCGGGAAATCAATATATAATTTTTTACCGACTTCCAAAATGAGAGGAGGAGATTATTTAGGTGAATTTTTTTGACTGGATTTGGAAGGGAAAAATATCCGAAAACAACTTATGAGTAGCTAAAAATTTTGAAAGGAGCTACGATAGAAACTAAAACTGCATCAATAGATTTTTGCTAAATTAATGTACTTGCCATGGCCAGGAATCTAACCGAATGATTAGTAAAAAATAAATAATAACCATGTATTATATATCACCATTGGATAGTATTGCTATTAAGGTACAAATACTGGCTGAAATACAACAAACTTGAGGAAAACGTTGTATTACAAAATTCAAAATTGTTCATAATCTGAAGTATTTTTTACGCCACGTTAAATTTCGTGTCGTGGTAAATTGGCGTGATTTGAACCCGTGACCTCCGGCTTATGCGCCGACGCGGCGACCACTGAGCCACAGTTATCGTCAACATTTTAATTTTTTTTAGTTTTTGACCTACCTACAAAAAAACAAGTAATATTTTGATCAATCCATAAATTAAATAGAAAGATCGGAGCAATACTTTCTTTTACTATTTATTTATTTATTCAATACAGTAGCTACTTATTTGAGTAGGTACTTGATCATAAAATAAAACCCAATGACCCAAGTAGGAACAGTAACAAGCTATAACTATAAAAATTAAAATAAATATTTGTTATAAAAATCTTCTTCATTTTGTGTTCTACCTTAAAAAGATTTTTTTAACGATTTTCTCATCGTTTATTTACATAGAGGTAAGATTGCATAAGACGTACCACGGCAATATCTCGTCTAAATTCTTTATAAATTGCGCTTTCAAGTGGCGTCAATCTGAGCTACGTGGAGCTACTTACGCCCGAAATTAATAATCAATTTTAATCATTTTAGCTATCTGAGATCAAGATTTCAATACATTTCAACGATCCTAGGATTAACTTCACTTTAAATTAAGGCGCCTAGGCGCCATAATAGTACCGAAAGTATATTTTTGAAAGTATATACGTCAAAATACCTGTTTTGATAAAATATTTTAAAATATATGTTGTTATAAAACTGTGTAAGTAAAATAAAAATTCAGTAAATCCAAAATATTTTATTTTAAATACTATAAAATACCTTTGTTGTGTGCACCACGGGAAAATTAATCTAGTGTTTGAATAATGTGATTGTGTGAGTTTATGCGAATATATCAATTTTGTATTTCTCCTAAGTTTTTTTTTTTAATATATGGCGTCGGCTTATCTTAAAACTATTTGCCAATGTCAAGTAAAAAAGGCGGGAAATAGTACTTTTGTTTCAATTTTTAACACTGTATTCCTATATCGTCAAGTCTAAAGTCTAGTCAAAGTCCAAATAGTTAGTACAGTCAAAGAGTCATTTCAGTCGATTCAGTAAAGTGGTAGACGCTTTACTGAAAGTTCCTAGGGAGTTTTGGCGGGAAACACACAAATAGCACGTTTTTAGAAGTTGTACCACTTGCCCACACTTCTGCACGTTAACGAATACCCTACCTACTAGATAATTACTAATTAGTGATGCATTTTGCAGTATAAGGCTGGAATTGGGAAATCCGAAATCCGGCGGGTCCGGGAAAATAAAGAGCACTGTAAATATAACTATGCCATAATACAATAAATTTGAAAATCGAAGTGCCGAGTGTCGAGCTGTCAAATACATTGTCATTTGACTAGACACTTGTGTGTTCGATTTTCAGCTTTATTGTATTAGTCTTGAGTTATATTTTTAATGCTCTGAATATGCTTCGGTCTTCGGTATTTCGGATAATATAGTCCCAGCCGTATACCTAATATTGGGGCTTCACTTCTATCGTGCGAACCCTGCACACTGATAATTTTTCTCTCACCGTCAGAACTCCGCTAGCAAAGATCTCCGCAAAGCTCAAACGACTCATTGCCGATTCCCTTTAGGCCTTTCACAAAGTAACATTCGAGAACGTTCAGAGATTAGACTTACCCCGTTCATAATACGGCGATAAACCAAGATTGTTCCTATACGTTCGTTTCATAATACAAGTGAAAATAAGGGGGTTACGAGTAAAAATATTTACCCAACGGATAAGCTATTCAATTTTGCTGTCTTTGTCTGATGCGTTGGAAAAGTCATTTGACAGACAAAGAAAGCAAATTTTTATTAGCAAGGGGGTTAGTTTACCTACATACCTAAGTTTGTCATAGCGAAAAGTGAAAAGACCACCACTTCATATAACTAATTTAGATATTATCAGTAATCGCATACCTCTTTTAGCCGTAACGAAAACCGTGTGTAAATAGAATTATAAAATCCAAATTATATATTTAGTAGATAGCTACTAGTTCAATAGGTAGTATTCTATACAGCGGGGTTAGCCTGAACAATCGACAAGTATGTTTTCGCAACGTTATCGAATGCCAATTGTATAGGCGCTGTCATAATTTTCATACATTTCTCTATGCTAGTGCTAGTCCCACAGAGCAATAGTTGTTTATTTATTTACTAGCAATAATCATTTTCGTGCTTCCCATTTATTTCAAAATCTTTATAAGCATAGGCAAAATTTTGGGATAAAAATCCTAGTTTCGATTGACCGAATGCGCCACAGCCATATAATATTCACAGTAGTCGCACTGTGGCAACATCAAATTTGTGTGTGGATGTGATTGTATATGACTGCTTAGGGCGATGTCACAATGGACTATTTTATCGTACGATAAAATAGTCCATACGTAACTTTAAAATTATCGATCTAAATGTATTTCAGGTATCTCCAAATTACCAAAAACACCACTTAAGGCTGCATTCTGACATTTAAAGCTCATTTCAGACTACGCTATACTATTGTCATACATAAGTAGTCACTTAGATTTTGACAGAAACTCTATGAAGTCAAAGTCTATAAGTTAAAGTCTGTATTAAGTAGATCCTTAAATGTCTCGTGAGTGTGCCGTGTGGTCGTTAGTCTTTAGCAATTTAAAGTAATCCCACTAGTAATTTTTACCTATGATAGAATTACGAAACAGATTTTTTTTCATATAACATGTATTAATCTTTTCTTTTTAATTTTAACCTTAAAAAGAGACCAGGGAGCAAGATGGTGTAATGTATAGTATACATAAGACGCATAATTGTATTGCTAAGGGAAAATGTCAAAAACAAAACAATAATTTGGATGATAAAAGCTGAAACGAAAAAAAGACTATTATAGAAAGAACTTTAAAATTAAGCTCACGTCTCTCAAATTTAACGGGTACCCCATCTTATCGGGTTTTGCAAGGTGTGGCGATTTCCCTTTTCTTACATTTTGCAATATTGAGACTTATTCATTTTACTAACGTTCCTAGTTATATGTCATTTAGTGGGGAATCACAGACGACGAAGATACTATAACATTTTATGTTGAGATAAAACATCGCTTGCTATACAGTTTGTTTGAACAGTGAACTATCACATACAGCTAAGATACTTTATATTTTCATATACACTATACAGGCAATTATTCCAAGCATCTTAAGATAAAGTATAGTATCTTCGTCGTCTGTGACGCCCTCAAAATTAAGATAACTAAGGATTATTTTAATTCTATAATATACCTAGTCTTGCCATAAATACTGAAACAAAGAAAAAAAAATTCTAATGCAAATAACATCTATTAATTTTACAGTGTGTTAGTTAAATACATAAATATTAAACAATTTAAAATATAAAAAGCTTATTCGAAGAGGTCTCCATTGGCAGCAATACAGTCCTTTAAACTTTGAGACCTTATCAATAGAAGCACGCACTCTTCCCATGGGAAAATTCTTCACTGCCAATCGTACGGATGTTTTAGGGACTCCGAATTATCATGGCGTTTAGAGCAAGCCGTACTCTCTAAAACTCAGCATAAATCATAATGCAGCGGATTAAGATCGGGTCTAGACGACGGCCAGTCTTTAGCTCTGATGAAGTCCGAAACGTTCGTTTCCAACCAAGACTGCGTAGACCGAGCTATATGATCTGACGCCGAGTTTTGCTGAAAGGACCATTCTAAATTATTGAACATGGTGTTGTTAAGGGGCTTCACTACCTTCTCAATAATGGTATCTTTATACACTTGTGCCGATGTTTTGATACCTTTTTCACAATAGTATGGCAGTCACTCCTTCATAGCTAATACCCCACCAAATCATCACTGAAGTCTGATAGTGCCCACGTTGTACTCTGTCGACTAATTGGGAAGCTCCCTTAGAGCTTTGAGCAAAAATATGGTCATTTTGTTTGTTAAAATGTTGCTCAATTGTAAAAAGTGTAGTTCTTTCGATTTTACCACCCTATTCTTTTTTAAATTATCAGTTAAGAAATGTACCTATTAAGTATATGTACTAAGTCTCATTGTACCTATTAATAGCCCGGTACACAAATGTTTGCGTACCGGGCTATTAAGCAGAGGAGGTCTCATTGTACCTATTAATAGCCCGGTACACAAATGTTTGTGTGCCGGGCTATTAATAGGTACAATGAGACCTCCTCTGCTTGTGACATAAAAACATCTGGCCGTGCACGTAGTGTTCATACGAAAAAGGTGGTCAAAGTATTAAGGGAAAGAATTCGAAGAAATCCTGTCCGAAAGCAAAATATTTTATCTCGGGAGATAAAGATAGCACCTAGAACCATGTCGCGTATTTTAAAAGATTAGTCTGGTCATAAATACTGTTACAATTAAAAATAACCAAAATATTACATTTGAATTTGGAATCTGTCATTTTTATATGATTGTTCATTGAATTTTCTCATTTTGGCGCCAATACATTGTACAATATTTTGCGATATTAAAATGGAGTATATAGTAAATAATAATATTTATATATAGTAAATAATAATAATATATACTAATACCAAGCGTGTGGAGAGTTTTAAAAAATGCATTTGGCTCCATACCTACTTTGTGTAATGCAATCACAGTGATTCGGTTCTCTTTATCACCCCACTCCATTTTAATATCGCAAAATATTGTACAATGTATTGGCGCCAAAATGAGAAATATCCAATGAACAATCATATAAAAATGACAGATTCCAAATTCAAATGTAGTATTTTGTTTATTTTTAATTGTAACAATATTTATGACCAGACTAAGTATAATGTTTAGGAAACTACAAAAGTCTTTAAGAATTAGTTACAATTTTTTGCCACTAGGGGGCAGGGGGTCGTTTGGTTGTCATACAAATTGTAGTTAACTCACAACAAAAGTGACAAAAACTCGCACACAGCACACTGAACCTTAAATACCCCATATTGCCCCACCGTCCCATACAAACTAAAATAATCCGTATAGTGTCGCTGTTGCTGCAGTTACAACGTCGCTACGTCGCAACGCCAATGGGATGCCACCCTAACGTGCGGCACCGGGGTGGGCATGCGCGGCGCTGCAGCGCGCGCACTGCCGGCCGGCTCCTGTCACTCCGCTCCGACCACCCCGAGCAGTCGCACGAGCCTCGGCTCGCCGGCGCCCTAGGCCACATCATAATCCAGGCCATAGGCTTCGCAGACAGGGCCCGGCGGACTAAAGGTACGTGCTGTTCCCTTAACTTAATACGAACGAATAGTCGAATCCGATCCAAAATCGTGAAACGGTTCCGGATTGCCGTAGAACTATTTCCAGTTTAACAAGATCCGGCTTTCGTTATGCGATTTCTCGTATATTTTTTCACAGATTAGGATCAGACGTAGTGTGTTCACTCACGCGGAGATTCCGCGACGGAATTTCGGCGTCGGAGATTCTAAGGCAAAAAGAAATTCCGCCGCGCCTGACGTGGAATTGAAATAGCATTGCGCCAATCACGCAGATAATCCGTCGCGGAAATTCCACCTGACACATTTAGACTAGGTACGCCCCTGTTTGTGACAAAGCGAATAGAAATCAGTCCCCTAACAGGGGCTGCTAGCAGGGGTCACTCTGCACAGTACGGTGTATTGAATAACTATAGTAATATTCTCATAATCGTGCAAACTAACCGATATAATCTTATTAACTAGATTAGGCATTAAGTATAGATATAGAACATTACAGTATAGCTTAAGTGTTATTAGTTCGATAATCATTATTGTGTATAGAAATGTCTGAATTAAAACTCTATAATAATAATATCGCTTTCACACCACGCCAAGCTGATCCTTTGGTAAGTTCTCAAAGAACAATTACGTTACGGGTACCAGACAACAAAAAAATATTTAATACTACACATATTTACCTCAGATATTTACTATATAATAAACATATTTAATACACATCTATGACCCAGGAATACAGAAAACTTATTTGTTCCCTGATGGGATTCGAACCCGCGACCAGTCCAGTAGTAGACCAGTCCTTGGCACTAAAGGTCCAGCTTTAGTGCCAAGGGGCTATCCACTGAGCCAATTAGGTCGTCTATCTTCAAATATCTATACAGCCTTTGCTATAATGAATGAATGAATTTGAATGAATTATTTATTTATTAAAGTTACTCATAATGGTTAGTAAAACTTATAATCTACCAGCTGTTTCCCGCGGCCCCGCCCGCGTAAATACAGTATCCCTCGGGAACACTACTTTTTCGGGATAAAAAGTCTATGTTTTAATCCAGAGTCTAAACTACTATCATACAGAATTTCATCGAAATCCGTTCAGTAGTTTTTGCGTGAAAGAGTAACAAACATCCACGCTTTCACATTTATAATATTAGTAAGGATGTTAGTAATATACATAAAGATAATAAACAATGTGACAATATATTATTTTTTTTTATTATTTTTTTATAACATGTATCACTTCTGCATCATGCCGTTAGATATGGCGCAGCAGTGACGAACGTAAGGGCAGTTAAACCGACCCGCAATCATATTCAGAATGCTGTTGGCGCTTCCCCGCACCCAACGCACCAGAGATGCACATCTTTTGCGCATGGTAGCGAAAAAGAGATCCACTCGTGCTTCTGCAAACATCCCCGATGCACTGCAGTAGCGAGGAAGCCCCAACAGCATTCTGAAATAATGATAAGCTTTTATTGCGTTACAATGTCCCCAAATTCGCTAATAAAACGATAAATTCTCTAACACGATAATAACTCGCTAGAACTTAATTAATACTTCCTACTAATAAGCGAAGTGTAACGAACAATATCATTTTACTAACCATCACGTCATTTCAAAAGCTGTAGATCGGACGTGACGATGTGACGTAATCAGACGAATAACTCCAAAACTTTCATTAAAAATGTTAACTTCCTATCCAGTGAGGATGGATGGAGAGCTGTTTATTACTCTTTAACGCAAAAACTACTGAACGGACTTAGATGAAATTTGGTTTGGTAGTAGTTTGGGCTCTGAATTAACACATTGGCTACATTTAATCCCGAAAAAGTACAGTGTCCCCGTGGGATACTGTATTTACGCCGCGGGCAAAAGCTAGTACAATATATAAGAACTACTTCTTATAAAGAAGCCGTTATTTCTAAAGCAAATATAATAGATAGTGAATGATCCACTTGACTGAACATAAGAATCATTTCAATTACGTGAACGGGACTTTAAAAGTCTGACAAAAAATAATCTTATCCCAAGTGATTATAAACAATTTTATAAAGATAGTAATAGGCTGCAGGTAAATTTTGTTACAATACTCTTTCAAATAAAGACGTTGAGCAGGAATCAATCGGCTATTGTCTCAAGTACTTCAGTCCCACTCGAAAAGACTTATCCAATTCAATAAAGATTAATTTTTACTCAGAACTCTATTATGTATTTGAAGTGAAGCTTAAGTTATATTAATTCTAGTCTATACTTCTATACTAATGTTATAGAGAGGAAAGATTTGTTTGTTTGTTTGCATTGTATAGGCTCCAAAACTACTGGACCAATTTGGATGAAATTTGGTACAGATATAGAGTAGACCACGGGGACGGACATAGGCTAGTTTTTACCGCGGTAAAATGTGCGGTTTCCGCAGGATTGCCTTAAGCGCTAACGAAGTCGCCGGCAACATCTAGTTTATTTAAAAACTGACCGCCTCATCAAAAGATAGTGTTTTGATAAGAGGTAATAACTTAATGAAACTTTGTCACAATGTTCTGATAATTATCAGAACCCTTATTTGCATGTTTTGCCTCTATCGCTCGATATACAGTAAGCAGCGACAAAACTTCCGAATAAGCTATTCGACATACTTATTGGAAGATTGAGAAACAGGCCCTTACTTGTATGTGCGCGTTTATATAAAGAAAGCGAAACAAGGAAGTTTAGATAATATCATTTTTATTTGTCGACGATACATCTACATACGATAGTCTGAAATGAGCTGCCAGCGGTAATTCCAGACAACCACGACCTTCAAATAAATAATACCTTCCTATATAATAAGACCTTCATATAAATATATATTTATTTATTTTTTCCTTTTCTATTGTTTCGTATTAACATATTAATATTAAGCTTAGAAGGATGTAATGTATCCCTTTTCATTAAATTCATTTAAAAAAACGTTTTCGGGAAAAAACTAAATAATGTAAGCCTTTTTTTAAAGTAACACAATGCCTGTTCGCTGAAAGAAAGCCTTAGTGCGCGAAAAATAATATTACATTATATCTTAATAGCATTGAAATATAAGGGGCCCCATACACGGTCCGGTTTTCCGTCAGTTCGGCCTGAACGGATGCAAAACCGTATCGTCTGTGTGCAATTTCGAGATCGCATCAGTCGGCCGGATGGACTGAAGTGATTCGCTCCAGTGTTGCCAACTCTGTTTTTGCGAAACTACTAAACTCGCGTCGTTTTCTACTAAAAGAGTACGATAGCTATAAAAAAGCTACTAAACTTATAAATCCCTAAAAACAACAAAAAACCACTCCATTTTCACTTTTAATATATTGATAATATGATAATTTTACCGTTTAATAAATAAAAAATATGTAATATAGAAATTAAATCGCTATTTTTTAAGTTTAACTTACGGACGCGTACTATGTACTATGTGCTATTATGATAAGGTGTCATGGTAGCACGCCATTCTGCATATTATGATTTCTGTCCGACTATTTTCTACAAAACCACTACTAACAAAATTCCTACTAAAGATGGAATAGAATACTAAATTTAGTAGTAAAACTTTGTAAAACAACTAAGTTGGCAACATTAATTCTGACCTGTACGGATGGACTGAACGGTAATTAAATTCGAGTGTAAAATAAAACCGGTCAAGTGCGAGTCGGCAACAGGGGTTCCGTATAAAACGGAAAAAATCACGTTTGTTGTATGGGAACCTCAAATTGTTATTTTATTCTGTTTTTAGTATTTGTTGTTATTACGGCAATAGAAATACCTACATAATATGTGAAAATTTCAACTGTCGATCTATCACGGTATAAGAAGGTTAAGATACAGCCTGGTGACAGACGGACGGACTGTAAAGTCTCAGTAATAGGGTCCCAATTTTACCCTTTAGGTACGGAACCCTCAAAATGGCAACGTGGTCTAAAGAATATTTATTTGAGTTCGTTGAAGTATTTGAAACTATCGTTTCACAGTTCACTATGGTTGATAAAATCTAAAGACTTACTATAAAACAAAGAGAAATGATTTCTATAACAATTATTACTAGAAAAATGTATGGTACAATAATTTGGTTTCGTCGATAGCGTGACTACAGTTGCAGCAAAATACAATTCATAAATAAAATAATAACCTAACCAAGAGCATGTTACGATTTTTCTAAGGAGTGTTCCGTAACTATCAACGCGCAATAGGTTTTCTTTGAATTACTTCAAAAGTTATTGTCATTAAGTTATTACAGAAGCTAGGAGAGCAGACAGACAGATAGACGGACGGATAGAGCGAAACTATAAGGGTTCCTTAAGTATTACGGAACCCTAAAAACACGACCGATGATCGCGACAAATCAGATGCTATTTTCCATGTATGTGCTCGAATCCGTTCAGGCCGAACCTTAGACCGGGTGCGCGCATGAAAAGTGAAGCTAATAATACTGAACCATATCGGCTTAGTTTGTTCGAACGACCCGTCAGTTGTCAAGCGCTAGTGCATACATCTACTAAAAACATTATGACAGTTTGTGTCGTTATGGGGTGTCACAATGCATCGGAAAAGAATCAAAAAAGATTTGGTCATTACATATTTTCATATGTAAGTACTACAACTGGACTTGTATGAAGCCAAATATTTAAAACATTTTAAAATAAAATCACATTTTGTCGCCATCTTGCTGCCCTATTGTGAATTGTGAAATGTACTAGTAATAAGAAATTTATTTCAAAATTTTCATGGCTAACTAATAGTTGCAATATTTTTTGAACTAAAATGTATGTCCCTTAAAATTGTACATACTCCACAACATTAAAGTTTTGTGTGCGTGTCGGTATGTAATGCTTACGTCTACATCTATCTGTTGCTTGCTTCACTTTGTACGATGCATTTGTTCGAAGACTATCTAGATGTTATTAATCTAAGGGCCGTACTGACGTCAGGTCGGTTGGATGCGATTTTTTCCGTGTATGTGCTCGAATCCGTTCAGGCCGAACTGACATCTGTTCATCTAACTGAAACAATCGGCCTCTCGTCTGTGGCAGCCTTAAACAGTTACATCTGCAGAATATTATCCAAATGGATATCGAATAAAGCTTTTGCCTTGAAACCTAAAGCCTTGAATATTTGCATACAATAATAACAAAAAGCCAGCGTATAGGTATGTATTGCTTCGTCATTTTCGGTTTTGATTTAAAACGGTTTTACATGTTCGAAGCTTTTTATTTCCATTAAGTTTAGATAATACTAGCTTTTGCCCGCGCCTCCGCCCGCGTAAATATAGTGTCCCAGGGGAACACAACTTTTTCGAGATAAAAAGTACTTAAGCTACTACCATACCAAATTTCATCAAAATCCGTTCAGTAGCGTTTGCGTGAAAGAGTAACAAACATCCATCCATCTATACATCCTCAAAAACTTTCACATTTATAATATTAGTAGGATTATTTAAAAAAATATAAGGAATTCCGTAATACTTTATGCATTGCGAGAACTATTTTTAAACCCCCGATGAAAATAGAGGGGTGTTAAAAGTTTGACGAGTATGTCTGTGTGTCTGTCCGTGGCATGATAGCTCCCAAATGGATGAACCGATTTTGATCTCCTTTTTTTGTTTGAAAGAAAAAAAATCGAGAGTGTTCTAAGCTATAATTCATTATCATCGGCTCGCTGACTGCTTAACAATTCGGAGGTTACTTAAATTTTATTACATTCTTTTTTCTCTGTGTAACGCGAGCTATTTGAGCACGAAGCCTTACGCACGGAGGGCTCCGTACAAAATGGTAAAAAAACACGTTTGTCGTATGGGAGCCCAACTTAAATATTTTTTTTCCTTTTTTAGTGCCTATTACTTGTTAAAGCGGCAATAATCCGTGAAAATTTTAACTGTCTAGCTATCACAGTTCACGATATACATCCTTGTGACGGACAGACAGACATACGGGCAGCGAAGTCTTAATAATAGAGACACGTTTTTACCCTTTGGGCACGGAACCCTAAAAACTAACATATTATGTCCTATATTTTGCTGATGTAACGTTTCTGACTTTCCGATCGCTGAGCCCTGAGAGATTAGATCTGCGGATCGCTGGAATCGGCATTGCTTTTTCCATTCCAATATTATTTTTATCCAAAACTGTGAAAATCCTACTACGAGTATAATATTATAAATGTGCAAGTTAGTGAGGTTGGATGGATGGATGTTTGTTACTCTTTCACGCAAAAACTACTGAACGGATTTCGTATGGTATGGTAGTAGTTTAGGCTCTGGAGTAAAACATAGGCTACTTTTCATCCCGAAAAACTAGAGTTTTCCCGTGGGATATCATACATTATACTATATTTACGCAGGCAAAGCCGCGGGAAAAAGCTAGTATTAAAATATTATTGAAGCTAAATTCCAAACTTAAGCGTTACAAAAAATATTATGTACATAACGTATCCCGCGACTTCGTTCGCGCAAAATAAAATCCTACGGGAACTGTAGTTAGTAAGCCTATGTCCTTCCCCGTGGTCTAATCTATATATACGTGCCAAATTACATCAAAATCATTTCAGCAATGGAGCTTGGAGCCTATTCAACGCAAAGAAACAAACAAATATTTGCTCTTTATAATATTAGTACAGATTTAATTAAACTTTATTTCAGACTCATTTTTTACATACCTTTGTTAGTAACAATCAGAATAATTCTAAGTTAGTAAACACATTAAAAGGAGATCGGCAAGTCGCCATACATTTACTGCCTTTTTAATTAAAATACAAGGCTACAAAAAGTATTTATTGTAATTAAGTTGTACTTTATGAACATAAGAACAAAAAAAGCAATAATATTATACATCAAACTCGGGGGATAAAAGATAATTGATTAAATATAACCTTACCTATTGTTCAATATATTGCGCTAGTGGCGGTTTGCGGAAAACCGACATCTATTACTTGCGATGTCAATTACGTAATGAAATTAATAACTAGTTTGTTTGGAAACGCAATATGCTAACATATAAATGATAGATGTCGCTTTCACGTTACGAAAACCAAAATATAATAATAATTTTTCTTAGTCTATATATACAGATGTATGTCTATATATACAGGTGTATATATACAGATAAAAAAAATTGAAGTGTCTGTTTGTTATTTCAAATTAACAGCTTTTTACTTAATACATATGAATCTATATACGGTGTCAACAATAAAAAATAAAATTTTAACATTTTTGTCTGGCCGTCTGTCTGTCTATCTGTTTGTTCCGGCTAATCTCTGGAACAGCAGGACCGATTTTCACGGAACTTTCACTGGCAGATTTCTGATGTTATAAGGCGATACTTAGGATAATTTTTATCCTCATCATCATCATCAAATGTTTAACGCCCAACGAATTGGGCACGAGTCAGCTAGTATATAGATATAAATAGTATAGAGGGATCTATATCACATCCCAAATAACATTACTGCTGAGCTATAGAAAAAGAAAATATCTTTATAAAGTTATTATATAGAGTATACTCCAATTAAAATAATCTATCTACTAGGCCACTAGATGGAGCTTTTACGCCTTAAATTGACAATTTACAGCATGATAACCATAGACTATATAGATATGATGTCAACAATTACCACAGAAAAGTACGTATTTTGCACATTATTTCTCTGATATTCGGAGATTCATAACCTTTGTTCTCAAGTTAAAAAGTTATATAAAAATAAAATATATATTTTTTTATAATAACCTTTTAAGTACTATAAAGCTACATATGTTCGAAACTTAGCCGCTCTTGATGGAAAATCAGGCAGGATTCGCCAGTGTCCTTTATAGTAATTACAATGCTTGGAAATTGTAAAAGTTGTTTTCAAGTCTGGTTAGAACAATGTTGGCTGATCACCTGATTGTCTGACATAAAAAATGTTCCATGCGTCGGATGGGCATGTAAATAGATGTATAATTGCATGCTCATCTGTGGACGCTTTACACCACGCCATGGTAACGCCATTAACGCCAACGCCAACGTCAACAGTAACACGCCATTCTCGAAGAACTTGTGTTACGGGTACCAGACAACGGAAATATATTTAATACTTTTATATTATACACATATTTCAGATTTTTATTATACTATACAAATATTTAATACACATCCATGACCCAGAAACACGGAATTTTTTTTTCCTTCGGCGGGATTCTAATCCGCGAACCCCGGCTAGTTATTATATAAGGGAGTGAACAGCTAGTTATTATATAAGGGGCGCAATTAACGTATAAACAGCTTAAAGTCCAATTTTTAAGTTACTAGTGATATTTTAAATTCGATTTATAGTAAGGATGATAAAAGCCATTTAATTTATTTTCCCTCTTGAATCGAACCAATAAAATCCAATCTAAACATACTGGAGGTAGAAATTTTCAAACGTACAAACATATTGCCTTTGTTTTTGGTACTTTGTAACAAAACACCAAAAATTGTAAAAGAAATTCGTGCTTGACACACAATGCACATTTTGACACACATTGACACGCAGGAAATGGATACTGATATAATGGATATAAGTTCTCACAGTTTAGTTAGAATTTGATGCTATATATTAATTCGTATATAATCGTAACAAGAGGCACTTTACTGAAACTATGAACTATCTACTAAAACTATTTGTATCCATAACATGTGGCGACAGTGGAAGTGGAATGTGGGGAGTTATTATGTGTCTGTAACATACATAATAACTCCCCACACCGATTACGGTGACGGTGGCCTGTTTTATCGAAACCAGGCCAGTTACGCAGGAGTAATTTTTATAGTACCCAAATGTGTGCGCTGTACACAAGAGCACTCTCTCTTCCTTTAATCTCATAACCCAGTCGGATAACCAACACGAGTGGCGACAGATCAGGCGCAGATACGACTTTTTACATGCCCATCCGACGCATGGATCATCTTTCTTGTGAGACCATCAGCCTGCCTTGTCCTAACCAAGTGGTCAATCGGTGTGGGGAGCTTTTATTTGTTGTAAATAGACTAAATATTTACATTATTTTTTGTTTCTGCTAATTCTGCGAGAAGATGTCATATCAGCCAATTTAGGTTACTGCGGTTGTCATAAATTATGATTTACAAAATAGTCGCAAAAAATGTATATCCTGATATAGTCTTCGAAATTCTAACGTGCCTTAAAATCAAAATTTCTAAACGAATTTAGAACAAAGCATTTACTGCAGCTAAATGAATGGCCGGGCTGCCCTTGACCGCGAATCACACATCAACTTTAAAGCTGAAATTAAATGCACTTTCAAAGGAAAATGCGGGTAAAATTTTAGAAAACCCTGAGGAAATGTATATACTTTTAATAATTAGAATCAAGGTAACAGTTTTGTAGTTTACATATTTAAAGCGTAGTCAAAAAAGTTTTTTAGGTTAGGCACGGTGCGTTGCTACAGCATTATTATATTAATTATACGTGAAGCAATAACTTTCACTACAGTTTAACGAGAACTGTGCAACCGGAGGAGTATGAAATTTGCACCAATTAATATTGTTACTACTACTAGAATACGTAAACTCAATTTAATTTAAAATTAAACCTGTGCAAACAACAACTGACATTTGTATTCGTATATATAGTTACTTTAATGCGTTTTATAAACTTTTCGTTTTAAAATGAAAATATTTTTTTTACAACAAGCTCCTTAAACACTAATCGTTGTTCAATCTTGTAAAACCACACGCTATGCAGGCACGCAACATTAGGTTTATTCACAGAACATTTTATGCACGATTCACGCCACATTAACCTCGGTATATGGTAATAAATTTTGTGCACATATAAACTACATAATTTCGAAAAATACATAAATGTTTTTAGTGCTAAAAAAACTAGAAAATGTGTTCTTTATAGATAACTTGTAACAAAAAAAAACTTGTTGTTAATAAAAAACGTCCGTCCGTCTGAAAAATTAAAAAGAATAATTATGTAACCTAAAATACGTCGAACTTCTATTAATTTCAAACGCCAATAATTCCAGAACGCTAGAAGATCTGACAAGCTCTTCGTAAGCTCGTGTATTCCTCTTGTATCATATGGCCCCGGTAAGCGTCAGTAGTAAGCCACAAGTCCGCTGTGCACAACTTTCCCTTTGATTCGACACATTTACCTCTTTAAGACCATTAATCCCTTTTTTGAGTTTCTTCCCCGATTTCTGAAAATCTTACTTATCAACTTTACATAAACTGTAAATAAACTGAGTTTATCTGCCGTCGGGTTTCTGCGTCTATAGTTACGAGTTGTGGAATCAATTTCTAGTTCTAAATGGATCTTTCCAAATTATTTTGTTAAAAAATTATTTTGTTTTACTTTAATTCGGCAACACAATTAATTTTATTAAAAACATTTGTTATTTTGCTAGTAAAATGGTTCGCTTGGAACTGTTTTAGCTAAAAAAAATAATACATTTTTAATTAATTTTATTCTTCTTCTTCTCTTTCTTTAAAAACTTGAAGTGCCCAATAATTACCACAGCCATACTTACATTACCACAGTAATACTCTCTTAAGCTTCGCTACGTCCGTCCGTCCGTCTGTCTGTCTGTCCACTCTTCTGGCGTCTGTTATTATGAATTGGTATAATGGGGATACCAGCGGGGGCCTGGTATTTATAAACTATAGGAGATAGAAAAACTTGTAAGTTTCCATGTTGATAGACCATGCTAAATACGATTAAAATTTTGAGCGAAATCGGACAATAACTTTTGAAGTAATTCACATAAAACCTAGTGCGCGTTGAAAGTTACGGAACCCTTAGATATATCCTGACATACTCTTGGTTAAGTTATTTAACCTCTAATGTATGTCGTTGCTAAATGAAAATAAAGTTTTAATATCATTTACGGTCAAGTTGAACTAAGTTTAAACTTAGTTTATCTGTCATTCTTTGTTCAGATATGCATTATCGCGCTATTGAATAGATAAACTTACGTCAAAATTACCTCAGAAATCAGACATTTCAAATATTTTCTCCAGTTGGTCTCATGAAAATCAGAGAAGAGATAAGATTATTTTTTCTAATTCTTATTGCTATGTTTTTATCAATATGACTAAAAATTTTCACTTAGTATTATTTATTTAAAAATAATGAACAAACATCCGAATTTGGTTCTAAAAATAAAAGTTCTGTCATGAAATTATCACGAAATAGCTAAACCGTAGAGCTTGCTACGCATTCCGTAGCACGTCTACGATGCAAGTTCCAATCATCATGTTTTGTCCGCAGCTTCGTCCGAATTAAGATTCTTATACATGTATATTATATACTTCTTCCTCTTAAACCATTGTGTATAATGTATATTGACAAAAACCACATGAAGATCCGATGCTTATTTTACAAGATTAACGTACTAACATGAAAATGGTAACATAACATTAAAATCGCTTAACAACGCTGTTGAATCGTGCAAACGCACACATTTTTACGGGTAAATACGCAGTTTAACCACATCTACAGTCGTTGCGTTCACTTCCTTTGTGTTTAGATATTTTGAGGCGTCCTAGTGCAATGGAAAATGTTTAGAACATTGTCTGAAAGTTTTACTGTTTCATTATATGCTCTAGTTAAAGTTTATGCAAATATTTCAAAACGCAAGACAGGCAATGACATACATTTGACAGAACAAATCTTCATAGAAGAAAAAGTTACGCCATCTTGGTTTTTACCATACTTCAAATGTCTGCCATCTTGTTTTCACCATAATTCAAATATCGAAATGGCTCCAAAAATCTCCAAAGTGGGGCCATTTAACTGGAGAGACTTTATTCCTCAACATGCCTCGTCTATAATATGTATATATCATAGACGAGGCATGTTGAGGCAAAAATGCACACTGAGTCTATGCCCACTAGGGTTCCCCGGCCTCCCAAAGAGTTCAACAGAATAATATTAAGTTTGTATACAACTGTATCCTAACTTAACAAAAGTGATTAAGGATTTAGAACAAAATGAATAATGACAACATAGCTCATTGAAACGTGAATATTGATTGTTAAATAATGATATTATCTATTTTTTGACGTGAAACGTCTTTAAAATCGCGCCGAAACATACGGGTACCAGGTTTAAAAACTGGACCGTAACGAAAAGGTCTATATCATCGTACCTTAATAATTAAAAAACTATTAGTCTTAGAAACAAAAATGTGGTGTAAATATTTCACTTATATAGTCAGCTCGCTGTTATGACATTGAGTTCGTGTCGGGGTCAAGCGGGGCGGCGGGGGAGGGATACTGCGATAACTGTGCGAAACCGGCGCTCACGCTTGTTTCTATTCAGTGTAACTCGTGACTCCGACTTTATAGCGTGGTGATTTTTTCGTGTGTTTGTTGTTTCTATTACGTACCTGTTCTTTTTTATTAAAATACTTAAAACAGCGTCCATCTTGTTTTCATTTCAATCTTTTACTTTAAAAGCGATTCGCTAACATAGACGTTTCACGTTAAAACCAACGGCCGTGTGCCCCGACACAGCCCCACCCGCTTTTTTGCTCAGAAGTTTAGTCACCATAAATTTTGCTTATTTCAACGTCCTGTATTATTTCAAACAAGACACTACAGTAAACGCTCATTTGTATAATTCATATGTGTTAAATGTATTCAAAGTTAGGCTTGTGAACTGATTTTTTCTATCGCTTAAATGAATAGTAGTTAGTACTTTAACAGATGAGTAACTTCTCAGGAGAAATAAATAAAAATCAATATTTTCAATACTTAATATACTTAATATACAATAATTTATTTACAGAATTTCACAAGTCTTGTGAAACACTCCATACAAAAGTCACCGTATCTATAACGTCACATATTCCTAAAGTTATATGAAATGTATGAGTCGCAGAAACATAATTGCTAAATGTTTTTCATAACAAAACTACATATAAATAAATTGTTATATTTTTTACATTTGTCAAGTAATACTTGACATGTAGTCAACACCCGTATTGTCGGCAAAAATACACATTTGTAGAGAATGTTTTAATAGTTCCCTCAAGTTGGCTACTAGGGTAAATTATAATCGGTTCCCTTGTTAAAAATATACTTTGTGACATAAATCCAAACATATTTCGTCTTAAAATATTAAAATTATAACAGAATCGTCTCCTAATCCTTTATTAGAGCCTCTAAGGTGTTTAGCTAAGGCTTATGAATTTTATAGGCTTCAGTAATGAGGCACTTGAATATAAACCGTGATCCTTATACAACCTCAATACAGCCTTCATGCTGTAAATAAATAAAGAGATTGAAATATATTAAAGGAGCTGAGATTTTAGAGCGTATAAAATATGGCGTCTTGTCTAAGGTGATTGAGATAGAAATACGACAATTGTGACGGAAAATATTTAAACTACATATAGTATTACTGAACTCGGAAGAATTTATATTTCTAATTATGCATGATGCTTTATGAAAATAAGGAGACACACCATTATTGCGTGATCTGTTAGGGGGGGTTTAGGTTTTTATCACGTAGTCAAGGAAAACCTCGCGCGACGGCCATTGGTAATACGTGATAAGGGGGGCGGGGGGAGGGGGGTCTCGGCATTTACTACGGATGGTCACCAAGGGGGACCCCTCCTCTTAGATGAAAATGGGAAAAAATTAGTCAAGTGTTGTGGATACGTTTCCTAATTATCTTCATTTAATTAAGATAGTGTTCATTCCTATCAAAAAGCCGCAAACCGTTGGGCTCCAGGCAACCTCACCCGCTTGGCAAAAGACAACGACATCGTTATTTCACGCCGGTTTTCTGTGGTATTTATGACGACCTCTGTGGCTCAGTGGTTAGCGCATTGGCGCTCTAGCCGGAGGTCGCGGGTTCGAATCTCGTCAGGGAACAAAAATGTTATCTGTGTTCATGGATGTGTATTAAATATGTGTATAATATAATAAAAATCTTAAATATAAGTATAGTATAAAAAGTATTAAATATATTTCCGTTGTCTGATACCCGTAATACAAGTTCTTATACTTACCACGGGGCCAGACTGACGTGGTGTGTAATGTCCATATATATTATTACATTGTTTATCCGGTAGACCATTCGTCCCGAAGCAAGCCACTCGCACGTTTGAATGTTCAATGTTTTAGTTTTAATGTTATATCTTTGTGTAGCAATATTCCCACTACCAGCATCCACAATCTGTTTACTGGAAGAGATCTCTGAAAGACATAAGTGCACCAATGTATTTATTAAACTGTTAAAAGTGTCTTTATCAATGTCCATAGCAACTCTACATCTATTGTATAAAATTCTCGTGTAATAGTGTTCGGGAACACACTCCTCCGAAACGGCTTGACCGATTCTTTTATGTGTAACAGCTTTTCTCTCGTTTTCTTGCAATTTATGGGAGTGATTTCGTTAAATAAGACGGAAGTGTGTAACAGGAAGTCGCGGAATTTGATTTAACGAATGAGCAGGTGGTAGAGTTGGCGGCTAGATTCGTATAAAATATTTCAGTATTTAGCTAAATTTTGAGGATCATTTTTGTCAATGTTTAATAGAAAAGCTTCCGTATTTTTTCATCATATTAGAAAATCGTACTAAGCATTGTGTTTTTTTTATATTTTCATAAAATGTCACAACATCATATGCGACTACTGTAAAGATCGCTCGTTTCTTAATTTTTGACAAAGTTTTTTATTTTTATGATGCGGCATTAAAAAAATATATACAACCCTAAATATTTCAAAAGCGATTATTTATTTTTATTTTTTATCTCCTATAGTTTAGAAATACCAATTCTTAACAACAGCCGCCAGAATAGCGGACAGACAGATAGACAGACGAATGGACGGACAAAGTGAAATTATAAGGCTTCCTTGAGTGTTATGGAATCCTAAAAATACATATAACCCTAAATTTTCACCCTTCTTTCACCAACCCATATTTTGATTTTAATTCTTTAATTTTATTTTTTTGTGTCATAGAAATAATATATATGGCAAAACAACATTGCCCGGTCAGCTAGTTAAGAATATAGTAATAAAGAAATATATATTCGAAAAAGACACATTGTTAAAATAAAAATATTTCTCTGAGATTTTAAGAGCCATCTTAAAAAGTACAAAAAAGTCACGAATTTTTTTGTTTAATTAAATAAATGAACGAAAATTATGAAATGATGCAGAAAATGTTTTTTTTTTAAATAGCTGCATCGAAAATTCTCAGCGAAGTTAAAAAGCTTTATGAGCTCTCATTTCAAGACGTCTGTAGAGGGCTACGAAAATTGTAGCCACTCGTAGCTGTTGCTACGTTTCAAGCAAATTTGCACTTGAGGTTCGTAATTTAGCTAACAAAAAAGAAATATTAATACTAAATAGTTTTTGGCCGCGGCTCTTTTCACATAAATACAGTTTCCCACGGGAACACTGCACTTTTTCGGGATAAAAAGTAGCCTGTGTACCCAGAGCTTAAGCTACTACCATACCTTCATCAAAATCCATTCAGTAGGTACTGCGTGAAAGAGTAACAAACATCCATCCATCTATCTATACATCCATCCATAGTGGTATTTATATTAGTTTTATATTAAATATAATTGATATTAAAATTAAAGTTCATCATCAGTAGTTTTCTATCTCATAACTGGAGAGCCATGCTTCGGCACCAATAGGCCGGCTCCACCGGACGAACACCACGACCAGACAACCGGCGGTAAATAACGTTTGCGTTGTATTTCGGCGTGTAAGTGAGGTTACCGGAGGCCTTGTACCGGAGGAGGTGAGATCATGAGGACCTGGAACGTGAGTGCGTTACACCGGAGTCCGGAGCAGCTCCTCTGGTATTGCGAACGACAAAAAAAAACGTTTTCTGTCGAAGGTATACCTAACCATTTCAAACAAAAATCCTAGATCAAAATTGGTTCATCCGTTCGGGAGCTACGATGCCACGGACTGACGCTCAGACAGACACGTCAAACTTGTAACACCCCTCTGCTTTTGTCGGGGGTTAAAAAGGACAAGCCATGTTCCAATTAGGCATATCCAATGCTTCCAAGGCTGTTACTTTTTACTGACACGGTTTTCCAATTATTCAGTGCTAATTAAAAAGGAATTCGTGATTAATAAACAGAAAAAAACTTATTTGGTTTTCATCCGCTCAATATGATTATGCGCATCGCATCTTGCTCATTATCTTTTATTAGTTCGTTTATTGTATTTTGAGGGTATATCTTTATATTTTTAACTGTAACTTTTAAAATTTTCAATCATTAATTACTATAAATTTTATTATTTTATTTTAATATAAACTAAGAATTAAGCTGACTGTTAGTAACAAAGACAATATTATATCCAAGATAAGTGAAATAAATAATAATTTATTAGTAATTATAATAAATAATTAAGATTAGTTTGTTTGCCAATGCAAAATTTCGCACAGACAAAGATTAGACCACCGGGAGGACATGGGCTACTTTTTATCGTGGCAAAATGTACGGCGAGATTTTCTTTAGCGCGCAAAAAGTCGCGGTCATCAAGTACATCTGGTTTAAATATATAAGTAAAAATAACGTTTGTATTAAAATAGTAACGTAACCACTTACTCGAGGTTTAACATTTTCCGCACCGTGTTCATTGAAAAGAGGCAATAATTATTCAACTCCACAGAAATATTATTCAACAACTATTAATCTGGCATTTATTTACATATCAGCGGAATGTCTAGCGGTCTGCAGCAAGTGATCGATCGGTGATGAGGACTGCAGTAGTTCTGCAGACTCAAAGGCGCGCCGTTGAGCCAATTCACACGCACCGAATGAACTGTATTTATTTATTTTTAACTTTTTTCAGTCTGTGAATGTGTCTGTTAGTGGTTATATAAGCCCCATAAAAGTTTTTTTCTACTCCGCATGATACACTCAACCTTGAGTATTTATGTAAGCCTTTTAAAATTCTTAAAGAATATTACAAAACTTGAATGCTCTTAAGAGTTTTGTAATATTCTAAAAACATAATAAACAATATATAATACATATACTTAAAGGCAAATTAAGACGTTATTTACCTACTTATAAAACTTAAGTCCATTTCATCCGTTATTAGGTGATATTTATACAGTATTCTGCGAGCGAAGTAACCTAGTGCATGGGGCAGGCGGTTTTAAAAGTCGTATGATTGCCCAAGCACACACGGCATTCTCACAACACAGTCAGCCTTAACCAGAGGAATGACTTTTCAATGCATCTGGGACCAACCATGTGCCTATAATGTACTCGAGATCTGAAAAAGTCGCATTGGTACACACCACAACCTGGGAGTCGAACCTGCACTCTCTCGAATACGAATCAAACGGTCTATTCACTAGGCCACGGAGCTCTCTACTTACCCCTCTTCAGCTAGAAAATTTCAAAGGAATAGACTGCAATAGCTGTAAAAATCCTACTACTATTATACATGTGAAAGTTTGTGAGAATAGATGGCTGGATGGAAGTTTGTTACTCTTTCACGAAAAAAAAAAACTGAACGGATTTCAGTGACATTTGTTGTGGTCAGGGGCGTGCGCTCCTTGTAGGTAGAAATGCAGTACTTTACTCATTCACAGATCGTCATTCACAGATATTTTAATAAAACGTTCGTACGATTTAGATGACTTTAATTAATAGTAAATAAATTAATTAAAAAAATATAATAACTTAAAAATGCCTAATATTTTATAAATAGCAACTCATCTCATGCCGTTGCGTTCTGCAGGTCTAAACATCCCATGTATGTGTAATTTTCATACTTTGCAAACGTACACACCCATGAATATCGACATGATTATATAGCGGCAACTCCCGCGGCAGGCGATGGCCTTCGGCTTCGGTTCGGCTATCCGATCGCTTCCGAAAACCGCCGAACTGGCTTGTCGGAAATTATTCGTTGCCTATAATCCGAGTAAAAATAATAGACGCGAGTCTAATAATTCACGTATGCACATTATGCATTTTTGTTTAGTAAGATTTTATTTGTTTAAATAGAAGAAACGTTTTGTGTTTCGCGGGGGCCATATTGCATATTTCATGTGATAAGCATTGTTTACAATTTAATCGCTCCAGTTTATTTATAGTTTTCTTAAAAGATTTTTCATTTTAACATTTGAAAGTGTGTACATTTAACAGTTTATTACTGAGTTTCTATAATAATTGTAGTGATTTGCTTTTACTAGTGCGTTTGTTGATTTTTTTTAAATGTTATTTGATTGTGAGGTTTGTGTTGAAAATGTGTGTTTATTAAAAATTAAAAATAACAAGTTCTCACAATTGTCATTCAGTGAAAAGATTCAAATTCTGTCTAAAGGTAGGTGTGTACCCTAGTTACAACAATTAAACCAGCAAAAAAAAATAATGTAACTCGAAAATTTAATGTTAAAAGTTATGAAACGTATAACTGGCTGTGTGGTTGTGTACACAGGATTAAATTATATTGTTTTCCTTGCATATTATTTAGTAATTTACATCGGGATATAGTAATCTCAAGTAACCGGAACCTTGAATATGTGAAAATTGAAGCTGACTTACTGGTGAGTAGTTATAATATTTTAAAATATGCTTATTATTTTACTTATTAGAATTTCTTCCGCCGCGACGATCAATCGCTGTTTTGTCTGTCTGCCGTAGAAGATGTACATGAATAGTAATACATCTAGACTTGCTCTGTTGGCATGGTTTCGACTTAGAGATCCGTCGCTTGGCTGTAGCTATGCTAAAAATCTATAAACGAAAAGTTTTTGTGACCGACTACTTCGCCGCATACCCAGTGTCATAATCCTGTGCATGCCACTGGTTGTGGTAGAAGTTTAGCCTCTAGATTAAATACGATACTTTTTATCCCGAAAAAGTACAGTGTTCGCGGAGGACTGTATTTACGCGGACGGAGCCGCGGGCAAGAGCTAGTTATGCATCATGCTTTACGAAAAAAAAAGAACATACCCATACTACGTGACCAGTTACGTCTTCAAAGTACTACGCTGAGTCGCCACGTCTTTATCCCGAAAAGTGTTCCCGTACGATACTTATATCCGTGTACTTGTATCCGTGCGTATTTACGCAGGCGGAGCCGCGAACATCAGCTAGTAAAACCATAAAATGCATATGATATTGTGAGCATTAAATATTTTGGCATTGGAATTTGACCTCAAGTAATTTCAATAACGACCGCACATGATATTAAATTCTAAAAAAGATGCTTTGACATGAAGTATGTTCTTCAAATGTTAAAACAATTTATGAACTATTTATATTAAAATCGCTCATTTCCTTCTCATTTTATTGTTCCTTTTAATATAAATGTAAATTTATACGTGTGTGTTATAACACACAGACAATTGCTCGTTTAAAGTATAAAATATATCAATCAATCAATCAATCAAATTCCTTTATTGCTAGAATGTAGTACATAATGGTATTATATTCTGTGAGAGCTGCTGATACATTATGCCATTACAATAGTGTGTAATGCATTAAAAATAATAATCGTTTTGTAGATTAAAATATACTTAAAACGAGCAATTCTTGCTAGTATTATATACAATCGGAAACTCGGAAATGGCTTCAACAAAACTAGTTATGAAAATAACTATAATCATGATAACCTCCTCGGTTTTATAGATTTTTAGAAAGGAATTTAAGAGTAGCCTAATGGCATCGTCGAAAACTCAACTACCAATTCGAATTGAAATACAAACGCTGAATTCAGTCAGCAATCATATTTTAATTAAGAGCAAAATAAATAAATCTTTATTATACAAATCCAATATGATTTCAAATAAAATAAACATGAAATTTCATTATTATTATCTAACATTAAAATATATAGAATATCTTTATTATAATATCGAATGGATCGCTATTTTATTTTAGTCTCAGATTGACTAAACAATAAGACAAAAGTTAATAAAAAATCTACCAATCAAATCACATTCTAATTTTAAAAAGCTTTGTCCATAAATTTTAGAAACATAAAAGATTTACTTTGGCTTTCCGCAGGCTGTGTCGGTTTAACGTAGCATAAAATTGTAATTTTGCATTTTCTTATTGGATCAAGTCTATGAGATTTTACAATTATTTTTTAAGTACTTAAAGAATATTACATAATCGGTAAAATATTTTATTATTTATTTTTTATATTGATACGAGAAGGAAAACTTTCAATACATAGAATCATGCAACCGGAGGAGAATGAAATTTGGCCAGTAAATAAAACTTTATATGGATGAATGTGTGCTAATGCTAAAAAAAAGCTAATGATTTTTAAACAACCACACACACTACCTCAGCTTATTAACACACACTACCATGCGTTTGACAGATACAATATTGTTACATGTTTGTCAATTTGTCGCAATATTTACATTTGTCCTATCTAAGAGGCAAAATTATATGAATCACTAGCCGTCCCGATAGACGTTGTCCTTCTTGTCCTTACTATAAACTATAAATAAATAACTACACATACACCTGCAATACACACCTACATCTGCTCCCTACACCTACACCTTTTCCCGCAACTTTTCCAATATTTCTCACCGTTTAAACCTCCCCTGCACCTCCACAATTATTTCAAGACCAAAATTAGCTAAGTCCGTCCAGCCGCTCTCGAGTTTTAGCAAGACATTGGAATTGCAATCCATTTTTAATGTCCCAAATATCCGAAATTGATTTTAGCAATCCTTATATAAGAAGATTATGTGCGAATTACGACCACGGGGCGACCTCTAATAATATTAACTTTGTATGCGTATAACGTATTCTTGTCAAAAGCCTAGCTTTATACTGTTTTCCAACAAATGTTACAAAGCAATATTTCTTCAAGGCTCGTAATTACGGCTCAAAGAAAACTTAGCCAAACATATTATTATAACCTCTATTTGTAATTTACCAGCTGACTCGACAGATGTTGATCTGTCTCAACTATGAACAGGAATAAATTTGAATTATTGAAGTTTTATTAGAATAACTTAGAACGTTAGAATTAACCACCTACAATTTAGCTATGCACATCGACAGTGACACCTACTTCCTATATCGTATACCGACAAATAACACCTAGGTACTATCTTACCTCACATTATAATATGAGTAATCGGTGTTTACATTTTAATATTATGAGTAATCGGTGTGTATAAAACACTGAGGGTTGGAAGATTATTACAGTTATATATCTATTGAAAATTGAGGGATGGTGTTAGAAGAGTGAAAATTGAGGGTTATGTCATATAATATGTATTTTGATGCCATCGCTAAAAATTTTACTTACTTACCAAATATACCTGCAGAACATAAAAATCGGTCAAGCCATTTCGAAGGAGTTTTGTTACAAATACTGTGACACGAGAATACTAGCTTTTGCCCGCGGCTCCGCCCGCGTAAATACGGGAACACTACTTTTTCAGGATAAAAAGTAGCCTATGTTTTAATCCAGAGCCTAAACTACTACCATAGCAAATTTCATCGAAATCCGTTGAGTAGGTTTTGCGTGAAAGAGTAACAAACATCCATCCATCCTCACAAACTTTCACATTTAAAATATTAAGTAGGATAAGATGGTAGAGCTCACGACGCTACAAAACTGTGGCTAAACCATCACCTCCGTTAGCTGGTTACGCAAAACACATTTTACAAAAAGCAGTGTATTTTACATAAAACATTAGCGTTACATAATTATAGCATGTAGGTCGGATATGCATCGTGCCGCAGAGCCTTCGGGCCTTGACCTTATGCGGGACTTGCATGGAAGTTGGAACACGTGCAATACAGCGCCGGTCACACGCTTCCTGCGAGTAAAACCTCGATCACATATGTTCTGCAAAACTACTAACTTCAGTCCCCCTACTATTATAAATGTGAAAGTTTATGAGGATGGATGGATGGATGGATGGATGTTTGTTACTCTTTCACGCAAAAGCTACTGAACAGATTTCTATGAAATTTGGTATGCTAGTAGTTTAGGCTCTGGATTAAAATATCGGCTACTTTTTATCCTAAAGAGGAGTATTCCCGTGGGCACCTGATACTATATTACGCCGGCGGAGCCGCGGGAAAAAGCTAGTACTTACATATTTTAGGGTTCCGTACCTAAAGGGTAAAAACGGGACTCTTTTGCTCATATCGCGTAATTTATACTTACGTACAGAGAAACAGCTTTCATAGAACGATCCAAATCGATCCAAATTTGAAAATTTTGACGTCTCCTTGAACGGCCTACAATTTTTCAATTGTGGACATATCTTATGCTTGTAGTAGAGCAATTATATAGAAAACTAACTATGTACCTGTTTATCTGTTTGACTTTTTGACGTGATAACGTCTTATACATCGATGGAGCCGGCTGCACGCACGAAAAAACATGACTCATGCGTTACCTGATACCCGTTATCGTTACCAAGTACCGGTACCAACTACCAGCGTTAGCTCGCATTGCCTTTACCTCATTATTATTGTTATTATTGTTGTTGTTGTTGTTGTTGTTGTTGTTGTTGTTGACGTTGTCACGTTCAACTATCGTCAGTAAACCGACTTTACAGATAACCGGTATTTTTTTAATCTGTGGTAAAAACGCTGTAATTTGGAACCAAACAAGTGTTACTTTTGGTAATTGGACACTTATGAAATATTTGAATTCCCTACTTTCTTTCATCTTTTTATACTTCAAAATATGAAGTATAAATAGTTTAATATATATGTATATTATAAGGCGTCAATAGACATAAATCCTCATATCATATGAAAGGAATATTTGAAGTAGGTGCCATATGTGAAGGCTGCACCATACTCCATTGTCAGCAAAGCTTGGATAGTAAATCCTTGCTTTGAAGTTCAACAAAAGTGCACCATTCAATGTATTCTTATTAACTTCGTAGCAGCATTGTGCGAAAATGCTTTCAAATTAGATATTTTTAACCTAAAGGTTTGAGAATTTAATTTTCAACCATTTAATACTCGCTCAGTTAGATATAACTTAGTAACATAATATTATAAGTACTTTTTAACATTTTTAATGGAATACTTACTTACAAATTTAATACATACTTTAAAAGACTACGGTAGCCGCTTTTCTATTTATTATTTTACTTTATTCCAGTAATCCTAATTCCTATTTATGGCTTCTAAAATCAGTCACTAGTAATAATCTACTTTTACCAATTTTGCAAGGTTGAATGTCTAATTATGTAATACTTTTACAAAAAAGTTTATTTTGTCCGATCATAAAATATTCAAACTGGCCGACTTTGTATTTCTATTGAATAGAATAGAGCTATTTCTCAACTCTCATTGTTCTGTAACTTGCAGAAGTATTATACAATTAAACTACTCTTGTTTTTCGTTCAATGCTAGACTTTTGTTCGGACTTCCTTTTAATAGGCAAGCAGTTAATATAACCATCGTTCATGAAACGTGACTTTTGATTACTTTTAAGTTTAAATATGGAACAATTTCTTTTTTTTTACTTTTTGTGGCCAGCGAGTATCGCTAAGGTTCTTTTGAATTAAATATAGAACAATTAATTATTTTTTGTTACATGATTGGACTTTTTGGATAGCTATTTTCTGTCTTTTATTTGTGTTTGCTTACTTAACGTTTCTTAGTCACGTTTCTAATACTTTTTAGACATAGAAATATATACTTCTTCATTGCTATGTTATATTCAGCACTTTTTACTCATTTTATTCTTATCTAGACAAAGATAAGTATAATTACCACATATCATATACCTACGACGATCGGCGTTGCGCGAAATTTCTCGCACAATGTAACGTTTGTTTTTGTTTGTATTTAATTTTATTTTGCCTTGCTCACTATGCTTATTAATTTCTCAGTATACGCATAGATAGACAACTGCAAATATTAGAGTATTTTAAAATCTAGAATCGATTTACAGTTTCATAAATTATTTAAACTGATTTTATGGGAACTAGCATTAGCAATTGTATAATAATTTATTAGATAATGATTCATGGGGTAACCTTCGGCTTCTTATTAATTATGTTTTTAAGGACATGTGCCATAACGTGTAATAAATAGTGACATTATGAAGGCAATATAATATTATATTTTAAACATAGGATAGTGAGTATTAGGGTCTTACCACAAGTCACAACAACACGTCGACGCGACAAGAAGTGGTCAATCTGTGGTTGCGTGTGTACCACATCGCAACCACAATGCAACCACCAGCGACACCGAGGATTTGTACCAGTAATTCATAACGAACATTTTGTCGGTACCACAACGCAACGACGAGAAGCCACAGCTTGGCCATATTTTGTCGCGCCGCGCCGTGTGGAAAGACCCCTTGTGGTAATATATAACGAAGAAAACTATTTCTTACTGTGGCGCAATTAGCGCCACAATCCTGAATCGCGCTATCGAAGTTTTCTAAGATCAGCGGTATATATACAACATCTGAAATTCAATCAAGTGGGCTTCGGCCTGACCGAGCATAGCACCTCGCTCGGTCGGAGATCTCCCTTTGGGGCATCCCACATTACATTAAAGAATTTATAGAATTCTGTTGCTTATATTTTCACCATAATATTAGCCTAAAAAATCTATACTACTATTATAAAGAGGATAGATTAATTTGTTTGTTTGTTTGAATTGAATAGGAGCCGAAACTACTAGAACAATTTTAATGAAAGGCACTCATATAGAGTAGAACACGGGGAAGGGCATAGGCTACTTTTACTAAAGTGTGCGGTTCCTGCGAGATTTCCATTCGTAGTCGCGGGCAACATTCTAGTGTTTAATAAAGTAATGACTTCCAGCATAACGTAGGTATTAAATTGTCAAGACAGGGACACGAACAGCCTTTGTACGAAGGTCTCAGGTCTTGCCAAACTAATCAAGGCTATTATAATATATTTAGTGTGCTTGGTACATCCTTGTTCTATATCATACTAATTTTACACTTAACAAATATACTACTTGGGAAACCTCCAAATTATAAAAATATATTACACGTTACATCATGTATGAAATAATTTTAAATTTTTGTTCCTTTTGGCTCGACGACTAGCATTACCACTTAGCGTTTGTGGATTCTTTTTTTTTTTGGGAAAATTGTCTTTAACTTATTAATAGATACAAATTTTGTGCTTATCATAACATTGGATTGTCTAGAAGAAACTGCTGTAAGCTCTCTATTAATTATATGCGTGTGCAAATAAAGAGTTTTATAACTATCTACATCATATCATATTAGATAATAAACCGATTGACCGCTGAACTTAGGTTCGCAGTACATACATACACAATAGACAGAATCGGTTACGTAAGGTTTTTTTAGTTTCAACCCAAATAAGGCAGCGAAACCTAGTATTAAAAAATTTTTTGTTTAATAATAAATCACTGCGTTTTGAGTATACTCTCCTGTTATAGAACAGATGCCATTTTGTACCGCACTTTCCTCTTATACTTAGTTCGATGATAATTGTTAACAGAAGTATTTTTCTTGTGTGCCCAAAAAACATTTTTTTTTCCACTCTTTATTATAAAGTAAGATGAATAACGTGTAAATTTTGTCGACAGAGATGGAAATCGTGTCCGAGGGAAAAAACTTTCGATTGCTGAAAGAAGACGAGCTCCCGGAGGTTGCTGATTTCTTGGTGCAGTATATGCCTGAATCACTTAAGGTAAAACTTTGAATAACTTTTACAGGGCTATACTAATAGGAAACACCGATAATTGCTAATAATGCCAATACGGTGTTATCCTGTATTTTTTTTATTATATAAATGAATAGTGCTTTGAAAACTGAGACAGTTTACAAAAGGACTGGTATACTAAGAATCAAAATTTTCAAAGCACGAATCACGCTTTGTGATTCTCGTGAAAACGCCCCATATAAAAGTCGTACTGGTAAGTGACGTCACACGCTAATAAGTTGCTTCGAAATGTATGGCCATATGGCCAACATTTCTGATATCTCGTAATTTTGCGCGTTTATGTTGATACACTCACTTATTATGTAGGTTTTATACACTAATGTTAAAAAAAAAATATTTCAACTTTTTTGTGACTTATGCTTATGCATATAATTACAAAACTACGCGTAAAATCTTAATTCTTTTTACTTTAATCAAGTTGTAATATCTAATAATTATTTTTTTAATTTATTTAAAAAAAATTAATTTTTACATGTTGTCAAATACCTACCTAATTATGTTTGATAATTTTAATATGCGATAATTATAATATGCGATGAGTTTCAGCTACGGCATAAAGCGTGACATTTGCCGTTAGTATGCCTATTGTTTCATAATCTGAGTTAGTGTGGATCTTAAAAGCATAGGCTGTTAGTTTAAACATTAGCGTCAGTTCACATCGAGACGCGACGCGACGATAGCAATTCAAAATTGAACATTATTCACCACACAAAAAGATACACGTTTCATTGCCGAATTTCAAGCTGCACTGCGTAGCGCGGCGCCGCTCTTGCAAATTGTATCTTCCAATTGTTTAGTGAATAAAATTCAATTTTGAATGGCTATCTCAAAAATGCAGCATCGCGTCGCGTCTCGTTTCGGTGTGAACCGATCCTTATTTTCTATTCGCAGTAGAAAATCTTGTTCAATATAAAATATTGTTCATGTTGATTGCATTATGCATGCCAATACATTGCCAACAATGCCAAATTGCGTCTAAACATGCAGTTATTAGATGCAAGGAATATATTAAAAAATATTTTTAAAACGTCCTTTTTTATTCGGCTAAACATTTTATTTCTAACAACGTTGACTAAGGGTCAATTCACATCGAAAGAAACGATACGCGACATAGCACTGCATTTTTGAGATATCTATTCAAAATTGAACTTAATTCATTCGTTTCATTAGACAAGAAGATACATGTTTCATTGTAAGAGTTCGAATGTCATATTGGACCGCGCTGCACAGCACATGTGCAGTGAGTGGCTGATGTCATATGCAACGTGTTTCTTTTTGTATAGTGAATAAAGTTCAATTTAGTATAGCTATCTTAAAAAAGCAGTGCCGCGTAGCGTCGTGTATTGTCACGGTGTGAACTGACCCTTAAGTCCACTTTTTACTTTTTAATTTGAAACATCCAACGCCAGCAGCATTCAGTTCTATTGATGTGGACTATGGAGCTAATACAACTGACAATCCATACAAATAAACAACGATTTTTCATACCTGCCACTGCTTTTTATTCATGCTGACAGTATATAGGTATTTGTTTAATCTATGATGAACGCTTAAATGTTATCTTAGATCTCATGATGTGGTAAAAGCGGGAGATACAAAAAAATAAGATTATTTGTAAAAAAAAATAACGATGTTTCCGATTTGCTGCGGCTTATCAGTTTATGTAGCTTTAGACTTATGTCGCGTTTCTCTTTTCAGTTTCACCAAACGATTCAAACATATCTGAACAATAAGGTGTGGGACTTCCATTTTTATGTAGCGCAGAACTGGCCCGAGGACCCCATTTGTTTGCATTTCCCTGGCTGCACTAGCACGGTAAGATTTTTTTTTCTACAGTTATATTGCCAAATGAGCTGCCTATTACGCTGTTTAATTTAACAAACCGATTACAACCACCCTTAGGCACCCGCGAGTCTCAACATCAGAAGAGTTAAAAGTGCCGGCCTTAAAAATCCCTAAACCCTTTGGGACACCGCGTACCCGACTATCCACTACGTAAGCGTCATGTGCGCCGGTTTTTTGATGCCATGGTATCTCTTTTCTGTAGCCAACCTACAGCATGGCAGGTTACAATACACGTATTGTCGCATAATAACTCCTAAAGACTGTCGCGACTTCGTCAACGTAGAGTCGAAGCCGACTCTACTTTGACGAAGTCGCAATAATTGACAATAACTCACATAAAAGTCATGGCCTTCGCCTTAGTACGACCCCACCAAAATTAAAAAGTTGTTAAATAAATTTAATTCTTTCCATTTTGTAGGGATCCGTAATTCACGTCTCGGATCCCTTATAGTTTCCGTCCGTCGGGTCGTCTTCGGCTTACGTTTTCAAACGGTTTGTGCTAGAAAGATGAAACTTTGCATGCATATATTGTGTATTTACCACGCCGACAAAGTGCTAAAATAAAATCACGAAAAATATATTTTTTCGTGGAAAGTATATCCCATACACGTACAGTGGGGATGGTTTTTCTCTACACAAGTCTACACCAATTTGTGGGCCTGTTGGATATCATTAAATAGGTTTTTTTCAAGTTTAGATACCACTCTAAGACGGTTTTTCGATTTAGGTATCCGTTTGCGGGATATTCAACTATAACGCGCAATTTTTTATAAAATGGGGCATCTCTAAAAGTCCCTCTCCTCCTCTAAAAGATATACGGCTCGAAAATGTATGATGGTAGTCTATGTGATGAATTTTGAAGCAAAACTATAACGGCTTATACAACTTTGTTAGAAAACTTCGTACAAAAATAACGATATAATAAGTAAACATGTAAAATATTGTTATTATGGTACGGAACCCTCCGAAATCCCAACCCGAACTTAGCCGGTTTTATTAATACCTAAAATTGCGTCCTACTCCCTAGCAACTGACACTTGGCTTAACGACGCGGACCCGTTTGCCGCGTCAGCCGGCTCGAGTGTTTCGAGTGTTAGTTTCTTATTAGAAATTCTTAACACGTTTTATATGTGAAATCCAATTAAGGGCAAATAAAAACTGACATAGTTATACAAAGGTGACGGAGATATTTTGCGCTTAAATACGACAATCTTCTTCATTTATGAAGTATGCAAAGTTACTGTCACACTTTCAGTGAAAGCAAAAAACGACTGGTATTTTGAGATTCCCCAAGAGGGATTTTCAAGGACGTGTACAATATGTAGAAGTACGCGGGAAATGCGAAAAAAACTGAACAAATATAGGGCATTACATATAGTATGTACTAGAATTTAGATAACTTATGAAAACATTGGTTTGACCTACTTATGGATCATTCTCAGTTCAGTTCATTAATTCATGTTTTAATTTATTCATTCCTTGCTTCACAGCCAAACAGTCAGATCTACGAGAGTGTAACCATATTCTGTCCGTCTGACCGCGCGGAGCTGGTGGACCTGCTGACGTCAGATGACCTACTGCTGGACCCCACACAACCGCTGTACCTGAACTTCACCCACGAGGCCATTGTGGAGCGCTTCGAGCGGCAGTATGAGGCACACGACAAGATCACTGGAGATGTATACGTCTGTGGTACTCCGCCAGATGACTCTGATGCAGATGAGTAAGTTTTTCTGACATCTTAGCAGCTCAAATCACTGATAGGAGCGTGCTGGGCACATAGATTAACCTCTATAGTAGGATCTAATTACGCATTAGTAGCAAAATAATTTTCCAAATTTCAACCTGTAAAACTATAGTGATCACTAATCGAAGGTGATGTCCAAAATTTAGCCAGAATCAACATCAATAAAATGGTTGCCAATGTGTTCACTTTAAATTATATCAGCAGGTCTATAATGGCCACATTAACTAAATCACTTAACATAATGAAATGTCATCTTTATAGAGTACTAGTTGTTTCCCGCGGCTCTGCCCGAGCAAGTATACTTCCCGCGGGAAAACTGTACTTTTCCGGAATAAAGAATAGAATAGCCTATGTTTTAATCCAGAGCCTAAACTACCACTATACTACATTTAATTCAAAATCCGTACAGTAGCTTTTGCGTAAAAGAGTAACAAACATCCATCCATCCTCACAAACTTTCACGTTTATGATATTAGTAGGATGTTTCATAGCACGATTCACTGAATGTGGCCATTTTAGACCTGCTGATGTCACCAAAAGGGCAACCCTGAAATACACCAGGCACAGAAGTTATGAGCAAGAATAAAACGCAAAATCAAAGTAAGGTGGAGGCAGGTGTAAATAACATTTCATTGCTGGTTGACTGTGGGTTTTTTTAGCCTGAATTTTGGACCACGACCTTTATGATATGCGATCATCTATATGAAGATTCGCCCACGCGGCACGCCTCCACTAATTAACGGCTAGTCATAACAGTATATTTTGTTTTGCCTAATATTTGATGTTATACTATCTAATTTCCTAAAAGATAATGCCCTAATTAATAAGAATTGCCTGTACTTAATCACTACATAGTATAAAACAAAGTATCTTTTTGTCTGTCCCATATAATCATATAATCATACATATGATTAAATCTATAAAACTACGCAACGAGATTCAACAGGAGGAGAAACACTGATTATTTTAGAGGTTTCTAATGTCGTAAATAAACTACTTTTTTGCGGTTACATTGCAAACGCTGGCTGAACTCAACGAAATATATCAAAATAATGTACCACAGTATTGTATACCTTAAAAAGGTCTACGCAAAAGTCAGCGATGGTATATGACTATCTCTTAGGTATAACCCATAATAACCGTTTTTTGTCCTTGAATTTTTACGAGATATATTGGCTTATTTACGAAGCGATTTTAAGCAATACAGCATTAATCCTTATCCAATTATGTACCTTAAATACATTGTGCATTTATTATAGATCAATATGACCCTTTGCGGCTTGTAATTTAAATGAATATTTTACTCATTGGGTACGAAACCCTAAAAAACATTTTCAACATTGTATACAGAAGTATGTTGCAGTTAGTAGAGTTATTTGCTGAGGAAGTTTTTTCTCCAAGAACACTATTCCACGCGAGCGAAGCCACGGGCAAAATCTAGTACAATGATATAATAATGAGCTAGACTTAAAGGGTGGAGCTAACCAATTTGCACTAAAAGAAAAGAAAATAAACTAATAATAACCGCAAACTTTCTATAAACTTTACTTTCCTATACTAAGAACGAAAAAAACCTAATCAAGAGCATGTCTACGCGCAATAGGTGTTCTTTAAATCACAAATTACTTCTAAAGTTGTTGTCCGATTTCGCTCGAAATAATTTTCCTAAAGAGTTTTGAGCATGGTCTATCAGTATGGAAACTTACAAGTTGCTCTCTCTTATAGTTTAGAAATGCCAGGGGGGAACCAACTTATAAACCACTTTGGAGGCCGATTACTCGAAAATGGTTGACTTTGTAAAAAAAGTGTGTATGCCAGCTCCGACGCACGACTGGAGTTGTTTACTCTAAAAAGTAAAATTTGGTGTGCAATGCAAAGCGACCGACCCACCTTCGGCTACTATCGTATGACAAGGTACCGTGTGACCCCGGGCTTCTATATGAAAATGGTTTCTTAAGGAGTAAACGTCATGTATGAAACCTTGCCTTTATTAATTTATAAAAAACCTATTCAGCGATACCTCACATGATGGGGTAGAATGAAAAAATATTTTTCATCCCCTCTTCACATGTATGGAGAGCCACCCCTAAAATATAAAACTATTATTATTTTATGATACCAAAACTGACATCTACACTAGCCTTTAATTATACCAAATTTCATAAATTTATATTCTTAATTACAGAAGCTAGAAGCGCGGACAGGCAGACAGACAGACGGACGGACGGACAGAGCAAAACTTTATAGTTTCGCTCTGTCCGTTCGTCTGTTTGTACGTTTCGTAAAACTCAAGGAACCATTATGGGTTCCGTTCCTTATGGGTTCCTTGAGTATTACGGAACCCTAAAAAGAGGTCTGTAGGTATAATACGATTCTATGATTTTTTTACAGGCTGCCACCGGACGTGGAGCTAGTTCGTCTCCAGCCCGAGCACATGAAGGCTGTCCACGACCTGTACCCGGCGAGCGACATCGAGGGCCGGGAGATCTTCGAGAAGCTTGTAGCGGAGCTCCCCGCCTACGGCATCTTCGTAGAGGGGCAGCTAGCCGCTTGGATGGTGCAGTCCTACTACGGCGCCATGTTCTCTATGCAGACGAAGCCGGAGTTCCGTAGGAAAGGCTACGGGATCTTCCTAGCTCGGAAACTAACCAAGGAGGTCGCCGCGCGAGGTTACAAACCCTTCGTTGTGATCCGACCCGAGAACGACCCCTCGCGCTCGCTCTATGCGAAACTAGGCTTCGAGAAACGCTACCGGACGGTGCGCGCCGTCTTACGTCCCCGCTAAATTAAAGTTGATAACTAGCAGATTTTATTTTTTTAAGACTTTTGACAATTAGCTTGCGATCTTTGATCGCTTAGACGAATAGATTAGTGGCTAAAACTGGGAAACGGCTAGCGCTCTCTAAGGCTGGGACTATATGATCCGGAATCCGGCGGGCCCGGGAAAATACAGCGGACTGAAAATAGAACTCTGCGCTAATATAATAGAATTGAAAATCGAAGCGTCGAGTGTGCCATATAAGGCACGATACTTGTTTGTTTGATTTTCAGCTCTATTGTAATAACGCAAAGTTCTATTTTCAATGCACTGAATTTTCCCCGGCCTACCGAATTCCGGATCCTATTATAGGTCCCAGCCTACGCAATTAGATTGAATTTTCTGATATAAATCGTTAAATAAATAATGAAATTGACTCTCGAGAGCTCTGGCCCGCCGCTGAGTTTTAGTGCAAGCCTCAATCTACGAACGGTACTAACCATTCAAGGATTATAAGCATTTGTTCCGAATTGACCTTCTATGGCCCGAATCGCTTATAATCCTTGAAGTTAGTTTCATTTAGGCGATCGCTTCTTTGGCTAATGGAGTGATAGTATATAGGGACCTGTTATGATCTGTGTGATAGCTTAAAGGGACATAAGTACATAACGAACGGCTGCGTTATCATTATTATAGAAGTCATGTTGATAATAAATTATTATTAATCGCGAATTAGTACGGTCACTAAGAAAAATTTAATGGCCAATATTGCCTCTGCATGGCACAATGATTGGACATTGTACAAAGATTGCGTGGGTACCTACATTTTAAGTATTACCAGACTGACTGTATCAAACCAAAGTCAGAAATATAAATGTCTGCGTAAAATAATGAATTTATGAAAATATATTGATTAATAATTATTATTAATAACTTGTTATATTCCACTTGCAAAACTTTTACCTCTTAAGTCTTAACAGCTTATTTCACGTAAATATGACGTTATATTAATTTAAACATTAAAAATTTAGGCAAATACAAACATACATTTTACCATTCTGTTGGAAAATAAATTTGAAAATAGAAACAAAGGCAATTGTTGTCAGGCAGTATTTTATTTTTTTAAATATAGATTTGTATTTTAAATTAAGCTCGCCAATTAATTATTATTGTTATGGTTCTAGAAACGTCGTACTTTTATTTTAAAATTTAAAATCTAAATGCCCAACAGAAATGACTGACTGACTGATTAGAAAAATAAAACGTTGATAGAGTTTTGCCGGGAATGTCAATCAGCGACGTTGTTGTGTTTGTATTTCCTTCAAAACTTGTGTTATTTCGGTTTTTAATGTGTAATATTGGTAGAATATTAACCATTAGATATTCGTTGATGTGCACAAGTGTGGGCAAGTGGTACAACTACAAAAAGCGTGCTATTTTGTGTTCTCAACTTAACTACCTAGAAACTTTCAGTAAAGCTTCTACCACTCTACTGAATCGACTGACTTGACTCATTGACTGCACTGACTATTTAATTGGACTTTGACTAGACTTTGGACTTGATGATTTAGCAATACGGGGTTGAAAATTTGAAGGACAATTATATTTCCCGTCTTTTTAACTTGACACTGGCAAATGGTTATAAGCCGACGCCATTTACTTAAATAATTTTAAAAAACGTGGATAACGGATTGACAGAAATATTTCACTACCATCCACTAGGAAATTAGGAACTCAACATGATAAATGTAACGAAGAATTTTGAACACCTATATCTTCTATACATCGCGTAGGGAACAGATAGATTTTGATAACATCCTAAGAAGACTAAGTTTTTTATTCCTTTTATACTGTAACTTATAGGTTTTGATATTTTATCTTTTTAGGAAAGCGTGAAGGTTAAAAGCCGTTGTGATAGAGAAGCGTGTTTCTAAGTAATCATCACCATGTTACTAGGTCATGTAGAGTGTTTAGACAGAAACTAATGTTCTCGGCTTGATTAGGGTGCCCAATGCCCATCCAAGAAAGGATAGATCTCAGTATAAGCCGCCTGTATTGTAATATTATGTAATAATTGTATCACCCTATTCAAGCAGATGTTTCTTGCCATATATTACAAATTGACAAGAGTTTGTTAAAAAATGTTTCAACACGATACGAAAAGTAGGTAGGTAGGATTTCTAATACTATAACAATATAAAGTGTTTAGTTCTATACAATATATAATTACACTTCATTGAAAACAATTTTACATTAACATAGTAAGTTGAAAATTGAAATATTAATTGTGTTCCATGGAACATATTAATATTTTAATTATAGCAAATAGAGCCATGGCTCTATTTGCCTTTAAATAGGCACCGAATAAAAGTATCATAAATAGAACAAAAAACATATAATTTATAGCGCGATGGAATAATCTTGAATGTTGATTTCTATTAATGTTTGTTTAAAAATCAATATATAGTTTTTCGTATTAAAAACTATTAATATGAAAATGTGTGGGTAAATAGACATACCTAGTACCTACAATTGAAATGAAAATGAGAATTTTTACATTTTGTACCTTCTTATCGTTTATTTTGTTTTATTATTTTTTTACATAAAATGATTTTATATAAGTACTTAATTATTAATTTAGTATTGCAATTGTTTATTTCCCATAAGTGCAAGGATATGTCTTCCTAAAGACTGGATAGAAATGTTAGCAGTGAATAATGATGTAGCGGCATGGGCTTGGATGAAGAAAATAACATCGTTTATAAATAAGCACTTTTTAACACTGGCACTGTGCTTAAATTTTTGCTCAATTGGGAACTTCCACTATATTCATTAAAACAATGCTGTGCAATAAAATACTTCTATTTAAAACTTTGCATTCAGAATGTGAACCCACTTTATTACCAGCCTGCAACGTTCAATTAAATTAATTAATTTTCATAAACATAATTATGTAATAACTTGCTTATTTATTCTATTACGTAATCAATTAAACTTACTTATGTCTACTTGTTAAAATATTATGTTTGTCAGTTCTAAGACTTTCTGTGTCTCATTTGGGCATGAAACAGAAAAAGTAAAGTGCCCAATTGCAGAATTTAAGTCTGGTTTAAAAAAAATTGTAACTTGCAATAGGATATAAATAACTTGTTAATAATGTTTTAGATTATGGATGTAATAAAGGTACTGGAACAGTATAATAATGTCGTAATAAGAAATGGTCAGAAGATCATAAAGACGTTAGCTATACCTAGTCACGAGCACAGGATGATTAGGTTCACCACAATATATCATTTGTTAATTGTTATGCAATACAAAGTGTCATTGGTAAGTATACAATGTCCGAACTTTTTGACTTTTTGTATATCTATCGATGACACCTTGTGACCCGTAAATGGCAATACCTACTAGGTGTACTTTATTAGGTACATACATTTCTCGCGACTGTAGTAGATATGTACGCAAATCTTATAACAACTCTTTAATATTTTTCCAGTACCCACATCCTAAAATCTACACAGTAATTTCAACATAATACTTGCAAACGTCATCCTACATGCCATCATGCAAATGCTTATTCACTTTCCTAATCCCTATAGATACGATTGAGTAGTGTTTTGTCTTGAGATAATTAAATAAGTATAAGACAATTTTCGTAACACTCCATTTCTTACAATGAAGCTAAAGGACATGTTTCCGTCCTCAACATGGCAGTTGAACATAATTGTACCTAATTGCGGCGAATTTTTGAAATTCTGCAGCTACACAAAAGAATGTAGTGTTCGTTCTGTATTGTTTATCACATACTTAATATACTTACCTTTCAAAGGTGAAATAAAAATGATATATTATACTTTTTTGTTTATTTTCCTAACTTTATCCTTTTACTAACCACAAACTACCCCGCTAGTGGGACACGGCCCGTCTCTTCTCATTATAAGATGTAGGTATCTTATATTGAGAAGAGACGGGCCGTGGAGAATAGGAAAAGGAGGAATCTACATCTTATACTGTAAACGAGACAAAGAAAACGGCTACAAGAATTGCCATAAAATGTAGTACGCAGGTAGTTTTGGGGGAGAAAAATCAATCAAGCTCTATATCTAATCAAGCTAGGTCTTATCCCTAGGAAACTAAAATTTTTAAGCTATAAGTATGTATATTATGTTTTTTCAGTTTTCTTTCGTCGTGCAACAATATACATAATACATATCAATAGTTTTGACTGTAATAAGTCAGTCTGATTGGCAGTTTAGTATGCGTAGGATGAATAATTTTTGCTTTGTTCGAAAATTCTGAATGTGGTGGGTTCGAATACCGGTCAGATAATTTTTTTTATGATTATTTTTATTTTTTCAAATTTATCAGAACTCAGAGCAAAGCTCGTTTACCCTGTACCCAGGTACCTGCTTAAGTTATTATAGCCCTCCGTGCAAAGTTAACTTTTACTGGTTAGTAAGCGATAAATTAATTTTGAATTGAAAATTGAGATATGTAAATATATTTTACGACTGTACCCTCTGTACAGAATATTATGCGGAAAATAAAAAATCATTAATAAAATATTATTTTGTAAAATGAACATCAGTCAATACCCTTATTTAATTTAATATAAGTATCTGTGTATTACAGGTATCATAATACTGTTTTGTAAATGCAGAGCACAATGCCTCAAAGACTTTAAATCATTGATTTACTATTTAAATATGAAGACACCATTAATTCTTTGCCGTTAAGCCGATAGGTACCAAACTCTAAAGCTCATAATATCATGCAGATCAATAAAATCGAAACCATTACATTGTACCTACACCTAATTTAACATTCAACGATACTGCACACTTTGAAATGTAGGTATTTAGACATATCCATGATAGCCATTGAAGCAAATTAATTTTGTAATATCAGCCTAACTGATGTTCATTAGATAGTGGCAACTAAACAAAGTTCGATTCGTTAAGCGCAGCCCCTCTATACCTAGTAAAAGGAATCTTGATGCAAAAACATAAACTTCGTCTTTTTTTCATACCCCAACTAAAACACATTTATTAAATATATAATTAAATTTGCTTTATTATTAAGTGGATACATTATACCTACATAAAATTTAAATACAAAAACAGTAGTACTAACAAGAATTGGAGCAAAACTATTTACAATTATTATGAAAAAGATCTGACATAGTACATATTTTAATTGCTCAATAAACTGTAACTGGAACATAATTATAGACATAGTTTTATGTTTTTATACAGTTCAGGATGTTAAATATCAAAGTAACTCTTTAATTTTTTACAATGCACAATGAGGGTACTCCTTCATTGAACCCTCGGAAAATAGCCTATTTTGACGGTAATGTCTTACAAAAACAATCATAGTAACTAATCTACTCATTATTATATATGGATAATAATAAATAGATTTAGAATAGTAGATAAGTAGATTCCATACCTAGAATCTAGAAATCAGGGATGTTGCGGATACATTTTTTTTTCACATCCGCGCATGCGGATGCGGATGCGGATTTTAAGAGGCTCGCATCCGCGTCCGCGGATGTGAAAAAAATGCAGCCACAACATCCCTGATTTCTAGAGTCTAGGATGCGGATCTGTACAAAAAAATTAAGTGTTGATTTGGTAGGGTAAAAAAACAACGAGTATCTAGGTAAGTGGCTATGACATATAAGTTATCCTCTTCCAAAAAAGTGGAATCTTTTTCCTGAAATTTCAGCTTTTAAAGTTGTGGCTGCATGGTGAATTGGAGATTCCGGTGTAGCTGCCAAATAGTCACAAACTTTTTGCGACTGCATTCGAATTATTGGAATCACTGATGAAATGAGAGTCTGAGAGCTGCTAAGATCACGTGTGGCTTCTTCAAAAGGTTTCAACAGTTCAACACAACATTCTATGATTTTTCCATTTTCTTTTCCTTTCAAAAAGCGCTCTAACATATAATATTTTATGTAATAAATTAAAAAAAAATGTATGTAAGGAACATTTTTGTGTGTAAGACGAATTTTATAATAGTATAGTTAAATTTTTACAAGATGCCGCTATACAAAGTATATGTCGCGATGTACCAGCTAGGGGTAAAAAGATAGGGTGGAATCACCATGTCCGTGAATATCACCGAAGGGCCAGACTTGATTTTAATTGTTGGCTTTGGTACGGGAAGCCTAAATCCGGTAGTCTCTATAATAACATGGTGAGTAGTAGAAGGATACTAAGGCGGGTCAATAAGTCCGTGACTTTTTGAATTTCTAACCTCCTTACTGAAAAAGCAACACTACTCCTGTTAACAGGCATCTGTCAGTTGACTCCTATCAAAATTTGAACTTGCTGCGTCAGTTAGTTTGTGTTTTACAGCTATCTTTATCAGACTATCCAGTAACTTAAGGAAACAATGGAAAAAAGTGAATTTCGTGTGCTTATTAAGCATTATTTTTTGCGAAAAAAAACCATTACCGAGACCAAGGCTAAGCTTGATAAATACTATGGGGACTCTGCACCATCGATTTCAATGGTAAAAAAGTGGTTTACTGAATTTCGTTGTGGCCGTACAAGCACTGAAGATGCCGAACGTCCTGGACGCCCAGTTGAAGTCTCTACACCCGAAACAATCGAAAAAATTCACGATATGGTGTTGGCCGACCGAAGATTGAAAGTGCAAGAGATTGTGGAAGCCACAGGCATCTCGCATGGCTCAGTGGTTTAAATTTTGAATGATCACTTGGGCTCATGCCCAAGTGATCATTCAAAATTGAAACTGAAAATGAGAAAGCTTTCCGCAAGATGGGTGCCGCGTTTGCTCACAGTCGACCACAAACGCAATCGTGTAACAACTTCACAGGAATGTTTGGCGTTGTTTAATCACAATATGAAGGAGTTTTTGCGCCGTTTTGTAACCGTGGACGAAACATGGATCCATCACAATACACCAGAGACCAAACAACAGTCAAAACAGTGGGTTTCTAAGGGTGAATCGGCGCCAAAGAAGGCCAAAGGTGGGTTTGTCAGCCAATAAAGTTATGGCGACTGTTTTTTGGGATGCACGTGGGATAATCCACATTGACTATCTTCAAAAGGGAAGAACAAATAATGGGGAATATTATGCCAACTTATTGGACCGCTTCAATGAGGATTTGAAAAAAAACCGACCTCATTTGGCCAAGAAAAAAGTTCTTTTTCACCAAGACAATGCAAGGGTGCACACATGTGCAGTTGCCATGGCAAAAATCCATGAATTGGGCTATGAATTGCTCCCACATCCACCCTATTCTCCAGATTTGGCTCCGAGTGACTACTTCTTGTTCCCAAACCTGAAAAAATGGCTCGGTGGAAAAAGATTTGACTCCAATGATGAAGTCATCTCGCAAACAAAGGCCTATTTTGAGGACCTCGACAAATCATATTTTTTGGAAGGGATAAAAAAATTGGAGAAGCGTTGGACAAAGTGTATAGAGCTCAAGGGGGACTACGTTGAAAAATAAAATGATTTATTTATCAAAAAATCTGTGTTTTATTCCAAAAGTCACGGACTTATTGACCCTCTCCAATTTTGTACTCTACTGGGCGAGTATGCGAGTCATAGTGATCTTTTGATGTTTGAGTTGAGAGATGATAATTGTTTAGAGCATTTTCGTGGTAATGGAAGAGGTCCTACAATATCTATTGCCAACCTTTCGAAAGGAGATGTTGAAGTAGACGTGATAACCATGGGTGCGCGATTAATTTTTCTTAAGGCCTTATTTGTTTGGCATGATGTGATCGATATTTTTACATAATTTTTGATATCAATACCCATGTTTGTCCAGAAATACTTTTCTTTGATGCGACTAAGCATTCTGTTCTGCCCTAAATGTCCAGCAATAGGAATATCGTGATTTTCTTTATATTTAAGAACAAATTGAAATGGTGTCAAAATAATGAAGAGCAAATTAAGATGGATATAATAGCCACACACCAGTCGGACGGAATTTTGGAAGGCGACAAAACGCCTCAATTTTGGGCAGGATTTACCGGTTTGTATCAACGATGCTCAGGACCAAAAACAGATCGCTGAACTATTTGCAAATCGTTTTAAAGTGAATCCGTGGCCCGTATCTAGCAATACCTACCAGTACTACGGCCACTGGGGACAAAGGGCAAATTGCTAGTTATTCTGGCTTCTTTCCTGATGACATAGCTAGAGTTGTCTTGAAAATGAAAAAAGGTAAGCCATGGGCTTAGTTTAGAACACAATTTATTTGTTAGTGATTATGTCGCTCCTATGTTGGCAGATCTCTTTACAATCTGCGTCAGCATTGGCTATTTGCCGAAAAATTTAATGAAGACTATGGTGGTTCCCGTGCCAAGAAACAGAACTGGTGATCTCTCTAACTCTAAAAATTATAGACCAATTTCCCTAGGAACTGTTATAGGAAAAGTTTTGGAAATATTAATTTACCCTGACATAAACAATAATATTAAGATTGATGATGCACAGTTTGGTTTTCGTCCCAGTCTCTCAACGAATTTAGCTATATTTGCGCTTAAATCGACGGTTTTATACTATATTAAAAGAAACACATCTATATATGCATGCTTCTTAGATCTCAGCCGATCTTTCGACCTGGTAAATTACAACTTACTTTGGCGAAAGCTCTACGAATCTAATGTACATAATAAAACCTGTGTTAGTGCTATTTTGTGTTTCCCGCCAAAACTCCCTAGGAATTTTCAGTAAAGCTTCTACCACTTTACTGAATACGGCTGACATGACTCATGGACTGTACTGACTATATATTTCGACTTTGACTAGACTTTAGACTTGACGATATAGGAATACGGTGTTTAAAATTCAAAAAGAATGTTCTTTTTCCCGCCTTTGTAACTTGACACTGGCAAATTATTGTAAGCCGATGCCATATATAAATTAAAAAAAAACGAGGCTAGCTGTCAAACATAAACTGTCAAAAGTCAAAACTCAAGAGCCATATTTGCTTGTGCTGTGATGTTTTCTGTTTTGGTTTGGGATTTTATTTGGGTAAATAATAGTTAAGAGAAAGATTCTGTTCTCACTTTGAAATATGACTAGTTTAATAGAAAAAATCGAGAAGTTAATCAAACGAGAAAAAACTACTCCTGAACGGAAGAAGGATGAAACAAACAAATCTTCGAGCGAAATCCTATCGGAACTTTTCAGCGCTTTTAATGCAGCACCTCCTAAAATAGAAGATATTTTATCCAAAAAATCTAAAAAGAGTAAAAAGAAAGTGAAAAAAGAGAAGAAAAAGCGAAGTCGAGATTCAAGTTATAGCAGTGATTCCGACAGTGACTATAACCACAAACGAAAGAAGAGAAAGAAAACAAAGTCCAAGAAGAGTAAGAAAGAAGATCGTTCGCGCACGCCATCAAATTCCAGAACACCACCTAGGATTAAGGCTGAAATACTTGGTATAAAGGTGAAGAAAGAATCTGTATCTATTAAGGCAGAAAAAGTTAAATCAGAAAGAGAATTTATTGTAAAGGCTGAACCTAAGCTAGATACATGTGTTAAAGTAGAAAAAATCAAGCTGCCAGATGATGGAATTGATACTAGCCTCATACCGATGCCAGAGTCCCCTAAAGACTCTTCAAATGACTCAAAGTCTGATAAAAAGGACCAAGCGGAAAGTGACAGACTGAAAGGGAAAATTCAAATAAAGAATTTGAAGTTTAGTGCTGTGTTTGAGGAAACTGTTAAGAAAGCAGAAGAGGAGGCAAGAAAAAAAGCAGAGAAGACAGAAGAGGGAGAATGTACAGACTCCTCCAGCAGCTCAAGTAAAGACGAGGAATCAAATTCCCAGTTCCCTAAATCAGCAGACCCAGGTGGGATACTGAAAAAAGCAGCTGATGAAATAAAAATGTAAGTGCATAAAGTAATATCATAATTTTTTTTTACTATTTAGCTTTAGTAGTTTTGTAATACTTTTAATGTTAAAATTCATTTTACTTTTATTGAATTTTATATTAATCGTCTTGATATCATTAACTGATTTTTGGAGTTTAGACCGATCGAAACAGGTTTGACGTTTATGAGTATGCCATTTTGCAGTTTCATAACATATTGGGACTGGATTGTAACTGTTATTGCAGGATTTAACTAACAGAATCGACCTTCTGATATGAATCTGTAAACAGTTCAATTTTCATGTTTTAGTGTTGAAGATGGAAAAAGCAATAAAAGTAAGAGCACTGAAAAAACAAAATCATCACAGCGGGAATCAAGCAGATCAAGGAGACGGTAAAATATGCAATTTTGTCTATACTAGTGTATACTAATATTATAAAGAATAAAGATTTGTTTGTTTATAAGATTTTGATGAAATTGACCAAATACACAGAGAAGGCCACAGGGAAAGACATATTCTACATTTTTTGCAGCAAAATGTACGGTTCCGGTATGAAGCGAGCAACATCTAGTTTGTTATAAAATTATTATTCATTACTGTAATATTATACAGTTTATAATGTTACAGTGATTAGTAATTTATTATGTTTTCTATCAAATTGTAATAATTATAATTTATAATATTTTATTTAGATCAAGGAGTAGATCCAAAACATCAACCAAGAAGCACCGTCACCGCTCCCGCTCCCGATCAAAGCGTAGGAGTCGCTCGCGCCACCGCTCCTCATCCAGGTCCAAGAGAAGATCTACATCCAGATCGAGACATAGATCATCCAGACATCATTCACCTAGTAGACATAGGAGTAGAAGATCAAGGTACTTCTTGTAATATTTTTGTGTTAATAAACCTAACCTGCGAATAAAGAGGGTCATCGTGAGCCATAGAGGTTGTCAACGAGTTACAAAATATCTTAATTTTTTATTTATCTATTGCTGAAGATCTGCTCTAAATTATTATTGCTTAGAAACCTTGTTATAAGGCAAAGTTGAGTTTTGGTAAAAATGAAACACCAAAACACTGGTTATGTGCTGTACCTATTGTTTTTTTACATAATTTTTTGTATGTATTTGTATTTCTTTTTTATCTAGTTTTTTACAGAGTCTTTTAACACTTAAGTGTTGATGCCAGCCTCATAGTTTCAGTCATTGTTCCCTACACAAGGGACAGATCCATAAAATTGTATATTTTGCTTGCCTCTGGAGACAAAGGCTCAGAAAGGATACAATTGATCTGTCTGTTGTGCAGGCAACCCAAGTCTCCTAAAATCCTAGACTTCAAATCTATTGTTCAAGCACACTCTAGCAATACATGTAATAGGTCCTCTGGTTTCTGGCACACATCATAATTAGGTGAAGGCTTAATCCCGACCATATGACAAAACTTGGTTGCTGGAATGTGATTCCGATGTATTTGTATGGAAACAAAGCAATAATTTTAGGTCACCAACCGGTGTGCGGTTAGCTGACAGTGAGAAGAAACGTCTATTAGAAGTGGCCCGACGTAATGCTATCAATATGCTTAAAAATGGCGCGGTGCCTGCTGGTGCGGCCGCGCTGCCGCCTCACACAAGGAACCAAGTGATGGCCGCTATACAGTCTGGAGGTTGGTTCACATGATGAAAATGAGATCAAATATCCTACTACTATTATAAATGTGAAAGTTTGTGAGTATGAAAGGATGGATGTTTGTTACTATTTCACTACTGATACTGATTTCAATGAAATTTGGTATGTTGGTAGTTTATACTCTGGATTAAAACATAGGATACTTTTTATCCCGAAAAAGTACAGTGTTCCCGTGGGATACTGTATTTCCGTGGGCGGAGAAGCAGGCAACAGCTAGTTTGTCATATTTTGTAAATACAAACAATAGTTTGAGATAAATTGTCTGCCTTTGCCCCTTCATATGGAACTTAAAGTCCAGAGGATAGGTTTTTGCATGGTTGCCATGGCATACACAAGTCATCTAATGTGGCTTCTGACATAGAAGTTAGTAATAGCAAATTTTTAGGGTTCTGTACACAAAGGGTATAAATGGGACCCTATTTCTAAGACTGCCCATCTACCCTATTACTAAGTCTGTCCATCCGTCTGTCTGTCTATCACCAGGCTGTAGCTCATGGACCGTGATAGCTAAAGATTTGAATTTTTCACATAATGTGTATTTCTGTTGCCGATATAACTACAATACTGAAAAAAAATGAAATAAATATTAAAGTGGGGCCCCATACAAGGAACGTAAATTTTTTGCCGCGGTGTATGGAACACTGTGTGCGCGTGTCATTGTCTTCGTTATTTTTTCACCGAATTTTCCTAAACAAGTGAATATAGTTTTTTAATTCTACACACAGGTAAATCGGTAGACGAACTAACGGACTTCTGTAAACATCTGTCCAAGAAGGAAGCTCTCGGAGAACTGTCATCGGTGTCCTCAAATGATGCTGACATGAGTGAAAATGAAGATACTATTGCCTTCCACCATCCTTTCCTGGTTAAGGAGAAAGCACCTATTGTTATGAATATAAGAGTAAGTACTTAGTCATGGGGACTAACAGAATAGACATATTGTATTATTCATATGGGAGAGGCCAAAACTTTGTATCAACCATGGCCAACACATTGCAATACAATTTACAAGAATGAGGGTTTTTAAATTCGTGACATCTGACAGCGTGACATTTCGACACGACAAGAACCGTCGTGCTACCAAGCATCGCCTGGTGACAGAAAAAGAATCGAAAACTCTTATTGATCGTTTTTGATACCACCAGATTCACGCCACCAGATGACGCTTTGTGTGAGTTGGATCTGCCCCCTAGCGACAGGAAAAATAGCAAAAACCCTCATTGTACGACGTCGTTTGTGCGATGCGTCATCGCAATGCAGTATTGAGGTCTCGCCCTAAGGGCTAACATAATATTCTGTGAGTGCCGAATATAGTAACCCTCTTACTAATAAAAATATTTACACAATGGATAAGCTATACAATGCTTTGTCCCTTTCTGATACATTGTAGCTTGACAGACAAGGACAAAAAAATTGTATATTTATGGTGGATCTTTATTAGTAAGGGGGTAAATGTGTATGGCAAATTCATTAATGAAATGTAACTATAGTTCATTAATACATAAACAAAACATGCTGACACATGACAAAAATGTATATGTATACTCCAGAATTGTATTGTGATAAAAAATTTTAGTATGTTGAGATCTATTTATGAGTATCAAACTTCGACTCGCTATTTCTAATACACTACCCCTTTTCTTTCTTCATCAGGGCGGTGCACCCCTTCCCATCAAATCAACACTACCTATAGCAAACAAAGAGGAGCTCCGTATCCAATTCCCGGTGTCATCTGGTACACAACACAGAGACAGTGCTAGCGAATGGGTGCCTGTGTCGCCTAAAAAGGACAATATGGTATGTTAAATGTTTAAATTGATTTAATTTATGTGTCTTACTAGTTACAACTCTATATTTTACATTACTTCTTATCTTATAAAACTGGTTTGTCTGATTTTCTTTTTATTGACCCCTGAACGTTTGTGAGTGAAAGATATGCAGATATTTATGCCTGGATTTATACGTAGAGCTGTCTTTACTCCGAAAATATAGGATAGTTCAAAATCAATCACGGATATTTGGGCCATATGACCTACTGTTTATGTCAAGACGTTTAGGCTGAAAATTATTAAAAAATTCGAAAAATAAATTGTACTAAATAAAATTACATTACGCTCTTTACGGCGCTGTTAAGGTCATTGACCTCACACATCTGATTGTGATGATGTTATTTAGTCAAAAGAGTCTTTGCTTCCTGTTTTTAATCACCAGTTTCTGTTAACTTAATGACCTCACCGCCTTACGGCCCGTTTCAATAACCTATCTATATATAACTATTTGTTAAAAGCGTCGCCATTCAATCATTTGACGGTTTTTTGCGATACAAATGTGACGTTTCCAACAAATAGTTACTGGTAGATAGGTTATTGGAAAGGGCCATTAGAGATGCATATTTTTTTCGAAATTTTTAATGATTCTTCTGTCTAAACGAATTATGTTGTTGTTACAGCAAGTTGCAAAGTTGAATTCAAAGCCTTCGAAGAGTACCACTTCTACTACCCCTACAACCACCACGTAAGTATCTACAGGGAATTTAAATTTAGTTTTTTTTTTTAAATAATTATCATTATATTTTATCATTTATCATTAATAATATTTTAAAAAATTATTTTAACAACTTGTTGGACTTTGACAAGAAATAAAACATTTTTTTCAAATGTTATGATAATGTATACTATAAGAAAATTTAACAAATTGGAAAAAAAAATAGCTATAGCCCGTCTTGCACTACCGCACCCCGAGATATGAACAGCATCTAAATTTGGACTTTGTTTTATTATAGTATTAGTGAGCCGCTCGCATTGCCAGCTCCACCGTCTACAACTCAAACGTGCTTGAAGGGTTTTACATCTGGAACCCGTAAGTTGTCCTACTATCCTGCTACTATTATAAATGTGAAAGTTTGTGAGGATGGACGGATGGGTGGATGTTTGTTACGGACGGATTAAACTACGGAACGGATTTTGGTGAAATTCGGTATGGTAGTATGTATTTTGAGCTCTGGATTAATAGGCTACTTTTTATCCCAAAAAAGTACAGTGTTCCCCTGAGATACTGTATACGCGGGCGGAGCCGTGGGCAACAGCTAGGTCTTAAATACGGCCAACAGAATAAAAGCCTAAAAATCAAAAATTCTGTACTTATATACTTACTTGGGATCAATTCTATGTTATTACCTTCATATTGTTTTGTGGATTTGTGCATTATATGATGTTTTATCTATAATAGTAAACAAAATTGAAGTGTTTGTAATTTCAAATTAACAGCTTTGCACTAAATGCATGTTATGATATATTATGAATTATGATTTATCATTATACGGTACCTACACCAAAAAAAAATTGTCTGTCTGTTTGTTCCGGATAGTCTTTGTAACCTATTTTGTCCAGACGTACACTTCCGCGGAGGATAGCGGATGTTATAAGGGCTAATAGCCATATTACACTACACGGTATTCAGGGGTCGGTAGTCAGGGAGGGCGTAGCCAGAGCCCCCTTTCTTTTGTTGCAGAGAAAAGTACTTCAATATGCGGATACTCAGTGCTCTGGAACCAGTGGATTATTTATTTATTATATTTCATTTATATTAAAATTTAATTAAGATTTCCAGGTACAGGAAGCTCCCTAACCGCCTAACTAGTTATTACGCTACTCGATCGTAAGGGCGATTAGGGAGCAAGGCTTGCCGGGACCGGTCCGGTCGTCCTAAATAAGGGCCCTGAGTACCGTGTTGTGTAATAAACATTTAACTTAGGCTACTTTTATCATAGGGTTTCGTTTTCATTAATATTCCGTTGCTGACACCAGCTAGTGTTATAATATTATAAAGGCGAAAAATGTGTTTGTATTTTTGTGTTTTTTCGCATTGAATAGGCTCCGAAACTATTGGACCTATTCTGATAAAATTTGGACACAAGTATAGAGTAGACCACGGGGAAAGTCATTGGCTATCTTTTATCGCGGTAAAATGCATGGTTCCCGCGGGATTTCCTTTTGCGCGTACGATATAGCGGTCAACATCTAGTATTTTAATAAACTCGAATGCACATAATTTTTATGATTCGAAATCATATTATTTTGTTTTTTTTTCTATCCTTGATAAAATTAAAAATAATAACATGCCATTTGCATGTTATAAACTGTAGGTAGAGAGAAATAATTTAATAATAATAAATGATATATTAATTATAAATATTAATAATAATTAATATATTAATATTAATTATTATTTATATAAATTAAATGTTCATCACCTTTAATGTTATATTAACTTTATAACTAAATCAAAATCTTTTCATAACTCGTTCTTAACGTAATGTTGTAATGTCTATTTTAGAGCTGAACACGGTGCCGGCCATAACGGCGCCCGGGCCTCAAGCGTATCCACCAGGAAAAGAACCAGCTAAAATCGTAAGTCCAGCATTATAAAAGAGGTTTTGTACACCGTAAAATATAACAATATTTTATGAATAACTATAATTTTTACTAAAAAACTAGAACACTACGTAAATTTTATAGCCTATGTTACCCGAGCTATTCTACGAATCTAGTGAAACCTCATTAAAATTGGACCAGTAGCTTAGGCGCTACGGTGGAATAAACGTACAATTATTCCACCGTAATAGACTGCCAAAATCATTACCCTTCCTTTTTGCTTCGCCGTGGTCGGGCAAAAATTATATTTGCTCATTAAATTATTGAATTAAATGTTTACTTTCAGGACCTAGCATCAATAGTCTCTCAGAAGCTGTCAATGATACGCAAGGAGCAGGAGCAAAATGAACTTGCCACTAGCACTTTAGGGGTAAGTGATTTATTGAATAATATGTTTAATATTTTTTAAAAGATGATGGGATGTGGGGGTTGCTAAATAAACCTAACCAAGAGCATGTCAGGACATGTCTAAGGAGGGTTCCGTAACTATCTACGCGTAATGGTTTACATTATAAACAAGTAATGTATGAAAACTTGGCTTTATTTAAAAGACTTATTCGACTTTTATTTCCTGAAAAAAAATCACAAAAGTGAAGCTTACATTAAATACTTAAATTAATATGTGTGTTAATTTTAAGGTATAATTTGTAATATAGGCATACGCAGCCTAAAATGAAGGTTCGTTAACTGTGCTTTAAGTTCGGTTGGAGTTCCGGAGCCCTCCCTGCTCCCACTACTGCGACGGCGCTGACCTCCAAACGCCTGGGCCAATTCACGGGCTCGACCGACGCGCAGCTCCTCACACCGAGAGAGCTAGCCGGCGGCGCACACGCGTGGGCTAAAAAGGTGCGACTTTACTTACTTGTATTTATGTGTGTACAAATACGTACGACACACGCGTGAACGTTTTTACTCATAGTGCGTATATGTGTACGCACACTTCTTATATGTACACGCACACTGCGTAAATGTACACGCACACTGTATGCGCACGCACATTGCGTGTATGTGCACTCACGCACTGCGTACACGTATGAAGGGTTTCTACTTTCTAGACATTTTGTTGGTGTATCTAGTTATATTTATTTACTGCCTAGACATACTAGTGTTATTCCAGCGTTCGTGTATGGACACACACTAGTGTAAAGATACTTTTATTGATATCGAACAAAATTTTTGTTTTCAATCAAGTACATTATCAACTTGATATAAATGAATTATGTTAGGTACATATTTTTATAAAATTAATGATAGTACTCATCATAACAAATATGTTTAAAATTATAAACAAAATACCAAGTCTTGCCATAAATTTCTATTGCAAATAACATTTATTACTTTTCTACTTTCACTTACTACTTTTGTAACACACTGTGTGTTAGTTTAATACATAAATATAAAACAATTTAAAATATATAAAGCTTATTCGAATTGGTCTCCATTGGCTGCAATACAGTCCTTTAAACGTTGAGGCCAGTTATCAATAGAAGCACGCACTCTTTCCATGGGAAAATTCTTCACTGCCAATCGTATGGATTGTTTTAGCGACTCCAAATTATTATGGCGTTTAGAGCAAGCCGTACACTTTAAAACTGACCATAAATCATAATCCAGCGGATTAAGATCGGGACTAGACGACGGGCAGTCTTCAGCTTTCGTTTCCAACCAACACTGCGTACACCTTTATGACCCGGCGCCGAGTCTTGCTGGAAGGACCATTCTTGGTTATTGAACATAGTGTTGTTAAGGGGCTTCACTACCATCTCAAGAATGGTATCTTGATACACTTGTGCCGATATTTTGATAACTTTTTCACAAAAGTATGGCTTAGTCACTCCTTCATAGCTAATACCCCACCAAACCATCACTGAAGTCGGATAGCGCCCACGTTGCACTCTGTCGACTAATTGGGAAGCTTCCTTAGAGCTTTGAGTTATGCTCAAAGCTAAGGTATACGGTCATTTTGTTTGTTAAAATGTTGCTCAATTGTAAAAAAAATCTCATCCGTAAACAATTATTTTCCTTTGCGTACCGCTTCAGTAGTTGTTTCGATTTTACCACCCTATTCTTTTTTAAATTATCAGTTAAGAAATGACCAGTACGTCTCTTATAGGCTGCAAGTCCTAAGTCATCTTTTAAAAAACGCGACATGGTTCTAGGTGCTATCTTCATCTCCCGATATAAAATCTTTTGCTTTCGGACAGGATTTCTTCGAATTCTTTCCCTTACTGCTTTGACCGAACTACGAACACTACGTGGACGGCCAGATCTTTTTCTGTTACAAACAGAGGAGGTCTCATTGTACCTGTTAATAGCCCGGTACACAAACATTTTACTAATACAAAGCGTGTGGAGAGTTTTAAAAATTGCATTTGGCTCCATACCTACTTTGTGTAATGCAATCACAGCGATTCGGTTCTCTTTATCACCCCACTCCATTTTAATTTCGCAAAATATTGTACAATGTATTGGCGCCAAAATGAGAAAAATCAATGAACAATCATATAAAAATGACAGATTCCAAATTAAAATGTAATATTTTGTTTATTTTTAATTGTAACAGTATTTATGGCCAGACTAAGTATTTATACGTATTTTACTTAATTAGATAAATTATTATCAATGCACATTTTTTATTACAATATTTTAAAAAAATAGTATAAAATCTAATTTTTCTGAATTAAAATGTTTCTCTAACGATACAATACATTTTTTAGTATTTGTTCGGACAATATTTAAATGTAAAAAATGTATTCGTATTTATTTAAAATCACAACATTTTATAGTTAAATGCTTTCAAAATATAGTACTGTACAGAATCAATTAAAATGTTGATCAGTAGAAAGAAATTGTTTTATACATACAAAAAGATAATATTAATATTGATTCTGTTTAATACTATGACGAAATGCGTTATCACATAAGTTGTCTAGTCTTTGATCATGATTCTTAAAATAAATAATTAAGTATGTGAAAAGAAAGAGATAGGTAAACTCTATACATCTCTTTCTTTAACTACAAGACATGTAACATACAAGTGTGAAAAGTTTTAGCTAAATAAATACATGCACATGATCCATGCAGATGACTTATTTGATAATGCCCAAGCCATAAAACTGAATACATATTAGCGGGCTGTAACTGTCACCAAATCAGACATTATTGATAACTATGCGTGTGTTACTAAACTTTACCAGTAATACTGGTCAGTACGATATAACGTCTTCGGTAGCCGCCATACTGTTATCGCGTTCCAAAACTAGCCAGTGTAAAGTTTATTCACGGCGTTCATTCGACGCCATACTGAAATTGACAGTCGTTCAAGTCGCTGACAATAAATAAAATTGAAAAACGGCGGCACTCCAGTAATGGCCGCATACCAGTGCCCAGTACAATATGGCGACCGGTCGTGACGTCAAATAATACTGGCCAGTGCAGTGGTGTAGTTTAGGAACAACCCCACAGTTACAGCTATAAATCGCTAGTGTAGCTCAGGCTTTAGGCTGTCTCAATTACTTTTCTTTCAGCTGCAAGCGTGTTGGGCTCGTTCTCTATAACACCGACTACAGGCGTCGCCGCGGTCAGAACTTATAATACCTTGTATTATTCCTTCTGACCATTAACTGTGTGATGGTTACAACAACATTATCCGCTTTAGGGTCATCCATATATTACGTCACAGCTCAAGGAGGGGGTCATATCAAACGTGACACATTACATGTAAAAGGGATTCTAAAAACTCGTGAAATAGGGGGGAAGGTTTCAAAAAGTCGAAACTTTGTGTGATGTAATATGTGGACGGCCCCTTAGCTTGTGAACCTTATAAGGTAGCTAATTAGAGCTAAATATTCTCTAAAAATATTATTTAGTCAAATATATTAATTTCCATTTAACGAACCATTTTAAATATTTGATTCTTCTACTTTAATATGACGTTTGTTGCCAACCTTTTTTCAATATTTGACTATGTTCTATGCATACACATTTTTACTATTACCTATATAAATTAAATGTCTGTAATGTCAGTGGTCAGTTCTGACGATCCTAAATTATGTTTCTATTTTATTATGTCTCACAAAAATCGATAAGCCCAAGCGCGCACTGGCGGCCACCGAAATATATGGGATGTGCCGCTGGCCGCCGCTACCTGGCCGCCAGTGCGCGCTTGGGCTACGAGTTCATTTTTAATACCCATCCATGATCTCAAATTTTGAAATCAATTATTGATTCCAAAAACTCCTGTAAAATATTATTATAGTGTTGTTGTTACCATCACATACGAAAATCACTTATGTATGTGTAAATTGTGAACTTATTTAGTTTACTTTTTACATTACATTATTTTTGGAGTTTGTGGTAATTTTAATGCCATCTCTTGGCATAATAATTATCACTATGTTATTTGCATACAAATATTCAGTTTTCCCCAAGTAATTAAAGTGACTGGCTGGATAAATTTAAAGCACATGCTTCAATAATATCCAAGCTATTAAATCTTGTTCGTAAAACAATATGGTTTTATATAAAAAATAGTGAAATATAACATTTATAACAATACAAGACCATATAACAATATGTAGATATTTTAGGGAAATTTCATATTTTTAAAAGTCGCTTACATAATAACTACTGGCCTAGTTGTTCTTGAGATTCTAAAAAAAAAAGCTGCGTGACCACAACAGACAAATCTGTCGCCGCGACAGTTTCTTTTACTTAAATCGTGATGACTTGATGTTTGATAAAAACAATGATAGGAAGACAAAACAGACTTACCTTGTATAAAAGAGATAATGTCGCGGCAACATTTTTGACTCTAGTGGGCGCATAGCCTTACATACATTTTTAAATCCATTCACAATTTCCGCAACCGAATTTAGAACATTTAGGCTGGGACTATATGCTCCGGAATCCGGAACGCCAGTAAAAATTCAGAGCATTGAAAATAGAACTCTGTGCTAATGTAATACAGTTGAAAATGGAGGTTTCGACTATTGAGATAATATACGTTAACATTTGTCTCGACACTCATATGTTCGATTTTCAACTCTATTGTACAAGCGCAAAGTTTTATTTTCAATGGTCAGAATTTTCTACAGCCCTCCGGATTCCGGTGCATATAGTCCCAGCCTTAGCGTCGTTATTTTTTTATTAATTCTAAATTTTAAGTAGGTATATAATTATATTTTTCACTTACACACCTAAATCTTCTAGAAAGACTAGGCCAAAATGGGGAATTCATGAATATTTGTTGCAGCTTTTAAGTGATACGGAGACGAGACAACTACCTTAGACGCCGCCGATTAGGTGTTACTATATCGTGGTAAGTATACAGGTATGGCGCACACGATAAACTTTATCGATAAAAGAACATCGATATTTTTAAAATTTCATTGTGAAAAGCAATTCTGTACGCTCATTTCGACGTTTGAATTTGAATGTGGAATGATTACACTTTTTAATATAGGATCAGCTAGTTCGTGCGGCGCCTGTTGAGGGTGGCATGGGAATGCACCTCCTACAGAAAATGGGTTGGACTCCTGGCCAAGGGTTGGGTAAAGAGGGCACGGGAACCCTCCAGCCCTTACTGCTTGAGGTGAAGTTGGACACCAGAGGACTGCAGGCCAAAGAAGAAGTCCAGGGAAGGCATGGAAAAGGAGTAAGTATTAGGATTTAGGAGTTTTTTTTTAAAGTGAAGAATGGCTGTAAGAAGCTAGTCCGGTGTCTTACCTGCCGGAGGGGAAGACACCTGACATAGGTATTGTATACATTTTATTAGGCACTAGCTTTCGGCCGCGGTTCCGCCCGCACAAATACAGTATCCCACAGAAACATTGTACTTTTTCGGGATAAAAAGTAGCATGTGTCCAGACGTCAAAATATCACCATACCAAATTTTATCTAAATCCGTTCAGTAGTTATTGCGCGAAAGAGTAACAAACATCCATCCATCCAACCATCTATCCTCACAAACTTTCACATTTATAATAGTAGTGGGAGTATGATTTACGTCACCACCCAATTCCTTTACTATTTCCTGTACTTATAACCATAATAATATTGCCAACGTTAAAAAAACAGCCTTCGTTAGTAGGATTATATTTGGGAAATCATAACAAAACTAATCGAAAGAAAGGGGCAAAAAATCATAATTTTTCCATAGAACTTCGCGTCTATAGACAAACATACATAGTCAATAATTGACATTTCAACTTTCAGGGCAAGGTGCAAAGGATAGGACGTCGAGGGCCCGCACCGCTGGTTGCTGGAGGAAAACATCCGGTGTCGCTGCTGGGAGAATACTGTTCGAAACAGAAGCTCGGCCCGCCAGAGTACAATCTGTGCTTCGAGTGTGGACCGGATCATAAGAAGAACTTCTTGTTTAGGGTATGTGGCTTAATATGCTCACACCGCGACGCTACGCTACATTTTTAAGATAGCTATTCGAAATTGAACTTTATTCAGTACACTAAAAGATACACGGTTCAGACATCAGTCATATGCTGTGCACCGCGGTGTTACCTGACAGTCGATCTCCTACTATGAATCTGTTGCATAATATAACAGTATTTTAAAGTAGAACTATCAATGTCATATTGACAGATGTCACAAACAGCCTATCTAGTTAGTTTATTTCAGTTAGCCAAAAGGCTATTTATTAGTGTAGACGTATCTATGTTAGGCATCTCTCATATGTAATACGTATATGTGTTAAGCATCTCCCTCATAAGTACCAATAAAGGAGAATATAACAATTGTTGCTGTATTATTATTATCACCACTCCAAGCGTACGAAGTATCTGTAAAAAACCAAGACGTCGTAGTTCTCAACAGTATAATATTGTGGAATGAATAAAGTTAATTTTGAATAACTATCTTAAAAATGCCCATGTCGCGTATCGTTTCGGTGTGAATTGACCCTTAGTAAGTAGTAGTAAAATGAGAAAGTATCCTACAAGAAAATTGTCAGGTTAAAGCAGGTTGCCTCATCTTTATCGTCTCTAAGCTGTACCTAAGCGCATAATATTATTGCAGGTAAAAACTAGACGTCTCTGTGATTATATCATAGGAAACCTACAGCTTTTGAGTGAGATTCTTTGAAAATTGCGTTTATTCATAATAAAGTATTTTTTAACACAGGCTGTATAATGTATAAAACATAATAGTGTTTCCTAATATTAAAGTATTATCATAGGTAATAATATCTACAGACACTTCACATCACATCAATCTGGCCCCATGGTAAGTACCCAAGAACTTTTGTTACGGGGACCAGACAACGGAAAGTATATTTAATACTTTTATTACTATACATAATATATTTAAGATTTTTATTATATTATAATATAATACTCATCCATGACCCAGGAACATTGAAAACTTTTTTTTCGGCGGAAATCAAACCCGCGATATCCGGCTTGAGCGACGAGGCGCTAACCACACTGTCAAAATCTTGTCTATTGTAATTTCAGCTACCTACATAAAATACTTGGGCTGATATTTAATTATTTACAGGTAAAAGTGGCTGGTGTGGAGTACCAGCCAGCGATGGCAAGTGCAAATAAGAAGCAAGCCAAAGCCGACGCCGCACAACTGGCTCTGCAGAAACTTGGCTTGGCGTGAATTGATTTTGTACTGATAATAAATTATTATAAGTTTGCTGATAATTTTAATACCACCTCTCAGCTCTAAATTAAAAAATGTACAAGTCAATAGATATCTCATGTTTAAGTCTCATACCAAACTCCTCTGAAACAGCTTAACTAGTTCTTATGAAATTTTTGTATATTGATTTTGGCCCAACAAATATACCTACAACTAAGAATTTTATTATTGTGTGACTAGTTAATTAGATTCATGCAATAAAAACAACAAACACAATGAATAAATTTATTTCTATGTAACAATAAATCTAAATAAATAGTGAAAACTATTTCTATAATATCATCCTCGTGTGGTTTTTTATGCTATAATGCCTCTTCTATTTGATTATATTGGCAATAAATTTAGTATTACATTTTTAAATACGACAACCCCCTACAGCCATCACAGATCTATTCCATTTTTTTTTTGTTTCTTACTTATTTATTTTCCTTCTCCTGTTGTTTGATTCTATAGTCTGATAATGCAGCCTTGATAGCGTCTTCAGCAAGCACTGAAATATATTATTATTTATATTACATGTTACAATCAATAAACAAATTATAAATAAAGTAAATTGTAAAAAGTTTTCATAGAGACAAAGCACACCATCAAACTTACTAGAACAATGTAGCTTAACAGGGGGCAGTGATAGTTCCTTTGCAATATCAGTGTTCTTTAGTTTCAAAGCCTCGTCAACAGTTTTTCCCTTCACCCATTCTGTAGCCAAAGAACTTGAAGCGATAGCAGAACCGCATCCAAAGGTTTTGAACTTAGCGTCAATAATTTTTCCGTCTTCGTCGACTTTTATTTGCAATTTCATAACATCACCGCAAGCCGGCGCTCCAACGAGACCCGTACCTACATTTTTGTCTTTCTTGTCCATCGAGCCGACATTACGAGGGTTTTCGTAATGATCTATGACCTACGGAGTAAATAAACAATAATTTGTGAAAAATCAATAACGAAACCTTGACATTTCACGTGAAAACTTACATTTGCGTGGTAAGACGCAGTTTGGATGATCAACGTCGGACGGCTCCTGAGGCAGATGCACCGACATAAATTTGAAAGTAAATACGCCATTTTGAAGAAATCTTAACCCAGAATTATTCGTTTACTAGCATGTGTTCGCGGTGGAAATTATCGTTTAATATTACACGCACTAAATTTCACAGAGTTTGTAATCCAATTCGCAAATCGCAAGTGCTGCTCTTGACGGGCTATACCATTGGCAATATACGTCAAATGTCATCAGTCATTACAGTTGATGACAGTTGGCACTTTTATTTTTAATTTATTTATTGATGGCGTTACGGCTTAAAACAAGTTAAAAAGGCGGGAAATAAAGTTCTCGCTTATGTTTTCAACACCGTATTTCTAAATCGTCAAGGCTAAAGTCTAGTCAAATTACAAATAAATAGACAGTGCAATCAATGAGTCAAGTCAGTCGATTCAGTAAAGTGGTAGAAGCTTCACTGAAAGTTCCTGGGGAGTTTTGGACGGAAACACAAAATAGCACGTTTTCTTAAGTTGTACCACTTTCCCACGCTTGTACACGTTAACGAATATTTAATGGTTAATATTCTACCAATATTACACACTAAGAACCGAAATAACACAAATTTATGGGAGATACAAAAACAACAAGACAGTTGAGAGTTGTGAGTTGACACATGTAGGCAAAATAGCAATAGGGTAGAGAAAAGAAGTACCTTTTCCATACATGAAAAGTGTCCGTAAAAAGCGTTAAATAGGGGTGGCACAACGGTCGCAAGGGGTAAAATTAAAATAGATAATTAAATACGGTTATCCGTAGAAGATGATAATTTGTGTTATTTCGGTTCTTAATGTGTAACATTGGTAGAATATTAACCAATATTAATTCGTTATCGTGCACAAGTGTGGGCAAGCGGTACATCTTCAAAAAAACGTGCTATTTTGTGTTCCTCCAAAACTCCCTAGAAACTTTCAGTAAAGCTTCCACCACTTTACTGAATCGACTGACTTGACTCATTGACTGCACTGACTATCTATTTGGACTTTGACTAGACTTTAGACTTCATGATTTAGGAATACGGTGTTGAAAATTGAAACAAAAATTCTATTATGCGTTCCGTTTGACGTCCGAAGTTCATTATGAGAGTACATCGTTTCCTTTTCCTCACCTGGTCGGTAGATGTCGCTAATTCCGCTACCTTTTCGCGCCAACTTAGCCCCCCTACCATCTTCAATTATGTTAACCGCCCCGAAACAAGCCGCCATTTTCGTCATCGTTGCGTCGTTTTTCAAACCGAGCGCATGGTCGTAACAGAATCTTATAAATATTTGTTATATTATAAGTTCAACTCAAAATTTTTGTCGCAAAATTTTTAACAAATTTCAATTAACTTTCGAGATTGAAGTAGAAAGTAAAATTCAAACGATTTAAAGTTTGTCTTTCGTTACCTTGAACACATTTTAGTATAAATGAGTGATAAGGACGTTAGCACGCCTCTCAAAGGTGATAGTGATAGTTTTTCGGATTGCTCTACGGATCAAGAAGGGCCACCAAGAAAACGCCAAAAACGTACCAGTTCGGGGGAATTAGAAGAAAGGTTTGAAGTATTGGCACAGCAATTGATGAGTCATTTAAACAACATTTTAACGGTGAAATTCACTGCATCTACGGAGGTTCCACAGCTAAATACCCTATTGCCTTTGTCGGAAAACAATAGCATGTCACACGCGTCGGGCTTGTTAGATAGTTATCTACCGATATCCGTTGAACAGTTTTTATGTCCACCAAAGTTAGATGCGAGTAGTATTGTAAACCTAAATGTTTTGGTTAAAGAACCGTCCGTACCAAAAGCGAAACAGACACGTGTCGATAAAATTAAGGATATGCAACGATTTGACTCGCCCGATTGGAATGCGGTTAGATATACCGATATTCAGAAAAAATACGCGGCCTTTCCGGCTTTCACAGAACTAAGGGTTAATGAGGAATTACGACGTTTTGAAGATCCTTTTACGCCATTACGTTGGTTCCAAATGGAACGTAGTTTTGCAGCGTTATCTAATGCATTTTTAGCCCAAAATGAAGCCGTAAATTATGCCTAGCAAAGTCTAATCGATTGGTCTGCCTCTGCAGATGTTCAAATAAATGCTTCTTCTATTTATAATAAGTTAAGTCAATTATTTGGTAATGATTCAGATTATAAGTCGGTGTCACACAATATACTACAAATTATTTGCGGAAAACGAGCCGAGGTGTTAGAACTACGCCGTAGAGATCTAGTTAAAAAATTAAAAGATTAATATATGAGAGAGGATCTAGGTAAAATTCCGCCCTCTTGCGGGTATATGTTTGAACCGGGCCAGCTATCCACGTATTTACAAAAGATTGGTGGAGTAGATAAGTTACAAGAACAATCACTTGCTACTCGCACCTGGCCAAAATCGCCCGAACCTTCGACGTCTACGGGTAACGCAAAATCGTTTCGCGGCCGACCAAATATCAATTATAAATCGAAACAGGCCGATAACAAAGATTCGCAGCGTTTTATTTCCCATAACTCGTCCGCTAAAAAAGGGGGACAGGAAGAAAATATAAAGCCAAGGGTAGAAGAGCGGGATTTAACAATAAATGACTCTGCAAAATTTTTAGGTGACTGTGTGAGACACTTTCGAGATATTTAGACTCTTATCAATCCTCCCAAATCAATATTACAGTTAATAACGGGTCTCAGAATACCATTCAACAAAACGCCACCATTAGTTCTCCCAACACTAAATGTTTTAGCAAAATATCAAACTCCACATTCTCAGTTAATGTCAACAGAAATTCAAAATTTGATTCAATTAAAAGTTTTAGAGCTGGCTCCACTGATACCTTTGTTTATATCTCCCCTATTTATAATTACAAAATCCAACGGAAAAAATCGAATAATTTTGAATCTCAAGGCATTAAATCGGTATATGCAACCGAAGCATTTCAATCTGTTTTACCATCACCGAGTGCCCAATTTTCTACAACGCGGGGATTGGATGGTGAAATTGGACCTAAGTCAGGCCTACTTCCATCTTCCTGTAAAGAACCAACACAGAAGGTTTCTCCGAATCAGTTATCAAGGCTGACTGCTCCAGATGACGTACCTGCCATTTGGCCTGGCAGCGGCACCGGGGATTTTTGCCCCTGTAACAAACTGGACGGCAGACATACTTCGCAAAAAAGGTCTAAGGTTAGTAGTCTATCTAGACGATTATCTGATAGTACATCAGGACAAAACTATACTCGCAGTGCAGGTAAGCCTTGCAATACAGTTTTTGACCAGTTTAGGTTGGTCGATCAATATGGAGAAATCGGAAACAACACCAACGAGGTTAATCGATTTTCTGGGAGTGGTGTGGGACACCAAATGCAACACGAAGTCCCTACCCACCGACAAAATAGAACGTGTCAGCCAAATATTGCGAGTACGACTCGCAGCTGGCCGTTGGAACCTAAAACAAACACAACGCTTATTAGGCCATCTCAATTTTGCAGCCTTCATCACCCACCGGGGAAGGCTGCATTGCCGGTTACTACAGCGACACAACAACAAACTCAGGAAGTATCCACGATCGCAAAATCGATATCCAGAAGAGGTACGTACAGAACTGCGCTGGTGGCTGAAGAATATTAGTCAGTAGTCAGCTATTCATCTCCAAAGAATATCCACGAACCACGTCATCACCGACGCGTCGGACATTCAATGGGGGGCGCCAAGTAAACAACGACACGATAAAGGGAAAACGGGAACATCAGCAGACGGCATGGCATTGCAATCTGAAGGAAATGTATGCAGTAATAGCAGTTATATCCGCGAAAGCAATGGAGCTGCAGAATTCGACAGTGATCCTTCAGAGCGACAACAAAACGGTCGTGTCATATATAAAAAACGAAGGAGGAACACGATTGTGGGATAAGCAAAATAACAACACAAGAGCATCCATTCTATGTCCGAGCTCGACTGACTTTTTGCGAAGTGTCAACATTTATTTATTTTTAATTTTAAGTTTACATTATGTTATAATTTGTACAGGTAAATAAATAAAGGTTTCATTATTACAAATATAGGTAAGTAAGTATTTATTTTACAGGTTTTTACGCCACAATACCCCCCTACCGAGATCGTTTCACGATCGATAGTGATTTTAAATTCAAATAGTAATTTGATGGTAATAGTGCTTTGGAAATCTAACGGTTCTACCACTACGGGTTTTCTCCACAGGTGCTTCGGCCTCGGTAGGGTTCACAGGAGAACTAGAAATATTAGAAGATGGTGGACAAGATAACAATTGTGATTTTTCAGTGTTATTATGTGCCATATAAGCTGGTTTTAACCTATCAATGGTCACAGTGATTTCTTTTCCCTGCACATTTATTACAAATGTCTTTTTATTTCTTTTTAGGACTTTATAGGGACCTGTATATGGAGTTTCAAGGGCTTTTTTTACTGGGCCCCGACGGAGGAAGACATAATCTGACATAAATAGATTTTTGGGTATGTAAAACGTTTTATCATTGTGACATGACGCAGGAGTGGGGGACAAATTGGACATATGTTTTCGGATACGATCGACTAAGTCAGCTGGATCAACAGTGAGGTAAGTAGTAGTTGGTTCGAAAAATTCACCTGGTAATTTTAGAGGTTCTCCGTATACGAGTTCCGCAGCATAAGCTTTTATATCTTATTTCCAGGCGCGTCATAACCCTAGGAGAACAAGTGGAAGTACCTCTGTCCATTGGGAATTTTTATGATATGCGATAGCAGCTTTCAGCTGGCGGTGTAGCCTTTCGACTAGACCATTACCTTGAGGGTGATATGCTGTAGTAGGGCAAAGTTTGGCACCGATGAGAGTGCATAAGTTCTGAAAGAGTTGTGAAAGGAATTGCTGCCCTCTGTCTGTGGTGATAATGTGGGGGCAGCTGAAACATGCGACCCAGCCTTTTAGGAATGTACTTGCACAGGTCTCGGCAGTAATATCTGCCATGGGGAAAACCTCAGGCCAACGCGTAAGCCGGTCGACAATTGTGAGGCAATACCTAAAACCTGCTGAATAAGGTAAAGGGCCAATTATATCCATGTGGATATGTGAGAAACGGTAGGAAGGAGTTTGGAATTTTGAAAAGGGAGAAATGGTATGACGATTAATTTTGCTAAGCTGGCATTCTGTGCATTGCTTAGTCCAGTCTCTACAGTTTTTTCTCACGCCTGGCCAACCAAATCTGTCAGATACGAGTTGCGCTGTAGCCTTCGCGCCAGGGTGACTTAATCTGTGTAGGCTGTCGAAAATTTGCCTTCTGTAAGCTGGCGTTATATATGGTCTAAGTGAACCCGTAGAATGATCGCAGTATAGGTTTGTATTTGGGTCTTTGACGAGCTTCAGTGCGGTTCCATGCGTTATGAGTTTCTGTAATTCTGCGTCATCTCTTTGATCACGAGCAAGCTCTTCATAATCGAATGTCTGCAGGATCTCATCAATTCTGGATAACGCGTCAGCAACGACGTTCTCCTGTCCAGCTACATATCGAATATCTTATGTGAATTGAGATATGTAGTCTAGATAGCGGAATTGACGCGGGGAACATTTATCTCTGTTTGTGCTGAAAGCAAATGTAATTGGTTTATGGTCTGTGTAGACAGAAAAGGTTCTGGCTTATTAGAGCATATAGCGGAAGTAGCGAATTCCTTCATAGATTGTTAGAAGTTCTCTGTCATATGGGCTATATTTCTATTGAGATGGAGATAGCTTTTTGGAGAGGAAATCAAATATGGTGGAGGTGTCCAAATATCACCTTTTCTCTGTTGCAGTACTGAGCCTATGGCATCGTTGGATGCGTCAGTAAAGAGTGCTAGCTCTGCTTGAGTGTCAGGGTGAGCAAGTAAAGTAGCTTCAGTGAGAGCATTTTTGCAATCATCAAAAGCTTTTAATCTTGTAGCGTCCATATCTACTGGCTTTGATCCTTTTAGGTTTCTGGTTAGAGCTTCGTGTAAAGGTTTTTGAGTTTTTGCAGCGTGTGGAATGAATCGTCTATAGAAATTAAGCATTCCAAGGAAACGTCTGAGTTCACTAGCTGTTTTTGGAATAGGATAGTTCTGAACGGCTTTAACCTTTTCTTCCAGAGGAGTGATTCCATTAGGTGTTACGTGGTATCCAAGAAAAGTAATGTTTTTAATGCCAAAGACACTCTTAGATTAATTGATGAGTATTCCATAATGCTTTAGTCGTTGAAATAGAGTTTCCAGATGCTGCAGGTGTTCTTCCGGGGATTTAGAAAAGATAAGTATATCATCCAAATATCCGTAAGTGAAGTCTAGGCCTTGAAGAACTTCATCAATTAATTTTTGGAAAGTTTGTGCAGCGTTCCTTAGGCCAAATGTCATGAATGGGAACTCATACAGTCCGAATGGGGTAATTATTGTAGTCTTAGTTATATCAGCACTGTCCACAGGTATCTGGTTATATGCCTTTATGAGATCGATTTTAGAGTATATTTGTGTTCCAGCGAGTTGATGAGAAAAATCTTGTAATTGGCGAATGGGGTATCTGTCCGGGATGGTTCTGGCGTTTAAGACTCTGTAATCGCCACATGGTCGCCAACCGTCATCTTTTTTACGAGCGAGATGCAGTGGCGACGACCACGAACTTTCTGAACGACGAGCTGTGCCATTTGCGAGCATTTCATCAAATTCTTTCTTTGCTATGAGCAATCTATCAGGAGCTAGTCTGCGGGCGCGAGCAGAAACTGGTCCTGGAGTGGTTCTGATATAGTGTTTGGTGTTGTGCTTGGTTTCAGTTGGAGCGCCGGCTGGTTTAGTTATCTCTGGAAATTTACGTAACAGCTCACGGTATACTGTTGTTCCACTTATTGATTTGATGACTTCGGTTTTGTCAGGCATTTGGTCAGAATGAGGGGTACTGATGGAGAGTTTAGTAAAATCGTCGATAAGGCGATGATTTCTGCAGTCAACTAATAAGTGAAAGTAGCTTAGAAAGTCAACTCCAATGATGGGCCTTGATACATCTGCGACAACAAATCTCCATGTGAAGTCTCGTCGAAGTCCCAGGATCAGATGAAGTGTGATGAACCCGTATGTGTTGATAACTGTGTTGTTGGCTGCGTACAGTTGAAATTCAGTTTTGCTTAATGGACCTCTTGTCAAAGATTTCGGGAGAACGCAAAGGTCAGCTCCGGTATCAACAAGGAACTTAATCTTTGTATTCTTTTCTGTGACGAAGAGGCGGCCATTACATGTAAGGCAGTCGTTTGCCGCCACTAATGGCTGCCTTGGAAGTTTCCCGCCTGAAAATTGCACGGTTTGGTACATTTCTCTGCTCGGTTTTTGAATCTACGGTGGTACCAACAAATACCGCTCGTGTCACGGGATTTAGATCGAGAACGGGAGCGTGAGTTAAGCGACGGCGGAATACTGGCCTACTTCTTTCCATCTTGAGGTTGCGTATTTCCTCTGAAAGTTGGGCGATTTGAAGTGCCATGGCTTCCATTGCACCAACCGGCTGTTGTGGTGAAAAGCGAGAAGGTGTACTGGAGCTCGGTTGTACATCTGGTTGTTTTATTTCGGCTACGATATTAGCGGATGGTGCGGTTATAGCGTGTATTTCATCGGCCAACGTTGCAAGTTTTTCTACATTTAAGTCTTGGTGAGATGCTATGATGGGTTGCAACTCCTTCGGTAGCCTACTTGCTCAAATAGTGCACACGAAAGTTACGGGTACTTGAAGGCCAGCAAGATTTATTAGATGGCGTAAATATTGTGAGAGTTTTCTGTTTTCCATTTCTTCTAGTTCAAGTAACTGTCTCACCTTTTGCTCTCTGGTTGCAGATAGACGGCGGATGACTTCTCTTCTAAGAGTTTCATACATGTCCTTCTCAGGTGGATTTGTTATTAGGTCAGCTATTTCCAAAGCGTATTGATGTTCTAGTTGCGCGATGGCAAAATAAAATTTTGTGCGGTCACTTTTTACGCCGGATAGAATAAATTGGCCATCTAATTGTGAAAACCACAGCGCTGGACTATTTGGGTAGAAGGGTGGTACCTTTACACCAACACGAAACAGTTCCGGAAAATTTTCAGTTGCTTCCTTATGCGCCATACCCGTAGCGGTACTTGAGGTTCCAGGAACATCGCCGATGTTTTGCTCTGCGTTCGATTTTGAATCTTGAGACATCGTAATCGACTAATCACTGTACACGATAAGGTTGCTTGTTCTTTGTCGAGGGTCACCAATGTTCCATGGGCTTCGGCCTGACCGAGCACACCATTTCGCTCGGTCGGAGATCTCCCTTTGGGGCTTCCACTCTTCCCACACGATCATGTCAACTGCTAAATCTGTCTCAACAGCTGCTGAGCTTGGTAGACAAACTCAATATTGTACTTCTCCCTCACCATCTACCCGGTCTGTTCAACACCGAAGACCTATCACGAAATCGCGCCGCTGCCGAATGGCACCTCACAGACAAGGCAACGTCCAGACTGTTCAGTATGTGGGGAAAACCAGATCTAGACCGGTTTGCGTCACAGACAGCACACGTCGTAGCAGACTATGTATCGCTAGACTTGTCAGACTCGAACGCTTACTTTCACGACGCATTCAGCAGATCCTGGAATTATCGACTAGCGTGGCTGTTCCCGTCGCCCAGCCTGATACCCAGGGTTCTGGATCATCTGAATTCCGCCTCAGGTCAGTACATCCTTGTAGCACCCAGGTGGAAGAAGCCATTTTGGAGACCAGATCTAAAGAATCGCGCTCTGAAACGTCCTGTGAAACTCAGACACTTGAAGGAGTCGCTGGTGGACACAGCGACAATGTTACCGCCAGCACAAGTCAGCAAGTTACACCTGGAAGCCTGGCTCATTTCGGGTGGGATGCTCTGACAAATACATGACGCCGCAGGAGAAGAAATTATTGTCATCATGATGGGTGGATCATGGATGGATCAATCCGACCCATCCATCATCAGGATGGATGGGTCGGATTTTGTCAAGAAAATAGCTTTAATTTTTGTCAACGTTTTTATCAATTTTGTATTGCCATAAATACAAGCCACCAGGAGATAACAAACAGTCTCTCATAATGGACTTCGGACGTCAACCGGAACGCATAATATAAAAAATTTACCTTCAAATAAAATTTCTTTTATGCTTCCAAAGACGTCCGAAATCCCAGTAATGTCTTCCTGGTGCAGTTCCCATTATGAGCCAAACAATGACGAAAATGGCGGCTTGTTTCGGGGCGGTTAACATAATTGCAGATGGTAGGGGGGCTAAGTTGGCGCGAAAAGGTAGCGGAAGTAGCGACATCTAGCGACCAGGCGAGGAAAAGGAAACAATGTACTCTCATAATGGACTTCGGACGTCTTTGGAAGCATAATAGAAATTTTATTTGAAGGTAAAATTTTTATATTATCCGCCTTTTTAACTTGACACTGGCAAATGGTTTAAGCCGACGTCATATATTTAAATTTTAAAAAAAACCGTGAAAATTTCAAATTTACAATTTTCTGTAGAGTTTTGCCGGGGAGTTCAATGAGTGATGTTGTGGAATTTGTAAAACTTCATAAATTTGTGTTATTTCGGTTCTTAATTTGTAATATTGGTAGAATATTAACCATTAAATATTCGTTATCGTACACAAGTGTGGGCAAGTAGTACAACTTCTAAAAACGTGCTAGTGTGTGTTTCCCGCCAAAACTCCCTATGACCTTACAGTAAAGCTTCTACCACTTTCGACAATCGATCACACAATCGACTGACATGACTCATAGACTGTATTGACTATATATTTGGACTTTGACTAGACTTTAGACTTGACGATATAGGAATACGGTGTTGAAAATTGAAATGAAAGTTCTATTTCCCGCCTTTTTAACTTGAAACTGGCAAATGGTTATAGGCCGATGCCATATATAAATAAAATAAAAAAATTAAATAAATTTTCAGTAGAATCAGTAGTACCTAGTACTATAACATCTATGGTAGTACATAACATCTATGATGACAATAGGATTCCGTACGTTTTCGAAGTTGGTTGTGCCGGCTTTTGGAAATTTAATTTGTCTAGGGCGTGTACAATTATCTACAATGTAAGTTCAAGAAAATACGTTAGATATTTTTAAATGCTAATACATTAATAAATTTTGGGTGATGCAACATATTTGTATGATGCAAGAGACTTACCGCCTACTAGCCGGTCGGCTAGTCACTGATGCTGATGTCATTGTCAAAGATTGTAAATAAATAAATTTATTTGCTCCAAATATTGCAGAAAAATGGCAGAGAATCCAGATTACAAGAGTGCTACTAGTATACATGAATTTACGGTCAAGAACATCAAAGGCGAAGATGTGAAGCTGGACGCATACAAAGGTCATGTTTGTATTATTGTGAATGTCGCGTCCCAGTGCGGCCTCACAGCAAACAACTATAAACAACTCAATGAATTGCACGACCAGTATGCTGAAAGTAAAGGTACATGAAATAAAAAATAACTTCATAATACTATGATTCTATCTTTGAAGTGAATTTGTGTTGGTAGGTATTCAAGACATTCTATTCCTTTAAATTGTAGGTCTTCGTATATTAGCCTTCCCCTGTAACCAATTTGCTGGCCAGGAACCGGGAAAATCCGAGGACATTGTTTGCTTTGCCAGTGAGAGGAAGGTCAAATTCGACATGTTTGAGAAAATCGATGTTAATGGTGACTCAGCACATCCGCTGTGGAAATTCTTAAAGGTAAAACAACATTGATAATTATCTCTAACTGCAGAAAGTAATAATGTATCTAAAATCTTAGATTGACTTCAATCTTCGATTCTCAAATAAAAATAGATTGTATATTATATAATATATCCTATCATCATTGAAGTGTATTGTAATCTTGATCTCAGATAGCTAAAATGAGATTTAGATTTGTTATTAATTTCGGATGTTAATGTGTACAATCAGGTAATCTAATTCATAATCATGTTGACTGTTATTATGTTCATAATACGACATCAAACAGTATTGTGACTGCACGGCATCATTATAATACAAATAAAGTATGAGACACTATCTGCTTATGAATTATATTCCCTGATAGTACAGACTACAAGGTCACCTAGTTATTTAGATTATAATGATATCATGAATATTGATTATTATCTATTGTTTGATATCACAATTCATTGACTTTTCAACTGTCAGAAATTACTCTTGAATATTTCAGCTATATTGATTATTTTATTGGTGGCTTCTGTGAAAAAGTCATTATTTCAAATTGGTATTCAATGGTTATATTATGTTTGAAAATTCTTTTGAATTTTTTAGTTATATTGATTAGTTAATTGGTGGTATTAAAATCACTTCAAATCGCTATGTGACAGTATTTCAAGGTTTAAAAACTATTAAGTACTATCTAATGGTAATTTCTTTTCAGCACAAGCAAGGTGGCACTTTGGGAAGCTTTATAAAGTGGAACTTCACCAAGTTTATCATCGATAAAGATGGAGTACCCGTGGAGAGGCATGGTCCAAATACTGATCCCCTGAACCTAGTTAAGTCTCTTGAGAAATACTGGTAGAGAAGAGTGTAATTATTGTCTTTATTCTATATAATCTATATTTTAATCACTTTGAGTGTCAACAAATCAAAGTTATTTATTTTAAAATACAGTGTAAACTCCATGTAACGTCACTCTATTTAACGACAAACTCCCTTAAGCGTCAAAATCAATTGGCTTTGGTTGGTTTAGCTTGTCTTTCATACCATGTTTCACTCTACATAGCATTACACCCACTGTCAATAACAACAACAATTGAGTAATAAAAAGTACCTTTTAAGTTGCTAAAATTAGTAAAAACTGCGCAGCTGTGTACAATCTATTGTCGCTTTATTATCCTAGCCCGCAATAAACTCGACTGTCTGCATCATGCATACCGAACATTCTAAGAAATTCGTTCTTTTGTTTACAAATTGGGATTGCTTGTACGTGTACACTGTTGTTGACCATGACTCATAAGTAGGAGTCATGGATTATCTATACCTTATCATATTCTTAGTTGCTCACAAACTTTCGAACTGTGAACATGGCTAATAAAAGAAAATCACTGTGTATTGACGAAAAAGTTTCACTGATACGCGCAATAGAAACGGGAGAGAAGATAAGTGATGTTGGCAAACGCTTTGGATTTAGTCGCTCTACTGTGTCCACAATATGGAAAAACAAAGAAAAAATCCTCCACGCTGAGGGCGAGGGAAAATCTTCCAAAAAATTAAAGAAACCTTTATACGAAGATTTGGATCAAGCTGTACTATCATGGTTTCACCGACAGCGCCAGAATAATATGCCTATCTCGGGGCCGCTCGTGAAAGCTAAGGCGGAGAATTTTGCTGAAGAACTTGGTTTAACTTCTTTCAAAGCATCAGAAGGATGGCTCGGAAAATTCAAGCAGCGTCATCATATCAACTATGGTAAAGTAAGTGGGGAAGCACGAAGTGTTGATACAAATGTGACTCATGATTGGATTAACAGTGTGGTCAAAATTCATAGAAAAATACGCCCCAAGTGACATTTTCAATGCTGATGAAGCAGAAATTTTCTATAAGTTGACTCCAGATAAAACTCTGAAATTTAAAGGGGAACAGTGTGTGGGAGGAAAGCTTTCCAAGGAACGTATAACGGTGCTTGTGGCTGCTAATATGGATGGCACAGAAAAAAAAAAGCTAATGATAATAGGCAAATCGAAAAATCCGCGTTGTTTTAAGAACATTAAAAAATTGCCAGTGACGTATAAAGCTAATAAATCAGCTTGGATGACCAGTCAACTTTTTGAAGAAGAAGTGCGAAAGTGGGATGCAGAATTAAAGGGACGAAAAATTTTACTTCTTGTTGACAACTGCCCTGCCCACCCATTTATATCAAACCTTCAAAACATAGAGTTGGCATTTCTTCTTCCAAATACGACTAGTGTCTTACAGCCAATGGACCAGAGTGTGATTAAAAGCCTCAAGGGTCACTACAGAAGGAAATTATTGATGGAGCTAGTCGAATCTGAGGGTAAAACTTCTGTTAATATGCTGCATGCAGTAAATTTTTTATCTAAAGCCTGGGAAGAAGTGACACCCATGACTATACAGCACTCTTTTCGACATGCTGGACTTTGTACCAACTCTACGAGTGATGAGGTGGAAACAGAACCTGAGTTTGAAAGCGACGACGACCTTCCATTAACTGAGTGGATTCAACAGTTCAACATGGCAGGAAATACGGTAAATCTTCAAACCTACATCGATGTAGATGACTGCCTGCTTACAACGGCTTCACTCACAGACGAAGAAATTTTGGATTCAGTGAGAAAAACTGAGGATCAAGAACAAGGCGATGAAGAAGATGAGACGGATGAGCCTGAGCCTCCGCCGAGCATTAAAGAAGCTCTGGAAGCAGCTAAATTATTGGAAAAATACTTCCTTTATAACCAAGATGCCCCAATATTGCTAGATATAAATAAAATAAGTAAAAAAATACAACAAAATTACTGGTACAGCAAAAGACGCCAGACAAAAATAACAGACTATACGCAAAAGCGTTCAAATAACATTCTTTTTATGCACATAAATAAACTTTTTCTTTTTCTAATTCTGATGTTTCTTCTCTCCATTTAACGACAACTCTCTATAACGCCATAAAATGCACAGTCCCTTCGGTGTCGTTATATAGAGTTTATACTGTATTTGTTTTATAAAAGATAAAGAAATGCATTTACATAATTTGTATACAAATGTGTTATTGTTTCTAAAATTATGTAAACACTTGCTTGTAGTTTCGCAGTGTAGCGGCCAAGTCGCATGGACGCATATAATTAGAGCCTTAGCCTCTAGAGCATGCCAAACAAAATATATACATATATACACTCGAAAAACATAACCCCCTGGTGCAGTCGGGTAAAAAGTCCTTTAAACATACAGTGAAATCCGATTATTACGACATTGAAGGGACCTATAAATTGCGTTCGTAATAGCCAATATCTGTTATAACAGATGGTAAAATGTTCATATTTTAACATGACGGAACTAGTGACGCTGACGTAATAAGTGATGTCGTTATAAAAGGTTGTCATTGTAGTATCTAATTTCATACTGAGACAACAAATAGTATCTTCCGCTATCGCTTGCATTTGCATTTGTATGGCTTTATTTACTTTAGTGGTAACAGGTTTTCTTATTTCATAATCTTACTGCAATTTTAGGGATAAGGGAATATAACGGTGTAATGATGTAAAATATATTAAATTGTATTGGAAATGCACTGTACTACACTTACCTTGGGCACTATAAATAATGTTATATTTGCATTGTTTATTTTACACTGTTGCATAATAAAGTGGTTGTTTAGCAGTTTTGTTTTAATTAATTATTAAAATTTATTAAAACCATAAGTACATTTTTAAGCTATTGCATAGCTTCTATCGCGGGCCTTGAGCGCGGGGACCGAATCCAGAAATTCCGTAACGAAAAAACCTCACGCTCCCCACTTCGTCTAACGTCGTTTCAGTTCGGCAGTCTTCGACACGGCGTTGTGTGCGTGCGATTAGACGTATTGTACGACTCTACGAAACTCGCACGAATCGAGACGAGCTGCTCCGAAATCGGTTATCATAAACCTATAGTTTCAATGATAAATATTCCTGAATAACCAACAGCTACTGTAAGATAATAAAACCCACATGTATTGTAAAATAATAAAAATATTTTAAACAATATTAACTTTTTATTTATTTAATAAAAGAAAAATTTGTTTTCTTATCGGTCACCACGCTCAAAAAGTGTAACTTGAATTAATATCAAAGAAAAAGAAATACTGCATAAATAAAATAAATAAATAATTATAATTGCATAAGTTGATACAAAATGCTATGCAATAGCTTTACCGCGGCAGTCCCCGAGTGCCACACGTCTTTTTTTCTCTTGCTTTATTTCTCAATGAAGTGAAACCATAACCATAAACAAATAACATTTTAGATTTTACATGTCCTCCCGCCTGCGCAGTCTTGCGCATAGATGGTGTCGAGCGCAAGTAAAATGCCACCTTTGTGAACAGCTTGGCAAAAAAGAGTATGATGCGATGACAGCAGGAACTAAAAATATTTTCAGACTATGATTTTATATCCATAATAGAATTGGAAATTGACTTATCTGTGACAAATTCTAGTGTGCGTGCCAGCTACTCAACTGTTGCCAAATTTAATGGGAAAAATATACTATCTTATGTTGTGGTCTAATAAAGAAGAAGAGCTCCGTGGCCTAGTGGGTAGACCATTTGATTCACACTCGAGAGAGTGCAGGTTCGGATCCCAGGTTGTGGCCTGTACTAATGACTTGACGATGATGACTTTTTCAGCTCTCAAGTACGTTACGGACACTTAACGGTGAAGCAAAACATCGTGAGGAAACCCGCACATGGTTGGCCCCAGACATATTGACCAGTCATTCCTTTGGCCTAGGCTGATTGTGTAGTGAGAATGCCGTATGTGCTTTGGGCAACCATACGACATTTAAAACCGACTGTCCCAGGCACTACAGCACTTCAAGAGTGGTTACTTCGCTCAGAGAATACTGTATAAATCATCCATTATCCGATGAAAAGGTCTATTAAGTTATTGATTATAAATGTATCTTAGAAAATACTTAACTAGCTTTTGCCCGCGGTTCCGTCCGCGTTAATATAGTATCCCACAGGAGCACTGTACTGTAGAGGGTATAATAATTAATATGTGAAAGTCAAAATTACATATTATACCCCCTTACTAATAAAAATATTTACACAATGGATTAGCTAGGTATATAATGTTTTGTCCTACTTTGATACATTGGAAAAATCGCTTGACAGACAAGGACAAAACATTGTAGGTATAGCTTATCCATTGTGTAAAAATTTATATTAGTAAGGGGTTATATGAATATAACCCCCTTACTAATATAAATATTAGTATAATAGAAGGATAGTAAGATTAACAATTTAAAGTGAAGGCATCAATTTATTTATTTAATCTGAGGTATCAATATAATCTTACGGGCTCTTTCTTTTGTAAAATGGTTGGTAGGTAGGTATGTATATGTTGCTGCGAATTCTCATTCTGCTTACAATTTAACCCATTATTTTTCGTTAGATTATAATATATAAATCAAATAATCTTTCGACATTTTTACAATCTCGCTAGTTAGGTATATTACAATCTAAAATTTTTACAATTTTACGTTGACAATTTACATACACAAATGATTAGGCCTAATTTTTATTATTTTTTATTTACATTTCTTATTTACAAATTATTGTTAAAAAATCATATTAGGTAGGTATAAGGTAACTAATAATCAACATTTTAAAGTTAGACGACCTATACGAGATTTACACGGTCGCTTGACAAATCGCCTTGTCATTTTTGTTAGAAAATGCGACCGCTAGATTGGCCATTTAGGCTGGGACTATAATCTATATGGTCCGGAATCCGGAAGGCCGAAGAAATTCAGAGCGCAATATATAGAACTCTGTGCTAATACAATAGAGTTGAAAATCGAAGTGTCAAGCTGTCATACATTTGACTCGACAATTGTGTGTTCGATTTTCAGCTCTATTGTATTAACGCAGAGTTCTATTTTCAGTGCTGGGACTATAGTACTTGAATCTTTCCGGCCGGAGAAAATTCCGTTTTTCAGCATGCCATCGACTAAACGCGTCCAGGTTGAGTCCGGAGAACTCGTAGCGAGTAGCGCGTGTTTCGTTCGACAGTGTCACCAACTCTGTGTGACTTACAAAAACCTCCAAAATCACTACAATTATTACTTACTTGAAAATCCCCCTAAATTAAATCTGATGAAATAAAAATAATAATAATGATAAGTAATAAAAATTATTATTTTGTATTCAACTTGTATTTATATTTGCAAAAACATAATTAAATATTGGATGTGAAAAATTACATAGGTACTGAATACTAAATTGGCAAAATAATGTTGACAAAAAAAAACCAAATCCGGCGACTAAATACATAATATCAATTTTGATTAACTGAATAATTCAAAACCGGCAGCGAGATATTATTTTGACGAACCATTATCCATCTTGGCAACAACTTTAAAGGTACCTTGAAATACCTTTAAGTTGGAAGTGGATAACTTTTTGTAATGAATCGAGTCTTTTGAGGAGCCCATATCAATTTAACGTAAAATAAAATACTCGTATGTTCGCCATTTTGAAATTTTAAGATTGATTTTAAAATTCAGCGCCCCCTGAAACTTGAAAATAAACCTAGCCGCTATTTTTGAATTTCAAAATGAAAGGCTTTTTTGTGATCAGCACCCCCAGAAATCTTTAAAAGGTTTATGGGGGTTTAGGGCCATATTAATTTTAATTGAAAAAATTAGCCCTTGGTAATTTTAAATAGATGTCATTTTCAGATTCAGCACCCCTAAAATCTTGAAGACGACACGAATATCAATTTTGCAAAATAATAAATATCCGCCATCTTGTAAATTCAAAATTGATATCTTTTTGTATTTCCAAGTACTTTAATTGTGGTATTTTGTAATAATGGTATGCTTATTTCCATAGCCGGGCACCGTTAATCAAATAGTTTACTTCGTTAATCGTTAATCCGCTATAAAAAAAGTTAGCTTCGTTAAACGTTAAAGCGTTACATTTCGGAAGAATTAACGCAAGTTCACGTTAATCGTTAAAAATATGTGTAAAATTGCATCTTTATATCGTTGTGTTAGTGAACTTATAAAACCTGTTCGTTTAGGTTCTAATTCCTTCATCAATTATCAACACGCAAATGATCACTGACAGTAATTTATAATAACAACAAACAAACAAACAAAACACTCGTCACTCTAAGCACTGGCGCTAAGTAATGAATGATCAAACGAAACAAATCTCTTCGCAATTTTCTTTCTCACTCGCACGCGCCGAAAAAATATATCTAGTTTTGTTTTTGTTTCACTCGCTGCCACGCGCCGCCCGGCACTTGTCGGTGCCGTGCGGTAACTATTAGGCATGGGATTAACGATTAACGGACTTCTGCATATTAACGGAAGTTAACGTGTCCGTTAATATTTTTAAAAGTTAATCCGTTAATCAAAATGTTAACTTCGTTAATTAACAATTAACGGCTTAACGAGTTAATGCCCAGCTATGCATATTTCGTATTTTTCCCCATAAATTTAAGGAAAAAACCGCTTAGTTGGCAACACTGTCGTCTGGAAAGAACGTATTCCATTGTTATGTAGCAGCATTGTTAGGCTCCGCCCCTTGTGTCGAATAAAATTGGACCGGGTACCTGGCGAGAATCAGAATATGTGCTGGTTGCTTCCGGGTAAATTTCCGACCCGGACCCGGAAAAATTCATATAATTGCTTGATATATTGATTGATACCGGAGCCGTTTTCTCCCCGGAGCTGCGAAACTCCGGCGCCATATAGTCTCAGCCTCATCTCTGAAACGGCTGGACTGATTTTGACGCTTTCTCTGCCAGATACCTGATACTCCTAGTGAAAGTCCCGTTAAAATCAGTCTTTCGAATTATTATTTATTCATTATCAATTAACCGTTTTTGCTTTAGAGATTTGATAATTATTTTTAAGTTACAATTAGTTTTTTTTAATCGACGTAACTTTTCACGCAAGGTTTTAATTATTCTACTATGTTTTACTTGCAAAATAGTTTTCTTGTGAAGCTCCTTTTTGAGCTTCATATTTCTCGGTGAATCAACAATATAATCATCAATGTCGGGAAAATCAACTGATAGTGGAGTTTCATTACCAGTAGTTAGAATGGTTCCTTTCACAACTGAAGGTGATGTGCTAGGTTCAGCAGTTTTATAATTATCAACTGGAGCTGATGTGCTTGAAACTGCAGTCACCATAATGTTGTCAGAAATGTTGTCCGGTAGTGTTGATGATAAAAACAACGCTTTCTGTGGTATAGCTCCATTACACAATCTTATTAAACCACCTTTTGTAAAGTACAAGTCACTCTCATTGAAATGAACGGAACATATAACACTGCTTTTTCCTGGTTTCCACCAACTTTCTTCTCGACTGAGTCGTACTATAGCAGTCCAACGGTGACATATAATAGGATCAGCAGGAAATCTGTAGGTACCAAGCAAACATAATCATAAGTAAGTATACAATGTATTGCAGTTTAAATGTCTCGCTAAAACTCGCGAACGGCTGGAATCAATGTGGCTAATTAATAGTCTTGAAATAATTGTGGAAGTTCAGGAATAAGGTTAAAACGGTGAAATTTGATAAAATGTGAGAAAAATTCTAAAACTGATAATTCAACTTTCCCATAAACAAATGGTCATGAATTAGTCATGAGTCATGATTCATGAACCTGAGTATAAACTCTTCTAAACCGTCTAAAGTGCCCCTTTAAAGCCAATATATAATATAGCTATTCAACAAATTAAACAATAATAATTTTTATTAAGGAACACGTTCAGCGATAATTTTATTTACCTACTGTTATTTATTTGTTTTGATTAAAGATTAATAGGATTGGTCTCGCTGGGCGCACGACTAGATAGCCCCCTACGCACCTAACACAACATAACAGCTTCGTCAATGTGGCAACTCATTATTGTAGTGTGTAAATTGACAATTAAGATACATGTGACAAATTTTAGTTGGCGTGAAAAATTGTGATGCCAGCTACTCAACTTTTGCCCGATTTAATGGGAAAAATATCTTATGCTTTGGTCTAGTTAAGTTAGCCCTCGTATACACGAGAGTATTTTTGTGGTCACGCAAAACAAAACTGCACTGTAAATAGAACTGCGCTAATGCAATAGAGGACTCGTGGAAACGTAGACTTATTGGTTAAAAATGTATCTAACAAAATACTTAAAAACTTGCTTTTGCCCGCGGCTCCGCCCGCGTAAATACAGTGGAATACTGTACTTTTAACTCTCATATTTATAATTATATTAAAGTAGTAGGATAGTAGGATTAGGTAACAATTAATTAAAAGCGAATGTATCAATATAAAGCATGTACGGAAAAATAAAAAATCTCGCCATGTTGCGGGAAATCACGGCACTAAAACGAAATGTCAAATGTTTGAGATTTAACCAATCACATCCCAGCAATTCTTAGTGTTGCTGCAATTAAAAAATGAAGCGCCTCCAGTGCAGGTTTTTTATTTTTCTGGTCAGGCTTTACAGTGCTTTTCGTTTTGAGGTTAAGATATTTTAACAGCAAATAATAAGTTTAATTTTATCGACAAAATACCCCCAACAATATATAATGTTTTGGTTACTACCTAACGTTGAATAAACCCAAATAAATAATTTTACTTATGACCTACACACATCAAAAGGGTTCTCCCATTTTATTCCCTATGATATTTTTTACAATATTAAATAATTTATTTTATTACTTGCTTAGAAAAAATTTAAAAAAAACACATTTGAATCTCAATTTTTTTACATTTTTCTTATTTTATAAAGTAATAACCAAAATATAAATAATTCAATTGCTTGTAGCTATTATATAGGGTGAGGATTGCGACCCTCAAAAGGGGGTGTTTTGTCGACAAAATTAAACCTATTATCTGCTGTTAAAATATCTTAACTGTATATGTGCAATTCCAATGTCTCGCTAAAACTGGAATTATGGACCGATTTGGCTTATTTTGGTCTTGAAATAATTGTGGAAGTTCAGGGAAGGTTTTAACAGTGCGAAATATTTGAAAAAATGAGAAAAAAATTCTAAAAAAGATGATTAATTTTTCCCATACTAACGGTTCACTATGTCACTTGTCTGTCATATTATTATATTTATAGGGATAAGGTGCGTTCAGTTTCTCTTTTTGGTTTATTTCAGAAAAATCGGCCGGCGTTAGTAGTTTAGTGGATGTACCTTTGGTAGGCTGTAGCTGTATGTTGTAGGTGTAGTTATAGTTATAAGTTAAGAAAGAACAACGCCCAGACAGGGCAGCTAGTACGATAATAATAACGACTGTATTACACTTATTATATCTAACATGTAACGTTTTCATAATATTTTTTATATTTTTCGCTCTATGCTCCTTGGGTATAGTTATTTAGTTCCATGGGTAGAAATATAATAACTGAGTTAGATAAATGAAATAGGAATTTGGTTATATAATAAAATACAATGACAACAAATTCACATCATAAAAATATCAACCCCGGGGATTCGGTGTAGTGTTGACGCGTATGCAACGCGGCAACACTGAATGGCGTTTTGAGTTCATGTAATTTTATGTTGAAATTTCGAAAACATACGATACTTACTGATGATATGTGATCCCAGTGTCTTTCTTATTTCTTGACGAATTATTATTACATAGTTTCACTACGCAACTAGGCATTTTTTTAAATAACTAAAAATAAATAAAATATTCGTGATGTCCGCCTGACTTAAAGCTTTAAATATGACTAGCTCGGTTATGCCGACCTCGGCAGAGTATATACTGCATTTGACAAGCACGCCAGAAGAGTTGGTGTAACATGGGCACAAAATACTCGCGGAGAACATGGGTGTATTTAACATGGGTGTAACCATAGACACGGTGACAGTTTATTTCATGTTTATTTATATCTTTTTCTCACTCAAGTTTAAATGAATAGAGCGAGAAGGACAACGCAAGCAACCGCGTCCGGAATAGCTTTTTGTGACCAATCATAGAGCACATTTTGAGTTTTCGAATAATTTGAGCGTTTTTTTAAAGTCTTTGGTTATTGACGCTTGGCGTTGCTTACTTGTAAGTTGTACGTATTGTTGATATCAATGTGAATTGTTTTTAAGTGCAATTTGTACAATCTATGGAAGATAAAATATTTTTTATAAAAGCGAAATAATGATTAATTCACATTTTAACAAAATAAACTTTCCGAGGAAATTGTTTTGAAGCTAAAATTAGTGTCATCGCGTGTGGTTTTGCGATAGCTAAGTTTAGAAAAGGAGCCAGCTAAAGCTATTTTTCGTTGTGTATTATTCGTAAATATGTCTACGAGGAGCAGGAGAAGTCGACAAAGTGCTATTGATACGAGTCCGTCTCGTATTCGTAAAGGAGTATCACCATCGCTTTCTCCCGCCAGAACGCAGAAGAGTTCGACTCCGCGTTCCCCTTCTAGGAGGTCCCCAGCCCGAAGGTCTCCTAGTAGAAAAACGACGACCAATTATCCTGCACGAAAATCTCCATCGAGAGCTGTCAAAGAAAACAAAACTGAAAAATATGTCGAAGATGTACCAAGATCGCCTGCTAGGAGACCTGCTTTAAAAAAAGAGGTCGAACTTAAGCTGTTTGATATAACATCTACTAAAGAAACCTTCCGTAGCACTCGCACTCGACGCTCGGAGTACTCGGTCAAGGATATTCCTGAAACCGTAGCAAATGTAAGATCTATGATAGATGAGAAATTAAACGGTTTCGAGGCCACTGATTCCGTTACGGAGCTGTACAATTTAAGGAACAGAAAAACCCTAGATGAAACTGGCCCCAGGAGATCTAGTAGATTAAGAGAATTTCTAGACCCATCGGACATCAGACGGAGCTTTACGAAATCAATGAGTAAATCCGTAAGTAAATCTTTAAGCACTGCGCACACATTTTCGGATGAAGAAAATCTAGAGGATGTACCAAAAGAAAGAAAATCAGAATCGGTCACAAGAAAACTGTCCACACCATTGCCTAGTATTGGTTTTTCGCAGTTTAATAACAAGTTGGAATTCGGAGGCAGACTTGGCACATCCCTGTTGATATTTTTAATACCATTGGTGGTATTCTCTATATTATTGTCATGTAGTACTACATGTTCATGGAAAGTACTGACTACTTTGGCATTGTTTCAAAAAAATGTGTGGTTTGAAAATGATTCCATATCAATAGTGCTCGCTCAATATACACTTCAAGCATTGCTAGTGATGCTACCTCTATTTGGTACTAAAGTAGTGAAAGAGGGACAAATCTGCTTTAATGGATTTTTCTGTAGTTTCTGCACTTTGAGTATATTAAGCTTATTGGATTACTACGAAATTATAAACTCTAATACTTTCATCGATAAAACTATACAAATGGCAGTGGTGTCCTACATCATAGCTGTTATAATATCGCTGATATTATTTATGAAACGTTTAAATTCAGAAGAGAACTTAAATCCTTACGGACACCCTCAGTATGCATTATACAATTTCTTTATTGGTAAAGAGATTCAATCAACTGTTTTCAAAGTGAATATAAAATTATGGCTTTCAAGAGTATGTAATATATCTGTTGTAAGTATATTTTTCGTTTCTTATACCTATAATATGAAATTATGCTCAAGTTGTTAATGCTAATAATATAACCAGTTAGTAGTGTTGCTATCAAAGAAGTTAGAAATAATGTTTTACATTTTTTGTCTATTCACTAAAATTTATTAATTGTATTACAATATTTTTATAAGATTTTGTTGAAAATGTTTCATATAGCATTCATAAAGTTTTAATGTACACTTGAAATACCTAGGTATCTTAAAAAAAAAAATACACTAAATTACTTACTATGGCTCATTATTTTCATTATGATTTGTAACTTTGCTTAAATGCCATGCTAATTACCTTATTATTCTTTCAGCTTATTTTATCCATAGCAGTATTTAAAAGCAGCATCAGTTTAAAAGAAAATATTAAATTTGTATCCCTAGAAGATCTGTATAAACTTCCCAACCAAGTAACTGTAAAGCCGACCTTACTGATATATGCTATGATGCAAATAATTTACGCTTTAAACTTTTTGATGAGGGAACATCAGATCACAGCAACATTCTATTGGCAGTCGGAGGGATTGGGCTATTTGCAAGTAGTTTCTAGTGCTCTGTATCCATATTATTTTTTTACAATATCAAAGTGTGTAGCATCAGCTGATTTGTCCCTGCCTGCTAACATATTGATTGTGGCTTGTACGTTATATGTGCTGGGTTTCCTCGTAATGCTTATCAGTAACAACATTAAGTACAACTTCAGGAAAAATCCTCTGCATCCTAGTTTAACATGTAAGTTGTTTTTCTATGAATATCAATTAATATTTTATCATTGAACAAAATGTTTGTGTTATAATTTTATGTCATAAATCAGACCTATTATTTGAGTTCAGTTTTGCTAAAGACCTTTTCAATTGCTTTGTCAAATTAAAAATAAATATTATGCATTCCAATTAAATTTTTAAGAAAGAGAAGTGGAGAACCCTATCCCATACAGCAAATTTTGGTGGTCACACCCTCAGTCATGAGGATACAACTAGAAAGAAAGAAGAATTAAATTTTTAAAGAAATTTGTCAGTGATGCTTTTGTAACTTTTTAAATATTTATTACCTTTCCTTCCAGACCTAGACTCTATGCCAACGTTTCATGGGAAGAAATTGCTTGTATCAAATCTGTGGGGAGTTCTACGCCATCCTAACTATGCTGGAGACATTTTGATACATATTGCACTGGCTGTACCTGGGATTTATACTCAACAAGTGTTGGCTGCGGCGCCTGCTATTTTGACAATAGCTGTCCTCCTTCATCGCGCCTGGAGGGATCATGGAAGATGCAAGAGACGCTATGGAGCTGCATGGACCAGATATTGTAAGAGAGTACCATCCATGGTTATACCGAAAATAATTTAATTCTTTTCTTATCATATAATACCCAATGAGTGTATAGACTCTTGACAAAATATATTAACTATAATTTACCACAAAATTACTCTATTTGTTGGACATGACAAGCAAATTTTTGAAAATTATAAAAGAGAATCCATGTTTCTTGTCAAATTTATTCCACATAGCAGATATCATTAAAATTGGCTAACATGGTCTAGAATCAGTAACTTGGCTTTTCTGAATCTATTGATTTCAAACGTCTTATTACATACGTCTTCTTTCTTGCTTCATGTATCTTTTTGTTAGATACATTAGTTTTAAACCTAAAGTAAATGATTCAAATTATGGAATCAGTTTGTTGTAATATGAACATATCCAAATATCACAACTTGTGCTTTAAGTAGATGGTATAAGTAGACTTATATTGAAAAAAATAGCACATTAACATTTATCAAAACCTTGAAGTAAGTATTATTGCTAGATAAGCTTAATGATTCAAGGTATTTGAATAATTGTATGTAGTTATAAATCTGCGTCACCTATCAAAATATAATAGAAATAATTTTATATTTAAAATGTAACTTCCTTATTATAATGTAATTGTATATTGCTCTTTGAGATACTTATTTTAGTTTTTATTTTTAGTTTTATGTAATAAAGTTGATAGCTGACCTAGGAATTATATTCCATACAATTGGATAAGTATACTGTTCCTTTTGTAAATTTTATTATTTTTCGGAACATTATAATATCAAATAAGATTAAAGATCTGGACTCGCCTACTAGACCCTTGGATAATTTAAATTTCTCTTCTCCTATTTCATGAATTTTGCACTTTCTTTTTTAAATATCTTATTGAAATTATTTGATAAATAACATAAATAAAAATGGTATTATTCATTTTATTATGGCAAAGAGAATATATTTTCTACTATTAAAAATTTGTAAACAGTAGGACCCAATCTACGAGCTACTTGTAAACTACACAGGGTATCTACACTAATATCAATGTGGTTTTAATATTAATACTATTGGACAGTTTTTGTAATAGCTTGACTATCAAAAATGTACTGGAATAGGCTGTATTTTATCACGGAATGACTGAAATTGTGAATATAGTATGTCCATTAGGATACTGAAACTTTACTTTATTGTGCTATGTATTAGGTATGTTAAATCGTATAAGTATTGACAATAATGGCCATATCAATTGATGTAATTTAATATTATTTTTATTACGACCATAATATATTAGTTTTTTTTTAATTGCTTGTAGTTTCCAGTTTTTATGTTCGTTTATTTTACTATTACTAATAAAAACATTTACACAAAGCTTAAGCTATTAAATGTTGCTGTCAATGTTTGTCAAGTGACTTATCCAATGTGTGAGACAAAGACAGCGACATTGAATATCTTAAACATTTTGTAAATATTTTTATTATATGGGTAACTGAACACTCAGACTGAAATCTTTAGGCCACTACTATTGATGTTTTTTGTATAAAAAACCTGGTTCCTGTGGTTATACATAGTTGATTTAAACTCACCACTTCAGACAGTATGAAAATATTATCTGTTAAGTTTTGAAATCCTTGTGTAAGTGTTTTGTAATTCTCTTCCTTGTAATGTTCTATTCTTACCTGTACTTTTGAAGTATATTTTTTCTTATAATCTTTAAATCATTATGTTTCACTACAAGAATCTATTAATATAGGATATTATGTTTTAATGCTGATCTGATGTCACAATTTGTAGAAATTATAAGTTTCTTAAATATGAAACTATTGTATTTCATACAATTTTTGCATTCATAGAATTTTGTTTAGATTGTAGGGCCTTGCCATTTGAAACCACCGCTGAAATGAAATCTATTTAAGTAGGTACATAGTTTTTACAGCTAAGTTATTATTTTTCATCTGCAAGAAATCGGAAATACCTATACTGTTTTAATATAATTTTAGATTATAGACTAGAACAATTTTATTGGCCTTATGTGGTCAGTTGATCAAATTTATTAGAGAAATTAATTGTAATAAGTATTTGAACTGTGCCTCATAATTATTATTATGAAAGCTTTTAAAGCTAATTCGAAAGTATTGAGGTTTATAAAGACTTAGCACTATAACTTAATTTTTTATCACATTAAAATGCTCAATATAAAATTAAATGTAAGTAATTAAAAAAACAATAGGTTTTATTTGCACTATTATATTTTGTCAGTAGAAATAAATTGTTTTTTTTAACTAATAATGATTTATTGTAAGATGATAGTATAAAATTAAGATATATGTAGATATATGGTATAATGTAATACACACAGATGGTTTATGTCCTTATGTACTCTGAAATTTGATAGTATTGGTAATTAAACCATAAACGTAATATGTAAAGCTTGTACTGTTGTGCAAATTGATACATATTATTTTTAATTAATTAAAAGGACAAATGTGGAGTGAACTTTTGTGTTTAAAATATTATGTTCTCCTACTTAAATTGTGAATTGTTTATTGTAATATATTTTAACTATTTTCATTATAGTTAATGATGTAATTTAGGACTTGTCAAACGGTGACTGTAGAAAAGAAGACCGTCTTTAAGTTAAAGTAGAATTCTATTAGCTGGTATTCATTATTATGTAATTTGGCGTAGAAAGTAAGTTAGCTCTTTTCGTGTCTTGATTTTATGGAATGAATACAATTTTTTATTTAAATAAATATTTTTTACACATGTAAATAGTTTTTTTATGTACATTTATTACCTTTACATGTACATTTCAAAATTTCAACTTGAATTTACATAAGTATAATATTATAAAACAAAGTGTGTGTGTCACAATCATATATGGTGTGTCAGGTCCGACGCATGACTGGAGTTTACTCTAAAAAGTAAAATTGCAAAGCGACCGACGCACCTTCGGCTAACATCGTGTGCATTTGATTTTACTCCCATAGATTTTCATACCCGGGGCCTTATATATGAAATTCGTTTCCTACGGAGTAAACACCAATAATTTTATAATTGAGATTTGTTGCCGTAGCAAAAAATGGTCAGAATGATTTTCTCTACAAATACTACAAAGTAATAATATTTTTATTTGTAGACCGGCTCTTTTAAAACTTGACCCAAACTTCTTTCTAACTTTTATTTTCTCTCGTCGTATTAAAAATATATTATTTTCTTTAATATTTTATATAATATTAATATTATTTATTACATTAATTTATTTACTAAGAGGAAAATAAGTTTGAGAACCCCTGCAGACTGCAGGTGTTCTCAAACTTAATTTGTTCAACATACCTACTGCAGCCGCAGTAGGTATGTTGAACAAATTAAATCATAATATTATTTATTAATTACTTAAATTATTAGTCGTTCACATTTCAAGTAATAAAATAAAAACAATGTAATTTATTTGTTTATTTTTCTATAAAATACACATATAATTGTAAATAAACAATTTAATATTAAAATGTCTAATTAAAATTTTTCTAGACAATTTACACTCGATAATTTGACGTTAAACACTGGTTTAACGGTACCTGCTTTCTTAACATTTAATTATTATGTATTATTTCAATTTCATTTTTAAGTACACAAATTTATTTATAATAAAATGGCAGACTTAAGTTCATACAAACTTCGAACATATGAAGGTGACAAACCTATTAAAAAGCAGACAATGAACAATGACTTGGAAATGACATTCTGAAGATATTATTATTTGTTAATACGTGAAGCAAAAACTTGTAGTACAGTTTTACGAGAACTGTGCGAACGGAGGAGTATGAAATTTGCCACAATTAAAGTTTATGTGGAGGAGGGCCAGAGCAGAAAGCTAATATTATATTAAATAATGGTTTTAAATACATCAAATTAATAAAAATTAAATTACACACTACCTCTTTCACTTACTGTCAAATATGAAAACAAATAGATGAGTTAGATATGCCACAGTGAAAGTCTATTTTAATCAATAAATAATTTTTGTATTCCTTTTATAGATAAAATAAATTTGAATAAACAAAGCGTGAACAGTAATCCAATCATTGGTTATTCAAGCAAGCAGAATTGATATGTTTTTTTTCTTTAATAAGGAAAACAATATTTGATTTTACAAGGTAGGGGAAAATGGGGACACTTGATCCCCCTTTTTGTTCTTATTTCCTACATATAGTCTGGTTTGAAAAAAATTGGCACTGGAATATTATGTGGAATTTATCTGGCACGAATAATCTGCGACAATAAACAGAATATCAATGACAAAAATACTAATTTACCTTGTAACTAAAGTATCCCCTATATAAGCGACACATTATCCTCCATACAATTAATAAGCAATTTTAAGAAAAAAACCGTTGATTTAACCTTCATTTATTGCTTTTTAGACCACTAAAAGCTTAAATTACAACTATTGTATTTGCATGCGGAGTTTAAGTATTATCACACCGTAACATTTTGCTCCGCATGTTTTTTATACCTTAGGACTATGGAAATATTCAATAATTAATCAACAATTATATATTTTAAGGAGACTTGATTCAGGGGGATCATCTCTCCCCGAATATCTGTACCATATTGTGTACCCGGGACTCGCGTTTATAATATAAATTAAAATTTAACACTTTTATTTAAATTGAACGAAAGTTATATAGGTAAGGACTTTCGTCAAATATAAATTAGTTTTATACTTATGCACATATTAAATATAGTCTTAAAATAACGGTTAAATCAAAATTAAAATAAAAAATTGTAAAATAAAAGTTGATTGCAAGAAAAACCATTTATCGTACACAATTTAAAAAAAAGTGCCTATGTGCCGTTTTTACTCATTTGGAAAAGTTTGCTGGTATTGTATACTACCGACATACCTACTGTAAAAGTAGGTATTGCCCATACCGGCTCTGTAATTTGAGTGTACCTACCTAGTCTCCCATAAGGATCAAGTGTCTCTCTCCTCCCGTATAGTTAGCATGCAAAGACGCAACAACGATTAGGTACATCTACTAAAATTACTAACACCAAATACCTGTAAAACTTTATACTAGTACATGGACATTATCGATACCCATATTCTAATAGGCCTAACAATATAATTCTTAGTATTTAATCTGTTCCTTTAAAAAAACTGGTGCATGTTTAGATGTGCTGAGATATTTAAAATTTTAATTATTTGGCACCTGATAATTGTTAAACATAAAAGCTAAAAATAAGTAGCAGCAACTTACAATATAATATATAATTATAATTAAATTAATAATATTATAATGATGCTGTACGCATTTAAATTTATTGGTTTGGTTCATAAAAATATATATGTACTTGATGTAAAAAATGGTATCCACTTCATGATCGTAGGCAGACCCTTTTTTCCCACTACGAGACATCGCTAAGGGACAGTTGACACCATGACAAGAACCGCAGTCCCGCACGCACATTTTAATAGCGATACAAATCAGCGTCACATGACGAAGCACTGCATATATTATTATTTATTACAGCATCTTCAAGCATCGTCGCTTCGGGAGTCGTGTCTGACCCTTAGCCTAAATAGATTTTTTTTTCAATTATTTACACTGTAAACGGACGTTTAAAAACAAAAACCGACAAGCCTTTATCAAAAGCGATACACAATTATTTTTGTAACACGTTTAACGTCTAGGTTAAGTACCTAATGTGAGTCTTTTTATTTTATTAAAACATTAAATCCATTTTGTAATCAGAAAAGGTAAAGGTTACTCAAATTTCACACCAAGTAAAGCTTACTTCTGGTAGCCTATTGAATATATTTTTCAATGTGTAGGTTTATACATTAAGCTCGACAAAATTTTCAAAATAAATATTATACATAATAATTATTTTCATTTTAAATGTGTTCTACATCTGTGACAATTTACACGGCATATTTCCTTTATTTTTTAAATATTAGCCATTTAATTATTGGTTCCATTTAACTTTCACTATGAAAATATACATTTAATTCTATGTTACATTTATATACAATCAATTATTTACATCGGATATTAAGAAAATATTTTATTGTGAATTTTAATAATTTTCTTTATTTATGTTTGAAAATACATTTATCTACTAGGATCCAAAAGTTTAGGTTTAACTAGCGAATAACATTTTTGTAAGGAGTAAGGACACATACGATTCTATTTCAAATAGACACTTCTTATCCAACTTCCAAAAATGAGAAGGTTAGGTTAGAAAAAAGGACCGTTGGATTTTTGGAGTATGAAACATTCGAAAAATAAATATAATTAGATTATGTTTAGTCTTCTTACTTGAGAATGAGAGTTTTTTTCATTTCTATAGAGTCCATAGGTAGAGTCCAACAAAATAACCAAGTAACCCCGCGGGCTAAGACAAAGGGGGTAACGGAGAGCCGCAAGGCTGAGCCTCCTGGAACCGTCAAGGTCGAGAGCAGGAGGTGCGATGAGGAGGGCTTCATACTGGTGGAGAGAAGAAAGAAGAGGAAGCCCGCCATCCAGCGAACCCGAGCGGCGTCTGCGGTGCGAAGTACGCGCCACACCGCTGTACGTGTCCCGCCTGCACTGGTCCACGACGTCCTCCGTCGTGGACTACATCCGAAAGAAGACGTCTTTCACCTTAAGGGTCGAGCGTCTGGAGTCTCGCCACAAGGTCAACTTTAGTTCCTTTGTGGTGGAGAGTACCGACGAATCTTCTGCCGACCTTCAAGGTGGAGGAGTTCTGGCCGACGGACGTAGTCTGCCGGAGGTTTCGGCTCCTCAAAATCGTCTTTTTCGGCAAAAATGACAATACGTGATAAACTACAGTGTGTGTGTAAGAGTGAATGTGAATAATATAGAAAATAAGATTTATGTATAGTATTGTATAGTATAAAATTGTGTGTGTATATATAGTATAAAAATATATATCCGTTGTGTGATACCCATAACACAAGTTCAACATAGCACGGGATCGGATTGACGTGATATATATTATATAATTATATATATTTGTTTTGTATCTATTTTTATGTGTTTGAATAAATTGATTTGAAATAAATATTTGAGAACGAGAGAAAGGTTTTTTTTTCATTTCTATAGAGTCCATACATAGGTAGAGCCCAACAAAATAATAAATAAAACTTGGTTTTTGTGGAAGATATTGTTGACTATTACTTAATAAAATTTAATTGTTGTCCTGGCAAATATGAACAACTATGGCAACATTGCTAAAAGATATGGGGATGAAAGTGATTAAAGGTTACATAGTGGCAGTGTTTTAAAACACTGTGTTTTTAAACAACTTAAGTTTACAATAATTTTTGACTTTAGTCCTGATACTTTTTAATGAGAGATGAATCAAAATCTTAAGTTTAGTATTTAAACATTTAAATTTCTACCTACCTACATTGGACGTTCAATCGCCTTCAGGACACCATGAAACAATTCTGAGATACCTTTATTCGATAATAGTCCGCTGAGAGTTATTTTACCTCGGTGTGTCTATGAGACTTATATCGTTAGCATAAAGGTCCTGTCAGAGGTAAAATAACACTGAACCGACTGTAGGAATCGTTTAGAAATACAGATTGGAAAGATGCAACCAGTGACGATAGCTCTATACTCTATAGAAACCAAACTTGTGTTCCTAAACTATACCAGTATTACTGACCAGTACGATCTTACGTCATCGGTAGCTGTCATCATGTTATCGCGTTCCAAAACGTTACATGTAACACTTCCGGTACAATGACCGCAGCCCGCATGACAGTACAATATAGCGAACGGACGTGACGTCAAATCTTACTGGCCAGTAATACTGGCATAGTTTAGGAACACAAGCCCTACTTCCACTACCAATCATTTTGTTCTATATCATATTAAGTTTTTTTAAAGTAAATTTTACTCTAGTGTCTAGATTTCTAGATAAACCACTCGTCAAATCGATATTAATTACATCTATGGGTTCACACAGCCATAAAATTGGTTGATGGCTCTTATAATATAGTATTGAATTTGGAAATATTTTGTATGTTATTGTTATTTTTATGACTGACAGATTTGCATTTAGATATAATATTATGATCCACAAAGCCTACAATATCCCGCAACGTACCGTAGTTCTTACAAACTGAAATATCATTTTTAACCCGATTAACATTTTAAATTCTGTATTCATAATAACATTAAGCTATAACATTTATTTCATATTCTTCTCCATGAACATCGAATGTGGATTATTAGGGACACTATTGTCTAACACATCGATTAAGTGTACAGAAGAAAGTCTACGAAGTTAGGCTCTTACACGAAGATTTCTATTAAATCAAATACAAGTATTAGTTAAGAAAGTTAGATCTAAGATATATTTTTATTTTGAGAGATTTTTTTCCAATTATTTAAGACAATCATCTTCTTAAGACACTTTATAATTCTCCTGACAGATTTTTTTATTTGGAGATAAAATTTGAATTCACATGGTCGACGACATATAACATTTATATTTAGAATTACTACCTATATGTACAATTTCAATATTCAATAAACACTCAGATTTTTAGAATAGCTCTAGTATTTTAAGAAAACTGATTACTTCTTTGAAACTAATAACATTGCCTTTATGAGTATAACCATCAAATATCCCGCATTCTGTGTACTACCTAATAAATACAGGTATTGTAGGTCAACGCGTTGCATAATCGTACAAAATATTTGCCAATACTGCTCTACTTAATAAGTAGTCTGGATTTGGATCGAGCATAAAAATTATGAAAAGTCAGATGAGGTGAGAGGAACATACTTTTCGTATGACATTATCACATGGCCCTCTTCCGTCCTATAGACAGTCTTATGGGCCCCACTCAAGTGCGATCGATCGTTACGGTCGATCGGCGAATATATTGGACTGAGGTCTCAGGTCCACCTGACTACACTTACATTCTTACTGATAAAATATATCAAATTGCAGCATTCGTGTGTGCATAGAATGTATGCATACCCCCTAGTTTGTGCAACGCAGGGCGTTGCGTGCGCTGGCCCAATTCTTAGGTACAGGGCGCCAAATTTTATCCTACTACACACTTCAAATATGAAAAATTTAGAACACAACTTCTCTTACATACTTAAGGTATCCTTCTGATGCACGCAACGCGCGACCGCACCTGTGAGCGTGGCCAGAGAACCTGACTGGCTGGTTTGCTGGTCGCGGTCGCGAGTCGTGGTCTCGCATGGATCGGACGGCTACCTTTACTCTCTAAAAACCAGCTGTTCTAGAATGATGTCTCAAAAACGTTTATAATATTGGTTACAGAAATGACAGATCGTTACGATCGATCGCATGTGATCGCATCGGTCCTTTACCCCATTTGACTATAAACAAAAAAAGTTTAACTTAACAGAAGTAAGTGGTGTTATGTGTGTAAGCGCGACGTTTGGCGCGCCGACCCACAGGCCGTCAGAAGTTGCTGTCGAAGACGCCCATAGAGCGAGTTATCTCGTCGTCGCGAAGACAACAGTCGAGGAATTCTTCGAGCGTCAACACGCCGTCTCGGTTGAGATCCATTTTCTGAAATTGATAAACATTCAACGTTATAGGAATAAGAATATCGTATTTGCAAAAATGTGGTACAGCTTGGCAAAAAAGAGCACGCGGTGATAGCAGGAACTAAAACATTTTTTATTGTATCCTCTTTTATCTTTATTAGATTGGAATGTTGTTGTTGAAATGAAGTTATTATATCATAATATATTTAAATTAAATATGTCATTCCAATCGAATAACGGATAAACGAAACGAACGGATAAAATATGACAAATTCAAAAATGTTTTTAGTTTCTGCTGTCACCGCAGTTACTCTTTTTTGGCAAGCTGTACTTAATACACACACCGGCATATTTAGCGGAACATAAAATAATGGTTTGATATCAGTATCATATAAGGTTGCTGGCTGGTTTATACGTCATTTAATTTAAAAAGAAATATTTTCAAATTAAGAAAACAACTGAACATCACATTTTATGCAATTGTTTTAATTTTATTCAAATACACCTTATCTGGAGCGAACTTCGAGTTCTTCCTTCTGCGTATGTAAAATTTCATTGAAATACTGTTTTTTGTTAGTTTTTTTTAATCGCGTATCTTTTTGGAGTTGAGGACTGAATTATGCCTGACTTAGCCCCAACGGAGATTGCCAGGGCACTCGAAATGCGAAGAAATGGTCAAACCTACAGAGTGATATCCAGAGATCTTCGTCGACCAGTTTCAACGATCTATCGCAGTATCCAACGGTTCAGGGAGACCGGTACTTATGTGAGAAGAGCAGGACAAGGCAGAAAAAGACGCACTTCGAGTAGGGATGATCGTTTCATTCGGCTTCGTGTACGTAGGAACCCCGTGTACGTAGGAAGGCCGTTTGACGGCCGTCCAAGCCCGACATGAGTTAGAAGCAGTGCGGGGTGTAACCGTAAGTGAGCGTACGGTACGAAGAAGGTTCGAAGAAGCTGGTTTGGGTTCATTTGTGCCCGCCAAGGCTCCAAGGCTCGAGGTAAATCATCGTAGAAACAGGTTAATTTTTGTTTAGGAACATCGACTTTGGAACGCGGACCAATGGAGTAAGGTATTGTTGAGTGCAGAATTCTCTTAAATCAAATTGACGGCAGACAAAGAATATACAGACGCAAAGGAGAACGATACATTCAGACAAATTTTGAAACTACAGTTGCATACGGTGGTGGATCAATAATGGTTTGGGCGGGCATTTGTTTGGGAGTTCGCACAGACTTGGTAGTGATTGACAGAGGGAGTCTGACTGCAGACCGCTATATCACAGAAGTTTTAGAAGAAAATGTCGTACCGTTTTCCCCATATATCGGTGACGATTTTGTTTTTATGCAGGATAATGCTCGGCCGCATACCGCTCGGGTAACTGAAGCTTATCTTAATGATATGAATATCACTGTTATGGAGTGGCCGGCGAGATCACAGGATATGAACCCAATAGAGCACGTTTGGGACTTGCTGAAAAGAAAAGTTAATTTTTTAAAAAAATCCAGCTCCTGCCAACGTGGGCGAACTGCGAATCGCCGTAGTTGAGGAATGGCGGAGACTATCCCAGGAGACCATCGATAACATCATTCTCAGTATGCCTAGACGGGTAGAAACTTTAATAAGAGCACGTGGAGGAAATACGCGATATTAATCACCATTTTTCTATTTTAATTAATAGTTATTTTAATATTAATTTTCACTTTTCCCGGTTACATGAAAAGTTCAAAAATGTACCATTTTTCACAAATAGCCTTTACTCGCAAGATCTGTTCTTAATGTGATCTCATTTTAAGTAAAACAAATGAAACTTTAAATAACAAAAGAAGTGTAGTAAGTAGATTTTAAAATAAAACCATATTTTTTTAATTATGGACCTTTTTTTTGTGTTCCGCTAAATATGCCGGTGTGTTTATGATACCTATTGTATCATCTTATTATTATTTTATTATTATTTATTATAATTGAATTAATTAAGTTAATGTATAATATCATTATATTCAGAATAAATTTATAATCAGAATAGGAGAATATAAGATTGTGGTAGCTTGAATTTATAGCAAATAGGTAATAGTTTTGAAACTTTGGCAAATTATCAATCTTATGTTGCTCGCTTTGGTGGGACGTTGCCATTAAACATTATGTTAATAAGATCTAACACATTAGTTATTTAAAAGCCAAGAAGGCTTTCAGAACAAATAGTTCCTATAATGCAGGTGTCTATGAGTAACTGTACTATTAGGCCATTCGTCAGCAACACATGGTTGGCCCCAGACGTATTGACCAGTCATTCCTCTGGACTAGGCTGATTGTGTTGTGAGAATGCCGTATGTGCTTGGGCAACCATACTACATTAAAATAAAAAATAACTGTCCCAGGCACTATAACAGTATTTCAAGTGGCTACTTCGCTCGAAGACTACTGTATAAGTCCAATAACGGATGAAAAAGGCCTAAGTTTTATTGTTCCTCACCTGAAACAACCTTTCGACTTTCTCTCGCACCACCTCGTCGTCCACCATAGGTTCGACGATTTTGCCCATGAGATCATAGATCGCAGTCACTATTTCAGTCATTTCCTCTTTTGTGATATAACCATCTCCGTTTAAGTCGTACAGCGTAAATGTCCACCTTAATTTCTCCTCTAGTGTCCCTCTTGATAATATTGACAAACCGGTCACAAATTCCTTGAAAATAAACTCAAATTTTTAGTTTACCTACACAACAATAATACGAATAGCAAAACCCTACGGCTAAAGCCGTATTAGCTACTATCTAGAGTTAAATTATAATTATTCATTAGATCATTGTTTCTTAACCTGTGGTCCGCAGACCCCTGGGGGTCCGCAGTCTCATCTATGGACCATTTAACACATCGAACGTGCGCCAGCGGGCGGTGTCCGAGACTGACTGAAGTGAAGAGTGAGTGTAAGTAAATGAAATGGTCCGAAAATTTTTGATGTTTCTTTTTATTAAGGGGGTCCTTGAAATTGTGATTGATTTTCAAGGGGTCCATGGATTGAAAAAGGTTAAGAAACGCTGCATTAGATGATTCTTTCAATTCAGTTCTTTCTTGTTGAATCTCTGAAGTCTAAAATATGCTTTGTAGAAAGTTCTATTTTTAACTGGTGCAACTGTTTTTATTGGTAGGCAGGTACTGTAGCCTCGGACTACATTAAGTATCCGGAATCTCTCCGGCCGCCGGCTCATGAAAATAGAACTCTGCGCTAATACAATACAGCTGAAAATCGAAGACACGAGTGTCGAGTTGTAAATTGCCGCCGTGTGTTGCCGTATGCTCGATTTTCAGCTCTATTGTATTAGCGCAGAGTACTACTTTCAGCGCTGTTTTTTTTCGGCCGGAGAAATTCCAGATAGTATAGTCCAACCCTGAAAGACATTTGGGGTTTTTGACCCGCTTTTTAAAAAAGTCGCGACCACAAACCAAAGTATCTACACATTTTATCCATGATCCATGGACAATGGAGAAGTGGTGATAATCAATATCATAATATACATTAGTAATCCTATTTTAGGGTGGGGTAAAACAGAGATGTGACTTATGCCGTTGTATTCAATATGTTCCAATGTCTTTATTTAATATTTGTTAATTGTTGTAGACCCATTGTAGATATTTAATTATTTAAACATGCTCACCTCAAAACTTAGAAGTCCACTCCCGTCTTGATCGAGGGTATTGAAAACGTAGTGTGCGTATTGAGCCGTGTTTGCTGTAAACAAAATACACAATTTGTTATCCATGAGAACAGTAGTCAAGTAGGTATATCAGTTTCCCAACATGCTTTTCTTCGAAGCTTTATGACCTGAATTATGATAAAATAATATGGTTCCCCTGGTATTATAGTAGGATACCAGATGCCTGTAATATTATATGCAATTCTATAAAATACTGTTCTAAATTAAGTAACTATGAAATTTGTCAAAAAACATAGACAACATAATATTACAGTAAATAAAAATGTGCCTAAGCCTTTCCTAATAAAATAATTAGGTCCTAAAATTGTAATTTAAAACAATATTGTGAAAGCCGTAAATATAATGGTATAACCAACAGGTTTGCCTGTGTATGTTGCACAACTGTGCAGGTTGCCATACTGTATCAGCTCAAGCTTACCTGACCTTGCGCTGATACTTATAGCTACACTTGAGATAACTGCAGGCAAACACTTACAGGTATGGCTAGCATTAGGATTAGCAAGCAATTTCTTCTATTTGTGAATAACCTATCAATTTGAAGGAATAAATTATAGAAGTATCATGCTTACCTAGGTATTTCATAAGATTTTATAATCTTTTGGTAGCATATATACATATTTTTAGTGGGGTACAAAATAATACACAACATAGTCATTACATTTACTTTATTTCAATAGGTACATAAGGTTATAGATCTGACAAATGGATTAAACCCATGTTTAATAAATTACAGTTTACATTAGAGAACCCTTGACTTCCTAGTGTGTTTGTGAATACCGGTGTCAGAAGTCAACCAAAATTATCACAATTCAATTGTTACTGTTCAGTTACCTATGAAACATTTGGTTTTTTCAAAATTTACCTTAAACCAGGATTAAATAAAATTAAGACATAGCCGAAACAAACTTGTCTTAAAATTTCTTTGTCTTACAAATGTTGTTATTAAAATTAACTTATTTATAAGTTTTCAGTTGGGCACATCGTGGTGATCACCCACAGAGAATGGACAGTCCTTATATATTATTTACACTACGGCTCCTCCTGTTTGCTGCTGGTATACTTCTATAGTGTCCCCCTCTTCCATCTCAAGTGACGTGGGTGTGTCATTTTCATTTATGGGCTGCCCGTCAAACCTGAATCTCACCACTTGCATTGACAAACCCTGGAATTAAAAGATACACATTGTATGATACAAGTGTAGTTAGTATATACTACGCATTAAGCAGTGTTTGCAAGATCAGAAAAATAGCAACAGGTATTGCTTACATTAAGGGCCTGTTTCACATTCTACTGATAATTGTCAGATAGCCTTTTTTGCATGTTCTGTCTCTGACACTCTATATAAAGTAAGAAGATTGTGATACAGGCTTTTAGTGTTAAAATTAAAAAGGTCTTGTTTGTAAGGCATTTTAAAATTAATAGATTTATTTACACAATATTGTGTAATTACTTTTAAATGATATGCAAGAATAGGTAGGTACATGATAATGAAAATTGTGGGAAATGTTTTGCACTTTGGTTGTGAATTATCATGTTTGATTCATCATGAATTATTGTGAAAATAATTTTGCAGAGGAAGAAATATTTATAAACAATATTGGCATATAAAGAGTCAGAGGATGACTCATCACATTACTACATCTACCTCCTAATCTGAGCCTACCTACTGATCTAAACCTACTAAGCTCTAACAATATTGGATAGTAATACTTACCCCCTTACTAATAAAAATATTTACACAATGGATAAGCTATACAATGTTTTGTTCTAGTCTGTCAAGTGACTTTTCGAATGTTTGATACACAAGGACAACATTGTACAGCTTATCCATGGTGTAAATATTTATATTAGTAAGGGAGTTAGAATCTTTTATACTATTTAAAGCATACTTTATTATTAACTTTAAAAACTTTAAGTCCTCTTATCCGTATAATCATGGATTGTAAGTAGTATTTGTCCTGTAACACAAATCCTAAGAACTTGTCAGTTACCAGAAATCAAAATAGGTTTTGAAATAAAATTTATTTCTAATAATGCAGCTTAAACACAAGGTTTTTAGTGTAATGATAATTATTTTATTTGATTAATAAGAAATCTATGACTTGTAATGGGTATAGATAATTAAGTATTTTTACATGAAAAATTGTTAAACTGGACAAGTTACGGATATATTCAATGTTGCAAAGATATGTGAAGTGCTGTGAAGTTTAACATTTAATTATTATGTATGAAAATAATAGTGTCCATACTGTTACCAATTCAAAACAAACAAAACTTGTTACTTTTAGTACATTGGCAGATTTAAATGAGTAAAACAAAGTGTGATAAAGGTTATAACAAAAGAATATTTAACAACTTACCGCTCTATCACAGTAGGCATTCATGAGCTTCCTAAGGGGTGTGTGTTTCTTAATTTTAAACTGGACAATAGCATTATCCTGTCCTAATACTTTAAGGTTGATGTGTTCACTTTCTCCCTGTAAATGAATTGATACCTTTTCATTCCACAAGTCTATAGAGATAACCACATTGCACTTACGCCATGTCTGTAAGCGGAATAGTCGACTTGTCTAAAAACTGATATTACAGTTGATACGGTACCTTTTTTTCATCAGCCATGTTGATTAAAGTTTAATGTTAACTTTAAACACAGTAAATCAAAAAGAACTTTGGTTAAAAGCGCAAAACCACACACACAATAAGCACAATGACAGTTTTGTGATCCGGTAGCGTGGAAATGGCGTCTGACCGAGTGGCTTGGAGGAAACGGACAGTGCTGCCAACTGTGCGCAATACGGTGGCGAAAATGGCGCGCTTCTGCGCGGTAACGGCTTTATTTTACAAGTTAATTTTCTAACATTTAAAAATAGCATTTATTTCTTTAAAATAATTATTTAAATATTTCTGTGCAAATGTAATGTTTTATGATATTCGCAGTTTTCGTACAAATTGAAGTAATTTACACAAGCAATGATATAGGTAGGGCATGGCAATCAACGAAAAAAACTATAACAAGTATAAAGATACCAGAAAAAGTTTTTAAGACATGTAAATTGTAAATGTAACAAAAAGTAAACACTATATCTTATTTTAAATTATGTATCTTAATTTAATTTTAAAAACCCTTCTTTTCCTAAAATTTTAGTGCTACCAACATAAAATTTCTTGCGTGCGTAGTTATGAACCCTATCGATACTTTAAACCGGATATAGATAGTGATGTATTAGAATCGATTAGCATGTTTACGTTCCGATTAAAAATTTATAGGTTGTAATTTAAAAAAAATTGCTTTTACAGTAAAAATAAGTATTTAAGAAATTGTGTTACTATATTGATATAATACTTCATAGACTTTAAAAATAATTGAATTATGTAAAATTACAATAGTTTTGATTCGAAAATATTATATTTGTTTAGTTTATTATATCTATGATTTTAATAATTTAAGTGTCATCTCATGTGGTTATTAGGGTCAATTTATACTAGCGCAGAATTAAAGCGCAGTGAAGCGAAATTCCAAAAACGTAATAGAAAATTCATTCCTTCGGAGATAAAAAAGAAGATACAAGAGTTGGTGTGAATATCCCAGAATTGCATTAAATACGCTGTATGCTGTAGAAATGTGGGTAAATTAGGTAAATTATTACGTTTTCAGAATTATTATTTCGCTTCACTCAGTTCTGGCTAGTATTATTTGACCCATTAACCATAGAGCTATATTATAGACGAGGCATGTCGTGGCAATATAGTCCCAGTCTTGGGCTTGCTAACAGCTTGCGGAGTTGGGACTATATTGTCCGGAATCCGGTAGGCCCGGGAAAATTCAGAGCACTGAAAATAGAACACAGCGTTATTGCAATAGATATATTATTTACATAATCTGAGATCATAGAGTTCAAAATCGAAGTGTCGAGTGTCGATCTGTCATATATTATGACATTGACAATTTTGATTCGACACTTATGTGTTCGATTTTCAACTCTATTGTATTAGTCCAGCGTTCTAATTTTAGGCTAGGACTATATGCAACGGAATCCGGTAGGCTGGGGAAAATTTCGATCACTGAAAATAGAACTCTGCGAATAATACAATAGAGTTGAAAATCGAAGTTTCAAGTGTCGAGTCAAATGTCAATGTCATATATGACAGCTCGACACCTGATACTTTGATTTTTAACTCTATTGTAATAGCGCATAGTTCTATTTTCAATGCACAGGATTTTCTACGGCCTTCCGGATTTCGGTGTATATAGTCCCAGCCTTACTTTTTTGAATATGCTCCGGAATCCGGAACGCCGGTGAAATTTGCCTGCCGGATTCTGGATCGTACCTATAGTTCCAGCCTAAATATTTGAAATATTAGGTGGCGAAACCGTCGCCAAGTGAGGTAAGTATCATACATTTTAATATTAACTTCTTGGATACGGTAGCCAGCGACGTTCCATGGCGTGTGAAGAAGAGCTCTAACATTCATATAATAATAATAAATAAGTACCTAAATATTAAAATAGGTGCAACAATTAATATTTATAATATTAATAATTTACATTAGCTGGTGTAGGTTCTAAATAACTACATACCTATTTATGATCTCAGTATACAATATTATTTGTTTATGAAGGGGTATGTTCAAATCACCTTTTTAATAATTCATAGATTTTTATAGTAGATCTAAATTCAATTTTACCTACCTACCTTTTTACATTACACATGAATAAGCAATTCATTTAGGGAATGGACGGATCGGAGATATCATTTCAATTGTACTTAGCTAGATATTGGTAATTACGAACAGACGGGTCTGCATTACGGACCGTTATGTCTGTACGTGTTTTACCAATTTAGTGTAGGAGTCAAGTAGATAGAATAATGATGATATTATATCTAATTTATTGATTCTTACATCACATGTTTTGCTTCACTTAAAAAAATATTGTTAAGCTATTGCATAGCTTTTATCGCGGGCTTTGAGCGCGGCGACTGAATCAAGAAATTCGTAACGAAAATAAACCTAGGTAACACCCCCCACTCCGACCGGCACAGCGGTGCGGCGTTAAAAGCCGTGCATCATCTAACGTCGTTTCAGTTCGGCAGACTTCGGCACGGTGTTTGTGTGTGTGTGACTAGACGTATGCGTGTAGACTTACTATGCAATAGCTTTACCGCGGCAGTCCCCGAGTGGCACATGTATTTTTATTTTTTATTTTAAAAAGTAGGAATTTTAAGGTCTTAGTAAGGCACTAGCACTAACATAAAAATAATACACGTGCCGAACTTTCATATACATGTTTAAAAAAATGTATACCTACCTACATTTCGTACGACGCGTGTCTGTGTTAGTGTACGGGGCAGTACTTACTCCGGTTGGGGTAGACACTTCGTGACTGTGATGGAAATACATTCGTTTACTTTGTGTTACTTTGTCAACGTGAATAATACATCTTATCTTGTGCCTGTATTATTTCGTCAGCTTTTACCAGCGAAAAGAGTAAGTACGGTACCTACTTTTTATGGGTAATAATTTTTATTCGAGTCGGTCAGTTGTGAGCCCTGGATTGTCTATGGTTTCCACTCTGCTATCACCCGAGGCAGACTGGAATAAAAGCTCCCTCATATATTCCGAATAATTTGAATCGAACGTGATCAGAATTTTACGTCGCTGAATATAAAATACATCGATTTAAGTAAAGTTTTTATTGGCAAAGCATTTGCTTACTTTGTAAGACGACATCGTCGAGAATGTGCTGAAAACGGGCTAAGCTATGCAGGAAAAATATAATTGTTTTGGCCCTTTGGCGATTGCAAAGGGAACCTTTTCCACAGATATGAACAAAGTTTTCATCGCCCAAAAAATACGTGTAAGAGCTATTTGTGGTAAGACGCCATATGAGTCCTGTAAAGACCACTTTTAAAATCCTGAATCCTTAAATCCCGAAAAATGCATTGTACCAGAGACAATATTATGCCATGTGCATAAAAGCATATAATGCTATTCCAAGTTATTTAAAAAAGTTACAGTATAATAAATTTAAACAGGAAATAATTAAATGGGTTAAACTTAAAAACTTCTACTTGGTAGAGGAATTATTTAAACAAAAAAATAATGATCAATAGCTTATTAACATAATTAATCTATGATGACGTATCATTACTTCAACTTCAATAATTACTATGACATTATTGACCATTATAATTGAAATTATTGTGATTATTATTTTTAAATGTGTTTCGTTTGTATTATTATTTTTTGTTACTGATTTATGACATCTATTATATAATATTTACATGTTATTGTAATTACCGACAAATATCTACTCGATTGACATCTTAATATGTTATGTATCAAGACTACTAATATTTTGCGAATTTATTATTAATTTAAATGTGTTATGTGTGATTTTCTGTTTATTTTTTTTGTTATCTACTAAACTTCCTAACAGTATGACATGTAATTACTAATGAAATAATTAGAATACAATATATAATAATGTAATAATTTCGAATTATTAGAACTTCAATTAATGTAATAAATATTTGCATGCTATTTATATGTAGCTAAAAGTGCCAGAGCCTATAAATTTTGTTACCAACTATTGTTACCACTTTTAGAGCAAATAAACGAATTGAAATTGAAATCCAACTGTCAATTTTAAAACCCCCATAAAACAACATAAAGCCCACGGATGAAGGAACGGATATATTATACTTTTCGTATGTGTTCCATTCCACTTGAAATAGCAATTTTTCAAGCCATACTGTTGTCTGCTTTCGTTAAAATTTTTAATTAAGCAGTTTACACAAACAGAATAATTTAATAGGAAAGACTGCCAATTCGAAAAATGTTTCTTAATTTCTTTTTAAGTTTCGGTCACAATTATATTGTTTTTATCTTTTTTCCAATGTCTTACTAAAACTCGAGAACGGCTGGATCGATTTGGCTAAGCTTGGTCTAATAATCAAGTTATACTAAAAAACGACATTAAATTCTCCTATACTAACTTCATTGTCACTTGACTATTAAATATTTATTAGTTGCGTTAGTAGGTGTAGGTGTAGTTGTACGAAGTATACAAATTCGCAAAAAATAGTTAGATGAAACGTTTTTTTTTTCTTGGTGCGTGGTCACTAGTAAGTATGTGCGGGACCCCTAAGCACTTGCCTAATCTGCCTTATGGATAATCCGGCCCTGGGTGTAGCTATTTATTTATTCCAGTTCATAGTTAATACAGTATAAATAAGTGAAACCTATGAGTAACCGCAATAGGATGCCTACGTAAAGTCAACAAATTAATTTATGACTCAGATCTTAAAAATGCTACCTAAGCCATAAAAAGGGAGGATCCCTTTAAAAAGAATATAGCACATTTTCGGTTGCCGACAATCGCAAAAAATGAGTCTATTCTTTCGGCACACGACGGACTCATTCGTCAAAATACAAAAGGTGTATAAATTATTCCACACATATTCAGAATATCGTCGTTTCGGCCTCTACGGGTTATTAAATATAGATCATATACAGGAACGATATAAATGACAGGCGTATTGGTAAAAAACGACCCATGTTGTATTTGAAATTAGATTGCTATGTAAACATTTTAGGCGCTATAATAATATTCTTGTGTAAATAGTTGTGAACCAGTGGACTCTGTAAACATTGTTATTTTTTTATTTTTATTTTTATTTATACTTTTTAATTAACATTTTGTTATTCTGTTTAAGTTTATACCTAGTTAAATTCGGTTGTACATTTCACAACTACATAGCAACTGAAATGATGGCCAGGTACGAAATTATAGTCTATTTGCGTCAGGATGACAGTAAAAGTCATTAAATCACTCGTACATATTATTATGTCAATATAGCTTATTGCAATTGGTTCATGAAATTCAAACATTGGCTTATGCGTCATTGGTCAATTTCATTATTTTTGACATTTCACTGTATTCTTATCGGACAAAGACTATAGTTTTAAATAAGTAATTTCTGTGTACAAAATGTTATACTGTATAAATGTAGGTACGTATGTTAGATGCCGTAAAAATGTAATGAAAACACAAAAATTTACGAACCAACACAGCTAATTACCTGCGTCTGAATTTCGTTTGAAAATGTTTTGTTTGAAATGGGAGATGTTTCTAGTTTTACAGGTACTAAACTTTCATGTACCTAACTACACCTGTTAAAGTAACGAACATTTATGAACATTAAACGTAACGTATTTTACATACATTAGGTAATAGGTATTATAGAGATACATCGCCGATCTTTAAAAACGCCAACATTTGATGGTATAAAACTATAACAATTTCTAACCAACAGGTTTGCTCGTTTCCAAATTAATTAGTATGAACTTATTACAATTTTATATCAACGGGCGATCCGTTTGCCCGTTTCCAGAATTATTCCATAATTAAAATGATTACTGCCGCTCATGGCCATCCGCAAAACCAGAGGAGTTACAAGTGCGTTTCCGATCTTTAAAACCCACTTTGGGCCACCACCGGTACCTTCCACACGCAGCGAAACACAACGCAAGTGCTATTTCCCATCGGTTTTCTGTGAGGCCGTCTTATTTATCCAAAGATCCATGGAAAGGAGCATGCTCAACATTAAACTTCTTGACATAATAAGATGTTTTACAATAAGAAGCGAGACAAAAGAGAAAGACATCACAGTGCACGCCAACAAACTCAAATGGAGATGGACTGGGCAACTGATACGTGGAAAAGACAAGTGGAGCAAAACTATAATTCACTGATACCCCAGAGGCATTAAAAGAAAGAGAGGCAAAAAACCAAAAGGTTGGTCAGATGACTTTCAGCAAGCAACTGGCAAGACTTGGCATAGATTAGCGCTAGATGCACAGGAAAATAAGAAACTGGAGGCCTTTGTCGTAAGGCACTCGGACCAGTCTTTCCATGACATGATTGTAATGATTTACTATGAACGGATTGATGATTGCGATTACCTAAATCATTTAAACTTTAATAGAATCGATTTTTAAATACCTACTTCCTATTTTGAATAATATTTATATAATTGCTGGTATTGATTTATTTATTAATAATATTTATAGAAGTATTATTATAATATAATAATGTATTTGTTTATGAAATGAAATGGAATGTATAAATATAGTTTTTAACCGACTTTCAAAAAAAGGAGGCGGTTATGCATTCGACATAATTATATAAGTAGATACCGTCCGTCTGTGGACCGATTTTCAAAATTATTTTTTTGATGTGTGATTTTTTCGATGTTTTTTTTGATATCTGAAGTTAGTCCCGTTTTCACCAAAGGTGATCTGATGATTGGATCCACGAGGAATCGAGGGAACTCGATTCCTCAAGTTTATATGGACACATATGGTGATTTTGACTTTTTCTGAAGTAGTCTAAGCATATGCTATCAAAAAATAAGATTTTGTACCATATAAGGTATACCCTGGATCCAAAAGTACTTAACAGAACTCCTGAGTCCTTATAGATACATGTTAGGGGATTCCGGCGTTGTTTAAAGAACAAGCACATGCATATGCCTCTATGTCAATTACGGTAATCACCACCATCAACACCATCGTCACACCATACATCATCACTTTATGATGATATAATAGGTACTTCTCATAGAATTTTACATCGACACGGTTATCTTTGAACATTAGTAATTATTGTGCCGTATGTAAACCTATTTGCAAAATTGTTTAGTTGTTGTAAAGGTTATAATTCGAAATTCGCCCCATAGTCATCAAAGTGGAGACCTGTTGAGGGGATCCATGATAAATATAGGGAACTCTTCAAAATTTATACGGACACATATATTGATTTCGACTTTTTCTGAAGTATTCCAAGCATATGCTACCAAAAACTAAGCTTTTGTACCAAGGTATACCCTTTATCCAAAAGTACTTAACATAATTCCTGAGTCCTTATAGATACAATATGTTTGAATTCGGTTAAAATTTTAACTATTTCTCTACTCAATCTTACTAATTTTGAAGTCGGTACCAGCAAATTTGAACGTGAGTTCTATAAAATGTTATAGGATATTGTTTGGGCTGGTACGGACTTCAAAATTAGGAAGATTGAGTAGAGAAATCAACGATCTTATATATATAAGAGAAATAGTTAAAATTTTAGCCGAATTTAAAAGGGTAATTATTTAGAAAATAAGTTTTATTTCCTACTTTTTGTGCATTTTTACTTTGGAAGTCGGTTTTAATTTTTTGTTTAATTATTGTAATTATTTAATTTAATGTAGGACTGCTGAGGAAGAAATTTATTTTAGAGATAAGCAGTATAGTACCTTTTGTGTCGTCTTTCTTTCTGTGTATATTATTTGTATATACAATAATGTTAAATAAATAAATAAATAATATAAATTAAATTGTATGCTGTGGACTTCCGCCAAGTAACGTCTATTTACTTATTATTTACCCCCTTACTAATAAAAAATATTTACACAGCGGATAACATAAACAACGTTGCTATCTTTTTCTATCATGTGACATTTCCAACGTCTCAGACAAATACAGCAACGTTGCTTAAGTTATCCGTTGTGTAAATAGTTTTATTAGTAAGGAGATATATGTTTAATATTTGATACAAAATGTAAAGCAATTTAACTGTATGTAAAACAATGTCTGAATAAAGAGGCTAATAAACAAATTGAAGTTTCGAAGTCTAGAAGTATGCTTTTATGCTGACAATGGAGCCCTGCCTCCATCTATATCGTTCGAAATCACGTTTTTTGCCGTTTAGTATCTCGTAAACTGTTTATACGATTTTTATGAAATTTAAAAAATTAGCTTGTGCCGCTAACAACATTTTCACGACAAAAATTCAAACCGCTAGATTTAATACAAACAAAAATAAGGGAGTACGAAAAAGCCGCGAAATGCTTCGAGAAAAGGTAGTACCGCCGCTAAAGACAGCGATAGCGCGGCCGCGCTATCAGATAATACGAACAAATTATGACAACCGTCAATCTGCTTATGAATTAGATTCCCCGATAGTACCTATTACACCCAAAGATTTCAAAACTCAAGATAGGCTATGTCGTAAATTTGACTGAACATATCTTCATACTGTAAAAAGTTACGCCATCTTGGTTTTCACAATACTTCAGATGTCAGCTATCTTGTTTTCACCATACTTCAAAAGTAAAAACGGCCCCCAAAATCTCAAAATTGAGACCATTTAACTGGATACACTTTTTGCCTCAATATACCTATGATTATACCCTGTTTTTACTGAAACCAAATGAAATATCACCCAGTATCTAAAACCAAACAACTTTTTTTCACTGAGGCCATTGACCTCCCACTATCAGTTGCTGTACCTCACAACTTTTAAAACGTAAGCTTTTATTAAAAAAGAGGATTAAAATCAGCTGTGAGGTGAATCAGCTGATGGTGTGAGGTCAATGGCCTCAGCGACGAAGAGTCGTTTCATTTCAATTTTTTTTTCGATTTTCGTTTGTTTTGTGCCTATGCGTTTACACACAAATAAGTATATATTATACACATAAGCAGTAAATGATGTGGCCGAATTGCCTGTAATTGATTTTAAAAACGTTATACGTATAAGTATTAAGATTTTATTTGTTTTAATTTTGTTAATAAAGTTTGGTTTATAGTATTTTTTTAAAAAGAAGGCTCCAATTGTTAGATTTCCGGTCGTAAATTTTCGTCGAAACGTATTTTGCAAATAGTTTTTACGAGTATAATAACAACTGTATTTCACGTGTTACCAATTTTAAGGTATTATTTTTGTATTTCCTAAAATATTGTAAATAAGATAGGTATTGTTTTTTTAAATAATTTTTATTGGTAGGCACCAACAGAATGTAACGAAACGCCTATTAGATTTAAGAAGGGCATTTCTTATATACATAAAACATTATGTAGGTATAAGCCAATGAAACATAATATTATAATCAAGAGGTCTAATATTATCTTTTTGAAATAAAATTTCCACAATAGCACGTACCTTTCGAAGACTAAGTAAGAAGACTAATAAGTTAACGAAACACAGAGAATAATTAATCAGTACAAGCCTTAGTAAAATTGTTGAGTTAATCGAATCATATCACCTTTTTTTTCTATCGTCTTCTCACGCCGGGCCCTTGAAAAAGGCCTTGAGCGGGGAAACATGACCAGGGGCTATGATACATCTACATGTGGAGTTCCTTTTTTTGGGGGGAAATGAAATAAAAACGACGGCCGAGGACGGCCGAGACCGGCAGTCGACTCCGGCGGGGCGTGGAGTCCCGGTGCGGAGACCAAGGTACGTGTATGGTGCCACTCCCACACGCGCCGTATTTGTCGGACTGGGGACAAAACCGACCTGGGAAAGGAAGGATGGGGAAGTGTGTTCACCAAACCAAAAGTTGCCGCAGAGTTGACGTATGAGGCAATAGGGCTGCCCCTCGTCATACTCCGGGCGTACAAAGAAGCGTATTTTCGCCGGTGCGGGGTAGGGGAAGGGGGCATCGATCCAATGGTGCTTGTCGGGGGCGCACCACGCATGGGCGCGTCTCGGCAGCGTGGCTCCGCGATGCTCCCTGCGACTGGTGTTTGCGTGGGCGGATGCCGTTTCGGCAAGCAGGTATTCTCTGCTCGCAATTTCCGTGCTGCCCTGCGGAAAATTACACTGCCTGCTGTTTGCAGGGTGGGCCCCTCTGCAGTTAAAAAGTTAACAGTTAAGTTAAAATTAGTGACATCGGTAGTATTGGGCCGGGCTGCTGCGTCCCCGCCAGGTTTCGATATTAATTCTCGGCACATTTAGAAGTTCAATGACTTTCTATATGCCGGGTACGACGTCTGGGGCCCTAGCTATAAGGGCGAAAAATATACAGCCGCCGGATTCAGACCTCGCCTGGACTAGGGAAACGTATTCCGCCACGTATCCTAATTCGGCGAGTCCAGCACTGACATCTTCGGTATCTGTGGAGGAAGGTAGGCCCCTGATACCAACCTTGATTACACGTTCTTGCGGCAGCGAGTACGAGAACCAGGAGGCGTGCCGTGCTTCTCCGGGTCTGTCAGATAGCTTTTTACGGTCCGGTATTTGTATTCGCTTTGGGGCATAAAGCAAATCCCGAGCCCGTCTTGTTTGGCATTTGGTGCGTGCCCCAAGATATCACGAAGGTGACGGAAGTGGCGCACCCAGTCGTCGATCTTCTTGGCGACCAGAGATGGATAGCGAGAAGTGGAGGGTGGCGGCGTTGTTGTTATCATCGTGTGGAGAGGTAGCACTCACCTCGGCGTATGATAACTGGCGGATAGTGTACTTGGCCGGCGGTGGTGCACAGGTTTTTGTAGCTCGGCACTGTCGTTTTGGAGAAGGGGGTTCAGGTAGGTCGATCTCCTGGGAGGGTGAGGAGGCAAGGAGCACCAGGCGGCATCAGGCATCAAAAAACTTATAAAAGCTCGTCTATTATACACGGCCATAAAATATTTACAGCAAATATAAGAACTACAAGCCCCGGGGACGAATGTTATTAAACTTATAAGTGCTAACAGAGCTTAAAGCTTACTCGCAGCTTACAGCTTAAGCTGGGTTTGCACTAACGAACCATGATCAAAAAGACAACATCTAAAATACAATGAGCCTCAGTTATGAAACATCAGAATTTCGTACATCGGTAGGGCAATGTTTTGCACGTTTTGATGTATTTGACGATTTACACGGTAATATTGTAAGTAAGATTTTCAGTGCCTAGTATTTCTTTATAGTAAGGTAGCTGAACGCGACAGACGTTCAGTCTTTATTAACAATAGGAGTAAATAATAATTACACCTACAACTTCTCCTATAGGCGATGTGTAAATTAAAACACACATTATAAAAAGCTATTTCACATTACGCGATAGCGATATCCGATATTGCACCGACATGTCATGCAATGACAAAGAAATAGAAAAGCTGGTAGAAAATGCCACAAGGCATTAAGCCCGCCTCTGCACCATATTGTGTGCATAAAGTAAAATAAATAAAATAATTAAAAAAATATATATATTTCAATACGAAATACATTCCGTGTTCATTTGTCACATGACATATCGGATATCGTCGTCGCGTAATGTAAAAAAGCTCTAAGAGTTATCGAACACTGAGGGTTGAAGATTATTACTAACTTCAACCCTCAGTGGTCGATACTGTACTAACATCTAAATAGCTATAAACTAATATCGCTATAAAACAATGAAGGTTAGTAATAGAAACGTGAGAATTGAGGGTTACACGTATTGTTAATTATATTTTTTTGGTATGGGACACCCGTATCACTTAGGGGGTATGTAAAATAGGTAACAGTCTATTCTCATACCTTACAAATACACCTAAAAAAAAAATAAAAATCGGTCAAGCCGTTTTCGGAGTAGTTATCTAAAGACTTAAATACAAGATAGGCTCAAGACAAGATAATATAATATAGGGTTTAGGTTAAGTCGATATTGATCTTTTAAGGGGTTGTAATTCGCATAATTTCTGATACATTCGTCAAGGAAACACACATACTAAATTATTGCAATATTTTGGACTTTTATGATATTACGCTAACTATGAAAAATATATCGTAGTAGAAGAATGAAATTAAAAATATTTTTTCCTCATTAAAAGCTTCTTTTTAAAGGTTAATTATCCAAAAATATATGACATATATTCTGCAGATATTTGGTAAAGCATCTACGTTTAAATAACTATCCTGGATGAGATATCTCTCGTGATTTTCCAAGCTTCAGCAACGGCTAGGTGCTCGTTAGTCTAAGCCTGGCTTAACTTTACTTTGTAGCGAGAGTGTAATCGGTGGAAACATAGAATTAACCAACTTAGATTGCCGTTAGGTACTACATGCTCAAACTTCTTTCGAGATTTAATAAAATAATAACTATTATGAGAGCTCCTTCTGTCCAGAAACGTCTAAATCGAGAAAAATTTAAGGACTCTATTTCATTTCTTTATTCTATAATTATGGGTTTCGGGTAGTTACTTATTTTTTAATGCGAATGCACATTACTTCGCAACTTATTATTCGCAAATCAAGGAAACTGCGTAATAGTTAGTATACTTTAATAAGTTTTAGGCATAAAAATTATTTTTATGTATAAGTACTACCTTATTGTTCTCATCTCCTTTTTTGTAAATTTTGGGTGAAGAGGTTCTGGAAAATGTTTTTGCTGCAGGTACTAAACATTTTAAGAGCTGCACCCCGGAGAAAAATGATCTCAATAACCGACACTGCTCAGCCTGTCTCTTGATAAAATTTTATATACTCAGGGTCCCATATAGAGTGTCCCTGATTGGGAAGCTAAATGTCCCGATAAATAATAAAAATTGAAATATCAAATACGGTCACAGAAAGGGTATTTTCCAGGCCATCTTAATTTGGTCTGAATTTGGTCTTGTTGTATTTCCACCTTATTAATAAAAGTATTTACGCAACCGTTACGCTAATCCATGTTGCTGTCTTTGTCTGTCAAGTGACTTTTCTAACGTATAGAAAGACAGCAACATTGACTAGCGTATACGTTGCGTAAATATCAGCAGCTTGGGGTTCCTATAACTCCATTCCTATCGGATTCATTTACTACTTACCTTTTGAAGACCCTCATCCAAATCCATGCCTAAATACAGGCTAATAATACAGGCTAGGGCTTCCCTATGAAGGATAACCAGCTTTCGCCACTTGTAAATATTTTTGTTGTTATATGGGGTTTGACTCTTGTACATGCCAAGTCCAATTCTTTACTCAATTAACAACTTACCACCTTGCGGGAAGAACTGCGAGTAGATGATTTTAAAGGTCTCCTCCTTGACGACCCCCGTGGGGCACTCGGCCTTGAACCCGCGATACAGCCGCTTGAGCTCGGGCTCGCTGAACCGCGTGGCCTTGCGGAGGGCGGCTATGGAGTCCGGCCGGTAACGCGGGAGTTGCTCACCCAACTCCTCGAGTTCGGAGTCTGGAACAAAGATAAAGGATAATGGAAAATAGGTAAAGGAACAGGCGAGAAGTTATGAGTTGCCTGACACACATGAAAACATAAGTAGTCATCAACAGTCATCACATTAAGTTGTACAAATTCAGTCATGTAAATTCTGTCAAGTAAGTTTAGGGACAATGGGGAATATGCATAGTTTTTTTATTGACTTTTCGAAAAGTATTTAATAAGCCAGGAAATATTGTCTTCGCAATGGCATATCTACGATCAACCGTTGACGAAATACAGTCATATATTATATCAATACGAAATACAATAGTGAGATCGTTGGAGAGCTTTAAAAACCCTCTATACAAAAAAATATCCACGAGTGACGTCACAGGCAATAGCAGTTGAAAATGTATGAATATAAACACAAAATTGATTTTATTAACTTTGTTTTAACAAAAAATGCCACAAATAACATAAGGATTTAAACAGTAATTTTCGTTTTTCAATCATAGGATGTAACTTTAAAATTTAGCAACTGATTACTCAACTTTTTGCATTTTTCGGTCTACATTTATGTCGCTTTTCAGAAAATATAAAATTTTTCCTGATTTAAAAAAATGCATGTTTCTTTTTCACACCGAAACGAAACTAGCTATTCAAAATTGAACTTTATTCATTACACAAGAAGATACACGTAAAATGGGAGCGACGCGTCGCGATGCGTGTCTTCGCGGTGTGACCTGCCCCTTAGGCCCCACTTGGGCAGATCTAGGTTAAAGTTAACCCTGGGTTAAATATCATGCTATCTCTCTCGCTTTTCGTATTTATGGAGAGAAGGCGTGCTATTTTAACCCAGGATTAACTTTAAGTCGTACGATGTTAAGCTACGCGCGAAGGTACTATATTTCACTGTAGATTGATAACTATTCTATTAATACCTTTAATATCCTACATCTCATGATGTATGATAATAAAGTGTGGATAAATAGTCTGTGAGGCAGATAAGAAAAATATTTTTAAAACAATTGACACTGGAAAAACAGAAACCAAGTTATACTCAGACTAAAAGTACGCGTTACGTTGTTTACATTTCTTTGAACATTATGCGTGTATATATACATTTATATATTTGTATTGTGACCTATTTATGCAACACTTCTTCCAAGTAAAACATGATGTTGGGCGATTTGTTACGTAGTTTCCAGAACTCCAGCGATTGGTTATTTCAAATTTAAGTGCCGCGGGGTAAGACAACATTGGCAACGTGTAAACTAATCATAAACAAACTTTCTTCGCTATTTTGCTCTGAGGGATCTAGATTTAAACTGTAATAGGATGAAGCAAAACTACATTTTATTGTAGTTAAAATCACTAATAACGACGCTGCTAGCGTCATCTATTAGCTATTTTTGCTAGTTACAATGGCTAAATTATACTAGACAAGATTCTCTGATTCACTGATTCGATTCTCGATTGTGTCGGGAGTAAGGGGGCTGACTAGATTTTGTTCCAGATCATTAGAAAGTATTTACTATTAAGTATAATAAACACAGGAAAACCATTAAAATATTTATCTACTTCTTCAGAAAGTTATTTACATATTAATTTATTTTTAGTTTTTCATAGAATGGTACATGACAATACTTAAGCCTTTTCATCCGTTATTGGATGATTTATACAGTATTCTCCGAGCGACGTAACCACTCTTGAAATACTGTTGTTTGCCTGCCTGGGACAGTTGTTTTTTAAATGTCGTATGGTTGCCCAAGCACATACGGCATTCTCACAACACAGTCAGCCTAGTCCAGAGGAATGGCTGGTCAATACGTCTGGGGCCAACCATGTGTGGGTTTCCTCACGATGTTTTCCTTCACCATTAGAGCGTCCGTATAATGTACTCGAGATCTGAAAAAGTCTCATTGGTACACACCACGACCTGGGAATCGAACCTGCACTCTCTCGAGTGCGAATCAAACGGTCAACCCACTAGGCCACGGAGCTCCACGACAACACACCAGCAGTAGATATGTACAATATTTTGAAATAAGTACTGTACATGGGGCAATCCATTTGTATACACATATATGACGAGGTTGACATTATGTGTCGTAGGTTAATTGGAAAATTAGGATCCTTGCGAAAATCCTAGGATTATAGCAAAGAGCCTGATTATTTGATTTTGATATAAAATTTCGCCATCCTCACTAAACATGTTCAGGATCTTCGCAAAAAACCCCGACTGTACTTAGGATAATAGCAAAAAATGTCTGACACTTTATAATAATATGTCGTGCGCGATAATTGGCTGTCTTATGTCTATAGAATTATATTACCTTGCTGCTTTTTGACCAATCGGAATAAAGGTATAAAGTGTGCGTTTACACTTTGAAACAGCCAATCAGTACTGAAGTTTTCCATAGTTCTAGTATGTAACAACTTACAGCCCATGACGTTATGTATAGAAACAATTTATTAAAAATAGCTATATCGGTAACATCTGGCATAGCAAATTTTATTCCGATACTTTCCCCCTAGGATAAATGTGTAAACGTTCCTCTAATATTAATAATAGTGAGATATCGTCGAGATGTCAGACGCAAGCCTATTCCTACGAGTTCCATATATGGACAATGTTCTTTAAATTAATCAATGTTCTAGAATATTCTCTGGAATATTTAGCTTTTGCAATGGGATAATGGTACGTTAATGCTTAATGACTGTTTTATTTTTATTGCCCGACTACGGCGAAGCCAAAAGATAGGGTAATGAATTTTGGCAGTCTCTCTATGTATGTATGTTTGTTCCGCCATAGTGCCTAAACTACTGGTCCGATTTTAATAAATGAGGTGTCAATAGATTCGTAATAGTAGCCCGGGTAACATAAGCTATATAACTTACGTAGTCGAGTTATAGTTTTATTAATAAATAGTAGTTATTTTTTAATGGTATTTATAGTATATATTATGTAAAAGTAATGTAATAGAGCAGATTAAGTTAGAACTATAAAACTTTCCATACAATCGTGGACACACCGTATGCTTGTAGTAGTGCAATCAAATCGAAAGCTAACTATGTAGCTGTTTATCTATTCCTCTTTCTTTAATCTGGGCTATCGCCTATCACCCTCTTGCATTTTAATGTCGTTAATTGCATTTTAATTTTAATGTCGACGCTATGCTGCACGATTAGCATGACCGCCATAGATATGCGTTTTGTCTACACAAGAATAGACATACCGACAGATAATATTATGGATAAAATGACAGCGTTCCTTTATCTATTTTTCCGTACAAAGAAACAATGCGTTAAGCCCTTACGATGACGCCACGCAACGCAACGCACTAATTGGGTTTCAGCTTGTACGGTTAGATCCTTTTTGAAGACGAAATTGAAATAATTCACTTTACAGTGGACAAACTACATTAAGGTAAATTATAATGTGCCACCACTTACTTATCTACCGGACTCACTTTTTATTTAGTCTGAGTTATCCACTGCAAAAGAACGTACGGTCTATGTCTAGTCTATTATCATTAGTTAAAACTCATATCTTATTATTATTTATTTATCTCATTTTTCTATTCTTTTATTGTGTTTTATTTTAATGTATATTACAATAATTTGTAGTGTATGTCCTAATTTGTCAAATAAACGTTTTTCATTTTATTTTTAAGCTATTGCATAGCTTTTATCGCGGGCTTTGAGCGCGGCGACCGAATCAAGAAATTCCGTAACGAAAATAAACCTAACGCCCCCCACTCCGACCGGCACAGCGGTTCGGCGTTGAAAGCCATGCATCGTCCAACGTCGTTTCAGTTCGGCAGACTTCGGCACGGTCGGCGACTAGTCGCACACAAACACCGTCGTAAAGTTACGAAAACGTCTAGACGTATGCGTGTAGATTTACTATGCAATAGCTTTACCGCGGCAGTCCCCGAGTGCCACGCGTATTTTATTTATATCACATTAAACCATTGTTCTATGATTAACAGTTATTTTAACTATAAAAAAAAAGTTTTTTTTCCACACCGATTTCGATAACGGTGGCCGGTTTCATTGAAACTAGGCCAGTTACGCAGGAGTAATTTTTATAGTGCCCAAGTGTGCGCAGTACACAAGAACACTCTCTTTTCCTTTACACTCACAACCTAGTGGGACGGATAACCAGCACGACTGGCGAGAGATCAGGCGCAGGTCCAACTTTTTACATGACCATCCGACGCATGGATCATCTTTCTTGTCAGACAATCAGGTGATCAGCCTGCATTGTCCTAACCAAACTTGGAAATAAACATTTTTTGTTGTTCCAATGCGGGAATCGAACCCACGACCTCCCGAGTGGAGAGCCAAGCTCTAACCACTAGAACACGGAGGCTGAACTGAACTGAAGCTGACTATAACTATAATATTAACATTATAAGAACTTAGTACCTATAAAGTATAAGTTTCTCTTTGTATAATAGTTTAAGGATGACGTGGAAACTACATACAACGGCTTTATGTTTAATCAAAATAGATTGTGACTTATCTGAGTAGCGCAGGTCACACTTAATTGTAGTTAGCGTCGCTCCCGGGTAGGGTTACCAGCTTGAATCAAGAAGCCGGATAGATCTGCTAAGTTAGCCGGAAAGACGGACGTTGGGTTAAAACTTCAAGGCGGGCGGAGTGGACAGATACAATATGATTGCCAAAACTAAACAAGAGCAATTCAGGACATGTCTATGGAGGGTTCTGTAATTATCAACGCGCAATAGGTTTTTTCAAATTATTTCAAAACTTATTGTCTTGTTAATTGTCTCCATTTTCCAAAAGAGTCTTTAGCAGGAGCTATCAGCATGGAAAGTTACAAGTATCTATTTCTTGTGGTTTAGAAACGCCAGGTCTGGTTAAACTATAGTCCTATAAATATGTACAAGCTCTATTTCGCGCCAGTTTTCTGCAAGGGCGGGATATTTGTCATTCCACGGTTATTCGCATATTTTCGTCACTTTCCCATGGCAAATATTATCATCAAGAGTTTATTCACATTAAGAAGCCAGTGAATTATGCGTATATATGTCAAAATGGCTTACTTTAATTGGTTAATGTGCACACAGCTTAAGCGTCATTGGTCAATTTTGACATTGGTACGCATGATTCACTGACTTCTTTACGTGACTAGACTATGGTTTTGGACACGAAACCAAAAAAAGCCTGACTGTTTCCGGCTTCATACGAACGCATGGTAATATCGGGAGACTATTTTCGTATGTGATCTTATTATATTATATCAAATTATGTGGAGCATGATAATAAAATACATATGCTTACCCAGAGACTACATCAAAAATGATTATGCGTTTCCACGTGTATTATATCGATTTTATGTCTACGACAAACTTCTTTAACTAATTTGTAGAGGGTAGTAATACAAATCAACTCGAAAAACGAAATCTCATACCAAAACTCAAAAGTAAAGACAAGAAGTTTGTTAAACAAAAACTAAGGCCGATGTTGACGTGATAACGTCTTATAAATCGATGGAGCCGGCTGTACGCACGAAAAAACATGACTCATGCGTTACCTGTTACCCGTTATCGTTACCAAATACCGTTACCAAGTACTAGCGTTAGCTCGCATTGCCTTTACATCATTATTATTATTATTATTATGAATGAATGAATGAATGAATGAATGAAATATACTTTATTGTGCACAATCAACAGTTACACACACATATACAATATAAACTATACACAGAATAAGACGAAAGTACACAAAGGCGGCCTTATTACTAAACAGCAATTTCTTCCAGACAACCTTTGAAAGAAAGGATTAAATTGCTGGAGAAGGGTACTGTGCTAAAAGTATATCTAAAAAATTATAAATACAGAGTATACATTAAAATAAAATACGTAAATAAAAAAAAAAAAAAAATAAAAATAATACATACATACATAATATTATAAGAACTAATTAATATTTAAAATATATATATATATATATATATATATATATATATATATATATATATATATATATATATATAATATACAATGTTAAACAATAAATATGAAAAATAATTACATATCATGGATAAAAAGGTAACACACGTAACTACTTTCGACACATACTAAGGTAGTATTCTTTAAGGGCAGATTTAAAAGTATTTAATGTTTTACATTGTCTAATTCGAGTAGGGAGAGAGTTCCATAGCAGGACAGATTGTACGGAGTAGGAGGAGTGGAAATACTTGGTGTGGTGGATAGGAATATCGAGAAGGAGATTTGTGGATGATCGTAGCTCTTGCCTGTCGGAGAGACGGAAACTAAAAGTTTCTTTTAGGTATTGAGGGCTGTTGGGATCGAATAAAATGGAATAAAGGAGCGAAAGCACACGAACATTGCGGCGAAAGCGAATTGGTAACCACTTGAGCTTGTGACGGTACTCGGATATGTGTTCAAATTTGCGCAAGCCAAAGATGAACCTGATAGATAGATTTTGAAGGCGCTCAAGTTTGTTAAGTTGGTCTTCGGTCAAGTTAATGAAGCAAACATCCGCGTAGTCTAGAAGGGAGAGAAATATTGATTCGGCTAAGGCCACCTTAATAGGCACTGGGAGAACATACCGAAGTCGTTTCAAGGAGTGCCACGTTGATTACACCTTCCTGCTAATCTCTTTCAGCTGCTGTGTCCAAGATAGATGCTCATCAAAATAAATGCCAAGATTCTTAACCACTTTACTATATGGTATCGGCGTACCGTTGATGAGTACCGGAGGTAACATATCCCAGTCAATTCTGCAGACCAGCCCCGGACTGCCAAGTATTATCAACTGAGACTTAACGGGGTTAATGAGAAGTCCATGCTCCTTACTCCAGTTACATAAGACCGATAAATCCTTGCTTACAACACTTACCGCCGCAGGCAATGAATCCAGAGTTGACTGAGTGTAAATTTGTAGATCGTCTGCATATAAATGAAAATGAGACGAAATGTATGAAGTGATGAAGTTAATGAAAAGGGCAAAGAGTAATGGAGATAAAACGCCACCTTGAGGAACGCCGGCAGTAGTATTGGCCCAGTCGGAAAAAGACTCAGAAATTTTAACTCTCTGCCGTCGACCCACAAGGTAGCTTCGAATAAAACAAATCACTGAAGGTGAGAGGTTAAAAGACCCTAACAGGCTGATAAGAATGTCGTGGTCAATAGAATTGAAAGCGTTACTAAAATCAAGTAAAGTTAGGATTGTGAGCTTCTTATTATCCATGCCGGACCGAATATCATCTGCTACTTTAACCAGGGCTGTGGTAGTACTATGTTCCGTCCGGAAGCCTGATTGATATGTACTGAGGAGATTGTTATGCATGATAAATATTGTAAGTTGGTGATGTATAAGTCGCTCAAGAACTTTAGACAAGAAAGGAAGAATATTGGACGGAAATCAGAAATGACTTTAGGGCAGTAGGATTTTGGTAATGGGATTATGTGGGCGGATTTCCAGGTATCAGGAAAGGTACAAGTCGATAAGCAAAAATTAAAAATGTGTAAAAGAATGGGAGCAATTATTTCTAGGATTAGAATAATCATTTTGCGACTGATGCCATCATCACCAACGGAATTCGATGCTATTGTCATGACATGTCTTTTAACCTCTCCTTCAGTAAATGGAACGAAAGTGAACGATTCGGAGTTTGAAGTTTGCAGAAGAGAAATTTTATTTAAAGTTTGGGATTTTATAGCCGGGTCTAAGTTAGTAGAAGAAATAAAATGTTTATTCAACACATTAATGTCGATTTTGCAGTGGTCATTTTGATTAAAATTTTTACCAATACCAAGCGATTTTTTTTATTAGGAATTTCCAGGTTTTCGCTGGATCACCATTCACGACCGATTCATGGATATATCGCCGTTGAGCATCTCGACACATAGTATTGCACCGGTTACGTAATTTAATGTATTTGTCGCGATGTTCATTGGTGTTACTTCTTTTGTATTTAGCTTTGGCTGTATGTTTGGCATTAATAATTGATTTAATATCATCTGACAGCCATGGAGCAGGCAGATGCTTAATTCTAATGGGCTTAATCGGGGCATGCTTGTCGTACAAAGAATTAAGTAGAGCATTAAAAATATCAACCTTGGCATCGACCGTTTCCGCTGCGTATAGTGCTGTCCAGTCAGTGCTGAGCGCGTCTTCCCTCAAGGTGTTCACATCCATGGAAGAAAAGTTACGTTGCAGAAGTGTTTTGCGGTTTGGTTTAGATGTGCGAACATTATAAGCAACATAAATCAGGTCGTGGTGGGAAAAAATTTCCGCGGGACTCTGACCATGAGTAGTTACAGAGCTTGGCAAAGATACAATGATGAGATCAAGCCAGGAAGGACAGCAGCCTGGAGAGCAGTGTGTAGCATTAAGTGGCAATAAGCTCATATCACAGGAATCTAAAATAGACATAAGGTTTTTAGACCTTCTATCGTCCTTCAGCATACATGTATTAAAGTCACCCTTTATAATTGAATTAATGTAATCAGGTTTGTACGACTCCAGTATAGTCTCAAAAGATGGAAAGTAATTATGATGCATCGATGGACAATAGAATACACCAAGAAGTATTTTACTGCAGTAAGACACTTCGATCGCAATGAGTAAATACTCCAGTGAGTCTGATGGCGTGGGCTGTGTTGACGAACTAATGACAGTAAAAGGAATATCAGAACGTAAATAGATTGCAACACCACCACCACTTTTCCCAATTCGGTCATTACGAATCAGTTTAAAGCCCGGTAGGCTGTAACAAGTTGACGGAAGGCAAGGCTTAAGCCACGTCTCCGACACAAATATCGCATCAACATTAACTTGATCGAAGGAAGTCAGCATATCAGGATAATGAGCCGGAATGCTCTGCGCGTTTATATGAACTGCCTTAAAACATTTTTTAACTGTGGATAAGTTATTCATAATAGTATCTCTTAGCGGAGAGTATGAAGCACTCATAAAACTCTCATCGCTACATACTGAAGAAGCAGAGAAAAAGTCACCAGAAGAAGTATCGAAACTGTTATTCATGATGTAATGTATATATAAAAATGCAAATATATAATATACTCAAATAAGATACCTATATAAAATATATTTTATAACTTATAAATAGTTCAATAAATAATTAAAATAGTTAGCTTCTCAAAAACACCTTATACCTACAGTGTCATGAGTTCAGTTCAAATATATTTAAACATGCACTAATTATGTATTAAGCACTATCACAAAAAATCATAAAATAACAAACAAAAACGAAAATGATCAAATTATCACCCAAAAAGAGAAAAGAAAATAAAGACAAAAAAAAACAATAAAATAACCAATAAGTACAAAAGAAAAAAAAAAAAAAAAAATTAACTGACATCTAGCATCTGTCATTGTTGTCATTGTCGACTCCGACAGTTGAAATTGTCAAAGTCATAATTTTAAATCAAAAGGTTTTATTAAAAAATTGTTATAAACATCTGAAATAATTGAATAAGCGGGTATAATTACCTACATTTACACTACATAGCATAATATAAGCAAGCAGTTAAAAGACAGGCATAAGAAAATAAAAACAACAAAACAGCATGTACCTAGATACAAAGTATGATTGGTTGAAAGTTGCAACATGGACTACATGAATGACGATGGCAAGAACATAATATTGTGATGATATTCAAAACATGATTAAAGAAGAAGGAAAACCAACACACATATAACTAAAGGTAATAAGAGAAAATAAAAAGAGAGAAAAAGCTAATAGAAGTGTGTTTCTTTTTGGCTGATTTCTTTGTCTTTATTGCAGCTGCGTTTCTACCTCTGGTTACTGGAATGGATAGGATATTTCAGTCGTCACGGTTGGCGTGTCAGGAGGAGAAGGCCCAGGAATGGCATCAAGTTCAGCCATGCTGTGGGCACGGACTTTGGAGCCATCAGGAGCAATTACAATTACTGAGCCATTGTGTGTCCAACATTTTGAAACTCCGAAACGCTGTCTGGCCGCCATAAACACGTCATGCCTCTTCTTTATAAGAAACTCTGATAGGGTGTTGCCGGAGTTTTTCAGATTGGTTTTAGCCGTTCAAACCTTGTTACGGAGAGCAAGATTATGGAATTTGATTAAGCTTGGTCGGGGCTTTGACTCATTTATACGTCCCAATCGATGACAATATTTAATAGATGATATGTCAACATTAGGAACTCTTAATTGTGTTGAAAGTAATGATGATATAAATTCAGGCTCAGCCTTTTTGGCTTCAGGAACTCCGTGAAGCAGCACTATCTTCTTCCTTCGTCTCATCTCAATTTGGTCATGTACATCCATCAGTGTTTCTATTTGAGACTGCAGTGACTTAAGTGCCTCCAAGACAAAAGATTTGAATAAGCTGAATTCCGATGCCAGTGCTGAAGTGGTACTTGATGTTTGGCAAGAGTTCAACTCCTGCTGGAACTCAGTCATTTTGTTGTTGAACAATTCGTTCATTTGGTCGATGGATTGCTTCAAGGACTCCATTGTAATTTGTATAAATGACCAAGAAAAGAGATGTGCTTTTTACAGATGTTGATGGTGAAAGTGAAATATGTTTAAATACTTGTTGTTTAATATTGCCAACAAAGGAAAATTATTGTTGTTGTTGATGTTGTCAGGTTCAACTATCGTCAGTAAACCGACTTTACAGACAACCGGTATGTTTTTTTTTTATATTTGTAGGGCGCGTGTAGCTACGCTTGAAAACTAACAATAAAAACTTACGCATAAAACTTACAAGCTGAGGCGTGATTTCACTATATGTGTCTGCGTGAAACTGTGTAATTAAACAGCGCGGCGAGGCGTAGTTTAGACCGGCACTCAAGCCGGAGGTCGCGAAGGGAACAAAAAAGTTTTCTGTGTTCCTGGGTCATGGATGTGTATTAAATAATAAAAATCTTAAATATATGTATAGTATAAAAGTATTAAATATTTTTTCGTTGTCTGGTACTCGTAACACAAGTTCTTCGAGAACTTACCACGGGACGAGAATGACGTAGTGTGAAAGCGTCCATAGATATTATTATTATAACTGTTGACAACGAAGACCTTAGTATACAAAATTCTACTTTTAACTATGAGGACTTTTTAGGCAAAGTTGCTGATGATGTTAAACGAATCAGCCTAAATCCAGCCACACGGCGGCAGCGGGTTCTAATAAAATACGCACAAACTAATTGCGAACTCCCGAATACGTCTTGCATTCCGCTCCCCGACAATTAGGGCTGATAACGAGAAATTTATTGCTGCCCGGGGAACCCCCGACCAACCTGTTTAATACCGTATAATACGACGAAATTGAAATAATTCACTACCATAAATTCCCAATGTTTTTCTTCGCGCCATATCTTAAAATGTCAGCCTCCAAGGTAAAACATAACCAGAAGATTAAGAAATGTTGATGTATGATAAAATTTTTTATCGTTTTTTGTACTTCAAAGCAACCTTTTCAATTTGGTCGATCTACATCGTAGGGTAGATTTTAGAAACATATCGCAATTCGCAAATCAACTCCTTTATCAAAGTTGGTATAGCCTTCCAGTTGGTGCAATCTATTATTTAGTTGGTCCAGTCTAGCCAGTTTTGATGGACCACAAACAGGCGCAGATCCAGCCATAGTTTGGCAGCGGTTGGAAGAGTTTCCAGAAGCGTCGATTCGAAAATCCACAATTTGACTTTGTCAGACATCAGCATGCTCATAACAAAAGTTGAAGTCAGGATAAAGGCGTTTAGGAAGATCCAAAGGATTTTCATCACCTTTCTAACCTTTCACCATTATTAAATCTTATTTTTAAGCTGCCAGTACCTACTAATGCTGATTTCAGAGGTCCGATTCTCGTATTTAACTTAGACTTTCAACTTACCACCAATTCATTATAAATTAATCATCCTGTTATCATACAATGACCGAAAGTCGGTATTCTTCTACACTATTTTAGTACATTTAAAATCTAAACTCAGTCATTTTTAAATTACTTTGACTACAATTCATAATTATAGCGAGTACAAAACAAGTACAAAGACAGCTGTTGTTGATTGACATTTGCACGATCCAGTGTTGCCAATTAATGTCAGTTAAGGCGCGTTTCTTGGTCGTGTTTTTTTAAAATATTAATCAAAATCATCGAAATTGGGCGTGGCCATGTACATTTACGTATGTATACACAATGATTTTGTCTTCCGAGACGGACTGAAAACATTCCCTGCGCGGATACAGAGAGGAAGAAAAAAAAATCAAAATCATCGAAATTGGGCGTGGCCATGTACATTTACGTATGCATACACAATGATTTTGTCTTCCGAGACGGACTGAAAACATTCCCCGCACGGGTACAGAGGGGAAGGGAAAAAAAATGTCCGTAAAGTAAAATCCCCACATGTCAAATGAAAAAAAATCCGGTTGACGGTTCGATTCGACTCAAATTGGAGTCATGTTTATAAATATGAGAATACCGTTTTCTATGAATAAGTAATTCGCTCAATCTACTATCAAGCTTCGGTACAATAATAATTGCGTCGCGGTGAAATTCGTCTAATGACGTTTATTTGAAGTTTAGTAGAATACCATTTTGCTGTTTGATAGGATCCGGACTGTATCGTAACAAGTACCGAAGCTGCATTATTGTTGGATTAAAATAACAGAATCGACCTTCTGCTTCTGCCGAACTCCTTTAACAATTTTGAATTATACCATTCACTAAAAGCAGCCTTCCGATGCACACGACGCGCGCCGCGAGACCGCAACCCGAGACCGAAATAGGGTCGCGGCGCCACTGCTTAGTATGAATTTATATGGAGCACTAAACAATCTTCGCGACCTGCGGCGAGCGACCGGTAAGCGTATCCAGAGAACCTGATAAGCTGGTTTGCTGGTCACGGTCTCGTGTCGCGGTCGCATAGATCGGAAGGCTACCTTAAAAGGTTGGACCATATTCAATAGCTCAAGTTGCATAGTATAACCGAAGTCGATAGTTTTATGCTTTTGGAAAAAAATGGCAGAACAGATTCTAGATACATGAAAATGTTTCTATCTGCATCTAAAATGCAATTAGTCATTTGGAACGATGTCAGAACATCGCATCGATTCGCCTGCCGGAATCAAATCCTTAATGCATCAGCGAGCATAAGCGGAGTAATCCACTTAGCTGTGCGGTTACGGCAGGTCAGCTATTATGATTAAAGCTGTGCCCTCATATGCGACATAATAAGCGGAAGAAAATGTCGTATGGTGTATTAAAATCTTGAGTAACCCCCGTCATGGTCAATCAGTAATGATTATGAATTATAGCTTAGAACATCAGTTTTCAAACAAAAAAACTAGATCAAAATCGAGAGCGTTTGGGAGCTCCAATGCCACGGAAAGACACACACACACAGACAGACAGACACGTCAAACTAATAACACTCCTCTGTTTTCGTCGGAGGTTAAAAATTTAGGGTAGGGAGCTGCTGTGGTAAAGGAAAGGAGTTATTCTACATTTCCTTTCAGGATCTTATCTTGGAATTTATAAGAAATAAAAATAATTTTCTGTTACTGTTTTTATCAATTAAATTCATTTATTTGCATGATCTACATACACTATTAGTGGTCAAAAGAAATATTAAATTCTCCTATTTCTTACAGAATCAAATTCTCCTGAATTTTTTTATCAGCTTTCAAACTTCACTTTGTTTTTTAAACATTTAACTGCTTCCAAAATTTGCAGTTAACATGAACTGTCCAACGCAAGACATTTAAATTATTCTTACTTGGTCCAGTTAGGGATTTGATTGGAATATACAATGAGTCCAAGCCGTTTTCCATGACAAATTAAATAATTTTACAGGACCAGAGAACAATTCTTCGTAAAAATCACTTTTAATCATGTTAGTAATTACATTTTATTTAAAGCTTTAGGAATCTGTGCTTAGTAAGATAATTAATTAATTTATTTCTTTATAAGTAACATGCACTCATATTGGTTAATAATTGGAGCTCGAGAAAAGAAAAATAAAAAGAATAACAAAATATTTTACCGGGGTTCGAACCCACCACATCCGAATTTTCGAACAACGCAAAAATTAACCAAACTGCCAATTGGACTGACATTATAGAGTCGAAATTATTGATATATTGTTCCACGACGAAAGAAAAAACACACAGATTAATTTTTCTCCGACCATAACTAACCGTTTCAATGAGGTAGATCGCTTTGAATTTATATGAACATGGTCGTGGGCAAATGCAGCTGTAGAATATGATAATATTATGGATGATAGCGTGGTCGTATGTCGCATAATATATTTATAGATAACGCGTGGATGCTACGTGCCAGCTCCAGATCAGCTGGTGAATGTTAAATGGATAATATTAGTGTTACAGATTTAGGAAATTTGTAATATTTGTGATTTCATCTTTGGAAAAATTTGTCGTTTCGTGATGCATCCCGATCATGTAATTATTGATGTTCAATGGGGAACATGCATAGTTTTTTTATTGGCTTTTCGAAAAGTACATTATAAGCCAGGAAATATTTTCTTGGCAATGGCATAACTACGATCAACCGTTGACGAAATACAGTCTTTACAAGTCAGATCGTTGGAGAGCATTAAAAATCTATACAAAAATGATGCACGAGTGATGTCACAGACCACACCAGTTGAAAATGCATGAAGACAAAATTGATTTTATTTTCTTAAATACTGCGTTGTTTTAACAAAAAATTCCACAAATAACAAAAGGATTTGAACAGTAATTTTCGTTTTTCAATCATAGCAAAAAAAATGTCTTTTTTGAATTTTTATAACGCTTTTATTAGTTTCACCTATATGTTTGCTTGCTTGCTTGCTTGCTTGCTTGTTTGTTTGTTTGTTCGAAACCGACTCCTTTGGGCTCGATTTTGTCCTACTTTGAATGAAAACGAAATTGAATTCAAACTTTGCACACCTGTCAAAGACCGATGACAATGCAATAATTCGATTTAATTTAATTTTAATAATAAAAAAAATTTAGTTTTAAAAATTAAAATTATAAATTATTATAATAAATAATCATGCGTGCAGTTCCAAACTTACTCTTTGGCAAATCGTACTAAAAATCAAAAAAAAAATTATAGTTTAAAAAAAATAAAAAAAATCTCGCTTTTATAGAAAATCTAACTAAAAAATAAAAAATTAAATTTAATAATATTGGATTCAGAATAGTGTAAATGAAAAATAAATGTTTATTATTGTAAAAAAGCGTGGGGTGCATAGTGTCAATAGTTATAAACATTTTATTGGCAGATATGAGAAGGATCTTCACTTTGATAATATCTTAAAAATCACTTTAAACGAAATTTGACCGTTTGAAGTGGATCAAAATCAAATCCACTGGAGTCGGTTACATACAAACAAGCGTACAGGTGAAGACACTGCACCCCACGCTTTTTAACAATAATAAACATTTATTTTTCATTTACACTATTCTTAATCCAAATTTATTAAATTTTATTTTTTATCTTTTAGTTACATTTTCTATAAAAGCGTGATTTTTTAGTTTTTTTAAACTATCATTTATTCGATCTTTATTTATGTTGCCTTTCGGAAAATATTTTGCTGATTTAATACAAAAGCGTGTAGCGCGCGCGCTGCGCTATTAGCAGTATTTTTCCGGTGTCAGCGCATGCTGTTGCAAAAACTCAACTGCGAATTGAATAGTATTTCTATTTACGTAAATTGCCTCCCAAATGTAAAACATCGAAATCATTTTTGTGTTTGACCCACCGCATGAGAAAGGCATTTAAGAATATTGATCATGGTAACTGATGTTGTGATGATACAAATTTTAATATTGAGAACGATTTATAACAAACCAGCTTTTGCCCGCAGCTCTGCCCGCGTAAATACAGTACAGTTCCCGCGGGAACACTACTTTTTAGTAGTAGTAAGCAGCAGAGCAGAGCTTAAACTACTACCATACAAAATTTCATGAAAATCCATTTGTAGTTTTTGCGTGAAAGAGTAACAAACCTCCATTTATCCATCCTCACAAACTTTCACATTTATAATAGTAATAGGAAGCCGACCCTAAAATACAGCGGGTGTTATTAATGGAGCCAACTTTGAAGGTGAGTCCCTGAAATTCGCTGTTCATATTCCAGATATAGTTTTCTAATTAACTGGAAGTCTGGTATTGATGTTGATATTTTTAATGCGTTATATAATAATATCTGTGGACGCTTCACACCACGTCAATCTAGCCCGTGCTAAGTATCCGAAGAACTTGTGTTACAGGTACCAGAAAACGGGAAGTATATTTAATATTTTTACTTTATACTATACATGTATTTAAGATTTTTATTATATTATACACATATTTAAATTAATAAACAAATAAATAAATCTTTATTCTGCCACTTTTGACATTACACCACCAAAGTATACACATAGGTAGATAACAATGGTACAATTACTATTAGCATGAAAATGAAACAAGCAAAGAAAACATACCTACTTACAACTAAAGTATAAATATGAATAACAAAGCCGTTGATTTGCTTCAAACAACTTATGCATATGTATGACAATTAATAACAAACATATAAAAATAAAAAAAGAATTACGGCGGCGGTGCAACACCCAAAACGCGCAGAATCGGAGATCCACTCAGGCTATGACGACATGGGAAAGTCGTCCCTGATCTTACGTCACCCCTCGTTTCCGGGCAGGGGGCGAGCAAACTGCAGCAGTCTCTTATAAACATAATTTAATAATAATATAATAAAATACAATTTTTACGGCAACACACAATAACATTTAATACCTACAGAGAACCCAATTTATCGCATTTTTTAAAATTTTCTTTTTAAATTGCAATCTATTCAATATTATATTACAATACAGTTTATATTTATTTTTAAAATTACAAACAGTCTTCAGAGCACGAAACGGTGGAGGCAGATTATTCCAAATTTTGCTGGCAAAATTTCATTCCAAAAAAAAAAAATTTAATACACATCCATGACCCAGGAACACAGAAAAACTTTTTGTTGCTTCGGCGGGATCGAACCCGCGACCCCCGGCTTGAGCACAGCCACAAAGGTCATAATATAATAACGTTTTAAATGTAGATACAAAACAACTACAATTTTATACAAAACTAAATGTAGTATCCCGCGGGAACACTGTACTTTTTCGGGATAAAAAGTAGCCTATGTTTTAATACAGACCCTAAACTAGTACTAAATTCCATCAAAATCCGTTCAGTAGTTTTTGCGTGAAAGAGTAGCTAACATCTATCTATCCATCCATCCTCACAAACGTTCACGTTAATAATAGTAGTTGTATGTGAAATCTAATGTTTTTTTTTTTTTTTTAAATAGTAATAATGATTTATTTCTCCCAAAAATTACAAAACAATTTGTGGGAGACGTGGAGCCCAAACTAAGCCTGAGCCTATATATAGGTGCCCCAGACCCCCTCCCCCCCTCACAAACAATGAACTTACTTAAATAAACTATTATTATATATTTATCAGAAATTACAAAGGACACCGGGAATTTTCTATGCAACAATTTACTACGGCGACCAAACATGAACGCATATCTGTACGAATTTTAACACATTTCAATGAATGTTTGTCATAAATCAACAACACACTGATGGAGATACCACTTTCCATGAATCTGAACTAAAATAATAATAGGAAATGTAATGTGAGTAAAAATTATACAATCTAATAGTATTTTACTTTGTGGTCGAAAGTCATGAAAGCCTAATGATTTTATTAAGATGGAGCATGTGGGTGTGGACCTATAAGTGTATGTATGTGTATGTATGAATGTGTGTGTGTGTGTGTCTGTTTGTGTTTTGAGTGTATGTGTATGTGTGAGGGCAAAGTATCTCTATTGATTAAGGTATGTTATTTTGGTCGAATTAAGAGTTTTTCCGTATAATCATAACTTAAATCGGCGAGCCAGCGTATGACTTTCATATTACATTTTATTTTGTTTTCATGATAGATTAATAAAATTTCGTTGACTCTATTGTACAAAAAACTACCAAGGAAGCAAAAGAATCTTTGTGCAAAACTAGTTTTAAATATGTCAATGGTAGTGCAAATCTGAGATTTTCTGCGACAGTTAAGTTTTAAATTATCATAGTTTAATTATCATAGTTTAGTTTAAGTTAAGTCAGTTCAAATATATAGACGTATAGACGAGGCATGTTGAGGCAAAAAGTCTCCAGTTAAATGGCCCCAATTTAGACATTTGAAGTATGGTGAAAACAAGATGGCTGACATTTAAAGTATGGTGAAAACCTACATGGCGTAACTTTTTACTGTATTCGTCATAGCCTACGTTGAGTATTGAAATCTTTGTTCAAATATTCAAAAATTCACTCCACGCAAATGTAGATAGAAATACGAGTATATAGTAACTACAACGATATTAGTAACTACAACTTTATGTTACCCGGGCTATTATTACGAATCGGACCAGTAGTTTACGGTAGGACAAACATACATACATACACACATACATAATATGTAGACTGCTAAAATTTTTTTTATTTTTAAAAATATCTATGGACGCTTCACACCTCGTCAATCTGGCCCCGTGCTAAGTATCCGAAGAACTTGTGTTACAGGTACCAGAAAACGGGAAGTATATTTAATGCTTTTATACTATACATATATTTAAGATTTTTATTATATTATACAAATATTTAATACACATCCATGACCCAGGAACACTGAAAAACTTTTTTGTTCCTTCGGCGGGATTCGAACCCGCGACCCCCGGCTTGAGCACCAACGCCCTGAACCACTGAGCCACAGAGGTCGTCGAAATCATTACACTTTCTAACGATACAGTGTTAGTTCTAAAATTGCGAGATAATAAAGACGTGGTGAGTATAAAGCTACAATGCCAACGTATAAAGTAACTTCTCAGGAAAGGTTCCCGAAAATACCTCCTCGTACAAGTTACACTCGTGTAGGTACTCGGCTACATTGTTGCAGGAATAAACTTGTTACACAAAATATCTATTTACATAATATCTAATCCCAATTTGGGTTTAAAGCTTGGTTTTGGATTAAAAATTCATTTATAATCATATTATATTTGCTTTATAACCTTAAACTATTTTTATGACTACATCTAAAATATTTAGTTTCATTAACATACTCAGAAATATTGTGGCATTACTGTCTGGTAAATGTAAAAAAATATAATATTTTATGTGTAGTTCAGTAATTAGATACATCTCAAAAGTACAAAAAAGTTAATTATTTTGCTAAATTATTGAACAAAACCTAGATCATTAGTTCACTTACCTACATCATATACAAAAACATTCATTATGGTAAGTATGAACTTAAACACACAAAAAATATCGGAGATATTTACAAATATGTTTCTGCGGCCTTATTCTTCATACACTTTAACCTAGGCGTGACGTCACAGCTAGGTACGACTTTAGTATGGAGCGTTTTCACGAGACTTGCGAAATTTTGTTTACAAATCATTGAACCTTTGAAAATATTGACTTTTTATATACTGTTAAGTATAAGAAGAAGAAAGAAGTTACTCATATTTAAGAGTACTATTCATTTATGCAATAAAAAAGTCATCTAGCCTTATGGTCGCCCTGTGCTCGAAATTCGCCCATAATTCATATAAGTTAAAGTTAACATGACATGACATTTGAACGTGAAACGTGTATCTTCTTGTGTAATGAATAAAGTTTAATTTTGAATAGCTATCTTAATATGCAGCGCCATGTCGCGTATCGTTTCGTTTTGGTGTGATTTAATTCTAAAGCCCGCACGGTGAAAACCGACCGTCTAAATGACAACTGGACCGTCAAAATTGCCATTTTTCGGCTTTAGCCGAAACTTTACCCGTGTAATCATTAATAACACACTGCCATGCGTTTGAATTTCGATACAATTTAGTCACAAGTTGACGTTTGTCCATCTGTCAACAGACAACATACTTACAAGTTACATTTTATTTTATTTCTAAGAGGTAAAAGAACCCTTAGACTTACTCAGATCTGCGTTAAAGTTAACTCTGGGTTAAAATATCATGCATTCTCTTTTGAAGTTATATTATATCCCCCTTACTAATAAAAATACACAACCGATAACTTAAACAACGTCGCTGTCTTTGTCTGATGCTTTGGAAAAGTCGCTTGACAGACAAAGACAACGTGGTTTAAGTTATCCATTGTGTAAATCTTTTTATTAGTAAAGTAATACTTTTTCTACTTAAATTCATTTTATGTATTTTTAAGTATTTATTTATTATGATGATAATTATTTTATGAAACTGGGAAATAAAAAGATCAAATAGAACGTCTAAGTATAACAACTCAAACACAGATATAAACTGAATTCTCAAACCTCCGAACAAAGCCTTGAGGTCCGGGTATTCCCCGGGCACACAGCTTGAGGTGCGGGTTTTCCCCGGGCACACAGCTTGAGGTCCGGGTATTCCCCGGGCACACAGCTTGAGGTCCTGGCACTCCCCGGGCACACAGTATATAATAGGCAATAGAATTTCTAAGTACCTACTAAAGTTAAACAACGTATGAAAGTGACGAATGGGTACTGTAATTATTAGTAATATTCAAGGCAATTTAGACGATATTTTGTAAAGTTTTGAGACGATAAACTATAAGAACTTATTTCTTTTACATTAAAAATGTAAATAACTAAAACTAACTCTTGCCCGCGGCTCCGATCGCGTAAATACAGCATCCCACGTGAACGCTGTACTTTTTAGGGATGAATTTATGACGCAAATTTTTTAATCCACAGCCTAAACTACTACCATATTAAATTTCATCAAAATCCGTTCAGACATCGTGAAATAGCCACAGACAATTATCCATTCTCACAAAATTCCACATTTTTAATAGTAGTAGAATTCAAAGTACTGACCGGTAGGTACCCACAGTCCACTGAAGTACTGTAGTAAAACTGTACTGTGTCTGAATATTGAAATGCTGATACTTTGAAATCAAAAGAATTTTCTATTCTGTTTCTACCTTATAGGTATAGTAACTTACAAAGTACCTATCACAAGCTACCTATCACAAAAACAAATACAAAATATATATGTAAGTACCAAGAAGATGTTTCATAATTTAAAAACTACATTTTTTATAAAAACCTAGAAGCCGACTACGTAAATTATGTGCCTATGTTACCCGGGATATTATTACGAATCTATTGACATCGGACCAGTAGTTTAAGCGCTACGGTAAAACAAACATACATACATACAAGATTTCCTATTGGCTTCGCCGCAGTCGGGTAAAAATAAATAATATATACTTTAGAGACGTTAATAACTTACTACTTACTCACTAGTAGTACGAGGGCGGGTCAATAAGTCCGTGACTTTTGGAATAAAACACAGATTTTTTGATAAATAAATCATTTTATTTTTCAACGTAGTCCCCCTTGAGCTCTATACACTTTGTCCAACGCTTCTCCAATTTTTTTATCCCTTCCAAAAAATATGATTTGTCGAGCTCCTCAAAATAGGCCTTTGTTTGCGAGATGACTTCATCATTGGAGTCAAATCTTTTTCCACCGAGCCATTTTTTCAGGTTTGGGAACAAGAAGTAGTCACTCGGAGCCAAATCTTGAGAATAGGGTGGATGTGGGAGCAATTCATAGCCCAATTCATGGATTTTTGCCATGGCAACTGCAGATGTGTGCACCCTTGCATTGTCTTGGTGAAAAAGAACTTTTTTCTTGGCCAAATGAGGTCGGTTTTGTTTTCAAATCCTCATTGAAGCGGTCCAATAAGTTGGCATAATATTCCCCATTAATTGTTCTTCCCTTTTGAAGATAGTCAATGTGGATTATCCCACGTGCATCCCAAAAAACAGTCGCCATAACTTTATTGGCTGACAAACCCACCTTGGCCTTCTTTGGCGCCGATTTACCCTTAGAAACACACTGTTTTGACTGTTGTTTGGTCTTTGGTGTGTTGTGATGGATCCATGTTTCGTCCACGGTTAAAAAACTTCTCCATATTGTGATTAAACAACGCCAAACCTTCCTGTGAAGTTGTTACACGATTGCGTTTGTGGTCGACTGTGAGCAAACGCGGCACCCATCTTGCGGAAAGCTTTCTCATGCCCAAGTGATCATTCAAAATTGAAACCACTGAGCCATTCGAGATGCCTATGGCTTCCACAATCTCTTGCACTTTCAATCTTCGGTCGGTCAACACCATATCGTGAATTTTTTCGATTGTTTCGGGTGTAGAGACCTCAACTGGGCGTCCAGGATGTTCGGCATCTTCAGTGCTTGTACGGCCACAACGAAATTCAGTAAACCACTTTTTTACCATTGAAATCGATGGTGCAGAGTCCCCATAGTATTTATCAAGCTTAGCCTTGGTCTCGGTAATGGTTTTTTTTCGCAAAAAATAATGCTTAATAAGCACACGAAATTCACTTTTTTCCATTGTTTCCTTAAGTTACTGGATAGTCTGATAAAGATAGCTGTAAAACACAAACTAACTGACGCAGCAAGTTCAAATTTTGATAGGAGTCAACTGACAGATGCCTGTTGACAGGAGTAGTTTTGCTTTTTCAGTAAGGAGGTTAGAAATTCAAAAAGTCACGGACTTATTGACCCGCCTTAGTAGATAAAAAATCTATTACTAGTGAGTAAACATTATAAAATGTAGGTTCATCTAACATAAATGCAATTCTTTATGTAAATAAACTGCGTTATATCGTTTAATGCTCAATATATTGTACGTTCTATTGAATATTGTCGAGGAAACGTTGGCCATTCTTATTCTATACAAGATTTACGACCAACTATTTATCTAAGTCCTCCACCACAGTATTACTGGTATTTTCCCGTCTAAAATACTTTTTTTTACGACAGTTTGTAGTTTTAAAACATTTCTCAAGTCCAAGTTGAGTAAAGCCGTTGATTTGTACGGATTTAGATTTGTAAATAGCTCGATTGTCGGTAACAGTAATGTTGCCAAGGAAAATACGAGTACTTCTACTTTTATACAGTTTTCCGTGTAGCGATAAATATTCGTTTCATTGTAAGAGTTCGAATTTTGAGCTGCACAGCGCCGCGTAGCGCGGCACCGTCTTGCAATGAAACGTAGTCTTGTGTAATAAATTCAGTTCAATTTTGAATCCCTATCGTTTCGGTGTGAGCGGACCGAGTATCAAAATATGGCTTTATTGACCGGTGTCTTATACTGTTTGTTAAATAAGTAATCTATATCTAATTATCCATGCCAACAAACTACAACTATTTCTAGTCAGTTCACACCGCGACGATACGCGGCGCTGCTTTTTTAATATAGCTATTCAAAACTGAACTTTATTTACTATACAAAGAGATACAAGTTTCATACGACATCAGTCACTAACCGCACATGCGCGGTGCAGCGCGGTGCAACATGGCATTTGAACTCCTACAGTGAAACGTGTCTCTTTTTGTGTAATGAATAAAGTTCAATTTTGAATAGCTATCTTAAAAATGCAGCGCCATGTCGCGTATCGGTTCGTTTGGGTGTGAATAAATTCTAAAGCACGCACGGCGAAAACCGATCGTCTAAATGACAACTCGACCGACAAAAATTTTTCGGCTTTAGTCACCCGTGTAAATCCCGCATTACTAGATATTGAGCAAAGAGCTAACACTCTTCTTCTGGTCCATCTCTAGAAATTGTCGCCTTAATTCGACACGAAATCATCCTGATGTAAAAGCTTTTAACCTTTAAAATAAGCTTTAGTCGTGTGTAGTTCTGAGCACTCACTAGACAGTAATACAGTTGGTCGCGAGGCTTCGACGCAGGAAATTGCTATTCGCTGGACTTGGGAGACTTGGGCGAAAGTGGCTAAATGTCACACAATATATGATTTTAGTATCAACAATGTGTGGGCTCTACACGTTGACGTAAAGCTGTGGTGCTAAAAGGAAAATGCAACAGGGACGATTTTAGCTTCAAGGTTGTCAAATATAAGACGGAACAGAAGATAGAAAATATTTGGAATGTTATTATGGAATGGCTGTTTTTCCACTCAGGGCCCTAGAACACGACGTATTTTAAACGCGCAGAGCACGCGCAGAGGACGCGCAGAGGACGCGCAGCAGACGCACATCAAGCGCGATTCGAATCACTTTCTATACAAAATAATCAGCATCAATTTATTATAAACGCGAAAGCTTGTAAGAATGTATGGGTGTGTGGATGTATGGATGTTTGTTACTTTAAGAAAATTTGGTATGGTAGTAGTTTTGACACTGGATTAACACATATACTTACTACTATTTATCGCACAACTATTGAACGAATTTCGATGAAATTTGGCTTGGTAGTAGTTTAGGATCTGGATTAAAACACAGGCTAGGTACTTTTTATCCCGAAAAAGTACGGTGTTCTCGTGGGGTACTGTAATTTACGCGGGCGGAGCCGCGGGCAAAAGGTAGTATCGAAATAAAGAAAGCCGAAAACGCAAACACTATTATTTAGTCTAAAATCGTATATCCTACTACTATTATAAATATGAAAGTTTGTGAGGATGGATGGATATATGTATAAATGTTTGTTACTCTTTCACGCAAAAACTACTAAGCGGATATCGATGAAATTTGGTATGGCAGTAGTTTAGGCTCAGAATTTAAAACAAAGGTTACTTTTCATCCCGAAAAAGATTAGTGTTCCCGTGGGATACGTGATACTATATTAACGCAGGCGAAGCCGCGGGAAAAAGCTAGCACCTACAGTTATAGATTAGTCGCAGCCATGGAGAGACAACAAAGCTTATAGCGCGGCCTAAAATCGAAATAATCCCAACGATGGCTTTGTGGAGATAAGAAATGTTGTCTTTGCGGTAAAGACCAATAAAGTAGCCTAGATGCCAGATAGCCAGAAAAAAACATAAAAGGAATTACAAAAATATTTTACCCGAGTTCGAGCTCACCACATTCCGAATTTACGAACAACGCAAAAATTACATTTACGCATACCAAACTGTCAAACAGACTGACATATTAGAGTCAAAATTATTCATATAATGTTGCGCGACGAAATACAAACCATAAATATAACTTACAATGTTTCCCAGGGTTCCTAGCCAGATTGATTTTTCTCCCCCAAAACTCATACCTGCATACTAAATTTCATGGAAATACTTGCAGCCATGTCCGAGATTATGATTAGGTATATAAAAGAAATCTCTCGAGAACATTTTGCCGCAATAAAAAGTAGCCTATGTCTTTCCCCGTGGTTTACTCTATATCTGTGCCAGATTCCATCGCAATCGGTCCGATAGTTTCGGAGCCTATTCGATGGAAACAAACAAATCTTTCCTCTTTATTATATTAGTGTAGATATACAAGATTAGCTCGTTTAAAGTATAATATAATATATTATTGCTTATTGATTTAATAACATAATTCTATGTACACACTAAGTGGCATATTATACCTAAAAATACTCTGTCTATTTCAAAAAATTATCAACTTGAAGTCAACAGTCTGTACAAACTGTTGCCATATTATTTTCGGCTCTGTGTGCCTTTATTACTTAAAATATAAGAGGCCCATTCAAAAAACATAATTACGAAGCTTAAACAGAAAAAATGAGCGGTGTGATTATTCACGGATGTGCATTCAAAAGTAAGCTGCAACAATATCCGTGGTCGGTACTTTACCGCAATATTCCGTTTTCTGTTCGGTTTACACACGAGTAGGGGATTCCCCGCAACCGGAAGATGTGTCATTGAATATCTACTAACTCAAAAAAAGTAGGTCGATTGACATTTAAAATTTCCTAGCTATGTAAACTACACTCGTTGATTATATTTTGAAAGTGTAGTTACTCGTATACGACACTTTCAAAATATAATCAACGAGCCTTAGTCCTCGTACAGGTTTATTGTACTAGCGCAGATTTCTATATCTATATTAATAAAGTGCTATATTTTCTGTCGAAACCACTAAGAACGCTCGTGGGAACGTAGCCTTACAGTAGAATAACGTAACATTCACCTTGGTTATAATAACTAATAATAATATCCAATAATGGATATACTTCCACACTTTTCTTTTATACACTTCCGCCACTCCTATAAACAGGAAGCGAAAGGAAAGTTATTTCACATTCAAATTCAAAGATTTCAAAGATAAATAATAAATATTTATATTTTTTTAAATCTTTGATATTGAAAAAGATAATAAGTATTTAAAAATAAAAATGGTATTTTAATGAAATTCACACAGCAGCTGTCATTGGCGTTAAATTGATTTATATATCGCTAATGTGCAGCAGTTACAGAGCCGGTTTAATTTAACTACGTTCATTATAAACTATTGTTTGTATATTTTAAAGTAGATTAAATATACAGCATTTATTAATCTACTTTAGAATATATAAAGTTTTATATTGAGTACTAGCTGTTAGTAGTATCCCAAAGGAATATGTACTTATTCGGGATAAAAAGTAGCCTATGTGCTAATCCAGAGCGTTAACTATGACTATACCAAATTTAATCAATATGCGTTCAGTAGTTATTGCGTGAAATAGTAACAAACATCCATACATCCATTCCCACAAACTTTGACATTCGTGACATTATCCTACTAATGATTTTTGTATTGAATGTATAAATGTCAAAGTTTGTGAGGATGGATGTATGGATGGATAGATGGATGTTTGTTACTCTTTCACGCAAAAACTACTGAACGGATATTGATAAAATTTGGTATAGTCATAGTTAAAGGTTGTAACCTACCTAAAGTATTTTTTAAACCAATTTTAGATAAAGAAGGTATTTGTAATAAATTAATTTTGTAGAATTTGGTTTCATTCGGTCGACAAAATGGACCGAAAGACAGCAAATTTATGTAAAATTCATAAACGCGCCCTTAAACATCTTTTCTCTTCGGGATTGTTAAAACCCCAGAAATATTTTACGCAACAATAAATTCTGTTTTGTTCAGCCCTGGGGGCACCAGTAATGTCATAACTCCCCGCTATGCGGTATCCCTAAAGGGTCCGATACATGAAATATCTTACTTTTGTTTTTCATCCGACCTATGACCAATATTTGATATTAGTATACTACTATTATAGTATTATAAAGAATTATAATATAATATATTATAATACTCTTATAATCCGAAAATCCTTTTTAAACAAAGTAAATAGAAAACTCGTAACTTTCATGGTCGTTTCAAGTTTAGCAATAAGCTAGCATTAGCAAGAAATGTAATTAATGTATCAACCTAACCTACCTACCAACCTAAGTTTATTTGTATTCATTCCGTGATAGGCTCTGTCTAGTGTGTGTAAATAATAATTACCGTGTTGAATTTTGAAATTGAATATTATTAATTAAGTGACTCTAAGATAAAGCAATTAATTAAATAATCACCTTTACCATGTACCTGTATAATAAATTCCTTTGCAAGAAATTTGTCATTTTTACCTTTTAAGTTAATTTTCTTACCTTAAGATATAAAAGTATGAACTAAAATTAATTTAGATACTCTTGTATTGTGTTATTATTTAATACATCCTAATAAGTCTATCAAGACAATGCATAAAGCTAATTCAAAGTTATGGCCGCTTGTCATATTTTCTATGTATACGAAACTTTTATGTTTATTTATTGCAATAGTACCCTGTACAATTGAAGTACTTACGAGGGCGGCACTGAAAATTTCGGGAATCAAGGAAGTGACACAACATTACTATTTAAAAATGTATTTATTGCTTTTCGAAGTATTCTCCGCGAAATTTGACACATTTTTCCATACGATGGAACCAATCATTGAAGCAACCATTCCATTCGGAAGTTGGGGTCTCCAAAATGGCCGTTTTGTAGGCGTCCACAGCTTCTTCAGGTGATGAAAATCTCTGACCACGCAATTTATTCTTTATTTTAGGGAAAGTATAGAAATCATTAGGGCTTAGGTCGGGGCTGTACGGCGGATGGTCTAATAATTCTATGATTTCTTGCTCTAAAAACTCTTTTGTTCTGTGCGCGGTGTGAGAACTCGCATTGTCGTGATGGAGGATGATGCGGCGGTTGCAGTTCTCTTTACGGAGTTCAGAAACGACCTGTGGCAAACAAATGTTAGCATACCATTCTGCATTAACCGTTCTTTGTCCCTCAAGAGGAATAGTCGCAACATGGCCGGTTTTGGAGACAAACGTGGCCACCATTTTTTTTGCAACACTCCGTGAACGAACAATTTTTGTTGGCTTTAACTCATTTTCGAACACCCAAACTCGTGACTGGTTTTTTGTTTCGGGTTCGTACGCGTATATCCAGGATTCGTCACCTGATACGATGTTGTATACAGCATTTGAGGATCCTGCGTGGAATCTTTCGAGAGTTCTGACGCACCAAGTAACGCGAGCCGCTTTTTGCTCTTCACAGAGCAAATGCGGTATCCATCGGGAAAACAACTTTTTTACACCTAATTGTTCATGCAAGATTATTTGTATTTGACTCATGCCAATGTCTAAAATTGCCTGAATTTCGCGGTATGTCACATGTCGATCTTCCTCAATCAGCTTACGCACAGCATCAACGTTTTCTTGGGTGACTGCAGTTTTTGGACGACCTTGACGGGGATCATCACTGAGCTTGAGACACGTCCACGTTGCAATTCAGCAAACCAGCGATAAATTGTGGTTTTGGATGGGGCTTCATCACCAAATGCAGAAATCATCCGGTCAACACACTGTTTTTGTGTTAAACCACTTCGAAAGTCATCATAAATCATCGCTCTAGAATTTTCTCGAGTCAATTCCATTTTCTCAACGACTAAACAAGTTTGACAAGACCTTGTGACAAGACCGAGAATCTTTTTTTAAATAAATAAACGGTATTCGATTTTTAAAACCAAGGAGTTTTAAATTAAAAAGATTTTAATATGACAGGAACAGTGGAAATATTCCATTCCCGATACTTTTAGTGCAGCCCATGTATAATGAAAATTGAAAATTTTATTTCCAAATGAAACTTAACATGCAATTTTCGGAACGTCAACAGAAAAAGCTACCCTATTATATATTCAACCCTAACCCACCGAGAAGAACCGGCATAAGAAACTCGCACGGGGCCAATCTTTTAGCAAAAGATGGATAATTGTTATTTTAAAAGAAATATATGTTTTCTATGTTCTTCTATGTTAAGTAAAACAAAAGTCAAAAGTGCCCAAGTAAACAGAGCAGCCTTGCCCTTGCCCCCTGCAATCAGCATCTTATTCCCAAGGTGTGCAATCGTTAACAAAATCATTTACTTTTTATTAAGCTTTGGCACACAAACATTCTTTGACAACTTTTTTAAATTTATGAATAGAAAGGTTTTGAACTATTTCTGGGATCCTGTTTTATAGGCGTAGGTATACATTGGTCAATAATTTATTACTCCCAGTCCCAGCTAATAATTATACTATCATAAAAGTTTATAGTCCTGTAAAATTTTGAAGAATATTTCAATAATTTAGTAACAAATATACCACAAGGAATAAATAATATTAAGTATTTAGTTAATTGGTTAATACTACTTGACAGTTTTTAATTATTTATTAATGTTATTAGTTTAATTTTCTTTGGTTAGGGATTTCTTATAAGGTGTTTGTGTCTAATGCCTGAGGGTGTTGAGCATCGATGGCAATAACTCTGTACTAGCTCACAAGTTACCGGAGAGCCTTTTACTACATGTAAAAAGGCTGAGAGCTTATTGTATGTACCTATGTGGTAAAAGTGGATGCCCCAAAGGGAGATCTCTGACCGAGCAAAGTGGTATATGCTCGGTCAGGCCGAAGCCTCACTTGTAGTAATTTCAGGTGTTGTATATATACCGCCGATCTTAGAAAACTTCGATAGCGTGATTCAGGATTGTGGCACTAATTCCGCCACATCACTCCCCCCCGAAGACCTGAGGTCGAATCTTGAGTCGTCTTGCTTGAGAGTGCCAGAGAGTCCCAGTGAGTCGGAACTGTGCGACTGCTGCACGGGCTCCAGTGAGTCGGAGTGCTGCCGTGCGGGGCCGATGCTACGTGCTGACCAGGAGAGATGTGCTCTGCTTGCTGACCGATCGTTTGTAGTGAGATTGTCCGTTGAAGCCGATGAGGGTTCGACCAGGCCGCGGTGCGTTGAGGCTGGTGGTCGAGGTACCCGATAAGGCCGAAGCTGGCTGGCGTGGTGCGGAGGGGTGGGGAATGATGATGTCTAGAAGAAGGCGTGTTCTGTCGAGGATAACCAATGTGGGAAGAGTGGTTGCCCCAAAGGGCGATCTCCGATCGAGCGATGTGGTATGCTCTGTCAGGCCGAAGCCTCACTTGTAGTAATTTCAGGTGTTGTATATATACCGTCGATCTTAGAAAACTTCGATAGCGCGATTCAGGATTGTGGATCTAATTGGTCCGCACACCTAAAATAGTAGTATAATATTATGATAATGAGTTGCATTGTATACATATTATGTTAAAATGTCATTAAATTTTGTAAAAACTTATAAAAATATGAATTACTAAATACAAACCCTTATTTCCAAGGAAGTTTCAGAGAAACTTGCTTAAGAACGACATTTTTTACTATAATGTATGTCTATGTAAATACACCTAAAGATTGCTTTCAGCTGGTATAGTGTATAGATGCGTGTAAAGATTACAAACTGCAAGTAAACTACAAAATAAGAAATTTCTATAAAAAACAAAGTGTTGAATACAATGGATTAAATAGACTAGGTATTGACCAATATTGTCAATAGACAATAATTATTATGATATTATGAATAGTTACTTTAGATTGAATTATATTGTCTTTATATGCAATATTCGTCGCAATAAGCGCTTATGATGACTAGAATTTGCAATCATTCTTATTTACAAATAACAGGTGATCAATAAAATCCGCCATATTGTTTGTAATAAGCGATAAATCCACATTCCTAGGTGTCTTGATCGTTAGGTCGATCAGATGACGATCTGCTGAGTATCTAGCAATCTAGGCATTGTATAGGGAAAAGCGTTTGAGCACGTTTGACTCGTGTCGCTTCAACTCTGCGTCAGTGTGAGTTGAGGCTAATAAACTTCATTCAAAGGAATACAATCTAATCTAGAGCTCTGCGTATACGGGAAGAAATGGATTTTGAAATAAAACCGGGTAGCTTAGAGAAAGTAACAAAATATAAACGATAACTAAGTTGCAAAAGCATAAAATGTGTGCGATTATCACATTTCATCGCTAAATCACGCGGCCACGTGGTTAAGTGGATAATATGTCGCTTCACATAAAATACAATCAAAGTAAAATTAAAGTCTACTTTAAATACGAGATAAAAGCTATAGGTCTTATGTTTTATTATGTCAGATAGTAATAAAATGTAATAAATTACAGTACGTCATATAAAAATAAATATTATCTTAGCCGTCTGTGATAGTTCATACAAACTGTAGCAAGCGATATTTTATATCAACATAAAATATTATAGTATCTTCGCCAGTGATGCCCCTTAGAATAAGCAAAAATACTCTGTATGTATTACATTGTATTATGTTCTGTAGATGTTCTGTATACTTGAATATGTTAATACAGTTATGTATTCCAAATATTTAACAATTTTGAATTCAATGAAGCGCGAATAGATGTATTAATAATTCTAAATGTGATTAATTTTCGGTATGACAACAATAAAATTGATGGGATAAAATTGGAGAGTTCTATTATCGTTTCATTAAAATTAACACGGCCCACTAAATCGAATTTCAATATTGCGATAATTGTTTGAATATAGCCAGTGAAGTAATGTTGGCGGTAGTGTTCATTTGTTAATTTATTGGAACCTTACGGTCCGTTTCGTTTGGCCGAAATTAATTCTTCACAAGCAGCTAACGGCCGAATACTGAAACGATAGTTAAATTAGGTGACGCTCAAGTCTCATGCTGTCCTTGTTGTTTCGGCTAGCAGAGACAGCGACAGCCTGTGAATAGGAGGGCTCTTGATTTTGATTAGCTTTTCAGTAGTCGGCCGTAAGTTATTCATGCCCAGTTTCTGGAGACTTAACATAAACTCTAGATAAACTATGATTAGCTGGCGCCGAGTTTTAGAATCCCAAAAGGTTACATCTAGTGGTCATTAACGAATCTATTTCAAATTCGAGGAATAAATAAGGTACTCTGCTAAAGTAAGTTTCTATTGTTACTTTTATCGAACCAAAAGCGCTAATGAATAGATAAACTGCCGACATATTCACCTCAAAAATCGGGCACAGTTGTAGTGATGCTCAATAATCATGATGATTATTAAAAATATATATTTAATAACTAGCTCTTTCCCGTGGCTCCACCCGCGTAAATACAGTATCCCACGGGAACACTGTACTATGTCGAAATAAAAAGCAGTATCCCAGCCTATATGTTACATGTGTCCAGAGCTCAAAATACTACCATGCCAAATTTAATCAAAATCAGTTCAGTAGTTTTTGCGTGAAAGAGTAACAAACATCCATCCATCACCAAAAACTTTCACATTTTTAATAGTAGTAGGATTTGTATAATGGTGTGGGGTACTACTAATCCCAACTAGACGGTAACAACAAGAATAGCTGTTGTAGTTATAAAGAAATCAATCGAAACGTAATGATCGTACCTAGTGACCTAGATACTATTATCGAAGCACTTTATTTGTTTTATTTATTCAAAAATGTATTGCACACAAGAAAAATTTACAACATTACAATTTATTTCTAATAAGAATACAGCCCTACGGAGAGAGATGGGATAAAAGACAGCAGATAGGACGTGCACAACTACAAATACACTACTTACATATTATTATATCCTTACTAAAATTAAATTACATACATACTTACATATTATATATATACTTAACAAATATAAAACACATAGTTGATACGATAAAATAATATTATATTATACCTATAATAGATAAATAATATATGTATAATATATGATAACGGTATTTATATGGATTGAATTTCGAGGTAGTGGTCTTTCAAGCGTCTTTTAAATATGATAATGGTGGGATCGTCACGAACGGTGTGGAGAAGCGAGTTACACAATCTGACTGCATGAACGGTGAAGGAGTAGGAGTAGAAGTTGGAGCGATGGGATGGGAGGGAAAGATTTGTTCGTTGTTATTGACCTAGAAGGGATATCGAAGGGTCGAGAAAAGATAAATCGATCGAGAAGATAGGAATGAGAGAGGGGATTATACAAAATGTTATAAAGTAGACAGAGGATGTGGGAGTTACGTCGTAGTCGGATAGGGACTCACTTGGCCTTCAATCGAAAGGCTGATATGTGATCGAATTTTGTCCAAACACAAAACGGATACAGAGATTCTGCAAACGTTCCAGTTTTGTTAACAGCAGTTCGGTGATGTCCAAGTAGCGGGAGTCAGCATAATCAAGGATAGGAAAAACTTGTTCTGACAAAATGTTCACGGGCACTTTGTAAGTTTTTTTTAATTTTTTTAAATTCTTTTCTTTTATAAAGGCCATCATAAGATTCAGCCGGCATACTTTGTAAGTTGTTGAAAAGTAAAACAGTGGCGTGAAGTGTGACTTGTGAGTGTTATCAATATCCCAGATTTTTTTTGTTGGCAAAGGACACTGGCAATTTTCTATGGAACAATTTGCTACGGCGACCAAAGATATGTCATAGACGATATTATTTACTAAAACAAATTCAAGGTACAACTAGTAATAAAAGGGGTGTAAAACATAATGTAATCATTCGTTTTGGTGAACCCATTCGCCGGTTTCCATTTGTGGCCTCGTAAATGGGAATTTACGAGCAAGGCCAGGTTTTGACGACTACGATGGACCGAAATCGTGCAAATTTTCAAATATTTAAATGGCAAAAATACTATAAAAATAATATACTAAAAGGCCCGTGATTTTTTCCCCACGAGAACTAGCTCTATGCACATTTTAATATTATATTTTGTATATAATGATTAAGTAGCCTATCCAATATCGTTGATCCTATCCTACCATTTAAAATATAAACAACAGCTTCAAGAATTTTTTGTCCTTTTTAGGGTTACGTAGATCACGTCTCGAAAGTCAGAATCTTTATCATTTCGTCCGTCTTCGGTTTACCTTCCAAATGGTTAGTGCTAGAAAGATGAAACTTAGCAAGGATATTTAACACGCCGACTAATTACTAAAATTATATCACGAAAAATATTTTTTTTTTTGGGTACCTCCCCTACACGTAATAGCGTGGGGTCCTTTGTGCGCGAGTCCGACTCGTACTTGGCCGGTTTTTGTGCTATGTATGTATAATGTATATGTTTTACCAGCTGTATATAGTATTATGTACAAATTATACCCATCTTGTAATCATTGTCCTAGTACTTCATAAATACTATAATTTAGGTACGCAGTGTTATAACTACAGTATTGTGTCACGTGTGATGCTGTGATAGCTTTTGTCGCCTTTTGGAGCTAAATATGTGTGATATTCTTCAATGCTATAACATCTATATTGAATATTATAAAAAGGAAAGATTTGTTTGTTTGCATCGAATAGACTCCGAAACTACTGGACCAATTTTGATGAAATTTGGCACGGATATGAAATAGACCACGGGGAAGGAAGGAATAAGAAGAAAGGCGAAATAAACGGTCTTTGTGCGATTTGCTTTTGCGCGTACGAAGTTAATATATGATTTGAAATAATTTATATTTATATTGAACATTTGGAGCTTTTCTTCAAAAGAGACAATACGAAACACATTATTTCTATGCGAAACACTAGACTACAAAAGGCTTCTTGTCAATCAAACAATATTTTAAATATTAAGTTTCAATTATCTACTTATTTAAAACACTGTTCACAGTAAATCAGAACAGTTTCCGATACCGCGAATCCCGCGTGAATCCCGGGCGCACGTTAAACGGCTTACGGCGGGATTCGAACCTGTTCATACGTGATAAACACGAGCGTCTCGTTTTTATTGTTAACACGTAGTGGCTATCACGCCAATTGAATTGTCTCGCCAAATGCTTGGAGCATAATGTTAATCGCGCCATCGATATAATATTTTACTTCTACTAGAAGTAATGGAACATTAATTGTTAGGGATTTGGTAAAATCAACAATGAGAACACAAATTCTTTGCTTCCTACCTATGTATGCCTAATATTACCACACTCGCCCAGACGTCGAGCCCCAGTAGGCGTGATCGTGAAATTGTCATTGCCTTTTTGCCTCGACATGCCTCGTCTATAATATATATTATAGACAAGGCATGTCGAGGCAAAAGTGTCTACACCTAAAAGGCCGCAAACATGAGGTTGTTTGGGGCCATTAGGTTTGACATTTGCTTTCCGCAGTAGATTCAGTCTTCTGAAATCAAGTAGGCGTAACTTTATCTTGTATGACGATTTTTTATGTCAAATGTACGTCGTAGCCCATCTTTAGTTTTGAAAACTTTATTGTACGTATTTACCTAATTTGTAGATGTTAAGTGGTTAGGTTAGAACGGCATTTATTAAATTTAGACAATAGCATTGTATTAAATACCTAATGATGATAGAAGTTTCAAATGATTTACAATTAAAATTTAATTAAATCGCGGCCGTGTAATTTCCCGCGCCGTGGCCACGACAATGGCGGCTGACAGGCGGTGACAGCTGACAGTGAAAGCGCCACAGAGTGGACTCCCGGAGTGGCTAAGCGGTTAATATTTAAATGCCATGTAAGCTTAGTAAGTACCTATGTAACGATTAACCTAGACTTCACAAGTCGAAATGTAGGTTTATAAATAGCATTATCTATAAAAATATTACCACTTAGATTTCAGGCATTACGAACCAATTAATAAACTTATGCACCTACTCTATAGTATAAATATTAAAATATTATACTTTGGTTATTTTTTTCAATGAAAAAACACCCGTTTCTGGATCGCAAATATCGTTAGCTTTAAAATGAGGCCAACTTGATGAGTGTAGGTCACAAATTTTCTGCTGTTAAAATCTTTTTGCTTCGAAGCGTATGTGTTGTTAATTACATATATATATATATATATATATATATATGGATTTGTAAGTAATTAAGATAGTATGCCAATGTGAGATCTCGAGAGGGGACGACGACGACGACACGGAAGATCAAGCGCCTCGGCACTGCCGTGGTCGATGGCTGAGTGAGTGGCTTCCCTTTGAACATGTGGTGTGGAAATTTGTTTCTGTTTTTTTTTCCATTTTTAGCTGTGTTTTTGTCCCTTGTATTCAACGAAATTTAAACGAAACAACCTGTATACTTGGAACTATATAGAATGATTGTTGTTTAATGAAAGGCATCATACGTATTCCGACGATGAACATTCTCGTTATTTGTAATGTTTTCGTTTGATTGAAAGTATGTAAATTTTTGTAATCCTCTGGGCTTTTATTTTTAATGGCTGGGCCATGCCGTGCGTTCAGGAATCAATGGATTTGCATGATGAATGTTCGCTGATTGCCGATTGTTTACTGATTGTTTCAGGACTTACAAAATATAGTATGGATTTTTAAGGTTTATCTTCTTCTTTTATTTCATAATAAAATCTTGGTGGCTTATACGAGGCGAAGTTTTAATATTCGCTTAAAACTTCCCCTGGTATAAGCCACCAAGATTAGGATTCGATTAGGCCCATTAGGACTCCAATCTGTTTTCTGAACCATATTTAGAATAAATACTAGGTTTTAATGCAATCACACTACTAGACTCTAAGCTACAGACCCTCGAGAAACATAATCGGCGACTTTCCAAAGAGCAAAAATAGCGCTCAGGAGTGTTCACACGCGTCTTTGGAATTTTTTAGTGACGATAATGATGGCATTTTGAGTTGGATTGTTACTGGAAGTGGCAGTTCGCGCCGAGACGAGACGCGGCGTGCACATTATAAGAAGTGATGTGTTAAAATTTGAATCGCAATTGAACCACTTTTGAACCTTACCCCATAGTAATAAGATCGAAATGTGGTTTGTCGGCAACCGTACAATTATTTCATAATATAATCTAATTTTAATATGTAAATGAAAACACAATATTATATCAAACTTTAAAGGAAAACTTCAAACTTTTATAATACAGTCTCCTCATAAAATGTGTGCCAGTCTGCGAACTTAGTTAGCTAAATAAGGTAACATTTCCTTTTTTTTGAATATTCATCATAGCAATTAGCATGCAAATGTGATACGTGGAGTTTTGCCCGGAGCATCGAGACCACGACTAATTACATGAAAGTGCTTATCCGTCCACGGACGCCTGACCTTACCTTTTAACTTATTGTCATAGGTACTTGTAAATGTAGTTTATTATTCGCAATTATGAAAATATTATGTTTTAGTTGCTTCAGAAAAATCATCATTAAGTAGTTGGTATCTAGTGTCGCGCGACACAAGACTGAAGAGACTCCGAGACCGAAAACGGGTCGCGGAGCCACTGCTTAGTATGAATTTATATGGAGCACCAAACAATCGCCGCGACCCGCGACGCGCGACACGCGGTGAGCGTGGCCAGAGAACCTGATTCGCTGGTTTGCTGGTCGCGGTCGCGGGTCGCGGTCGCATAGATCTGAAGGCTATCTTATATATTTGTTGATTTAAGTGTTAAAGTGTTTTTGTTGTGTCCTTGTATTATTTGCTCCTACTGCTATATAAATGTGAAAGTTTATGAGGATGGATAGATGGATGTTTGTTACTTTTTCACATAAAAACTTTTGAACGGATTCTGGTTTAAGTTCGTATGGTAGTAGTCTAAGATCTGATTAATTGAGATTAACACATATGCTACTTCTTATCTCAAAAACGATTCCCGTGTGATACTGTGTTTACGCGGGCAGAGCCGCGGGCAAAAGGAAGTCTGAAATGATTTTATAGGTATGGTAATAGTGTGTATTTCGTTTAAGGCACTTCGAAATTCAAATGCAACATTAAAAATGGTAAATCACCGAAATAGAATTCTATTAACGTTTTTCCAAAAACTGAGAGTGTCGAGCGAGCGATCCCGATTTAATCGCATCAAACAATTCATAATAAATATTGGATAACATCTAAAGGGTTGTATCTATATTTTACGAAATTAAATTTTTCGATGAAGGGGTTTCAAACTCCAATACCCTTCCTTTTAATTCACGGTCAGAATTTATTATTATCACCAGATAAAATCTGTCCAGTACATTCGAATCAAATATTTCCTCTTAATATAAATAAAGTTAGAATCCTGTCTTCGTTTTGTAATAGAAAAACTCGTAGTTTACTTACCTACGATGTGCAGCGGAATCTAGGAATAATCTTAAAGTTTCAACTGCAAATACGAATAATAAACGACTTTACTTTACGACTTTACGTGAACATGTGAACATTGTCAAAAACAGGATTAAAAATAAGACGCGTTTTTATGGTAGCACTTGTTAGCGCCTGTAGGCCGCTGCCTCGAATTTCGCGGTGAGCAGCGCGGCAGCGACAGCAGGCGGCCGTAGTCACCGCTTGTCAGAAATGCATTCCTGACAAGCGGTGACTACGGCGCCTGCCTGCCTTCGCCGCCATCACTGCCCGCCGCAACGCCGCCGCAGCGCCGCCGCAGCGCCGCCACAGCGCCGCCGCAGCGCCGCCGCAGCGCCGTCGCGGCGCTTATCGCGAATATCGAGGCAGCAGCCTCACACACGCGCCGTAGGAATTTGTATAGATTTCGCTCCGGCCGCCGCTACGCCCGCCGCCGGCGCGTGTGTAAGCGTACTTCCAATAAAGGTCGTCGTCGTAAATTCATTCGTGTCTTAATTAAAGTGGTTTACAAGCGGCACACTTAGCGCTGTCGTTTGCGTAATTGTTCCATGCGGAGCTAAATGTTTAAGTAAAGTGCTAGGTTTGTATGAAAGAGGAATATTTGAAACAATTGCGGCAACGTTCTGAAGCTGAAGACGATTCTAAAAACTATTATACTTAATATTTGTGTGAAACTGACGTAAAACGATTTTAATAAACTCATAAATATGGAATGAGTTAATCTCTTCAAATAATAGCGGTTTACCTCTGAATTAACGATGACGCTTTAATTATATAACTTGCCAGCGGTTTTTGTTATTAAAGGTTTTATTTACAATATGTAAGTGATTTACTGAATTTTGTATATTTATGGAAAATTAACATGATTTTGTTAAATATTAGAGATCGTTAACAAAATTGTCTAGAGGCGAGAGATTACTCAACATTTATATGTTTAATAGATTGAGATGTTATAAGAATTTTTGAGCAAGCGCTGCGAAAAATCTTAAAAACAATTTAGTGTTAAACCGACAGGACCTGCGACTTTCTATAAGTAATCATAAAAATTATGATAGTTAATAGTATCAAGCGTTACATTTCGGAAATCCATAGCATTTTAGTTTAATTCCGTGCAGGATATCTCCGTAAATACAACTCTAACAAGGCCTTACAAGCTATATTTCATGACAAAGCAATGAAATGTAAATCGATTTATACCATTCTTTAGACCGAGTCCTGGAAAATGTGGACGGACAAAATCAATATTCTGAAATAGATTCGAAGGGCTTCTTACGTGAGTGTTCTGAGGCAGAAACTGATAACGAAGCCGCGCTGACTCCAATAATAATTGTCTTTTTCAAATATAAAGACCCGTCTTCTAATAAACACCGTGAAATCTTTTGGGATCTAAATATAAGTCTTTTTTCTTTTACGTTTAAGTATTATATTATTATGTTATGAAGATTTGGTAGGTCAATTTGTCAGTTGCAAAAGACCTTTGTGTAGTAGTTGGAAGTCAGATGATTGCATATTTTTACCCGACTACGACGAAGCCAAAAGGAAGGGTAATGGTTTTGGCAGACTATGTATCTTGTGTGTATGTTTGTTCCACTATTGAGTATAAGCTACTGGTCTGATTTTAATAAATGAGATTCGTAATAATAGCCCGGTTAGCATACACTATATAATTAACGCAGTCGGGTTTAAGTTTTTTATAAAATTTGTAGTCATAGTTATATTTTTTTTAGGTATTACCTTCTGTATCAAAATACTAATTAAGGGGTAGTGCGCTGGATAGAACTGAAAATTGGAGTTCTTTGAAAGCTTTTTTCTCAGTCATGGTCGTATTGAAAAATCCCAAAAAAAAATATTGTAATCTGCATTATATGTAGCCAAAGACAGTTTTTTATAAATTGAATATCTAATTTCAATATTTTTTTAAAAATATGCTAAGTCCACCTTTTTTTTTAAAGTTATAACCTTTTTCTCTTCTTCTATAAGTCACACGAGTGTTAAAAATTATTTCAGTATTTTAAGTATGAGAAAACTCAGGGGAAAGTCGCTTTAGTTTTGGAAAATCATGTCCCAAATTTTATAGCGATTTTTATCCGATTTCAATACTCTCCGGTCGGTGCGATACGCCCTTGTCGCCTACAAAATTAGTATGGGACTTGACGCTCAAGGTCACTGGCGTTAAACAGAGCCTTAAAATAAGGTACTTATGTTTTCGTAAGGTATAAATTTTAGGAACCATGTGAATGAAATTGTGGTCTATTATTATTACTATAATTAACATCTATTACGATTAAAAAGGTACAAGATTTTTTCCATGACCATTTAAAAAGCCTACTCCACATTACCGCCATTTTCTCCGAACATCTTGTAAATTGAATACTGAAAACATTGTGCAATGCCTCTCAGGGTCAGGTCGTGACTGGTTTAAATATTAAATGCGCTTCCATTTAATTTTATGCAAAACAAACGGGATCGGCCATTATGAAAATTGCCAGATCGATCAACGCGGAAGCTAATCTCCTATTACTTCGCGCACGCCTTGGAACTTTCTCGAAAATTAACCTCTAGTTCGCTCGCGGTGTGACGCGGTGGGAATGTGACGCAGCGGGAATGTGACGTGACGGCCGTGATGCGCCGTGACGCTTGTGACAAGGGTCCGACTCGCATTCATCACGAGCACGCATTCCATCACTCAGCCTGAAAAATTGCAAGAATCTAAAGTGCAATTACTAGGCGGGCGAAAAGTTTTTTGTGACGAGCGGGAAACGAGGCTATTGGGTGTTGTAATTTTTTTCACTGTATCGAACTACTTAGATAGAATATTGTTTTGTGGCTACGTTACAGAACTAAAAACTGTATGCCTAGCGGCTGAATATAGAAACGCTGCTTAAAATTATGTCAGCTGATGCGAGTTTCTTACGCCGGTTTTACTCGGCGGGTTAGTGTTGAACCGGAGCGGTGGCCGGCGGCCGAAGCGAAAAAACCAGCCGAAAAAAAGGGGGAATAGAACCTCCCTAAACTCCCCCATCGTTAAAAGCCCAAGGTAGGCTAACCCCTTAGAGAAGGAAACTGCGATCCGCTACTATCTACGGGAAGGGAGTTAAAAGGAAAACAATCTCGACTTTGACGTTTGTCGGCCATTTTGTAAATTTTTAAAGGCCTATAACTTTGGAGGCAAACGTCATAGGAAGACGCGGATTGCAGATACGGGCAGCAAGGAAGTTGGGCTAACTGACCCACCAGGTCAAGACTTAAAAACAGACAAAAATTTGTCAAAATTTTTTGTAGTGAAATTAGGCCAGAAAAAGACAAAGGAGGAGAAACCAAGTCCGAAGAACCCAAACAGGACCCACCAGCGACGCACCGTTCCTGAGAAATCGGCCCTTAAAGTTTGACATTAACAGTTTTCGAACTGTCAAAGGGCCGATAAAAACTGCATTAACTCGGCTTCTGGTGGGCCTAGAAGACTGTGGTTTCTTCTGGGGACAAGAACCTGACCACAGCTACCCATACACAAAGTTTAGGCAATTTTAGAAGACATAGACCTTCCAGTGCTCAAATCCAGAAAAAGTCTGGATCATCGGGAAGATAGGAAAAAAGGAAGACAAAAGAACCCAAACAGGGTAGTGTTTGGGTCTCTACGACAAACCGTTCCGGAGTTAAGAGGAGAAGAAAATATTGGCAGTCATCTTGGAGGCCATATTGGAAAACTTCGATTCGACGCCCCTGAAAGTTGTAGAGGAGTGTAGTTTTCGGCAACAAGAAGAGCAAGACCAGCAGAAGCAGCAACACCTGAAAGAAAATCGGAGGCTGAAACCTGAAAGGCAAAAACCTGAAAGAAAAACCGGAAGTAAAGAAGAGCAGCAGAAGACCAAGGTACCTGAAAAAGAGCTTAAATCTAAATAGTAATATATAAAAAATCTTCCCAGTATTTAGTTATAAGAATAAGGACCAGTTGCATCATTTTTGGTGCAACTGCTAGAATAAGGACATTATTTTAAGGAAATTAGACTAAGACCAGCTGTGTCATCTTTGGCAAAGTTGTTAAGATACTACATAGGGTAATATACAGTAATTTGGACCAGTTTGTCTCCCTATTGGAGCAACTTTTAGTATAGGTATTATAGGACTATATATAGAATATATAAATACTATGTAATGTATAATATGTATAATGTTGACTTTCCGAAAAAAGCTTGTTAAGTTTCATTTAGAAATTAATGGATTGAATAAAATTTGATCATTTTTTTTATATTGGTTTTAACTCTCTCTGCTTGGTAGAACAATAACAGGATACGACTTGAATTCCACTCCATTTAACGTTTCAGTATTCGGCCGTAAGTCTTTGATGCTCTACCAAACTAGTTGCCTCCCGTTCGTCCTTCAAGTTTCGGTACCTGCGCCCTTTACTCACTAATTAGGACATCCCGTTCGTCTCCTGTCGTAGTACATTTGCGGCTATATTTATAATACTCACATTATCTGCTTAGCAAGCTTTGACAGCTTCTTGACTCACTAGTCATTCGCGTTTATTGTGACGGATCGTGTAAGGAGGACAGATATTAGTTAAAATTAACTACACTTAATACTTAACTTAAGTATACGAGGGCGGGTCAATAAGTCCGTGACTTTTGGAATAAAACACAGATTTTTTGATAAATAAATCATTTTATTTTTCAACGTAGTCCCCCTTGAGCTCTATACACTTTGTCCAACGCTTCTCCAATTTTTTTATCCCTTCCAAAAAATATGATTTGTCGAGGTCCTCAAAATAGGCCTTTGTTTGCGAGATGACTTCATCATTGGAGTCAAATCTTTTTCCACCGAGCCATTTTTTCAGGTTTGGGAACAAGAAGTAGTCACTCGAAGCCAAATCTGGAGAATAGGGTGGATGTGGGAGCAATTCATAGCCCAATTCATGGATTTTTGCCATGGCAACTGCACATGTGTGCACCCTTGCATTGTCTTGGTGAAAAAGAACTTTTTTCTTGGCCAAATGAGGTCGGTTTTTTTTCAAATCCTCATTGAAGCGGTCCAATAAGTTGGCATAATATTCCCCATTAATTGTTCCTCCCTTTTGAAGATAGTCAATGTGGATTATCCCACGTGCATCCCAAAAAACAGTCGCCATAACTTTATTGGCTGACAAACCCACCTTGGCCTTCTTTGGCGCCGATTCACCCTTAGAAACCCACTGTTTTGACTGTTGTTTGGTCTCTGGTGTGTTGTGATGGATCCATGTTTCGTCCACGGTTACAAAACGGCGCAAAAACTCCTCCATATTGTGATTAAACAACGCCAAACCTTCCTGTGAAGTTGTTACACGATTGCGTTTGTGGTCGACTTGCGGAAAGCTTTCTCATGCCCAAGTGATCATTCAAAATTGAAACCACTGAGCCATGCGAGATGCCTATGGCTTCCATAATCTCTTGCACTTTCAATCTTCGGTCGGCCAACACCATATGGTGAATTTTTTCGATTGTTTCGGGTGTAGAGACCTCAACTGGGCGTCCAGGACGTTCGGCATCTTCAGTGCTTGTACGGCCACAACGAAATTCAGTAAACCACTTTTTTACCATTGAAATCGATGGTGCAGAGTCCCCATAGTATTTATCAAGCTTAGCCTTGGTCTCGGTAATGGTTTTTTTTCGCAAAAAATAATGCTTAATAAGCACACGAAATTCACTTTTTTCCATTGTTTCCTTAAGTTACTGGATAGTCTGATAAAGATAGCTGTAAAACACAAACTAACTGATGCAGCAAGTTCAAATTTTGATAGGAGTCAACTGACAGATGCCTGTTGACAGGAGTAGTGTTGCTTTTTCAGTAAGGAGGTTAGAAATTCAAAAAGTAACGGACTTATTGACCCGCCTTAGTACTACACTACTGGATGTTTCCCACAGATTAAAACAATTACAAATACTGGTATCATTTGCCAGAGTGAAATTGGTCTTTAAACGCTATCTTTATAATAATTTTAAACTTTTATCCTCTTCATGGGGTTGAATTTAAGGAAATACGTAACTCATTATTTTTTCCGTACTCAATTCACACGAAATATCATGCAAATATGTCCAAGCAAAAAAAAGTTTCATACATTTTACCCCCCATTTTACCCCCTTGGGGGTTGCATTTTGAAAACTACTTTCATATTGGATGCCTACGTGATATGAGAAATATGTGTGCAAAATTTCAAATTTCTAGCCTTTGTAGTGTGTAAGTTCCTTTATAGTAATATCATATTAATGTAGAGTAAGCTAGATTGTAGTTTTACCTTTAAGTTCATTTTTAGTTGGTAAGGACAGTCTGTATTAGACCTCAATAAAGTATGGTCACATCTTAAGTCTACTTCTAATTGACTTCCCACCTAACACTTCATGGCGACCCTGCCTCAGCCAACTGCTACCTGCCATGTGCTTCGTGTCGACGTGACTTGCCACTGCCACCTGCCTGCCTACGAGCTGCCGTTCCAGCTGGATGAGACGTAACTTTATATACGTATACGTATATATATATATATATATATATATATATATATATATATATATATATATATATTAATATATACATTAAATTAAATGGACTTAAAGAATATATTTGTAAATTAAGACCAAAAAAGACGTACGGGACCTAATTATGAATTAGAAATAAATGAAGCTAATTTGCATAATACTCACTTTGAAGAAAACAAAGTTTTCCTCCGACTGTCTCTAAGGAAATTTTAGGTATTTGTATTAATATAAGAAAAGTTTATTATAAGATTTTAAGTTATAAGACACCTGGCAAAATGTCAGAAAATTTTTGTTTCAAGACGGTAAGCCTACTACCGAAAATGAATGGTGACGAGTCTGTTACTCGAGACCTTATAGATGCTATAGAATTATATAGTTCGATGATTCCTGATGATGGTAAGCAGTTGCTTATTAAATTTATATTAAAAACGCGAATTTCTGATAGCGCTAAAATGAGGTTAAAACAGAATATACTGATATAAATTCTTTACTAAAAGATATGCGTACTAGTTTACTGACCATTAAATGAGACACTTCTTTACAAGCTCAATTGCAAAGTGCTAGGCAAGGGAACAAGTCAATTAGAGATTTTGGCAACGAGATTGAACGACTGTTTGTAGATCTTACTATTTCTGAAGCTAACGATGACCCTGCTGCGTACCAGGTACTGCGGCCAGTTAATGGGAAAAATGCTATAGAGCGTTTTGCGGAAGGTTTGCAAAGTCAGCGTTTAGGGACTATTATTACAGCCCGAAACTTCACTCAGCTAAAGGATGCTATACGTGCAGCTGAGGCTGCACCTATAGCATCCTTTTGTTGCTCTCGACCGGAACACGTTGTTTCTTACTCGCAGTCTAGAAGCTATAATTCGTATAGAGGTAGAAATAATTATGACCGTTTTCAAAATCGTACCCATAACTATTTTTCTAGACCTAATATGAGTAATAAATTTAACTTTAATAAAAGTGTTTCTAGAAATTATGCAGTTAATAATAATAACAGACCACATGCATCATATTGTCATGAAAAGTATGGTCAGCAAAATCGCGGTCGAAGCTCGCAATATAGAGCTGATAATAATAATAAAAGGCTTAATGCTTCAAGGCCAATGAATTATTTTACGGAGAATGGGTCGAATTTCGATTCCTCATTACAAAATCATAAAGAGAGTGAATCTAATTTTTTTCGTGAATAATATTAAATCAGATTTTGACTTGCGATATTATTAATTATGTTAAATTAGGAGTAGGAAGTAGTAATTTAAAATGGTTAGTTGATACAGGGGCCTCTTTATCTGCAATTAAGTTAGAATACTTAAGGAAATATAATAATAATTATACAATATATAATTGTGACGTTAGTGTCAATGGTATAGGAGGTAGTTTAAATGCTGAAGGTTTTGTTTATTTAGATTTGGAGTATAATAATTAGGTATAATTTTAGACATAAGTTTTGCATATTTCGTAATTTACCATGTAATGCTATGGGTATTTTAGGACAGGATTTTCTAAAAAAATACTCGGGTATAATTAATTACGGTAATAATACTATTAGTTTGAGTTTAAGTAATAATGTAGGTGTATGTATACCCTTACGGTTCTATGAGTATACTTACTCTATGACAATATCGCCGCTTTGCGAAATGATAAAGTATATTCCTGTTAAAGTGAATTATGATTGTGTGGTGTTGCCTAAGAAATTGAAGGACGGTATTTTTATGGCGAGTATTGTAACTACGCCCAAAAATCGAAAAATTCCAATTCGTATTTTGAATACAACGGACGAAGAGGTTGATTTAACTATATCAGATATCGATATTCATAGGTTAGATGATTATAATTATTGTCATTTTTACGACTCTGATACATCTGTGGAGCGTATTAAAACATTATTTTCGATGTTAAAGCTTGATTACTTAAATGACGAAGAGCAACATTCGATAGAACAAATATGTGCAAAATTTTCCGATGTATTTTATTTACCTGGCGATAAATTAACTTGCACTAATGTATATAAACAAAAAATAACTTAAAAAGAAAATGTTGCTCCAGTTTATGGAAAGCAATACCGGATACCGTTTGCTCAAAAAGATGAAGTTCATAGGCAAATCGAAGAAATGTTAAAAAATAATATTATTGAGGAAGCTAGCAGCGACTGGTCTAGTCCTCTGATTCTTGTACCGAAAAAAGTAGATCGATCTGGTGAGCGTAAATGGCGCATGGTTGTAGATTATAGACAATCGAATGAGCGTATCGTTCATGACAAGTTTCCATTATCTAATATTAATGAAATTTTAGACTCTTTATCAGGTGCTATGTACTATAGTCACTGCGACCTTTCACAAGGCTATTTTCAGTGTGAGATTGAGAAATATTCAAGAAAATATACAGCTTTCACTACTGATAAGGGACAACACCAAATGTGTCGTTTGCCGATGGGGTTAAAAATTAGTCCATCAGCATTTAGTAGATTAATAACTGTAGCAATGTCCGGCCTTAATTTTGACAAATGTTTAATTTACCAAGATGATCTTGTTATTTGGGGTAGAAATATTGATGAATATAATGCTAATTTAAATTCCGTATTTTCAAGGTTAAGAAGTACTAATTTAAAACTGAATCCTTTAAAGTGTGAGTTTTTAAAAAGACAAATATTATATTTAGGACACGTTATATCTGCGGATGGTATTTTGCCAGACCCAAATAAAACCAATGTTATAAAAAATTTCCCCAAACCATGTAATGTTGATGAAGTCAAGAGATTCGTAGCTTTCGCTAACTATTACCGCAAGTTTATTCGTAATTTTGCTGAAGTTGCAATTCAATTAAATAAATCATGTCGAAAAGGAGTTAAATTTAAATGGTAAAAAAATTGTGTGAATTCGTTTATGTTTTTGAAAGAATGTTTATCTAATCCACCTGTTTTTGATTATCCAGATTTTTCACAACAAAATAATTTTATTCTTCAAACAGATAGTTCAGGATTTGCTATTGGTAGTGTATTATGCAATGCCAACGGTGAACCAGTTGCATATGCCAGCAGAAGTTTAAATAAAATTGAATTGAATTACCCAATCATAGAAAAAGAATTGTTAGCTATAGTCTGATCAGTAAAATATTTTCGTCCTTATTTGTTTGATAGGAAGTTTACAGTAAGAACAGACCATAAACCATTAATTTATTTGTTTAACATGAAGGACCCTTCAAGCAGGTTAACAAAATTCAGGCTATGTTTAGAAGAATACGATTTTGACGTTGAGTATGTAAGAGGTAAGGAGAATGTGGCTGCAGATGCATTGTCCAGAGTGAATGTGTCAGTAAAAGATTTGACAGAGATGCATGAAAAAGTTGTGAGTGTTATGACAAGAGCGCAAGTGAGACGTATGAATCAAATTGAAAGTGAACCCGAATTAGATTCAGAGAATTCAAAGGGCGATAGGTCTGATCAACCTAATCTCGTTGAAGTTCTCAAAAAACGTATTCTGATAAAAATCTACAAAAATTGTTGAAAAAGCATAAAAATGAGACTATTATTTACTCGAATTATAAAAATATTTTATTTTTGCCAAATTTGAATTTAATTATAATTAGCCAAAGCTCTTTGTCGACAATATCGCGAGACGAATTGTTGAAAGAATTGGTAAAGTTATGTGTACGTCATAATATTGATGAGATAAAAAATATAAAAAAATGATTTAAATAAATACTTAATTGAATGGCTATCTAGTTATATGAAAAATAATAAAAATTACGTAGGACCAAATTTTTGTATTCTATGAGATGTTTGTAGGATTGATGATAGCGACAAAAAAAGGTGATATTGAATGAATTTCATTTATTACCTACGAGTGGTCATGCTGGTATAAGAAGAATGGTGAATAATATTAAAAAGTATTATTATTGGTCAAGTATTAAAAATGATGTAAAAAATTATATAGAGAAGTGTAAGAAATGTCAATCTCAAAAATATACGAAGTTTATCAAAGAACCGTTAACAATAATTTCGACAGCTTCATCATCTTTCGAAAAAGTCTATTTGCATTTAGTAGGACCTATCGATAGAGATGATGATAATAACACTTATATTTTAACTTTCCAATGTGAAGTCACTAAATATGTAGAAGCATATCCGTTGAAAAATAAGACTACCAGAGAAGTAGCTAGAGCTTTTGCAGAAAATTTTATTTTACGTAATGGTATACCACGCGAAGTTGCGACATATAGAGGTACAGAATTTATATCAAGTACAATGCAGGAACTTTTGAATATTTTAAATATTAAACAAATAAAGTCTACAGCATACCATCATGAAAGCATAGGTGCATTAGAAAATAGTCATAAAATGTTAGGCGCATACTTGAGAATACAAACAAATAATCAGCCATCTTCATGGGGCTCATGGGTACAGTACTGGTGTTTCTCATACAACACCACTGTGCACACTTGGGAAGCAGTATACTCCATTTGAGTTAGTATTCGGTCAAGTCTATCGCATACCAACTAGTTTATCAAAAACTGTAGATCCGTTATATAATAAAATTATGAAATTTATCCTTTAGAATTTAAATTACAGAAAGCTCAGAGTGATGCTAGAAATAATTTAATAAATTCAAAAATGAAACGTAAAATAAGATATGATGATAAAATTAATCCAATGTTGTACAAACCCGGAGATAAACTTATGTTAAGAAACGAAAGTGGTACTAAATTAAATACTTTATATGATAGTCCATATGATGTTGTTAAAGATGTAACTATTTTAAAGGATGGTAAAGAAAAAATTGTTCATAAAAATAGAACAAAGCCTTGATATGTTTAGTAAAATTATAAAATATTTAAAATTTGTAAATAAAAAAAAAAACTATATATTTTTTGTTTTTTCTTGGGGGGAGATGTAGTGTGTAAGTTCCTTTATAGTAATATCATATTAATGTAGAGTAAGCTAGATTGTAGTTTTACCTTTAAGTTCATTTTTAGTTGGTAAGGACAGTCTGTATTAGACCTCAATAAAGTATGGTCACATCTTAAGTCTACTTCTAATTGACTTCCCACCTAACACTTCACCTTAATGTTTTGGCCCGTGCGTTGATACATCAGTCAATCAGCTTTGCCTTTTTAACCGCCGACGCCTGATGAGGAGTGTTATAAGTTTAACGTGTCTGTCTATTTTTATGGTCTATATAAATGACCTACTACTCTACCTACCTACTACCGTACCTTATTAATAGGAAAAACGGGATAGTCTTAGATAGCGATTAATATTAAAAGTAGTACTTTTAATATTAATCGCCAAAACTCAGGTTATGATGAAGTAAATAATGCTCTCTCAAAAATAGTACACTGGGTTAGTGTTAATAATCTTTTGTTAAATAGCATAAAAACTAAATGTATAAAGTTCACGTTGCCAAATGTAGCGCAAACTGAAACCAATGTACTATTGAATGCAAAAGGTATGGAACTAGTAGATACAGCTGTCTTTTTAGGTATAAATTTAGACGCAAAACTACAGTGGGGCCCTCATATTGTTGGGTTGGCCGACAGACTCAGTTCATCAGCATTTGCAGTAAGTAAGATAAGACAATTTTCAGACGAAAACACGGCAAGGTTTGTATATTTTAGTTACTTCCACAGTATAATGTCCTATGGCATTCTACTGTGGGGAAATGCTGCCGATATAAATACTATATTTGTGCTGCAGAAGCGAGGTGTTCGGGCAATCTATAAGCTGGCCCCCAACACGTCATTAAGAGAGAAGTTTAAAGAAACTGGAATCTTAACTGTAGCTTCTCAGTATGTTATATCAAATGTATTATATATTAAAAAAAAATTAAACCTATTCAGAAAGAAAAGTGACAACCACAATAGAAATACCCAAAATAAGCAAAGCTTAATGTACCTGTGACTAGACTTAGTAAATTCAAGAATTCGTTTTAAGGCCAATGTATACGCCTATACAATAAGGTCCTAGAAAGCGTTAAAAATTTTTCAATCAATAAATTTAAAAAAGTAGTTAAAGAACGTTTGTGTGCTAAAGCCTATTATAAAGTTAATGATTTTATGAATGAAAGTACGCCTTGGAAATGAGGTGGCCCCCTGCAAGGCTACTTCAAAATTACATATATTATTGTACTCTTGTTATGTAGTTTTAGTTAAAACATTGTTATATATGCCTTTTTTATATTTTTTAAAGAACAATTTTCCATCTTTTTGATAAAAGATGGCCCCGCGCGAGTTTCTTACGCCGGTTCTTCTCGCCGGGCTAGTTCCCGAACAGGTGGTAGACATCATGTAGACCGACGTTCAGAAAGTATATAAAAATACCTATTTCGAATAAAAAAATTGACTTTCGACTTTGTGTCTCTGTCATCTGTCTATGGTATCGTAGCTCCCAATCCTAAACACAAAAACCTAGGTTTTTTGTGTCATAGATAATTTTATACCGAGTGTTCTTAGCCATGTTTTATGAAAATCATATTAGTTATAAATCTGTTCAGCCGTTTTGAAGATCATCAGCTATTTTCTAGTTGATGAGGGGATCTGACTAACTTCCTTGTGTCCGATCGATTCGAAATTTGGTACGGTGTTACTTCAACGATATTTAAAGAACATGGTGATCATGTCCTGATCAGCCGTTTGAAGATCATCAGTTCTTTAATACAGTAATAACACACAAGACTTCTTGCACTATTTCCACTTTAATAAGTTCTTTAATAGTTGATGAATCTGACTACCTTCCATATGTCCTATCGATTCAAAATTTGGTACCGTATTACTTCAATGATATTGAAAGAACATGCTAAGGTAACCATAGCTTTAAATATGGTAAGGGTAAGTTAGGGTAAGGTTTAGATTTCGAAGGTGGGTAATTAAAATGCTAATTAACCTAAATTGCTTAAACTAATGACAAATACCTACTTAATATTTAACCTAACCTTAGAGTAGCTAGTTAAAACTTAATATAGTAAATTAAAACTAATATGATACCTAGTACCTAACTTAGGTACTCAAGCGGCTTTCAGACTACGCTATAATATAATAACATATAGTATATAGCTCATAGCACAACAATATCGCGCACCACATAACAATGTATGTTATGGACACTTCACACTGTACTGTACTATATATTATTGGCTTACTATACGCTATAAAATGATGCGATACGCGAGTTTATGCTGTGCTATATCGCGCGCCGCCCTCTTCCTCCTCCCACACCCGCGGCTGTCCCGCAAGCGAAACGAGCGAGTAGCGACACAACCATACTGAGCTTACTATATACTTAAACGCTTGCGATAATATCGCGTAATGTGAACGCCATGCTATATAGTTTATCATTAGGTCCTTCTTTGCTATACTATATAGCAAAATAGTATGGCGTAGTCTGAAATGAGCTTAACTCAACTAACTAATCACTATAAATACCTTCCTAATATTTATTTATTTATTTATCCTTCATGTACACAACAAAAATAACACAAAATACTACAAAATACACAAAAGGGATGGTACAAAGGCGTGCTTATCTCTAAAAAGAGATCTCTGCCAGCAGACCTTAGACAAAGTTTTGGAAAAATAAAATAAGTAGGACACGGGTAGTACAGCAAAGAAAAATATCAGATTGGAAAAGAGACAATTACTTACAACTGATTTATAATGATAATAAACTAATAAATACAATATACTAATACATATTATAAATATAATGATACTTACATAAAATAATAATAAACAAAAATTAATGAACCTAATAAATAATAATAATATGATTAAATAAACCTACATAGACTATTTTGTTGCTGATGACAATAAGAAATGATTCTTCAGCATAGTCTTGAACGTGTCCACTTTTGGACTCTGCCGCACGTGTTCATTTATATAATACCTGCTTTAAAAAACACAAAATAAAAATAAATTTTAAATATTAGTTTAAAAAAACTAAAAAAACACGCTTAGAAATTTTTTATCGGGTTATTGCATTGTCATCGGCCCTTAAGACGTGTGCAAAGTTTCAAGTTGATCAGACGTCTAGAAACCGGTGAAAATTAAGCTCAAAGATTCCGTTTCATACATAGATACATACAACCCGAGCTAATAAAAGCGTGTTAAAAACGGGGGGTTTTTAAAATAGTTCCGGGGGACCGCTGAGTGAGAAAAACAGGTATAGTCGCAGATTGCAACAAAAGAATTTACTCCGAAAAATTCGCAAAATCGACACAACCGTCAACGTCGTCTGCCCTCATGTGTCTGCCCGTTCGGGTCGCCGCACTTGGTGACGCCCACCCCCGCGCCGCATACCGCACACCGAGCTCGCTGCGCGCGGCATTACATAGAGCGTAGACTATGCATGAAACTTAAGATCGCTCGTACCTAAATGTAATTCGTGATATTTAATTAGCTGTTGTTGGAAAAATACTTTGTAAACTTTAGCGGTCCCCAGACGAGGAAAATAAATTATTTGAACTTACAATATATTATGTGACGATAATAATTATAATAGCTTTAAAATATTATTTGTTAGTTTTTAGAGTTTCTTTTTGTGTCGGGGGGTTATAAATATATATCTCATCTTAGATCTCATAGATCTCTCATCTTAATATTGTATTTACAAATTGCACTAACAAGCCAAATTATTAAGTTTAAAGAAAATTAAAAGAGATAATTAACAAGAAGATAACTTTTTTAAACTAAAACTCGTATTTCAACTACGCTTTTAAGCTTTAGAGCTTTGGTCCGATAAACTTGGAGTGAGTTAAGCGGGTATGCTGTTTGTATGAGCTTTCATATTTTAGTGTAGTTTATGGTTGTATTTTAAATGTTTGAATAGTTCGACAATATGAAGCTTTTATTATTGTAATTTGAGTCAGATAACACTATGGCTCTTGTTCCCAAAATTTACAAAAACTTTGAAATATAGAATGCACATAACCTAAACATATTTTATTTGTGCAGCGCGGCGTTTTATATTTAAATTGGATGCAACCGGATTTAAATTTCAAATTTGGAATTCTGTTGGTGGTATTTTTTAATTTCGGAGCCCGTCTAACTGGCCAGTACCATTAGTCTCGCGACAAAATCCTCAACAGTACAAAACCAAAAAAGTGAACCCCGAGCGCTGCAATTTTCTCTGTTAATTATCCAAAGCCACAATCTTTAATCAGCACGGCTCAGTCTGAGAGGCCATCTCAGCTTACATTACACTAATATTTCGCAGTGCCAAGAAGGTATTATTTTATTCTTGTAGCGAGTAAAAATACCACTGTACTTAATAATTACTCAATAATAGTTGATAATAATAATTATTCATAGGTGCAATGGTTTTTTATTCATGTCGCGTCCCGACACCTGTCCCGCCACACATTGTTCTGTTTTAACTTTTAATTGGAATTAATAAATGACTACACCTGCACCTACAACCTACACAAACATCTACACCTACACCAACCTATTGAGGCCGGCTGATTTTTTTTAATAAACCAAACAGGACAAAACTATAAATATTTGTGAGCCAACAGACAAATTGAACACCGTGAACAGTTAAGTATGGGACAATTTTATCGTTGATTTTAGTATTTTCCCCGCAATTGTTCAAATTTTTTTTTAAGTTTTACCGAGACATTGGAATTGCAATCCATTTTGAAATATAAAAAATATTACATAAAATTCTCCCAGCTGGCAGAATGCGGAGGAATTTGCCGTTCTCAATTAAGCATTATTTAGAGTCAATAAAAAAATACCGGAGCATTGGCAGATGTTCAGAACCTTTTCAGAACAATACTGATCGAATTGTGTCGCGTCATTTGTTTCGCGATCCATTGTTGCTCGATCTATCGCCCGCATTAGAGCGCCTTACAAATTGTTATAGCTTCGATTGCTAAAATACGATACTTATTTCGACAATAACAATCTTATCGACGGCAATAAATTTGGTATTTTTATAAAGCTGTATGACTCAAATGGTAAGGTAATTATTTTAAAATATTGTGACACTATTTTCTATAACTGCAAAAAAAATGAATAAACTTTTTTTTTGTCCTCCTCTTCTGCAATTATATCCCTACAAGAATACATCATAATGAACACGTTTTGGCAATTATTTTAGCATTCATTTAAACCAGTAATTACTCTCTGGTTTACAACGAAAAGGGCACACAGATAATCTCGTGGCTTGTAAAAAATAATCATATAAGGGTTAAATTAATCACAAGATAATCTTGGGGTAAAAAGGATCAGAGGTCACTTTCACGCATTTGCTGTAGTAAAAATATAAACATGTTGACTGAATCTGAATCAAATAAATCCAGAAACATCTGCAATATAGAGGAATCATAGGTGAGTTTGCACGTCAATATGAACATGTTATTACTATAAATTTAAACTTCCCATGTGACTGAATACAGAAACATCTGCAAACCCAAAGGAATAACAGGCATTTTGACAATTTAGCGCGTCTTTATTTTAGCACCATGACTCGTTACATGAATAACAATTAATTATATATAAAGCAGGTATTTAACGGTATTTAACGTTTACCCTAAGTCTGGATTCGCGTTAAAACTAGTTTAATTTCAAATCAGGTGCGTGTCAAGACTTACACTAGGATCTTAACTCAATTCAAGGCTGGGACTATTTGATCCGGAATCCAGCGGGACCGGGAAAATTCAGAGCACTGAAAATTGAACTCTGCGCTAATACAATACAGTTGAAAATCGAAGTGTCGAGTGCCAACTCTCTGTGTTCATTTTCCTCTGTTTTCACAATCGCCTAATAAGTGTCTTTTAAATGGGTTTCGCCGCCGCCGCGGGAGCTGCGACGCGTGTGAAAGCGTACTTACGCAGCTGTCAATTGAACTAGGGGATAGATTAATCGTTTCAATCTGTTTTAAATTAGTATATCATGCCGTCGGGAATAAGTAGTTTCCGATGGACGGCGCATAAATACCAAAATTCACGCGAGTCGCGTGACACGACCTTGATTTTTCACTCTCAACGCGCCTTAAGAGTTTAATGCAATAAGAATAATTGCAATTAACACATACTTCCTTTATTCAAACTTTATGATATTTCAATTTAATACAGCATTTAAATTCCATCGGCTTTATCCCACAAAGGGACAAAACAAAGAACATAAACCGACTTTTGTGCGGAGTGAATAAAACTGCAGCCGTCATAACTCGTAGAAACGATCATTCGAAAAATATATCTTTTTTACGACGACCCAATACGACTAGTTGGGGACTTAAGCACGTTTTTCGAGGCTTATATGGAGTTTCTATCCCTCAAATGAAAACATTTTTGAGTGGCTAACCCTCTTGGCTTTGGTAAACTGTCGAGGAAAAATACAAAGCTAAAATATATAAATTCGTTAACTCATTTCAGAACAGAATAAGTTATTATGCTGGAATATTATTTATTTTACCGTCTCAAAGGGATATGAATATTAGAATTAAATTAGTTAGGTACATTTAACGTCTTTTTACATAAATTTACTGGGAACTGGGAGCGAAAATGTCTTAGAATGGTTACTGAGCCGTATGATATTCAAATGCTAATACTGTGTTTACGTTTGGACGTCAATGTAGAGCGTCTACAAAGTGCTACGAAGAACGTATACGAAATGCTACGGAGAACGTCTACGAAGTGCTAATCACTCTACGGTGATCTGCTACGTGATTTAGAGCTGTATACGAAACGATGCTTTGTATGAAACTTACAAAGCAAGACGTACGTATTTTAAATGTTTTCGATTTAAGGCCATTCTCAATAACCTATCTACCCGTAATCCTTGCTACTAAAGATCGTTAAATCTTTGCTTTTGTCTTTACTCGCGTTTCAATAACCTACTGACAGATGTCATTTCCTACCGAAAAGGCTCATCTATCGGCGGGAGGACGGATGGCCTACTAGAAATAGGACGCTCATATAAATATTAGCTAACTGTATTTCAATTTAAATTTCAACTTACTCTCCGATAGGCGGAGCTTACTTTAATAACGTCATTTGCTTATCTGTCAATATTGGCCGTTAACAAAATGGAGAACGTAGGTTTGCCGAGGATATCAATGTGTGACGTTGTTGTTTTTGTATGTCTTCCTTATTTTTGTGTTATTTCGGTTCTTAATGTGTAATATTGGTAGAATATTAACTATTAAATATTTATTAACGTGTTATATACTAGTGATGATATTGATATTGAATTAATTGAAATGATCATAGATTGCGACGAAGACAGTGATACCAATAATATCATACAAAAGAAATATAAACCACGTCTAAATTATATGTCGAAATTAAATTTTTAAAAACAGATTTAGGCTGAATAAAAGTGTTGTCAATCAGTTACTTGTATCAATACAACCACATTCCGTTGGTCTTTTTCATGAAAGAAGTCCCCTAGACGCGGTGCTGTGCTCGCGCGACAATATATTGCCACCATTTTTTATGGATACCTTAATTCTGCTGTTCTGTTTCATAAAATTTCTATAGCTTGAGTATTATTTCTCGGGCATAACTTTTTACAAGCTTAGGCATTGTAAATAACAATTTACCAAATTTAGTTCCACGAATTGCCGCGGGACATATTGACTTCTACTAGGTATTCTACTTGGAGTAAACACTCTATACACTAGGTACTACGTCACACTCTCATACTACGTCAAGTAAGGTACACTGTCACAGGAGCGACACTACAGAATGACAGCTCGAGCACAGCGAAGGTGTTCGTTGTACTTCGTTGGACAAGAATAAATAGGTCCTATCTTTGATTGTGAAATGCTAGTTAAAGATAAACAACTGCTTTCTGTTTATCGGGGATAGCTATATATATTCTAATAATAATTCTTCAATCTTAGATATATTATTGAAAACGGTCGTTATGGATCGATGATAATCGGACCATAGATAAATTGTCTACATAATGATAGGTATATTATGAAATGCAATTTTATTTCCAAGTGGTGATAATAAATTGTGCACATAAAGTTAGGAACACAATGAAATACAATAGTTTTTCTCGGAACGACTTAAAAAAATAGTAGATATACTTAAAAATTGTTATAAACACTATATAAATTGACATGCAAATAAAAACTTGAAGAAATAATTACAAAAGAAATAGTTTCAAGTGGTGATACGCAAATGCAAGCGCTGGATTAGAACTATCGGTAAGTGCTGAGAACTTACGAAGCATGAGGTTCAAGTCACCTGTTGCTGTACCGTCAACATGTTTGATGCTGTGAATTATTATTTTTTGTTTTAAAGAAGACATTATGCCACTACACACACACATTATGTCAAGTCTTGACTTTGTTATGTGCCCACTCAGAAGATTTGTTTATTGTTAGGGCCTCTTCACATGTCCACGTTAACCTGAAACTGCGCGGTTTCGCGGTGTCGTGGCCCGGTGCGTTGTCGCGTCGTGATTTTTCACGGCACGCGGCCGCGGAACTGTTCAACGTGTACCGGAATTTAACATGACAAGGCGGACCGGCGTCGCGTCGTGCATTTTTACGGCGACGTGAATTTGCACGTTATTATGAAGAATCTCGTCGCGACACCGCACCGTTTTACGTTAACGACTTGTTTATTTTCGATCTATTCTTTTTGAAACTGATATAAAAAGTACATGTCACTTTTTTGGGTTTTTAAATAAAGTGCGTCGTGGCGCCGTCATATGAACGGGCCATTTAGAGTAAAAATATATTAAAATGTAATATTTCAATAATCAACATTTTATTTATACTCTTTTTAATAAACTCCTTAAGAATCGATTTTCATATAAGGCCCCCGGTATAATGAGATGTAAAATCTACTGAACGAATGACCTCGTTACGTTTTCGTGCGCAACCTATTCTGCGCACCTGTCACTTTTTTTCACATGGCGCGAATTTTTGCACTCAAATCGATCGCTAAAGTTTTTGTTCCTTCTGAGGGACGTGTTTTACTTTTTAGAGTAAACTCCAGTCGTGCGTCGGAGCTGACACACACTTTTTTTTTCTTTGTTTATCGTATGGCGACCGATACAGTGCTGTAATATTTTTGTGCGTGGCAATCAAAAGGTTAACCATTGTACTATTGAAAAAAATACACATTTAACTAATTTCAAGATCAAATCAAACCATCTTAAATGCCAGGCCAAATCTGGCCAGTTGAACCTTAAATCCAGGCTTTCATTTCAATTCTGACACTCGTTAGCATTAAGAGATTACCGAAGTCGAGATACCATTAGTGCGAAGTTTTCCGCTGAAGTTAGTAACAAGATATTGCAATTAGCAAACGGATTCACTTATTTGTTAATGAACTGAATAATTTGTTAAATTAAACTTGGGAAAGTATTTTATCTTTGATGTTTAATGTTATTTTAATGTTCAGTTGATATGTTCTTGTAGAATTAAGTTCCTTTGTTTTTATTAAGTAGTCTTATAGCTGAGTTTTAAATACTTTAAATAAACATAAAAGGAGTGGTCGCCTAGTGGTCGAAATTCAACCACAAATAATTTAATTTTAAAGTAAAAAAATATATTAGGGTTCTTTTGTCAATGGATTTACTCGTATCTCTAGATATGCAATAAAAATGTACATGTTGTCTATGGAATAGAAACCATAGATTGAAAAACGTGTAACAAAATTGTATCATATACAAACGCACGATAGACCGAGTTATTAATCTGTGGGCCTAGCAGGAATATTTGACAGTGGCGTAAACGAAACGTTATCGAATCTCGGTAGTGTGTGTAACGTTATTTTATAAGTTTAATGTACTTTTAAGCATTATTATAAAAATATATTACTGCAGTCCACTCCTCTTCAGTTAAAACTTTAACTGTGCCAAATTTCATACACTACCGTTCGCATAATTTTCGTAAAAGAGACTACATATTTTTTGATTCACTCATTGAATATATCCTTTTTATAGTATCCTAAAATTTTAAAAAAACGTCACTTGTTTGCAGGTTTCAAGCCATGTCTACAAAAAAAAAATATACATCAGGTAATATGTAATAGTAGAGAGCCTCGTGGAGCACTTGTTAGATGCTAGAGCTAGTTGTATGGGCAGGTAGAATATAATCCGTAACTGCCCCGTTGAGGCTTTTAATTAAAGGCGATTAAACAGAGATGATAAATTTCCTTGTAGCATTCGTCATAGCTCTGTATTTTGACGTGAAGAGTCAGTTCACACTGCAAAGATGCGCGACACGACGCGACGCTGCATTTTCAAAAGAAAGCTATTGAAAGTTGAACTTTATTCACTATACAAAAGGATACACGTTTCATATGACATCTGTCATACACTGTACAGTGTACAATGTACGTGCCCTGTGCAGCGCGGTGCAACTTGACATTCAAACTTACAATGAAACGTGTATCATCTTGTGTAATGAATTGAGATCAATTTTGAATAGTTATCTTAAAATTATATAGCTATCTCTCTATTCAAGAAGTTAGTGTATTTTATTGTTAAGATGAATAAAAAAGATAGTCAACAATGCTTCAAACGTTTGAGGGCAAAAACTACGTCCAAGTGGGAATTAATTTCTCAAGATACCCGTACCTTTTGTCTTTAGAACTTAGCGGCAAAACGCACAAAGAAACTAAATGCTTCAGAGTTCAGAGCTCAGGTCTGTCTAGAACAATTCTCTGTAACACAACACAAAAACCTTATTATTACTCGACTGCGCGACGTAATGGAGGGTATTGTTTATTATATAAAACAATACAGCAGTTCTTCCTGTAGGTACATAATTAAATTAATAAAACACGAAAGTAATAAGAAACTGAGTAAGGACAATGCAGAGAAAAGTACCCATTTAATTAATTCCCTTATAACGAAAATAATGCAAACGAAGGAGTATGAAATTTGGAATAGTTAATATGATTTATATGGAGAAAGTGCGAGCTGCACTAATATTTTTATAGTAATTCTTAAAAATACATTAAATTATTAAACATAATGTTACACACACTATCTCAGATTATGAACTCACACTACCATACAATTTAGTTACACATTGTCGTATGTCAATCTGTCTATATTCAATAAACAACACTTATTTTTTTAACATACACATTTTTATTTTTTGTTTAAAAGAATCCTTATAAAGTTCAAACTTAAAAATTAAAAATTGTATGAATTTCGACCACTAGCACAGCACGACAACAGTAATAAATTATTGAAATATCATTTTCTTTTATTAACCACTATATGCGTCTTATTCAATTTCAATTCCTAATAAAATTGTAAATTTCTTATAGTAGTTACCTATAAAATTATATAATTAACTAAAGCGAGGGAATCAAACCTTCAACCTATAAAAACCTAAGTAAAAAGTAGCTCTAAACACCAATCTTTATTAATTAATAGCCGTGCGGTGGATAATACGTTGAGCTTGTATTTTTTGCACCGTGCTCACTGTTCATTCACGTCATTAAACATAAAAACGATTACGGTTTATTGTGATCAACTTTTTATGATAGAAGAAAGACAAGCAAAATAAAAACCCTGGCTCAGTTTAAATAATGTAATAGTGGTCGCTGATAACCTATGTAGTTCCAAGTGACCTTCAATAAATAGACAAAAAATCCTCATAAGTGCGAGACGGGCTCGCGCACGAAGAGAAAGCGGCATTAAAATGACGTTTGCTGTATTGGACCCTCACCCCCCTAAATATTAATGTTATTCTGGTTTAGTATTTATTGTTATAGCGGCAACACAAATACATCATGTGTGAAAATTTCAACTGTCTAGTGTCAAGCTATCACGGTTAAGGAGATCCAGCCTGGTGATAGACGGACGAACGAAGTCTCAGTAACGGATTCCGTTTTTACTCTTTGGGAACGGAACCCTAAAAATGTTGAATAAATTATTATTAATATTAAAATGAGATCTTTTACTTGTGTGATGATAGCAGACTTAGTAGTAGATTCTTATTCTAAGACGGCAGACATTATATTTGAAGAAAAAACAATTTTTTTTTTTTTACAATAGCTCAAGCAGTGAGTGAGCTGAAGATGATGAATTAAAACTAAGAACACTTTCGATCATCTCAACTTTAAAACAAAAAAAAAGTAAACCAAAATTGGTTCATCCGTTTGAGACCTACGATGCCACGGACAGACAGATACGTCAAACTTACAACACCGTTGTTTTCGTCGGCGGTTAATAAAAAGCCAATGAAACTATACCGTATTTAAAAAACAAACATGAAATTCCGTAAAATATTGGCCACATATTTTAAATGGTTTTGGACAGTTAAATTACAGTGCTGCCAACTTTACGACGTCATCAACATGGCGGCTAGAGTTTCAATCATATGCCTCGTTCAGTTAAACGAGTTTCCGTTTTCTGTAAATATTAGTATTTGTGTTATTACAATTATATTACTATTAGTATTACAATGGTAAATATTGAAATATTTTATGCGGAAGTAATATATCATAAATTAGAGCACGGTTAAATTAGATACATAGGCTGCACTAAAAGTATCGGGAATGGAATATTTCCACTTTTCCTGTCATATTAAAATCTTTTAATTTAAAACTCCTTGGTTTTAAAAATCGAATACCGTTTATTTATTTAAAAAAAGATTCTCGGCCTTGTCACAAGGTCTTGTCAAACTTGTTTAGTCGTTAAGAAAATGGAATTGACTCGAGAAAATTCTAGAGCGATGATTTATTATGACTTTCGAAGTGGTTTAACACAAAAACAGTGTGTTGACCGGATGATTTCTGCATTTGGTGATGAAGCCCCATCCAAAACTACAATTTATCGCTGGTTTGCTGAATTTCAACGTGGACGTGTCAAGCTCAGTGATGATCCCCGTCAAGGTCGTCCAAAAACTGCAGTCACCCAAGAAAACGTTGATGCTGTGCGTAAGCTGATTGAGGAAGATAGACATGTGACATACCGCGAAATTCAGGCAACTTTAGACATTGGCATGAGTCAAATACAAATAATCTTGCATAAACAATTAGGTGTAAAAAAGTTGTTTTCCCGATGGATACCGCATTTGCTCTGTGAAGAGCAAAAAGCGGCTCGCGTTACTTGGTGCGTCAGAACTCTCGAAAGATTCCACGCAGGATCCTCAAATGCTGTATACAACATCGTATCAGGTGACGAATCCTGGATATACGCGTACGAACCCGAAACAAAAAACCAGTCACGAGTTTGGGTGTTCGAAAATGAGTTAAAGCCAACAAAAATTGTTCGTTCACGGAGTGTTGCAAAAAAAATGGTGGCCACGTTTGTCTCCAAAACCGGCCATGTTGCGACTATTCCTCTTGAGGGACAAAGAACGGTTAATGCAGAATGGTATGCTAACATTTGTTTGCCACAGGTCGTTTCTGAACTCCGTAAAGAGAACTGCAACCGCCGCATCATCCTCCATCACGACAATGCGAGTTCTCACACCGCGCACAGAACAAAAGAGTTTTTAGAGCAAGAAATCATAGAATTATTAGACCATCCGCCGTACAGCCCCGACCTAAGCCCTAATGATTTCTATACTTTCCCTAAAATAAAGAATAAATTGCGTGGTCAGAGATTTTCATCACCTGAAGAAGCTGTGGACGCCTACAAAACGGCCATTTTGGAGACCCCAACTTTCGAATGGAATGGTTGCTTCAATGATTGGTTCCATCGTATGGAAAAATGTGTCAAATTTCGCGGAGAATACTTCGAAAAGCAATAAATACATTTTTAAATAGTAATGTTGTGTCACTTCCTTGATTCCCGAAATTTTCAGTGCCGCCCTCGTAGTGTAAAAACAAATCATGATTGCAATTGTTTACGATTTTACTATCAAACGAGAAAAACACTTGGTTTTGCTCAACACGATATCACATTCGCAGATAACACAAGCGCTTCACTAGGTCACTCATGTTAGAGACATTTGCGTGTAAACAGAAGCCTTGTATAACTGTCTGTGTTCTTAATATACTTCACAAATTATGGAAACATTATAATCAAAAATTTACGGATCACGCACAGAGAAAGCACACGCAACCTGTTGCTTCGTAGACTGAAAAAAGCCTGTTCGGGTAAAATCGCGCCCACTTAATTATCCTATATCGCCTTTAATTATGTGTTGTTAAGGCTATAATACCAATTATGGGCTTATAAAAATTTTCAATAGGGTGTTATTTGTGCATTTAAATTGCCTTATTAGTCGGATATTTATTTGAGTAATTCAATTTGTTTATAACTTGTTCCCTTTTTATGCGACTACGGGGAAGCCAAAAGGAAGGATAACGATTTTGGCAGTCTATGTATGCTTGTTCGAGTGTAGTGCCTAAACTACTGATCCGATTGTAATGAATGAGGTGTCAATAGATTCGTAATAATAGCCTGGGTAACATAGGCTATATAATTTGCGTAGTCGGGATTACATTTGATATTATTAATCCTAATTAAAATCCCAGCTCCGCCAGACTCCCCTTATATTCTAACTGATAAAATGTATGTCATATAGTAGTATTAGTTGTGGTGTGAGAGGACGATAATAGTTGTCCAATGCCTATGTTTGAAAAATGTTTTATTATTATTATTATTATTACAACGTATTACATAAGTAAATGTTTTAAAGCGCGGTAAACATGCAACATTCGCAATAAAACGTTTCAAACTATTAACAATGTGGCTCAAAGGCTTTGTTTAGTGTTTTTCAAATTGCCGACTTCACATTTTTAATTTCCGGGAAAATTCGGACATAGAGAAGGAAGTTTTTGCGGAATATTCGGAACGTCTCTTTGATAAAAAACTTTAATTTTGTTTTTTGTTTTCACGAATTTTTATGGAAAAATACAAAGTTGAAAAACGGTTTGAATTGAATCTTTTTGATGATTAAAATAAACCTAACCAAGAGCATGTCAGGACATGTCTACGGAGGGTTCTGCAACTATAAACGCGTAATAGGTTTTTTTTTTAAATTACTTCAAGAGTTACTGTCCCAGTTAGCTCAAAATAATTTTCCTATAGAGTATGTAGCATGATCTATCAGCATGTAAAATTTCAAGTTTCTAAGTCTCATAGTTTAGAAATGCCAGGGGGGGGACAACTTGTACACCACTTTGGAGGCCGATTACTCAAAAATGTTTGACTTTGTAAAGAAATCATGTTTATAGATAAAGGCAAGGTTTCATCCATGCCTTAATTTTAAAAGACCTATTCAACAACATTAAAAAATATTTTTCATCCCCACTTCACATGTATCATTGTCTTCACATAAGAGCCAACCCTAAAATATAAAATTATTATTATTTCATGATGCCAAAACTGAAATCTACACACATTGAATAAATGTAGCATATTTCATCAATTTATATTCATAATTACAGAAGCTAGATGAGCGACCAGACAGACAGACAGATAGACGGACAGAGCGAAACTATAAGGATTCCTCTAGTATTATTGAACCCTCAAAATACAGTAACTAAACTTTGTTTAATAACATTACAACTTTAAATATATTTCTACTTAAGTCGCCAATAAAATTAAATATAAGTAATCTATATCTATACTAATGAAAGATTTGTTTGTTTGTTTGCATGTAATAGGCTCCGAAACTACTGGACCGATTTTGAAGAAATTTGCACAGATATAGAGTAGATCACGGGGTAGGACATAGACTACTTTTTATCGCGGCAAAATATAAGTTTCAGAAGCGGTATTACCTGCGCTTTATGAAAATCCCACCGAGATTCATAATGGCATGAGTCATTATGCCCGTTACACAACGATAAAACTGCACAGTTCGGTCACAGTAGACGTATATAGTACTACATCTTTATACTAATCCGCCCGAATCCGCGCATGCGTGTGCATGCGCGGATACTGACATACTGAATATGTCTATTGTATATTATGATTTGCAGCGGGAATAATTAAAAAAATGTATTAATCCGTATTTGTCAAGTGATATTAACATGATAAACTGATTAATCCATGACCATATTTGGTCAGTAAATATATGAATTAATTATTAGCCTGTTGATTGCAAGTGTAATCCTATCCAATTAGTATTGCAGGTATGAAGTCAATTCAATATTTGATAGCACAGAATTCAAACGTACTCAATAAATCATATATTATATAATAATATTGTAAATTAAACGAGTATCTCGATATAAAAATACTTAATATTCTAAACTCTTCAAGGGGCTTGTCGGGGCTGGAGGTTATTTTTTTAATATCAATGGACGCTTCTGTGGTAAGTATACGAAGAACTTGTGTTACGGGTACCAGACAACGGAAATATATTTAATACTTTTTTTATACTATAATTATATTTAAAATTTTATTATATTATACACACATTTAATACACATCCATGACCCAGGAACACAGAAAACATATATATATATATATATTGTATGATTGTATGTTCGACGATTACTCCGCCGCCTGTGGATCGATTTACAAAATTATTTTTTTGATGTATAGGGTATAATCCCAAATTGCTCTTGATATCATCTTGCTTTTAATATCATAGTGGTGACCTAATGATGGGATCCATGACGAATCGAGGGGACTCCTCGAAATTTATATACATACACACATAAAGTGATTTAGACTTTTTCTAAAGAAGTCCAAGCATTCATGCTACCAAAAAGTAAGATTTTTCTCCAAGGTATACCTTGGATCCAAAAGTACTGAACAGGACTCCAGACTACTTATAATACATGTTTGGGGATTTTGGCGTTATTTAAGGATCTGCAAGCATATGGCACTATGTCAATTAAAGTAATCATCATCATCACCACCATCATCACACCATAAATCATCACATTATGATGATATAAAAGGTACTTCTCATAGTATTTTTAACCGACACGGATATCTTTGAACATTATTCTGCCATTAGTGGACTTTACAACAACCGCTCCATATTGTGATACAACAAATTAGTATAGACTGGGCCAAGGATGTGTATATTTGTTTTAATAGGGTTACATCAGCCACTTGTCTAAGGGTCTTAAACATCCAAGAAAGTTTACGAATTCTACCTATCAGTAGATCAATGTGAGGATACCAAGACAGGCGCTGGTCAATCATTACTTCTTGATATTTAGTTTGCGATATTTTGTCTATACTGCAACATGAACAATTTTGGTCAGTGAAGTCTTTACAGACGTGAATTTTTAGTTTGTAGTTAGAATTTGGCTGAGAGCTGTTATAATTTGTGAAACATATATAATTGGTTTTTGAGACATTCAAAGTTAGTAAATTGTTATCCAACCATAAAGCTACTTAGACTAGTCCTTGCTAGCCATGTAACTCATCCCATGTTGAGGCAGAAAAAACTATAGCGGTGTCGTCAGCAAAGGAAAATATTTTCTCATTTGGAATATTTAAATTGCAGAGGTAATTAATATAGATTAAGAAGAGCACCGGTCCCAAGACGCTCCCTTGTTGTACGCCGTAGGTGATATTAGCGAGCTCACTCAAGTTATCTCCTACTTTGACACTCTGCTGTCGATCAGACAAGTAGTCACTCAAAAGAGCTAGGGGGGTGCCCCTTACTCTTATTGATTCCAGTCTGCGGATAAGGGTGGGGACAGAAACGGTATCAAAAGCTTTTTGAAGATCTAGAAAAACTGTAATACACTTTTGACTTTTATCTAGTTTTTTCGAGATGTAAGATGTTAAGGCAATAATAGCATCTTCTGTAGAGATGCCTTGCCTAAAGCTGAACTGGCGGTCAGATATTAATTTATATTTAATTAAGTAACATATAAGTCTGCAATTTATAATCTTTTCTAGTACTTTTGAAAGGACCGGAAGGACTGATATGGGTCTATAATTGTTAGCTTCGTTTCTGTCTCCACTCTTATGTATAGGCGTGACAATGGCATGCTTGAGCACGGTAGAAAATATGCCTTGTCCTATGCAAAGGTTTACCAGAATACAAATATCATTAAAAAGGGAAAATTTATTATTTTTACACCGGTTCTTCTCGTCGGGCTAGTTTCCGAACCGATGGTAGGCATCATATAGACCGACGTTCAGAAAGTGTATAAAATACCAATTTTAAAATAAAAATATGACTTTTGACTTTTAAACATAAACTAAAAGCGACTTCCAAAGTAGAAATGCACAAAAAAGTCCGAAATAAAACTAATTTTCTAAATAACTCCCCTTTTTAATTCATTTGAACATAAGTTCTATAAAATATTGTTTTATCAGGATGTTGTTCGGGCTGGTACCGACTTCAAAATTATGAAGATTGAGTAGAGAAATGGTTAAATTTTTCGCCGAATTTAAAAGGGGAATTATTTAGAAAATGAGTTTTATTTCATACTTTTTTGTGCATTTTTACTTTATATTACATATAACTTATTGTATAGTTATAGTACATATAACTTACTGTACTTACTTAACTTATTATATCCCTTTTTCAGAGTTTTACTTCTGTCTATATAATAGTATTGAGTTTATCAAGATTGAATGCATTCTATCAGATGTATGTCCCTAGTACCAGTATTCTCGTGTTAAGTTATGACAAAATATACATTGTATAGTGTTCACAACATTCGATTTAAAATTCGAATTAGTTGTTTCAATACTAGAATCCGTAATCTAACAGAGCCTGTAGGTTCTGTACATCTGCCCTAGGTGAGCCCTTGACTTAAGCTTAGCGTAGCCTTTCGTAGGGATGTCTATAAATGGCCCAATTTTGGTACCGGATATTATACCGGGTATTCAGCTGTAAATCGAACACTAATGTACATATTGTAACGTAACTACGTTCCGAATATAAATCATCTAAATATCTTTAGCATTTACAAATTTAGTTTTAAGTAGGTATGTAATGAGCTTTGATGTTTTGTTCATTATTAATTATTTTTTTCTACGATATCTACATAAAGAGTTGGATATAAAATAATTAGTATTAATTTGTATATAACATTGGGCGACTAAATAGTTAAGGAAAGAACTAGAGGTTAAACTAACACATCAATGATACAAAATATATCCGGAATTAATCATCAATGACAGCAGACACATACTTTTTTTTGAGTTTACTCCATAAGAAATGATTTTCTTAGTAAGCCCAGGGTATGAAAATCTATAGGAGTAAAATCGAATTCACGATGTCTGACGGTCACACGGTATGATGTCTTACGATGTTAGCCGAAGATGTCACACTTTTATTAAGTTCTCCGTTCAATGTCAGAAAATATTATAATAAAAATTGACAACCTTAAAAAAGTAAACAAAACAGAAGTAAACAAAAGAGTACAAAATATAAAAAAAGGTCATAAAAAATATGCTATGTACACACTACAGAGTATTTTTAATTTTTTGAGTGCACTTACTTTCTTTGCATTGCACACCTAATTTTACTTTTTAGAGTAACTCCAGTGGTGCGTCAGATCTGACGCACACACTTTTTTAATCCTTTTTAGGTAATATCACACTAGCTACTTAATTTGCTAAGTGGACTTTGTATATTTGTTTTGTCTGATGTGTATTCTGACTGTTGAGGTTTATTATAGTGTTTATTTATTCGCATACATTTTATTATTAATTGATTATTATGATACTGTGAGATTGATGACGATTGACATGTTTTTATTAACTAATACGATTATTTTTAAAAGTATTTAGTAATTGATATTATTTACTAATATTATTATGTAATAACTAATATATTATTTACTAATATGCTCTTAAATTTGGAATTTTTTGACCGAAATTTGGATCAATTATAAAAATGTAACAACATATTGTGTAACCAGAATGTATTGGAATAAAAGATTCTTATTCTAATCGTAACTCGGACAAAGAGATGAACTCTTGGCCAAAATAGCCTCAAATAGCGATATTGGTACATCCCTACTGGAGTCCTGAATAAAACATGGTGTTGCAGTCCCCATGTCGCTGCGCTTGTTTTGCTAATACTTCGGTACAAAGGACAGACGGAATTAAAGAACATCTATGTTTTGCCCTCCTTAGTTAAAGCATCAGATTACACCGAGACGCGACGCGGCGCACATTTTTAAGTTAGCTTAAAAACGTCGCGTAACGGCTTCAACGATTTTCATGAAATTTAGTATGCACTGGGTTTTACGGGAGAAAAATCCAACTAGGTCTTATCCCAGAGAAAGCGCGAATTTTTGAATATTTATATATTTTTTCTTTTGAGTTGTTTCGCTATTTAGCTGTCAAAGCACTCGGCTCATCTTCGTGTGTGTTGGACTTTTGTTTGTTTGTGTCAAATTAGTGCCTCGGGTTTGAGACTAATATTTTTGTGACTAATTTTTTTATTGTATCTGTTAATTTTCACCGTTTTACAAAAGGGCCATACTGACCATCCAGCCTGCGAACCCAAGGCTGCGGACTTGTAGGCAAAAATTATATTAGGCGCTTAAAACTCCGAGAAAATCCTGGTATCCCAGGTACTATTTTTTTTATATAAAACGTTTTAGAACAGTCAAACTCGATTTTACAGACAAGCTGGATTATGATATGATCTAAACTCTAAAGGATTGGAATTTGTGCTTTATGCTTGAATCGGGACTGCACGGATGCAAATGGAAAAGTGCGATACCACAATTCTTGTGATTGTTTTTGTTTGTTTCTCACTTAATTAGCTTTATCTTAGTTCAAACATAAGATCTTTTAAGGTGGAGTGCCTTTAAATGCGGGAATCCGTTACAACTTCTATTTACATTTTAGGGTTCCGTACTATAAGGAACCATTAAAGTTTTGTTGTGTCCGTCCGTCTGTCCGTCTGTCTTGGACAACTGGGATAGTAACTGCTAGTATAGTGGTTTACAAATTGTCCCCCTGGCATTTCTAAACTATACGAGGTAAAAACTTGTAACTTTCCATGCAGCTAGATCATACCTACTAAATAATTATAAGAAGATTATTTTTAACGAAATCGGACAATAACTTTTGAAGTAACTTGAAAAAACCAATTACGCGTTGTAAGTTACGGAATCCTCTTTAAACATACCCCATGCTCACATGCTCTTGATTAAGTTTTTCATTATTTAAAAATTCTGATGATGACTATTGTGATGAAATCTGTAAGTTTATTAAATATCGGTATAATAATTTTTATCACAACTTTATTATTAGCAGACAATAAATAGTAAATATTGCTAATTTTCTACTTCAAATAATATGTTTCCTGAGGAAAATTAGCGCATAATAAAAAAAGTTGAAATAGGAATAAGCCTAAAAAAACTTGGACGTATTTTATAGCGAAACACAAAGGAACAAAGATAACGCTATAGGCGATTTAATTAATATTTATAAAGAGGACTTGCGGTCCAAATATTTCAGCTTTCTGAAAGGTTATAATTAAATACGACTCATATAAATAATTATTACTCAAACAGAACTGTGATCAAAGCGAAAGAAATGATTTGTCATAATTTTTAAAGTTCCGTAGTACTACAAGGAACTCTATAATTTCGCTGCGTCCGTCCGTCCGTCTGTCTGTCTATCATGCCCTGCTAACTTCTGTAATTATGAATATAAATTGATTAATAAACTAGCTGTTGCCCGCGCCTCCGCCCGTGTAAATACAGTATCCCATGGGAACACTGTATATTTTCGGGATAAAAAGTATCCTATGTTTTAATCCAGAGCTTAAACTACTACCATACCTTAATTCGTCGAAATCCGTTAAGTAGTTTTTGCGTGAAAGAGTAACTAACATCCATCCATCCTCACAAACTTTTACATTTATATTATTAGTAGGATTATTTACATTCATAATTAAGTACACTTACAGATTGCGTATAGACATTATTTTTACCAGCATAAAATATATTTTAGGGGTGCTCCCATACCATAATTTTCTTAAAAATTATCACAACATTTTTGCTTCACGCATTATTACGCCTATATATTATGCTTTACCTATTTACCGTCTGCCTAGAGCTTCCAATTTTCATTGATTTACTACAAAGGTGTGTATCAAAAAGTTCCATTCCAGCCTAGGTCGGAGGTCGCTCGTGGATTGAATACATATCTGCCGAGCCAATATCTACTAAGTGTATTGAGGCACACAACAAACAACACAACCGTTTAAACAACAGGTGGAATGTCTGTTAGTTTGCTGTTTCTTACAATCGATTTTTTTCCAGAATGACAGGCTTTCTAGGTTAGAAGTTGAAAACGTATGTTGTATAAACAAATAAAATTTAAAAGAACATTGGAAATTTTACTATGGTAAAATCGGCGACATAATATAAAATTAGATTATAACGCATAGGTAGAATTTCAACGAATATTCTTATTATAAAATATGATTAGCAATTTATAGATTATCTCCACTTCTCTGTGGATTGACTATTATTAAAATAATTACGGAAAATGAAATGGGAATGAAAATTGTAGGTATAAATTTTGGTTTGTGGTCGCGATTTTTTTTTATCGGACTTTACCGCCATTATATCACAGCAACCATTTTGAATTCACAATCACATTGAGTATACCAAATTTCAGTTGCAATAAATCCAAAAGTATATACTAAATACAAGATCAAACTATCAAAAGAAAATAGGTCAAATTAAAAAGTTGTCCCCATGTTAGCCCCATACAAAACTAAGAGTTACGCACACGCCTGCGTGATGAAAGCCCCGACCAAATGGCCTGGCTTTTTTTTCAAATTCAAATTGCCTCAAACACAGTTTGAAAAAAAAATACATTAAAAAAAAACTATATTGACTTAACCCCGCTACTGACCAGCTAAATATGTGGTTCCGTGTGGGAGTAGGAGAGGTATTGGACAAGTTGCCAGGTTGCTTAAAACACCTGCTATGAAATTGCTAGTAGCTCACGGTTGCTAGTAACTCAATTACGAAAATGTTATAAAAATTATGAAGACATGAAAAATTACGGATTTATAATGATTAATTAATGTCAAAAGTTACACAAATATTTTGACATTGGAAATGACTTTTCGTTCACTCTAGTATATGGGTCGACTTCACGAAAAAGTGCCATCTCCTTATATCTCGGAGAGTTGTGAAGATATGATATTCAAAAAAGGTTTAAAAGACGCGTATTCACGAGAGCTACTCGTATATGGTGAAAAAAATGATTCGAGAACGTAAAAACGAACAAAGTTATGGCCGAAATAGTGAAGAAAAAATTTATTTTTTTCCGAATTTTCGATTTTGACGCTCGATATTTTGGATTAGAATAGGTAATGATTTCAGAAAAATGATTTTGAGAAAAAATCCTCTGGACAGTTTAGTCAGCTACAATTTGAGCCTAAACAAATACGATCGGGTTAAGGGTTTGCACGGTTTGCAGGGTATTTTAGCCTAACCTTTTTGAAAAAAATATTAAATATCTTATAAGGTATTTAATATTTTTTTGAAAGTATACTTTAAAGGAGACTATCTTGTATGCATATATATAATCAGAATCTCGATAACAGCAGCAAGTATTTACATTAAATTTATTTCGAATCCCAATCGGATAAATATTTTTTGTAATTCTTATTATTTTTTCCTTTTATTATATAATTATAATTAAAAATTAAAATTTAATATAATCTTCTACTAGCTGACCTGGCAAACGTTGTTTTGCTATATATAAAAGATAGATTACGATCCATTCTCAGACCTACCGTCTGGTTTTAACCGACTTTCAAAAAGGAGGCGGTTATATATTCGGCTGTATATACGAGTATATATTTTATTTTGTGTGTTCAATGATTACTCCGCCGCCTGTGGACCAATTTTCAAAATTCTTTTTTGGATTTAAAGGGTACATTCCCAAATCGGTCCTTTTGACATCAAAGTGGTGACCTGATGATGGGATTCATGAGGAATCGAGGGAACTCCTCGAAATTTATATGGACACATATTATGGCGATTTCAAATTTTTCTTAAGTAGTCCAAGCATATTATGCTACCAGAAAGTAAGATTTTATTAGGTGCACAGATCGGTAATGCTTATTTGGGGAAATATCTCTCAGAAAAGTGGCATTAAATAACGCTTGAGTTTGTTTCGCCGAGAGAGTGATAATAGCGGAGGCTTTTTTATATTTATAACTTTCTTAAAATGTGTTGATAATATTATAATAAATATAACTAAGAGAAAAATTATTATTTTTAACAAAAAATGAAAACCAACTTAAAAAGTAATGTACAAAAATGTATAAAAAAGTATAAAATAAAACTTAATTTCTAAATAATTCCCCTTTAATATTTGGCTAAAATTTTAACAATTTCTCTACTCAAACTTCATAATTTTGAAGTTGGTACCAGCCAACTTGAACGTGAGTTCTACTAAATATTGTTTAATCAGGATGTTGTTCGGGCTGGTACCGACTTCAAAATTATGAAGATTCAGTAGAGAAATAGTTAAAATTTTAGCCATATTTAAAAGGGGAATTATGTAGAAATAAGTTTTATATCATACTCTTTTGTGCATTTTAACTTTGGAAGTCGGTTTTTATTTTTTAAATATAATTTTATTAGTTAGATTATATTATATAGTAACATGTCCTGACTGACTGATTCATCAACGCCGAGGCAAAACTACTGAAGCTAGAAACGTAATACTTATTCGGACCGTGGCTTCCTTTTGTGACTATAGGTCCACTAAGAAGGAATTTTGCGTACCTCACCCCCTAAAGGGGTAAAAAGTTTGAATGTAACTTTTTTGTTTGTGGTCAGATCTGTTTGAAATTTCGTGATATTGCTCTTTGACATGATCTACTAAAAATCTAATTTAATATTTTCTAAAATAAAGTTTAATACTCCCTTTTACCAATTAATAGATCGTATTAATTGGTAAAAGGGAGTTAAACTTTGTATGGGGAAAAAGTATTAAGTGATTTCGACTCGGAACTTTGTAAATGTAGTCCTAAAAGAAAATGAGTAAACATGTATTTCACATGAAATTTTTTCAGAGTCAGACTCATGCTTGACCATTTTACTATATTTCTTTTATATTTTTGGAATGTTCTCTTCGAGCTCTTTATTTTGATACCCACAGTACCCAGGGGCTCACGAGCGGATAAGGTAAAGACGTGTTTAAAGTCATCATAAATATGGAGTCATACTCAAAAGCTGCAGGCTTTAACAACAAACATAAGAGTCCATTTGAGAGGTGAACAGTCTGATGAATAGTTTAGGAATTGTTGCTTAAAATAGGAAATGGCGTTTTTCCTATGAATAATGGTAAAATTAATAATCAGCAAAGTTTGGGAACATTGGTGACGTCACTTACAGAATTCACTAACGCAGTTTACCCTGATGTCAACAATCTCATGACAAAGTCCATAGAAAGGTTATGTGAACGTGCCATTTTGACTCCCAAAAATGAAAACGCCACACACATGAACTTTTACTCAAGTCAGTCAGTAGTTTCAGTAGTACGAAGTAATGATGCAGTAAAATATGGAGCACCAGTTATGTTATTAAGAAATATTAAGTCTCCAATATTGTGCATTGACACCAGACTTCAGATAAAAGTCCAAATAATATGGTCTTATTCTATAAACATAATTTGATCTTTCATACTACCACTTGATGGTGTGCAACATAAGATTCAAAATCTTATACATTATAATTGACGATTATTTATAAGAGTGTTAAGGACAGCGGCCTCGTAAAGTGAAACTTAAGTGAATTTAAATGCGAACAATAAACAGGTGATTTAAACTGTACATAAAATCATAACAGTGAATATCGAGTGACTATATGTATAGATTTATATGGTATCAGTGTGAGAAATAGTGCAAAATGGTGTTTTATCGAGTGCGTGTTATTTCGCTCGTATATATTAAACGATGGCTAATTTTAACGTAGCTTCTTTTTTCTTAGGTAAATAAGGATAGTATATAACGTATAATGTAAAGTCTAGGTTCGTGAAACATATGGTAAATAAATTATTAAACAAATAGTGGTAAAAATGGTATAATGTTTCATGTAACGGACACTTAAACTGTAAATAACTTTTTTAGGAAATAAGATATGTAATATATAAGGATGGATAAATATTATGGTCTGAATAATAAAGAATTTCACATAATGCGTTTTGCTTCACCTGGCTCATGAAAAATAGGGAAAAACATGGAAAATAGTCGTATAGAGAGGCAAAAGCGAAAGGGAAAATCGGCCCGAAAGAGGCGTACGATCGGGGCTCTCTATACGGCATTGCCATGAGCCAGGTAAGCAAAGCGAAAAAGTGAAAAAATGTTCTCCTCAATACAGTGTTTTATTATCGCCCCGGCTCTGCCCAAATCGGTGTAACCTTGCTATCTTCGAGTCTAATCTGAGCCGGCGGTTGAACCCCTGTGGAATAATACAGTCCCCTACAAAGAGTATAATTTTAAACATTTGCAAATTACATTTAATAATATATACGTCATTTGAAATACTATATTTTACAGAATGAATAATGCATAATAATAGTTATATAATAAGATTTTACAATAAATGATCTAGATATCATGTCATCATATTTTCCCTAAACCTAAACTAAACTAACAAATAATTAATTTTTACGTCATGTCAAATTATTTCATTGCATATAAATATTGTATCATAGTATTTGTAATTAAACTAATAAGTAAATTTACGACTGTAAGAATTCTTTTACACTATGGTAACTCTTGTTAGCTAACATTTTTTTTAGCTCTCTTACAGATTGATTATATGTTAACCATTTTATGTGTATCGGAACTTCATTGTATAATATATTTTTATACACATATGATAAGTACTTTTAAAGGAAAACAGATGTCATGGGTTTTTATCAATAATCAATATCTGATGATTCCGATAGTATTTCGGGGAATACTTATTAATTAATTGCATAAAATAATCCCTATTCTTGATGACTAATTTAAACATCTCCAGGATACACTCCTGTTCTCCATCGCAACATTGTCGCAGCTACTACACTCACTAAATGTGCTTAAGGTGAAACTATTCATACCTAAAATACTATTAATCCGATCAGAGTATCCATTTGTATTTAAAAGGCTACAGAATCCCCTAAAAGTATGCTTCGCCATGACCATCAATAAAGCTCAGGGGCAGTCATTGCAAGTGGCTGGGATAGACCTAAGAGAGAACTGTTTCTCACACTGACAGTTCTATGTAGCGTGTTCCAGAGTAAGTTCGGCTAGAAGTCTGGTGATCCATGCTCCGCACGGCAATACAGTTGATGTTGTATATAAAGAGCTCCTTCAATAACATAATACACTCTAGTAATAAAAAATAAGTTAAAAAAAAACGTTTCTAGAAAATGCGTATATTCGTCATACCCCAAGATAGATACAGTCGTCTGCGATTTGATATCGACTGTTCCGAACCTTATAAAGTAGGCCGACCACGGCTCTACGTTGACTATTTTTCAACCATTTCTGGATTTCCATCTGAATTATTTTCTTGTTTCGGCCTTTTTAAGACCCATTTTTTACGTAGTCGGATAGTTTTTTCAACAAATTTTTTTATTTCGTATTTTTCCGTTTCCCAATCGAACAATTTTTTGGAATAATATTAATAATTAATCAAAACACTTGAAATTAAAAATATCTTCTACACGAGCGCAAAGCGAGCCAATTTTTTTTCTAGATTTAAAGAACGATGATAATAAAAATTATATCATTTTGATAATCAAGAAATGCAATAGAGATCATTCAACAGGCAACACCATTACACCCATTCACCGTAAAATATTATGTAGTCGGATATTATATCCTCACATCGAACACAACGATACTGCGATTCAGAAATATTTAAGGCCCGTATAGTTGCATCCATCGAACGTTGTAATCGAAGTGCTAAAAATAATTTATTTCATCTATTGTTTTAATTAAAAACGGATGAACCGATTAACCGATTTTAATCTAGTTTTTTTTTTGTTTGAAATCTGACATGATCGAGAATGTTTTTAGCTATGATTCATCATCATCAGCTCGTTCACTGCTTTACATTCAGGGGTTATTTAATTTTTTTATTTTCTTATGTATTGTCTATAATAAATTATATTTATATTGTAAAATATTTACATAATATATAAATTATATATTAATTTTATAGTCTTATATTACGTAACATTCGAAAATTGGACAACTCTGTAAGTACAAATTATACGACGTATATTTTGACTTAAACAAAATGATTTATAGGTAAAAATATTTATATAGGTAATATACATACATATTTGTGGTGTGCTTGCCAAGACCTTTCTTTTGATACCAAACACGTGATGATTATCTAGGTTTAATTTTTTTAGATGTTAGAATCTCAGGTTCAATTTTCGAAACACAAAATAAAAAAAATAATTATATAGCCTATGTTACCCGCGGCATCATTACAAATCTATTGACACCTCATTTATTAAAATCGGACCAGTAGTTTAGAAGCTACAAGGGAACAAACATACATACATACATATACTGCCAAAATCATTTCCCTTCAAAAGGAAGGGTAATGATTTTTAACTTAATTTATTTTTAGCATAGTAAAAGTATCTTTCTAAAAATAATAGGAAATTAGTCACCTCAACATCAACGCATACGAAGTCACGGCCAAAAGCTAGTCTAAGAATAAAATAATTATCATTTAACGTTGTAGTTTCATTTTGTAACCTTCTTCTATTATCCCGCCTTTCTCGTCGCTCTGCGACAATATTGTTCCGAATTCCGTAGATTAATTTCCAGTGTACTTAATAGTCGTGTGAGACTTGAAATCTGTGAATTTTTTATCATAAGCAGCCATTAGTATCTTCATCAAGATTTAAGCCTGAACTTTTAGAATAAAATATAAAGGTTATAGGAACTTTGACTCCTGTGGGACGTACGTGCCCTTATACCCTTTAAGAGCGCGGAATAACTATCATACTTGCAAAACTCCTGGACTTTAGTGGTTAAACTTGACGAAATTGAGTGAACTTTGCATTTAGTTTGTCCAAATTGATAATGAAAATATAAGCGGAAGATAATGTTATTACAAAGAGTACACGTTACTCCAAAATTTCGATTTTCATGCATTCCAATTAATATAAAAATATTAAAAAGTCTAGCATAATTATATTTAAAAGTTTAGCATCCATATATTTAAAAGTTTTAATTTGTAAACGTCTAGGCAATATTATTTAGGGTTTCCTATCAGAATAACTATAGACTGTAAAGAAAACATAATGCAAACCATAAAAAACCGGCCAAGCGCGAGTCGGACTCGCACATGAAGGGTTCCGTACAAAACGTTTTTTGTATTGGACCCCCCCCCCCTTTCATATTTATTTTATTCTATTTTTAGTATATGTTATTATACCGGCAATAGATATCCATCATCTGTAAAAAATTCGACTGTCCAGCTATCACGGTTAAGGAGATACAATCTTTTCACAGACGGATTTGACAGATGTCTGATCTGTCCTACGTAACTCAGTAACTTCTGTCCATCTGAACAGAAGTTACTGAGTTACGTACTGAGTAAGAAATTACTGAGTAATAGGGTACGGAACCCTAAATATGAAGTTAAAATTATGGAGCTGTAACAAGTACATTCGCTTATGTTTATTTAAACCTTCTTAAAAGCTTAACTTCTACTTATTAGTATCTAGAACTTTTGATCTTGAAAATTAAGATAACACTATTACGAATTAATATGACGTCTCTTCTCGCGCAGTAAGTTTAGAAAATTATTAAGTAGTTAAATGCTTTGTTTCTTAGTTATATCAAAGGGCCCTTGATCCCAAGTGGTTTGAGTTCGTTCATAGTATTAAAGTCTTGAAGGGTTTTAGTTCGAGATAATGTGCGTAGAACTTTAGTTTATGACTCGCTGCTAACTACGAACGCCTGTGGCGGTAAGAGTTGTGAAAATCAGAGAATGTGGAAGTAAAGTTATTATAGGACAATACCAACACATTGCATTTAAGTAAGCTTTTACGTCACGTCGCTTAAAATACGTGTGTATAATCTGTTCAGCAGGTCTAGCGGGAAAACTTGACAGCGGCGTAAAACGTAGCGAATGAAATCAGTATGGGTGCTTTCATGATTTTGACAGATTCGTTTGATTTCGTACAATTCTCATTCGATAACCTTTACGCCACTGTCAAATGTTCCTGCTATGCCTGCTGAACAGATTTTATAGGCCGGCACGAACAATTGACAAAAGTATGTATTCGTAACGTTGACGAAGAGAATCGTATGAAAATTACGACAGTGCCCGCGCCTACATAATTGAAATTCGATAACCTTACGAATACGTACTTGTCAATTGTTCGTGCTTATCCCTCTGATCCACTTTGGAACGTTAACAAGGATACAATAACATTCTATTATGGTACCAACTTAAATGTCACTTATTCACTGTGCATTAAATATAAATAACTAGCATACATTTTCCCGCGGCTTCGCCCGCGTCTACATTGTATTATACCATAAGTTATAAGTATCAGTAGCTGAGTAATCGAGCTTTACTAGGAGCACTAGTAGATAAAGAAAAAGAATTGCAAAAATATTTTACCGGGGTTCAATTCCACCACATTCCGAATTTCCGAACGCAAAAATTGACCAAACTGCCAATCGGACTGACATTATTAGTGTCGAAATTATTTATATATATGTTTGGCTACGCTCCGAAACTACTAGACTGATTTTGATGAAATTTGGCGCAGATATAGAGTAGACCACGGGGAAGGACATAAGCTACTTTTATAGCGGCGGCGCTCACGCGCGATTTTCTTTTGCGGGCATCATCAAGTTTAATATAATTTTTATTCTACAAAAATCAAGTTGTGAGCTTCCCAAAGCCAATCAGCTTTGGAATAAAATTATTTCGACTTCTGAAAATAATTATTGTCAGATAGAAGCTGTCAATTATTTCATGAACTTTAAGCGGATAACGATTCGCAGTGAGCTCAGCGCTTCATTTGAACATCAGGTCAATGAACGATTCGAATGAGCGGATAAATAAAAAATCGAATGAATGCAGGTTTAAAATTCCACATTGAATGACATAGTGCTTCAGTGTGGAATTTTAAACCTGCATTTCCAGCCTCAGTACTTCTTTAGTTTATAATTTATTGAATGTACAGTAGGTTCTTTGTGGAAATTCATGTTTCACAGTACCACTTAATACACAGAACTTCTTGTACTTTTCCCATTTAATAGGTATTTTATAGGGAGCTGAAACGTGTCCACGTTGGGTTGATTCACAGGTTCAAGCAAAGTTGAGAGTAACTGGTGGATAAAATTCGTAACGATGTCATTCGCCTGAGAACAAAAGTCGTCGACATCGCTCATAGAATTATCACGGTGAATTGGAAGTGGGCCGGCCATGTCGGCAGACATGAGACCTCGAGCGTATCACGACATGTCTCATTAGAGTTCTCTCACGCGCTATTGTTTTTATTTTAATTACTTCGAAAGTTATTGTCCGATTTCGTTCAAAATATTTTTCCTAAATAATAATTAGCATGGAAAGTTACAAGTTTCTACCTCTTATAGTTTAGAAATGTCCCTATACAACGATACCCCACACAATGGGGTAGAACGAAAAAATATTTTTTATCCCTACTTCACATGTTTGGGTTTCAAATATTGTCTTTTTGAACGAGTTATAAATACACCTGCCTATCTACATAATATACCTAAATTATAAAGATAGAGTATATTTCCTGTACCAGTTTTAATACCACTCCGACACAAGTCGTATAAAGTTTATGCTCCAATATTCGTGGATAGTACGAGGCTATATTTATTCAATTTTACGCAGCGTAACGATGTTTATGCTCTGTGAAGCAATAAAATCGTGATAAGAGTGAGTGATATCCGAAATTACGTCCACTGTGTTATGTGTATAATATTTACTGCCTTTTCCATGGATACAAGAGATAAGAAGCCCAATTCTTTTAACTATTTTCGATATAATCCCGGTTCAGTTCCGCGCTGACTTATTCCCGCACGCGTCAATATGTGCGCATGCGAGCGGGACAGCCTGAAAATTAAAACGGGATTCAACCGATTATATTTACGAGAATTGCTCCCAAGGTAGACTGAGATGGTCCAGCATGGAAAGGGCAGAACTTTGGAATAATGGCTCCCTTAAAGGCCACTTCACTGCGTACTTTAATTGTACTTTTTCATAAAGGTACTCCCAGGTTTTAATTTATTATTTTCTTTTTAAACAATTTTCCATCCTTCTTGGTAAAAGGTGGCCACGCCTATTCTTTTCGGAGGTCGAGCCGGGTACTGGGATATTGCTATGACCATCCATAAACTTCTTTAAAGATTTAAAAAATTAATATAGAAAAAAAATATTTTTTAATTCTTTATTAGTGTAGGTATAGAAAAGTGTCAGCCGTTAGCAGCTTAATAACGATGGCGCTAGTATCGCAGAAGGGTAATATTTTTCAACTGAGCACACTTCACTTCGTCTACAACAGCTAACTTCATTTCATAGCCCCCCTGGACGCTGGCGCTATTTTGGAAATATTAATATTAAAATAAATTAACTGTTTTAGTGTTCACGGGTACACTTTTCCAGCTCCTTCTTATTTCCACGGCCCTTTCGCGTTGTGATTACTAATTTAATAATTACTAAGAACAACGCGAAAGTTACTTAAGTACTATAATAGTAGTAAGTGAAAAGTTTATCATTGTAAGCTCTAGAAATAATGAAATAACGAGTTTTCATATTCATAATATCAGTTATTTTTATTCTTAAGATCTAACACTTTTCAATTTTATTAGTATTCAATCGTATAAGAAATACATTACATTAAATTATACAATTTAAAAATATAACTTACATTCAAAACATTTGAATATAATCGTTAAAATGAGTTTAATGTAAGTTATATTTATCCTAATGATAACAGTTAAGAATTCAAATTTTAATTATTAGTAGGTATTTTATAGACTCAAAAAGGATTACTTTTTTGAGTCTTTAAAATACCTACTTGTAATTATACAAGTCAGTTTTATAAAGTAACAATTTATTTTATTAATATTTTAGTCATTGTTTGAATTAATAACTATTATGATTTTATATGTTTCTTAAATTTAAAAGTTCTGCGATGTATAATCAATTTTTAAATTTGAGCCATTTTATTTATTGTTTTTAAACTTGATCTAAGGTAGTAATAAACTATCTAAGGCTTTCAATTAAGAGATGATTGTTGTTACGATGTTGACGATACTATGCGCACATATCATTTTATGTTAGACATTTATGTAGAGTTATTTGAGATATAAACTAGGCTATATCAATTAAATACATGCATTTGTTTTAAATCAGCAAAAATCTTATATTTTCCGAAAGTTAATAAAATGAATTATGTATTTATCTTCATACATTTTCAACTGCTGTGACGCCACTTGTGCATCATTTTTTGTAAAGAGGGTTTTTAATGCTCTCCAACGATATCACTTTTGTGATGACTGTGTTTCGTCAACGGTTGATCGTAGATATGCCATTGCAAATTCTTAAATACTTTTCGAAATGCCAATAAAGAATTATGCATGTTCCCCATTTCCAAGATTCCTTGTATCTTGGTAAGTCGATGAAATCTGTTAAGAGGCTTATGTGACAGATTGACAGGAACAATCTCAGAAACTCAAGTAGGTATATTGTACTTATGGCATGTGTATTGTATTTCAATACGAATGCAATCGCTTATTTTCTTACCGCCTTGGAAAAGTCACTTGACAGACAAGGACAAAACATTGTATTGCTTATCCATTGTGTAAATATTTTTATTAGTAAGGGGGTATGTATATAAAGTATATTGAAGCAAATAGGAGTCAGAAAAGACATAAAGTGAAATGCTTTATTTTATTATACTGGAACGTAAAACTAAAAGCCGGGGTTAGTTTACGTTTCAAAATAAATGAACATAATGTTATGAGCTCCGACGTTCTATTTCCGTCGAATTGAATGAGTCTTCTAACAGAAACGATGTTATTTTCTTCAATTAAAACCATTTTTCACTATTATTGATAGATTATAACTACCTACTTATATAGTTGAAGTACTGTACATGTTATACTTTGAACGAGACAATCTAATATATATTATAAATGTGAATGTTTGTGAGGATGGATGGATGGATGGATGTTTGTTACTCTTTCACGTAAAATCTACTGAACGCATTTTGATGAAATTTGGTATGGATTAAAACAAAGGCTACTTTTTATTCCGAAAAAGTACAGTGTTCCCGTGGGACACTGTATTTACGCGGATAAGTATGATATATAATCGGTTTCACTAAAACAGATAATATAATATACGGATAAATAAATTAATCTAGAAGGAACTCTTATTATGGGATCAACTTTTCTAGTTGAAAAAAACAATCAGCTGTTTCCTACAAAATGCTTTTTATGCCGTAGTCCTTATATATTCACGACGAAAGAAAAATCATGTTTATTATTTTAATCATATGGTATATGTTTTCTCTTTCGTCATGCAACGAATGCAATATATCAATAATTTCATTTCTGTAACGTCAATCCGATTAGCAGTTTGGTATGCGTATGTATAATTTTGCTTTGTACGAAAATTCAGAATATAGGTTCGAATCCCGGTCTGATAAATATTTTTATGAATAAAGAATCACAAAAATATTAATCTAACTATGAACTGATATAATATTATTAATTTAACTATTTATCAAAACTGCGAGCAAAGCTCGGTTACTCAGGTACTTGTTATTAAACAGCGAATTATAACGAAATATTTTCGCAGATTCTTTATTCATAAAAACAATTATCGACCAAAAAACTTTCTGTTTTTTTGAAATGAAACGGACCAGGAAACGAGCAGATGGATCGCCTTATGGTAACCGAATATCGGCGCCCATGGACACTCACAACGCGCACTTACCTCTGGTCCTTTAAGTCCCCAACCGCCTAGAACAATCACGTAACCTCACTCACTCAGCTAAGCTAAACACACAGCAAGCGTTATTTCACGCTGGTTTTCTGTGAGGTCGTGGTATTTACCCAGTCGAGCCGGCCCATTCGGCAAAGCATGGCTCTAGTACGAAAATCGACATTGTGCTCGTAATTGTGGAAGTTTGAATTACTTTTCTATTAACCTTTGGGGAGGAATTATGTTGGGGAATAGAAATAAAGGTTGGGACATAAAATACGAGTGGAGGAAATGGGGAAATGGCCGGCCGATGTAACGCGTTCGTGGAGGGAGTTTAGGGAAACCGATGTGTTTTTGCACATAGGAACATAACGTTTGTTTTTCACATTGACCTTGACCTCATGTAGAATATTGTTTCGGAATTGTTTGTTCTATTCACTATTCCTTTTATTTGTATTAATTAATTCAGGACTAATTTTATTCAGCACCCTCATCCTCGTAATTAACTTAGATACACTCTTATTTTTTACTTTTATTAAATAATAAATGAATCGCCTTGAAATCATAATTTGATTTTTAGAGTTTGGACCAATCAAAACGGGTTTGACGTTGACGATTTTGCAGTTTTAACATATTAGTACTGGATTGTAACTGCATTATTGCAGGATCTTTATTATGCGTACACCAACATAGCTTTAACTAATACTTAGAACTTTTTGTTTCTATGATATTTATAAGGTATTATATTTGTAATTAACATATTTATAAGGTATTATTAAGGTATTCTAAGGTATTCAGTAATAAGGATTACCTTATTACTGCACATTAGTGCATATGTCAAGTTTCAATTGCTGTTTTTAGTATTTAAATAATTTTGCCGCGTGGAAATTTCGAAAATTCTAGTTTTAATGACAAATCTTGCTACGTTAGCAATATTTGTCTTTAATTACTATCCAAACTCTCTCTCGATACTCAATGTACTTAATCTTTTCAATCCGTCGAGGTCTATTTCCGTACATTTCAATTTGCCTCGTGGAAACCGAACTCAACAAATATGCAGGCGGACTTTTTTCGCAGATTTGTTTTTTAACCGCCTTTCAAGTTTTAATTAAGCGACTTAAGGACTTAATTGGTTCTCATGTACCACGTATGTGCATATTATTTTGTATTTTGATGGATTTTTATTTAATATGAATTGTGGATATTTCTTTAAATAGTCTGTAGATTAATGGTATTTTTTTTAATTCTTTTGCAAACTTAATTCCTTTTGATTTTTGTAATATATAAAATGCAACACTCCGTTGGAGACAAAGTTGGATTAGGTTTATATGAGTCCACTACAAATAATAAGGTATTAGTTTAAGATAAAAAAAACCCTACCAAAAAGAAATTAAAAGTTAATGTCGACAAAATTAGAAGTGAGATGAAAAGTACGTACCTCATAAAGTTTGAAAAAAAAACAACTATGAACTATGAAACGACCTACAAAGTTATTCACAAGTTGGTCCCACACTGGCAATTCTAAGTTATGAAGGGTAAAAACTTGTAACTTTTCATGCTGATAGGTCATGCAAAATACTCTTTAGGAAAATTATTTTGAGCAAAATTGCACATTACATTGTGAAGAAATTTAAAAAACCAACCTATTGCGGGTTTATAGTTACGGAACCCTCCTTAGACATGTCCTGATATGCTCTTGGTTAGGTAAGGTTTTTTACTACTTGGTACTAAATATTCGAATTCTATCTAAGTCACTTGTCTACTTAAAAGTACTTAAAGTTATGCCAGATACAGGTTTAACGCGAGTTGGGCTAATTTGGAACAACTGATGAGTTGAGAGTTCAGACAGTCTCCGGCTTAACTTTAGCGCTCCACTAGGTCAGCTCCATCCACTAGGAGCTTTGTTTATGTTATAGAAGTTTCTGTGGCTGGAGTATGTAGATATGGTGTCGATACAATACTTGAGATAGTGGCCAGAACGTCTATTGGTCGGTGACGTGACGAGTAAACGCTTTACGTTTAGAGAAACAGATGATTTGTAAAAAAATATTCTTAGGTTAGAAATCTGAACAGTTCGGTCTCAGTACAGACATATTATATAGTATGTATGCGTGCTCCGATTCAGACGGACTAGTATGAATATGTAGTACTGTATAATGTATACGTCTACTGAGACCGATCTGTGCTGATTTAATGTTGTGGTGTGTAGCGGGCATTTTGAAGCCTAAAGGAGAATACACACATTGGTTTTTGAAGCAATTTCGTTAGAGAATCTTTTAACTTCTGCAATTTCGTGTTCATCAAAACATCGAAGCGTCAAGCGATTATTTCCGAGAAAGGCCATTAATGTTTTTCGCATAGCCAGCAATCTGTCATGTTGGCGAGTACGATAATTTAAGCGCCGTCACATTGGCCGTACTTTTGACAGGTGTGCTACACTTGCCTGAAACACGTGTTTTAGGCAAGTATAGACAGCATATACCTACTGGCCTGCAAAAGAAAGTACTACACTTTTTAAATTTGATTTTTCTAAACTATGTAAGTACGAGTTTTTATTTAAAGAAGCTAACCAAAAGCATGCCAGGACTTATAAACCACTTTGGAGGCCGATCGCTAAAAAATGGTTGACTTTATAAAAAAGTCATGTATCAAACCTTATCTTTATATTAAAAGACGTATTCAACGATACCCCACACGATGGGGTAGAATGAAAAAAATATTTTTCATCCCCTCTTCTCATGTATGGAGAGCCACCCCTAAAATATAAAATTATTATTAATTTATGATTTTAAAACTGCGATCTATACACAATCTATAACTATACCAAATTTTATCTATTTACTAGCTGTCCCGGCAAACGTTGCTTTGCCATATTAAGTATTTAATACTTATTACATAATAAGAGACAGACGGACGGACAGAGCGTCTAAGATAAGGGTTCCTTGAGTATTACGGAGCCCAGAAAACGTTATATAGCAAATTTTATCAGGTTTCTGAAACTAGCAGGATGCGGATTACATTGGCTGTAAAATGTTATTAATTTAAAATCTCTAACTTACATAGTTTTCAAAATATTGAAATTTAAAATGAGTAGTAGGTACTTTATTTTGCAGGCCAGTGTAGTTTATAATATTGTGAATTGAAAACAAATGTGCTAAACGATTAAAAGAAAGCGATAAAATACGTCATGTTTTTTGGAAACGTGGTACCGGCTGGGTTAATGAGCTTCTTTGTCACGTCATCAAAATCAGAGTTTAGTACTTACGTCCCAGGTGCGACATTCTCTACAAATGACAGCTTGAGCACCGGCGAATGTTGACGTAAGCCTAAGGTTGATATAATTAGGTCTTTACCTATGAAATTGCCGTTTATATGAAAAAATTTAAACGATTTTTTTTCATGTATTTTTTATTTATATTAATCGAAGGAATCACCCATGCAATCAATGCATCTTTGCCAACGCAGTGGCAGTTTATTGATGCCCTTCTTAAAGAAATCAGCTGGACGGGAGGCAACAAATTCTTCAAAGGCATTTTGTACTGCCTCTCGGGTATTGATTTTTTTTCCCGCCAAGAAGTTATCCAAATTCTGGAAAAAGTAGTAGTCTGTAGGCGTAAGGTCTCGTGAGTAGGGCGGATGACGGAGAGCTTCCAACCCCAGTTCTTGCAACTTGGAGACCGTCTGCTGTGCAGCAGGAGGTCGCGCGTTGTCTTGCAGGAGCAGCGGAGACGAGCGATTGACCAATGCTGGTTGGAGATGTGCCAGCTTCTCCATCATTGTGTTCAGTTCTTCACAGTACACATCTGCAGTAATGCTCATCCCATTTGGTAAGAAGCTGTGATGAATCACACCGGCACTAGACCACCAAACAGTGACCATCACTTTTCTAGGGGTAAGATTTCGTTTAGGGCATTGCTTAGGTGCTGAAGCAGGATCCAACCAATTTGCTGGGCGCTTGCGGTTATCAAACAGAATCCATTTTTCATCGCAGGTAACAATGCGGTTCAAAATTCCTTCATTTGTGTGTCTGTTGAGCAGTGCAAGGCACGTCTCGACGCGTACTTCGCGCTGGCGATCATTGAGTTCGTGGGGCACCCATTTGTCAAGCTTTTTTACCTTGCCAATTTGACGCAAATGGACCAATATTGTTTTGACGCTAACGTCGAAAGCTGCTGCTAATTCAGCCGTAGATTGTGTATCACCAGCTTCCACAATCGCCTTCAATTCGTCATTGTCGACCGAAGTCTTCGGACGACCGCGAGGTTAATTTTTCAGGTCGAAATTTCCAGAACGGAAGCGAGCAAAACAATAACAGGTGGTGCGTTGGTTTGTAGTGTTAGCTCCGTAAACATCGTTGATGTTGCGTGCCGCTTGTGCCGCGTTGCTGCCACGATGGTACTCATATTCCATAATTACTCGAATTTTTAACGTATCCATGATGAAGAAAAAGATTGAAATGCGATGAAAATGTAACACTAATCAATAAACAAATACTACTTTTGGAAAAAGAATTCCATGTTTTTAAAATAGTATTGATTTGAAATTAGAATTCTTAGTCAAACAAAAATTATTTTGATTTGAAATGGCCAGTACTGCAGAACGGCAATTTCATAGGTAAAGACCTATTATAATATAATTTTAAAAGTCGCATCAGACGAGAATCTATCATATTAAATACTATGAAATTATACTGTCAATGATGTCAAAGTACGAAACGACTAGTTGCCAGCCCTATGAACGAAAGTCCTGCCTGAAATAAACTCACGTCCCGCCCGCCTCCGCATTCGCCCAGCCACACACATCCGCGTGCTGTCATTCGTGTAAATCGGTGGAATTCGGTGGACGATTCTTTACGTTAGTGATATATTACATTATATGCTTTGCCTACGTAGAATTTATTATAATATTTATTAGTAATTATTTGAAAGTTTTATAATCGTTAAACATACGTCTACCTAAAGTTTAAACTGATACTATTAAAATACTTAAAGATAATATATTACCAGATACAGACTATTTGTGATAAAAGCTTTTTCTTATCTAAACTGCTAAAAGAAAGTTTTGTTGTTTTGATGTATTCAGCACAGATTAATAATTAGTTTGTCATTAGTAAAATAGCTCGTCGTAAAATAAATAGAGTTTCGTCTCTGGCAATAAAATGTATATGTCCCAACCTCTTACAAGACCCATTGAATTGAAAATAAAAAGCTGGTTATCTCATGAAATGTGCATCCCATATAAACGATTAGTTTTAGAATCTTTGCTTCCATGTTATATCAAATAGCATGTTTGCCGTCTGACCCATTATATAGCTAAAATGAAAGAGAGAAAAGTTCACTTAGAAAAAATGAGGTTTATTTAAAAAAACAGCAAAGTACAGTAAGTCCGACTGACTTTCCGCACGAAGGGTTTTATACCAAACGGAAAAACACGTTTTTGTATGGGAGACCTATATAAATACATTATCTGTGAAAATTTAAACTGTCTAGCTGTCACAGTTTATGAGATATAGCGTGGTGACAGACAGGCGGACAGCGGAGTCTTAGTACAGGTCGCCGTTTTCACCCTTTGGGTACGGAACCCTTAGAAATAATTAATACTATAAATTCATCTTTGACGCAGATCAATTTATAGTATTAATGACATACTTTTTATGAACATCGATAAAAAGAGTATAAGGGTCAGTTCACACCGCGACGATACACGACACTGCATGGTGCTGCATTATTAAGATACCTATTCAAAGTTGAACTTTATTTTCTACACAAAAAGGTACACGTTTCATATGACATCAGTCATACAATGCACATGCGCTATGCAGCGTGATGCACTCTCACATCGAAACATATATCTTCTTGTGTAATCAATAAAGTTAAAGTTTGAATAGCTATCTTAAAAATGCAGCACCAGTTTTATTACAGTGTGAAATGGCCTTAACGAAAACTAAATAAAGGTCATTTCAGACTACGCCATACTATTGTGCTATATATGTAGTATATAAAAGAAGGACCTAATGCTATACTACTAAGGCGGGTCAATAATAATAATAATAATAATAATAATCGTTTATTTGCCAGAGTGAATGTACAATTTGGTCTTAGATAATAATATTAAACATTTCAGGTTCATGTCACTCAACTAAATTAATAGTATGCAAATGCCAGTAATAAAATTTATGATAATTATTAAATTTCATTTAAAAATTACATATTATGTATTTTAATTTCAAAAAAGACAAAATACATGATCAGAAGAAAAAGAAATACCAAAAGAAAACGATATGTCTAAGTCATTTACCTTATTTTTTTTTATTTTTTTTTTAGAAATAAGTATCCAGATAATATTCCTTTACGTCATAAAAACATTTATCTAATAGCCAGTCATTCAATTTTATTTTAAAAGTTGATAAGTTAAGTTTATCAAAATCTTTTGGCAATTTATTAAATAATTTAATAGCCATAAAATAGGGACTCTTTTGACATGCTGTGCTATTACACTTAGGCATAACTAATTTATTGGGATAACGTTGTGATCTGTTAGTCATATTAATGTCTTTGTTTTGTACAAAGTATTTGGGGTTCTTTTTAACAAACATACACATGTCTCTAATGTACATGCATGGCAACGTAAGTATACCCAGTTTTTTAAATAACAGTTTGCAACTTTCAAGTGGTCCTACATTACATATAGCTCTTATGCATTTCTTTTGTAATTTGAAAGCTGTAGTGAAATCAACAGAGTTGCCCCAGATTATAAGACCATATGATATAACGGAAGATACGTATCCGTGATATGCACAAAGAGCTGCAGATATGGACACGGTCTTTGCTAAACGTCGCAGTGCATAAACGAATTTGTCCAGCTTGCTACAAATATAGTCCACATGCGCCTTCCAGTTACAGTGTTGGTCAAACATTAATCCTAGAAATTTTATTGTGTCTACTTCATCTATATTTATATTATTATAAGTAATTTTTTTAGGTATTTGTATTGCGTTATAGTATTTAAACTGCATTATTTTTGTTTTACTCAGATTAACCTGTAAATCGTTTTTATCTAGCCAGAATATTATGTCATTAAGTGCATTGTTAATTTCTTGTTCATATAATAAAATATTTTGGCATTTTACTAATATCGTTGTATCATCTGCAAATAAGACACTAGGATGCTTCGTTGCTGTTGTGACGTCATTTATATATGTAAGAAATAGAAATGGACCAATCATACTCCCTTGTGGTACTCCTATGTCTATATATGCGTATTTTGATTTGTATGTTTTTTTTATATTACCATAAATGTTTGTAATTTCTGTACATACTTTTCTTTTGCTTAAATAAGATTTTATCCAGTCGTATGCTTTTCCTCTAACTCCATATCTTTCTAATTTATACAATAATATGTTATGATTAACCAGGTCAAAAGCCTTTGTCATGTCTAAGAAAATTGCAGTGATAGGTACTTTATTATTTAAACTATCATGTACTATTTTGCTCAAATAAAAACAGGCGTCTGTAGTCGAACTATTGTCACGGAAACCAAATTGTTCATCAACCAACAGGTTTTCAGAAATAAAGAAACTTTTAATACGTTTTAACATTATTTTCTCAAAGATCTTTGCGAAAATGGGAATTAATGTTATTGGACGGTAATTATTTAATTCTGTTCTATCCTCTTTTTTTAACAAAGGCTTAACAATTGAAATTTTTAATCGACTAGGAAACACTCCCTGTTCTAACGATTGATTAATAATTTTAGCAAGTGGATAACATATTTGTACTGCACATTTCTTAATAACATCCGTTCGAATCTCATCATATCCTACAGCATTAGTGTTCTTTAATGATAATATTGTATTAAAAACTTCATGGGGATCTGTTGGGTTTAAGAAAATTGTGTTTCTATTGATGTTGTGTGAGCACATAATCTTATTTATGTTATTGTCCTTTTTTGGCCCCATCTTTCCTAAATTTGTAAAGAAGTCATTGAATATTTGGCATATTTCGTTAGGCTTGGTATATACGTTTAAATCCTTCTTAATGTATGGAATATCATTATTTTTATTATTATCGCCTAAGTTATCATTTATAATTTTCCATCCTGCTTTGCATTTATTTTTTTGATTATTGATATATTTAGTGTTTTGTATTTGCTTTGATTTAAAAATACATCTTTTTAACAAGCAATTATATTTTGCAAGTCGCAGTTTTGTACTGTTGTTTTTTATTCCTGATATTCTATAATTTAAATGCATTTTTCTTTTTACCAAACATGATTTTCTTATACCTCTAGTTAGCCATAAAGTTCTTTGTTTATTCTTATTAATGCTTGTTTTTATAAGTGGGAAACATAATGTATAAAAAAGGACTATCAATTCGTGAAATTTGTTGAATGAATCGTCCGCACTTTCTTCATCTCTTATCTCTGAAAATGATAAAGCTGAAATGCATTCTTTAAATTTGTTTGTATTATCGGCACTATAATCTCTTATATATTCCCAGGTAATATTTGTATTTTGCACCTTCCTTACTTTAATAGTTAATGTTTGAGCTGTGTCATGATCTGATAGTGCCAGATGATGAATATTTGGCATTGTCATATTTTTAATATTGCTTGCTATCAGGTCTATGCAGGATGATAACCGAGTAGGGCACGTTATATGTGAAGTTAAATTATAGTTACTTAATAAACTTAGTAATTCACGTGTATTCTTGCTATCTTTAAGAGTGTCTAAATTCCAATCTCCACATAAAACTATTCTTATTTTCTTTCTTTTGTTACTTATTTCATGTAATAGTTTGTCTAAATTATTAAAGAATTTAAATGTATCACTTTGAGGTGTTCGGTAAATACAAACAACATGTAAATTATGATCCAGTATTTCTACTCCACAGCACTCGAATTCATTCGCTATTCCCATATTTTTTATTAATTTAATTTCTTTACAATTTATAGAAGATTTTGTCAGTATGCATGAACCCCCTCTCTTAGTATTTCTGCAGAAAGCAGCTGATAGTTTATATCCATGCAACTGAAATAAATTTTCTGAACCTTTCTTAATAAATGTTTCTGTCAGACATATAACATCTAAGTTATTTAGACCTTTATTTCTTAAATCTAGTAGGGACAAGTGTAATAATTCTGCTTTATTAATAGCCCCAGCAATGTTCTGATGAAAAATTGTTAAGTCACTATCGAAAAAAGTTGTCCTTGCTTGTTTCTTTATTACATAATTTAGACAAATTAGTGTTACTGTTGGTATTTTTTTTAAAATAGTAAGGTATAGTACCTCTGTTATAAACTTTTTGTACCACATTAGGTGTAGACTCTTCTTTAGTAATCTTTTTAAAATAGAAAGTTATTTTATTTTTTTCCAAATTATCAGTTTTTTTTATAATATTTGTTTTACCTGTTACTTCTCTATGTCTAATTATGTTATTGTTGTTATAAAATGGCAAATAAGTATTAAGATAGTCACTATAATCAATATTAAAATTAATTTGGTCTGTTATGTCTTGTATATAATCATTAAAATTTTTGTGATGTCTTCGAGTTTTAATAAAAATAGAGTTTTTGTGCAATTTCAAAAGGCATTGTATATGGTTATTGAGTGTCTTGGTCCTGAGATAATCATTAGAATGAACTTCTAAGACATATACTCGTGCTCTGCGAAGCTTATCTAGAGTAAGTGCTAAGTCATTTAGAATACTACAAGGATTTTTATCGTTTGTTCCCACTCCTAAGATAACTACATCTCTGTCTTTAATGGTGTATTTGAGAGATTCACAGCTTCTGAGAGTTTCACTACATAATGCATTCGGTTTAATGAAAGAAAATATATTGTAATTATTCCTTGTATTCCTTAATCTTTGCGATAAACCTAGTACACATTGTTCTCCTAATATATGTATGAAATTCCCTTTCTTTATAGGACTATTTTGAATATCTGGCTGTGATTTTTGTTTCAGATTTAAAAACTCCAGATTTGACCTTTCATTGCTATTGAAGTTTTCTGTAAAAGTGTTTTCATCTTCTTGAAAGTCTATACGTTTTTTTACATAGGAGCTGGTTATATTGATGCGTTTTTTGTTACTTCTTTTAATACTACTAATTGGTGCAGTGTGAATTTTAGTCAGTAATTTTAATTTCTTTTCCAAGTCTTGTATTTTTTTTAAAAGATTATTATTTTCTAATAGAAGATGTTCTATTTCTTTATGTGCTATGTCTAATTGAAGTTGCACATCTTTAAAATTATCACGCAGTTCTTGCAACTCTTCATTCATAGTGACTGATAAGTTTGGCAAGCTAGTTACTTCCGGATCACAGCATAACGAATTAAATGACTTATCCATTGAATTGTCTAGGTTTAAATCTCTGTAATTTACACTATGCCGTCTTCTTACTGTTACATAATCATCATCTTGTCTGGTGTCCATTATAAAATATAATTAAAATTTGTGTGGTTTAAGAAAATAAGCAATAAAGAATTTTAAACAGTTTATTGTCCAGGAATATAGTTGCAGGAAAAAGAAGAAAGTTCACAATTTATATGATTGATTGATAGTTAGAAGGTTAAAAACTTTAAATTACATGTAATAAAAAAATAAATAATAAATAAAACATTTACCTATAAAAGATGCATTATTTGATGTTAAATAAACTAAACTAAAAACATTGTATTTTGATGTCTTAAAAAATAATGATTAATTATCAAAATTAGTAAATAAAATGTTTGATGTTAGTAATGTCAATTTCCTATAAAGATACTTAACTCAATATAATTGGCAACTTAAATAACTTGATATAACAACTTAATAATAGACCATTTAATCTTAATAATGTACCTACTGTGTATTATATGTATCTACCTTAAAGAAACCAAATTACTTAAAATATTATAAACAGCACATGCTCTTATCCCAATTTTATGCTGAATAGAAGTCTTGAATATTAAATACTTAATATTATGTGGCTAGTAAACTGGATACTTACTTACTATACTTACTTCTGATTTTTAGGCTAGTTAACAGGAAAATGTAATATTTAGATATGTTGTATTCTTTTCTTTTGACATGTTATTTCAGATATTCTTACCAATAAAACAAACACATATTAAGAAATAATTAACAGCAGTTGCAGCATAACATTAATTTTAAATAATTTATGTATTCTTTAACTGAGGATTTGTTTTATTTTTATTTTAGAGCTTTACTTGCACAATTAATAATTTGTTGCGGTTTAATCTCAAGACCAATTTCCATGCAAAATAATAAGTAGGTACTTTTACTTAGTTCAATCTTATTTTAACATCTTTTACCTTACATACCTACTTTCATTATTACAGTACACACTTATTACATTAGTAAGTTATTATGCATGCAATTAATATTTTTACACCAATTTGTATTTCCAGAGCTCTTACCTTGCCTAGATATTACTTATTGGTAGTACAATAAATATGATGTGAATATTTTATACCTATTTCAATACAAACTGGAGTATATAGTATATAATGACTAAAAATAAACACACCAAAAGGCATTAACAACGATAACTAGGTATTGTATTTAAGTAGTCTTTTATAAACAACTATTCTTGCGGTTCCTCTTTCTCATAGGTAAGTTGGTGTAATGACATTTATTGAAGGAAATATCAAATTTCAAGTTCTTCCTCCAAACTTCCAAACCAAACAGCAATTGTTGGGATTTTTCGTTTCGTAGTTCCAGTGATCCAGTTCGTGTTACTTGTCAGTAGTTTTGTAACATACCTAATGCTATTTATTATACTAATTTAATAATATCGTATTGAGTCGATGTGTATATCAACAACAGCTGTTTCTTGCAGTAGGTAGGTATTTAAATTCATATGACTCGTTATGCATCCATTCGTTGATTAAAGTTTACTTTTTTTTTATAATTAGAATTGTTGTAATTGTGTGATTAACAAAATTCGTTTGTAGTAATCGATCGATTTGTTTTCCTGCTTATAATTTCGGTTCTGCGTTCAGTTTTGTTCAATTTCAAAATATAAAAATGGCGAACAGTAGTTGAGGAATTAAGCACAGTTTTTTTTGTTACACAAGTCACTTATTTTAAAACTTTGCACTATTACAATTTATATTTCACCAAATATGAACTGAAATAATATTTTTTTTGCACTTTGTTTTGTATTACGAGCATTTATTTTAATTTTAATTCACAAAATAAGCGGAGCCGATGTGTCTACTTTGACGGTAAAAACGGTATTAAGTCCGTGACTTTTTGAATTTCTAACCTCCTTACTGAAAAAGCAACACTACTCCTGTCAACAGGCATCTGTCAGTTGACTCCTATCAAAATTTGAACTTGCTGCGTCAGTTAGTTTGTGTTTTACAGCTATCTTTATCAGACTATCCAGTAACTTAAGGAAACAATGGTAAAAAGTGAATTTCGTGTGCTTATTAAGCATTATTTTTTGCGAAAAAAAACCATTACCGAGACCAAGGCTAAGCTTGATAAATACTATGGGGACTCTGCACCATCGATTTCAATGGTAAAAAAGTGGTTACTGAATTTCTTTGTGGCCGTACAAGCACTGAAGATGCCGAACGTCCTGGACGCCCAGTTGAGGTCTCTACACCCGAAACAATCGAAAAAATTCACGATATGGTGTTGGCTGACCGAAGATTAAAAGTGCAAGAGATTGTGGAAGCCATAGGCATCTCGCATGGCTCAGTGGTTTCAATTTTGAATGATCACTTGGGCATGAGAAAGCTTTCCGCAAGATGGGTGCCGCGTTTGCTCACAGTCGACCACAAACGCAATCGTGTAACAACTTCACAGGAAGGTTTGGCGTTGTTTAATCACAATATGGAGGAGTTTTTTAACCGTGGACGAAACATGGATCCATCACAACACACCAGAGACCAAACAACAGTCAAAACAGTGTGTTTCTAAGGGTGAATTGGCGCCAAAGAAGGCCAAGGTGGGTTTGTCAGCCAATAAAGTTATGGCGACTGTTTTTTGGGATGCACGTGGGATAATCCACATTGACTATCTTCAAAAGGGAAGAACAATTAATGGGGAATATTATGCCAACTTATTGGACCGCTTCAATGAGGATTTGAAAAAAAACCGACCTCATTTGGCCAAGAAAAGAGTTCTTTTTCACCAAGACAATGCAAGGGTGCACACATGTGCAGTTGCCATGGCAAAAATCCATGAATTGGGCTATGAATTGCTCCCACATCCACCCTATTCTCAAGATTTGGCTCCGAGTGACTACTTCTTGTTCCCAAACCTGAAAAAATGGCTCGGTGGAAAAAGATTTGACTCCAATGATGAAGTCATCTCGCAAACAAAGGCCTATTTTGAGGACCTCGACAAATCATATTTTTTGGAAGGGATAAAAAAATTGGAGAAGCGTTGGACAAAGTGTATAGAGCTCAAGGGGGACTACGTTGAAAAATAAAATGATTTATTTATCAAAAAATCTGTGTTTTATTCCAAAAGTCACGGACTTATTGACCCGCCCTCGTATATAGCATGGCGATCACATTACGCGATATTATCGCAAGCATTTATAGTATATAGCAAGCTCAGTTGGCCGATGACTTGGGGGTGAGGGAGTAGGAAGAGGGTGGCGCGCGATATAGCACAGCATGAACTCAGCGTATCGCACAATTTTATAGCGTATAGTAAGCCATTAATATATAGTACAGTACAGTGTAAACGTATTTAGATGAAAAGTATAACCTAATGTAATTATTCAGTCGTTCACAAAGGCAGGCTTGTTGTACCACGGAATCAACTCTAGCGGAAAAATGTATCTCTGTTAATAATAAAATTGCCGGCAATTGTTCGTTTGTTGTGTTTGTTGTTGAACAACAACAACATTTCTATTTCAAAGGTATGTTTACAGGTCTCTTTGCTGAAATTGATTTCATTTTATTTATGTAATGAATAAAATATGACTGTTAGGAATTACTTTTATAATAGAAATCTGAGAATTATGAAAATCATGTTTTGTATTACATAATATTTTTATTGCAATTTTTTTATTTAATAATTTTAGTTGCTCATAATATTGGTCACTTAAACTATTTAACAGTTAAAGGTTGCTGGAATCAGCACTTAAACGTGGGAGAGCCATGATTCGGCATCATCGCCTTACAGAAGAAAGAAAACCAGCGTGAAATAACGCTTGCGTTGTTTCTCCGCGTAAGTTAGGTTGCCGCAGGCCCAACGGTGTTTGGGAATTCTATGCACCAGAAGCGCAGGTGTAACTCCTATGGTGTAGCGAGTTTATAATTTTTTCCCTTCGGTTCTCGAACGACTATCTAAGCACTGGATAGAAATTGATCACTGCGTCGCTTAGTTTCTGACCGGTTACGGTAATTTTAAAGCTAAACTTTATGGATTTAAATTAGTTACGTATACGCTCGAGTGTTCGACCGAAGGCAGTCCGCGCATCACATACTCTGAGAGTGTGATCTCTGGCATGACGAAAGAGTAGAAATGAAAACAGAGTCCATTGTGTTTCTGGGGTCGTGTATTACAATGATCTCGTAGGTAGCGCGAGGAATTTCCGTGCGTTCAAACGTTTTTGTTATAAGTACTATTGAAATCAATCCAATATTATTTTGCCATTATAAATAAATATCTTTAAAATTATTACTTAATACATAACATCCATTTAATTAAGTAGGCCTAATAATTTATATTATGCCCGTGGTGCTTCCCCTTCTAGTTCTGACATTTTTAGTCATTAAAATTTGGCTGTCTCCTGATTTGCTTGGGCAGGGAAACTGGAATACTGCTAGTAATACTTTTTACTACCTTTTTTCTCATTAACTTCGTTGCGGATCCCTAATCAGATTTAGCATGTCCCTCGGGCACCCCTGAGATCTATATCAAAGGGTTTTTGTGGTTGATTACCGCTGTCAATCCTGGCTCACAGGAGATGCAGTGGTGGGAATGTGTGGTGGGCCAATTGCCCGATTTAAAAATGGCGTTGCGAATGTTCATGGGCGGCGGATATCGCTTACCATGAGGCGATCCGAGCAGCGTTTCTTGATCGATTTCATAAAAATAGAGCACTGTACCTATCAGATTCTTAGAATTCAACCGATGCAAAATGCAGATTTTTGAGAGAGAGACGTTTAAAGCTAAGGGTGTATTCACACCGAGACGCGACGCGACGCACGGCACTGCATTTTTAAGACATCTATTCAAAATTGAACTTTATTCACTACACAAAAAGATACACGTTTCATTGAACGAGCGACGCCTTCGACATTGACTTTGATTGACTTGACTTTCGAACTCTTAAAATGAAAGGTGTATGAAGATATGATATAAATTGAGCTTTATCCTTTAGAAGAAGATGTTGTTGTAAGAAGTTGTGTAGTGCATATAGTTAAATTTTGAATAGTTAACTTAAAAAATGCAGCGCAGCATCGCATCGCATCTCGTCGCGGTGTGTACTTACCCTACAGCTATGTTCGTATCAGTAGAATTTCCTTTCTTTTTATCGGCAGAGACTTAAATTGACAAAAAATATTAAAGGTGCGTGGTCTCTGATTTCTCGGTTCAACTCAACTTGAGAATAGAACTTCTTCAGTTATTTCCTATCAGAATAATAAACAGATTTACATACCTTCAAACTCTTCAAATCGCTGGGGGCTGTGTTCACAGTTTTACACGTCTAGATCACACAAACAAAATAAACTTTTAGTATACTTTGACATGCTAAGATTTGATTCCTAAAGAGTTCAACTAAGAAATGAAGTGATACTTAGTTGCAAGGGATGTTTCCTGTCACTGTCTCAACACGTATTTTGTTCGTAAAAAAATAATCTTTGGGGTTCACACCGCGGCGATACGTGAAGCTATGCGGCGTTGCATATTTAAGATAGCTAATCAAAGTTCAACTTTATTCACTACACAAAAATATAGACGTTTCATATCACATGACACTGCACATGTGATGTGTAGCGCGTCGCAACTTGACATTCGAACTCTAACAATGATACGTATATATTCTTGTGTCATGAATAAAGTTCAATTATGAATAGCTAACTTAAAAATGCAGCGCCGCGTAGCGTTACTTTCCTTAGTTCGTCATTTGTTTTATAATATCACTTTTTACACACCTACCACGCTTCTATCGTTTACCAAAATAAACTTGTTTTATAGTTTAGATGGCATTTTGAAAGCAAAGTTAATATGAAATATGAAAGCTTTTGCTGTAATAATAATATTATGCTTTAATTATAGACTCCTCTTATTACGTTCGAAATTCGTAGAGTATCTTGCAACTAAGTTTATAAGGAAATGTGAAGTGTATGCTTCGAAGATACTATAGCATAAATTTGACAATTGCGCAACGAATGACGTCATACGAAATGGGCGGATTCTTAAACACTTCGTACCCTACGAATTCGCAAATGGACCTGCAGCCAAAAATTGAGCTATTTGGTTGCGCAACCGCATGAAATGAACTTTTGAATCTGTGACAAACTAATCCAACTACTTCAAACCTATGACCCAAACGCTATGATGTACTAGGGCAACTAGGCTATCATGAGTGACTAGTGAAGTGTGACTACGGTGCATGCTTTACTCTGTATGTTCCTTACTTTCGGACTGCGCTGTGAGACCTGGGGAATATAGCAACTTGTTAGTAATTATGGGCTACATACGAGGAGTAGTGTATGTGTAACTGAAATTATACTTTTTAGGGAGGCCTACACCTGTCTAGTGAGAAAGACTCACTTAGGGGGCGTACATAATTTACGTGAGGTATTTATGGGGGTCCAGCCAAATCTCACCAAATCTCACTTAGGGTAGAGGGTCTCAGCGTACTAAATTTTTTCTGGTAAAAATAGTATCAAAAAGCATGAAAATTAGGTTGCATTAAAAATTTTAGAAAATTGTGCATATGTCACAAGCTTTTAAGAATAATCTCAAATATAAGTCTTTATTAGTCGTAATAAAAGCAATAAAACAAATATTGTTTTTTTAAATAAATAAACACAATCCACAATACTTATAACTTTTTTAATCTCACGTATAGATTACGATAACTCACCAAGGGGAATATAAAATCTTTAAAAACGTCTCACGCAATTTATGGACGCCCCTTTAACTATATGTCTATTTTTATTACTTTAAAAGTTGCAGATCGCAGTTCTGTCTATCTTTTCTTCAACTTATGTTATTTACACATTCTAAAGCACTATAATTTGTATCATATTAAATGTATAAGTGTGCATACAATATATTAATTAGAATAAGCATCATTATGAAAAAGTATACGGTATTGGGAATCGAGCATTACTGTATCAACTAAATATACCTTAAAAATGATCCAAGATGCATAATATTCCAATAAAGGCATATATTTTAATCTGGGTCCATATCTAGGATTAAAGATAGCGGGGGTTTAAGCAGTAAGTTCACTATTTTAACTAAATATTTAATCTCGTAAACTTTATACATTTTTATGAAATTTAAAATATTAGGTAATGTTGCTAATGTCGACGACAAAAATTCAGATCGCTAGCTTTATAAAATGGAAAAAATGATGACATGGCGAGATAGATAATTTGAATAATACACAGATATACTTAAAGATATAAGAATAAGAATAATTTTATTTACGAAACTTTGCAGTGTTAAAAGTAACTTTGCATAATATACTCAGATATACTTAATAACCCACAGTTACAAGAATATTTACAACGAAAGATATGGTTAATATAACTTATGGTTAAATTATTATTTGATGAAATAAATTGGTCGCGTGTACTTCTAAAATTTCTAAAAATATGTTGAAAATATAAGGTTTTCTTACTGTGATTTTCATAAACATATTTGCCCCGCCTCTCAAGAGGTATTAACATAGTCAAGAGCAGATAATATAAAATTCACGCAGATTGTTGATTCGGGTCCAAGTTCTTAGAAAATTTTCGCAACACCGTTTAAAGTGACTTTATTTGGTCTATTTTACAGAAGAATAACAAATTTTAAGCTAACGCTAAAGCTTGACGCTCCTTCCCCTATATTATAATAGAATAAAAAATTTTTGATTTAGATGTTTTACAAAATTAAATTATTATATTTAGAATTGAGTCATTTATTATCATTATTACATTAATACGTAAATAAAAAACTTACAGTACAGTTTCGGAGGAGTACGATATTTGGCGCAGTTAAATTTTATGCGGAGGGAGGTGTGCAGAAAGCTAATAGTAGTAAATAATGCTTAGAAATACATACAATTAATAAAAATAACACAAACTACGTCACTGTTAATAACACTACCGTTTTTTGTTACACATTGACGTTTGTCAATGTGTAACAAAATTAACATAAAAAAATCTCTTATAAAGTTCAAGCTTAAAAATTATTATAATATGAATTATTATAGACTAATTTCGACCACAGGGTGACTTCTAGTTTATATTATTTGACGCGGTAAATTAATTACTTTGTGTTATGTTCCATGGAATATTCCAGACAAAATGAACGTGTACGCATAATGGATTATGAAGTACCACCCGTGTACAACCGTTGTCGTGTACGTATCTGCTATTAACATTTTATTGTTACAGATATAGATAGACAATGGGCTACTGAGAACAGCAATAAACATTGTATCTATGATAACAGCTGTACACTTGCGAATATTGCGCCAGTAGCTCGCATGTGTAATTGTGTGTAAATAATAAAATTAAGCAAGAGTATTTAATATGTAAAAGATTTGGTTCTTTCTCTGTACATAGTGTGGATCTTTGTGTCATAGTGAATCATCAAGGTAATCGGCGGTTAGTCACAAAGTTGAATTGTTATTTGCATGTCAAACGCGATACTGATATTACAAGTTCTACAAAGTAGAGTCGTGGCATAACTTATAACATTGTTATTTATTAATATTTGTATATCCACATATGTTATACTTATATACTTGCTTTAAAAGATTAAACTGAGGATTATGTGTTTGGCGCCAGAAAAAATCTAAACTAAACAATACTTTGTAGGTATTAAAAGCTGACGTGTATGTATAAACTGTGTGTATATCAGTGGAATACACGCAGATTTGTGAGTGTAGGCTTCGCTATGATTCTTAGTCTACTCTGACAGACATGACAATAATTTACATTCACATACACAAAGTAAACTGCAACTGTTGTCATGCCAGTCGCTTACTTTTAGATGCGAGTAACTAGCACAATGTATAGCCCGCTTAAGACGTTATTCGTTTATGACGTGCCATAACTTGGATAATACTCTATAAAACTTCCTACTCATGAATACGTGTCGTTATGAACGTATGTGTTTTCATATTAAACGTTTTATGCGTGATTAGGAGAAAGGTCAAGCGGATTAGTGTTCGTAATACTGATGGATTGCAATATTCATATATCTATACTAATATACTAACTCCTTTAGTAATAAAAATATTTACACAAACGATTAGCTATTCAATGTTTCTATCTTTGTCTGTCAAGTGACTTTTCCAGCGTATCAGACAAATACAGCAATATTGAATAGCTTGTCCGTTGTGTATTTCTTTTTATGAGTAAGCGGGTAGTAATATTGCAAAGAGGAAATATTTGTTTGTTTGCATTGAATAGGCTTTGAAAATTTTACACTCGCGACTATCCAATTATCTTGACTCACTGAAATTTATTTCGCAAAGACAATATGATTTTAGAGCAAAAAGTAGTACCACGGCAGCTATAATCGATTTAGTAACTAAAATAAAAGATAATATAGATAAGAAAAACAGTGTTAGGAGTTTTTATCGATTTAAAAAAGGCCTTCGATACTGTTAGTCATAAATTACTAATACAGAAACTAAAAGCTATTGGCATAGGAGGCAATGCATTAAAAATTTTTGAATCATACTTAAAAAACAGACTACAAATAGTAAAAATTGATAATTTCTGCAGTAAACCGGGTGGGGTTTACTTATTAACTGTGGTATACCACAGGGTTCGATTTTAGGACCTCTTCTCTTCCTTATCTATGTAAACAATATTGATAGAATAGGTCTACGCGGTTATTTAACTTTATTTGCGGACGATACTTGTCTTTTCTACGTTGGAGCTAATATTCATGATATAATAAAACAAGTTAAAAATGATTTAAATATTCTTTCTGAATGGTTAAGGTACAACCTTTTAACAATTAATGTCGCCAAAACATGCTACATTATATTTAGCCTAAGAAACAAAATCATTCCAGCTCATGATCCACTAGTTATAGACAATACTCCGATTAAAGAAAAACATAGCGAAAAATACTTAGGCTTGAGAATAGATAGGCATCTTATCTGGAATAATCAAATACATACCATAATTAATAAATTATCATCTTTGATAGGCTCACTTATTAATATAAACCAATTATTCATTCCAACAAAACTGCGCTTTAATATTTATAACTCCCTCGTTAAATCACACCTACTTTATCTTACTAAAGTTTGGGGTAGTGCAAATAAAACTAAAATAAATAAATTACAGAGACTCTAAAATAAAATTGTAAAAATAATATTTCGATACCCATATTTTACACCAACAACTAAAATTTACAGTGAAACTAAAATTATGAATATAAAACAACTCTATACTTATAACACCTGTATACTAATTAGAAAAATAATCGAAGGTAAAATTCAAAGTGAATTATCTTTTTCTGTAAAATCCCAAATGACTAGCCGAAGTCTAAGACGCCCTAATTTATTAGTTCTACCCAAAATACATACTAACTATGCCAAAAAAAGCATCACTTTTGAGGGAGCACAGTTATATAATAGTTTACCCGACCACATTAAAAATATAAATTCATTTAATTGTTTTAAGCACCAGTTATCTAAGCATGTCATTGAACACTATTAAATCTATTCTAAGAATGTTAAAATAAGTATTTTGTGCTGCTATCATTATATTGTTTTCTTAGTAATTTAACTTTAACTATTATTATTATTATTTTTTTTTTATTGCAAAAACTTTTGTACTTAGTCTTTAAGTTCGAACTGTACTATCTATCATAAATAAGTATTTTTAGCGTCTTGTTCTCATGTAAGTGGATATTGTATCTTTTTTATGAGAATACATTCTTTAAACTCCTTTGAAACTATATAACCAATTTTAATGAATGAATTTAGATGATGGGGAAGGACATAATATTATATTTTATCGCGGCGAAATTTCCTAATGCACTGACAAATTTGCGGGCAATTTGTAGTGATAGATATTTCAGAAGTTACGAGTAACAAAATAATAAATATAAAACAATCTTCGAAAGCCGGTGGAGTCTGCCAATCCGCAGTAGGTGGTGGTCTACAGTCTAATTATCAAAATGAGGAGTCCTTCGAGAGTAGTAAGGACGTAAAAGGTCTATGTAAGGAAAATATTTAAGCGGCAAAGGTAAATTTAGTACTTCTTTATCAAGAAAATGTCGTAAAGTTATCCTACTACTATTACAAACGTGAAAATTTGTGAGGATGAATGGATGGATAGTTGAATGGATGTTTGTTACTCTTTCACGCAAAAACTGCTGAACGGATTTTGATGAAATGTGGTATGGTAGTAGTTTAAGCTCTGGATTAACACATTGGCTACTTTTTATCCCGAAAAAGTACAGGTTCCCGGGGAATACTGTATTAACGCGAGTGGAGCCGCGGGCATAAGCTAGCCTACTTATATTTTCACTTCATAAGCTAAGACCTGCAGGCCTAAAAAGGCCGCTTTCGGCGATTCATGTTCAGTTCAATTCTTGTTATAATTTATTCCAGAGACACTTTCTATGAGAATCCCAAAAATGGTCCGCTTATGAAGAAGTGCTCAAGTGTCAAATAGCAGATTCATAAAAAGTTCTCGTGAGGAACATCTCGTAATAAATATTTTGTGTTTTATATAAATTCAATGAATATAGAACTGTATGAAATCTTTTGAGAGCATTTTAGTGTTAGTGTGAGCCGTGTTAGTGAAAAATATCATTGAAGAAGTGCGTATTTTCGAAAAATGGATAACGGACATTGATTCCGAAATTCGGAAGTCTGAATTTGTAGGATTTTATTTCGCCTCAATAATTGCTTGTGTCACTCATACAAGAGTTGGAACCTGGAAAGTATTGCCTTCAAAGTTAGTAAACGTTCAATAAATGAGCAAAATATCTTAAGATTTGTATCTACGTATTATTACGATTATTTCAATTTAATAAATGTCGTATATATTGGAGAAAGTCTCTAAATGGGGTAGAGATAACTTAGTCTAATTCAACCCCTCTGAGACACAAGTTTACGCGGTCACCGCTAAAAAGTTACCGATGGTTGTATGTCCTCATTTTGAATGTCATAACTGTGTCCTCTGACATTGGAATACTTGGTGTTGACATATCGAGCGAGGTCCAGTTCCGATATAATCTGGAGAGAAAGGCCAAGTTAGCCTCCAAGAAGCTGGGTGTTCGTTTAGAACGACCTGTTTATGGTCGAAGCAGTATTTTAGTCCGGTCCAACCCCTCCAACTCTATAAGGCGCAGGTTCGGCTGCACATGGAATTCTGTTCTCATCACTGGGCAGGGGCGCCAAAGTACCAGCTTCTCCCTCTGGATCGTATCCAACAAAGAGCCGCTCGAATTGTCGTCTGCCACAGTGTTTCAAATAGGCTTGACCCCTTAGAGCTACGAAGAGATGTAGCATCGCTCTGCATCTTCTACCGGTTATGTAACGGAGAGTACTCCAAAGAATTGTTCGGACTTATACCTGCTACAACTTTTCGCCACCGTTTCAAGCGATACAATATCTATCATCCTCATCACCTTGATGAGTGGCAGTCCTTCACCGTGCGCTTTACCCGAAGCTTTCTGCCGTGCACAGTAAAACTCTGGAATGAACTGTTACCAGCGGTATTTCCGGACCATTAAACCTGCAAACCTTCAAGAGGAGAGCGTGTTCCCTCCTAAAAGACCGGCAACGCACTTGCAACTCATCTGATGTTGCGGGTGTCAATGGGCGACGGTAATCGCTTTTCATCAGGTGATCCGTCAGCTCATTTGCCCCCTGATTTTATGAAAAAAAAATATAACCATCGCAGTATTCTATGACATTTTTATAATATAGTAGGATAGTAAAAGCAATTAGTTCTTTATTTTTGTTTCTACGCAGTTGACCATAAAAGCCATTTGGGTTCGAGGCCCACATTGTTTATGAACAAACGTGAAACGTCAAATCAATTCGGCGTGACGTCAACGAGTTGCCAGTCGAAGAGCAAGAAATTAACACGATATTTGTATACTTCATTGATTACCTTAATAATAAATATTTTAATGTACTTATTGGTAACTTTTATTTACAAATGGTATATAGTTCTTCAAGATTAACCTTAAGACTAGTATTTTTTTACACATATACAGAATATGCGGTTATTCGGATGGTTTACGGTTATATAATTTATTCATGTGGCAACATGACCGACAAAAATAAATCTGCTAATGAAATTAATTGCTGCAATGTTGCAATAAAACGTGACAATATTATGAACTTTTAGCAAAATTGCAAGGAATGCTGCAAATGATTTACTTTTAGCAATATTGAGCGATGTGGCCTTTTTAGGCCAGCTGATTCCTGACCAGTACTTTGAATATTTACTTCAACATTAAAGTAATTTAAGGATGAATTAAATAAACTATTTGTCTCTTGAAACTTGTTCAATTGTTTCGTTTGATAAAGTTCAACAATTTGGCTTTCATTTATCTTGTTTTCAACAGAATCTTACTTCATTTCAGCGGGAGTTGTTTGAACAATGTTACTACGTAGGGAGAATTAAGAACATAACCCTTAATGATAAACTCGTATAATAGTACCCGGGTAAGGGGTAATCCAACTTTGCTCGGAGTTCTGATAAATAAAAAGAATCACAAAAATATTTATCTGACCTGGATTCGAACCCACCACATAAAAAAATTCATGGTAATTTTTTCCATGAGAGTTCGTGGGGCACCCATTTGTCAAGTTTTTTTAACTTGCCAATTTGACGCAAATGGACCAATATTGTTTTGACGCTACCGACGAAAGCTGCTGCTAATTCAGTCGTAGATTGTGTATCATCAGCTTCCACAATAGCCTTTAATTCGTTATTGTCGACCAAAGTCTTCGGACGACCGCGAGGTTCATTTTTCAGGTCGAAATTTCCAGAACGGAAGCGAGCAAACCAATAACAGGTGGTGCGTTGGTTTGTAGTGTTAGCTCCGTAAACGTCGTTGATGTTGCGTGCCGCTTGTGCCGCGTTGCTGCCACGACGGTACTCATATTCCCTAATTACTCGAATTTTTAACGTATATATATATATATATATATATATATATATATATATATATATATATATATATATATATATATATATATATATATATATATATATATATATATATATGTATAAGATAATAAAGATAATAAAAAATAAAGTATAAGATAATCATTACTTATCTTCTAGCTTTCTTTAAAATAGGAAAGTGAAAAAAATTAAAATGATTTCCTACAAGAGAAACTCGCGATCCTAAATTAAAACGATATTGGATTTCTGTTTAAATGTTTCATCGTTACTTTTTAATATTTTGTCTTAGCAAATATTTAACTGTTAGGGTTTTAATTTTTTTTGATTGGAAGATTTATTTAAGAACTAGATGATTCCCGCGACTTTGTACAGGTAAAAGAAAATCCCGCGGGAATCGTACATTTACCCGCGATAAAATAAAACCTATGCCCTTACTCTATGTCTGTGCCAAATTTGATCTAAATCAGTCTAGTAATTTCGGAGCCTACTCAATGCAAACAGATAAATATACAAAGAAACAAACCTTACCTCTTTAATCTTTATAATATTACTGTAGAAAATAATTGGAAAATATTTTTTTTTATAAAATGGACCAGGAAAGGAGCAGATGGATTGCCTGACTGTTAGCGAGTACTGCCCTCCATGAAAATCAGCAACACCAGAGGAGTTACAAGTGCGTTCTTGGTCCATAAAACCCCCGACCCCATTTGGGCCTCCGGTAACTCACTCAGCGAAACTATATGTCACGTCGGTTTTCTGTGAGGCCGTTTTGATGAGATTCTTAATTTTGTTAATTTTCACCATTGTTGTTAATATGCTAATACCAAAATATGCTTCCTAATGAATGAAAAGTTGAAATATTAATATAATAATTATGAGGCCCCAGTACCTCATACAATGGAATGACCACAATAACTCAGAAAAGAAGTGCGGATAACACATGAATTATTAGAGGTCGTCGCTCACACATAATCGCGGTGAAATATTACCAGGGCACAATGAAATAAGAGGTATTGATGGATAAAATGCAATCAATCACGATTCACGACCGGTGTCAGGTATCACACATATCATCCATCATGCGACCACTTGGGACATCTCCTCGCGGTAATTAAAAACATCTGTTCGAGCAGTTTTATGCCGCTGCTAATTTATGGTAGCCTGGTACGTTGAATTTAAAATATGGTATGGTAATATTTTCCGTCGTTTTCACAAAATTTAAAACCATGCTGAATTCACTTCTGATTTTTTTAAATAATAGCATTATGTTTTTTTAAATATTTTAAAATATTATCTTAAAAATGCACCGAAACATAAGTTGAAACTAAAGGGTAAGGTTATATATTGGAATTTATCGAATTTACGCAATATCCAGGTTTTCCCGAAAAACGTTAAAATTGCATGTCGCTGAAAATAGAACCCTGCAGCGGGTTCTATTTTCAAAATAGATGCATATATGCAACTATCTATCTTTATATATATAATTCTACTGTACGTGTGTATGTCACTGAACTCCTCCTAAACGGCTAGACCGATTTGAATGAATTGTATGCGTTTGGGTGGCGCCCTTGATGGTTTAGATTCACAAATCAGCTCGGCAGGACAACGTCTGTCGGGTCCGCTCGTATAACTATATAATAAAGTATATCGATATATATGTATACATATCGATATCGATTTATATCAAATTTTTATATAATATAAAAATATAATACAAATTATATAATAATATAATACAAAAAATATATATAATATAAAAAGCAAAAACAAAAATTTTGAAAAAAAAACCCACGACGGCTAAAACGTAAATAAAAAACGATAAAATAATTTTAAAAACCCATATTTCCGTCGGGGCTTCAATTACTATAATTTTCAACATAAATATAAACAAGTATAGCAATAAAACATCTCTGCCAAGTTTTAATTAATTTAATTACGTTTGACCCTCGAGGGTTTCTTCAAAATTGTTAAATAACAATTAATCATATAAATATAATTGATTAAAAAGTTAATTGTTATTCAAATATACATAATAGAATCTAAAGTGGGCAGGTTAGTCAAAATTAAAAACCTACAATCTCACATTGAGTAGTGTACGAACACAGTAGGAGCCAAATTGGGCGTATGTGCCACTCGAACACGCCCCAATTGGCTTCGGAAATACCTACTGAAAGCTGCCAAATATAGAGAAAGGATTTTTATTTCAACTTAACTTTATTTTTTACACCCGTGTGCATATTAAATAGCAGTACTTCAGGATTTTCCCTAGCAATTTATCGACTTGATTACACTTCATTGCATTGAATAGGCTCCTAAAAAACAAATATTGCTTAAAAATGCCATATTATTTCATGGTAAAAATTATACTAATAGACCGATTTTGATGAAATTTGGCACATTAGATCACGGGGAAGGAAAAAAATGCCGATATTTTTTTATCACGGCAAAATATACGGTTCCTGTGAGATTTATTATAGCGCGCGCGCGAAGCTGCGGGAAAAATATAGTAATAAATATAATTTTATTTGCTTTCTTTAGCTTTTTTTATGTGTGGCTCAGTATCTAAAGTTAATATAATATATTTATTATAATTAATATAATTTATCCGTTACAATCCGTAGATAATTTTCTGAACGATCCTCATTTACTTAAAAATGCGTTCGAATATTATTAATATTCTTGCACAAGTAAGAATTTTTAAGGAGAGGCAACAATTCTGAGACGAGGAAACGAGGCGGAAAAACGTTTAAGAGACTGCATTTTCGTGACTTATCTCGTTCCGCACGTTTAGATCTTCGCCTATTTAAGGATCGCCCCTTGGACGTAGCAGGGCTACATGTTTCAATATCCGTAAATAACCCCCCATGCTCTATATTTTCGATGTGCATAAGTAAATATATAATTACCAGTAGCGAGGCTCATATGCAATTCGACATCATATCGGCTTCCCTTATGAATATTAATTAATAGATGGCGCTAAGTATAATAATATAAAGTTTCGTTTTTTTATATTACATTAGATATTAGCTTACGTGGCTTACCATTCCGCAGATCTCATGTTTCGCCACTGCTAGTTACACCTACCTGTTTCCTTTGCATCATAGCAATCCAAAAATCAACAAAACTTTTGCGCTGATTGGCAAATAAGTAAGACCGACGACATATTATTTTGCAAATGTTAATTTATTTCTCTACATAGCCAAAGAGTCTGATTAGTAAACGGTCAACTTGTTACTTGCACTTTCGTCGACAAACAAATACGCGGTGGAAACGCAACGCGTCTACCGACCGTAACGTAATAGACACAGGCGAAATACTTGTAACATTGAATAATGTTTATATCTGTCGTAAATTTTGTTCGCGGCAGGTAAATGACGGGGTAGCACAATTTATGTCTTGTTTTATTACATGGAACATTCCATCTAAATAATAAGAGCTTTAACATGTAGCGGTAGATTGCATACGTAATGTTCTGATTCAACCCACCTCTGACCGAGTAATTGAGAAGCCATATAGCACTTCTACGTTATATGCGTAGATAATAGATATATTAAAGTTTATAGGGATGTTGCCTAGTGTGGAATATCACATTTTTATAAATTAAATTTTAAAATTGTTGATAACTTTATACATAAATATAAAACAAATAGGTATTTAGATTAACGCGATTAAAAGTTATAAGCAAATAAAAAATTTTGCCCATCTCTTTCTTGCAAAACGTGTTACGTCACAAGTTGCTTCCGCCATACATTTTGTAATGACAAATGTTTGGCGGGTGCAACTCGTGACGTCACAGGCCGATATATCGCTCTCTTTCATATTGTTAATTTAAATTGTTTGTATCTTAGTTATTTTTTAAAATATACGAAACTGGGTTCTAGATTAACATGTAACATCTAACATGTAAAGGATCGAATGGACGAAAAAAATATTTTTAGGAAACATGCCTATTGGGACCAACGCATCTGGTATGATCACGGATTCTAATAAGGACTATGGGGTAGTTTTCTAGTTAATTGTTGATGAGTAGAACTAAAGTATAATTAATATAGCAAGTCGATTATTTCTGTAACTCTGTTCAAATATTTTTGAGACTTTATTATTATTTACGAGTTACCATTATTGGATTTAACAAAACTGTAACTTTATTTTCCTTGTAACAAGAAAATTACAAAACTTACTTGAAGCGAAATAAAGAGTTAAAACTGATGAACTGAACTTGAAACGCGTGAAGGGTGATAAGATCTCATTCAAATACTTCAAAGGATCTCTCGGGCTCTTTGAGATGTGATATAGCCTGCTAAGGTTGTATCGATGAGCTATTTAAGGGGAACTTTAGATTTAATTATCGGCTGAATGAAATTTATTCTATTAATAAGGTTGTAATCATAAGAAATTATATTAATTTTCTAGCAATTTAAAACTAAGTTGCTAACTTTGCAATTGAGTTTTTTATAAAATTTTTGCTTTTTAGGGTAGGGTAGGGTTTTTCTGTTGTACTTAAAAGGAACTCTTACCCCCTTACCAATAAAACTATTTACACAACGGATAACTTTAACACCGTTGCTGTATTTGTCTGAGACGTTGGAAATGTCACACGATAGAAAAAGATAGCAACGTTGTTTCAGTTATCCGTTGTGTAAATATTTTTATTAGTAAGTCCACCCTTGCTAACTTCTGCAATCATAGCTAAAAATAGATGAAATTTTGTAAATTTATAGATCGCATATAGATTTTACTTTTGGAATCATCTATACAAATTATTTAAATTGAAGTGTCTGTTTATAATTAACAGCTTTTAACTAATTGAATATTAAAGTATGTATATCCTACTAATATTATAAATATGAAAGTTTGTACGCATATATCGATGTTTGTAACTCTTTCACGCAAAAACTACTGAACGGATTTTGATGAAATTTGGTATGGTAGTAGTATAAAATGGCTCTGGTTCAAAATATAGGCTAATTTTATCCCGGAAAAGTACAGTATTCCCGCGGCATAACCGATTGTATATTTATGCGGGTGGAGCCGCGAGCAACAGCTAGTTGTAAATATTTTAATATTCAATAGCGTATGCTACTTACAATAAAAAAAAAGTATTTTTAAAGTCCGTCTGTCTCTCTGTTCGTTCCAGCTTATTTCTGAAATGGCTAGACCTATTTTCACTGGCAGATAGCTGATGTTATAAGGAGTAACATAGGTTACTTTTATCTTAGGATTCCGGTAAAAAATAGGGTTCCGTTTCCGTTACTTCCACGCAAACGAGGTTGCGGGCACTAGCTAGTAAATTAATAACAGTGGATGGCATGTGAAATAGGAATGTTTTTTTCACTTTCGACCCCAAATGTGTATCTCCGAATGGATCTTTTAAAGGCTTCGTTCACGATTTTTTATAAAGTGAACTGTTTTTAAGAAAACGGCATCCAAAGTGGTTTAAAAGTTGGTCTCCCCAATTTCTAAACTATAAGAGGTAGAATGTTGTAACTTTCTATAGATCATAATACTTCATAGTAAATACTCTTGTTTCAGCAAAATCAGAACCCGAACTTATGAAGCAATTTAAGAAAAACCTATTGCACGTTTATGGTCGCGGAACCCTCCTTGCGCATGTCCTTAGATGGTCTTGTTTAGGTTAATTAAATATAACATTACAGATTACATGATAAATTGTTTAATATACATTAAGGGATGCTTTCTCGTCAAGCGACAAGCGTTAGACAAAGAAGTTTTATTGCTGCTTTTTGTTATTTTTACGATTCTTCAATCGTAAAAATCGTATTTCAATTAACATTTGTCCGAAACGGAAAGAACGAATAAATACAGCTTTCCTAAACCCCCTTTTACTACTTTTTAATTTGTGTCTGGTCACTTTGGACCATTCCAAACGTTGGCATCGCTTTGTAATCGTGTAATTGATTTGATTTTTTTCCTTTGTGTCTACAGACAAAGAAAATCGAAAGGGTTTGAGTTAGGTACGACTAAAATATATGGAATATTTCCAGGAATAAGATTGACATAAGATCTTATGAACCCTTCTTAATAATTCAGTGCGTAAGTGCGTAGAATACAATATGTAAAATGTAATAAGTTGGAGATTGTTTGTCACAAATATTGACGTCGATATTGGGGTCTGGTACTCAGGAGGTATACAGGAGTAGTCAATAAACTTGTTATTGAAGTCCTCATAGCCTAGACGTCTAAGGCTATAGGCTATAGGCTAGGCTTTCGGAGTCTGTGGCTGTTTACCTACCTTTTATATAACTTTATCTTTATTATAACTAGCTTTTGCCCGCGGCTCCGCCCGCGTAAATATAGTATTCTACGGGTGCACTGTAATATTTCGAGATGAAATGTAGCCTATGTGTTATTTCAGAGCTTCAACTACTAAATATCAAATTTGATCAAAATCCCTTCAAAATTTTTTGCGTAGAAGAGTATCAAAAATTCATCCATCCATCCATCATCACAAACTTTCACATTTATAATAGTAGTAGGATACTAGCTTTACATTATCCCATGGGATTATTGTACCCTTTTGGAATGTAGCCTGTGTTATTATCCAGACCCTCAACTATACCATACCAAATTTCATCAAAATCAGTTCACTAGCTTTTGCGTGAAAGATTAACAAACATCCATCAATCTATCCATCCATCCATCCAATTATCCTCACAATTTTTCACATTTATAGTAGTAAGTAGTAGAATATAAACTATTAAAGGCTTACGTTATATAAAATAATAAAAGTACAAAAATAAGGAAAGATAAAGTTATAATATTAGGTTTTTTCTTTTGTCGTGCAACAATAAATAAATAATTTCGACTATGTTGACGATGATGATGACGACTATATGTTCGACGATCTCTGTGAGTCAGTGGTTAGCGCTATAAAAAAGTTGAAATCATGGACACACTATGTTCAAATAATAAAACACTTTTTATATATTCCGTTCAGATCTATTTTAATCTAAGCGTAAACAAAAATATAAATTATCCCCAATTACCGCGCCATTTTATTTCCTTGTTGCACGGTGAATAAGTGACATTAGGCAGTATTATCCTTACAAATATTCAAAACACGAAAGTATGTATAAATGTACGGATGTATTCGTAACTCTTTCAGGCAGTTAACTACTGAACGGATTGTAATTAAAGGTATGGTAGTTTAAACAATGGATTAACACATCGGCCACATTTTTTAATAGCAAAATATACGGTTCCCGCGCTATTTATTTTTGCGCGTGGTGTCATGGGCAACATACAACTGTAGTAGAGTACTTACGTACGTTACGTTTACGTTATTTTTGCGAGTGGTGTCGTGGGCAATATGACTGTAGTAGAGTACTTACTTACGTTACGTTTACGTTATTTTTGCGCGTGGTGTCGTAGGCAACATGACTGTAATAGAGTACTTACGTACGTTACGTTTACGTTATTTTTGCGCGTGATGTCGTGGGCAATATGACTGTAGTAGAGTACTTACTTACGTTACGTTTACGTTATTTTTGCGTGTGGTGTCGTAGGCAACATGACTGTAATAGAGTACTTACGTACGTTACATTTACGATATTTTTGCGCGTGGTGTCGTGGGCAACATGACTGTAGTAGAGTACTTACGTACGTTACGTTTAAGATATTTTTGCGCGTGGTGTCGTGGGCAACATGACTGTAGTAGAGTACTTACGTATGTTACATTTACGTTATTTTTGCGCGTGGTGTCGTGGGCAACATGACTATAGTTGAGTACTTACGTACGTTAAGTTTACGTTATTTTTGCGCGTGGTGTCGTAGGCCACATGACTGTACTTTAGTACTTACGTACGTTAAGTTTAAGTTATTTTTGCGCGTGGTGTCGTGGGCCACATGACTATAGTTGAGTACTTACGTACGTTACATTTACGGTATTTTTGCGCGTGGTGGTGACGTGGGCAACATGACTGTAGTAATGTACTTACGTACGTTACGTTTACGTTACTTTTACGCGTGGCGTCGTGGGCAACATGACTATAGTAGAGTACTTACGTACGTTACGTTTACGTTATTTTTGCGCGTGGTGTAGTGGGCAACATGACTGTAGTAGAGTACTTACGTACGTTACGCTTACGTTATTTTTGCGCATGGTGTAGTGGGCAACATGACTGTAGTAGAGTACTTACGTACGTTACGTTTACGTTTTAATTAAATTGGGTCTAAACAGAGTGAAAGTTAAATGTTAATTCCAAAATGTCCCTCTTATATAAATTACGAATGAAAAAATACAAAAAATTCATGATCGTCTTATCCCTAGATAGTTTGTTACAGCCACCTAAACTCCCGGCGCTTTGCATTTAAATTGCTTGAATTGAGGCTCGGGGACACACTCATTACACACAGTATACAAATACACAGTATTCACGTTACACAGTATTCTGTAAACCTGAGCCAAACATTCACTTTGTAACATATAATTATACAAAAGGACAGACTATTGCATACTAGCCAAAAAAAATCTTCATGCAAGGAAATGGTGACGCCATCTGTTGAACATCGATCGAACTACGATATCAGCAATCAAACTAAGGCTTGTTATGGCTGCTGTAACCTGCGATAAAAGATTTAAATTTTGACATAATTATGAAATACCTTATATGCTAGGCTTATACGTCTATCTTTTTTTAATCGTTTGACGTAATTTTGCAGCCTTGTATATTTAGCAACGCAGACCTTTATATTGTCAAACGCAAAATTTTAGTGCTCCAATGGGCCACTTAAAGTAAGGAAGTTTTCAGCCTCGATACGCCCTGTCCTTAGTAACCAAAACTAAACTTCACAACAACAGTAACAAACTGCGGTTGGTGGAAAATAATAATACGATTTTAACTGAATAGGACATTAATTCTATTATATTGACAGTATGTCTTTTTAAGACAGGCTTCGTATTAAGTATGTGCTTATGCGAAGTCAACATATTATCAGTTTTCTTTATGATACTTAATGTTGCTTTTAAGCAATACTGACGTTATAGTGTAGGTACCTAATATAACCATGTGTTAATATATTTCGGTTAACTTTAGAGCATCCGTTATTAGATAATGTGTTGTTGCCGACAGTAATGTGCAGCTAAACTTATTCAGTTTGTCAAGTTACGCCAGCGCTTGACTTGACAAACTGAACTGACGAGCCATGCCTTGCTTGCCGGTTTTAAAGCTAAGATTTAAAGTCAAGTATAAGAATTTAATTTTCTTTTTGTCTATGGAATGTGAAAGAAAGATTGACAATTGTGTCAAACCAACGCCTACTGTTATTATACAAACACATGGTAGTGTGAGTAGGTAGGTAGTGTGTGTTGTTGTTATTTTTATTAATTTTATATGCTTAGAAAGCATTATTCAAACAAGTATTAACTTTATGCACACCTTCTTCGACATACACTTTAACTGTGCCAAATTTTATACTCCTCCGTTTGCACAGTTCTCGTAAAACTGTACTCAATGTTTTGCTTCACGTATTATTATAGCATAATAATATGATGAATTATGAGCGAATTTCGACCACGGGGTGAGTATTGATAAATAAGAAAATATACAATAAATAAACCCCTAAAAGTTTGGGAAGCTTGAGAAATGAAACTCCGTCATTGTGTAAAATAAGAGATCGACATTGATATTTTTTGCAAACGACAAGTCATTATTCAAAAAACGATTATGCCTGTCGTATTGTAAGTATTAATTTGACAGAGAGAATTTGTTCGATATTGAAAATGCGTTTCAAATTTATTGTTGACGATACCTTATCCAACGCCAATTATATATTTATGTAAATGCCACATAAATAGTTGAATTGTTAATCGTTTGAATTCGATGGCATTTGAATTGTATGAGGCTTAAATCGTCACAAAAGGACAGGAATAAGTTATTCACATCGGAAACAACATCTGCGATAAAATTAAAAATATCATTGTCGTTTCAATAATTCTTTTCGAAACTGAAGCAAACTACTTTGATTGTAGAGCGATCATGAATACAACTTTAAAAAAAAAACTTAAATTATATTACAGTTTTATTTTAATAAGTAAATTTTTTACATATTTAAAATACGAAAAGACCAGCATTAACCGAGTATGACCAACGAAAAGCATAATATCAAATTTACATTTTTTTTTTTTTTTTTTTTTTCAGACCAGAACTTGCACGAAATAGTAAATGTAAATACCGATTTTTTTTTCAGTTTTAAAGAATATGTTGAGTAAAAATTGCATTTAAATATGTATGCATGAAAAAATGCAATGAAGAAAAAATGCATTTAAATATTGGTGAAAAAGTAATGAGTTGCTAGATGTCTGATAGACCAAGGCATTTTGGACAAATCGTTTGTCGTAATGATTTGTCCAAGGCTTGCCCAGATCATCTGACATGACCTACTAGTGGAGAGTCAGAAGAGTTTGACAAATCAGAATCCAATTACTTATTATTATTAATGATATATTATACTAGCTGTTTGCCCGCGGCTCCGCCTGCGTAAATACAGTATCCCGCGGGAACACTATACTGTTTCGGGATTAAAAGTAGCCTATGTTTTAATCCAGAGCTCAAGCTACTACCATACCGAATGTAATCAAAATCCGTTCAGTAGTTTTCGTGTGAAAGAGTAACAAACATCCATCCATCCTCACAAACTTTCACATTTATAATATAAATAATAGGATGGATAAATAACTAAAAAGTTTGTCCATTATATTTGTTGCTTATTTATTTTAGTCGATACAAATTAAATATGTTATAATGTTTTTTTTTTTGTAACTAGCTGTTTCCCGAGGCTCCTCCCACGTAAATATACTATCGAGTATCCCGCGGTAACACTGTACTTTTCCGGGATAAAAAGTAGCCTATGTTTTAATCCAGAGTCTCAACTACTACCATACCAAATGTCATCAAAATCCGTTCGGTAGTTTTCGCGTGAAAGCGTAACAAACAAAACTTACATTCACATTTATAATATTAATAGGGATTATATAAAAAAATATTTTAATTTTTTTATTAAAAGTTTATAAACAATTAATATTTAAGAATATTTTTGATAAAATCTTGTAAATGAGCAGAAGTCTTCTATCTTCTATGTAAATAAAAATGAATTACCGAAATGTTTTTACTCGCATAAATTCCAAACGACTGCTACAAATTTGATAAATCTTTATTTTATGTGTTCGTTATTCTCGGGAGAAGATTTGTATGAAAAAAAAATCCCGCAATTGTTCTAATATCTGTCACCGTTTAATCCTTCCCTGAACTACCACAATCATTTTAAGTCCAAAATTAGCTAAATGTAGGTCCAGCAGTTCTCGTGTTTTAGCGTGACACCGGAATTGCAATCCACTTTTGGAACGAAGTTCCTTATCGCGCGTTGCGAAAGGGGGCTAGACGGAAAAAAATTAAGACTAAAAGTTGTAACGACACTTTTTGCTTTAGTTGTAAGCCGTGCGGCGTCCGCGTGTTTCTCTGTCTGTCTCTCTCTCTCTCTCTCTCTCAATTATTACTAAAATTGATCCTACTGATTAAGTTTATATTACATTAAATTTGTTAATAATAAAAAAAAAATTATTATAACAAAAAAAAAATAAAATATTACAATTCCTTCACTAATTAATCGAAAGGAACTTCATTCCATCCGGGTGTCCATTTTATATATAAGAAGATTATCATCGTATACCTACTTATATTTAGTCTTTATTTATTCTATCGTATAAAGTTCCCTTTTCCCATTCTATTTTTTGGTCCTTTTGATTTTATGTAAGCATCACTACAGATACCGGCTTCAGCGTGAAAACGGCTGAATTGAAAACTCGTTGTAAGTTCTCTCTCGCACGAAAAGCGAGGTGTTTGAATATTGGTCCCGCATCCCCATTTTATCCATTAATAGGTGACAGCTTTGCAAACGCAAAGAAGAAAAAAGCCGAGAATTCTCGTTATTGCGTTTGAAAAAAGGGTTTAAGCACGGTCAGATGTAAAATATTTAGGGCGTGTTTAGTGCGATACTATGTATTGTACAGATTGAACATACGAGCAATTTGATATATAGGTATATAATATCCATACCTAATAACATGATTTGTAGGTACGTTGAAATACCTACATTACTGATTGTTCTCACTACAATATGTCGAATGCAGTTACAAGACATATAATTCTGCGACAACAGTAGTTATACGTGAAACAAAAAAATTTCAGTACAATTTTACGAGAATTGTGCGTTATGATATTTGGCACAGTTATAGTTTATTATGTTTTCAAATAATGTTTACAAATACATAAAATTAAGTTTATAAAAATAACAACAACACACACTACTTCAGATAATTAACACACAATACCGTGCGTTTGACAAGCATAATTTTAAAAAGAAGTATAAGTAGCTTCCGACATATGGCGTTATATTGATTGCGTTACATCCAAAATTGTGTCGTGACGTGACGCAACCTTGAATTTTCACTCTCAATGTCGCTAAAGAAGTTTGACTTCAATGATTTAAAACTAATCGAAAACTAAAGCAATACAATTTCAATAAGTACGGAGTAAGACAGTTGAAACAGATCGTGTGGAAAATAAAAAATTTTGTGTAAGAAAAGGGTCTGAGGCTTTTATTTATTTCATTTGAGGCTGTTGTATATTCGGGGCACGGCGCTAAGTGACTGGCCTACTATAGTTGTGTGATCGCAGAGACGTCTTGAATAAATTACTTGAAGATGTTGCCACGACTGGTATTTACCTACTGAGCGTACTTTTCTTGTAAAATAACGACAAAGTTCCTGCTCGACCAGTTTGTAAATATTTTCCTTTGCACTAGGATACTCTGTGTGCGTGCTCACGATTCAACGGCGTTGTTAAGCGATTTTTATCTTACTCGTGGTCGAGCGCCAACATGTTCGATAGTACCTACTGATTGTTAGTAGTAATATTGACAATCGATGTATATACTAATACCATAGAGGAAATATTAGTTTGTTCGTTTGTTTGCATTGAATAGGCTTCGAAACCACAGGACCGATTTTGGTGAAATTTGGCACAGATTCCACGGATCCACGAGGAAAAACATATTATAATACTTTTTTCTGTCGCCGCAAAATGTACGTTTCCTGCGAGATTTCCTTTTGCGCGCTCGAATTCACGGGCAAAATCTATGTTGAGCATCTTGAAGACCACGGGTTGGCGTATTAAGCGCAGTGACTGGAACGACGCTTTACTAAAGGCAGCCACAGAAGAGAGGCCGATCGTTTCAGTTAGAACTGACGCCTGAACGGATTCGAGCCCATACACGGAAAAAATCGCATCCGACCCAACTGACGTCAGTTCGGCCTGAACGGATTCGAGTACACACACGACACGATTTTGCATCCGTTCAGGCCGAACTGAAGGCAGATCGGACCATGTATGGGCCCCTTTAAGAAAATATATTTTCAGCACCTTTTGACTTTTAAAAAAAACGTTATATTAGTAAACAAACGATATACAATGCAAACGACGTTGCAAAGAGTTTAGTTAATTTTAAAGACTCCTAACTAAACATCTTAAATTTTGGTTATCTTAACCTAACTTTATGTTAAATTTGGTTATGAATTTTGTAACTGTTATTTGCTGGTAACAGAAATATCGTGAATGATATGTGTGTAGGTGCAGAATGCTATTATTTACAGTGATTGAGCATTTAGCCCTACGTACTAGTGCGAACAAATCGCTGCTAATCACACATGTATTGCCCGTAATGGCTGTTAGAGATTAATTATTCCAATTAATCTATCTTTGTACTGGAAATATGTTTGTCCATATTAGGATAATTGTGCCACGAAGTCTTGCGGGACGCCTAATTGACAACATGGGTACAAAACTTTCTCGTAATGTGATTATTCGTGTTTGTTTTATCAAATTATGAAACTATGAATTATATTGAAGTGAATCGTTATTTTAGTATCAAAAGCATATTAGGATAATTGTGCCACGAAGCCTTGCGGGACGCTTAATTGACAACATGGATACAAAACTTTCCCGTAATGTGATTATTCGTGTTTGTTTTATCAAATTATGAAACTATCAATTATATTGAAGTGAATCGTTATTTTAGTATCAAAAGCATATTAGGATAATTGTGCCATGAAGCCTTGCGGGACGCCTAATTGACAAAATGGGTACAAAACTTTCCCGTAATGTGATTATTCGTGTTTGTTTTATCAAATTATGAAACTATCAATTATATTGAAGTTAATCGCTAAAAATTAGACGTTATTTTAGTATCAAAACCTTTGAAGAATATCGAAGTAGACTACTACAAATTTTGTGATACAGAATATTTTAATTAATTTTATTAGGCTCGGCGTAAGTGCGACTGATTATATAGCTGCGCCGTACATAATTTGTGTACGGTACACAATTTTCATACTTTTTGGCTCGAGCCATATAATGCCAATATACCAATGTAAAGAGTGGCTAAAACTTGGCACTTGAGATAAAGCATTCATAATGTGTAGCACATAAATTATAATTAGTACCTATAGGAGACTGAGCTTTACTCTGAGTTCTAGTATCTAGTACGGGAATAAAAATTAACAGATGGCCATAGGTATAAAAAAAATAATCACAAGATTTTTTTTGACCGGGACTCGAACTCGAAGAGACACCAATTTGGCAATAATGCAAAACGTCTGACGTACAGGTAGTTGAGCCACGCGCTTTGACAATTAAAGAGCGAAATAACTTATATTTTATTACGCAACGAAGAAAAATATGTATAAAAATTTACCGTTCCTCTTGAACAAGACCTAGCTTAATTGATTTTACACCCTCAATACCTGCATACTAAATTTAGTGGAAATGGTTGAAGCCATTTCCAAGATTCTGATCTTAATATAATAATGACATAGATACAAGAATTGCACCTTTAAAGTATAAGATTGGCTTCTTATTAACTTGGCAAATGTCAGACGCGATGAATATTTATTATGTAATTGTTTAGCTGAAGGTTAAACTCGATTGTCGAGTTATGTTCTCGACTCGATCTCAGGTTATTTGTTGACTCGCCCAAAATTACAAAATTCACGTTCGTTCGTCCACCAATTTAGAATTTGCAATTTGCAATTTTCAGCATTCAATCAAAGATAAAAAATCGATGTGAATTGTTTGGCACTGTGTGAATTCCAGTATCATAAAGTGTAAAAAGTATTTCAGTCCTTTTTAAAGAAATTAATTTGAATTTTTTTTATATAGTACATAATTTATGCAAAGTCAATTAAAAATATGCATGATTCGATAAAATTCGCGAGTTTCGGCGACAGTTCATCAAACATAATTATTAGGTTGGGCTGAGGAGTGAGGAGTGTTGAAACTTGAAGTGACGGCCTCAGCACACTGTCACGTTGAATGACATCTACATTATGCTGACGTGCCTCCTCAAAATATAATAGGAGTTTTCGGGGCGAAATAGCTTTTCAAACAATATACATCTTGTTCAAAATTGAGTGGTATATCTTAAAATATTTTAATCATCAAGAACACTTGTATCATTAGTGCCTTCTCATAACAAAAGCATCAGTGATCGACACTTAAACACGAGTATGATAATAGAGAATATCTTAACCAAAAACATGTCAGGCAGGACATGTCTATGGAGGGTTTCGTAACGTTCAACGCATAATAGGTTTTCTTGTTTCCTTTTTTTATGAAATAAACCAGGAAACGAGTAGACGGATCGACTGATGGTAAGCGATTACCGCCACCCATGGACACTTGCAACACCAGAGGAGTTACACTTGTAACTCATCTGGTGTTGCGACTTGCGTTCCTGTTCTTTAAAATTCCCAATCCCCCTCTTGGGCCTCCGGTAACCTCACTCACTCGGCGAAACACAACGCAAGCGTTATTTCACGCCGGTTTTCTGTGAGGTCGTGGTATTTATCCGGTCGAGCCGGTCCGTTCTTCCGATTTAGCTCAACATTATTTTCCTAAAGAGTTTTTAGCATGACCTATCAGCATGGAAACTTAGAGGTTCCTTTCTCTCTGACGAAGGACCGGACTTTCAACTAGAATAGGGGGCACTCCGACAAACTAAAGCGCCCCCCTCGACGCCGGAACTGGCTAAGCTGGGGAGATTCCCATCCTTTCCCGGAGCCCCGTTAGACTGGAGGCAGGAGGTTCGCGTAGCGACGCCTCCGCACTCCTGTCCTACGTCGGCGGAGCGGAACAGAGGATGGATCAATCTCTCTATCCCGCTCCGCGGCCTCTTTCTGCGAAATGAAGGATTCGCAGAAAGAAACCGCCGCCTGACACTACGTCAATCTGGACAAGTGCTAAGTATCCGAGGAACTAATGTTACGGGTACCAGACTACGGGAAGCAACTATACTATGATATTCAAAACTTTTACACTACACATAATACATCGGTTATATACCTCCTTACTAATAAAAATATTTACAAAGCGGATAACTTGCTCAACGTTGCTGTCTTTGTCTGACAAGTGACCTTTCAAACAAACTAGACAAATACAGCAACGTTGTATAAGTTATCCATTGTATAAATATATTATTTATTAGTCAGGGTTTAATTAAGATTTGTATTATATTATACACCATATTATATGACTCAGGTACATTGCAAACTTTTTGTTCGTCGGCGGGATTCGAACGCGCGACTTCGCGCCGCCTTGCGCGCCGATACGCTGACCACAACAGTCGTCAATTACTCTTACAATTTTTAAAACTTACTGGCAATCTGTTTTAGTGCGGTGACAGCCGATTTGATCGTGTTCAATGTACGACGTCGGAAATTTTTCTCGAAGGAAAACGTATCCATGTCTATATTCACGGACATAATATCGGAGCTGTACAATGTTCTATTGTACGAGGCCGGGAATAAACTGGTAGACGCATATCAGTAGCAGTCCGTCCATACGGGAGTCAGGTAATCACGCGCACAGCGAAATATGTGCAGAGGTACGTTCGTTTAATTAGGAACGAGGATTTTCGAACTAAAGAAATACGGATAAAAAGCGAAAAGCTTTTTTTTTTACGCAACGATTTTATTAAAACACATTAATGCACTTAGCGTTTTATTTTCGTGCATATTTTTTGAGATTATTATCCATCTTTATAAAATATCTAGGTTTCACCTCTTTTTTATTAAATACTAGCTGTTGCCCGCGGCTCCGCCCACGTAAATACAGTATCCCAAAGGAACACTGTACTATTTCGGGATAAAAAGTAGCTTAGTATGTTTTAATACAGAGCCTAAACTACTATCACAATAAATTTCATCAAAATCCATTCAGTAGTTTTTGCGTGAAAGAGTAACAAACATCCATCCATCCTCACAAACATTCACATTTATAATATTAGTAGGATAGGAGGCAAACGAGCAGACGAATCGCCGCAACGCTGGAAGAGTCGCAAGTGCGTTGCCGGCCTTTCAAAGATGTTTTTTTTTTGAAACGTAGTACCTTATGGCGCGTTTCGAAAAGCTAGACGGATTAATTAGGCACGACACTTTTTGCTACTCGAAATCACAATGTAATAACGACTATTAAGAATGATACAAATAACGACCTTATCACCTTGACCATAATGTAGAATTTTGCAATTACACATTGTTACTGTTATGACTGTTACATATTGTGACTAGCTAGCCGAGCGCTTGATGTTATTACTCAGTACGGAGCCGGACTTCGCGGCGGCAACACTGCGAGCAGCAAGCAACCCGCCCCCTCACCCCTGTCCCTACCTAAGGCGCGGCCAACTAGTTCCGCGCGCACTATATATACTTAGTTCAAATATTTGTTTTGTATAATATAATATATTATATCTATACAGATAAAAAAAATTGAAGTGTCTGTTTGTAATTTCAAATTAACAGCTTTTATTTTCACTTAATGCATTTAAAAGTATGATCGGTATTTAAAATAAAAAATATAGGCTTCAATTCATCATTATCAACTATATATTTATATTATAATATATATATTATAACTTCGTTTCATCCAGTGTCCCTTGACACCTCTCAAGTTTTTTTGTGAGAAGGTCATAATGGACCGGAAATAGCGCACGGTGGAGGACTGCCATCTCCCACTCATTAAAGCGATGATTAGTTTTGTCGCGTGGAACGGTGGCGTAAAGTTGCAGCAGGTATAATATGTCTGAACGATTCCTAGGAGCACTCCCTTTGATATAGTCGATAGTATTATATCTCGGTAGCAAGATCGCCTAAGTAATAACAACATTTTTTACATTAAAATTAAGATTCAGCTACAGATTCTTTGTATACCTGAAATCTGTATTTTATAAAATTAGATTCAACATATAATCAACGTGAGTTGCTTTTGTCTACCTCTTGGCACATCATCCCCCAATAAAGCGTTGGAAAATCGCAACGAAATAAAAAATAGAAGAATGGCAACTCCACGAGTTATCTCTTAACATATTAGTGCTTGATGAATTTAAGGTGTATTTACCGCGAGTGTGATGCGCGGCGCGGACGTTCGGTAAACACGTCTATTCCGGGCGCAACACGCCACGCCACAACACCACACAACACAACACGCCACGCCACAACATGCCACAACACAACACCAAACCACATGGCTACAGGTTCACTAATAGCCGACTATCTAGCGGAACAAAGCGTTGCCTATTTTGTTTAACGCCGCGTTTATTTTGTCTTTGAAATGTATTTTTGGATATCATGATCGGTGGAATGTAGGTCTTTCAATGACGTCGTATGAAGCATATTATTTTAAATTGTAATGGCACCCGAACGTATTAGGCAAGCAGAGGTTCGCGCGAGGCATGAGGGTACCGGAGAAAAAAACGACATCTTTCTTACTTGCCAGCTTGCCTAGCGTGTAAATCAAGCATTGAAAATATTATCGCACTTAAAGATTAAGTAAGGGTAACCGAGTTTTTCTCGGAGATCTACTAGATATTTAATGCATACTAAATTTCATGGTAATACTTGTGGCCCTTTTCGAGAAACCGATTATATACATACATACAAGATTGTCTCGTTTAAGGTATAAGATATTATGGCGTTTATAATACAGTATTTTTGTTGCCTTGCCACAGCGATAATTGCTACATAATTCAATTATTTCACTAGTAAAATTCTTTTTCCGCATATGGGAAAGGGGGGGGGGGAATACGAACACCTAAGGAAAAACTTGAATAAAAAAAGCGAAATTTGATACATAACTGTCTAACGAATTCACTAATCAACATTTATATTTTTTAAATAAAATGCAACATTATGAAAGAAAAACTATGAAATGCGAACACCAAGGGTAATTACGAACTAACATTATCAACGTCAGAGATCACATTTAAAACCCAACGATGTTGACTGTCCGTCCTGATCGTCTGTAAAGAAAGGTTTTCGTCCAAACCTTGGCTATTTTATCACTTCTTTCTTTAAAAATGGTTGTTTTTGATACATTACAAGTTTCTGCCGCTTTTCCGATGGTGAGTTTTTGGTTTTAACATCGTCTATAGCCTTTTTGAGATCTTCTAAACTGTACTTCAGTTCGGTATTTCGTTTGTACGAGGGCGGGTCAATAAGTCCGTGACTTTTGGAATAAAACACAGATTTTTTGATAAATAAATCATTTTATTTTTCCACGTAGTCCCCCTTGAGCTCTATACACTTTGTCCAACGTTTCTCCAATTTTTTTATTCCTTCCAAAAAATATGATTTGTCGAGGTCCTCAAAATAGGCCATTGTTTGCGAGATGACTTCATCATTGGAGTCAAATCTTTTTCCACCGAGCCATTTTTTCAGGTTTGGGAACAAGAAGTAGTCACTCGGAGCCAAATCTTGAGAATAGGGTGGATGTGGGAGCAATTCATAGCCCAATTCATGGATTTTTGCCATGGCAACTGCACATGTGTGCACCCTTGCATTGTCTTAGTGAAAAAGAACTTTTTTCTTGGCCAAATGAGGTCGGTTTTTTTTCAAATCCTCATTGAAGCGGTCCAATAAGTTGGCATAATATTTCCCATTAATTGTTCTTCCCTTTTGAAGATAGTCAATGTGGATTATCCCACGTGCATCCCAAAAAACAGTCGCCATAACTTTATTGGCTGACAAACCCACCTTGGCCTTCTTTGGCGCCGATTCACCCTTAGAAACACACTGTTTTGACTGTTGTTTGGTCTCTGGTGTATTGTGATGGATCCATGTTTCGTCCACGGTTAAAAAACTTCTCCATATTGTGATTAAACAATGCCAAACCTTCCTGTGAAGTTGTTACACGATTGCGTTTGTGGTCGACTGTGAGCAAACGCGGCACCCATCTTGCGTAAAGCTTTCTCATGCCCAAGTGATCATTCAAAATTGAAACCACTGAGCCATGCGAGATGCCTATGGCTTCCACAATCTCTTGCACTTTCAATCTTCGGTCGGCCAACACCATATCGTGAATTTTTTCGATTGTTTCGGGTGTAGAGACCACAACTGGGCGTCCAGGACGTTCGGCATCTTCAGTGCTTGTAAGGCCACAACGAAATTCAGTAAACCACTTTTTTACCATTGAAATCGATGGTGCAGAGTCCCCATAGTATTTATCAAGCTTAGCCTTGGTCTCGGTAATGGTTTTTTTTCGCAAAAAATAATGCTTAATAAGCACACGAAATTAATTTTTTCCATTGTTTCCTTAAGTTACTGGATAGTCTGATAAAGATAGCTGTAAAACACAAACTAACTGACGCAGCAAGTTCAAATTTTGATAGGAGTCAACTGACAGATGCTTGTTGACAGGAGTAGTGTTGCTTTTTCAGTAAGGAGGTTAGAAATTCAAAAAGTCACGGACTTATTGACCCGCCTTAGTATGTACGAGGCATCTGAAACAATAGTAAAAAAAAGTTGAACGGGGAACCAACAAAAGGGAGTGGGGTAATGCCGAACGTTCGAGATTTCCCGACATGGAGTGTTCGCCTTTACCCCGCGAGATCTAAAATAATAAAATGACAATAACCAATTAGGTTATATTTCTTTTTCCAACTGCGTCATTGTCATTTATTTGATTAATATGTGATTATTCCACTATGTAAAAGCTAAATTACTATTGTAGATAGAAATAAAGGCTACACCAACTTGAATATTGAAATATTGAAAATCGCATACCTTGACAGGTACGTGCGCGTGTCCGCGCCTCCCGTGTTGTTGACTGGCACTAGTCGTGGCGTGATCTTCGAAATGGCGGTAAGCAAAATATCGCTATCTCTTTCTAACATATTAGAACTGTGAAAACTTCCGACCGAGCGAGGTGGTATGCTCGGTCAGGACGAAGCCCACTAGTATGCTTTTTTTCTTTTCTCGAAAGGGTCTACGCTAAGGGTCGGGTTAAGGCTGCTGTAGCTACGTCGGACTATAACTAACCTGGTGGCTAGTTTATATAGTATAGATTAGGTAAGAGACGATGGGAGGGTTTGACCCTCCCTAACATCACCCGGGTGATGTTCGGACCGGATATTGGGGACAGCTACGGGTTGTAAGCTATTTTTATGACGGGAGAGACGCGGATCTCTCCTGCTAAGGGGTCAGACCCCTTCCTCACCCTCTGAGGAGTGAGGTTGCTCACGCGCGGTAGCAAAAAGTAACGGCGTGCGAGTTATCGCGATAGAGGAGCTCGAGTTATTATCGGTATAGGTACTGAGAGGGCCGTCCCTCTCTCCTTCCGCGTACGGTCGTGATGACTCGCGCGCGTAAGTCCTAATGTCGATGAGGTTCGCGGTATTGGTAGAGCTCTCTATATCAAGACTAGTATGCATTTCGGATGTTGCATATACCGGAGGTCGAATTTTAAGTCTTCTGCTGTGCCAGAGAGTCCCAGTGAGTTGGAAATGTGCTGCTGCTGCACGGGAGCGCTGCCGTGCGGGCCGATGCTACGTGCTGACCAGGAGAGATGTGCTCTACTTGCTGACCGGTCGTTGTAGTGAGAGAGCCCGTTGAAGCCGATGAGGGTTCGCCAGGCCGCGGTGCGTTGAGACTCGAAACATTATACTAGGCCTACATAGGCTATTTTGTAGGTTAAATATATTCACGAAAATCAGTCAAATATTTTCGAAACCTATTCAATGCAAACAAATATACAATCAAATATTTCCTTCTTTTAATGTTACTGTTACAGTTAGTTACAGTCCATTCAGCGGTTATAGCATTATGGACTAACAAACACACATCCATCAGTCCTCACTAACTTTCAGAAATTGTATAAGCAAATAGGTTTTAAATAAACATTATTCAAATCTTTACTCATCCTACTACTATTATAAATGTGAATGTCTGTGAGGATAGATGGATGGATGGAAAGATGGATGGATGGATGTTTGTTACACTTTCACGCAAAAACTATCGAACAGATTTTCATGAAATTTGGTATGGTAATAGTTTAGACTCTGGATTAACATATATGCTATTATTTATCGCAGCAAGATATACAGTCCACGCTTTCTTTTTGCGCGTACGAAGTAGCGGGCAACATCGTGTAACTTATTATTAGAATCTAATAAGTAACAGACACTGCTATTCTTAATAAAGTTTTCATTGAGTGTTTTGTTTCGTGGCAAACGTAATTATTATTGTTTACAATTTTCACGCTTTATTTTTTTTGACGTGTCACGTCTTATAATTCGATGGAGCCGGCTGCACGTACGAAAAAACATGACTCATGCGTTACCAAGTACTGTTACCAAGTACCAGCGTTTCCTCTCATTTCATTATTATTATTATTATTATTATTATTGTTGTTGTTGATGTTGTCACGTTCAACTATCGTCAGTAAACCGACTTTACAGACAACCGATATTTTCTATTTTTTAATTTATTTATTTAAGGTCGCTTTTAACATCTACGGTCATTAGCGACCACAAGTATGAATAGATAACATATAATTACATATCAAATCAAAGAATAATAGTTAGTCAGTCTTAAGAATTCAACAGTGTTTTCATAATCTGATAAACAATCTTTTAATGTGTTATGAAGCTTAACTTTACGTTATTTGTTGTACTTACATTTAATTATAATCTATATTTGTTGAATTAGCAGCAAATTGGAGTTGATTGAAAAAGTTGAAACATTCAGTGTGTTTTTGGATTATAATATTGTGTTCATACCTACTGTCGAAATAGTAAGTTGGGTCTTTTTAATTTTCAAACCTATTTGACCATGACATTAAGAACAATTGAAGATGATGAGCTAGTGTATTGTGTATTGTGTATTTTCACCTAAAAGGCGTACCAAGTAATAATGCGTAATGCACCTTTCTACCAAAGTTTTGCGCTAACGAAGTCGCAGGAAACACCTAGTATAGAATAGAAATAGAATATAATAGAAATATTATTTATTTGGTACACACACAACACACAAATATATGAACGACAAAACTAGTTTCTATTTTACCAAATTGGTGCTCACTCAGCATATTGTTACGAAATCGCAACGCTGATTTTCAGTGAGCACCGTATAACAAACAAACAAAAAGATAAATAGAATAGAATTAAAAACCCTCACAAGGAAAGTGAATGTGCGAACAATTAATTATAATAGGATAACAGTTATTTAAATACTTCGTTGCTCAATTATGTATATCGAATGGAAGTTTTCGATTCGAGTCGACAAACTTTGATGGTGACTAATCGATAACTCGAACTGAAAATTTCATTAATTTTGAGACGCGAACTTATACGCGCTTGCGTTCGCACGTCAGTTATAGATTGTTGCCCCAACTATTTTCCCACCAATATTATATTGAAGTTCACTACTAATGGGATTTCGCTAATACAAGATTCAATTTATGCAAACTAATCAACTATTAATCCCACAGCAACTATAAATTCTACAATTTCTACGTATATACTAGTTTTATTTACAATTCAGCATAAGTTCATAATAAACTTTTGACTTAACAATAACATAATAATTTAAGTAAATATAAAGTTTTCTCTCTATCGATTCGCGGTTAAAGGTCATACACCGCGACTATACGCGACTCTACGCGGCGATGCATTTATAAGATCGCTATTCAAAATTGAACTTTATTCTCTACACAAAAAATACACGTTTCATATGACATCAGTCATACACTGCACATGAGCTGTACGCCCGGTACGTGCGGTGCATCTGACGTTCGAACTCTTTTATTGAAATATGTATCTTGTTGTGTAATCAATAAAGTTGAATTTTGCATAGCTATCTTAAAAATGCAGCTCCATGCCGTGTATCGTTTCGTTTAGGTGTGAATTGAACCCGATCATTACTAAAAATACAGGCAAGGACAAGTGCATGCTACTTAATGCAAAATTGGTTTTAAATTAGATATAGTAAATTGGAAAAGGGCTACTAAAAATATTGACGCAGACCGTGAGTAATGCAGTAAGTGTTGTGTTAATAATTGTGCACCAAGTTGAGCGACCGCCCGAAATAAACGTGCAAATATAACAGAAGTTACTGAAATCTATGGGGACTGTGGAACAATATGTAACATATAGTATATACTGACACCGACTTTACTGAAAATATAACACTTCTTATCGATGCCAACTTTACTGAATATATTGTACACATCGAAATCGATTTTACTGAAAACATAACTGTACTTATCGAAGCCGACTTCACTGAAGATACAACAGTATTTATCGAAACCCATTTTTAATGAAAATTTAGCGGTACTTACTGAAACTTTACTGGAACAGAATGAAACGCGAATAGTACTTACTGAATCTGACTTTACCGGGACTGTGGAAATAGTTCCAAACTGAACTGAGAACACCAGCAAAACGTTGTCCCACCGAAATCTTGTTTGTAGTTAATTTCACTTCAGCAAATCGACCTTTTTTCTTTCCAATTCCTTTGTCTGATTCCTGTTTGTTTTCTGCTTTTGCATTTTGTGTTTTGTTTCTATCGGAGTTGATCGAATCACTTGTTATGTTAACTTCTACGCTCACATTTTTGCAAGTTTTAACTACAGAAACGTTCAGAGGTCTTGGATCAACACTAGGGCGGTGTTTCGAATTTTGCGCCGTGATTCGAACTTTTTTCAGGCTTTTTTTGTAATTTGTTTCTTACACCAAAATGTTTACCGTTGTTGTAGTTCACAACACAACACAACACTGAGCGGCTTTGTATGCGCCAATAATTTTCACGTTGTCGCGTTATATTTTGGCTTTGTTTCAACACCACTTTAAGGGCGTACTTAGAATAAAAATAACTATTTGTCAATATTATTAATGTATCGCCCGTGTTCTATTGTAAATTGTTAATCGCCGTCACGAACGATTTGTTGTAGTCGCGGTTCTCAAACAAAGATGGAGTTCTGCCAAATCGATAGTCTGCTTCAATAAATATAATAAATGATTTTGTTATTCGTACGTGTAGTTTTGTTTTAAAACTATTATTTTTCCACGCATCTAATAACTGTCAGGACGGAAGCATTGAATAGTTTTTTTATTTCACACTTATGAAAGTGTTAACCGCAATCTTAGTAAATTGACATGTCAGTCAATAGGCTACTTTTCCAACATACCACTTGCAATATGTATAAAAAAAAACCAGCCAAGTGCGAGTTGGACTCGCGCACGAAGGGTTCCGTACAAAACGGCAAAACGCGTTTCTTGTTACGTTTTACGTCGTTTGTTCTATGGGAGCTTCCATAAATATTATATTATATTTTTAATATTTGGTGTTATAGCGGAACCAGAAATCCATTATAGTTGAAAATTTCAACTGTCTAGCTATCACGGTTAAAGAGATACAGCCTGGTGACAGACAGACGGACAGACGGACAGACGGACAGATGGACGGACAGACAGACAGGTAGACAGTGAAGTCTCAGTAATCCCTATAAGGTACTGGTAAAAACGGGACTCTTTCCGTTTTTACCCTTTGTGTACGGTACCCTAAAAATCACACGGCCCGGCAACAGCACGCCAATGACTCCCGCCTGACACACGTCACCGGCCGCGCCGGCACCGAGCCGGGCCCATGAGCCAAACAGCCATTCCATCTAATATCAAGGTTCCCAATTTTATTTTATTTTATTTATTACTCCTGTAATTTTGATGTTTGTAGTCATAATGTTTATTATCATACACTTTATCAAATAAAATATCTTCCAGAAACAACGTCACCCGAAACTTTTTAGCAATTTAGCAATTAAGTTGGTGAAATATTATCTGGAGGCAGGTACTGATAAACGCAATTTGTCACGGTCCAACTTTCCCGCATTTTCGTTGTAAATTTCATCTGACAACTTACGAGAGTGCGCGAAACAACTTTTGTAAGGGCACTTTGTATTGATATTCCAGAAAGTTCGACGGTTAGCTACAGTTTATAGATATGACTCGACTTTTGTATACAAGAGAATAAGACATGGCATCAGGTACCTACGTGATTTTCTTTCTATTGATGCATCTAGAAATATTGCATCATAATTTATTAAAAATAGTTAATAGTTAATTTATTAAAAATTGATATACTAATTATTGATTTTACATTTAGATGAAAAAAATCGGTTGTCTGTAAAGTCGGTTTACTGACGATAGTTGAACGTGACAACGTCATGTTTATAGTGCGCGCGGAACTAATTAGCCGCGCCCTAGGTAGGCGTGTTGCCGCCGCGAAGTCCGGCGCCGAACTGAGTAATAACATCAAGCGCCCCCGCCTCTCCGTCTCACCGCTCACATACCTAAGGCGCGGCTAACTGAGGTAACGGCAATGCGACATATTTAGCGAGGTAACGCTGGTAACAGGTAACGCGTGAGTCATGTTTTTTCGTGCGTGCAGCCGGCTCCATCAAATTATAAGGCGTTATCACGTCAAAAAATACGAAAAGAAAAGTTGTTTACAAATACGAATTACTATATATTTAAAAAAATACTGTTTGTATAATATAATGTACAAGTAGGTATGATAAATGAGTAGTTGGAATCATAAAATATCACTAGCAAAATATAATTATTGACTATCGAAATAGTAGTCAACCCCAATATAATTTTAAATAAATATACTACCTTATATAAATTTAATTAAAACTTTGAGGAAATTATTAATTCGAACCAATATGAATGTTAAATAAATGCGATTGTATAACTCCATAATAAGGCTTTCGGAATCCATTAAATCATAAAAGGTATATATTTAACATACTGCAATCTTGATTTAAAAAAAAAACACGGTTATAAAAAATAATTTTCTTTGCAACAGCGATATTGTCGCTAAGTACGGTGAATTTTCTAAATACTGATATGAAAATAATAAATACTGATATTTATTATTACAAATGAAAATAATAGATAATTTATAAAAATGACAGATGAAATGATGAATGAAATTTGCAAGAAAATAAAAAATTCGTGAACCTGCAAAAAGTAAAGTAAAATTTTGTAAATAATATTAATTCCTACCTCTGTTAATAATTATTATGTCGTATTGTGATGAAAGATTCTAAATATTATAATAAAGATAAATAAAACAATGTTGCAAAATATTATAAAAATGAACTATCACAAATCCTGTCTGTGGTTTAAATGAAATTTTATCTGCTTTTTTTTTTTAAATAATGAATGAGTTTATCTGTTTGAACTTTTCAAGCATTATTTTTTTCACATACGTATGCAAAATAAAAATTGTTAAGATTTAAGTTTAATTTCTTTTAATAGAGTGTTTATTTTATTTACCTAGAACAAGAATAGTTCGTTGGTAAACTTTAATAAAAGTATTAAAAAGCTTAATTCAACCTTCAAATACCTTAAATTTTTGGCCGAATACTAAAACGCTTCTGTTTTTAAGATGCTCTCTAATTATAATATTATGCTATCGTGGTTAAACTGCAAAGCAAGGACACTGATAACCTGTGATTTAGCGACCACCTAATTTTTAGCAAGGTTCTCAGAGAATTCAGCCGTGAGTCGGTTAAGGACATTGATGATAGATTAAGAAATAAAACAATTAGCTCAACAAGAATGATAATTATTACTATACCTAAGGAAAATAAAAGCTTGTAATGACTAAAAGTACGTAGGACAAATTTTACGCCAGCTTAAAGAACTTAGCAATAGGCTAAAAAAATAATTACCTGTAGCAAATTTTTAGCCACGGTTATAGTTCTTAGCAATAGGGTAAAAAAAATAACTATATAGGGCAAATTTGACCCCCGGTTATGGACCTTAGCAATAGGGTAAAAAAAATAACTTCCTAGGGCAAATTTGACCCCCGGTTATGGACCTTAGCAATAGGGTAAAAAAAATAATTACCTAAGACACATTTGACTCCTGGTTATAGACATGAGCTATTGCTTTTTTACCCTATTGGGTTAAAAAATAAATTCCCTAAGGCAAATTTGACCCCTTAGCAATAGGGTAAAAAATAATTACTTAGGGCAAATTCGCGCCCCGCTTACCTTAGCAATAGGGCAAAATAATTACCTAGGGCAAATTTGATCCCTGGTAATACCCGTTACAGACCTTAACAATAGGGAAAAAAATAACTACCTAGGGAAAATTTGACCACTGGTTATAGACCTTAGCAATAGGGTAAAAAATAAAATTACCTAAGGAAAATTTGACCCTCGGTTATAGACCTTAACAGTAGGGAAAAAAATGACCTAGGGAAAATTTGAGACCGCTTATAGACCTTAGCAGTACGGTAAAAAAATAATTACCTAGGGCAAATTTGACCCCGGTCCATGCGGTGCGGAAGTAGTGGAAAAGCCGGCGGTAGAGTGGGCGGTGGCGGCGGCGGCGGGCAGGCGCCTCCGCGTCGGGCGCGGGCGGCGGCTCGGGGTCCGACTCGCCCGCACCCGCTCGACCCTCCACCGACGCCGTGTTGTGCACCCAGCTTAACTCTAAACGCCTCCTCCGCTAAACGCGCCACGCGCTCACAAACATGCGCTCTGCATACGCGCGCTCCGCTATTACAAACGCGCGTTATCTACACTCATCACATTGTTCGCTCATTTTTAACACTGTCACTAACACGATATCACTGTAGTAAAGAAGTTTCCACAATCAGTAGTCCTTGTTAATGTTATATACAAAATATTTTAGTGAAATTGTTTTTTGGTTTTCATTAGCTCATGCAGAAAGAAGAGCACCCGGAAATCTGCGAACAAAGAAAGGGCAAGAGTTAGTTTTTTTAGTTGTGTAAAAAAAGAACAAAATGCTTCCAATATGAAGTGAAAAGTAACAACTCACTACTTGATCGTGCATTTTAGTTAATAAACAATATCTTGTTGTTTTTAAAATATTTTATTTGAAAAAAAAAGTATGTATTCCTTAAATATTCATAAAGTCGTGACATCAGTTTAATCATAAAAATAAAAAATATCAATTCACAAAATAATAAAGTTTCTCTAAAAAAACTTATGTTCACTCCTTGTAAATTATAAAGTTTAGCAAATAAACCAAAAGCTTAATGAAATGGAAACAATTTGGAAGTATGAGCTAGATGTTTTCTATGGTTCTGCATTAGACTGTCCGTGCTGTGTAGCGCATGCAGATGAGCGCACGTGCGGTCGTTTGTGGAAAATATGTCGCGTGACCAACGCGTAACGATTCTAATGAATTTCATCATGATCATCATTGTTTTACCACTAAAAATGTAGAATCCTTCTGAAGAATATTTGCTTATTTACCCATGTTTTGTTACATTGTCATACACACGAATGAGGAAGCAACAGATGGAGTAAAAGGTACTATAAAAGATATAGAGTAAGAGTAAATAAAGAATAGTGTATAACCACATGCGGATCACAGGTTAGTAGGTTTATTTAGATGATGGATATTGATTAATGCAGATCTTACAAACACAAACAAGACCGCTATATAACGGCACCGCTGTCGTCTAGCAAATAATATAATATAAGGTACGATAAAATTATACTACGGATATTTTGGGAAAATTGTGATCTACTGCTTGTGTATAGATGTTTAGGCAGAAAAGTAATTGCTGTATTCGAAAAAAAAAAAACAATAAAATGCGCTTCTTGTGTCTTCGCGTGAACTACATAACGAGTTAAATGCGGTCTTTATCAATATACAGACTGTTTATGCGTTAGATTTTAAGTTAATTTTTTTTTAAGGAACTTTGGTTCTCATATGGCAAACTAGATGGCGCTGATTTGCCGCTAGATCACGCTATAGGTAAAGCGAACCTATTTGCATAAGATGTTTATGAGGGCCTTACTAATGTGAAGTATTTTTGGGTTGTAAACCAATCAAGTAAAGGATTGTGTGGTTTAATGGAACCACGGTAAAAGTAAAACTTATATTATATTTATAACAAACTTATATATATATATATTTAAAACAAAATAGCGTGGAGCACTGGCACAAATGAGTACTAGTCTATACACTACACGGTCAGCTGATGCGAACTATAGGCGCCGCCATATTGGCCTCGGCTGCTCGGCCTGAAGTTTGAGACGATGTAATAAAAGTTTCACTTTAATAAATCCTTTATATGGGCGAATTTGCGTTGAGCGGAGATTCACCCATTATGAGATGATTTTTTTACTTTGAGTATGACAATCATTTTTATGCCTAAACGTCTTTATATGAGCAGTAGATACCCATAATATCCGTAGTTGATTTTACCAAACCTTATATACTAACGTACCGCTAGTAAAACCCTTGCGCTGCACTCCCAAAAGTCGTCGTCAGCTAGACTATTTCATCCCATCTCAAGATACGATCGCAGTTTATTTCGACTCAATTTCCTATATAACGGATTTGGATTCATATTAGACTATTTATTTATCAAGCAATTTAATGATTGTGTTACGCCCGAAATTAATAACGTATCTAAAATCTTATATTGACTTTAATCTTAGATTCTCAAACAAAAATTGTCGTAAATTGACGTGAAGTTAATCCTAGGATCGTTGAAGTATTGTATTAAAATCTTGATCTCGGATAGCTGAAATGAGATTAAGATTGATTATTAATTTCGGGCGTATATCTAACAGGTTTGTTACTTACGAAGTCCATCATGGTTTTCGTAAACTAAAATTAAGGTCGCTGGTCACCTTCGTTCACTCACCCTTTTAATAATTTTATGCAGCGCAGCGTTTAATTCTAACCTAAATTTTTATACCTGATATATTAATATTGAATGAACTATCTATGGACGCAGCGCACCATGTCAATCTGGCTCCGTGATTAGTATCCGATGAACTTGTGCTATGGGAACCAGACAACGGGATGTATATTTAATACTTTATACTATATTTACATATATTTACGATTTTTATTATATTATATACATACTAATTACACATTCATGATCCAGGAACATTGAAAACTTTTTGTTCCCTCGGCGAACAACGAACGAACGAACCAACGACCTCCAGCTCGAGCGCCGACACTCTACCCACTGAGCCATAGAGGTTGTAAATCGTGTAGTACATATTTTTTATTGAATAAATTATCACAACAAACTAAAACTATGCCTTTACTAATTTGTGCAAAATACTTTGTAAATTTTTAACAAAATAAGTCGAAAATAATATCGTAATGCCTGGGTCCTCATCCTCCAATCTTATGTTTACAAAAACAAAATGACGAGGTAAACATATTAAAAATGTAAGCGTAAAAGAAAATTAATTTATCCGGCTGCATGGCTCTATAAGGATCACGGGCGGAGAACTCTCGACTTGAGAGAGCGCGGTTTTCTATACGGGCACAATAGACCCTCTGGAGTGCCATACAAACTCGAACAATATCGCACGTGCCACACTCCAGGCGACTGCAAACCTTACGCCAATGGAAAAACAAAGAAAAATAGCACAGAATCGTTTGTAGACGATTAAATTAGAACATGCGTCACTGTCACGTAGCCTGGCTAAAACGAAAGGATCGGTCGTAATAACCTATGAAATGAACATTTGATGACCACTCGTTTTTGATGTATAATAGTTCTCGAGCTAGACAGCTCCAGTAATAGCGCCGTTAAGACTCCGGCTTAATTATGTATGGTATAATATTAATTAAAGTCTTTCGCGAAATATTATATTACGTTAAGTAAGATTGTGAGGAGAAAATGAGCTTGAGATAAATTTCTGCTGAAGCTAGCAGTTATAAAAAAATCTACTTCTATTATAAATGTGAAAGTTTGTGTGTATGGATATATGTTTGCAACTCTTTTACGCAAAAACAACTGAACAGTTTTCGATGGGTATGGTAGTAGTTTGGGTTTCGGATTAAAATACATAGTAAAATTTATCCCGATAAATTACAGTTTTCCCGTAGGCTTCGCCCGCTTAAATAGATCATCTATTTAAGCCGCGGGCAAAAAATAGTAAATAATATTTAAGCTAAACTTTTCTTTATATAATGACCACCTCTGTGGCTCAGCGAAGCGGTAAGCGCATCGGCGCTCAAGCCGGAGGTCGCGGATTCGAACCCCGCCAAGGGAACAAAAAGTTTTCAATGTTATTGGATCATGCATGTGTATTGAATATTTGTATATAATTAAAATCTTTAATGTGTGTTGAGTATAAAAGTATTAATATATTTCCCGTTGTCTGGTACCTGTAAAATAAGTTCTTTGGGTATCTCTAACGGGGCCAGATTGACGTGGTGTGAAGGGTCCATTGATATAACTAAAATGCGGGTTTATAGCTTTTTTGTTGCTGTAAGCCCGTTAATACAACTACTGTTAAAACATGCCTTACCCACGAACACAAAAATGAAGACAGCACCCCCTTTAGCTTTAAGTGAAAAAAGTAGATTGGGGTAATAAGAGGAGTTCCCCATGGGAAATATCCAGAGACAGCAGGTCCGACGCAGAAGTCCGACATCTGCCAGCCTGTCAGTTACACGCCACTACACAGATTTCATCGTTTTTTTTTGCTATTTTTACACACTTTTGCAGACTACTAAGAAAAACTTATCCGTATTTTAGGTTTAGGTTTAAAGATTCTTTATTTCTCAAAAGATTACAAAAACACTTACGAGAAATACATTTTGTGACTTAAAAGTAATTTTAATTTTAATTTTACTGTAATGTAATAGTATTGTTGCAACTGTTATAATAAAACATTTATTTGTGCTGTTGCTAAGAATACACTCTGCTATCTGAGAATATACCTACAAAAAGTAACAGTTTTTTGTCTTCAATAGGGAATATGTACGTATTTTTAAATTGATTTAACTTATTTGATGAACCGCGTAAATACTATATCTATTTTGTTTGATAAAACGCTTAGTACAATCAGTTTTTGGATATAATTGAAAATAACAAAGATATGAATGTTCAAATTAGTCAATTAACGTGACGTCACATTACACAACTCGCATAGAAAATTCATACTAAATTTCGTTTTGCTAGAAATAGATAGATCAAAAGCTTTGACCGCCCACATCTTACTAATTTTTCGACAGATTTTCTGTTCAATGCATAATATATTACGATACTGGCTTAAATGTTAACTAGAAAAGTGCAGACTTTTTGAGACCATCCCATTTTGTAATTTATCAAAATTAAAACTTGTAACCGTAATAAAGTAAATATGTATGTATGTAATTATGGTATGTGTCTATGGTGTATTTACAATTAAATCTGCTAGAGTTGAATCGTCTAAAACAATGTAAATCTTAGAGCACTTAAAGGATTTGGTGTGGAGCGTCCAATAAAAAGAAAACGGGACGTAAAAGCGTGAAGGTACGTGTAACGTAAGTGTTTCTGATCGTATGAAAGTATATACGGTACTTACGTTAAAAATAAATGTTAAAATTTTCGTCTATCCGTTTGTCTGTCTATTTGTTTCGGCTAATCTCTGAAACGGCTGGACTGACTTTAACTGCCAGATAGCTGATGTTATGAAGTCTAATACTTTATTTTAGGGTCTCCCGTTTTCGTTAGTTCTATACAACAAAGTTGCGTGCACCAGCTTATAAACTATGGTTATTTATTTTAGCGAGATAGTAAGATTAGTACTTCGTTTGCGATTGGCCTACTACACAAGTCCACACACACTATTCATAAACGAAATGGCTATAGAAGGTCATCAACCTGAAGTTATAAAACAAAATAAAAGCAACAATTCATTTCAGCACGAGTGTTACGTGGTAATGATACGTGTTGTACGAAATGAGTTTCCTAAATTGTTTCGTGACTTCGAGCTGTTACATAAGGCCGCGAGCAGACGACGGGGGCAACTTAGTGTTTGCAACTTTGTCAGTGGAGTACTACACGTATATTTTTATAACTTTTTAAGTAGGTGCGTACGTGTATTTATTTTTACGTTTGTATAGTGTATCAAAACTGTGCTTACATTCTCCATTTCAAAATGCACCCACTGATAAATTAAATTTAAAACAATATGAAATTTATGTATCTATCTATCTTCTCTCTATATACATTAAAGGCAAAGCTAATTGACTGATGTATCAACGAACAGGCCAAGCCCTTAAGGCTAGAAATTTGACATTTTGCACACGTATTTCTCATATGACGTAGGCATCCACTAAGGAAGGATTTTGCAAAATTCAACCCCCCAAGGGGGTAAAATAGGCGATAAAAGTTTGTATGAAACTTTTATCCCTTGGACATATTTGCATGAAATTTCGTATGAATGAGTACGGAATAATAATGAGTTTCATCGTTTTCTAATAAAAAACCAATTTCACGCGGGCGAAGGCGCGGACAAAACATGCTACATTATAATAAAATTAGTCTTAACAGTTTGTAGAAAGGGAACCGTGAGAAAATATAATAAATAATTAATCTAAGAGAAAAGTAATAAATTATATTTGCTTTGTGTAACACAATCTATTTCGTTTGACATAAATGAAACTGAATAATTTTCCACATTTTTCATGTAAGGGGCGAGCCTTATTCATACGTTTTGGAGAGTACGGCGCCATTTAACTTTATATTTGGTGTGAACTCCACGTGTTAAGCCGCACGAAGGTCAGAGGTCGCCGACAAACCCGGCGTACCACTTGTCGATCTTATTACTATGGCGTTAAGGTTCATAAGTCACCGGGTCTGTCGGCGACCGAGCAGGAGAGTTTATGACAGCTGATACAAAATTCGATAAAAGAGCCTTGTAATTGGAAATTGGAATGTCTTTATTACATAAATTGTGTACAGTATTAAATTATCTTGTAATATGACGTCCTAGCTGTAAAATATAATATAATAATAAAAATAAAGCTAAAAGCTGCAAAATATATGGCGTCATCTAATTTTATTTCGTTAAGGGTTGGTTCACATCGCGATGAAACGCGACGCGACACGGCGCTGCATTTTAAACAAAGCTATTCAAAATGGAACTTTATTCACTACACAAAAATATGCACGTTTCATATGACATCAGTCATACACTACACATGCGCTGTGCAGCGCGGTGCAACTTGACATTTGAACTCTTACAGTGGAATGTGTATCTTCTTGTGTAATGAATAAAGTTCAATTTTGAATAGCTATTTTAAAAATGGCGTGCCGTGTCGCGTATCATCTTCTTTCCTTGTAAATTGACATTTCATTTCATTCATTGTAAAAAAAACATTGATTTTATCTACCACTGTTTCTATTGTTATCGGTGCACATTAAATTCTGTTATCTTTTTGACTTTGGCCACAATCGAGGATCCTAAAACTTAGATTCTACACTAAAACAACTTTTGTGCGCGTTTACCCTACTTACTCTACGGGTTTAGGCCGCGTCATTTGCAACGCGCTTAGCTTACGTTGTCTGCTACGGTCTGCGCGCTCAGCCTACGTCGTGCTACGGGCTACGTCACTCTACGCACTAAGCCTACGAAACTTCTACGCGCTTTGTCTACGGTACTTACTAAGCGTAACGTTTATCCTGGTATTAGGGACTCTTTGAATAAGCTGCCCAGATTATGTCTTAAGTCTAAAATACAGCCTAATTAGAATGCGTTTGAGGGCTAGGTCTTTATTAATCTACTTAAATCCTGAGTAACTAAATAAATCCTAAATAACGTTCACTTAGATTATGGTGAAAATGTCTAAAAGCAATAAATTATGTTTGTGAAGAAATCAGTTAAGTACGTAAGCTAAAAAATAGACATAGCTATGTTAAAGCATTTTAAAGATACAGGCACACATAATACACCCTTCCGTTGATGATTAAACCTTCACCATTTTTAAGATTTAGGCTGGGGCTATAATATGATCCGGAATCCGGAAGGGCGAAGTAAATGCAGAGTGCGAGAAATAGAACTCTGCGCTTATACAATAAAGTTGAAAATCGAAGTGTAGAGTGTCGAGCTGTCATATTTGACATGGACATTGGACTCGACACTTGACACTTCGATTTTCAGCTCTTTTGTAATAGCGCAGACTTCTATTTTCAATACTCTGAATTTCCCCGGATGTTTCCGGAGAATATAGTACCAGCTTTATCCGTGAAAATACGTGCCTCCACTGCTTCCTGCTTGTAAATATAAAGCCGAGTACAGACAACGACATGATTATCGCATTAGAGGTGAGAATGTGAAGCTGTTGAAGTAAGATACCCATACTGAGTCGTCTTTATTTTTATTTTATTTTAGTGGAGAAACAATAGAAAAGATCTAAGAGATTCATTAATTCATTTATTTTTCAGACTAGCTGAAATATAAATTAATTGATGAATGAATGGAATTTTGTGATTGAATAATACATTATTGATTAATATTTTTGTATTGTAATTGTCAATTATACAAAATCGTATAAATTGTCTTGTGCCAATCCGAGTAGAAAAATCTATTGAAAACTTGAAAGAAATTATGATCTACTTAATTTTGATATAAGTTATTATGCAATGATAATAATAGACAATGTATGTACGTTTTTATAATGGAATAGTAGAATATGATATGGGTGAACGGTTAAATTCTCTAAGGGCCTGTTTCACAATCTTCTAATAAGTGTCGGATAGCTTAAGCCCGCTGCACACCTAACTTTATCGTAACGATTTTACGATGCAAGGCGAATCGTGCCGTTTTAACGATAATTCGCTACGATTTGCCATCTACACTACACACCAAACATTTTACCGTAACGATTGAATAGTACACTTCGACTTACACCGTTAAATCGTTACGATAAAACGTTTGGTGACTAGTATGGCAGTATGTAGAAATTTTGTCGCTGCTTAATATAAAGTAATATCGAGCGACAGAGACAAAATTGATCTGATTACTTATCAGTAGATTCATAGTGCGAAATGCCCTAATAGAATATTTTTAAGAGCAGATTTAAATATATCTTAATACACCGTTATCTCTCCCAAGTAAACACGTTATCTGTAGACTCAGTGCTACCGTCGCGTAGTAATTTGTTAACAAAATTGTTTACGATTAATCAATTTGGGTTTGTCTTAGCCCCTGTTTTAAATTATTTAATTAGACTATTAGTTTTTGTAAATACGACATGTTGTAATAAGAATATAACGTATTATGACCGCTAGGCTAACTTTTGTAAATACGACATGTTGTAATAAGAATATAACGTATTATGACCGCTAGGATAACTTTTGTAAATAAGACATGTTGTAATAAGAATATAACGTATTATGACCGCTAGGATAACTTTTGTAAATACGACATGTTGTAATAAGAATATAACGTATTATGACCGCTAGGATAACTTTTGTAAATACGACATGTTGTAATAAGAATATAACGTATTATGACCGCTAGGATAACTTTTGTAAATACGACATGTTGTAATAAGAATATAACGTATTATGACCGCTAGGATAACTTTTGTAAATACGACATGTTGTAATAAGAATATAACGTATTATGACCGCTAGGATAACTTTTGTAAATACGACATGTTGTAATAAGAATATAACGTATTATGACCGCTAGGATAACTTTTCTAAATACGACATGTTGTAATAAGAATATAACGTATTATGACCGCTAGGATAACTTTTGTAAATAAGACATGTTGTAATAAGAATATAACGTATTATGACCGCTAGGCTAACTTTTGTAAATACGACATGTTGTAATAAGAATATAACGTATTATGACCGCTAGGATAACTTTTGTAAATACGACATGTCGTAATAAGAATATAACGTATTATGACCGCTAGGATAACTTTTGTGTATACGACATGTTGTAATAAGAATATAACGTATTATGACCGCTAGGCTAAATTTGGATCGTTATAATTTAATACCTTCGAAATATATATTCAACATGGTAAAATAAATCATGTTTGAAAATTTGAAAGGTTATAATAACATATTAAGACAAATTAACGATGATAATAATAATACAAGTAGTAACTTGGTGTGTGGATATTGCGTTGTATGAATAAAGCAAATAAAATATTTTCGATATATAAAGGTCTTCCCACACGTACCACAATCACACCACACCGCCGCGGCACAATGGGGTCAAGCGGTGACAGCTTGTTATTTCATTGTGGTACCGACAAAATGTCGATAATTGTTTCAATAACCGGTATAAGGTATAAATACTCGGTGTCGCTGATAGTTGTGATATGGTTGCGATGCGATAATAACAGCCTATGTGGTCCTGTGGTTTAGAGCTTGGCTCTCGACTTGGAGGTCGCGGGTTCGATTCCCGCGTTGGAATAAAAAATGCAGGCTGATCAACTGATTGTCTGAAAAGAAAGATGATCCATGCGTCGGATGGGCACGTAAAAAGTCGGACCTGCGACTGATTCGAAAGTAAAAGAAGAGAGAGTGTTCTTGTGTACTGCGCACACACTTGACCTCTATAAAATAACTCATGCGGAGCTGCCCTGGTTTCAATGAAACCGGCCACCGTCACCGAAACCGGTGTGGGAAGCTATCTGTGATTGCGATGTGATTCACACGTAACTACAGTTTGACCATCTTTTGTCGCGTCAGTATGGTGCGGTTGTGGCTCGTGTGGGAAGACCTTTATACCGGTAACTCATAACAATAATCGACATTTGGTCGTTACCACAATGCAAACAACAAGAAGCCACAGCATGACCACATTTTGTCGCGTTGGTGCGGTGTTGTTGTAGTACGTGTAAGAAGACCCTTATGTGAATAAGAAAAAGTGAAAACAATTTAAAATAAATAAAAGTGACCCAAATACAAGTAAAGTATTAAAGGAGTAAAAATTCAAGGTGGTATGTTAATTTTGAGGGGGAAGAAGATTAATTGGAAACCCGAAACTCTTATCTTCTTGCAGGCGAGTAGTTTTTAAAGGAAATTGCGTTTTTAGATAGTGAGTCCGTTTCAATGAAGATTAGGAGGGGTCCGACGTAATACGATTAGGTTCACTAAATTGTATGTTGAGATACAATCCAACGCCAACGCAAGTTGAACTTGACCTATCATTAGAACTCATTTTACGTATAAGTAATATATTAAACGTAAAAAATAATAAAGAAACTCTTATCTTTTTGCAGGCGAGTAGTTTTTAAAGGAAATTGCGTTTTTAGATAGCGAGTCCGTTTCAATGAAGATTAGGAGGGGTCCGACGTAAAACGATTAAGTTCACTAAATTGTATGTTGAAATACAATCCAACGCCAACGCAAGTTGAACTTCACCTATCATTAGAACTCATTTTACGTATAAGTAATATATTGATTTGATTTTCAACAATGTATCAAACGCTGATCTGTTGGTGAGTCAATAAAATAAAACAATGTTTAACCCCCGAGGGAAACAGAGTTATGTTATATGTTTCACATGTCTGTCTGTCTGTGTGTGTGTCTGTCCTTGGCATCGTAGCTTCCAAATTGATGAACAGATTTTGATCCAGTTTTTTTTGTTTGAAAGCTAACATGATCGAGAGTGTTCTTAACTATAATTCATCATCATTAGCTAGCTCATTGCTTGACAATTTGGGGGATAGGGTTTGAGTTATATGTTACCTGGTCTGTAAATTATGCACATATTGGACCCCACTAAATTCAAACGTCCTAATTAAGATCCTAAAAATAAAGCCTATAGAATTTAGTCCGTCAAAAACTACACTTCTTCCGATGTAGAATGCTAATTAGGATCCTAACTTTTCTAAATTATATTTTACTTGACTGAATTTCTCGTAAATTACTTCATTTCAAAGTTCGAGTGCTCTTAATGAAAAACCCTTTATTTGCGGTATTGAATTAAATGATGAATTAGGACAAGGAATTTTTAAACCTGGCAGACTGTTATGACCCATGGGACACATAAAATAAAGATGGTTAGTTCCTAATACAAACGACGACGAGGGTAATAACTCTGAGCTAGGAATCTCAATATTCATAAAGGACTATGTAGATTCGTAGAGATCGTACTGATGATAACATCCAATTTTGTGTGGAAATTGAAACAGGTCTGACGACCGTGAAATAAACAATTTGTTGAATCCCGCTCTAATTTAGCACAATGCATTGCGGGCTATGTATATTCTGGGCTTGAGATACGGAAATATATATGAAATATATTTTATGTGTGATGTGTCATGCATTGGTCACCAGCACTATCATGTTACGTGTTAAAATAAATAAACTAGCTTTATCCCGCGGCTCCGTCCGCGTAATTATAGTATCCCACAAGAACAATGTTCTTTTTCGGGTTTAAAAAATAGCATATTCCGTGAATTTCGCGGTGCGGCGGGTAGTGACAGCAGCGGCTACGCGCGCAAGCGGGCACCATTATAGCAAACGGATTATTCCATTAAGCATTTATATTACTATAGAACCGTCATTTGATAGACTTACACGATTGACAGCTCGCAGCTATGTGTGCTTGACTAGACTTGAGGTTTTCCAGTCAGAACTTTTGTTCACTTGGTTGGCCGCTGGTCGTTTCGTGCTTTGACATATTTGACAATATAATTCCATAACATATATAATAGATTTGTCTGAAGCGACGTTTGAAATTATTTCGCTGTTAACCTTAGGCTTACGTCAACGTGGCTGCTCGCCGGTGCTCGAGCTGTCATTTGTAGAGATTGTCGCCCCTGTGATTATAGTCACCGCTTAACAGGAGTGTATATCTGACAAGCGATAACTATGGCACCCGTCGCCAGACCATTCGAAATTTTATTAAAATCAGTTAAGTAGTTATTGCATGAAAGAGTAACAACATACCAACTTTCGCGTTTATAATAATAGTAAGGGTGCAATTTACTTTCAAAGCTTAGAGTATATATCATATCATGTCACATATATCTCATGTCATGTCCAGAATATGCGCAGCCCGCAATGCTTTGTGCTATTTTCATCGTAGCAAAATGTACGGAATTTCTTTTTGCACGTACGAAACCACGGGCAACATCTAGTTGTATAATGTTTTTGTTGAGATGTAGAGTTTACAATTTAACCGTATAGAAATCAATAATAACAAAATATTCAAATTAGGAACATTTTAAGTTGATAGTGATCAAATAGTGAAATGATTTTAAAGTCCCTTTGTATGTTCGGTGTTAAAATATTAAACGTAGCGTAAGTTCGCTCTCCCGCTTGAGTGCGGTAGTTTCATTATACTGAAATCTCGCCGAAGTGCCGTACCGTAAAATTTGCATTACATACAGTTCAGTTATAAGCTAAACTAGATTTGTTACAATTTAGTTTAAGATTTTGTAAAAAAATAACATTTAAATAAAAATAAAAATTCTAAACCATATGAAGAAAGAAAGAATGAAACGAAAATAAAATGTCAAGTAATAAAAATTAAAAAAAAACAAACTATAATAATTTTAAAACTAAACGTACAAAAGAATGAGATCATTAACATCACAAATTAATATGAAAATAAAGTTCAAGGTAGCAGATATAAATACAGTGAAGGAGCATTACATACAAATATTAAATTATGTTATAATAATATGTATATGAAACACAAATTACAAATGATATAGATAGGTTGCAAATGTATTATTTTACCGTATGGAGTTTCGGTGGTGGCATGCAACAACAAAAATATTAGTATACAAAATAACATAAATGGACGAAAATGTATTATGTAGGCCAGAAATTAAAAAAACTTCGACATGTTGGGTTCGTAGTATATGAATCACAAATGACAAATCTAAGATCATTACACTTAATAGATAAGTAGGTACTACGTTTTACTAATACAATTATTATAAATAATTTTTTTTTAGTTTGCAATTTGCATATACGACTATATTTATAGTGCATATTAATTAGTTTGCAAAGCAGGACAGTTTTAATTCAACATCATATTTTATTCTTTTTCAATAAAAAATACTCTAATAACTTAATAAGGGACTTTAAGACGAACATCAAATGCTTGTCCTGTTACTGTTACTAACTTTACTAAACGGTTACTAACCGTTAGTATGGGAAAACTAAATTGTTGTTTTTAGTAGTTTCCTTGCAATTTCTAAATATTTCTCAATGTTTATACCTTCCATTACCATTTACAATTATTTCAAGATCAAAATTAGCCAAATCGGTCCAGCCGCCGAGTTTTAGCGAGACGAAGGATCTGCAATAGACTTTTATATATAAAAATACGTAATGCATAGCTCAAATACTAAGTAGCTCTGATCGCGTAATGATTTTTGAGCCGCGGTGTTGAGTTTACCCTATGTCTAATATTTTTAGTAATTAATGAATTATAATGTTTATTACCTTCAAATATTCATTAAAAAGTTGTTACATTTTGTAAAATTATTCAATATTATTATACAAAATCCTTCTGTCACCACTGGACTGAGATCTCAGGCTCGCCAGAATACCGTTATATTATTACTGATAAAATGTATATCATATTATAAATATCACTAGTTTGTACAATGAACGTAAGCATATCCGCTTGTTTGTACCGTGGGCCAATTTTTAGGTACAATGTGCTGAAGTTGAGGTAAAATGTACTCACTTTACTAACATTCTGATGAAGTATAAATCTTATTTTTTGGTTTTAGAATAACATAAGGAACAAAACTTATACGAGTACTATTTCTCTAAACAAAGTATGAACAGAGATATAAAGGTTAGAAGTTTAATGATTTTTATTACTACGTGGATGTTTTTTTATTTGTGTGGAAAATATAACCGTTAAATAAGAAATCGGTGTAAATTTAATTCTCATTATTGTACTGTAACATACATTAGAATGATTTCAATGGAAGTAAGGAAAGTTTTTTGTACCTTTCGCGGCGGCCTTTACCTGAGAATTGGCCCACGTCACAAACAGACTAATACTACACTACATAAGATACATGTTATCGGTAAGAATATAAGGGTAGTCGGGCGGGTCTGGGATCTCAGTCCACACAGTAACTGCCAAGTAGCCGTAGTAATTTAATATAATAATAATAATTAGCAACACGTATGCCTACTTAATTTAATAGAAGTTGAAAAAACATAAAATGAAGTGAAAATGTAAAACCCAGCAACAGAGAATTCAATTTAGCCAGAGTCAATCTAAAATCTAAATTAACTTTGATACTTTTTCACCCAACTACGGCGAAACTAATGATTTTACCAGTCTATGTATGTATGTTTGTTGTATATTTGTTTCACCGTAGCGCCTAATATACTGATCCGATTTTAATAAATTATGTGTCAATAGATTCCTAATAATATCCCGGGTAACATAGGCTATATAATTTACGTAGTGGAGTTTATAGTTTTTATAACAGACATATAGTTATTATTTATATAGAAGTGGATTTGTATTTTGAAAACAAACTTTAATAAAATGCGTACTTATAACAAATTGTTAGCAAGTGTGGATATATGTTTGTTACTTGATTTATTGTTTTAAGACTCCTTTTTTCTACGCAATCAAAGTCGCGAGAAACACCTTGTGCTGTACAAATACTCATGGTGGATAGTACGTAGTACAATATAGTCTAATCGATTTGGAATTAGAACACAATTACATTTCCCATCCTCGCCTGCTTAAATTAATTGATCGTTAAAACATCGTTAGCAAACGTGCCATTACGCCCTCGCGATACGTGACTGAATTCAGCCGCTTTTGACAGCTTCTTTCAAGATAATCAGGATATTAATTGAAGAAAATATGTTTCTAAAATTGGCTTTCTGATGATGTTAATAAAAATGTAAACACATAAAATTAAAGTGTAATATTTATTTTAAACAAAATTTCCTTTCCTATAAGATACACTCAGGCTGACTTATCATCTACGAATTATACAATCGTGGAGTACATGCCCATTTTTCTTCTTTTTTTATGCTTAAGCGTTTCTGCTATTCTTTTAGGTAAAATAATAATATTATACTTATACCTTAATACCAGTATCGGACAGTGAAATTGAATTTACCCTATTTTTATTCTATGAACTTTTCATATAATAAAACGGAGGTGTATAAAATTTGGGTGGTAAATAAAAGTTTACGCAGAGAAAGGTGTGCAGAAAGCTAATTTTTTTATAATGCTTAGAAATACATACTCATCAAAATAACAACAACACACACTACCTCAGATTATTAACACACACGACCGTGCGTTTGATTGATACAATTTTGTTTACATTTTTATTTTGTCCATCCAAAAAAGCAAAAGAACCCTTATAAAGTTTAAACTTGAAAATTATATTAATTACTCAGATATTTCCCGCGACTTTGTGCACGCAAAAGTTATATCGCGGGAATCGTAAGTTTTTCCGCAATAAAAAGTAGCCTATACCTTTTGCCGAGGTCTACTCTATCTGTGAAAAATTTCATCAAAATTGATCCATTACTTTCCAAGAATATTCGAAGAGTTAGTTATAACTAATTCATTATGAATAATTGATTATGGACGAATTTCGACCACAGTTCGACATATAGTTATTATAAATATAATTAATTCAACATAATTGTCCGCATCTACCACTGAATACAATCGCAGATGCGTCGGAAATAAACAACGCTCACTAATATTTGAGCTTCCAAATTCAGCCAAGTGCAACAATAGCTTAAGATATCTGTTAGCATCTCAGATGCACGTATCCGTCGGTTACAGTGTTTGAAAATGTAAAATTTAATTAGCGTAGAAGCCCAGCATTAGTACGCCAAGCCGCAGCGTCCCAGATGCTATGACGTCACAATCTTTATCTACATTCAGGGTTTCGTTTGTGAACAGAATACAAAATATTATGTTACACGAATTGTGTTACAGAAAACATGCAGCGGTGAAGAAATAAATAGAGGTAAAAAGTAACGTTACGTTAGACATATTTGTTTAATAGATCATCATATATTATATTGAATTGTACGAGCGGATTATGATATTTGGCACAGTAAAGTTTCTGTAGAGGAAGGTGTGCAGAGAGCTAATATTTTTTAATAATGCTTAGAAGTACAAAAATTTAATTAAAATAACAACAACTCACACTACCTCAGATTATTAATACACACTACCGTGCGTTTTATAGAGACAATTTTGTTACACGTTGAGCTTTGTCATCACAACATTTACTTTTTTTTTTAATTTACTAAAAGGGAAAAGAACCCTTATAGAGTTCAAACCTAAAAGTTATATAAATTGTTATGGACAAATTTCGACTACAGGGCGACCTGTAGTAAGCCTCTAGTATATATTATAATATGTGAAGCAAAAACTTTGTGCTGATATCACGAAAATTATGCAAACGAAGGAGTATAAATTTGGCACAGTTAAAGTTTATATGGTAGAGAAGTGAACTGCACTAACATTTATTTATAATAATGCATAAAATATATTAAGTTAATAAAAATATCGGTTGTCTGTAAAGTCGGTTTACTGACGATAGTTGAACGTGACAACGTCAACAACAAAAACAACAACAACAACAATAATAATGAGGTAACGGCTATGCGAGGTAACGCTGGTACTTGGTAACGGTAACAGGTAACTCTGGTACTTGGTAAAGGTAACAGGTAACAGGTAACGCATGAGTCATGTTTTTTCGTGCGTGCAGCCGGCTCCATCGATTTATAAGACGTTACTAAGGCGGGTCAATAAGTACGTGACTTTTTGAATTTCTAACCTCCTTACTGAAAAAGCAACACTACTCCTGTCAACAGGCATCTGTCAGTTGACTCCTATCAAAATTTGAACTTGCTGCGTCAGTTAGTTTGTGTTTTACAGCTATCTTTATCAGACTATCCAGTAACTTAAGGAAACAATGGAAAAAAGTGAATTTCATGTGCTTATTAAGCATTATTTTTTGCGAAAAAAAACCATTACCGAGACCAAGGCTAAGCTTGATAAATACTATGGGGACTCTGCACCATCGATTTCAATGTTAAAAAAGTGGTTTACTGAATTTCGTTGTGGCCTTACAAGCACTGAAGATGCCGAACGTCCTGGACGCCCAGTTGAGGTCTCTACACCCGAAACAATCGAAAAAATTCACGATATGGTGTTGGCCGACCGAAGATTGAAAGTGCAAGAGATTGTGGAAGCCATAGGCATCTCGCATGGCTCAGTGGTTTCAATTTTGAATGATCACTTGGGCATGAGAAAGCTTTCCGCAAGATGGGTGCCGCGTTTGCTCACAGTCGACCACAAACGCAATCGTGTAACAACTTCACAGGAAGGTTTGGCGTTGTTTAATCACAATATGGAGGAGTTTTTTAACCGTGGACGAAACATGGATCCATCACAACACACCAGAGACTAAATAACAGTCAAAACAGTGTGTTTCTAAGGGTGAATCGGCGCCAAAGGAGGCCAAGGTGGGTTTGTCAGCCAATAAAGTTATGGCGACTGTTTTTTGGGATGCACGTGGGATAATCCACATTGACTATCTTCAAAAGGGAAGAACAATTAATGGGGAATATTATGCCAACTTATTGGACCGCTTCAATGAGGATTTGAAAAAAAACCGACCTCATTTGGCCAAGAAAAAAGTTCTTTTTCACTAAGACAATGCAAGGGTGCACACATGTGCAGTTGCCATGGCAAAAATCCATGAATTGGGCTATGAATTGCTCCCACATCTACCCTATTCTCAAGATTTGGCTCCGAGTGACTACTTCTTGTTCCCAAACCTGAAAAAATGGCTCGGTGGAAAAAGATTTGACTCCAATGATGAAGTCATCTCGCAAACAAAGGCCTATTTTGAGGACCTCGACAAATCATATTTTTTGGAAGGGATAAAAAAATTGGATAAGCGTTGGACAAAGTGTATAGAGCTCAAGGGGGACTACGTTGAAAAATAAAATGATTTATTTATCAAAAAATCTGTGTTTTATTCCAAAAGTCACGGACTTATTGACCCGCCCTCGTATCACGTCAAAAAGCTAAACCCATACTAACTCGAAATAGTAAACACACACTACCATGCGTTTCTATGGTGCGTTGATACAATTTTGTCACACGTTGACGTTTGTCAGTCCTACACGTTTATTAGGAAACATTTTCATTTTTATTTATTTTTATACCTAAGGGGCAAAAGAATGCTTATAAAGTTCAAATTTCAACAACCTATTACTGTTGCTAGGATTCTCTTATGGCTATGTAATTTTTTAAATCAGTTTGTGAACGAAAGTATTTGTTACTAGTCATATTTTTAACTGAATGGTAATTGAATGAGCTCTGAGAAATGAAAGCCGGAAGCTGAAATAATTATCTGAAAAAGACTACGAACAATACTAACTACTAATAACTTTTTAATTTTATCTCGCTTTCTCGCAGAAGTTCAATCTTCATATTAATTCAATATAATTTTTAATTATAGCGACCTCGGTATCACAAGCGCCGTAGTTTGAAGCGCTTCAAAAACTTGTTTCATAATAAACCGCCTGAATAGCATAGGTCATAAAGATTTTTTTACAAAATCATAGCATGTTTTTATGTAAAGCTTGTCATAATCATTCTATTGTATATTTTGTATACTATTATTATATAGAGGAAAGATTTGTTTGTTTGTATTGAATAGGCTCTGAAACTACAGGACCGGTTTTCATGAAATTTGCTACAGATATAGAGAAGTCCACGAGGAACGGGCATACACAACTTTTTATCGCGTCAAAATGTGCGGTTCCCGCACGATTTTATTTTACCCGCACATAGTCGCGGGCGAAATCTAGTAATAGAAATAAAATAATAATAATAATAATATAATCTAGTAATTAAATATAATATAACACGGTAAAATGGTTGTGATAGGCTACTACCACAACTTATACCTAATATATAATGGTGTAACAATAATTTAGCCCCGATTTCACCAAACTTCTTTAAACGCGTTTATCGTAAACTCGGATTTGATCTCTCTCTCTCATTCAATGTTAGAACGGGACAGACACATCTTAAGCCGATGCTCATCGTTAAACGTCGTTCAATACGTTGGTGAAATTGGGGCTAAATGTTCCTAAATATACAAAAATGTTGTTCCGTTAACTGTACTTGAAAATTTAAAATAATTGAATTTAATTACCATGTAGAAAACCAAATAATAGAGAATGTTGACAAAATCAAGGACCTGGGCATAATTTTTGATAGAAAGTTGACATTTATCTTACATATGGAATATGTAATTGCAAAAGCGTCAAAGTTAGTGGGCTTTGTGATAAGGACATGTAAGGATTTTCATAATCCTAAAGTAAAAGTTTTGCTTTATTATTCCTTAGTACGGGAGTGTTCTTGAATACGGAATACAAATTTGGCGGCCTCACTATGCTACACATACACTCCGGTTAGAGCGAGTCCAAAAGAGGTTTCTTTGGCACTTAGCTTTTTCTCTTGGCAAAAATAAGGAGCTTGATTCGTATAGCAGTTGATTAAAATACTTTTCACAATTTACTCGTTCTGGATTTGATCCGCTAATTCTTCGGGCAAAAATAATAGATGCAACTTTCTTATATAAAGTATTAAGACATAAAATATCGTGCTCCCAATTACTGCAATGTATAGAGTATCGCGTTCCAGTTCGTCTCCCGCGGGCTCCTATAACACCTCTTTACTGCCAGCCAAAGAGAACAAATCTTGGCATGAACTCTCCTCTGACTCGAATGTCAAGATTAATTAACGAATGCTGTAATGTCTTGGACTTGCACTTCGATTCTCCGACGTCTTTTTGCCACCATTTGAGAGATCAACTTAAGTCTTACTAAAATTTGAAATCGTTCTCAAAAATCATTGTCATTCTCTCTATATTAATTATTTTGTAATTACAATTAGGTTTCATTTTTTTTATTTATTTTATCAAAGATTTTATTGTTCTTTTTTTTTGGTATTTCAATTATTATTTGTTGAATTTTAAAGAAGGTTTGTGTCAATTTTAGTAATATATGTTTTTTTTTTTTTTGCGAATTGTAATGCATGATTTTTGATTATTTTAATATTAATTCTTTGTAATGTGTTTTAATTAATTATGCAGGTTGTGTTTGTATTTAAGAAATTGATATACGTTTCATTGTGATTTTAATTGTATTTTTTAAATGTATTACGTGTAATCAATTGTTGACAAACCTAATAAAATAAAATAAAATAAAATAAAAAAATATAGGGTGCAATTTACTTCGAATTGAAAGACTTACAATCCAAATATTTGAAGCTCATTTGGACCAAACAATTCTGGAACAAAATAAAAATGGATTATTAAACTAGACGAATATTAAATGACTATTTTGAGTAAAATTATTACAAAACATATATTCCGTATCTTGCTGCAGATGCAATGAATTAATATTACGACGATGAAAGTTTTTTCAGTTGTAGTTATAAAAATACCGCTCGCTCAGGGCCAATAACTTTATGTTTCATTATAGAATTAAATTAACAATTCCAATTAAAATTACAATTCTCATTCCGACTGTACACTTGCGCATTGTTAATAATTTATACTATCATCTGGGGAAATTGTATTAATTAGTTTTGTATCCAAACAAAATGGTCAGAATGGAATCCTACGGTTTTCAGTCATTTGCATAATTCTTTATACCTACAATGGTTGAAATTGTCAGTTTGGTATGTAAATCTAGACCCAAACAGAAGCTGTGTTGATTATGCGTTGAATAACTAGTTCCCCGATTAGTTGACAAAGCATTTGAACATATTTATTTAAAATTTATAATAAACATCTGGTGACTTGGGTCTAGGCCAGTCATCTCGGTGCGGTGATCGGCCGATGTTAGTCAACTAATATAAAAGAAAATAAACCATTTATTTCGCAATTATGATACATTAATGATTATCATTAGACTTGATTAAGCAAATTTGATTCATATCTTTGTTACGGTTACTCTAATGTCAAGTAACTCTTAACCAACTACGTCATAGTTTAAATTTTAACCTCTTTTAATATGTAAATAGGTTTAGCATCCGTGTCAAGTGATCTTGGCCTATTGGACGTTGTCAACACCCGAACAGTGCGCTCGTGCGGACCTACCTCGAAAACTTTTCCCATGAAAATATTTTTGTTTTATTATGAAATAAAACTAATTTTAAACGTAGTCAGGTCATGTATAATTATAGCAATGCACATGAAAATTTTGAGGAGATTTTTTTGTTTTTCCAAATAATTTTGAATATTGTTAAATTATATTTTAATCGAATTTAACCAAAAGATGATTATACCCGCTATCTTTGTGTATTTTGAAACAAGCAAAATAAGCTACATAAGAGCAGAAAAATGATCCTTAACACGACCTCTTTTTGGAAATTTTGGGTTATGGAAAATTATTTTTGCTGAGTATTATATAAATATTATTATATTAAATTAGTAATTTTAAAAAATTAATAATTTTTTAAATAGTTTTTAACCGATTTTTAAATAAAGAAGTACTATATTTGTGACATTTGTTAGTTTTGTAGGATTTGGGTTACTTTGAATTTGCTCACACCGAAACGAGACGATACGCGACGCCACGCTGCATTTTTAATATAGCGATTCCAAATTGAACTTACTCTGTACACAATAAGATACTTACACGTTTTATTGCAAGAGCAGCGCCGGACAACGCAGAGCGGTGCAGTTTGACATTCGTGATTCGAACTCTTGCAAATAAACGCAGCGCCGCGTCGCGTATCGTCTTGTTCCGCTGTGAGCCGACCCTTAAGCTATAACATAATATCCGTGTGAAGGTATGGAGAAAGATTATTCAGTTATAGCATATGTTACATTATTTAACCGGCGAAAAAACCGGAGGTGGTTCTCAAGTCCACGCGTATATTTCTTTTTATGCTTTTTTTTTTCTAAAATGCTTGCATGAAAAATTATGCTTCAAAATAAAACAGCGTAGCCTTCGAAATCTTGAAAAATGCATGAAACGTAGTGTATAAGCGATACTACGTTGGTACAAGTTTGAGCAAAACTTTGTCTATCACTTGTCTAGAAACTCATCAATCTACATCCTGCGGCTTCGGTTCTGCATCGATAACATGTCAATCGTTCCACCCCTTAGTATATTAAAATGTAGCAAAGGGCTATATGAATGAAACATTAATCCTTTTTTTAGATTAGCCAAAGTTATTGCCAATAATATTTTATAGTAAGTAGGTCATTAGTTGTGATGAACTGATCAAAATGTAGGTAGGTATAAAATATTTTGTAACTTCTACAAAGGTTAGCACAGGCGATGTTTCGTTTTGAAATGTATAATTGCGCGTGTGTCGAAAAAGATACACTACTATGATAATACTATGATAATTTAACACGCTCATTTATATTCTAATTGACATTTGAAACATGAAAATAACCCCAAGGGTTGGTTGTAAAGGATTTGTGTCAAGAAAGTTCGCCTTTAGAGGTCTCGAGACGCCAATTACGACGAAAACAATGCTCACCTTTGTAAGTCCAGGAAATGCGGACGATGGATTGGTGTTAAACACACTCCCATCGGCTCATTGTAATAGCCAATTATTTTCTAAGGACTCCCAAGTTTAAACATAGTTATAAACTCATTAGCGCCCTTCACACGTACAGTTCGGACCGTAGGAAACAACACGCACCTATCCAAGCTTCGCTCCGAAACGTAATAAAATCTACCTTCAAATGCGGGGGCTGACATTCCGATCTGGCATGTTGATGCGTATTAATTTTCCACAGTTTTATCTGCGCATCATATTGTGTAAATAATAACGATGGTTGTATAAATAATGGTAAAGGACAATTCTGGATTCTGTTAAAAATTCTTACATAGCAATGAATCCCATACCTTCAATTTATATGAGAAGCTTTGGTATCTCGTGTTAATGGAAACTTACAATTTTTGAAATAAAGGACGCACCATTGTTCTATAAGTAATTCTAAATTACTAACAATACATAAAAAAGAAAACAAATAACTATAAATTATAAGAAATTCTCTTCTTAATATTATAATAACGAATCGCTATTAACAATTATTGAAAACGACTTCAACTATAATATTTTATTCATTTCAACAAAATTGTGTCACAAAAATGTCTTTGTAATTTGGATCATAATTTTATTCTGTCGTCAGCGCCAGACCAATAAAATTATTCCATGTATTTCTAAGGAGCGAAGAATCGTTATATTATTTAACGTAAGTAAGTAAGCTAAGGTCAGGTCTGGGTCTGTAATACAGTTATTGTAATATAAGGTCAGGTCTGGATCTGTAATACAGTTATTGTAATACTTTGTACCAGGATCAAAATGTATTACGTACACAGAAATGTTATTGAGTATTCTCTTTGTTACCGAGTTGCATAAACAGTGTTTATACTTTTACAAATAAGGTCATTGATCATCATCATCAATATTCTGCCTACTGATGATCCATCGACCACTCTTTAATCTAAATAGGACTTTACGTTCCTTAAAACATTGTTACTACTTAGGCCGTTGCCACGAACACAGCGGCGAGCGGCTCGGCAGCGGCGCCATAGTCATCGTTTGACGCACTGCTATCCTGTCCAGCATCGCGCCGCCGCTTGCCGCTTTCGAGGCAGCAGCCCTTAATATATTATTCACTGCAGGTTTGTCAATGTTTCTTTCTCAATTCATTTACAGACGTCAGGACTAATAGGCAGAAATTTTCTTTCAAAGGAAGAAGATCTTTTAAAGATACTCGAAATCAATATCTTTTTGCTGTGGGCAAATGTTTAACGAAGTGTGCAAACCTAGGTCCCGCAGGAGCAGACGGAATTCCTGAGAATTTAAGAGCACACATGAGACAATTTCAAGTAACTTAAACGTTTGCCACCATTCTAGTAAATGTTACAAAAACTTTATTCAACTGGCTATTTGCAAGAGAAGTTTGGTAAATTTTAAATAATTAATTATATCTAATAATACTGTTCTAAACATTACAACGAAAAACTAGTCTAAACTTATTTGGAATTCTACCATCTCTACCTACAAAAGGCAGGGCATAGTTAGGTTTCGACAAACAAAATTAGCATTTAATGACAGGAGATGTATTTACATAATAGTGCACCAGGACGTCAGTTACTCGCATGCCTAATTAGTTAACTAACATAGTCAACAAAACAATAAAACAGGAGTTGCATCCTTTGTAAAATTAGGTTTTTTTGACGTGATAACGTCTTATAATTTGATGGAGCCGGCTGCACGCACGAAAAAACATGACTCATTTGCCGTTACCTCAGCTGGCCGCGTCTGAGGTATGTAAGCGGTGGGATGGAGAGGCAGGGCGCTTGATGTTATTTTTCACCTTAAATATATGTGGTATCTATCTAACCATATGAGACGCGGCCCTTAGTACATGCATATTATGAGTAGGTACTTATTTACTATGTACTATAAGGGAATCTAATTCATAAGCAGGTTCAATGTCGTCATTATTTTTTTCGTATTATGCTATTATTTAAACAATCTGACATGTATTATGAATGCAAATTGTGAGAGCACTCTACCTGCTTATGAATTAGGTTCTCTGACAGGACCTACGTTTAATAATATTCTGCACAGTACACACTAACTTGTAGTTAGGTGCATGCATAACTAATAGAGAGCAGGCTAGTTATCGTCGTACACTAAATGCAATTAGCCAGGCTACATGCATATTGCACGTGGCCTATATATTACGGGCTAAGGACATTGGGATTTTTTCTATGGAACGATCCACCGCGATCAAAGATAAAATTAGGTTAGATTTTTAAGCGTAATTACACCTGGAGTCGGAATGCTCCTTATTCTTGTTGGAAGTGCGGTCCCTCATGAGGTAGACGGTCGTGAGGGGTGTCCTGTGTTAGACAGATCCGGGAAGTGTCCCGGGGGGAGTGCCCCCGCATAACGGCTGATGACAATCCGCAGGTGGTTACAGTAGATGTATCATGGTGCATTTATGTAATACTAAATAGGTAAATGTGCAGAATTTTATAGCTCTAAAGCTAAATTATAAATTACCCTATGGCCAGTACGTAATAATATTAAGAATCGTCTCCTACGATACTGATCCTGGCCTGGCTTATGGATGTCATAGTGATACAATTTACTGCGCATGTGTGAAGTATTTTTCAACATTATTGTATCATAGAGTTGTCTCAAAACACTTTGAATATTTGTTTCTAGCAACTGTTTGTTCACCATATTTAGGTGAATGTCATTTGTAAGGTACATTTATCCTTATATTTTGTTTAGTAATTAATTAAAAAATTATAATAATAATTAAAATTCTTACTGCTTTATTTTTAGTATATTATTTATTTCATACATAAATAAAGAATTTACTTACTTTTACTTAAAAAGGGACTACATTGATACTGTCTACACTCTACATGTAATATACCTACGTAAAACTTATTTATTCCGCAACCCTATATTGGCTAGATAGTATCGGGGAAATAGAAATGTGGATTCTGCCACGTAAGTGTCGCTTCCCTGAAATATGAATGTGCAGCTGAGGGGTTAAGGTTTTTCAATACATCTTCTGCTTTATTTATTTTATAAGGATTTATTCCTTCTGAGACCTTTGTGGCTCAGTGGTTCAGTGCGTCAGTGCTCAAGCCAGGGGTCGCGGGTTCGAATCCCGCCGATGAAACAAAATGGTTTTTCTGTGTTTCTGGGTCATGTGTAATAAACATGTGTATAATATCATAAAAATCTTAAATATATGTATAGTATAAAAAGTATTAAATATACTTCCCGCTGTCTGGTACCTGTAGCACAAGTTCTTCGGATATTTAGCACGGGGTCAGACTGACGTGGCGTACAGCGTCCATAGATATTATTATTATTCCTAAGTGAAAAAATGTGATATATATAATATCTAAACGGTTAAACGTATTTTTATAAGTAATGGATTAAACAAACGTTGCTTAAATTTTAATCTAAAGGAAGTAATAATTTGCATAAATGTGTAATAATATAATTAACATGTCCAATATTAGAAAATAAAAATATACCTACTAGATAAATTTCGACAAATTGTATTGTTATGTCGGGCAGTTCACACCGCTACGATACGCGATATGGCGCTGCATATACATGCATATAATATAAGAAGATAGCGATTCAAAATTGAACTTTATCCACTACACAAAAAGATACACGTTTCATATGACATCAGTTATATATTGCACATGCGCTGTGTAGTCGAGAGCTGCCACATTACATTCGAACTCTTACAATGAAAAGTGTATCTTCTTGTGTAATAAACAAAGTTTAATTTTAAATAGCTATCATAAAATTGCCAGCTTATACGCGCCATGTTGTGTATCGTTTTGTTTTGGTGTAAATTGACCCTTAATTGTTGTTGTGATGTAATTAATTTATTCTTTGTTTATTTTTATTCAACTTTTAGGTATTTATACCTAAAAGTTGAAAATCAAAACACAGTTTCTTTGTAATTGAAATAAAATAATACAATCTCAAAATTGTGATTACATAAATTATAATTGTACATTGTTCACCCTTCTAACTACCACTTCTATTAACCACAAAAATCCTTTAGATATTTGTGTCAAATAGTGCACTGTTATTAAGGAAATAGTACAACATGAGACCACTTAACCCGTCTACGGAGGATAAAAAGGAGGTGACATGAGAGTCCCCGTTTCATTAGTCACTGCAGGGTTACTTGTAACAGCTTGTTGTGTATGCTTTACCCTAATTGGCCGTACAATCTATGCAGCCTAGGTATCTTTTTGATACCTCCTCCACTATATACGCTTATCGCGGCAGTATATCTAACCGTGCATACGAGGGCGGGTCAATAAGTCCGTGACTTTTGGAATAAAACACAGATTTTTTAATAAATAAATCATTTTATTTTTCAACGTAGTCCCCCTTGAGCTTTGTCCAACGCTTCTCCAATTTTTTTATCCCTTCCAAAAAATATGATTTGTCGAGGTCCTCAAAATAGGCCTTTGTTTGCGAGATGACTTCATCATTGGAGTCAAATCTTTTTCCACCGAGCCATTTTTTCAGGTTTGGGAACAAGAAGTAGTCACTCGGAGCCAAATCTTGAGAATAGGGTGGATGTGGGAGCAATTCATAGCTCAATTCATGGATTTTTGCCATGGCAACTGCACATGTGTGCACCCTTGCATTGTCTTGGTGAAAAAGAACTTTTTTCTTGGCCAAATGAGGTCGGTTTTTTTTCAAATCCTCATTGAAGCGGTCCAATAAGTTGGCATAATATTCCCCATTAATTGTTCTTCCCTTTTGAAGATAGTCAATGTGGATTATCCCACGTGCATCCCAAAAAACAGTCGCCATAACTTTATTGGCTGACAAACCCACCTTGGCCTTCTTTGGCGCCGATTCACCCTTAGAAACCCACTGTTTTGACTGTTGTTTGGTCTCTGGTGTGTTGTGATGGATCCATGTTTCGTCCACGGTTAAAAAACTCCTCCATATTGTAATTAAACAACGCCAAAACTTCCTGTGAAGTTGTTACACGATTGCGTTTGTGGTCGACTGTGAGCAAACGCGGCACCCATCTTGCGGAAAGCTTTCTCATGCCCAAGTGATCATTCAAAATTGAAACCATTGAGCCATGCCAGATGCCTATGGCTTCCACAATCTTTTGCACTTTCAATCTTCGGTCGGCCAACACCATATCGTGAATTTTTTCGATTGTTTCGGGTGTAGAGACCTCAACTGGGCGTCCAGGACGTTCGGTGCTTGTACGGCCACAACGAAATTCAGTAAACCACTTTTTTACTATTGAAATCGATGGTGCAGAGTCCCCATAGTATTTATCAAGCTTAGCCTTGGTCTCGGTAATGGTTTTTTTTCGCAAAAAATAATGCTTTTTTCCATTGTTTCCTTAAGTTACTGGATAGTCTGATAAAGATAGCTGTAAAACACAAACTAACTGACGCAGCAAGTTCAAATTTTGATAGGAGTCAACTGACAGATGCCTGTTGACAGGAGTAGTGTTGCTTTTTCAGTAAGGAGGTTAGAAATTCAAAAAGTCACGGACTTATTGACCCGCCTTAGTTTTAGTTATCGTTATTTAGAATGTTGTACATTAAACGAGCTAATCATGTATATATATATATATATATATATATATATATATATATAACGGCTGCAAGTATTTCCATGAAATTAAGTATGCAGGGAGTTTTGGGGATATTTTGGTATACGTGTACCTAATAAAATTTGTGTTGTTCGTGGAATATTTTGGAATGTGGTGGGTTCGAATACCAGTACATAATTTTGGATGCAGTGCACTGCAGGAGAAACGAACGAAATATTTTGTGTTTTTTTTTATCTACAAGAACTCCGGGTAACGCTCGGTTATCGAGGTACTTATATCAAAAACAAACGATAGATTGCTGTCCTAGGAAACTACGTGTGGCCAAAACTTCAAAAGCTATTTATTAAGTCACTAACAACGCTTCTGCGATTAAAAATAAACATTGGCATTTAATAATAATATAATATACTGTTAGTGGATGAAGTACCAATTTTACTTACAAACAATGTTGCCGTGAACACAAAACATATAAGGAAAATTAAACCTGCATTCTATGACATGTAGAAAGCTAAATTAGGTGGAATACTCCAATAAGGACGTATTACGACCCACTGTGCACAATAACATGATTATAGCTAATAGATTATAACTATCATAATTATCAGCTACTTTTTTTAACCCTGGTGACATATCCGTACGTAACTAACGTGCGGTCGCGGAGCACGCAGAATTTCGTACATTGAGTGATCGCTACTTGTCTCTTTCACTCGCGCACGAAAATAATATTGCTATCGCGTTTACACAGGTACGCTATTGAAGCGCGATTAGATTTTGTATATTTGTCTACCCATTACGTGCAGTAAATAAAATGATTACTCGCATAATGCTTATGAAAAATATTAAAAATTGAAATTATATACGTAACTAGCATACATTTTTTAAAACTTTTCAAATTAGTTAACACTTGAAACATGGACATAAAACTTTGTCTAAGTCTATATCTGCGATAGTTTTTTTTTTAAATTTAAAATTAACTTTCTACCTGCTCTTATGAAATGCAATCATGTTCACGTTCTTTTTATGATCAATGGAGTAAAAACAAAATTGAAAATTGAAAATGGAAAGTTAAATTGAGACGCGCCATAAGAATCTTCAATGAGCGAGCACTCAACTTTGACCGGCATCCACAATCATCGAGGAATCGTTACCACAGATTAAAGAAAAAGGTACAGATAAACAGCTATATAGTTAGCTTTCGAATTGATTGCACTTCTACAAGCATAAGGTGTGGGTAAGATTGCGTGGAAAAATTGTGTGCCAAAAATTGTGTGTGTTGTTGATGCAAGGGACGTCGTAATTTTCAAATTTGGATCGAAATTAATCGTTTTATGAAAGCTGTTCCTCTGTACGTAAGTATGTATATTTTCTACTCTGTGTCGATACTACAATATAACAATTATTTTATGCTAGGTAGGTACAAGTTGGTGGCCGCAACTGCGTTTTTAAACGGAACACGGAAGATAAAAGTAGCTTATGTTACTCCTTATAACATTAGCTATCTGCCAGTGAAAGTCCGGACAAAATCAATCCAACCGTTTCAGAGATTACCCGGAAAAGACAAACAGACAGACGGACAGACAGACAAATTTTTTTTTGGTATAGGTACCGTATACACTATAATTTGCATATAGTGCAAAGCTGTTAATTTGAAATTACAAACAGACACTTCAATTTTATTTATTTGTAAATATGCATAACGTGAATTCCCGAGCCTTGACCGGAGAAAAACTGACTTCAGAGAAAACCGGCGCGGAACAAAGCCAAGCTTCTTCCACCGAGTAAATAAGGGCCCTAAGGGTTGGTAGCTCTTGGATTTAAATAAAACGATAACGGTTAATGTTAAAAAAATGTTATTAATTAACGCACATGTAACTCCTGTGGTATTGCAGTCTACCATTAATCCGGCTTACCATTTGGTGATACTTTTATTTATTGTCTTAAAAGTTATTACATTAAAACATCTCACTTTTTTATTGGTATAAAATCGTTTATCTGATGCAATTATTTATTCAATTTTGTAATAATATTTATTTAGTAACTTTACTTTACATTATAACAAAAGGTTACTAGATCCCAAAGGCATCAGAAACTTTTATAAAGTATCTTAAGTTGAGTAAATATCTAGTATTTACTACCTAACCTAACCTAACCTAAATTGCGGTATTCGTTGAGTTCTAGATTTTTTTTTTCTAAAATCACCATTAATTCAGTTTATCAAAAAATTTAGCAGCCTCCGTGGTCCAATGGTTAAGAGTTTGGCTCTCGACGTGGAGGTTATGGGTTCGATTCTCGCATTGGAACAACAAATGTTGTTTCCAAATTTGGCTAGGACAATGCAGACTGATCACCTGATTGTCTGACAAGAAAGATGATCCATGCGTTGGATGGGCATGTAAAAAGTCGGCCCTGCGCCTGATCTCCCGCCAGTCGTGTCGGTCCGTCATTCGTCCCACTGGGCTTCGAGAGTAAAGGAAGAGAGAGTGCTCTTGTGTACTGCGCACACTCCTGGGCACTATAAAACAACTTCTGCCCTGGCCCGGTTTCAATTAAATCGGCCACCGTCACCGAAATCGGTGTGGGGAGCTATTATTATTATTATTATCAAAAAACTTAATTATTACTAGAGATCGCCCTAGTCGAATTTGGACCTTAAATCATATATTTTTTTAAATTGTCACTAAGATACGCAAATATGTTAAAGTATGTCTATGGAATGTGAAAGAAAGATTGACAATTGTGTCCAATCGTCACAGCTACTGTTAATATACAAACACATGGTTGTGTGAGTGAGGTAGTGCGTGTAACTTTATTAAATATTAAAAAATAATAATAGCTTTCTGCACACTTTCCTCCACATAAATTTAAACGGTGCCAAATTTCATACTCTTACGTTCGCACAATTCTTGTAAAATTACACTGAAACTTTTTGCTTCACGTGTTAATATGATTATAATAAATTATCTAATATGATATTATTGAACGACAAAACAGAGTAATAATTATGTGTATCATGACTCTTATGTTGATCGAAATGAACAATTTTTAGTTCCAGGGTAACCAAACCAATAATCACAAAAGTAGTATTAGTATAATAGAATACTATAAATTATATATATATATATATATATTTGCCACCAACGCAAAAATTATACATTCCCATACCAAACAGCCAATTGGACTGACATTTATAGAGTCAAAAATATTGATATATTTGGTTCGCGACAAAAGAAAAATTTTGTATAACTTTAAAATGCGCGGCTCCCTAAAAATAAGTAAAAATAAGACCTAGCTCGATCGATTTTTCTTCCAAGAAACTCCCTGTATATCTGCTGAAAGTATTTGCAGCCGATTCCGAGATTCTGATTATATGTATAACTATAATAATTTCTAGATTAAAGTGTAAAATTCTTGCCATCTAAAATTGAATAAGTTATATTATGTACCTTCGCATCTCAGGCTACAAGTCCCTAAGCGTTAGAGAACTGCACTTTCGCCAGTTTCTTTGTACCTGTCATGAAACTTTACTGACGATACGCTAGAATCAAATTATTATTTTAAACAGCTTTTGGATGATCATCCAAACTTGATCAAGTTTCTTAGTAGTAGTAAAGTCGTGTAAACCACCAGGAAAATTATAATATCCTACTAATATTATAAATGTGAAAGTTTGTGAGGATAGATGGATGGATGTTTTTGCGTAACAACTCTTTCACGCAAAAACTACTGAACGGATTTAGATGAAATTTGGTATGGTAGTAGTTTATGCGCTGGATTAAAACAGAAACAAACATACTTTTTATCGCGGGCGGAACCGAGGGCAACAGCTAGTAATTTATAATTTTTTTGAATAGCTAGCCCAAAATTCAATTAATTATTTTCATAGCTAAAGAAAAGTAAGAAGTTTCAATTCAGTGTATTTAAACGGTATGTTTTATATTTAAAATTATCATATGTTGTTTCATTTTGACAAGTTTTCAGAAAAAGATAATATTATTAAAAAGTTAAGTTATTCGGGAAGCAATTTGCTTTGCACTTTGTAATTGAAATTAATAATTTTTCACTGAAATCTTATCTACACATGGTGTTCTTAAGTATTTAATATTTATGTCTTGAGAATGGATACATTACGCATAAAAGTAACATCAAATTTGATCCAGTTTTCCCTGAATATGGAATATGGAAATTCATGAGGTTATGGGGTTAAGTGAGCGACGATGCTAAGTGTCTTGCACTATTACCGTAATGGCAGACATTTCTTAAATTTATACACACTTCTCAACATCCGCGTATGATTCGTTTACAGCGAAATATATGGAATGAAATATTCCTTATACTATTTCGCCTTAAAGGTTTCTTGAGGCCGTAAGCTTTATTTTGAGCATAATATGGTTCAATTTCCAACGTGTAAAAAGTAATGAACTGATGGTCTACATATTGTGGGTTAAGGTTTCCCTCTAATTTATGCGTTTCTCTAAAATGGACCAGGAAACAAGCAGAAGGATCTTCTGATTGTATGCAATTACCGTCGCCCATGAACACTTGCAACACCAGAGGAGTAACTCTTGTAGGTTCTCCGGTGTTGCATTTTTGGTCCTCAAAATCTCCAACCCCCTTGGGCCATATTGTGCACAAAATATAAGCCTTACTTTGTATACAATATGGTTTAGTTTAATTGTACGAAGTTTAAAAATAAGAGAAATTTAAAAGTAAGAACGCAGGGTCTACTTATTTGTACGCTGTTTCTTTTTTGTTAGGTTCATCTAGCACTAACTAGTGACTGATCATGATCGAATTATTATAGCCCTTATTTTGTTTTATATAGCCTTTAGTTTCGCTTAGCTGGTGATCACGCTGATATCAGTACCAATCCAATTGCATTCGAATAAGTTAAACTTCAACATTAGCCTTAGCCTGGAAGGCTGAAGGTTGCCGTGAAGTATTTCGAACTTTATTCCCACAGACATAACGTTCAATATCGATAACATGTGAGCCCATTCAGAACAGCTTATTTTGTGTTTGAAGTGCTTTTAAAGATAACTGTCTGGAAACGTTTCTTTTGTACATTGTTGCTTACGTGACTTTTGTTTCAATAACACTTCGCTACACTCAAAAGTGTCTTGTTTACGGAAATATTTTTGGCTTTTATGTAATCTGGGGCTATTTTTGTGAAAGTCACAGCTATAAATACAGCTATATACTTTTACTTGAGCAAAATAAACATGCAAAATTAGCTTAACTTGTGGTCAAAATTCGACCATAAATTCATTGTATTTTCAAGTTAAAAACTTTATAAGGGTTCTTTCCTTCTTCGTCAACGTTTAAGGTAATGGTGAGTTAAAGGTGAGTTATTAATTTGAGGTAGTGTGACGTTGTTTATATTATTTTAATGTATTTTTAAGCATAAGTATAAAATTATTAGTGGAGCTCGCTTCTCCTCAAAATAAAATTCAACTGTGCTAAATTTCATACTCCTTCTCTCGTTCGCATAGTTTTCATTAAAGGCTTATAAAGTTTGTTTTGCGTATTGATATTTTAAATGATTTTGTAAGTCGATTTACACCAAGTAATGAATGAATGAATGAATGAATGAATGAATGAATGAAATATTCTTAATTGTGCACACAACATAAAAAAATATATATAAAAGAAAAGATAAAAAATAACAATATTCACAGGTAACACAATGGCGGCCTTATTACTAAGTAGCAATCTCTTCCAGGCAACGTTGGGTAGAGGAAATAATAGAAAAGAATTTGGCGTGCATGAGCAGTTAAAAAGAACACACATTTAGCAAGTTTGATATGTTTTGGTAACGAATTCCACAGCTTTACCACAGTGACAGTAAACGAGGAGGCATACTACACACACTTTAGCGGAACATAAAATAAAGGTTTGATATCAGTGTCATATAAGGTTGCTGGCTGGTTTATACGTCATTTAATTTAAAAATAAATATTTTCAAATTAAGAAAACAACTGAACATCACATTTTATGCAATTGTTTTAATTTTATTCAAATACACCTTATCTGGAGCGAACTTCGAGTATTTCTTCCTTCTGAGTTTGATTTAAAATTTCATTGAAATACTGTTTTTTGTTAGTTTTTTTTTAATCGCGTATCTTTTTGGAGTTGAGGACTGAATTATGCCTGATTTAGCCCCAACGGAGATTGACAGGGCACTCTAAATGCGAAGAAATGGTCAAACCTACAGAGTGATATCTAGATCAGGTCGACGAAGATAGAGATCTTCGTCGACCAGTTTCAACGATCCATCGCAGTATCCAACGGTTCAGGGAGACCGGTACTTATGTGAGAAGAGCAGGATAGGCAGAAAAAGACGCACTTCGAGTAGGGATGATCGTTTCATTCGGCTTTGTGTACGTAGGAACCCCCGTTTGACGGCCGTCCAAGCCCGACATGAGTTAGAAGCAGTGCGGAGTGTACCCGTAAGTGAGCGTACGGTACGAAGAAGGTTCGAAGAAACTGGTTTGGGTTCATTTGTGCCCGCCAAGGCTCCAAGACTCGAGGTAAATCATCGTAGAAACAGGTTAACTTTTGCTCAGGAACATCGACTTTGAAACGCGGACCAAAGGAGTAAGGTATTGTTGCAAGGTGTTGTTGAGTGCATAATTCTCTTCAATCAAATTGACGGCAGGAAAAGAATATACAGACGCAAAGGAGAACGATACATTCAGACAAATTTTGAAACTACAGTTGCATACGGTGGTGGTCAATAATGGTTTGGGCGGGCATTTGTTTGGAAGCTCGCACAGACTTGGTAGTGATTAACAGAGGGAGACTGACTGCAGACCGTTTGCCCCATATATCGGTGACGATTTTATTTTTATGCAGGATAATGCTCGGCCGCATACCGTTCGGGTAACTCAAGCTTATCGTAATGATATGAATATCACTGTTATGGAGTGGCCGGCGAGATCACCGGATATGAACCCAATAGAGCACGTTTGGGACTTGCTGAAAAGAAAAGTTAAGTCCAGAATTCCAGCTCCTGCCAACGTGGGTGAACTGCGAATCGCCGTAGTTGAGGAATGGCGGAGACTATCCCAGGAGACCGTCGATAACATCATTCTCAGTATGCCTAGACGGGTAGAAACTTTAATAAGAGCACGTGGAGGAAATACGCGATATTTTTCTAATTTAATTAATTGTTATTTTAATATGAATTTTCACTTTTCCCGGTTACATGAAAAGTTAAAAAATGTACCATTTTTCACAAATAGCCTTTACTCGCAAAATCTGTTCTTAATGTGATCTCATTTTAAGTAAAACAAATGAAACTTTAAATAACAAAAGAAGTATAGTAAGCAGATTTTAAAATAAAACCATATCTTTTTAATTATGGAGCTTTTTTGTGTCCCGCTGAATATGTGTTTATTTAGTTTTATGCATAGGTAATTCTAGTTGAAAATTGAATGCAGATCATAATTCTTTAACAGTAGCTTGTCAAAATATAAAAATATCTTTTAAATATGAGGGTAAAAAAGGGTCATGTATAATAGAGAAAACAAGAGAGAGAATACGAGCGTCCCGGCGAAAACGTATAGGCAAGCACTTCAGTCTTGATTGAAAATCTTGACACATGGTAAAATTTTTTTAGACCGAAGATAAACCTTATCGAGAGATTCTGCAGTCGCTCGAGCTTATTTAGTTGTTCTTCGGCGAGATTGGTAAAACATGCATCTGCATAGTCAAGAATTGACAGATTCGGGATTCAGCGATTTTAATCTTAGTTGGAAGTGGAAGAAGGTAACGAAGGCGACAAACGGAGAACCAAGTTGCAAAAATCTTTTTACTAATTTCTTTAATATGCTCAGACCATGATAATGTGTCGTCAAAAGAAACACCCAAATTTTTTACACATTTACTAAAAGAAATATTTACATTATTTAAAATAACGGGGGGCAAGCTGTTCCAGTCAATCATTGACACCAGCCCAGGGCTTCCAATAGCAATCAACTTTTAGCTGGGTTAATAAACAGACCGTGACGCTTGCTCCAATTACAGATCATTTCCATGTCTCTGTTAAGGGAGTCAATAGCATTACGTAGATTAATCAAGGAAGATTAAGTATAGACTTGGAAGTCATCAGCATACAAACACAAACTATAAAGTAGTAGATTTAGTAATGGAGTTTATAAAAATCGCAAAGAGAAGACGAAGCGAAGCTAAGACGCCACCCTGAGGGACACCGGTAGTGATAGAGGTCCAGCACGAAAAACTATCAGCCATTTTAACTCTTTGACGACGACCCATGAAGAGATGGACATGACATGTTTTTTGACATCATCCCCCGTTACTTGGCTAAGAACGAAAGACGAGGAATCAGGGATTGGTGATCTAGAAAGGTGATTAAGCGTTTTAGATTTGATATAATGGTCAAATGAGTTAGAAACGGAAGTAAAATGTTTATTTAACAAATCTTCATTTATTAAACAAGAATTATCATCCGAGCTTTTGCCTACTCCAAGTGTCCTCAAAAACTTCCAGACTTTACATGGATCGCCATATTCCACAGAAGAGTGGATGAAACGACGCTGGGCACCCCTACACATTTTATTGCAGCGATTCCTAATTCTTATATATTTCTCTCGGTGGACTTCGCAATTAGATTGTTTCTATTTGGTTTTTGCGGAATGTTTTTGTTTAATTAATAATTTTAAATCATCAGTAAGCCAAGGAGCTTGCAGCTGTTTGATTTTTACTGGTCTAATTGTTGAATGAGTGTCAAAGAGTTGAGTTATAAAAGAATTAAGAATACTTAACTTAGTATCAACATGGCCAGCAGTAGAAACCAATGACCAGTCGATATTATTTGCATTTAATTTTAAATTATCAATACTCAAGGTTGCGAAATTCCGATGCATCACAACCTTCTTTCTTACCTTAGGGGGGCGCAAGCTAAATGAAGTATAAATAAGATCGTGATAAGAAAATAATTCTGCTGAGCACTGTCCATGCTTGACAACAAGGTTAGGTGACGACACAATAATCAGGTCTAAAAGAGACGGCGAGTAACCGGGATAAGTATGAGTAGCATTAAGTGGAAGCATGTGCAAATTGCAACCATCCAAAAGAGAACAGAGTTCTAGATCTAAGATCGTTTTTAACCATGCAGGTAATAAAGTCACCCAAAATGATAGCGTGTGGGTAATTAGGTGTTTACAATTCGAGAGTATGTTCAAGGACTGAAAAGTAATAAAAAAAAATTGTGATGAGGGACAGTAACAGACGCCAAGGAGAACTTTGTTATTAAATGATAATTGTACCTCAACAAATAAATATTCGGGTGAGTTAGGAGGCGGAGGTTGTACAGACGAGCTAACAAGTATGTACGTTAAATCAGACCTAAGATACATCACGACGCCACCACCAACCCTACCAACGCGATCATTACGGATTAACTTAAACCCAGACAAGCAGTAGTTTGAAGACGAAAGAGATGGCTTGAGCCACGACTCCGATACAAGGATTTCATCAACATGACGAGCTCCACCAAAGGAAGTCAGTAAATCAGAGTAGTGTACTGGAATGCTCTGGGCATTAATATGTACTACGTGAAAGTTTTTCTTGAAATTTTCAAATATTAAAACAAGATTTTCATTAAGAGGAACGAATGATGGACTAAGGTAACTGTTCTCGCTGTCACTAGACGAAAATGAGAAGAAATCATCTGCAACAGTATGATTATCACTATCTAAAGTATCCATGTTGTATATTATAATAATATATATTTTAATAATATAAATATCTAAAATAATAGTAATAATAATACCTAATCTATATTACATAAATAAAATAACCAATTATAAACGCCTACACCCAGCAGTGCCAATTACAATAAATTTATTGAGAACATAAAATCCAGAACATCATCAAGGACAAAATACATAATATCTAAGAATTAATGAAATTTTTATTATAATTATAAATTAAAATTACAGCAAGAATTACAGTCGTAGTTTATGAGACAACACAACAGTGAACAGTTTGTACTCCAGGGTAATAAAACAAAACCTTAAAAAAAAAGCTAATGTCATCTGTCACCCGTCACAGTAAAGTGAAGTTTTATCCAGCCCAACCTTACCGTAACTGAAATTTAACGTGTTATTTGTAAATAAAAAAAATGTAAGACTACCAACAGGTCTGGAAAATAAATCAGGTCTACCAACAACAATTTTACAAAAAATGAAAGAATTATAATAATATTGATATTAAAGTATGAAAGTAAGTAGTCTACAAGTATACAAATTATGAATGATAGGTAATATGGTTTTATTACTTTCTAATGGGTTTATTGCCCTTGTTGTAGGTGGAACCTTAGCATGAGTGATCAGAGCAGCAGGAGCAATATCACTTGGGGACACTTCCTTTTGAGCTGGATCCGAAATGGCATCCAAGTCCGCCATACAAGTTACACGGTTTACGATGCCATCTATTCCGAGCACAAGTAAATATATTACCATCTCGGGTCCAGCGCTTAGTTAAAACAAAACGCTGCCGAGCTGCCCAGAAAATTCTGTGTCTTCTTTTTGTCAGGAACTCAGATAAAGTGACACCAGACTTTTTTAGGTTACATTTAGCCCACCAAAACTCGTAATAACGAGTTGTAAGATTATAGAATTTAATAAGTATGGGTCTGCTAAGTTCAGACCTTTAAGATGTCCCAATCTGTGACAATATTTGACTGCATCCATATCTACTTCAGATATTTTTAACTGAGACTTAAATATATTAATCAAAACTTGGGACACATCCTTTTCATCTTCGGAAACACCATGAACCAGCAAAAACTTTCTCCTGGATTTCATTTCCGATTGGTCATGGAGATCAGACAGTACTTCAATTTGTTTCTGAAGAGATTTATGAGCATTAACCACAAAAGATTTGAAGGTATTGAACTCTGTAGTCAGCTTTGTTGTTGGACTTGAATGCTGCTATTCTGGTGTTAAATAGCTCAGAAATTTCTAGTGATGGTCTGCTTAACTGATTCCATAGTGCTTATGATAGTGTACTTGTGACTTTGAGTGAGTTATGAGTGTGAGTAAATTTATCAATCCTGTACTGGATTTTAATATGAATTTATGACACTGGTAGGCACAGGTAACTAAACTAACATATTTTGTATTAAACTATTGATTTTAAAACTGATTATTATAATTTTAAAACGGATCTCACGTAAAACACGTCTGTTAACTTTGCACACCCACAAAAAAATTGTGTGGTTTTATGAAACCACGGTAAAAGTGAAACTTAATAACAAAATAGCGTGGAGCACTGGCACAAATGAGTACTAGTCTATACACTACACGGTCAGCTGATGCGAACTATAGGCGCCGGCATATTGGCCTCGGCTGCTCTGACGAGCGCCTTTCACTTTATCCCTACTCCGCGGCCGACCGTCACGCGACATGCAACACACAGACGAAAAAGTTTCACTTTAAAAAAAGTACCATAAGATTTCCTTAAAATACTTGATATTTAAATGTGTTAAAGTAGCACACGAAGTATAAGTTTTTAAACGTTTTGACGCAAATCGAAGTAACAAACTGGGAACTAGGACCTCTTTTGCCACAGTATTGTTTTTATCTCGACATGTATTTTATAAGCAAGCACATTTGTAACGGGTTTTTGTAGGGTACAACTTTGCATCTTTTCATACACGTTGTTATATTATAACCGTTTATTTATTTTATTTCAATCGAAAGTGCCAGCTTCTAACATATAATACCAGAGATATATGAGCTATGAAGGATATCAATGTAGCCTTATCACATTCAGCCGTAATGAACACGAGAGAGTTTGTGTCCAAGTAACACACTCAACCCAAAATGACAATATGAATGGTTGTGTCTCGCTTTGACACCTCGATTCTCTTAGCTAGGGAGCTGGTGGCGATTTAGGCGTATGATTTCATCGACATTGTAGTCTGCAGCTATGTGAACTAGAGAAAAATTGTGGCGAGCTCAGGAAGCACTGATTAATTAAAATAAATAAGTTTGAAATTTTAGGTAAAACAACCTGCTAAAAATTATATTATCATGTCTGCGCTCAATGATATCTTATTAAATACATTCTAAATACCCTATTAACATAAAACTAATAATTATTAAAAAGATGATGGAATTATATATCACATTTTTTTTTCACTTTAATAATTATTTTTATAAAAACTACCACTATTCAACTTCTGGCAGATTTAATATCACTATTTATATAATGTAAACAATAATATATAATTAATGGCAGACAAGAAAGTATAATTTTTAACTATTTTCAAGCGTATACTTTCGAACTTATTTATAAAAAAATCAGAGCTATCTGATCTCGCCACTATTTTTCTCTAGTTCACATAGTTGCAGACTACATTGCTCCTTAGTATCAACGACGATGAAATCATACACCTAAATTGTCACCAGTTCCCTAGCTATCTCGCGGTTCCATTCCCTCCTAAGCGCACTAACTTATGAGGGAAAAGGGATTAATCTTCCATCTATCTATATATTAGGTCTTTACCTATGAAATTTCCGTTTTGTATGAAAAAAATGAAACGAGTTTTTTAAAATGTATTTTTTATTTGTATTAATCGAAGTAATCACCCATGCAATCAATGCATCTTTGCCAACGCAGTGGCAGTTTATTGATGCCCTTCTTAAAGAAATCAGCTGGACGGGAGGCAACAAATTCTTTAAAGGCATTTTGTACTGCCTCTCGGGTATTGATTTCTTTTCCCGCCAAGAAGTTATCTTAATTCTGGAAAAAGTAGTAGTCTGTAGGCGCAAGATCTGGTGAGTAGGGCAGATGATGGAGAGCTTCCAACCCCAGTTCTTGTAACTTGGAGACCGTCTGCTGTGCGGTATGAGGTCGCGCGTTGTCGTGCAGGAGCAGCGGAGACGCGATTGACGAATGCTGATTGGAGATGTGCCAGCTTCTCCATCATTGTGTTCAGTTCTTCACAGTACACATCTGCAGTAATGCTCACCCCGTTTGGTAAGAAGCTGTGATGAATCACACCGGCGCGGCTAGACCACCAAACAGTGACCATCACTTTTCTAGGGGTCAGTTTTTGTTTACGGCATTGTTTAGGTGCTGAACCAGGATCCAACCAACTTGCTGAGCACTTGCGGTTATCAAACAGAATCCATTTTTCATCGCAGGTAACAATTCGGTTCAAAATTTCTTTATTTGTGTGTCTGTTTAGCAGTGCAAGGCACATCTCGACGCGTACTTCGCGCTGGTCGTCGTCATCGTCAAACGTCGTTGATGTTGCGTGCCGCTTGTGCCGCGTTGCTGCCACGACGGTACTCATATTCCATAATTACTCGAATTTTTAACGCATCCATGATGACGAAAAAGATTGAAATGCGATGAAAATGTAACACTAATCAATAAACAAATAACTACTTTAGGAAAAATAATTCCATGTTTTTAAAATTAAATTAATTTGAAATTAGAATTCTTAGCCAAACAAAAATTATTTTGATATGAAATGGCCAGTACTGCAGAACGGCAATTTCATAGGTAAAGACCTATTATATAAAAGGCAAAGCTGATTGACTGATGTATCAACGCACAGGCCAAACCCTTAAGACTAGAAATTTAAAACTTTGCACACGTATTTCTCATATGACGTAGGCATCCAACTAAGAAAGGGTTTACCAAAATTCAACCCCAAGGGAGTAAAATAGGTGACAAAAGTTTTAATGAAACTTTTTATTCCTTGGACATATTTGCATGATATTTTGTATGAATTGAGTGCGGAAAAAATAATGAGTTACGTATTTCAGCGTTTTATACAATTCAGTACCTGGGTGGGAAAATAGAGGATCAAAGCTTAAAGTCTAATTTTACGAGGGCGAAGCCGCGGGCAATTATTGCTAATTGATAATAAAACATGTAAGGAATTAGAAGAAAGCAATATAACATATAATATCATGATATCACTGCGTATCTCACGAACGAGACATATTAAGTATATTCGTAATATCAGATTTAAATTATCTGACATAGCCCTCGTATGTAAATCATTTTCTCTCTCTCAAAAACCCTTAAACCGTGTCCTGAGGGGTCGATAATTCGACGCTGACAAACGGCACACAGAATATATTTTATCAACTGGAAATCTGAGTTAATCATCGAATCTCGGTGGATATACTCAAAACTAAATGTGGAAGTGTGTATTCATGACAGTAACATGAATTTTAGGAGACTACTTGAACTAGATAGATGAATAATAAATGCTTTAACAAAAAAAAATGAAACTTTACAAAATGGCGGACTTACTGCTTCGTATTGTGTGCAGTAAATTCTACAAGAGAATTGGAATTCTTTGGAATGATAGTGGTATGGCCCAATTTTGAAAATTTGAATTAAGTGAAGAAATCATGGAAATGACAATTGTTGTCAGCAACCTTTAGTCTAATCTAGTATTAAAAGATGTTGGGAATTTCATTTAAACGTATTTAAAGTTACTACAATGCAATGATAAATTTACGAATTAGTCATTTTATTTCTGACACGTGATGACGTCACGCGGCAGTGAGCGTGAAACGTGTTGCCGAATTTTCACAATCACGCTCGTGACAAAGGAAGTTGCGCTTCGCCGCGCGCCGAGCGGCGTGACAATGACGTTAGCGACGTGAAACTCAGCGACGTGACGTGTGACAGATTTCAGACAATTGAATAAGTTTTTTATGTGTAATGCAGATTCATTGATACACTTTTTAAAAGTAAGATGAATATTAACGTATTTGTAAATACAATCACCGACAGACCATGTATATTTTCGATTATTACAATGGAAATAGGTGTGAACGTGAAACACCGGGATTATTAACTACCTACCTTAAAAATATATAATTATTGTAATCCTAATACACATACTCCCAATGTTTTCACTGTATAATTACATATTGCCCGTACAATGTATATTCTTATGAAATCTTGTGTATCAAGTCTCCCGTAAGCATAAAGTGTCCCCAATTAAAATAATAGCTCCCCCCACCGATTTCGATGACAGTGGCCGGTTTCATTGAAACCAGGCTAGTTACTTTATAGTGCCCAAGTGTGTGTGCAGTTCACAAGACCACTCTCTTTTCCTTTACTCTCGAAACCCAGTGGGACGGAAGGACCGACATGACTGGTATTATCCGACGCATGGATCATCTTTCTTTCAGACAATAAGGTGATCACTGATCAGCCTGTATTGTCCTAAACAAACTTGCAAACAAGATTTTTGTTGTTCCAACGCGGGAATCGAACCCACGACCTCCAAGTCGAGAGCCGAGCTCTAAACCACTGGACCACGGAGGCACGTAGCCCAATAATAATATATATTATAAAATACCAATCGTAATATTAATAATAATCATTTCGTTGATGCGACGGGTTCGTAGAGCCACTACGAATATATAGAACAGCTACGCTCGTAGCACATCCCGTAGCAGCTCTACATGCGTCGCACATTGTAGGTGGAGAGCTATCGAGCTGCACTTATTTTGAGTATAATGCCGCACTTAATATCGATATAATTACTGTCGGGAGCTGGTTCAAGTATGACTTTATTTTTTGTCAAATATTGGAACGAAGTTCCTTATGGCGCGTTGCGAATTGTATTGGGGCTGGACGGATTATTAGGCACGACACTTTTTGCCACTCGAAATCACAATGTAATAACGACTTTTAAGAAAGATACAAAAAACGACCTTATCACCTTGACAATAATGTAGAATTTTGCAATTACACATTGTGACTGTTCTGACTGTTACATATTGTGACTAGCTAGCCGGGCCTTAGGAGCGCTTGATGTTATTACTCAGTACGGAGCCGGACTTCGCGGCGGCAACACTGCGAGCAGCAAGCAACCCGCCCCCTCACCCCTGTCCCTACCTAAGGCGCGGCCAACTAGTTCCGCGCGCACTGTATATACTTAGTTCATATATATATATATATTATATATATATATATATATATATATATATATATATATATATATATATATATATATATATATATATATATATATATATATATATATATATATATATATATATATATATATATATATATATATATATATATATATATATCTTCCAAAATAGGCTTCAATTCTTCATTATCAACTATATATTTATATTATATATAATATATATATTATAACTTCGTTCCATCCGGGTGTCCCTTGACACCTCTCATTATATTATAATCAGTATAGATGTGGATTACAGTGTTTATTAAAATATTACAAAAGTTATATATATACAGTAATGGGAAACAATTAAAAAAATTACATATGATACTAATTAAAAACGGGTACTTAGTACACATTGACGCAATCATATTTTTTGTACTCACTTTGGTACACACACATATTATACCACAAATGGATATTTTAAAGTTAACCGTTACATTGGAATCGAATTCAGTAAAGGAATTAATCGTGCGTGCTCGCGTCATCTGGGCACATCACATGCGTCCGTGCGCATCACGTCACACGTCAGGTGCTGCGTACAATGATGATAGAACATCTGTCATCATCAATGATCATCATCATCAAACACTTTGGTTAGGTTAGGTATGGGTCTTTAAATTTAAAGCTGTTCTAGGGGTTTTTTACCTACAGGAATGTTGATGTTGATATTGGATGTACTTAAGTCCAAAATAAATCTGAACTCAACGAATGACGACAGCAGTGAACCGTTCAAAGTGTTTATTGTCATTAAAAATATAGTTATGTTTACACATTTTTATAGCGTGTGTAAAATGTACGGTCAGCGGATATACTGAAGCGTTAATGTACGACTCCGCTCGTACAGCTGTCGTCCATCACGATAAGCTGCCACTAGCCCGAGAGCTGCTGCCAATTTTAGAGCAGAAGGTCAATTCTGAAAAATTAATTCCTGCAATAATACAGATACAATCCAGTCCCGATACATCAAAACTGCAAAATGGTATTCTCATAAACGTCAAACCAACGGCAAACCCGTTTTTTTCGGTCCGAACTACAAAAATCTCTTTACAATATCAAGACGATACGAGGCGATATAATTCTAATTCGATAATAGTAAAAATGAAAGTATAAGTTAATAACGAAAATTGGAGTTCAGGTCCTCAAGCCAACCTGCCAACTTATCCTGTGAGTTACACATCTATCGTAAATTGTGTCTCTATAGAGATATTGCCAAAATACTGTTTTTTAAGAGTAGGTACATGTAATTTTTAAAGTGAAACTTTTATTACATCGTCTCAAACTTTTTCATCTGTGTGTTGCATGTCGCGTGACGGTCGGCCGCGGAGTAGGGATAAAGTAAAAGGCGCTCGTCAGAGCAGCCGAGGCCAATATGGCGGCGCCTATAGTTCGCATCAGCTGACCGTGTAGTGTATAGACTAGTACTCATTTGTGCCAGTTCTCCACGCTATTTTGTTATTAAGTTTCACTTTTACCGTGGTTTCATAAAACCACGCAATCCTTTTCTTGATTGGTTTACAACCCAAAAATACTTCACATTAGTAAAGCCCTCATAAACATCTTATGCAAATAGGTTCGCTTTACCTATAGCGTGATCTAGCGGCAAATCAGCGCCATCTAATATGCCATATGAGAACCAAAGTTCCTTAAGAAAATAACTTAAAATCTAACGCATAAACAGTCTGTATATTGATAAAGACCGCATTTAACTCGTTATGTAGTTCACGCGAAGACACAAGAAGCGCATTTTATTGTTATTAAGTTTCACTTTTACCGTGGTTTCATAAAACAACACAATCCTTTTTTTTTAAATAAAAAATTTGTTACCACTCGATCCGCCATCATAAAAACAGCAATATTTTGGAAATATCTCTTTACAAATACATTTTACGATATATATTATATACAAACGATTCCAGGTATTTCCAACGTATCCCACATTTCTTAAGAATAACAATTGAACGGCTTTCTTTTCATTTTTTGAACAAGTTCATTATAGAGGTGTAGGGTATCTTCACAGCCGACGCGCAAAAATAACGAACGTTCAAAGAAATTTACTGATCGCAACATTTTATATTGCTATTATCCCACGTTTCCTGCGACTTCGTACGCGCAAAAGAAAATCCCGCAGGGTCGTAATAAAAAGTAGTTTGTGTTTTCCCCGTCGTTCTACGTCTGTGTTAAATTTCATCGAAATTGTCCCAGTAGTTTCGGAGTCCATTCAAAACAAACACACAAACAAATATTTCCTCTTTATTATACTCAATAAGAGTATAACCAAAAAAACCGAACAAGTGGATGTGCCGATGTGAAATAACGCTTTTACGTTTTAATATTGAATAATTATATGAATAACATATAAATAATCGAATGTGAATGAATTTATTGGGAGCGGCTCTTAACACAAATCGTTACGCATTTGACCTCATTCATATGTTTCTAAAAATATTCGCAAAATGCGACGGTTATATTTATGGCGGATTGCCTCTCTACGATTTAGAACCACTCGTTCGACTCGAAAGCCTAAAAGTATTCTTGAGCTCGATCGTAATCAAACACGATAATTATTTGGTTTATTTTTGACTTGTAAGAGTCAGTTCACACCGCGACTACGCGGCGCTGGATTTTTAAGATACCTTTGATACACATAATAAGAACATTTGATTACATTTTCAAAATTGAACTATTTTTTCACTACACAAAAAGATACACGCTTTATATGACATCAGTAATACACTGCACATGAACTGCGCAGCGCTGTGCAACATGACACTCGAACTCTTATAATGAAATGTTTATCTTCTTGTGTAAATAATAAAAGTCAATTTTGAATAGTCAATCTTAAAAAAGCAGCGCCATGTCGCGTATCGTTTTGTTTCGGTGTGAATTGACCCTAAAACATTATGTAGACGATTTTATTTTAATTGGTCTCTGGCACTCTGTGACAAAATTATATTAAACGCCTACCATATTAATAATAGTAAAAATAGCTACTAAAAACTAGATGAAAATTAAATGCTATTGTGTGTTCAAATATTATGTATTTTGTTTTGAATATATATACTGTTGTATCGAAAATTGTCCATCCGATAAAAGCTGAAAGGAAGAGTTTCTCCCCTCATCTCACTTTCATAAGAGGCAGCGTTGAAATGACCTTTATCTTGACCGCTGCATTAACGCGCCCCCGTGGTCTAATGCCACACGAATAAATGATTTCAGGCCCGTTTTATCGCGCAAACAATAAATCGTTCGAAGAAGTGACAACTATTGTGTTAAACGTTTGCTCGGTCACTATTTCATTCACTCCTCCATTCACGTCAGGAAATAGCCGACGATTATGTTCGTTCATTTCGTTCAGTGGTCGGCGGAAGCGCAGGTACGATTTGCGAACGCAATTTCTGGTCGCGCCCCCACTGGCTGCTATTGTAGTCGGCAAATTAGACATCATTTTCTCGCCGTGGCTTCATTTCGTTTATGTATATGAAGTGAACTGTAATTTGTTTCTGGTCATCATCATTCATTCAGGACATGCAAATTAGGGAGACGACTACATGTAAAATATTTCATTTCATTTATATACGCAGAAATATTGTGGTATTGGTACTTGATAAATGTAAAAAAATATAATATTTTATGTGTAGTTTAGTAATTAGATACATGTAAATAATAAAAAAAAAGTTTCAAATTTGTTTGCTAAATTAGTAAAAAAATAATGTTATTAGTTTACTTACATCATATACAAACATTCATTATGGTTAATGTGAACTGAAACGCACAAATTTGGGAGATATTTACAAATATGTTCCTGCGGCCTCATAATATTTTTAACACGCTTTTATTAGCTCGGGTTGTATGTAACGGAATCTTTGAGCTTAATTTTCACCGGTTTCTAGACGTCTGATCAACTTGAAACTTTGCACACGTCTTAAGGGCCGATGACAATGCAATAACCCGATAAAAAATTTCTAAGCGTGTTTTTTAAAACTATTATATTATTTATACTATTACCTAATCGTAATATCACAGTTAGTTATGTCTTTTGTTTGGAGTCGCTGTACCTATGAAAGTATTGACTTTTTCCTTTGAGAACTTACTCATATTTAAGAGTACATTCATATTCTAGTTTATCTATATTCATATTCAAGTTTAAAAACAAAAATTTAATGAGATTTTACAAGTTTTGTTTAGTTTTAATACTTAAAGTATTGCGACGCTGTTAAGTGTGTAAAATATTAAATTGAAACCGTTATGAAAAACACTCGAGATTTATTTTTTGTGCGAGGAAAAAATTCATTTTCGCCTCTTCGCCTCTCAAACAGTCAGAATATTTATTTATAGGAAAAAGTTAATTTCGTCAGGCCATACTGTGTCACAAACATTTTCATTATATTTGGAGTGGGGACATATTTTATGCAAAAATAAATTTGCCCGGCCCTGGTTTATTTCGTTAGACTTTTCTTTATAAATGGGATATAATAGAGGGACTAAACCTTATACACTTTTATTTACCTGTTGTACCAGATCATACCAAAATTTTGAAACTATTTTCTGATATGTAATTGTAAAATAAAACTACCATTAACTAAACTTAAAATTGATAAATTTTAAACAAAATTAAAAAAGAACTTTAATACATTGTTCCAGTAAAATAAGCTGCAATTTTTCCAGCGTGCTTACATTTCAGTGCACAGTGTTGCCAGTGCAAACAATGCTCGATATGGCCTAAAATAACGTTGCGGACGTGCACTGCGTGACTACAATCACAGTGTTTGTCCCCTCTGTTGACTGTTAGATACCTCTCGTCGTGGCTGGCCGAGTCAGCCTTGTCAGATGTGGTGATCTTTGAACTCAGTATTTTTCTCCATAAATAGGGGAAAAGTTGATTATTTGGTAACAAAAATGCTATCCTTCCAAGTGATATTTACAATAGGCTAGACGACTCATTTTTTATTGCACAAACGTATAGTACACTTTAATATAAGTAACTCCTCAGAAGAAACAGTATATCAAAAATCACTTTAGGCCTTATAAAATTATGGTACCTAGTATAATAAGGCCTAAGACTTTAAACTGCAAAATTAAAAAAAATAAACTTAGATCGCAGGAACATAATATTTGTAAATATATCCGAAATTTGTGCGTATAAGTTCATAAACATAACCTAATTAGTGTTTTTGCATGTGATGTAAGTAAACTAATGATATTTACTAAGGGATTTTACTAATTTATAAAAAAAAATTTTTTTTTAATTAATTACTAAACTACACATGAAATATAACATTTTTTTAACGTTTATCAAGTAGCACCTCAATATTACTGAGTATATAACATGTTAAACTAAATATTTTACATGTAGTCGTCTCCCCAATTATCTACATCGACGACGTATACTTGGAGTTAAAAGTTGCGACAAATAAACTGAAACAATTTTGGGTACCCAAATTTTCAACAATTTAACAAAAATATTTGTAAAGATGCTGGGATAACTTCCTTCACGTGTAATGTAACATTGTAGATTCGACTTTGAGCATTACATTACAATACTACCTCCCTGACTGACGAGCATTCGCGTATAATGTAACATTATAGATTCGACTTTGAGCATTACATTACAATACTACCTCCCTGACTGACGAGCATTCGCGTATAATGTAACATTATAGATTCGACTTTGAGCATTACATTACAATACTACCTCCCTGACTGACGAGCATTCGCGTATAATGTAACATTATAGATTCGACTTTGAGCATTACATTACAATACTACCTCCCTGACTGACGAGCATTCGCGTATAATGTAACATTATAGATTCGACTTTGAGCATTACACTACAATACTACCTCCCTGACTGACGAGCATTCGCGTATAATGTAACATTATAGATTCGACTTTGAGCATTACATTACAATACTACGTCCCTGACTGACGAGCATTCGCGTATAATGTAACATTATAGATTCGACTTTGAGCATTACATTACAATACTACCTCCCTGACTGACGAGCATTCGCGTATAATGTAACATTATAGATTCGACTTTGAGCATTACATTACAATACTACCTCACTGACTGACGAGCATTCGCGTATAATGTAACATTATAGATTCGACTTTGAGCATTACATTACAATACTACCTCCCTCCGGGGGATCCAATGATGTTACAAGTTGTATCAAGATATTATACATTGTATTATTACAAGGTGCGAATTGTAATACTCGGTTATGTCCAACTGTCCCAGGCACTGCAGTATTTCAAGAGTGGTTACTTCGCTCGGAGAATACTGTATAAATCATCCAATACTGGATGAAAAGGCCTGAGATTTAATTTTGCAAATCCCAAAAGGTTGGAAAACATTTTCTTTGCTCAGTTTTTGCGAGGTTTAAAAATGTAAAGGAAAATATGCAAATAGGAATTTAAAATATTTATTTTAAAGAATATTTTTTTATAATTTTTAAAAATTTATAATAAAAAAATACCGATTTAAAACTATGTTTATATATACCTATTGCCCTTTTTTATTTTTCATTTAGACAATTATAAAAATAATAAAAATAAAAAATACTATATAGGCTTATTTTTTTAAATATTGGAATAAATCTTTGATGAATTTTAAAGGTCGTACTCGCTCAAAGGCTTTCAATGCACAACGGGCGGTTTTCTCTATAGAAATTTCCTCGTCAGTGGTTTTTCTTTTATAAAAACTATTTTCTCATATGAATTGCTATTTTTTATGACCACATTTTTATTATTAACAATTTATTAGTGTTTAAACAACTCTAAGCAATTCGTCTCTAGTCTTAAGTGTATAAGTTTTAATTTTTTACATGTACAAAAATACTGAATGGTTGTCTGTGAAGCCAGTTTATCGGTCGGTTCATGCGTGCAGACGGAGTTTATCGGTATATATATTATAAGACGTTATCACGTCAAAAAATTGTTACTTAGGTACATTAAAACTATCTTCTCTATTTGACGGTTGGGTTTTTTTTAATAACAATAACAAAAATTAACGTTACAAGCATTGAAGCTAGTTTTTAATCCGTGTAATCAGGTGTCGTTATGTACAAGTGTCGTCAGGTATAAGATGAATGCACTGTCCTATAATCTCGCCACAAAGCCGTGGCATGGCATAGTGTGGCGTGGCGTGTGCACAATAGTCGATGACAGGATGTGGTATCAACTGGAAAACCACTTACGTATGTAGGCTTATATTGGGATAGAAGTTTCTAGAAACTGTATTGTACTATCAGCAAATCTAATAATTCATGAGTAGGTTGACCGGTGTCATATTTTTGTTTGTATTATAATATTATAATGATATCATATATTAATATAATGTTATCAAACTGACGTGTTATTGTCAAATAAATTTTGATTAAAATTCCTCATTACAATATACACAAATTAAGGAAATATTCTCCTGCTTATGAATTAGATTCCCTGATGGTACACTACCTATTGCTCCAAAGATTGCGCACACTTTCAATGTAAAAATTTACAATCATAGGTACCTGCATCTCAAATCAATAATTCAAATAATTCGACGTAAAATTATTTTCTAATCTGGGGGCACGGAAGTGCCCCCGCCAGATGACCTAAGCGAAGCACAAGACCACTACCAGACCACCTTTTCTCGAAGCGTTTCGTCGACTTTTTGAACCCTCATAACTTTTGTTTGGATTATACCATATAAACGAAATTTTCAGGATATATTCCCAGTACCAGACTTATTAAACATGTAAAATTTTGATTGCATAGATCTTATACTTTAGATGTTATTAATATCTAAGAACCCCTGATTTCGTCACTGGCTCACTGATGGATGATCACCAAACTACATAGGCTGCACTAAAAGTATCGGGAATGGAATATTTCCACTGTTCCTGTCATATTAAAATCTTTTTAATTTAAAACTCCTTGGTTTTAGAAATCGAATACCGTTTATTTATTTATTTAAAAAAAGATTCTCGGTCTTGTCACAAGGTCTTGTCAAACTTGTTTAGTCGTTGAGAAAATGGAATTGACTCGAGAAAATTCTAGAGCGATGATTTATTATGACTTTCGAAGTGGTTTAACACAAAAACAGTGTGTTGACCGGATGATTTCTGCATTTGGTAATGAAGCCCCATCCAAAACCACAATTTATCGCTGGTTTGCTGAATTTCAACGTGGACGTGTCAAACTCAGTGATGATTACCGTCAAGGTCGTCCAAAAACTGCAGTCACCCAAGAAAACGTTGATGCTGTGCATAAGCTGATTGAGGAAGATCGACATGTGACATACCGCGAAATTCAGGCAACTTTAGACATTGACATGAGTCAAATACAAATAATCTTGCATGAACAATTAGGTGTAAAAAAAGTTGTTTTCCCGATGGATACCGCATTTGCTCTGTGAAGAGCAAAAAGCGGCTCGCGTTACTTGGTGCGTCAGAACTCTCGAAAGATTCCACGCAGGATGCTCAAATGCTGTATATAACATCGTATCAGGTGACGAATCCTGGATATATGCGTACGAACCCGAAACAAAAAAGCAGTCACGAGTTTGGGTGGTCGAAAATGAGTTAAAGCCAACAAAAATTGTTCGTTCCCGGAGTGTTGCAAAAAAAATGGTGGCCACGTTTGTCTCCAAAACCGGCCATGTTGCGACTATTCCTCTTGAGGGACAAAGAACGGTTAATGCAGAATGGTATGCTAACATTTGTTTGCCACAAGTCGTTTCTGAACTCCGTAAAGAGAACTGCAACCGCTGCATCATCGTCCATCACGACAATGCGAGTTCTCACACCGCGCACAGAACAAAAGAGTTTTTAGAGCAAGAAATCATAGAATTATTAGACCATCCGCCGTACAGCCCCGACCTAAGCCCTAATGATTTCTATAGTTTCCCTAAAATAAAGAATAAATTGCGTGGTCAGAGATTTTTATCACCTGAAGAAGCTGTGGACGCCTAAAAAACCGGCATTTTGGAGACCCCAACTTCCGAATGGAATGGTTGCTTCAATGATGGGTTCCATCGTATGGAAAAATGTGTCAAATTTCGCGGAGAATACTTCGAAAAGCAAAAAATAAATTTTTAAATAGTAATGTTGTGTCACTTCCTTGATTTCCGAAATTTTCAGTGCAGCCCTCGTATAGGGTACTTCCGGATGTCTTAGAATGATGAAATTTGGTATGTAAGCTAGTTAAGCACATAAATAACATACAAATTGACAAACTTGGAACTTTTATCCTCCAACTCCTTAAACTAGGGGATGAAAATTTTTAAAAGACCTAAGCACATTTTTTTTCCAGAGATCTGAAAATTGTTGTAGGGATCCGTGTTACATATTTGTAACAATAAAATGAAAATAGAAAATAAAATTATTGTCATAACAACTTTAAAAAAGAAGTGAAATCTCACCAAAAACATTTTCATGTAAATTAATGCCAAGACGATACCATATGACACGCACGGTCAAAAAGCTATCAGATCTCATGTAAAACCAAGCTTCTGACTATAACAAACTTATAACTCTACACACCTTAGCTATACAAGCCTAACTATACCATCTCTACACCTTTGTTAAGTTATGTGGCTTGGCCGTTTTGTTCTTACAAGAATAGTATAATAGAAAAACAGTCCGTAAATTTTTCACCTTACGCCCAAGCGAATGAAGCGAAATGGCAAGGCCAAATAGTTTGACCGAAATATAGAACTGTCATTTGTCCCGCTCCGCGATTGAGTGACCGCAGCATATGAATTAGACTGTAGAGGAATACTCTTCTAGTTCTTCTTCTTCTTCGTAGTTCTTTACTGGGTATTTCGGGAAATGACATTGGGAGTTTTTTACCCTTTTAAAAAAAGTCGCGACCTAATATCAAAATACTAATTAGATTGTAAAATTTTAACTCACTTATCATTAACCGACTTCCAAAAAAATGAGGCGGTTATACGTTCGGCACATATACATACAGTCCTTTTGACATCAAAGTGGTAATATGATGATGGGATCCATGAGGAATCGAGGGAACTCCTCGAAATTTTATGGACACATTTGTGATTTTGATTTTTTCTGAAGTTACACAAGCATATACCAAAAATAAGTAAACTTTTAAATTCGGCTAAAATAGTTGAAATTTTAGCCGAATTTCAAAGGTGAATAATTTAGAAAATAAGATTTATTTTCATACTTTTTTGTGTATTTTTACTTTGAAGTCCGTTTAATTTTTTGTTTAAATATATTTTATTTCAGATCCAGGGAGAAGTTGAGAAAATCAATAAATTGTAAATCCCAAAATATAAATATTCGTTGAAATTAGTAAAATTTTTATTCAAAATAGGAGGCAAACGAGCAGACGGATCACCGGATGGAAAGTTATAACCGTCGTTCATGGACACCCTTAACATCAGAGGAGTCACGAGTGCGTTGCTGGCCTTTTAAAAAGGAGTACGCAGAAAGAAAAATATCACAGTATTTACCCCACCTTCTGCATATAAGGCGACCTATCCTGTTTTCATCCAGATGCAATTACGCTTACATTTAATTTTATCTTTGGTCGCCGTGAACAAATCTTCTATTGTAAAATATCCAATGTCCTTTCCAGAAAGATAGGATGCTCTATAATATGTGAATATTTCGAGCCATTTTTGCAGCCAAGTAGCAGAAGTTGAAGCCACGATCTTTATAAGAGGTTCATCTAGTATTTTCAACTAACACTGAACTAGTATAAAACTGATATACAATAAAAAATAATAGTATAAAAACTTTAGAGGCTCTAATGCTACTGATGATGAACTAAAAACAGAAAGAAACGTTTAAATTCCTTTGACGGCGGAAAATTGTATTTAGATAAGAAATCATGTAAAGTACCCGAAGTCGGCAGATTTAGGGCCCGTTAAGCCGAGAGCTCTGATTCGATACGCACGATCGTGAATAATTTACGCGTTGGCAACCCTAAGAGACCGCTGACAGATTTTTAAGCCGAACCTTTTTTGATGTGGGAAAGTCTTGCTTCGGTACGAATAATAATAATAATAATAATAATAATAATAATTTATTTATTTCACATTTAAAATTTGTGCTACTTAAATTTATCAGAGAATGAGATCCACCTAGTAAGTGTCATAAGACACTTGTGTCAGGTGGACTCGCCCTTCCATAACTAAAGTAGGTAATTGTTTCTTAATACAAATACAAATAAAAAAGAACATTACACGTTTTAACATTAGAACACAAGTTACATCATTTAACAAAATGTATGTTTAACAGTGTGTGTGTGTGTGTGTGTGTGTGTGTGTGTGTGTGTGTGTGTGTGTGTGTGTGTGTGTGTGTGTGTGAGAGTGTGTGTGTGTGAAAGAGACTAGACTACCAGGTATTTAAGGATAGCTTCAATTTCGTTATAAGTTTTACTAATTAGCCAAATTTGAACAGTTTTTTTACATTTTTGATGAGTGACCGGATATATGTCTAGAATTTTGTTAATTTTATTGTATATATGGACCGAGATTGAATTGTACTGTCTCAGAGCAAAGGTTGTATTTGGTTTAGCTAAAGCTATAACTTTCCCTTTTCTGCGTCGAGATTTATCGTCAGGTTCGTAAGGTATTTGTGGCATCTTAAAACTATGGATAGTATGTAAAGTTTCCTTACCGATAAGAGTTTACACAGAGAATATAAATCTTCAGTGGGAAAACGAACGAACGAATGGGCCGGCTCAATCAGATAAATACCACGGCCTCACAGAAAACCGGCTTGAAATAAGGCTGGCGTTGTGTTTCGCCGAGTGGGTGAGCCCCTTGGACCTCCGGTAACATTTTTGTTTGGTTTGGGTATTTTAAGTAACAAGAACGTAAGTACGCAGCACCACAGAAGTTACAAGTTTAACTCCTCTGGAGTAGAGAATGTCCATGGACGGCGGTAATCGCTTTGTCTCGGGCGATCCATATGCCCTGTTCCTGGTCCATTTTATTTATAAAAAACCGAACTCGGTATAAAAACAACACGTAAATCAGAGTACTCATCACAGTAACATAATCTGAATGACATTTTTGAGGGCTCCCTGGATTTTACTTTTTATAAGCTTTAATAGCTTATATAAATTATGGTGCCCTAGGGCTGTCAGCTTTTCAAGCTAAACCATGAATGCGAATAACAAGTCATAAATCAGTTGGCGCGTCAAAACACAAGATACTTTATTTTATCTTTAGATAGTCCCTTGTTACCCGACTGGATTATTTCTTTAACTTTTACATTATTTTTTTTTGTTCTTGATATAAACATTTGTTTCTAACTTTTATGGTGTATGTGTTGTGTTTGATAAAGATGATATTTATAAAAATAAAGAATACTAGCTTTTGCCCGCAGCTTCGGCGCGTGGGAGAGTGTTCGTGGCAAAAAACTTATTTAGCAAATATACCTGCAATATAGTAATAGCACAGAGTACAAATATATACTTTATGATAAATTTTCACACGTACTTTTTAATTTTCAGATATCTCCTAGATAAGGATATTATATTTTCAGATATTTTAGAAGCTATTTAGACGGATACAATATAATTATATTGTATCCGTCTAAATAGCTTCTAAAATACCACTTTATTTCTGATCTTTTTTTTAAACATAGAATGGGTATACTATACCCATTCTATGTTTAAAAGATACACATATCTATGCCATCGCGGACTTTTTTGTAGACCTATAAAAGTGAAACAATTCCACCATACATTGTTTTGTTATTTATCTCCAACGGGATAGGTGAAACGGAGTTTTCGATAAAAGTTCTTGATTTTTTTTCGAAACCTTCAACAATTATCGTCAAAACTCAAACAATTTTCACAAAACCTTAAAAACATAATATCGATCTAAGCATTCCTAAGGTAAACCACTCTGTCGGTAAATATAAACGGCATGAAAATCCTTTTAGTAGTTTTTGAGATTACGCGCGAGCATATAGACAGACAGACTTGGCTGGGCACGTAAGTATCCTATGTCCGTTTCCTGGTTCTAAGGGAGGTATCCCTACCAATTAAGCCAAATCGGTTCCGCCGTTCTTGAGTTATAAATAGTGTAACTAACACGATATATATATGTTTGTTAGCGAGTTCCTCTGACTTAAATGATTTCTACGAAATATTGCAGATGTATTTGGTGGGTATGAGAATCGGTTGTAAGCTATTTTTATACCCGTAGGGGGAGTAAGAGTGGCCCATCCCAATTTTTATTTTTTGTCATTTTATCATTTTATGATTTGGCATCAAAAATACATATAATACTATTACCTAACAATTTTCACCCTTTGAACACAAACCCCTTTTTGTAAAAATGAAGTCGCTAAGTTTCCTGTTCGATAAGATCTTTCAAACTAAGCAGCCGATTTTAATGTCGTTTTCAGCAATAGATAGAGTGATTCAAGAGAAAGCTTTATATGTATAATACATCGCACCCGTACAAAGCTTATGTATAGGCTGTAAGTAAATACTAATATATAATAATAAAAAAATAAATTCCAATTTCTGTCAAAACTCCACTCCTGAGGTTAATGTCGCCATACTAAATAATTATCAGCGTAGCAAGAGCTATTAACTGAGATAGGTTTGAAATCTGTTGGGGGGTGGGTACACAGCCCATATAGTTTTTTGCATGGTCCTTTCATAAATTAATATTCATAATTACAGAAGATAGACAGATGGACAGACGAATATACGGACAGACAGAGCAAAACTATAAGGGTTCTTTGTAGTACTACAGAACCCGAAAAAGCATAGAAGAATTAAGCTACGGCTTAATAAGAAAACCGATATAATAATTGTTATTTATTTTGTTTAATATTGGGTCCTTACATATGAAATTGGCGTTTTGTCGTACTGGCCACTTTGATCTCACATATATCTTCTTTGGTTAGGAATACCAATTTCAAATTTATACCGCTATTTACTCATGCATTTGTGTTTTGAAAACCGTTATTCATTTGTTTTTTTCTCTTTTGGTTTTTTCTTTGTGTCACTCTGTTAAAAAATTGGAACTCTTGAAAAATTGTATTATTTTCTAGTACGAATTCCACCGTGGCACCAGTGCTGCAGAAACGGCTCGAAAAATTAATGATGTGTATGGCGGCGGTGTCGCAAAAGAAAACACAGCGCGTTTTTTGACTCCAACGTTTTCGTTCTAGAAATTTCGACCTGCAGAACAAGCCCCGTGGACGGCCGGAGACTAAAGTTGATAATGAAGAATTAAAGGATATTGTGGAAGCGGATCCATCGCAAACCACGTCCGAGTTAGCTGCAGGCTGCGGAGTAAGTGATAAAACTATTTTAATCCACTTGAAGCAAATTGCGAAGGTAAAAAAGCTTGAAAGCATGAATTGAGTACAGCAAACCGACAAACGCGCGTCGACTGCTGCGTTACATTACTCAACCGGCACAATGATGAAGGGATTTTAAATCGAATCATTACCTGAGATGAAAAGTGTATCCTATACAATAATCGGAAACGCTCATCGCAATGGCTGAACCCTGGCGAACTAGCCAAAGCCTGCCCCAAGCGAATTTTGACTCAAAAAAAGTTACTTGAGAGCGTTTGGTGGACTAGTGCCGGTGTCGTTCACTACAGCTTTCTTAAATTTGACCAGACGATAACGGCAGATGTCTATTGCCAGCAACTGCAAATCATGATGGAAAAGCTAGCTGCTAAACACCCGAGGTTGGTCATTCGCTCTAGGCCACAGCTGCTTTAGGACAACGCTAGACCACACACTGCACAACAGACGGCTACCAAATTGGAGGAGCTTCAATTGGAATGTCTAAGACATCCACCGTACTCCCCGGATCCTGCTCCAACAGATTACCATTTTTTTGAAATTTGGATAACTTCTTGCATGGGAACAAATTCAACTCCGATGGGGCAGTCCAAAACGCCTTCAAAGATTTTATTGTTTAATAATTTAATCGTTTATTTCTGGCCAGCGCGTCCGGACGTATATAATAACAAACTGCTCATCCCCATTAGCGTCACGAGTTTTTCAGAGATGACGAAAATAGCTTTGTTTACTTGTACAAAGGTAATGTAGGTCAATATATGAAACAAGTTGATTGATTGATGAGGGAAGTGTGGGAATTCGCGACTGAAATTTCCTTAATGGCCGGGGTCGATACTACCGACTTATGAAATGAATTAGGAGGTATATTATAGATTAAAATTATATTAAAATGTTGAGATTAAACCCCCTACTAATAAAAATATTTACACAACTGATTTGCTATTCAATGTTGCTGTGATTGTTTTATACGTTGGAAAAGTCACTTGATGGTCAAAGACTGTAATATTGAATAGCTAATCCGTTGTGTTTAATATACTGTTATTATGTTATTAGTTTATTGGTAAATACGGTATTTACCTGTAATTTTTGTAGTGATACTACTTTATCGACGTATGAGAGAAATTTTATAGAAAAATCATCACGATTTTCGGTTACGCGCCATTTCTTTCGTCGTGTAATACAAATACGATATGAGTAATTTCGAACTTGTCAGATACGCGTAGCGCAGTTACGTAGGCACTTGGCTTTTTCAACAATTGGTCTCAGGTTTGAGTCTTGGTCAGACGAAATATTTCATTCTTTTTCTTTTATAATTTTTAATTTTTTCCTCGCAATACTAAAACTCCGAGCAATTCTTCGTTATCCAGGTAACTGTAGTATAATATTGTTGAAAGCGGTATGCCTCAATACTGTTTCACTTCTATCGGTAGTCCATATAACTGCCAATTTTTTTTTTATTACATATACAAACAGTGCTCTGAAAAATAAGACTCACAAATTTCACAAAAGGAAGAGTATAGGTACTATAAATGAATATTTGCAAAGTAAGTGCGGATTGTTTGAAGCACTTTTGTGAGTTTTATGAAAACGCCCGATACAAAGTTACAAGTTTGCACGTTTATGTTCATACTCACCGTAGTAAGTATTCTTGTATTTGATGTAAGTAAACTAATTGTGTGTGTTTTTCCACTACTAGTCAAAAATTTCAAAACTAATAATGTTCAAAAAATCTAACTGTTTGTGACTTTGAAATTCATCTAATTTCAAAACTGCACATAAATTATTAATTGTTTTTTACTTTTATCATGATGTAATACCTAATTATTTCTGAATGTTTAAAAAAACTTGAAACAAAGAATGTTAATTTGAAATTACAAACAGACACTTCAATTTTGTTTATCTGTATAGATAAAATATATTATATTATACAAAACAAATAGTTGAAATAAGTATATATAGTGCGCGTGGAACTAGCTCCTTAGGTAGGGACAGGGGTGAGGGGGCGGGTTGCTTGCAGCTCGCAGTGTTGCCGGCTGCCGCCGCGAAGTCCGGCTCCGTACTGAGTAATAACATCAAGCGCTCGGCTAGCTAGTCACAATATGTAACAGTCATAATAGTCACAATGTGTAATTGCAAAATTCTACATTATTGTCAAGGTGACAAGGTCGTTTTTTGTATCATTCTTAATAGTCGTTATTACATTGTGATTTCGAGTGGCAAAAATGTCGTGCCTATAATCCGCCTAGCTTCCATACAATTCGCTACGCGCCATAAGGAACTACGTTCCAAACACAACTAAAATATTTAACGTAAACAATGCACGCGAGGCACAAGCGTCAAGAATCGGAGAATGAATATTTATGCTATACGTATGAAGTATGACTACAATCAAGCCATTGTCGCACAGTTATCGACAAATGACGTCATCGTAACCAATTCAGTTCGTTCAGAAAACCTTTAATAAATACACCACTTTTTGACGGATTTTAATAATTAAAAAAATAAAATGCTCAGTAAGTTAATAATGTACTTAGTAAAAATCATATCCCACAAAAACATTACCTAAATGACAAAAGCCAAGTATTGTGTTGTCAAAAAGTTATGAGATGTCGTAGAGACCTAGTGAAATTCAAGATAGTCCATTTAATTACTTACTCATAAAAAAAATGTTTTTATAATGCGGAAAATTTTCTTTTTATAATTTATTATATCAAATAGTGACTCTCATCTCATTTCTTTTTGTAAGTTACCCGGAGACCAAGGAATAAGGGGGTTTAAAGACCGTGAACGCACTTATAATTCCTCCGGTGTTGCGGATGTATTAATGTAGGAGTAATTGCTTACCATGAGGCGGTCCATTTGCTTGTTTCTAGATCTATTCCATAAATAAAATGATTACTGGCCGTGGACAAGTGCGTTCTCAAATCAATAACTCTCCCCCCATTGCTTAGGGCTCATCACTCATCCCCTTAAGCCTACCATTTCATTGACCAGGGTAGAGTTTGGAGATTAAAAAAATAAATAAAAATTAACGCACTTGTAACACCTCTGGTGTTGCAGATGTCTAATTGTGCAAAAAAAAAAAAACCTTATGGTCAGAAATTACATCTTCATACGATCAGGCAATCCAACGCACGTTTCCAGATCTATTTCATAATTAAAGCGATTACTGCCCCTCATAGACATCTGCAATACTAGAAGAGTTACAAGTGCATTTCCAATCTTTAAAAACACATCAGAGGTCGGTTAGAAATTAACAATTTCTAACCACCCGGCGATCGGTTTGCTCGTTTTCAAATTATTTAGAAAGAACTTATTACAATTTCATCCAACAGGCGATACATTTGCTCGTATCCAGATCTATTCCATAATTAAAACGCTTACCGCCGCTCGTGGACATCCGCAACACCAGAAGAGTTACAAGTACGTTTGCGAGCTATAAAACCCACTTCGGGACACCGGTACCTTCCTCACGCAGTGAAACACAACGCAAGTGCTATTTACCGTCGGTTCAGAAACATCTACTGGAACCTAAATAATATACAACTTCTCAAGTTATGAAATTTGTTAAATAAATAAGGATTACAAAGTTGGACTCTGTTAAGCAATAATGTGTCAACCCTCTAGATCGCCATTTTGAGAAAATCGTGTTTAATTAAATTTATTATAAAGATAATTTCAACTAAGTGTCAAAAGTTTTCATCAGTTTTTCAGTACGAATTTAATTCACTTAACACAATTTTGAAAAATATAGTTTATTGCCTGATAAAGCGATTAGTATCAACATCTTGATTTTAGTAATTTTGTGGGTTGACACTGAAAGAAGTGGGTGAACTTGTATTCATACATTTTGTTTCTGTGAATTCGTACAATTAAAAATTCTGAACTCTTTTTCTTTCAGAATTTTTACTTTTTCTATATTTTCCCTTTATATGGAGCTAACAGCCTAGCCGAACAGCAAATTTGAAATTTTTAAGTCTGCTAGAAGTATGCTTTGATTATTCTCCCGACCTCTATCTATATCTTTCAAAATCGCGTGTTTGCCACCTTATATCTCCTAAACTATGCACTTGATTTTTATGAAATTTAAAACATTACCGTGTGCCGCTAACGACTTCTTCGTGACAATTTCAGAGCCACTCCGCTAGCTTTATTAGAAATGAAAATATGGGGGCACGAAAAAGCCGCGAAATGCTTCGAGAAAAGAGAGTACGGCCGCTAAATACTTGGCGATAGCGCTGCCGCGCTATCAGATTTGCTACTAAGTGATTAATTCTCATTAAACAATTATATACTATGTATTTAATGAAAGGCGTAGGCACTTTAGCTTTAGTTTTAGCTTATGTCAGCCTTACAACTTTAATTTTACAAGTAGTATATTAGTAAATCAATTTCCGGTTTTTAATATAAGTCCTAGTGAACTTGTTATTGATGCGGTTCGCCAACCCATGCCCAATTTACGATGATCTATAGTAATAATAATAATGATATCTATGGGCGCTCATACCACGTCAGTCTGGTCCCGTAGTAAGTTCTCGAACAACTTGTGTTACAGGTACCAGACAGCGGAAACATGTTTATTACTTTATATTATACACATATTTAAGATTGTTATCATATTATACACATATTTAATACACATCCATGACCCAGGAACACAGAAATACATTTTGTTCCTTCGGCGTGATTCGAACCCGCGACCTCCGGTTTGAGCACAGACACGCTCACAGAGGTTGTCAATATAGTGATGAGAAACAATGAGATGTACGTAAAACAAACAGATGCGTAGCGGAGCGAGCGGTCCGAGCTCTGCCAAAGACAACAAAACAGTAGAAGCGATACATGAGTTTTATTTCAATTGTTCGAGACTCATATCAGTATATTTAATAGTGTTGTCGATCTCATGCGTACTCATAGTTGGTCAATTTTGCTAATTAAATCCTGAAATAATACATTTACGATCCAGTCCCGATATATTAAAACTGCAAAATGGTATTCTCAACATCAAACCAATGTGAAACCCGTTTTGATTGGTCAAAACTCAAAAAATCAGTTTTGTGATATCATAACGATACATTTATACCTAATTTAAGTAAAGTAAAATGAAAGTGTAAGTTAATAACGAGAATCGGGCGAAAATTTACAAAAGGCTTTGTGTGTCATAACTTACGAGGCATATTCCAAAGAACGCGCACATCCTAAATAATAAATAATTACGCAACTCCCGAAAGGGTAAAGGAATTTTGGGACTACTATGCGCAAAGTGGCAAGCCACCGAAAAAGTTTTGTAAAGAATAAACGATGAGGCGGTTGGCACGAAATATTTTATCTCGAAAATTCAAAGGGATTCAAAGAAACTTGGTTATAAATTATTCAGATAAGTGCGAACCAGTTAATCGGTAATACCAAGTGAAATCTTGATTTGTGATTCGGGGGAATACTTTTAGTATATATCTCTTGGCTTTAATGTTTGATTCATCACGATTAAGGCTCCTAACGATCCGTTTTCAGTTCATCCGTCACTGAATAAATCGTTTTAACTGGGGTATTCTTAAGTCTTGACTTTTTGATGGCGCGATTTAGAGGGAGAATAAATTTAACAGAAGCTTAATTAAACGCACAGCTTTGTAATGAAACTCAAGGGCTTAGTTTAATGTAACAGATTTGTTAGTGAGGAGTTTTTGATGAAGTAAGTAGGCTCAAAAATTAGTTTTACAGCTTTTTTTATTAGTTTTAGGCTTATTAAAATTAAAATATCAATCGATAAACAAGTGATGGTGTTCTTCGTTACATTATACACCCACTATCAATAGTATAAATTAACTATATAAATATATTTTTGAGTATTATATCCAATTCTGTTATCTGTTAATTAAAACTTCCAAATGAATGCACCTAATTGGATAAATTTTTCTTTCATGTGTTCGTTATTGTCAGGAGAAGGTTTGTGTGAAAAAAAAAATTTAAAAAAATTTATAGCAAATTGACGGCAAAAAAATATGGCGGCACGAAGTTTGCCGGGTCAGCTAGTATGATATAAAAGCATACACAAATATATTATGCAGCTCTGGTTTAACATAAATATCACAACAGCTAGTCTAACTTGATATCTATGAAATATAAACCCTGCATGTTAAAGTGACTTAAGCAATTGGTAAAGCACCTATCAATAGCTTAAATCGCTTTAATATTCCAGATACATTTCCAGACACCTAAAGACCTGATAAGTATCGGATTAACATATCAAAGCTCCAACTAATATAGTACTATGTAGGTCACACGATACTTTGTGAGAATATTATAATGGTCAATGGTTATGTTAGTGAACACGTCAGTGGTTGCCCATTAATCGTGACGCGGGGGCGAGTCTCCTTACATTTACCACTATCATTCACGTAATATTGCTTGACATTAATTACTTTAATTGTTCATTGCTTATTTTTTGTAGCATCTAGCTATAACTACTTTATTTGGTTGTTGGTACTGGTAACCAAAAATAACAAAAAAATTGTAATATAATGTGAGCAAAAATAGGCTGCCGGCAAAAATGGCAAAAATTGGGACCTTATGTCCCAACACTTCACCGGCCGTCTTACACACGCAAATTTTAAAAGGATGCCTTCTCTACCGTTTGAGCATCTAAAAACTTATAAATATATTAATTAACTTAACATTTTTTTATTATCTGGTGCTAGAGTAGTTAATAAAATTAGTAGTTTATTGCTACAGCGCACCACTCGTTTTTTTCTATAACGATGAACTATGTATTAAACCACGGGCGTATTCCAAAGAATGCGTACAATATGCGCTTACAACCCGTCATTCTAAACAAATAGCCATCGTAAAATACGTGGTGGACATATTGAATCCGGACGATGTTTTAATAACCATAACAAAATGGATTTCACCGCTACACCGATACATCACGTCGGCGCTCCGCACATGGAAAATGAATTGCCCTCGATCTATGAGCCGATCTATTGGTATAAACTCCCCCTCTTATGATATAATCGTCCCCCTTTGGTATAAACGTCCCCCCTATGGTATAAACGCCATCCCTCTGGTACAACTGTCCCCCCTCTGGTATAAACGTATTCCCTTTTGTATAAATGACCACTCTGCTACGTAATAACATCCTCCTCGAATTACGTAACTGCCAATTTTAACAGTTTATTTTTTATTTATTTATTCGTTTGACAAATATTGCACAAAATCGTGAACTATGTAAGAAAAGGTTAGGTTGAGGTTAATACCTGTACTGCCTTTGCCCAGCAGTGGGAGACAATTGGCAATTAATAATAAAGAACTATTCTTCAGTCACTTTTAATATTCATTCATTTTTTTTATTAATGTTTTCTCTTTCATGATCTACTTTGTAACGGGGTAATTTAGGTTGCACTCACCTGTTTTTGGCAAACACTACATCCATTGTAACCTGAAACAAAATTAGAAATGTTACATCGATTTGGAGATAATAATATTATTAGAATTATCCATATTAATGGATACTACGGATTTATATTTATAATATTATTGTTATACAATTTTATTTTCACTACTATCGCATTACAGGCTAAGCCTATAATGGTAGTTTAAGTGTGTTTGAATAGATAAATAAATATTTAATAACATAAAACGTCCCACTATTGTTGGTTTTTTATGTTCTAATCACGAAATGTGCCCAAACTATCACATGGATTGGCACTAAGAGGTTCATTACATTGCCGCGTCCAAAGTGTTTTACTCGTAAAATGTTGCTAACCTAAATAAAAATTGTGTCGCTGCCTAGGCCGGGTGCGGCCGGATAGGTGGATTCGGACATTGTATAATGAATATTTTACGATTCGTATCTTATTGTAATAAAAAGGTTGTCATGTATTTTGATTCTGGCATATAATGAAGGATTAAGAAAATAAGTGAACAGTAAATAATAATTATATTATGTAACATTAACAAGTACATTCAAAATTTTAAGTAGCCCCCGAATTGCCCAGCAGTGAGCAAGAGCTGATTATGACGAATTACAGCTAAGAATACCCTCGATAATGCCAGGTTTAAAACGAAAAAAAATGGATCAAAATCGATTCATCTGTTTTGGAGCTCGACGCTACAGACAGACAGTTAAAACTTATACAATATTTTTAATAAATCAGTCGGTGATTTGTTACATTAATCAGCAAAAGTTAAGCGTAGACATAACTTAACAAAGAAAAATACAATTTCCCAAGCTTGCAGTTTTATTAGAGTATCCTAGTTTATTATTTATCAGAGTGTAAGTGTACTGACATTGCCGACGAGAGGTCAGATCGCCTCTCATTTATACGTGCGCTCGACAAGCCGGTGTATCACATGTCGACCTTATTTCTATTGTAATAAGGCATAATATTACACCGGCTTGTCGGCGACCGTACGTGCGCTCAACACAAAACTTTGTAAATTAATTCAATCACCCGACAGTTCTCCTTAACACTTTCCTCGGAAAATTAATCTAAAGCTAGGAAAATTAGATTAACAAAGATGTTTTAATATTTCAGACTCTAATTTGTACAAGCAGTGTAAATGAGAATTTTATATAGAAAAATTCATAGTTAGCGAATTTGTGCGTGTGTTTGTAATTGAACTCCTTCTAAACGGCTGGACCGATTTTGATGATCTTTTTGTGTTTGTTCAAGTGGATTCGAGAATCGTTTAGATTTGCAATTGGAGCCGGTAGATGGCGATGCTGTTACGACTGCAAATTTAAACTTTCCTCCTGCCGAATCTTTGTAGGTAAAGCTGTTTTTGATATTTCGTCATAAGTTACCTATCATTTTTAGGGCTCCGTCGTACTCAAGGGACCCTTATAGTTTCGCTCTGTCCGTCCGTCCGTCTGTCTGTCTGTAGCTCCTGTAATTATGAAAATAAATTCATGAAATTTCCACAGTTATGTACTGTGTATATATCTCGGTTTTTTTATTTTAGGGGTGGCTCTCCATACATGTTAAGTGGGAATAAAAAATATATTTTCTTTCTACACTATCATGTGGGGTATTGTTAAATAGGTTTTATAAAATAAAAGGAAGGTTTTTACATACTCTTTAGGAAAATAATTTTGAACGAAATCGGACAGTAACTTTAGAAGTAATTTGAAAAAAACCTAATGCGCGCTGATAATTAAGACTTAACACTCCTTAGACTACATGTCCTAACATGTTCTTGGAAGGTTTTTTTTACGATTAAGATGTGCTGAATGTTAAAGGGTAAAATAAACCAAATTAAAAAAATAAGCAAACGCCGAATTGTCAAGCAGTAAGCGAGCTGATGATGATCATGTATAGCTAAAAACACTCCCGATCATGTCAGCTTTCAAATAAAAAATAACTAGATCCCCTCTGTTTTCGTCGGGGGATAAAAATAAAGTTTTATTTAAATTGCCTGGGTTGCTGGAAGAGATCGCTTATTGCAATTAGTCCGCCCTTCTCCACATTTGAGGTTATAAGTTTAGTTTTAGTCAATTGATTGTACTTACTTTAATGTGAAAAATAAAGTGTTTATCCATCTATCTATCTAAACCATTCATAAGCCCGCTAAAATGTTTACAATTAATTATTTAGCTTCCGCGAGGCTCTAAACTAAAATCATATTCCTTCACTCACAAAGGAGGTTAATCTCGGCGTTAACTAAGCAGGTGGTTCGAAGGGTCCCAACAAACTTTGCATAAGAACACCCAAACATCTGATTTAATACGTCTTTATGCAAAGTAGAATAAAAATTCCAAAGTTTCGCGAAACATTTAACAAAATATTGAAAGCTTTCGAAATAGGCATTGTATTTCAGAGTTTTTAAGACATTGCGAGTTTTTTACTCGCTCTTAGATTGTACAATAATTATTTTAATTCACATTTTAATTTTTGTATAAAATATGTAAATTTAGATCAATGGAAAAGTGGAGCTAATCAATAAATTGTTACTCATTTTATATGAATATTCGGTGAAATAAGTTAAAATATTATAATATTTACCCCACCAGATAGAATCGTATGCAGTTTGTAATCCAGGTGTAATTACATCTTATTTTATCTTAGGTCGCCGTGGGTCTTTCCACCTTTCGATATTCTGGCAGAAATGGATAAAAGAGTTTATGATCGGATAAGATACCAGGAGCGAACGCACACTTTTGAATCGTGGCGGCTTCGACTACTCGATGAGCGGTATTCACAAAAGCGTGTCGTGCAAGCAGTGCTGCCTGTTTTTCAGGGTTGCATCAGACAGAAGTACCGTTTAACGTTCCATCTCACACAGGTACTTACAGGCCATGGGTGTTTTGGCAGTTACCTGTTCAAGATTAGACGTGAGATGACGGCAGCTTGTCACCACTTTGGAGCAGAAGAAGATTCCGCTCAACACACTTTTGAAGTGTGCCCTGCGTGGAATGATCAAAGGCAAACTTTAGTTGAATGCGTAGGAACAGATCTCTCTTTGAAGGCAGTCATCACTGCTATGATCAGCGATGATCATGCTTGGAGAGCAGTTGTCTCCTTTTGTGACACCGTTATGGCGCAAAAGGAGACGGCAGAGTGGGTCCGAGAGAGATTTGATCCCTTGCGACGAGCTAGAACACGACATGGTGCTACCACCCGTCGTAACTAGATTCCTAGTTCCTTTTTATTATTTTTAATTATGGTCATGGTTTCATAGAGTCTATGAAATCGGTATGACCCAAGAGGCATGGTATTTTGTACCATTATACCATTTGAAGCGGTACGGACTTGTCCCGAACATGAGCTTAAAAGCACGATGCAAGGGGTCTGCGGATGTGTTTATTGAGTTCCCGTAGCCCCTCTATTGAGTTGAAGTAGGCCACCGCAGTAGTTTTAGTGGGTAAAAATCGCACAGAACCTACTCTTGCCAATGTCTCCAAAGCTAGTCTAGGTATCTTCCGAAGACTTCTCCTGCAAAAACAAAAAAAAGGTCGCCGTGGATAATTGTTCCATAGTAAAATGTCCTTTAATTGAGTTAATGATTTGAGAATAAACATTTTTAAAAGGATTTCATTTCTTAGTAAGAAATATTATAAAAAAAAACCTAAGCAAATTTGAACTTGATCTTACTTTGCTCACTGCAAGTATTCAAAACTTAAAATATTTGTAGTTACTGCCATAGTGAAAAATTTACTTTTATCTGTAATTTCACAACATAACCATTAATTTTAATTAATTTAACGCCTCACAAAAAGTGCTTTCTTTCAGAACTCATTTTTTGTATTATACATTTTTTATAATAAAAACACGCTTTGAGCAAGATATGAAAGAGTTGTAATTAAAATTTAATCAGTTTTATTTTTACTTTCCCTCACGTCACTGTCTACTCCATGGACTTGAAGATTCTTTTTGAATAAAAGGCTCGGAGTATTTATCCTTTAACCCCAACAGTAATTAACATAATTTATGGCATTTTTATTTTTTTTAACCCGTAAAGTCAAAAGATTAACCTGCAAATATATTAGACGTCTCATATTCTGTAAAGTAATAAAAATTATGATAACGGCTAAAATTGTTTTAAGTCTAATTCAGTCTATTTCATTTCTTATTTAACTATAATTTGATCATATAACTGGGACCATATGATCCGGAATCCGTAAGGCCGGGGTAAATTCAGAGAACTCTGTGTGAAAATACAATAGAGCTGAAAATCGAACACACAAGTGTCGAGTCAAATTTTAATGTCATATATGACAACTTGACACTCGACGCTTCGATTTTCAAATCTATTGTATTAACGTGGGGTTTTATTTTAAGCGCTCTGAATTTTGTCCTGCCTTCCGGATTCCGGATAATATAGTCTCAGCCTAAGCCGAAAATTGCTTCGTGAACAAAGCATAATGCAGGTTGATTTTTAATCTAAGAGACACGACATCTAATAAGGTAGTAAAACTAAATAACCGCCTCCAAAATAAAACACGTGAACTTGATATTCAAACAATTCTTTATTTGGAATTTTGGCGCTTCCACGTTGTTAACAAGTCAACAAACAGACAGCAAAGTTTGTAACTGCAGCTAGCTCGTAATAAAATGTACTGGTTTTTATTAACTTTTTTATCTTTATTTCAAATAGGTAAATCATTTTTTTTTTTGCAAATGCACTCTGAATTTAATGAATTTCTTTAGAACCCGAGCATAACGGGTTAGAGGATAGTATAAAACATAAGATTCCTGTATCATACCGGAATCTTCGGGGGGATCTTTTTCCTGTTCACATTTTAGAAAATTATTTAAAATTTAAAAATTTAATTTATCTATAGTGATTAAATGATAAAAATGATAATGATAAAAAATGATAAAGTAATTACGTTTCAACAGTCAAAAAATCATGCCCGTTTTTTGATCCAAGCAACAACATGACGACCTCTATGGCTCAGTAGTTCAACGCGTTGTTGCTCAAGCCGGGGGTCTCGTCGGTTCGAATCCCGCTGAAGGTACAAAATAGTTTTTTTGTGTTCCTGGATCATTAATGTGTAATAAATATGTGTATAATATAACAAAAATCTTAAATATATGTATAATATTAAAGCATTAAATATACTTCCCGTGTTCTAGTACCTATAACACAAGTTCTTCGGATACTTAGCACGGGGCCAGGTTAACGTGGTGTGAAGCGTCCATAGATATTATATTATGACAAATCTTTTTTATCAACTTTCAAGCAAGAACAAATATTCTTGGATATTTTTATTCATTGGCCCGTAAATATCGGGTTATAGTGTTTTTATTACAATATGTCGAGACGAATTAAAAATATAATAAGTATCGGTTGCACTAACCTCCATTGTTATCTCTAACTTCCAATGACACTACCGAGCCAGTTGAGTTAAGTTTTAGTTAAGAATTTTGACAGGTAGGTAATTATCTAATGTGAACACAGCTTATGCTTCAATGGTCAATTTCGACATTTGTAATTAGAAGACTAGGTATTGGACAGGGGGGGGGGGGGGGGGGGAGATAGAAAGAGCTAATAACCGCCGTCATTTGAAATGGGGAACATGCATAGTTTTTTTATTAGCTTTTCTAAAAGTACATTTTAAGACAGGAAATATTGTCTTTGCAATGGCATAACTACGATCAACCGTTGACGAAATACAGTCATCACAAAATTGATATCGTTAACCAGCAGTTGAAAATATATGAAGATAAATACAAAATTAATTTTATTAAATTAAATACTGCGTTGTAATAACAAAACATGACACAAGTAACTAAGGGACACAGTAATTTTCATTTTTCAATAATACCAAAAGTTTTTCAGTACTCTTAGTCCTGTAACTTTTTAATTTAGCAACTGATTATTGTATGATTTGCATTTTTCGGTCCATATTTATATTGCCTTTTGGTAAATACAAGAATTTTGCTGATTTAAAACAAACTGCCTTTCTCGTATGCATACTCGACAGTCGACATCACAATATCTATTCCCCTGCGCTGTGGTGATCAGATATTTTGCTATTCACGTCCACCGCTCGTCCCGCGTCGGTCATATTTATAAAGGCAAAATTATATTAGGTTATTATGAAAGCCCTGTTTTATCTTGTCCCGTGGGCCTCATTTGGGTGGGGTTGCAGATATGAAAACATTTACGTTATTTAATTTCAAAATGGACGGATATTGAATAAATAACAAACAACTTTACTTGAACTTTTTGTTTTTGTTAGATTTTTATTTAAGTGTTTATGTAAATGTGTCTCTTCTTGTGTAATGAATAGAGTTCAATTTTTAATAGGTAGCTATCTTAAAAATGCAGCGCCGCGAATTGTTTCGTTTCGGTGTGAATTAACCCCTTATGGTATATATTAAATGTGGCAATAAAAATATAAGTAGGTAGGTATAAATGATCAAATCATAAAAATTACCATAAAAACAGTACATATATATATATATAAAATACATATAAAATAGTTCTAGCTTTTCCCAAGAAAAGTTACACACGAGTTTCTTTCACATGGACGTGAATTGACGAAAATGGCGTAAGTGCGGGCCACGCCCAGACATTTGTACGTATATTTTGTAATGGGAGTGGATAGAACTCATGTAATTTAACTTCTGCAGTCTTTTACTAGGCGTTGGATAAACTTCGTAATGGTTAACTTAGATAATGGTCAGATCACACTAAAACGTGTGTTAAAATTTTCACACATGATGTATTTCCATTGCAACTATAACAACATATACTTTAGTATAAGTAACAAAATATAATAAATATTTAAGGGATACCCTTCGTGGGTGAATCTGACTGACAATTGGCCAGTTTTTTGCAAGTATGGCATTTTTTAAGTAACTTTTATAAGGGAAGCCGATTGACGTCGAGTTGTATACTGAGCTAGTGCTTGCAAAGATTAGACTAAAATAGTATCTAATACTATTCTTTGTAAACCACTCACGTAGTATTTAGAGAGACAAAAGCGTTTGACACTATCAATTTTCTGAATACCTATCAGCTTAGTCGGTAGTCGATCTGTGGTCTAAGGTAGGTTTAATATTATCTGCCAGTCGAGCGTAACGAAGCGATAGAATCAGTCGAATATATTTTGTCCTTTATTTCGGTTTAGTAAATCCATATATTAATTTCTCTATTTAGATATAAAGCAATTAATTTACATAGAAAGCATTGCTTTATTAATATTTAGTTTATTAAGTGATGCATACGATTTAAATGATAAAAAATTTATTGTAGTTAAGTAGTTTATATTTAGAAATTAATAATAATGTAACTTTGATATATGAATATCAAACTGAGTATAAATGCTGTATGTACATGATGTTTTTTTTATATGTATGATGTCTTAAAAAGACGAAACAGTTTTATGTTTATTTAGGTAACTCACAATTTAGCAAATAAGGTATTCTTTAGCACACCATTATACAACACTAGCTTCTGCTCGCGGCTCCGCCCGCTTAAATAGAGTATCCCACGGGAACGTACTTTTCGGGATAAAAAGTAGCCTATGTGTTAATAAAGAGCATAATTAACTACTACCACGGCAAATTTCATCAAAATATGTGCAGTAGTTTATGCGTGATAGAGTAACAAACATCCATCTATCCATCCATCCTCACAAACATTTATATTTGTTTTACAACAATTTATATTTGTTTTTAAACATTGTGTAACGCTACAAAGATTTGAGTACCACTTTATGGCTTACAATAAGAAGTCATAATTGAGTTCACAAGGAAAAAGGAGTGCCTTATCATAGCACAATAACTCAGATATAAATGAAAATGTGGCGTGTTATGGCATTGTCCGTATAATAGCACTAAGTACCGCACACCTTAAAACTTTATTGTGCTGGTATATTATTGTGAAATGGCATTGTTGGTTTCATTTAAATATAAAAAAACATGGCGAGTATACTGTACAGAATACACGTGGCAGAAAATACGCTTATCAATTCAAAAAATAATTGATAAATTAAACCTAGCGTACACCTAGCGCCATCTGTGTGTTTAGCCGTACCTACTTTAGAGAGTTAAGTTGTTATGTAAGAAGTATAAGTAGCTTTCGACATATGGCGTTATGTTCAAAATATTGTCGCGACACAACCTACAAGTTTCGCACTCAACGCCGCTAAAGCAGTTTTCACATCAATAATAATATAATTTGTAAATGAATAAAAAGAGCCTCCGTGGCCTAGCATGTCGACATGTAGGACTTTTCTCAAGCACAATATACGGACGTTCAAAGGGTGAAAGAAAGGATTATGTGTCTTCGAAGACCCGTGATGTATACTCACCCGCGCAATGATGATAATCATGATGTCTGACTAGGAAATGCTATAATGAACTGAGCCTGAATGGAATATCAATGAAAATCAGAAACTCAGTTAAATTCATCGATGAATGAACAACGTTAATGAATTTGCTGCAAATTCAGCTGAAGGACAATTCAGCTCATGATATTAGCGAAAATTTACGGCACAAGAGCTAACTTAGTACTTTTATAATGCTAATAGCTAGCAATTTATCAGAGTGCATAAAATCAATTCGTAGCACATGGCTCAGCCCTTTTCATGTGAAAAAATAATTGCGAGCGGCGAAATATATGGTATAGAAATAGAATAAACGAGAAATACATCGGATTTTATTGCAGTTTGAAAGTAAAATATATTCTCTGTTGGTAGCTTTGTATAATTTACATATGGCGCGCTTACACGAAAATTGTGATTTTATACCACCACAAATTTAAAAAACCGACACATTCTAGAATCTACGGCTAGTCCATCAGAAACGAATTAAACATAGCATTATATTAATTATTATGTATTTATTTTCACTATCGTAAACTGCGTTTAAAATTTGTAGAAGATCCGCAGATAACACACCCTGATTGGAAAACTTCGCTGTATATAAAATACTAGCTGTTTCCCGCGGCTCCGCCCGCGTAAATACAGTATCCCTCGGGAACACTACTTTTTCGGGATAAAAAGTATGTTATGTTTTAATCCAGAGTCTAAACTACTACCATATCGAATTTCATCGATATCCGTTCAGTAATTTTTGCGTGAAAGAGTAACAAACATCCACGCTTTCACATTATAATATTAGTAAGGATAATATCTATATGAAAGTGGGAGTAACCCCTTTAGTTAACTGGTATCGTAAATTCCACATACTTCACTAGTATCGTGGGGCCGCGCGGCTCCCATAATATATATTATACTTATAGCAAGCAAGTTTTAACTATGTGGTTGAGTTAATGCTCATAAATGAAAAATAACAGGCTCGCTTTATGTAATCAGTAAGTTTTTATTTATATGAACCTTCTTACTTAGCTCACAAATGGAATAAATTCTCGGTAATAATTTTTCTTACCTTACAAAAACCTATTAATTTTTCAATTATGAAAGTGATAACAAAAACAAAAAAAATCCTTAATATTTAATGTTTTCGTAAGAAAACATTACATTTATGTATCTTATTAATATTTCCTATATCCTACGAGTAGTAATCCTATAATAATCCTAGTACAAATGAATACAATTACGAAACTTGGTTCAATCTTGACGGTTATCCATAGTGTTTTGTGTTATTATGGACTATGCAAATAAACTTTAAGCAGGTTTTGCACTTCGTAGCAAATTTTACATCTTTGTTTCTATTATATGAGAATTAAAGGCAGCGGCCTCAAAAAAAATGTCCCTTACGACGAGTGACAGAGTCCTCTTTTCAATATGCCAAAAGAGTAACGTAACTGGTAAGTATCGTAGGGGTCACTGGGCCCTTACGTATCTGCGTACTGGGACTTCGCGGCCCCACTATAGGTACCTTTTAAGGGTTCAAAAGTAACTTGGCTAATTGAATCTTCTTTCCTAATTGTAGAACTAAAAACAACTTAGATACATACTTCTTAGCATTAGAATATTGAGACACTTTGACCTTTAAAGGCCAAGATGGTGCGTAGATGTAAAGGTTACGTTAAGTTCGTCGTCGTGGAGACAAAATTGATAATACTCCGAGACTAATGTCATGAATGTAACGGAGGGATAATAGTTAGAACCTATTATATATTTCACTAGCTGTTGCCCTCGATTCCACCCATATTATAAAATATAATAATTATCACATTGTCTGTTGTCCTCGGAATTACATATTATTAACCTCCCCTTTCAATCATTCTGTCTATATGAACCATAATCCAAATCCGTTGCGTAATTTTTATTATGTATGATTAAATATTGTGAACTGCGCAACGCATTTTCCCATGACTTATGTGGCTCAGTATTAGCGAGTTAGTGCTCAAGCTGGATGTCGCGGGTTCGAACAAAAAGTTTTCTGTATTCCTGGTGCATAGATGTGTATTAAATATGTGTATTATATAAAAAAATCGTAAATATAACTTTATATTTTCCGTTGTCTGGTACCCGCAACACAAGTTCGACCCGATTGACGTGGTGTAAAAGCGTCCATAGATATAATTGGTTTTTAAACGATATCTTATAATCATTTTAAACATTCACCCTCGTAGGGGCTGAATTTTAGAAAACACTGAAATACGTAACTCATTATTTTTTCCGTACTCAGTTCATACGAAATATCATGTAAATATGTCCAAGGAATAAAATGTTTAATATAAACTTTTATCCCCTGTTTTACCCCCTGGGGGGTTGAATTTTGAAAAACAGTCGCAATTGATTTTACCAAACCTTATATATATATATATATATATATATATATATATATATATATATATATATATATATATATATATATATATATATATATATATATATATATATATATATATATATATATATTAGTTCTATTAAATAAAATAAAAAAAAAATAATATATATTGAATATATTTCCGGTTTCGGTATTAAATATAAAAATATTTAATTCAACTTTTATTTTATTATTAGTTGAAAAACTATTATGTGTATCTAATAATTATCTACTTAAGGAGTGCAATTAATTGAAATACGTTTGAATATAACATTGTAACAACAAATATGTTACCTTGTATTGCCTATAAAATGTAGAATATAGTTATCATAAAACTTTGATTGCTTTTTTAAACATTTAATCCTATTTTAAGTGAAACATTGTTTTCCATTTACGACGCGATGGTGGCTATAAAAGTTACACACAATGTTGTAAAACTTATATTAGAAATGTAAATGTTTATAACATAATAGTCTCGCTGGCTCTACTACAGACGAATAATAAAATTGCATGTTACTTAAGAGTAACTTTAAGTAACTTAAGATATACGACTGTGCTCTAAATATTTATACTTTGCAAATACTACTTTTAAGGATTTTATCGCATTTGAGTTTGGTTTTCCCGTCGTTCCAGTAACCTGAAATATGCACATGTGTATTTGAAAGCTATTTAAGTTTTATAACTAACATAATAACTATTTGTTAAAGATTGTGTGTTCTTCAAAAGCTATTGGCTGTAGCCTAAGCAATTCCATACTTTAAATTACATATTATTTTGTAATATTATGTTTAATATGTTTGTCACTCTTCCTCGCAAAACCACTGAACGGATTTGTATGAAATGTTGCATGCAGAATGCTATATTATATAAAACATAATATTATCTCGGAAAAATGTACAATTCCTGCGGGATATATGAATTTTATTTTTGTGCGAAATCGCGGGTAATATATTCTAAACACAGTATATCGCTAAAATTCGAAATTTTAACAACTGTAATCCAGGTGTTATTTGTATATTGGGAACACGCAACAATATTTTGATAAGCTTTCCAATTTATATCCGAGAATCAGCCGAAGTTTCGACGAACTTAGAGAACATTCCTTCACACTTTCTCACTAAACAATTTCTAAACAAAACTTCTTCTGGAAATTGGATACGTTTTAAGTTGTAGAAAATATATGTTTGTTTATTAATAATGACTCAGTACCTGCGGAAGTGTATAAAAATGTGAAAACGAATTTGTATATAAATAAATCAAATACATGCAAAAAAGATTTTTTAACAAATTTATATTTTTGATCAAAAAGCGATTGAACACAATATTTTAGGAGTGAGGGTATCTCATAGTATAAGGAACACCACTTAGCGCTCAAAATTACTTTTGTTCAAAATCTGACATGTATGTTTCTTAACAATGACTCAGTACCTGCGAAAGCGTTTAAAAGTCTGCAAAGAAGTGTATATAAATAAATTAAATACATACAAAATAAAAATCTAGCACGCAATCAAAAAAGCGATGGAATGCAATGATTTAGTAAATAATTCAAAAAACTGGAATCAAGGACATAGGCATTAAGACTGCTAAGCAGAAATGGGATTGGGCGAGCCATATCATCCGAATGCATTCTGACCGCTAGGCAAAAATAACCACAGAATAGGTAGATGGACGACGCCGCCGTGGCCGGTCTATGAAAAGTTGATCGCGTTAAGCTGGATGCATCCCAGCCAGGCTGACCAATGGTGACTGAGGAACGATACCTTTGCCCAACAATGGGACAGCATAGGCTATTAAAGAAACCGGGTAAGTGCGAGTCACACTCGCGTACGAGGGGTTCCGTACTAAACGAGAACCTACGTTTCTTGTATGGTAGTCCGCATAAAATATTTATTTTATTCTGTTTTTAGTATTTGTTGTTATAGTGGGAACAGAAACACATCGTCTGTGTAAATTTCAACTGTCTAGCTATTACGGTTAAGGAACCTGGTGACAGACAGACGGACTGGTAGATAGACATGTGACTCTGCTGTCTACATGTATACAACATGTAGACAGCAGAGTCTGAGTAGTAGTCTTTACCCTTTTATCACGAAACCCTAAAAATCGATTCTTACTTGTAATTAGAAACGATGATATGCTTTAAAACAGATTTTCGAATTAAAAAAAATAAAATCTAAATTATTTATCAAAAACACATAATAATATACAATAGTAAAACACACATATAATATACATCACATAATCTAATCCCATGCTAAGTTAAGACTTGTGTTATAGCAATCAGACAATTACGGATATACAAATAACAATTCTATACTATAATATATTATTACACATACTCTTACAACACACCCACACAAAACACACAAAAAAAGTTTTTATCACGTAGATATTGTCTCTGTCGGCGACCCCGAGTCTCCCCCAGAACCTTCGGTAAACCATCCGACGGCTAGAACGCCTCCACCTCGGCAGACAAAAGTGGTGTCGGCACTCTTACCACAAACTAACTGAAGTTTACCTTGTGGAAAGACCGCAGACGCTCAACTCTCAAAGTGTAGGTGTGGCTTCTCACGGATGTAGCTCACGACGTCCTCGACCTCCATGGACCAGTGCAGGCGGGACACGTACAACTGTGTTTGCCCCTTAATGGAATGGAACGGAATGCAAAGCCCATGACAAAAACGAGTGAGCTTTGCAGTCGCATGTGATATTTTATGAAAATATTAAAAAAAAATACAATTGTTTTGCCCACTATCGGCCCTCCAAAGAAAAAACCGGCCGCCTCAATAATATAATATTGACAATATTTGACAACCAATTTTTACAAAATATGCACTTGAAATATAGAACACATTATGTTGAACCTCTATGCGCTGAAACGGGGCAACATAACGGCTGCCAAGGGCATCGTGATGCCCTCAACTAGATGTATCTTCACTTTGTAAGCTATAAACTCCAAATTAAAATTATTTTCTTATAACTTGTTTTTCAAGCATCTTTGATATTATGCATCTCTGTGCTCTACCAATCCGTTTTCATTATTGGGTTCTGATTCTAAATGGGTTGTAGCCCTCTTTTTAGTATAAAATATCTATGGTTGTAGCCATTTATATGTTTTCTCTCAATAAAGGCTTTTTCTTTCCACTTGTGTTTATGTTCTCTCACATTTTCATTTTTTTTTCTTTTTATCCATGTACCTCAACGGCTCTAGTAGAATACCGACTTTCGGTCAATTTATGATAACAGGATGATTAATTTATAATAAACTTTATTAAACACATCAGGGACACAACATAGCCAAAAGGATAACAAACAACACGGAAATTAAAACACTTAACTACAACATAAAAACAATTTAGGTTTTTAGCACAGCTGGTTAAGGCTATGCAATGCTAGCAGCAGTAGGTATATATTAATAGGTATATAATATTTGTTGTATTTGATCAGGAGAAAATGAAACTCAGTTTTCACCGCCATTTCCAACTTAGTTTCGAATTGCGAGTTTCTATTTAAAAAAAAGCGATAAAAATATCTCGCAAAATATACTTTCATAAAGCAATGTGGCAGATAAATATTTTTTTAATATTATTATAAAATCAAATCATACCAACCTCTCTCGAAATATTAATCAGAGGGTAAACAATTACACACATAATATAACAAATTCACTATTAATATACAAAAAAAAACCGAGCAGAGTAGCCAATTAATGAAATGCCCGCGCCCCTCTCATGCTGACACAGTTGTGGTTACTACCTACCTACCTACCAACCTAACGTCACTCATAATGGTATTAATGTTTTGCGCAGTAATTACTTTATTGTTGTGTGTTAAAACAAGAGATCGCCCTGTGGTCGAAAATCACATATAACAATTCATATAATTAAAAAAAGTTTGAACTTTGTAAGAGTTCTTTTGCGTCTTAGAAAAAATATAAAAAATGTAGATGTTGTGACACACAAAAAAATGTAAAGTTTTGCTTACCTACAATCAGTACCTAATAATAGAAATATAAATAATAACAAAACCATGAACTTATGTATAGATACTTTGTTTTTAGTCACAATTTTATTATTGTATTAGTTACTATATTATTATTTGTGGGATAGCTGCGCTTCGGCATGAATGGGCCGGCTCGACCGGGTAAATATCACGGCCACACAGAAAACCGGCGTGAAATAATGCTAGCGTTGTGTTTCGCCGAGTGAGTGAGGTTACCGGAACGCAAGTCACAACACCAAAGAAGTTAGAAGTATAACTCCTCTGGTGTTGCGAGTGTCCATGGGCGGCGGTAATCGATTACCATCAGGCGATCCGTCTGCTCGTTTCCTGGTTCATTTCATAAAATAAAAAATAAACTATATTTAATCAGCAGCTGCAAATTGGCTCAAGCTCGGCAATGCTGGCATACCAAAGCATACTCAGCGCCGATCATCCGCTAGAGCCATTTTGTGATCAGCTTGTACCTAAATATAGGACTAAATTATCATATACATCCTTAAAGTGCGATAATTCCGTGTGTCTTTTGCCTTCGTAAACTATATTCAGCCTAATCTGATGGTGAAAAAGCACTCAAGCAAATTACTTGTTCACCCATACACGATTTGATTCACGGTAACTCGATAATAAACTTGAGCCGAAGTTTCTGGAATTTTACAAACATGTTGCAAGCTAATTATGTAATTAGGTTAGCTTGAGTTAAGTTAAACAATCGTGACAAACTTATTTTGATGGAAGAAATAAAGAATTTTGAATAGCTACAAAATTTCATATTGTTGTGATGTCCATAATTTACTACCCTGTCAACTACCTATAAAGTTTTCGCTTTGATAATAATAAAAAACTGGCCAATCGGGAGTTGGACACAAAGGGTTTGTTGTATGGGAGTCTCCCTTAAATATTTATTCTATCCTGTTTTCATAGCGGCAACAGAAATACATCATCTGTGAAAATTTCAACAGTCTAGCTATCACGGTCCATGAGATACATCCTGGTGACAAACAGGCGGACAGACGCACAGACTGACGGACAGCGGAGTCTTATTAATTAAAAAGAATGTTCTTACTCTCAGGGCACGGAAACCAAATAAAATAAGACGTTTTGTCCAAAATTAACAAACACCACGATGTAAAATTTTTGAATACAAAATATTATTATGTAAATCTCAGTGATTGTCGCTGAAAACATTCTTATTAACATTGTTCTTGTCTAATATTCTGCTAACACGACGACTAATGACTGTTTATAAAGTTTTAGCATTAGATAACTATGTTATTAAAACTGATTTCGAGATAAATAGTTACACAACGTATTCAGGACAAACAATACTACCAATAAAGTTTAATGGCGGTCCTTGAAAATTCAGTAAGGCGCAAATTTTCTAGCCTAGTCGTGTCGTTGGCGATCCATAATATATAATAATAATAATAATATAATAATAGTATCTATGGACGCTTCACACCACGTCAGTCTGACCCCGTGCGAAGTATCCGAATAACTTGTGTTACAGGTACCAGAAAACGGGAAGTATATTTAAGATTTTTATTATATTATATACATATTTAACATCCATGACCAAGGAACGCAGAATAACTTTTTGTTCCTTCGGTGGAATTGGAACCCGCGACCCCCCGGCTTGAGCACCAACGCGTTGAACCACTGAGCCACACATAGAGGTGGTCATCGTGGGAGAGGCATGCTTTGGCATGAATGGGCCGGGTCGACCAGATAAATACCACGGCCTCACAGAAAACCGGCGAGAAATGTTGCTTGCGTGGTGTTTCGCCTAGTGAGTGACATTGACGAAGGTTCAAGCGGGGTAGGGGATTTTGAGGACCAGTAACGCATATGCGCACCATCCTCTGACGTGTTGCGACTGTCCATGGGCGGCGGCAATCGCTTACCATCAGGCGATCCGTTTCCTTGTTTCCTGATCCATTTCATAAAAAAGCCTTTCTGATTTTATTCAACATAAAGTCCTTACATAACATCAGACCTCAAAATTTCAATTCAGACCCTGTTATCGTATTCATTTAGGAGACCTTTTTTGGGTGCTACCGCGTGCGATAGCGTTAATAAGATCTTTCATGTGCACCGTAACCTTCGTGTGACTTTGTCCTTATTAATATCATAATATGGAACTGTTTTTTTTATATCCTTATAGGAACAATATTCGGAAGTGAAATATTATTGTAGTGAGAGTATCACTACAATAATATTTATAGTATTAATATAGTAGTAGTATATAGAGAGTAATATTATTGTAGAGAAAGTATTGTATTGTAGTAGAGAGATCTTTAGGGAGAAAATGAATTCGAATTAATTCGGGAGAGAAAACAAGAGGCAAGAGTTCGAATGCCAAACTGGACCGCTCTCCATAGCGCGGCACCGCTTTGCAATGAAACGTGTACCTTCTTGTGTGCTGTATAAAGTTCAATTTTAAATAACTTTTTTAAAATGCAGTGCCGCGTCAAATATCGTCTCGTTTTTGTGTGAGCTGAGAGCTGTGAGTTAAGGGAGAAAATTACCCTAATGTTATAGAAAGGCACCAATAATTCACTGCTAAATGTTGCAAGTCTAGAGGATTTGAATAATTGTTTAATACACAAAGAGCAACATAATCTACTTTTTAAAACCGGACCTAACTTAACTTTACCATTATAAAATACAAGATATTGCCTGCAACTTCGTACACGCAAAAAGATATCCTGCGAAAAGTGACTTATGTGTTAATCCAAAGTCTAAACTACTACCATACCAAATTTAATTAAAATCAGTTCAGTAGTTATTGCGTGAAAGAGTTATTACTAACATTCACACATCCACACATCCCAAACATCTTACAAACTTTCGCGTTTATTAGTAAAGAATAACTAAAATTTTTACAAAAGCCGACTACTTAAATTATATAGCCTACTAGCTTTTTCCCGCGGCTCCGCCCGGGTAAATATAGTATCGGGTATCCCTCGAGAATACTGGTATTTTTTCGGGATAAAAAGTACCCTATATTTTTATCCGGACCCTAATAGTTTAGGCTCTGGATAAAAATATTGGGTACTTTATCATACCAAATTTCATCGAAATCCGTTTAGTAGTTTTTGCGTGAAAGATTAACAAACATCCATCCAGATGAACAAACGTTCATCCTTCCTCACAAACTTTAACATTTATAATATAAGTAGGATGTTACCCGGAATATACTTACGAATCTATAGTCATCTCATTTATTAAAATCAGACCACTGGGCGCTACGGTGGAACAAGCATACATACATACACACATACATACAACATACATAGATTGCCAAAATCGTTACCCTTCCTTATGGCTTCCGTAGTCGGATAAAAATCAGGAGTTTGCAAAAACTTACAAGTTTCTATGATTATAGAATCCAGTTTCAGCTAAAAAAGAAACATTTTTGAAAGCTCCGAAAACGTTTGTAATAATAATATCAAAACTGCAGTTGCGTCTACGCTCAAACTTTTATGGAATTTAACCGTAAGAGTGACTAGAAGCTGTTGACCGCTTCAACGGTATTTCAGCAGCTACGGTCCTTCAGTACTTGGAAAAGCAATCAAGCAATTTTTCCGGGAAAAAAGTTAAAAGCAATCCTTGTTTTTACCCGACTGCCAAAAGGAGAGCTATGTTTTTCAGGTGTATGTCAATGTATCTAATTTAGTATGCTCTAGAGCCTAAATGGCTTGCTTGATATATTTCTATCATTAAATTCGTCTTAGACATGAGAGTGACACTGGACACATCGAAATGACGCAGTCGGGTTTTTGGAGTTTACTTAAGAAACGATTTTTCATATACGCCTGGGATATGAAAATCTATGGGAGTAAAATCGAATTCACGATGTCACACGGTCACACGATGTTAGCCGAAGGTGCGTCGGTCGGATTGCATTGCACACCAATTTTACTTTTTAGAGTAAACAACTCCAGTCTGACACACACAACTTTTTTAACGAAAAATTTAACATCACTGTCACGTCGAAATAAACTACGAAATAAATGTAAAATGATATAACTAATCTCTGACACATAGAGATTTGCAATAGAATAAAATATGACCATTGTATTACATTAAGTTATTGTATGTGGCCACGAACACGGACCACAGCGTGTGCGTGACAGTTGCCGCAAAATGACTTGCCCGTTTGTTGTAATATGGCTGTGATGGCGGACCGAACCAGTAAAAACCGCATTCAAGCGGTCACAACCGGTAAATGAATGTATCAACTATTTGAAACAACCTAGTTTTGTGAATATATCTTGTTTTAAATACCTTACAAAAAATATTTAGAAATACTTTTTTTCACATAATATAATGCTCAGAATATAAAAAAATTAACATAAAACATTTGTTTGTTTTATTCTTCCAAGATTCGTTCATCACTTCAAAAGTAAAAGTTAGATCAAGCTTCGACTTTCTTTAAGTTGATTGCCTATCCTGAAGTTTGTTGGTAATTTTCTAACTAAATAACTTGTTTATCTATACAAAGAAATAAATTGAAGTGTATGTTCGTAATTTCAAATTAACAGCTTTGCACTAAATGCATATGATCATATACAATACCAAAAAAAAGCAATTTTTGTAGTAACTTAGGCTACTTTTATCTTAGGTAAAGTTAAGTTGCGGGCACCAGATACTAAGGCGGGTCAATAAGTCCGTGACTTTTTGAATTTCTAACCTCCTTACTGAAAAAGCAACACTACTCCTGTCAACAGGCATCTGTCAGTTGACTCCTATCAAAATTTGAACTTGCTGCGTCAGTTAGTTTGTGTTTTACAGCTATCTTTATCAGACTATCCAGTAACTTAAGGAAACAATGGAAAAAAGGGAATTTCGTGTGCTTATTAAGCATTATTTTTTGCGAAAAAAAACCATTACCGAGAACAAGGCTAAGCTTGATAAATACTATGGGGACTCTGCACCATCGATTTTAATGGTAAAAAAGTGGTTTACTGAATTTCGTTGTGGCCTTACAAGCACTGAAGATGCCGAACGTCCTGGACGCCCAGTTGAGGTCTCTACACCCGAAACAATCGAAAAAATTCACGATATGGTGTTGGCCGACCGAAGATTGAAAGTGCAAGAGATTGTGGAAGCCATAGGCATCTCGCATGGCTCAGTGGTTTCAATTTTGAATGATCACTTGGGCATGAGAAAGCTTTCCGCAAGATGGGTGCCGCGTTTGCTCACAGTCGACCACAAACGCAATCGTGTAACAACTTCACAGGAAGGTTTGGCGTTATTTAATCACAATATGGAGGAGTTTTTTAACCGTGGACGAAACATGGATCCATCACAATACACCAGAGACCAAACAACAGTCAAAACAGTGTGTTTCTAAGGGTGAATCGGCGCCAAAGAAGGCCAAGGTGGGTTTGTCAGCCAATAAAGTTATGGCGACTGTTTTTTGGGATGCACGTGGGATAATCCACATTGACTATCTTCAAAAGGGAAGAACAATTAATGGGGAATATTATGCCAACTTATTGGACCGCTTCAATGAGGATTTGAAAAAAAACCGACCTCATTTGGCCAAGAAAAAAGTTCTTTTTCACTAAGACAATGCAAGGGTGCACACATGTGCAGTTGCCATGGCAAAAATCCATGAATTGGGCTATGAATTGCTCCCACATCCACCCTATTCTCAAGATTTGGCTCCGAGTGACTACTTCTTGTTCCCAAACCTGAAAAAATGGCTCGGTGGAAAAAGATTTGACTCCAATGATGAAGTCATCTCGCAAACAAAGGCCTATTTTGAGGACCTCGACAAATCATATTTTTTGGAAGGGATAAAAAAATTGGAGAAGCGTTGGACAAAGTGTATAGAGCTCAAGGGGGACTACGTTGAAAAATAAAATGATTTATTTATCAAAAAATCTGTGTTTTATTCCAAAAGTCACGGACTTATTGACCCGCCCTCGTAGTAAATGATAATAATATAATCGTAGAAAATGCTATATTTTTTAACCAACTGAACCACCTACAGAAAGTACACTGTAAGTAGATTCTATTTATTTTATAATAATTATCAAATACTAGCTGATCCGGAAAATGTTGTTTTGCCATTGTATTTTTTTATAATGCCACATCATATATAAATAAAAATAAAAAAAGGATTGTGTGGTTTTATGAAACCACGGTAAAAGTGAAACTTAATAACAAAATAGCGTGGAGTACTGGCACAAATGAGTACTAGTCTATACACTACACGGTCAGCTGATGCGAACTATAGGCGCCGCCATATTGGCCTCGGCTGCTCTGACGAGCGCCTTTCACTTTATCCCTACTCCGCGGCCGACCGTCACGCGACATGCAACACACAGACGAAAAAGTTTGAGACGATGTAATAAAAGTTTCACTTTAATATATTTAGGAGTGGGTCATCATTTAGGGTTTGAAAAATAGATAAGGACCGATTCTCAGACCTACAGAATATGCAAAAAAAAATCATAAGAATCGGTCAAGCCGTTTCGGAGGAGTGTGTCCCCGAACACTATGATACGAGAATTTTATATATTAGATTTTTCTAATTACTTACAAATAAATATTATTATTCAATTTTCTTCTACTACCACTGAATACCGTAGTAATCACAGTCAGATGTTGTTTACACTTCATTGCATAAAAATTATACCCGAGATTCGTGCGGTGTAACAAATGTCTTCACTCTGCATGGCATGTAGCCAAAATCGTGGCTCAGAGTGGTTGTTCGCATAATATCCGATTTTCGGCGTTGCAGCACTCACATGCTGGTATTCGCGCGCGAATGCAGCCGATTGAGGCTACGGGTAATAAAATCGCCGCGACTTTTTAAAAGTTAATTTCTGAAAATGCATATAGCGTTGTTATGGTTAAAATTTCGCTTATACGTGATAGTAATAAGGGACAAGTATTCAATTGTAGGGCTTTTTAAGCTAAATAAATTGATTTGGAAAGAGAGATGACATTTTATGGAAGGCTTTTCTCTCTCATACTTGTTAATAATATACATCTTAATAATGATACGGACAACAAAACAGTCACTACTTATCATCCTTCCTTGTGAAGGAATAATTGTAGAAGTCAAAAAAGTAGCTGCGACATTTGTGGCCATGGGTGCTAAGTTTTATCGTACTGCAAGCGCAGGATATTCAATTGTTTGTTTGTTCGTCGCGTGGAATGTGCAATATATTGCCAACAAAAATTTGTAGAATGTGTTCCACTTTATTGGATTTAATTCTCATTATCTTAAAGACAATAAGTCTGCTCATAATATTATGTTAAATGGTAATTATGTTAAATGTTAAAACATCTATACTGTACATGTAGTGCTGCGGTTGCTAAAATGATTGTTGATCTCTATAATATTGTTTTTTTGTACAACATAATATTGTCTATTTGTACACCATATTATTGTTTATTTGTACAACATAATTGTGATGTACATAGCAATAAACCTTTTTACGTGTTATGTTTTTTATATTGGTATTCCTTGTTATGTCATTCTGTAAATAAATGGATTCAATGCAGCATGTTATAGCGATTATTATTTTACTATACGCGTACGCGTATCTCAATAATATTGTTTATTTTTTCCCTTTTTTTGTCATTTTTACTAATGTTGTATTTATATTTTGCTGTACAAAAATGAGATAATATTTTGATGTAATAAACTTGTAGTACCAAGGAGACCGGGCTTTGCTCGGAGTTTTAGTACCTGGTACGGTAAGAAATAACAGATGGCGATAAGTATTAAAAAAATATCACAAAAATATTAGACTGACCGGGACTCGAACCCGAGACACCAATTATTACTTACCTACATCGCAAAAATTAAACATACGTTTATCGATTTGCCATTGTGACTGATATTATTAGAGTCAGAGTTATTGACATAAATTATTGTTGTACGATGAAAGAAAAAACCTATAACTTTAAAATGCGCGGTTTCTGAGGGATAAAACCTAACTAGATCGGATTTTATCCCCCAAAACCCCCTAACATACTAAATTTCATTTAAATACTTGAAGCTGCTTCCGAGATTCTGATTATAGGTAAATGTACAATAATTGCTCGTTTAAAGTTGAAGATAATATTAAACAAAATTATTTTCACCACGCTTTAGATTAAAGCAAACAATATTATCTCCTTGCATTTTTACAATAAAATTCTGCAGCATGCAGCTAATTTTTCAGAGAAAATTTAAGACGGTTGCTTCACAATTTCCACGTAAAAAGCTCTTTGTTATGCAAAATATTCGCTGACAATAATTATGTGGTGACTCAGGGTAGCTATACAGCTATACACCAAAACAAACTATTTTCCAATCGGCATGACGTTGCAGGCTTGACCCAATCTGCAGTTTATCCATATTATTGACAACAGTATAAGCTGTTACCTATATCAATCCGCGCGCATACACAGACTGATCCAATCGGTAGGGTCATGCCGATTGGACTACAGGCAGTGTGGTGTATGGCTGCAGTAAACAAAATAAAATTTTAAGATAATCTGCTCACTAGATATTGCCCAGATGAGGAAATCCCGCTGTGACCGTAATTTTGCCAATATAAAGAAGCCTCTGTTTCCCCGTGGGCCGTATAGTAGCATATATTCGTATAAATCTGTGCCAAATTTTATCAAAATTGCCCCCAGTAGTTTTGGAGCCTATTCAATGCAATCAAACAAATATACAATCATGCCTCATTATATAATTAGTATTTATACATTCACAGTAATTTTATCTAGATGTCAGTGCACTTATGTTACTCTAAAATAACTAGTAATACGACACCAAAGCAAAGAGGGGCTTAATATTTTTTCATTAGTCCTCATTAATCGTCGATTGAAAATAATGTTGTATTTTTTGTTATTTGTGCTAATGAAAGACAAGGCACGATATTTAGACAAATGATTAACACTAGCAGGCGTTTGTGAAATTAAGACTTAGACTACAAGAAAATTACAAAACTACGTTACTTTTTAAAGTAACGTACTTAACTGTTCGCTTATTAGTTGTTTTTTTTGGAACGAAGTTCCTTATCGCGCGTTGCGAATGGGAGCTAGACGGAAAAATTAAGACTAAAAGTTGTAACGACACTTTCTGCTATAGTTGTAAGCTGTGCGGCGTGCGCGTGTTTCTCTGTCTGTCTCTCTCTCAATTATTACTAAAATTGAGCCTACTGATTAAATTTATATTACATTATATTTGTTAATAATAAAAGAATAATATTATACTTAACTTAAAAAAAAAAAAAAATTTACAATTCCTTCACTAATTAATCGAAAGGAACTTCGTTCCATCCGGGTGTCCCTTGACACCTCTCAAGTTTTTTTAAATTGTATTGTGAAATCTTCTACTTTAAAAGAGCCAATCTTGTATATGTATAATCGTTTTCTTGAAAGCGGCTGCAAGGATTACCATGGAATTTAGTGTGCAGGGAGTTTTGGGGGAGTAAAATCGATCTAGTAAGGTCTTATTTCGTTAGGTATTATATATATGGGAAACTGCACATTTTTAAGTTAAAGGTTTTTTGTTTCATCGTATAACAAATGTTATCGTATATCAGTCACAATGGCAAATGTTTAATTTTTGCGATGTAGGTAAATAATATTTGGTGTCTCGGGTTTGAGTTCCCGGTCAGTCTAATATTTTTGTGATAATTTTTTAATTTTTTGGTATGCGTATGTATAATTTTTACTTAATTGTTTAAAACTTCGGAATGCGCCTCGAATCCCGGACAGATAAATATTTTTGTGATTCTTTTTATTTTTTTGAATTTATTAAAATATACAAGCAAAGCTCAAAATAAGGTACATAGTATCAAAATAAGACCACAATGAAAAAGACAGATTTTAATACAACAAATCATTGAAACATCAAATAAAGTATTCTACAGCTGTGAGGTAAGCCTAGGCTAGGCGGGTAGCCAAACTTTAGATATTCTAAGAGGGAAATCTACAAAGGATCTGCTCTTGAAGTACGTGAATGTAAAATATGGCCTCCACGGATTTGAGTTCCCAGCAAGGCTAGTGAAATCAACCGAGATTTAATTTATTGATACTGGCTTTATATTAACGGAAGCTGTTTCAGGTGTAAAAAAGCGATTGCTCCTCGGCTTTTCGAGGGTATTTTAAATACTGTTTATATCTTGTACTTCAAACGAGACGATCTTGTATATATATAATCGGTATCTTGGCAAGGGCTACAAGTATTACCATGAAATTTAGTATGCAGGGAGTTTTGGGGGAGAAAAATAGATCTATAACTAGGTCTTAATTCTTAGTCTTAATTCTAAGAAACTGAGCATTTTTAAGCAATATATCCTTTATTTTCTTTTGCCGTGAAACAATATATCAATAACTAGCATTTGCCCGCAGCTTCGCCCGCGTGGGAGAGTGTTCGTGGCAAAAAACTTCTTTAGCAAATATGCCTGCTATATAGTTATAGGCAATAGCACAGTAAAAATATATACTTCATAATAAATTTTCACACGTACTTTTTAATCTTAAGATATAATCTCCTAGATAAGGATAATGAAATTGTAAATCCGTCAAAAAAATATACGTCTAAATAGCTTCTGAAAATACCACATTATTTATGATCATTTTTTAAATCTTATAATGTGTATAGTAACCTATCCTTAAAAGATAGACATATCAGCAATCGCGGACTTTTTTGTATACCTATAAAAATCCCACCCTACATTGTTTTGTTATTTATCTCCAACGGGATAGGATAGGCAGCGTTTTCGATAAAAGTTCACAGACGGCTTGATTTTTTCCGACACCTTCAACAAATTGTTATCGACCTACTTTTTTGTATACCTATAAAAATCCCACCCTACATTGTTTTGTTATTTATGAAATGAAAATCCTTTCGGTAGTTTTTGAGATTATCGCGAGCATACAGACAGACAGACTTGGCGGAGCACTTAATTATCCTATCTGTGTCTCGTATCTGTATCGTATGTCCGTTTCCTGGTTCTAAGCTGTTTTTTTACCCACCAATTTTCAGCCAAATCGGTTCAGTCGTTTTTGAATTATAAAAATTGTAACTAACACGACTTTTTATATTTATATAGATTTCGACTCCCTCACGTCAGTCTGATTGGCAGCCTAGTATGTATAACAATTAAAAAAATACCTATATACCTACGTATATTTTTTTAATTGTTTGTAAATTCGGAATATGGTGGTTATATTTTACAATTAATGCAGGCACTTTTTCCTCATAAGTGTAAAATATTAGATAGGTAATGTATATTTAAGAACATGTATCGAAGAAAAAGGATTTAGGGACTAGAAGTAAAATAAATAAACATTTCAAGTTATAACATCAATGGCATCAAAAGAAGCCTTTCAGGATTTGAATCTTCTTCAATTTACTTATTCTATTTACCGATAGTATCCCCTAACTTAATAATATTATTACAAAATACTAGCTTTTGCCCGCTGTTCTGCCCGCGTAAACGCAGTATCCCACAGAAACACTGTACTTTTTCGGGATAAAAAGTAACATATGTGTTAATCCAGAGATTGTCTAGCTACAAATCCATCATTTGCAGTTTATTTTTTTGCCATAGTAGCCTGTAGAGTATTCCACTTCCCATTTGTCCCCATTTCCACAGAAATGTTTCAGGATATAGTTCAATGTATTATCGAACAAGTTGCCGCTCGACCAGGTATAAAATGAAGATCGCTTAACAGCGCGATTGAATCTTGCGCACATACGTGTTAATACGTAGTTCAACCACGGCTGCAGTCGTTGCGGTTACTTCCTTTATACGAAAATGTTAAGAAACTGGCCGAGCAGGAACTTTGTCGATATTGTAGTTAGCGGTAACAGTGGGCATGATTGGGTCCCATTTGCGATGTAAATTGCTTGATTGTGACGAGCTGCTTACTCGCTCCCCATACACAAATGTTTATACTGGATAGTGTTTGTTCGATGAACCCGTCCGTCATAATGATATTGGATAATTAAGTAACGAATACTAACATAGATACGATCGAAATATTCAGAGAAATGTGAACAAAATAAAATCTGCATTAGGTATCAGTCGCCTTGGGTTCCTTTGACTCTATTCTTGTCGGCTTCACTTACCACTTACATTTTGGAGACCCTCATCCAAATCACTACGTATTATACAGGCTAGGGTTTCCCTATGAAGGAGAATCAGCATGTCTGTATAATCTATGGAACCAGCATTCGCCACTGTTAGGTGTCATATAAACATGATAAAATATGTAAATATGTGTTAGGTTATCATAATAATAATATCTGTAGACGCTTTACACCACATCAGTCCGGTCCTTGGTAAGTATCAGAAGAACATAACGTCGTGTTCAACAAAGGGAAACAACGGTAGGTTTATTTAATACATACTATTTAACACACATCCATGACTCAGGAACATTGAAAATTGTTTTATTTTCTCGGCGGGATTTGAGCCCGCGACCTCCGGCTTGAGCGCCGACGCCCTAACCACTGGGCCACAGAGGCCGTCAAATTATATAATTATTATATATATATTTTTTTAATTTGGCAGTTGAACTGTATGTATATGCTCATGATTTACAGCTATATATTCATTAAAATTATTTAAAGATACCTTATAATTTAAAGTTTCTTTGATCGTTTTTAATTTGAAATCTTATACGAAGATGTTCTTTACAAAATATGATTCGGTTGGTTTCAAATTAGAAATGTACCTACATTCTATTATTTTATATTAATGTATATAAATGTACATAATTAGTTTTCTGTTTAAGCTAGTCACAGTCACGCTAGTCAGTTAAAGATAGCGAGGGAGTCAAGAGTCGTGCATACATAAGCGAACTCTCTTTGTTTCAGGCACGTTTCAAGTGGAAACTGCTGTTAAATACTATAAATACAAACTTGAAGCTATGAAATTAAACTTATTCAGTAATTGGAATCAAGAAGAAGGTTTATATGTAGGTCAGTATCTTAAAAAATCAAATAAGTTTTTACATAAACTTTGTCCTTTTCATCCGTTATTGGATGATTTATGCAGTATTCTCCGAGCGAAGTAACCATTCTTCCTGTAGTGCCTGGGACAGTCGGTTTTAATGTCGTATGTCCAAGCACATACGGCATTCTCACAACACAGTCAGCCTAGTCCAGAGGAATGACTGGTCAATACGTCTGGGGCCAACCATTTCCTCACGATGTTTTCCTTCGCCGTTGGAGCGTCCGTATAATGTACTTGAGATCTGAAAAAGTCTCATTGGTACACGCCACAACCTGGGAATCGCAACCCGCACTCTCTCGAGTGCGAATTAAACGGTCTAGCTCCCTAATTTTTCATAGTACCTAATATTAAATATCATCTTAAAAAAGTTTAAAATCAATTTTAAAAATTCTTTATGGTAAACGTAGATCAAATACCTCGTTAACTAAGTATAGGTAATATAGGTATGAATAAATTTTTACTACTATTATAATAATAATAATACATATAATAATAATTATTATTATTTTATAAATCTGAAAGTTTGGGAAGATGGATGGATGGATGTTTGTTACTCTTCCACGCAAAAACTACTAATGTATTTTGATGAAATTAAATATAGTAGTAGTTTAAGTTCTGCATTAACACATAGGCTTTTTTTATAATTTTTTTTAATGAAATGAACCAGGAAACGAGCAGACGGATCGTCTGATGGTAAGCGATTACCGCCGCCCATGGACACTCGTAACATCACAGGAGTTACACTTGTAAGTTGTAACTCCTCTGGTATTGCGATTTGCGTTCCCAGTCCTTAAAATCCCCAACCCCCCTTGGGCCTCCGGTAACCTCACTCACTCGGCGAAACACAACGCAAGCGTAATTTCACGCTGGTTTTCTGTGAGGCCGTGGTATTTACCCTGTCGAGCCGGCCCATTTATGGCGAAGCGTGGCTCTCCCACAATTATCCCGAAAAAGTACAGTGGGTATTTTTACGCCGGCGGGCGCGGCTAGTTTTTACATATATTATATTTAGTTATATATAAATATACGTAGCTTCGAGGAACTGAACCAACATAAGTTCACGATTAAAGATTTTTCAAATTAAAAACCTGCATTGAAATTCTAAAAAGTTAATTTCAATATTAAGCCGCTTTATTGAACAGTTATAAGACACTTACTGTTCGGCTTAAATTATGCAGCCTGAACTTTATCTAGGCTTCGTTTAATTTTGAAACAATATCCAATATTGTAAGTGTAATTTTATTTTTGAATTGCCTACGCGCTTTGCACGTTGTGTAGTCACGTCACGATGATGCGATATGATATCGAATATCGCACTCATAAATTACGAAGGTATGAGAGAGACAGGGATATGTTTCAATATGAAATATATACTTGTCTTTGTCATTATTGGCGCGATACCCGATATTGGACTGGATATTGAAAACAACTATAAAACGAAACTTATTTTCTATATAATACCCCTTTTAAATTCGACTAAAATTTTAACTATTTCTCTACTTCGGGCTAGTTCCCGAACCGGTGGTAGGCATCATGTATACGTCGGTATAACTAATATTCAGAAAGTACAGTTCAGAACAGCCTCCGTGGTCTAGTGGTTAGAGCTTGGCTCTCGACTCGGAGGTCGTGGGTTCGATTCCCGCATTGGAACAAAAAAAAATGTTGTTTCCAAGTTTGGTTAGGACAATTCAGGCTGATCACCTGATTGTCTGACAAGAAAGATGATCCATGCGTCGGATGGGCATGTAAAAAGTCGGACCTGCGCCTAATCTCTCGCCAGTCGTGTCGGTTATCCGTCCCACTGGAATATGAGAGTAAAGGAGGAGAGAGTGCTCATGTGTACTGCGCACACACTTGGGCACTATAACATAACTCCTGCGTAGCTGGCCTGGTTTCAATGAAACAGGCCACCGTCACCGAAATCGGTGTGGGGAGCTATTATTCAGAAAGTGTATAATAATACCAAATTTGAATAATTTTTTTTGACTTTGACTCAATCTTCATAATTTTGAAGTCGGTACCGGATGGTACCGACTTTGAAATTGGCTAAGTTGAAAAAAACTTGTTTGGCTAACTTGAACGTGAGTTCTATATAAAATATTGTTTTATGAGGATGTTGTTATTGGTACCAATTATCATCATAATGTGATGGTATGTGGTGTGATAGTGGTGGTGATGATGATGAGTAACACAGTAATGTAATTGACATAGTGGCATATGCTTGAAGTTCTTTAAACAACGCCGAAAACCCCAAACATGTATATATAAGGAGTCACGAGTTCTGTTCATTACTTTTGGATCCAGGGTATACCTTGGTGCCATATCTTACTTTTTAGTAGCATACGCTTGAACTGGACTACTTCCGAAAAAGTCAAAATCCCTATAATATGTGTCCATATAAATTTCGTGGAGTTCACTCGATTCCTCATGGATCCCATAATCATCATCACTTTGATGTCAAAAATACCAATTTGGGATTATTACTTACCCTTTACATCAAAAAAAGAATTTTTAAAATCGGTCAACAGACGGCAGAGTAATCGTTGAACATACAACTATATATATAGCCAAACGTATAAACGCCTTTGTACCTTTTTTGGAAGTCGGTTAAAAACGCGCTTATGGCAAAGACATCATTATAAGCGTTTCCAGTATATCATGCATCAGGTTAGGTTATTTACTATCGGAAATGCATAAGAAATCGTCATATTTTTAATGTGAAACTAATATAAATTCATTATAGTAGCAAGCTAGGATTCATGATAACTTAATAAGAACAGAAATAAATAATAATTAATGGTTTTATTTTGGTTTGTTATATTTACCAAAGTAAAGTACGGACAATCATGTAAATTTGTCTTCGTTGAGCAGAAACAATCGAACAATGACTATACGAGGAAACAAATTATATCAAACTTTGAATAACAATCGAATATTTTTAGATACGATGAGCACTGTGACTTTACGAGAAGAGGAGACCAATGAGAAGAATATTAAATCCTATAAACATTTACATGAAGATCTCAGGGACGAAAGGGAAAATCTGGGCTTCATTTGCAGACAAAAGATGAAAATCAAAAATAAATATTCTATTCTTCCGAAATTCTCTACAACGTTTCTTGAATAATATTAAACTTACTTTACTGAAAAGTTTTTGTTGGGCTTTTTACTATATTTAATTCAAATATTTTAAAACTTAGGTGAATAGTAATTTACATATTGTACATATTGTAATAATATGAACCTATCCATGTAATATTGTATCAAGTCATACATTACACTCGCCTTAATATTTTTACCCGACTACGGCGAAGCCAAATGGAAGGGTAATGATTTTGGCAGTCTGTGTATGTATGAATGTTTGTTCCACCGTAGCGCCTAAACTACTGGTCAGGTTAGGTCAGCTGGCTAGTACAGGAAATAGGAAAGCTGCGACGGTATGCTTTGCAGACCACCGTCACTTGTAATAATTTATCTATATATTATATATAAGAGATTTCCACGTATATAGTCACTCATCACAATATCTCTGGAACCATTAGAGCTAAAGACTTGAAATTTGGTAGGAATATTCTTTTCACCGAGTAGAGGTCAGCTAAGAACGGATTTTACGAAACTCCACCCCCCAAGAATTAACGGGGGCGTTAATTAAAAAAAATCACATTTTAAAACTTATAGGTATGAAACTTAGTCAGGATATTCTTTTTGGCATGTTTGAATTTACTAAAAAATAATTTTATGATATTCCACCCCCAGAGGGCTGTGCGGGGGCGTTGAAAATTAAAAAAAAAAATATCTTCCAATCTATAGCTTTTATAACTCTGAAACTTGACCAAAACATTTTTTTTAGCATCTTTGAGTTTACTAAGAACTATAATTTTATGATGTTTCACCCCCAGAGGGTTGTGGGGTTAAAATTTTATTTTCCAATCTATAGCTTTTGAAACTCTGAAACTTGGCCAGAATATTTCTTTTGACATGTTTGAATTTATTAAGTACTAATTTTATGATATTCAATCCTAAGAGGGTTGTGCGGGGGCGTTAAAAATCAAAAAATTTGTATCTTTTAATCTGTAGATTTAAAACTTAGAAACTTGAATTTTGATGAGGTGACGAAGTACCAGGCTGGACGTTACATCAGTAGCTCTGAAGCAGTCTGGCGAATATTTCGTTTTCCTATTCATGACAGGTTTCTGATGTGATGCATCTTGCTGTACATCTTGAAAATGGTCAAATAATTTATTTTACTGAGCAAGATGTGATTGATAAAGTAATTAATCCAAAAAAAACAACACGAATGGCTTTTTTTGAGCTTTGCCAAGTTGATGATTTTGCAAAAACTCTTTTGTATGTTGAAGTTATAGCTTATTAAGTATGGAAAAATAACCGCTTTGTTAGAAGAAAAAAAGGTAAGATTGTTTCAGGTTATCTAGGAGTCAAGAAAGATCATGTTTTAGGTGGAGTTTATACCGTGCATCTCGGAAATACTGAATGTTATCAAATGCGTCTTCTCTTACATGAGATTCGAGGAAAAGTGTGTTACTAAGGCGGGTCAATAAGTCCGTGACTTTTTGAATTTCTAACCTCCTTACTGAAAAAGCAACACTACTCCTGTCAACAGGCATCTGTCAGTAGACTCCTATCAAAATTTGAACTTGCTGCGTCAGTTAGTTTGTGTTTTACAGCTATCTTTATCAGACTATCCAGTAACTTAAGGAAACAATGGAAAAAAGTGAATTTCGTGTGCTTATTAAGCATTATTTTTTGCGAAAAAAAAACCATTACCGAGACCAAGGCTAAGCTTGATAAATACAATGGGGACTCTGCACCATCGATTTCAATGGTAAAAAAGTGGTTTACTGAATTTCGTTGTGGCCGTACAAGCACTGAAGATGACGAACGTCATGGACGCCCAGTTGAGGTCTCTACATAAGGTGTTGGCCGACCGAAGATTGAAAGTGCAAGAGATTGTGGAAGCCATAGGCATCTCGCATGGGTCAGTGGTTTCAATTTTGAATGATCACTTGGGCATGAGAAAGCTTTCCGCAAGTCGACCACAAACGCAATCGTGTAACAACTTCACAGGAAGGTTTGGCGTTGTTTAATCACAATATGGAGGAGTTTTTGCGCCGTTTTGTAACCGTGGACGAAACATGGATCCATCACAACACACCAGAGACCAAACAACAGTCAAAACAGTGGGTTTCTAAGGGTGAATCGGCACCAAAGAAGGCCAAGGTGGGTTTGTCAGCCAATAAAGTTATGGTGACTGTTTTTTGGGATGCACGTGGGATAATCCACATTGACTATCTTCAAAAGGGAAGAACAATTAATGGGGAATATTATGCCAACTTATTGGACCGCTTCAATGAGGATTTGAAAAAAAACCGACCTCATTTGGCCAAGAAAAAAGTTCTTTTTCACCAAGACAATGCAAGGGTGCACACATGTGCAGTTGCCATGGCAAAAATCCATGAATTGGGCTATGAATTGCTCCCACATCCACCCTATTCTCCAGATTTTACTCCGAGTGACTACTTCTTGTTCCCAAACCTGAAAAAATGGCTCGGTGGAAAAAGATTTGACTCCAATGATGAAGTCATCTCGCAAACAAAGGCCTATTTTGAGGACCTCGACAAATCATATTTTTTGGAAGGGATAAAAAAATTGGAGAAGCGTTGGACAAAGTGTATAGAGCTCAAGGGGGACTACGTTGAAAAATAAAATGATTTATTTATCAAAAAATCTGTGTTTTATTCCAAAAGTCACGGACTTATTGACCCGCCCTCGTATTTATGTGGAAAGCTGTGTTATTTACTATTTTAACTCATATAAATCGATATGACGCTAAGTAGTTAAGGGTGTGTTAATTTCGTAAAATCCGTTCATGATAAATAATTAGGCAGCTAGATAACACAATTTAATATTTCTTTCACTTGGCATGTATTTTATGCCACGCGAAGCGGGCGGGTAACGGCTAGTTATGAAATACATTTTAGCAAAATAATGCCCGCCGGACGCTTCGTGATCAGCGCGACGGGAACAAAAATGTAGAATATGTATATAAATGACGGATGTACTGATGCGTAAAACAAATTTTAAAGTAAGAGAACTAAAGTTTTTAAAGGGTATGAAATGGTAAAGAATAAAGAATAGTAAAATTTTTAAAAATATAATAGAATATAATAATGTATGGATTAACACAAAGTATAAAGTATGGAAATGAAAAATAAGATATGGATGTACATGGAAATAAATTAGAACTTATCGAACAGCACTATAGATTGTAACAGTAAAACGAAATAGTAAAACCAAAATCGAAATATAATATATATGTATAAATTAGAATTGAGAAACTGGGGTCGAAATTATAAGGAAGTAAATGTATCAAAGGGAAAGAAAATGTTAGAGACAATGTTAACAACGTTAACAAATAATTAATGTAAAGTAAAATATAGATCAAAATAGCGAAAAGGAAATATAAAAGAACAGCTTAATGTTGAAAATGTAAAAGCAGTAATTGGAATAAAAGTGATGTAAGAACACGATATAAATAATAATATAATAATAATAATAAATAAATATAAATAAATATACATGTTAAAATTAATGAAGTAACAAATTGTCCTGACCTCGCTGTTAGGGGAACAAGTAGGCCCAGAAAAGGGCCCACAAAAAAAAAAAACTACTGGTCCGATTTTAATGAATGAGGTGTCATTAGATTCGTAACAATAGCTCGGGTAACATAGGCTTATATAATTTACGTAGTCAGGTTATAGATTTTTTATAAAAATTGTAATTAATTTTATAGGTAGGGGTGAATCTTCCTAAATGACGTTTTTCACTGTCAAACTATATGACGATTTTAGGCACATGTCACTTACGCGTACGAAGTCGTGGCTAAAATCTGGACTATACTAATATTATAAGAAGGTAATGTTTGTTTCTTTGTGAATTTGTGACTTACCGAGACTATAGGGGGTAATCTCTGGATTTACTTAACCGATTTTTTAAATTCTTTTACCAATAGAAAGCTACATTATATTTTGTGAGTCTTTTCCGTGGTAGTCGGGTTTAAAAAAAAAGGTATTTTTTGCGTGAAGGAGTAACAAACATCCATCCATCGTCACAAACTTTCATATTTATACATTATCTTAAAGGAACACTGTACATTTTCGGGATGAAAAGTAACATGTGTTTTAATCCAGAGAGAGATAATACCGTATCAAATTTCATCGAAATCCGTTCAGTGGCTTTTGCGTGAAAAAGTTACAAACATTCATCCATCCTCACAAACATTTATAATAGTCGTAGGGTTATTACGTATTCCATAATACAATTAATATTAGGCTGTTTAGATATACGCAGTTTTGAGGCGCGCCGCTGGCATGGCTGGCTGCCAAGTATCGTAATATGGACTCCAATGCCAGTCCGGCAAAGGAAATGAGATGTTATTGCCAATGATCAGCAGCATTATGACAGAAGTTATGTTATTAAATATTTAATTAACAGCTTGTATCTGCACAGAAGTCAGGAGCGTAAAGTTAAGTCAAACATAGGTGCAATCAAAGATTTCAAAACCATCCTTGGTTTTGAAATCTTTGATTGCACCTATGTTTGACTTAACTTTACTATGATACTTGCTTAACGGGCTATGATATTTGAGAGAAAAAATCTCCTTACAAGAAAAAGTTATACCATCTTGATTTCAGAAGACTGAATCACACTGAATATACTGCGGAAAGCACATGTCAAAATCTTAAGATGACAAATGTCAAACTAAATGACTCCAAACAACCACATGTTTTTGCCTCGATATTCCACGTCTATAATATATAAGTCTATGTATGCAATACTTATGTTTGTGACAAAACTACTAGTTATAAAAAAAGTATTTAAAACACCTGATTAAAATCAGTTTGACATCTAAAGCAAATAATACTACTACTGACGCCTACGGAGGGGTTACAAACACTTTTTCAACAAAACTTAGCAGAGATTTTGTTGCAAATAGTGATTTTGTTTGTCATAAGCATTTTGGTCGTTATTTTCTATACACAATTCAAAATGCACAAAGAAAAATGACGAAACCATACAAAATACAAAAAATTATAATAAAGTTTTTGTTGTCCTCCCCGAGTTGTCAATCAGCACTCAGCGAGCTGATGATGTTGAATTATAAGGTAAGAACACTTCATGTCAGCTTTGTATATACTATACTATATATAGTCAATATTTACCCGTAGCAAACCCGTAGATAACTAACTTGGCTTGACAAAAATAAAAAAGTAACTCTTGCTCCAAATAACCTAAAAGACATTTTATTTCTTTTCAATTATTAGAAAAAGATATGTAAAATTGGTCCACGTCGGAGTCCGGAACAAACATTGTTTTGGACTACAGAATGATCTTTTATTAAGGAATAGTCATTTCGAACATTAGGAATAAGTGCAAAAACTCAGTGGGAATGTGCTGAAAGAACTCCGCACCTGAGCTAATTATGTGATTACAACTCAAAAACAATACGATCACATTCTGTAACGTTAAAGCTACAGCATCCACAGTAATTAGGTTTATTTTTAACCCCCGACGAAAACAGAGCTATTCGTGTAGGTCCATGGCACCGTAGCTCCCAAATAGATAAAGCGATTTTTATCTAGTTTTTTTTTTATTACAAAGCTGACAAATTCAAAGTCAAAGTCAATTTTTTTATTCAAAATAGGTATTTTTATACACTTTCTGAACGTCGGTCTACATTATGCCTACCACCGGTTCAGAAACTAGCCCGGCGAGAAGAACCGGCGTAAGAAACTCGGGCGAGGCCATCTTTTATCAAAAAGATGGAAAATTGTTATATTAAAAATATAAAAAAGGCATATATAACAATGTTATGATTAAAACTACATAACAAGAGTACAATACTCTATGTAATTTAGAAGTAGCCTTGCAGGGGGCCACCTCATTCCCAAGGTGTGCTACCATTCATAAAATCATTAACTTTATAATAGGCCCTTTCTGGGATCTTAATGTATAGGCGTATACATTGGCCTTTAAACGAATTCTTGTAATTTAAAATTAACAGATTTTGTTTTCACTTAATGCATTTAAAAGTATGATCGGTACTTACAATAAAATATAAATCGTTAACATTTTTCTATCCGTCTGTCAGTCTGTGTTTGTTCCGGCTAATCTCTGTGTCAATATATATATATATATATATATATATATATATATATATATATATATATATATATATATATATATATATATATATATATATATATATATATATATATATACTAGTACTTATATTTTTTTTTAAATAAATAATACACATATTCAATACACATACATGAACCAGGAACGCAAAAAACTATTTGTTCCCTAGCTGGATTCGAACCCGCGACCTCCGGCTTGAGAGCCAACGTGCTAATAACTGAGCCACAGAGGCAATAAGATTTTCATTGTTTTGATCTACAAGTCGAATTTACCTTATTCGACTCCGTAAAAAATCTTTTATGAGAGAAAAAGTTAAGACATTTCATATCATAACCAATTTATAGATAACACAAAAATAATAAAAAGTAAATTATCATTATATTCCATTCTCTTCAGACTTATGATATGAGATAAATGAGAGAACTCTATTGTACAAAAGGTGATATAAATATGAGAAACAATGATCATTATACTGCTATTGTCCTCAAAAGAATAGAACATAGTAACATTCAATTAAAAGAGTTTGTAGCCTAACCCGATATATGACAAAGAAAATATTTGGGTCTTTTTCATTCAGCTAGGGTAAATAATAAATATAATTAATTGAGTCACTTTCACTCTACACACTCTCACATCTACTGATAAGTGTCAGATAGCTTATTTGCATGTTTTGTCTCTGTCACTCGACAACAATGAGGTAATGACATATAAGTTAATATACACTAATTATTAGGCGATTGTGAAACAGGCCCTAAACATTATAATCGCATATTCAGGTACATACCTTACTTATATTTGAATAATGTCACACTCATAAATCACTAATTTTCAAGTTATACCCATTTTTACCTAGGCTTAAAATGTAGATTTCAGCTTCTTGTTAGCAATTTTAATAACACTCATAATAACATAATTATAAGGTAAACGTTTATATTGAGAAGTTTAGAGGTGAAATTATAGCTAAAATTGGACATTTAGCGTATCATAGTAGCCCGGATATGTCGTTTGGTAAAATTTTTAAATTAATTAAAGATAAATTTGATACTATTTTCACCTCTAAGACAGTGAGAACAAACAATAAAAGTAAATTCAGTGAATGGGCAACGGCAGGTATTTTAAAAAGTAGATTCAAATTGTATGAACTTTATAATGAAAGAACAACGATCAAAGTGAAGAATTTAAAAATTATGTAAGGTTATATTCAAAAACATTTAAGCAAGTTTGCTCTGCATCAAAATCTCTTCACATTAGAAATAAAATTAAGAATTTGAAAAATAAGTATACAATAATAATAATAATAATAAACAACTTGGCAAATCATTGCAAATGAAACGAGAAGATATTATATTTATATATATATAATTAAAAAAAAAACATATTTTAAAACTACAGCTCTTATAGGTATGAAACTTAGTCAGGATATTCTTTTTGGCATGTTTGAATTTACTAAAAATAATTTTATGATATTCCACCCCCAGGGTTTTCAACGCCCCGCACAGCCCGTGCGGGGCGTTGAAAATTAAAAAAAAAATTATCTTCCAATCTATAGCTTTTATAACTCTGAAACTTGACGAAAACATTTTTTTTAGCATCTTTGAGTTTACTAAGAACTAATTTTATGATGTTTCACCCCCAGAGGGTTGTGGGGGGGGGGGGGGGGGGCGTTAAAAATTTTATCTTCCAATCTATAGCTTTTGAAACTCTGAAACTTGGCCAGAATATTTCTTTTGACATGTTTGAATTTATTAAGAACTAATTTTATGATATTCAATCCTAAGAGGGTTGTGCGGGGGCGTTAAAAATATTAAAAATTTGTATCTTCCAATCTATTGCTTTTAGAACTTTGAAACTTGCCCAAAATATTTTTTTTGGCATGTTTGAGTTTATCAAGAACTAATTTTATGATATTCAACTCCAAGAGGGTTGTGCGGGGGCGTTAAAAATCAAAAAATTTGTGTCTTTTAATCTGTAGATTTAAAACTTAGAAACTTGAATTTTGATGAGGTGACGAAGTACCAGGCTGGACGTTACATCAGTAGCTCTGAAGCAGTCTGGCGAATATTTCGTTTTCCTATTCATGACAGGTTTCTGATGTGATGCATCTTGCTGTACATTTTGAAAATGGTCAAATAATTTATTTTACTGAGCAAGATGTGATTGATAAAGTAATTAATCCAAAAAAAACAACACGAATGGCTTTTTTTGAGCTTTGCCAAGTTGATGATTTTGCAAAAACTCTTTTGTATGTTGAAGTTATAGCTTATTAAGTATGGAAAAATAACCGCTTTGTTAGAAGAAAAAAAGGTAAGATTGTTTCAGGTTATCTAGGAGTCAAGAAAGATCATGTTTTAGGTAGAGTTTATACCGTGCATCTCGGAAATACTGAATGTTATCAAATGCGTCTTCTCTTACATGAGATTCGAGGAAAAGTGTGTTACTAAGGCGGGTCAATAAGTCCGTGACTTTTTGAATTTCTAACCTCCTTACTGAAAAAGCAACACTACTCCTGTCAACAGGCATCTGTCAGTTGACTCCTATCAAAATTTGAACTTGCTGCGTCAGTTAGTTTGTGTTTTACAGCTATCTTTATCAGACTATCCAGTAACTTAAGGAAACAATGGAAAAAAGTGAATTTCGTGTGCTTATTAAGCATTATTTTTTGCGAAAAAAAACCATTACCGAGACCAAGGCTAAGCTTGATAAATACAATGGGGACTCTGCACCATCGATTTCAATGGTAAAAAAGTGGATTACTGAATTTCGTTGTGGCCGTACAAGCACTGAAGATGACGAACGTCATGGACGCCCAGTTGAGGTCTCTACATAAGGTGTTGGCCGACCGAAGATTGAAAGTGCAAGAGATTGTGGAAGCCATAGGCATCTCGCATGGCTCAGTGGTTTCAATTTTGAATGATCACTTGGGCATGAGAAAGCTTTCCGCAAGTCGACCACAAACGCAATCGTGTAACAACTTCACAGGAAGGTTTGGCGTTGTTTAATCACAATATGGAGGAGTTTTTGCGCCGTTTTGTAACCGTGGACGAAACATGGATCCATCACAACACACCAGAGACCAAACAACAGTCAAAACAGTGGGTTTCTAAGGGTGAATCGGCACCAAAGAAGGCCAAGGTGGGTTTGTCAGCCAATAAAGTTATGGCGACTGTTTTTTGGGATGCACGTGGGATAATCCACATTGACTATCTTCAAAAGGGAAGAACAATTAATGGGGAATATTATGCCAACTTATTGGACCGCTTCAATGAGGATTTGAAAAAAAACCGACCTCATTTGGCCAAGAAAAAAGTTCTTTTTCACCAAGACAATGCAAGGGTGCACACATGTGCAGTTGCCATGGCAAAAATCCATGAATTGGGCTATGAATTGCTCCCACATCCACCCTATTCTCCAGATTTGGCTCCGAGTGACTACTTCTTGTTCCCAAACCTGAAAAAATGGCTCGGTGGAAAAAGATTTGACCCCAATGATGAAGTCATCTCGCAAACAAAGGCCTATTTTGAGGACCTCGACAAATCATATTTTTTGGAAGGGATAAAAAAATTGGAGAAGCGTTGGACAAAGTGTATAGAGCTCAAGGGGGACTACGTTGAAAAATAAAATGATTTATTTATCAAAAAATCTGTGTTTTATTCCAAAAGTCACGGACTTATTGACCCGCCCTCGTATTTATGTGGAAAGCTGTGTTATTTACTATTTTAACTCATATAAATCGATATGACGCTAAGTAGTTAAGGGTGTGTTAATTTCGTAAAATCCGTTCATGATAAATAATTAGGCAGCTAGATAACACAATTTAATATTTCTTTCACTTGGCATGTATTTTATGCCACGCGAAGCGGGCGGGTAACGGCTAGTTATGAAATAAATTTTAGCAAAATAATGCCCGCCGGACGCTTCGTGATCAGCGCGACGGGAACAAAAAAGTAGAATATGTATATAAATGACGGATGTACTGATGCGTAAAACAAATTTTAAAGTAAGAGAACTAAAGTTTTTAAAGGGTATGAAATGGTAAAGAATAAAGAATGTAAAAATTTTAAAAATATAATAGAATATAATAATGTATGGATTAACACAAAGTATAAAGTATGGAAATGAAAAATAAGATATGGATGTACATGGAAATAAATTAGAACTTATCGAACAGCACTATAGATTGTAACAGTAAAACGAAATAGTAAAACCAAAATCGAAATATAATATATATGTATAAATTAGAATTGAGAAACTGGGGTCGAAATTATAAGGAAGTAAATGTATCAAAGGGAAAGAAAATGTTAGAGACAATGTTAACAACGTTAACAAATAATTAATGTAAATTAAAATATAGATCAAAGTAGCGAAAAGGAAATATAAAAGAACAGCTTAATGTTGAAAATGTAAAAACAGTAATTGGAATAAAAGTGATGTAAGAACACGATATAAATAATAATATAATAATAATAATAAATAAATATAAATAAATATACATGTTAAAATTAATGAAGTAACAAATTGTCCTGACCTCGCTGTTAGGGAACAAGTAGGCCCAGAAAAGGGCCCACAAAAAAAAAAAAACTACTGCTCCGATTTTAATGAATGAGGTGTCATTAGATTCGTAACAATAGCTCGGGTAACATAGGCTTATATAATTTACGTAGTCAGGTTATAGATTTTTTATAAAAATTGTAATTAATTTTATATGTAGGGGTGAATCTTCCTAAATGACGTTTTTCACTGTCAAACTATATGACGATTTTAGGCACATGTCACTTACGCGTACGAAGTCGTGGCTAAAATCTGGACTATACTAATATTATAAGAAGGTAATGTTTGTTTCTTTGTGAATTTGTGACTTACCGAGACTATAGGGGGTAATCTCTGGATTTACTTAACCGATTTTTTAAATTCTTTTACCAATAGAAAGCTACATTATATTTTGTGAGTCTTTTCCGTGGTAGTCGGGTTTAAAAAAAAAGGTATTTTTTGCGTGAAGGAGTAACAAACATCCATCCATCGTCACAAACTTTCATATTTATACATTATCTTAAAGGAACACTGTACATTTTCGGGATGAAAAGTAACATGTGTTTTAATCCAGAGAGAGATAATACCGTATCAAATTTCATCGAAATCCGTTCAGTGGCTTTTGCGTGAAAAAGTTACAAACATTCATCCATCCTCACAAACATTTATAATAGTCGTAGGGTTATTACGTATTCCATAATACAATTAATATTAGGCTGTTTAGATATACGCAGTTTTGAGGCGCGCCGCTGGCATGGCTGGCTGCCAAGTATCGTAATATGGACTCCAATGCCAGTCCGGCAAAGGAAATGAGATGTTATTGCCAATGATCAGCAGCATTATGACAGAAGTTATGTTATTAAATATTTAATTAACAGCTTGTATCTGCACAGAAGTCAGGAGCGTAAAGTTAAGTCAAACATAGGTGCAATCAAAGATTTCAAAACCATCCTTGGTTTTGAAATCTTTGATTGCACCTATGTTTGACTTAACTTTACTATGATACTTGCTTAACGGGCTATGATATTTGAGAGAAAAAATCTCCTTACAAGAAAAAGTTACACCATCTTGATTTCAGAAGACTGAATCACACTGAATATACTGCGGAAAGCACATGTCAAAATCTTAAGATGACAAATGTCAAACTAAATGACTCCAAACAACCACATGTTTTTGCCTCGATATTCCACGTCTATAATATATAAGTCTATGTATGCAATACTTATGTTTGTGACAAAACTACTAGTTATAAAAAAAGTATTTAAAACACCTGATTAAAATCAGTTTGACATCTAAAGCAAATAATACTACTACTGACGCCTACGGAGGGGTTACAAACACTTTTTCAACAAAACTTAGCAGAGATTTTGTTGCAAATAGTGATTTTGTTTGTCATAAGCATTTTGGTCGTTATTTTCTATACACAATTCAAAATGCACAAAGAAAAATGACGAAACCATACAAAATACAAAAAATTATAATAAAGTTTTTGTTGTCCTCCCCGAGTTGTCAATCAGCACTCAGCGAGCTGATGATGTTGAATTATAAGGTAAGAACACTTCATGTCAGCTTTGTATATACTATACTATATATAGTCAATATTTACCCGTAGCAAACCCGTAGATAACTAACTTGGCTTGACAAAAATAAAAAAGTAACTCTTGCTCCAAATAACCTAAAAGACATTTTATTTCTTTTCAATTATTAGAAAAAGATATGTAAAATTGGTCCACGTCGGAGTCCGGAACAAACATTGTTTTGGACTACAGAATGATCTTTTATTAAGGAATAGTCATTTCGAACATTAGGAATAAGTGCAAAAACTCAGTGGGAATGTGCTGAAAGAACTCCGCACCTGAGCTAATTATGTGATTACAACTCAAAAACAATACGATCACATTCTGTAACGTTAAAGCTACAGCATCCACAGTAATTAGGTTTATTTTTAACCCCCGACGAAAACAGAGCTATTCGTGTAGGTCCATGGCACCGTAGCTCCCAAATAGATAAAGCGATTTTTATCTAGTTTTTTTTTTATTACAAAGCTGACAAATTCAAAGTCAAAGTCAATTTTTTTATTCAAAATAGGTATTTTTATACACTTTCTGAACGTCGGTCTACATTATGCCTACCACCGGTTCAGAAACTAGCCCGGCGAGAAGAACCGGCGTAAGAAACTCGGGCGAGGCCATCTTTTATCAAAAAGATGGAAAATTGTTATATTAAAAATATAAAAAAGGCATATATAACAATGTTATGATTAAAACTACATAACAAGAGTACAATACTCTATGTAATTTAGAAGTAGCCTTGCAGGGGGCCACCTCATTCCCAAGGTGTGCTACCATTCATAAAATCATTAACTTTATAATAGGCCCTTTCTGGGATCTTAATGTATAGGCGTATACATTGGCCTTTAAACGAATTCTTGTAATTTAAAATTAACAGATTTTGTTTTCACTTAATGCATTTAAAAGTATGATCGGTACTTACAATAAAATATAAATCGTTAACATTTTTCTATCCGTCTGTCAGTCTGTGTTTGTTCCGGCTAATCTCTGTGTCAATATATATATATATATATATATATATATATATATATATATATATATATATATATATATATATATATATATATATATATATATATATATATATATATATATATATATATATATATATATATATATATATATACTAGTACTTATATTTTTTTTTAAATAAATAATACACATATTCAATACACATACATGAACCAGGAACGCAAAAAACTATTTGTTCCCTAGCTGGATTCGAACCCGCGACCTCCGGCTTGAGAGCCAACGTGCTAATAACTGAGCCACAGAGGCAATAAGATTTTCATTGTTTTGATCTACAAGTCGAATTTACCTTATTCGACTCCGTAAAAAATCTTTTATGAGAGAAAAAGTTAAGACATTTCATATCATAACCAATTTATAGATAACACAAAAATAATAAAAAGTAAATTATCATTATATTCCATTCTCTTCAGACTTATGATATGAGATAAATGAGAGAACTCTATTGTACAAAAGGTGATATAAATATGAGAAACAATGATCATTATACTGCTATTGTCCTCAAAAGAATAGAACATAGTAACATTCAATTAAAAGAGTTTGTAGCCTAACCCGATATATGACAAAGAAAATATTTGGGTCTTTTTCATTCAGCTAGGGTAAATAATAAATATAATTAATTGAGTCACTTTCACTCTACACACTCTCACATCTACTGATAAGTGTCAGATAGCTTATTTGCATGTTTTGTCTCTGTCACTCGACAACAATGAGGTAATGACATATAAGTTAATATACACTAATTATTAGGCGATTGTGAAACAGGCCCTAAACATTATAATCGCATATTCAGGTACATACCTTACTTATATTTGAATAATGTCACACTCATAAATCACTAATTTTCAAGTTATACCCATTTTTACCTAGGCTTAAAATGTAGATTTCAGCTTCTTGTTAGCAATTTTAATAACACTCATAATAACATAATTATAAGGTAAACGTTTATATTGAGAAGTTTAGAGGTGAAATTATAGCTAATATTGGACATTTAGCGTATCATAGTAGCCCGGATATGTCGTTTGGTAAATTTTTTAAATTAATTAAAGATAAATTTGATACTATTTTCACCTCTAAGACAGTGAGAACAAACAATAAAAGTAAATTCAGTGAATGGGCAACGGCAGGTATTTTAAAAAGTAGATTCAAATTGTATGAACTTTATAATGAAAGAACAACGATCAAAGTGAAGAATTTAAAAATTATGTAAGGTTATATTCAAAAACATTTAAGCAAGTTTGCTCTGCATCAAAATCTCTTCACATTAGAAATAAAATTAAGAATTTGAAAAATAAGTATACAATAATAATAATAATAATAAACAACTTGGCAAATCATTGCAAATGAAACGAGAAGATATTATATTTATATATATATAATTAAAAAAAAAACATATTTTAAAACTACAGCTCTTATAGGTATGAAACTTAGTCAGGATATTCTTTTTGGCATGTTTGAATTTACTAAAAATAATTTTATGATATTCCACCCCCAGGGTTTTCAACGCCCCGCACAGCCCGTGCGGGGCGTTGAAAATTAAAAAAAAAATTATCTTCCAATCTATAGCTTTTATAACTCTGAAACTTGACGAAAACATTTTTTTTAGCATCTTTGAGTTTACTAAGAACTAATTTTATGATGTTTCACCCCCAGAGGGTTGTGGGGGGGGGGGGGGGGGCGTTAAAAATTTTATCTTCCAATCTATAGCTTTTGAAACTCTGAAACTTGGCCAGAATATTTCTTTTGACATGTTTGAATTTATTAAGAACTAATTTTATGATATTCAATCCTAAGAGGGTTGTGCGGGGGCGTTAAAAATATTAAAAATTTGTATCTTCCAATCTATTGCTTTTAGAACTTTGAAACTTGCCCAAAATATTTTTTTTGGCATGTTTGAGTTTATCAAGAACTAATTTTATGATATTCAACTCCAAGAGGGTTGTGCGGGGGCGTTAAAAATAAAAACAAAATTGTATCATTTAATCTGTAGATTTAAAATTTTGAAACTTGAATTTTGATGAGGTGACGAAGTACCAGGCGGGACGTTACATCAGTAGCTCTGAAGCAGTTTGGCGAATATTTCGTTTTCCTATTCATGACAGGTTTCTGATGTGACGTATCTTGCTGTACATCTTGAAAATGGTCAAAGAATTTATTTTACTGAACAAGATGTGGTTGACAAAGTAATTAATCCAAAAAAAACAACACTAATGGCTTTTTTGAGCTTTGCCAAGTTGATGACTTTGCAAAAACTCTTTTGTATGTTGAAGTTATAGCTTATTAAGTATGGAAAAATAACCGCTTTGTTAGAAGAAAATAAAAGGATCGTGTGGTTTTATGAAACCACGGTAAAAGTGAAACTTAATAACAAAATAGCATGGAGCACTGGCACAAATGAGTACTAGTCTATACACTACACGGTCAGCTGATGCGAACTATAGGCGCCGTCATATTGGCTGCTCTGACGAGCGCCTTTCACTTTATCCCTACTCCGCGGCCGACCGTCATGCGACATGCAACACACACACGAAAAAGTTTGAGACGATGTAAAGGTAAGGTTGTTTCAGGTTATTTAGGAGTCAAGAAAGATCAAGTTTTAGGTAGAGTTTATACCGTGCATCCCGGAAATACTGAATGTTATCAAATGTGTCTTCTCTTACATGAGATTCTAGAAGTGTGTTATTTATGTGGAAAGCTGTGTTATTTATTATTTTAACTCATATAAATCGATAAGACGCTAAGTAATTAAGGGTGTGTTAATTTCGTAAAATCCGTTCATGATAAATAATTAGGCAGCTAGATAACACAATTTAATATTTCTTTCACGTGGCATGTATTTTATGCCACGCGAAGCGGGCGGGTAACGGCTAGTAACTAATATTATTCTAGGCCATTTTCTTGGAAACAGATGAGCGGTAGTTGGAGAATTCGCTTCGGTGTTAGTTTTTAATGTGGTAATTTGTAAGTATATCGATATATTTTATGGCTGTAAATAATATCAAAGAAACTAAAGTGATATTGAAAAGTTGTAAGATTATTATTCTATTAATTATTCCGGTATTAGTTTATTTCATGATTGAATTGCGCCAAAAAACTGAAAAATGAAAAAAATATATATTATATTTGAGTGAAAACTTAAGATAACGTAATAATAAGAATATGAAAGACAAAAATAATTGTTTTAAAATAAGCACTAGGCCTAGATAAAACGGCCCATCAAACTAGACCACAAACTGAATTTCACATCAATACTGAAACACTGAATCGATAAATCAGGTGCGCGCTGAATGCATTACCACGACTAATGGCATTAAACAATTATTCAAATAGGATGATATGCAAATTTCGATATTGTTCCTGCCTGGTCCCGCGCGAAACGTTCCGCGTAATCGTTCTTAGGTCCTGGTCATTTGTATCCCTTTTATGACTTTCGGTATTTCGATGCTTTCTGAGTGATATTTGCTTGGTGTTTTTACTACCCGATGAAATGATTTATACTAAAAAATAAATTATAATACGTACTAAATTACATTACATTGCGCTCTCTAAGGCGCTGAGGTCATTAAACTCACAGAAACAGGTGATTCAAAGAGAAAGGTGTGCCTAAATAGCATTAAAACTATTGTGGGGTCAATGGCCTTGACAGCGCCGTAAACGTCTTGTCATAGGCAGTAGATCATATTATTAGGCTCAAAATATCCTTAATTGATTTTGAAAAACCTTATATACCTACCTATCTATACATAGCTTAGCCTGCCATAATATATAATATAGAGTATATTTAGTAATATAGTTATTATAATATATCTAATATCTAGACTTACATTATAGAGAGGTTACATTTGTTTGTTTGCATTGAATAACCTCCGAAACCACTGGATCGATTTTAATGAAATTTGGCACGCATATAAAATACACCACGAGAATGAAACATAGGTGTACCTTTTTTTCCCGGGTTATAAAGTATTTTATATATCGGGAAAATGTATGGTTCCTGACCGATTTTCTTTAACCGTTCCAGCTAATCTCTGAAACGGCCGAGCCGATTTTAACCGGACTTTCAATGGCAGATAGCTGATGTTATAAGGAGTAATTTAGGCTACTTTAATCTTATCTTAACGCAAACGAAGTTACGGATACTAGCTAGTATAAATTATGAAACTCAACGTGTTTTCCTAGTAAATTGTTAACATAACATGCGTTATATTAGTTAATGATCAAAATTTTAAATAAACCGATGATAAAGATAGATAAAATTTTCGTTAACTTTGTCCAAAACTTTTGTTTTGTTACCGAAGCCGGTATCTGCTAACTTTGAGTTAATTAACCTCATAAGGTTTATACAGACGAAGGCCGCAAGTTTCGGTAGAGCTCGTATTTTATTTTAATAGAGCCCCGAGAAAATAGAGTGAACGAAATTAGTATTCTCGCTTAACGAATATAGATGTTAGAACGTAATATTTTGATTACAGAAAGAATTAACGCAATAAATTTTAGCGAATAAGGTCTTCTCAAGCTTATTTGCTACTTACTATGATTATTATTTACAGAAGCGATGTCCTCCGCTATAATTAAAAATATTCACCACGAGCCATAGCAACGAACAATTTAGATATTTATAATGGATAGATGAATGTATGTTTATGCAATTCTTTCACGCTATAACTACTGAACGGCTTTTAATGAAATGGTAGTTTAAGCTCTGGCTTAATACATAGGCTACTTTTTACCCCAAAAAAGTACAGTGTTCCCGTGGCATAAGGTATTTACGCGGGCGGAGCCGCGAACAAAAGCTGGTTTAGTATAAAATGATCACGCTTCAAAAAAAAACTGTAATAAATTTTTGGGTTGTATAATAAAAAAGCTTTTGCATGAATTTGTTGATATATAAAAAAATACTTTATCAAATTTGCATCCGTCGTGTATAGACATTACAATAAAAATAGTACAGTAAAAAATAAAAATGACGCTCTATAACATAAGTCTGGAAACTGATCAAAATAATGATATTACCTTAGCTGAGGCCCCATTGCTGCGTTGCGTTGCGTCGCCTGATCGCAACGGATTAACGCATTGTATGGCTGACCTGCGTTGCGTCGACGCCCCACATCACAATACAAGAGGGTAATAGCGCAGTGCATCATCCACCTTCCCCCTTCGTCTCCTGTTCGTCGTTCCTTTGAAACGTTCGACGATGCAACGTATTTGTAGGGCATGTATTAAGAAGTTAAAACAATCGTTCCTAAATGCAAAATAAACCTTTTAAACTCTGCTAGTTACAGTAAACCAGTTGATTGCAGTATTTTATTTAAAAAAGCAAATTCTCATTCCATACATAAAATAATTAAAACACTTAAAACAAACAAAGCCCCAGGAGTCGATAATATTAAGGCATCGGATATTAAAATTGTAGGAGAGGATCTAGCATTAGCAATTTCGAATCTGATAAATAGTAGTGTGGTTTTCGCTGCTTATCCGGATGAACTCAAAGTAGGATGCGTTAGACCTATCTATAAAAAAGGAAAACGAAATGATTATTCTAACTATCGTCCAATTACACTACTCCCTGCAATTAATAAAATAGTTGAAAAATTTTTTTGCAACCAAATTCATAGTTTCTACAAGAAACATGGCGTCTTATATAAAAATCAGTTTGGTTTTCAAAAAGGAAAAGGTACCACCGATCTTCTGTCTCTATTTGCTGATGAGGCCAATAGAAATCTCGATAAGAAGAAAGTTGTTCTCGCTCTTTTTATCGATTTTTCACGGGCATTTGACACCTTAGACCATAAAAAACTCATATGCAAGCTAAGTGATTGCGGTATAAAGGGTCCAATGTTAAAATGGTGCGAAAACTATATGAAAAATCGGTCATTTAATGTTAAAATTGACAACACACTCAGTGATCAAATTACAGTACAAGAGGGCACCGCCCAGGGCTCGGTGCTGGGGCCTACCCATTTTTTATCATACGTCAACGACATGAGTAATTACCTCAAATACTGTTCATGTTGTCAGTTTGCTGACAATACGTGTCTGGTGTCTGCTGACGAGGACCCTAACAAGGCACTTGAGCGCTTACAAACTGACTTTAATATGATTCAACGCTGGTGTCATGATGCTGGCTTAGTACTGAATGCGAATAAAACAAAATTATTATTTATCAGGTCGCCTTACCTTCGGCGTCAATCTCTAAACACTAAATTAATTGCTCATGACCATAGCTGTTTACATCTTACCAGAGTTGATTCGTGTAGATGCCCAGCTATTGAGAAAGTAAGCTCACAAAAATACCTTGGTATAACAATAGATAATAAAATCAACTGGAGTCATCATATTGAAAATGTATGCGATAAACTAAGACAGTTTCTGGCTAGTATTACTATTTTAAAACATAAAATTCCTTTTAAAGTGAAACTAATGCTATATAATTCATTTGCTGAGTCGTATATAAATTACGGATTAAGTACTTACGGTCGGACCTATAAAAGTTATTTAAATCAAATTTACAACTTACAACTTAGAATTTTAAAATCAATAGTTTCCCCGAATATAAAACAAAACTCGTCAACAATGATGATGAAATATTTAAGCACTGTAAAGTTTTACCAGTATTTACTAAATTTAAATTTACCCTGTTAAAAGAACAATATTTTAACGAAAGTTTAAAAGTATTAACTGAACACGCTGTACGCACTCGAGCCGTCGCACAAAACCGGCTAGTGATGACTCGAGCATGCAACCGATATGGCGAGCGAATGACTAGCTACATAGCTCCTCGTCTTATTAATGATTTACCTACAGATGTAATAAATAATTTAACTGAAAAAAAATATAAAATGCAAATTAAAATCATATTACTTAACTATCTTAAAACACTAATGTAGAATGCCTAAAACATGTAAAGAAATTCTATCTGGTTCCAAACTGTTTTAATATTCAAAAAATTATGTTAAAATGTAAGCAACTGTGTATTTAAATAGAATTGCGAATAAGGCTGTATGCAGCATTGGACAAACCTCAGTGGTTTTTAATGCTGTTTATATTGTAATAGAATTGCCATTTTTATTTTTGGTAAATAAAAAAAAAAAAAAAAGCTATGAAAAACGTCGACGCTGCGACAATGCAACGCACTAAACTCTCTACAGTTGAACGATAGTACAATCTCCATAAGGAGATTGATCAGAAAATAACTGGTTTTGACCTAACGACAATATCAATTTTCCCGTAGATAAACCAAGTTTTTTTAAAAACGGTGCATAGAGGATTCGATTGTAAATGGAAAAGTTGTAAGTGAAAAACTCATCTGCGATGAAAGATAGTTGCTGACACTCAGAAAGCTTATTAAAGGATAATTCTCTTACAAAAGATGCTTTAAAATTTCAAAAAATATCAAAAACATCGGTTTCAAGTGGATTTTAGTGTATCTTTACCCGAAGCCAAAAGAAAGAGTAATATTTATATTATAATTAAATATAGTATTATATTTCGTATGTATATTTGTTCCACCGTAGTGCTTAAACTACTGTTACGTTTTAATGAATGAGGTATAATTGACGACCTCTGTGGCTCAGTGGTTCAGCGCGTTGGTGCTCAAGTCGGAGGTCGCAGATTCAAATCCCGCCGAAGGAACAAAATGTGTTCCTGAGTCATGGATGTGTATTAAATATGTGTATAATATAATAAAAATCTTAAATAAATGTAAAGTATAAAAGTATTAAATATACTTCCCGTTTTCTGGTGCCTGTAACACAAGTTCTTCTACACACTAAGTTGTGAAGAGTCTATAAAAATTTATTTATTTATTATTTTATAGATTTGCTATCATAGCCCCGGTAACATAGGCTGTACAATTGTCCTTGTTATAGTTTTTTGTAAGAAATGTATTTAAAAAGGAATGAACTGTATTAATTAATTTCAGTTTAGTGGAATATATTAAAGTAGACAATATTACGACGCATAGCAGTTTAAAAAAATAATAATGAAAACAAGTATACCTACTGTAGAAACTAAAGTGTATTCAAAAGATGTTGAGATAGCAACACAAATATTTCTTTATAATCTGTAGGATAGACTCTTTTTGTTATCTGTGGTTTATGAAAACTACTTCTTCCTTCCGGTAAAAAAATGGTCTTTCTAGAATGATGTGCTAGGTATGTTAGAAATAAGTAAAAGTAATAAAAGTGATTTGTTTCAAGTTAATGTAATTTAATTACAAGAACATTCTTCTAAAACACATATATTCCAATAGTTATGGGCCCAGATCCCTTTTCCAAGAAAATCTAAAAAATTTCGAAGCACGAGGGAAGCAATATTATGTCGGCGAGAGACGCTATGAATAGTAAGTACAATATACCACAATTCGATGGCAAAAGCTTCAATACTTGGGCATTTAGACTAAAAAGCATTTTAAAAGAGAGTGGTTGCTATGAGGCAATTCTGCAAAAGGATTTTAAAGATGAAAAATTGGAAGCAAGAGCCCAAGCTATAATAATTTCTGCAGTGGCGGATAGCCACCTAGAGTATTTGAGAAGTGATACAGCAGCAGCAAACCAGGACATAAAAAATTTCAATGCCATAAATTACAAGGAAACGGATATAAGAATTTCAACACCGGACAAGGACATAGTAACGGGCAAGGATACAACGCTAGACATGGGTTTCAAAGAGGACGTGGACAAAGAGGACAAGGATTTTATGGAGGACGTGGACATATGAATTAAAAATAGTGGACATGTGAATTTTGCGGGGAATAATCCAAATGTTTTTATGTGCTACGACGAACAGTATAATGGTGGAAATAACTCATTGATTCAGTTTTGTGTGGACTCTGGGTGTACAAACCATTTAATTAATAGTAAGGAACATTTTATAGACTATATTGAGTTAAATGTACCTAAGAAAATTGCAGCAGCCAAAAATGGGGTTAGTTTAGAAGCAGTTGGGATTGGAAATATGGAAGTATCATGTCAAGTGGGTAAGATTTTAAACAAATTTCTAATAACAAATGTTTATTATATACCTGATTTAAGGAAAAATTTATTATCTGTGTCAAAAATGGAAAGTGCTGGTTTTAGAGTAGTTTTTAGCGGAGGTAAAGTAAGAGTTTATAAACAAGAAAACTTAATGATGATAGGTAATAAAATAGACACATTGTACACACTAAACTTGCAAAGTATTGTAACTTCATGTAATTTTTCAAGTAAAATTAATAATGATGAGTATGACATATGGCATAGGAGGTTTGCTCATTTAGGAATTAATAATTAAAATTTATTGATAAACAAAAACATGGTACATGGTTTGGCAGGATTAAAAAATAAAACTATAGAAAATAACTTGTTGTGTGAGCCCTGTGTATTAGGGAAAATTTGTAGACAACCTTTCAATAAACCAGGCATTAGAGCGAGGCAACCTTTAGAGCTTGTGCATACTGATGTATGTGGACCTATCTCTCCACAAACTTATGACGGAAAGAATTACTTTGTAACATTCATTGATGATTTCACACACTTTACAATAGTTTATTTAATGAAAAATAAATCAGAAACTTTTGAACATTTTCAGCATTATTATAATTTTGCAACGAGACATTTCAATAGATATCTTTTAAAATTAAGAATGGATAACGGTAGAGAATATTTTTCAAATGAATTTAAGAATTTTTGTAGTAGGAACGGAATAGTGATGCAGTACACAGGGCCATACAATCCGGAGATGAATGGAACAGCCGAAAGGATGAATCGAACATTAATGGATAAAGCTAGAACTATATTGATTGACTCGGGAATGAAAAAGGAGTTCTGGGGAGAAGTAGTTTTGTATGCAGCGTATGTGACAAACCGAAGTCCAGTTACTGGAAGAGATAAAACACCAAGTGAAATGTGGGAAGGTAGAAAACCGGACGTATCAAACTTAAAAATATTTGGATGTATCGCTTATAATTATATACCAAAGGAATTGAGAAATAAACTAGATCATAGAGGAAAGAAAATTATAATGATTGGATATAGTATGGCAGGTTATAAGCTATATGATGAACAAACAGGAAAAGTTGTGACTGCGAGACATGTTATTTTTGATGAAAAATGGAAGAAAATTAAAGGATTAGCTAACATACCTGAATATGAAGAAAACGAGAAAATAGAAAGCGTGAAAGACAGCACAGAAGAGGAAATAAATAAAGAAGTTGAAAGACAAGAAAGTAATGAGAAAGCAAGAGATGAAATAGTGGAAATTTGTAAAGAAGAAGAAATTACGAATAATAGAGAAGAAAGTCAAGAAATAGGAAGAGAAAAGATTATAATGGAAAATGAAGAAACAGGAAGAGGAAAGAGAAATAGAATGAAGCCAAAATGGCAAAATGAATATGTAACCAGCTTTAGTGATGAAGATGATGCCATGTATGCTTTTTTATGTATGAATGATGACGTGCCGTTTACATATGATGATATAAAAACCAAAGAAGATAAAAAAGATTGGATGAAAGCTGTAAGTGAAGAATTGAAAGTACTAGATGAAAATGAGACTTTTGAAAAAGTTCCGAAGCCAGAAGACAAGAAAACATTAGTTGCAAAATGGGTATTTACAAGGAAGGATACAGGAAGAGAAACGATATGTAAGGCTAGACTAGTAGTACGAGGTTTTCAACAAGAAGAGAAATTTGATGATGTTTACTCACCCGTGTTAAAGTTACAGACGTTAAGGATATTGTTATCTGTAGCTGCTCAACGAGATTATCATTTAAGTCAGATGGATGTGAAAGGAGCATTTCTATATGGGAATATAGAAGAGGAAGTATACATAAAACCACCAGATGGTATGAAAGTGCAACAAGGATTTGTATTGAAACTAAAGAAATCACTATACGGTTTAAAGAAATCTCCTAAATACTGGTATGAAAAGTTTAATAACACAATTATATCATATGGTTTTAAACGTTCAAATAATGATTATTGCTTATATTACATAAAAGATATATACTTACTATTGTATGTCGACGATTTGCTTATACTAGGCTCAAACTTAAATAAAATAGAAGATTTAAAACAATTTTTGAAAACTAAATTTAAAATGAAAGATTTGTGTAGCAATAATTTAATGTACCTTGGGATATCGATTAAAAAGACCTCTATTGGAATAACTATTGATCAAACTAAATATTTAACAAGTGTTCTTGAACGTTATAATATGAATGAGTGTAAGGGATGTGAAACAACAATGGATGCAAATTATAAATTTGATGAGAACGGAGATATTGATTTATCATATGAAAAACAATGTCGATCATTGATAGGGTCACTTATGTATGTTACTGTCGGTTCAAGGCCAGATTTAGCGGCATCTATTTATTATTTAGGTAGATTTCAATCTAGACCAAATATTGAGCTCTGGAGATCTCTCAAATGTTTGCTAAGATATGTAAAACATACAATTAATTTTGCATTGTTGTATACTAAAGATGATTGTAACATGCCTTTATTAGGGTATGCAGACGCTGATTGGGCTAGAGATTTAGACAGAAAATCGATATCAGGATATATGTTTAAAATTTTTAATAATACTGTTGTATGGAAGTCTAGGAAACAAAGTACCGTTGCCTTAAGCACAACTGAAGCGGAATTTGTATCATTATGTGAATGTATTATGGAAGCTTGTTGGATGTTAAAATTACTTGCTGATTTAAATATTAATGTTAAAAATGTAACTATTTATGAAGATAATCAAAGTACTATTAAAGCTATTAAAAATCCTGATCAGAAAAGGCTTAAACACATGGATGTTAAATATAATTTTATAAAACAGAAAGTAGAAGAAAATATTGTTACTGTAAAGTATATTAATACTAAAGAACAGATTGCTGATATCTTAACTAAACCTTTGTCTAAGAATATTTTAAAAAAATTTAATTTCTAAATTAAGTTTGTGTTCTATAAATGTTTAAAGTTAAACATTATTATTGTGTTAGAGAGTTTGAGTATGTTAAAGTTTAAAGTTAGTTATTTACTTTTGTGAATGTTGAGGAATTTAAGTTTAATAAATTTAAATGTAAGTTGCTGTGTATCTATGTAAAAGAAATGTTTGTGTTGAGGAAGAGTGTTGAGATAGCAACACAAATATTTCTTTATAATCTGTAGGATAGACTCTTTTTGTTATCTGTGGTTTATGAAAACTACTTCTTCCTTCCGGTAAAAAAATGGTCTTTCTAGAATGATGTGCTAGGTATGTTAGAAATAAGTAAAAGTAATAAAAGTGAGTTGTTTCAAGTTAATGTAATTTAATTACAAGAACATTCTTCTAAAACACATATATTCCAATAAAAGATAATGCGACTTTGGACAAATTGAAATATTCCGTTTCATGCCACGTCCTTTCCGCGCATAAAAAATGTCATCAAAAAAAAAAGTTATGTCGTTATTACTATTATAATTATATACAATCATTCTTAGTCATGTTTTGCACGGCAAAACGGAACAACCGACAAGCCCTATGGGGCTTGACACTAATGAATCAAATATAAATTGATATAGTTTTGACAATTTAAATGCTCTTTTGTGTTTGACGGTGGTCAAGATGGCTGACATTTGAGGTATGGTCAAATCAAGATGGCGTAACTTTTTCTTGTATGAAATATTCATAAATATTCTGTCAAATGAACGTCATTGCCTATCTTTATTATTGAAATATTTGGATTTTAACCATAGACGTATATAATATTATAGGCGAGGCATGTTGAGGCAAAAACTGTCTCCACTTAAATGGCCCCACTTTTGGAGTTTTTTGGGGCTTTCGACACACGACCACTTTCACAGCGACCTCTGTGGCTCAGTGGTTCAGCGCGTTGGTGCTCAAGCCGGGGGTCGCGGGTTCAAATCCCGCCTAAAGAACAAAAATATTTTATCTGTTCGTGGGTCATGGATGTGTATTAAATATATGTATCATATAATAAAAATCTTAAATATATGTATAGTAAAAAAGTATTAAATATACTTCCCGTTTTAAGGTACCAGACCTTCGGACACTTAGCATGGGGCCAGATTGACGTCGTGTGAAGCGTCCATGGATATTATTGTTATTATTATTATTTTGACATTTGAGGTATGGTGAAATCAAGATGGCTGACATTTGTGGTATGGTGAAAACCAAGATGGCGTAACTTTTTCTTGTATGAAGATTGGTCTGTCAAATGTACGTCATCTTCAATCTATCTTTAGTTTCGAAATATTTAGGTTTTAACTAAGAACTTAGCATCGAGAAACTTCTTGAGGTTACTAGTTACAACACTAAGTACAAACTTCAAATACGATGCGAAGTTAATTATACACTTTTATAACGCTAATGCAAACATTTCTTTTATATAAATCTAGACGACATTGGGGCATATACAATTTATATTTAAATCTTGATGGGGCACTTCTATTATTTACATCTGAGGAGCTGTAAAATATTGTGGATTTTGCTTAACGAACACACAACGGCCACGAATATATAGGCACACCAGCGGCAATATGCGAAGTTTAGTAAAAAGTGGTTTACAGCTGTGCATAAATAAAGTTTCACAAATAGCCCTTACACATTTCTTTTGCACCCGGAAAGCCTTTTCAAAATCAACCGAGTTCCCCCACAACAACAGACCGTAGGATAGAACTGAGGACACGTAGCCGTGATATGCGGTTAACGCTGCTTCCATAGAAACTTTAAGCCGTAGCGTTTTGACTGCGAACACAAATTTTTCTAGTTTGTTGCATAAGAAATTAATGTGTGACTTCCATTCACAGTGCCTGTCAACCATCAATCCTAAAAATGTTGTACATTTAACTTCCTTTAATTGAGTGTCATTAAAATTAATATTTATGTCAATAGGATGAGTTCGGTAGTCACGAAATTGGATGAATTTAGTTTTGTCAAGATTAACTTTTAAATTATTAAATTTTAGCCACATAAATATTTTGTCAAGTGTAGAAGATATTGTATTTTGATACGATTGTTTGCTCTTACATTTAATGAGCACACTTGTGTCATCTGCGAATAAAATAGTTTCTTGATCGAGAGCGTCAGGAAGATCATTTATGTAGGTACATAACGGGAAACGGTTCCAATAAGCTTCCTTGAGGAACAACGTAATCGTTGGGTAAAAATCTTGACCTGCTATTAACTTTAGTGCTATTTTGTATTTTAGTTATCTGCACACACTGTTGTCGTCCGCTTAGGTAACTTTTTATCCAGTCGTTTGCTTTATTTCTAATACCATATTTTTCAAGTTTAAAGAGAAGAAGCTTAAGATCAACAAAGTCAAAACCCATACTCATGTCTAGAAAAGCTACTGTAATTGCTGTTTTATTATTTAAATTTTCGGTAATATTTTTTATTAAATTAAAGCATGCTAGTGTAGTATTTCTATTTTTTCTAAATCCAAATTGTTCGTATTTTTATATGTCATGTTCTAACAAAGCTGCATAATCTTTTCATTATAATTTTTTCAAATATTTTTGAAATGACAGGAATTAACGTTACTGGCCTGTAGTTGTTCATATGTCTAGTATCACCTTTTTTGTATAAAGGCTTTACAATTGATTTTTTTTTTAGTATTTCTGGAAAAGTCCCTTCTTCAAGGGAAAGATTTATTATGTAGCTTAGTGGTTCACAAATATACTTAGCACTTGCTTTTATTAATTTAGTATTTAAATTATCTATACCTTCTGAATTCGTATTGCTTATTCCATTTCATTAATCGGTTTTAAGAATATAGAATTTGAGTTTGCAGCTTTTAATGTTTTTGCAATGTCAACTGATTTAAAAACGAATTTATTTTTATTAGTTAAATTTCTATATAAGTAATTAAAAGCTTCACTTATATCATTTACATTAGAACATATTTTATTATTGTATCTAATTGTCTCTATTTCTTGATTATTTTTTATGTCATTTATATTTTATAATCTGCCACACAGCTTTGCATTTATTTTGTGTCTTATCTATATATTTTTTATATTGTAATTGTCGTGATTTATAAATATATTTTCTTAGCATAATATTGTAATATTTATAGATGTTATAATTCTTTTTATCGTTTCCTGTAAGCCGGTAATTTAAAAATAAATTTCTTTTTTTTATACAGGACTTCCTTAATCTATTAGTTAGCCAGGATTTATTATAATTTTTGTTGCTCTTTGTGCAGTATGCACATACATGTATAGTAGGGAAACAGATCAAAAAATAAAACAAATAATTCGTGAAAAACATTAAATGCGTCATTAAAATTTTTGTTTTGTTTTTTTTTTTTTTTAATTTTTTATTTAAATTATTATTGTGTTGTGTAAAAACGGATTGCGGAAATGCAATCTTTGAATTTTTTAAAGTTAACCCTGCTGAAATCCCTAACATATTCGATCCACCTTGTAAATTTTTGTCTATGATTAATTTTTATGGTGAGCGTTTGTCCGATTTCATGGTCCGACAGTGCTAGGTAGTAGATTTCGGCGGAGACTCCTTTTAAATTACTGACAAATTGATCAAGACATGCTTGCTGTCTGGTCGGCAAATTTAGGTGCATTTTAATGTTAATTTTTTTTAACATATTTTGGAGTTCTAGATAACTTTTATTAGGCTTAAGTGTTTCAAGATTCCAGTCACCGCACAAAATAATTTTTCTGGACTTTAACTTTAACAAAAGTTTTCCAGTTTATCTATGAAGATATTGGGCTTACTATTAGGTGTTCTGTAGATACATAAAATGATTACTTTATGGTATAATAATTCTACGGCAGATACCTCAAAGTTAAAGTCAAATGTAAATTCATCGGCGATACAGAGATGCTTGCATGCGACAATATATTTTGCTAATATACAAGAACCTCCTTTGCGTTACGACAGTATGACGATACAACTGTATATCCCGGTATTTTAAGCAGAGTCGTCATACCTCTTTTTATAAAAGTTTTACATTTTAAAAAGTTATACATAAAATGTCAATTTCTTTATTAGCTGATGTAAAATTTGACAAGGCTAATGTAATTTCGTCAGCTTTATTTAACGCACCTGCAATATTTTGGTGAAGTAGTGTCATATTCACATAACTGTTAGTTTTAGTCGCGAAAATATGCATTTATATGGGGAGTACGAATTACCGAAGTGTTAGCTTTTTTAATAGTAGGGTATCGTGCCCTATTTATTATTATTATCTTCTTTTTTCGTAATTTTGTTGTTTTGGTTAGAACATGGTATAGAATTTACAGGCTCAAGTATGGAAATTTTTGCATTATAATTACTAATGATACTATTTCTTGTACAACTTTTACTTAAATTCAAAAGCTCTATTATAACATTTAATTTGTGGCTTAGTAGTTTATTTAAAGTTCTTTTATTACGATATACATTACTGTTTTACTTATTATTTACACACAACCCATTCTTGAAAGTTTTAGTCATTACTTTTATATTGTTATTTATAAATTTTACATTTAAGTATCTGTTGTATTGGACATCTAAAATGTAAATATTCTGGTAACTTAAAAGGTGTAGAATGCTACTGATATTTGATAGAATTTTATATGGGTTTTTGTCATTTGAACCGAGGGCTAAGACCACAATGTTCACTTTTAAGAGACCTTTTTAATTTTTCATAATATCTAAGGATTTCATTACAGTTAGCATGTGATAAAATTGTACCGAGAACATCGTACGAGCTATCATTTCTTGAGGTTCTGTCATAAAGCATCTGCGAAGTGGTCTCGCTTCTTCTAGCCTGCTCATCACCTACTATATAAATGTTTTACTTTTGCGTAGAGATGACTCCTTCTGGTATTCGATTTTGTAAATTGCTGTGTAATGGGATAACCGTAGCGAAACCATCCAGAGGAGAAGTAGGGTATTGCTTGTTCATGGTTTTGTTTGTACTTATAAAAGTGATCTGTACAAAAGGTAGCTTTTCCAAAGAGCGTCTTATTAGATTCATCTATTAATGTATGCTGTTTGTCGTCGAAGTGTGATATTGGTCCATTGGTAAAAAATATAGGTCGATACATACAGGGTGTGCGTCAGAACGAGGTTTATGCCAGCTGTATTTTCTGTATTTGCTTAATGCAGTTTATTATATAGGGCAATTCTAAACTAGATAGTAAGTAAATAATAGTGTTTAAAGTAGGCAGTTTCAATCTGAACTCCAATTCTTGTACATAACAAAGACTTTTACTTTTACTTTACAATCAAAACACGTTAAATGTTGGTTTGACGTTTTTGAGAATACCATTTTGCTGTTTTCTGATCGATGTTGACTGCATCGAAACTGTATTATTATAAGATTTATTAGAAGAATCGAGCTACATTACATAACATGGTGGCTGTATTTTGCTGATATAGTATTATGATAAGTCAATAGAATATGAATATAAAACTTAAGAATATCCTATATAAGAACCTATCTATAGATGACTCTGCCTAAAGGTAGCCTTCGATCTATGCGACCGCCGTGACCCGCGACCGCGACCAGCAAACCAGCCAATCGGGCTCTCACCGGTCGAACGTCGCGTCGCGGTGATTGTTTAGTGCTCCATATAAATTTATACTAAGCAGTGGCTCCGTGACCCTAATTCGGTCTCGGGTCGCGGTCTCGCGTTTAAAAAATCGTGCGCTTTAAAATTAAAAAAAGGTACTCCTTTAAAATAAAGTTTTTAAAAAATAAAAGCATAATGGGGAAATACAAAATATTTCAGTTCTAAGAGAGGAAATTTCAGGATTTTTTTTTGGTCAATTATCACATTATAGGCTTCGTAAGATAGCCTTCCGGTGCACACGACGTGATATTGAAGCGGTTTCCGCCCGGCCGCGGACCGCTGCAAATATTTCTGAAAGGAAACTGTGTAATTAGCTTAGGTGCCGCCACTCGTAACTTTGTGCCATTATACTTTCATATTCACGGATCGAGTTTTCTATAATTAAGTTGTGCTCATTGAAGTCAATGAGCTTAAAGGCTTAATGAGAAACTTCAAGCTCTAGTTAATTTGTTTTATCAACAAAGCTGACGAAGCTGAAGAAGCTATAATTTTGAATATTATTCTGTGGTGACTCCAAAATTGATTTTTCAATAGTCATTTTGTTATCATCGTATTCTCATAGTTTAGCTACAGCTAGGCAGTCCTAGCTATACACAATAATTCATAACGATTTGAACATTTTCAGATAATTAGGTAGCTTTACATTTCACAAACAGCCTTTGTTCTGTGTTAACTATGAGAAGATTTTCATTTTAAATGATGCAAGTTTTAAAACGGCCTTGAAAATTTCACTTTTTATTTTATGGCAAAAAAACTATGTATTATTTTAAATAATGTTATAATTTATGTAATTTTCATAAAAGTTCTATAAATAAATGCGTATTTTTACTTTTAATTTAGTTTTTTCGTAGCGGCATAGAAAAAAGTTGTCTTGTTAGTAACAAAATTGGAATCGCGATGAAAAAGAAACTATTAAAATAAAAATTAATAAATTTCTGGGCACTGGCTTCTGAGTTAATATTTAATTAAATTAGGAATTAATACCTAGAAATAACATTTTTTATATTATTTAAAATTCAACATTTTTGTCAGTTTCGTAACATATTGTCCAAATGCAATGTTAACTTTTGGAATAACATTTCAATCGGGTAAAATATTTATAAAATTATATCATTAAGATGATTTTAGATTATTTTCCTTTATCTATGAATATAAATATTAATATTTACCTTAAATATTCAACATGTTTTTAAAGAAATAAAGTCAAAAATATTGAGGAACTGTTACTAACTAGACATGTGATGTGACGAAACAGAATTATTAGGAATAGTATTCACTACTCGACAAAATTCTTACTTTTTTGTGTGAATAGGTTTTAAATATAAATATATTACACAATACGAATGTATTAAAATAAAACGTAAAAGTATGATCTTTAAAGTATTTATTTGGTACAAATAGTATCTCTAAAAAAAAAAACAATCATAGGTTGTATCGTTTCAACTGTTTTAATTTAATATTATAAAGTAACAAAAACAAAATTCTGATAAACTAACAACTATTCTTTCCATTGGGAAACAAGTATAATAAAATCAAAACAAAATCAACTTTTAATTAGTATAATCTCTTAAAATTAAATCTCTCAATTAAGGTGGAATACGAAGCAAAACCTGTCAAAACTAAAAAAAAATGTGTTCAAGAAAACGAAGATGTTATTTACAATTTGATTTAAAATTTGGAAAAGGTGGTCCCCTAGATAAGGTACAATATTGAAGTACAATTTATCAGACTAGTTATATAGTTTCAGTTGGCAGTTACGCCAAAACTGGCCGTTTTTAGCAGAACACTGACTAAAACTAAACGGTTAATACTAATATGATAATTTGTGCTTCAAAAAACTATATTGAAATCTATCTAAGGGACCACTTTTTCCAAATTTTAAAATAATATAATCTCATTTTCCTGAAAACATTGTTTTTTCTTTGAGTGCAGCAATTTCGCGTCGTATACTGCCTTAAATTTTTAACTCTTAATTCTAGTTTTATTTTTAATATTTTCAACAAATTACTGCCCCCACTAGACATACATTTAAAGAAAAACGGAGATGTATTTAAAAATTCTGGCTGGTTAAAAACAAGTGTTTAAACAATTTTTTGACATGTAATTTGTAGTTTTACATAATATCCGTCTAGCTTTTCTCAACGCTAACAACATAAGTGGCGGTTTTTGGGATTAACGTCGAGAAAAGCTAGACGGATATTATATTATACAAAACAAAAAGATAGGTGTTAAAAAATAGTTTGAACACTTGTCCAAAGTTTTAACCGGTCGGAATTTTTAAATGCATATCCAATTTTCATATCATTATTTATTTCGGAAGTGGCAGCACTTTCGCGCAGAATATTAATATAATCCTATAAATGTTATTTGAATAAAAAATAATATTTTAACTCACTATCTGCATACCAGCCTCAAATTTTTTAAATTATCAGTTACATAAAAATAAATTATCATTCAGTTACTAACACTTAAAGTCCTCAGTCTTTCTTTATATAAGTCTTAATATTTTTGGCAATACAAGTAAAATGTTAATTATATTCTATGGACCGACGTAATACAAAAAATATTTATAATGCAGTAAGCTTACAGTTAAATACAACAGCCTTTCTTTATTCAAATCTTAATATTTAAGGTAATACAAGTAAAATATTAAAGCTGACATTGTATTCTATGGACCGACGTAATTATTTAAACAATTATCGCAAATTAAATCTATTGCGATCTGGCTTCCTGAGCATTTCGGGCAATACCATAATTTACAAATTATACATTTCGCTATCTGATTTGATTGGCTGTCACAGGCAGAACATTTCAAACCCCGTTCAGAGTGCTTAGGCTTATTGTTTCTTAGAAATTTGGCTTGTCTAGTTAGGTTATCTCTTCTTTCTTCTAGTTTTCTTTTTAACGGAATCTTAATTTCATTTTCTTCATCCAATTCTTCACCAGTAATGCTCTTCCCTTTTTCAATATTCTCTTTTTCGTTTTCTAGATTAGTGTTAGACAAAATTGGGTCGTCCAAATAAAAAGTCTCAAGACATACCACAGATTGTTGTGACACGGTACTTTGAACAGATTGAGTCAAATCTATAAATTCAATAATTGGACTGGGAGTTTTCAAATTTTCAGGTGTTGGACTGGGAGTCTTTAGATTTTCAGTTGGAAAAGTTATAGAGTTCGTATCGTCATTTTCTGATAAAGCTAGCTGTTTGGGAGTACCACAATCTACGACGCCCTCCATATTCATACAGGAAATTGAAGTTTGCTTCTGTTGGTGTATCACTTCCTCGACATTGTTTGGATAAATAGTTTTTTCAAAAGGTAAGTTCTTCGTTGAATAAGATTCTGGTTTTGATGCTCTATAATTTTTTGATTCTTTGGGTCTATAACGGCGAATGGAATGAAGATTAGTAGGTTGATGAACACGTGTATTATTTATTAATGAATGAAATCGCGGTGAAAAACATAAACACTGCCCTTTTAGAGCACCACAATAACAACTTAAGTCTCTATATTTTATTTCATTTGACCAATTACCCTTTAATGTGATTATTTGATGAACATTTAAAGTGCCGGGCAATGGTTTCAAATTTTGTAGTTTTTCTGTATAGTCTTCGATATAACTGTCGTCTACAAGAAAAAACTTTGTAGTCTTAAAACATTGGGTAAGAAGGTGATATATTTGAGATGCATTTGTCGCATCAACGCCATAAGCAACGTGTTTATCAATAGTACGTTTCACCGATCCTCCAATGCCATCTGCAATACTCTTCCCATGTCCGCTTTCAGAAAACGACCATGTGCAGTATTCGAATCCTTTTTCTTTTGGTAAAGTATTGAGTAAATGAAAGTTTCCCTTTTGTCGGTATTGTGATGTGGGCCCATCAGAGTAAAAGTGCAGAATTTTGACATTATGATTATTTGATTTTATTTCATTCAAAATGGGATTTAAATGTGTCCATATATTTTCAGGCCTATGGCTGGTGTTATCGGAGATTGTGCAAAATGATTGCATATAATCTTTATAAAAAATGGCTCCAGTATGTAAACACACTTGATTCTGAGACGCTCCAAAGTGAAGAGCTTGCACCTCTTCTCTCATTTTACATTGGTAATTTTCACTAAAGTCACATATGACTACAGCTTCATTTTCTTGTAAATCGTTAACGATAGTTTGATACTGATGGTGTTGGTGCTTCATGACAAACACATGCTTTTTAAATTTTATAACCGCAAGATCGAATTCACGCTTCAGTTCTTCAATCGATGTTCTTTTTAAAGCTTTAACTGTCTTTTTCGTCTTAATTGTCTTTGTTTCAGTTCCTTCTTTTTTTACATATTCATGATCAACACATTCCCACTGCCACCAGGTTGCATTTTGTTTATCATCATGACAACTTTCGTTATATTGTACTTTGTAATTTTTACATTGACTACATAGATTGGCCGCGCAAGAGTAAGATTGTCTGTCACAAGTAATGTTATTAATTATTTCATCCATAGATTTTTCTTTTAATGGTCCATATAATTGCAAGGCTTTATACTTTAGATGAATATTAGCGTGTTTGATGCATAAACATGTATCCCTGGAACTAAGTTTTGGATAGATGACGTAAAATGGCTTATACTTCCACAGCGTTGTAATTCCATATTTCCCTCCCAATTCTTTATATTTTTTGTATAAATTTTGTAACGTGTCGACTGTATACCTTATTTGACGTTTTTCTTTACCGCGAACCCTGCACTCCTTTTTACCTGCTGTTGGCCTGCTAACGTCTTCTCTTAACCAAAACGTTTCAATTTCTACTGAACACCTGAACCTTACTTTTTTCTGTTTTGCTCGCGTCGTTCTTTGAAGTCCCAATAGTCTTGCGACATAGGTTTTACTTCCGGTTTTGCAGTTAGTAATTATGCGTTTCAAGATTTCCTTTTCAATTCTCTTCTCACAATTTTCATATGTCTTCTTCATCGTAAATTCCAAAAATTCTTCTCTGGCTTTATATTTATTTATTATATTTTGTTGTTTTTCTATCTTTTCGTTACATTTCTGCTGCATTCTATAGCAACGTTTTCGTTGTGTATTGATTTGTCTCTTCAACAGTACAATCTTATCCTGCTTTTCTTGAAGTTGTTTACTAAGATTTCTAAATATCCGCCTTCGTTTAAGAGCTAACGTAATTTTAGTCACTTCTTTGTTTGGTGTTTCATTAATTGGGGCTGTTTTCTTTGATGTATTAGCTCTCTGTTTTATTTTTTCTTGTTTCCATTTATTTCTATGACTAATCTTTTCCTCTTCGCTCATTTCAGATACTTTTTTTCTTTTGGCTTTCATTCGCGCTAGTTGCTTTCTTCTCACTTCTTCGGCCTTGTCAGGGTTTTCTTTTAATTTATTTCTATACCTTTTGGCCCTTTCAGCGGCTGATAACGCCATTGTTATCTAAATGACAAAATTAGTTTTTATATTAAAAATGATAAAATTAATTTTTATTACCAAATTTTAATTAAGATTTTGTAAATCATAAAAAATATGGTTAAATGAACTCTGCAAGAAATCGAAAAAGATAGCGAAATTTTAAGAAAGAACAATCATGACAAATTAATCGCTGAGTACAGAACAGACACGTCTTCTTAGAAAAATATATTTAACTAAAGAGCTAACGAAATGTAAACATAGCATAGCCTAAAACAATAACTACCGTTAGTCATAGACTTTATTCAAATAAAAAACTCAAACCGTCTTTGATATGATAAATTGAAGTATCATGTAATTAAACGTTAAAATGATGTATAACAAAAACATGTTTCTAATTTATTAAGTACAATAGAAACACTCATCTAGTGGATAATGATCATATACAGCAAACAAATTGCATAAATGACACCAGAAAAATGGACTATCTAACAACAATCTTATATCTCCTCCAGTCATGGGCATTACAAAATGCAATAGATTGTTTTGTAAAATATTCATATAACCGCAGCCATGGCAGCGGTCTGATACTATGAAATGAGTTGATTGCCAGGGCCAGTTGAGATTGTCATGCAGACAATCATAAAAATCGTTTTTCGTCAAAAATTTATCTATGTCAAAATATACCACCATTTTGAAAAATGATTTCACCATTACCTGTAATTTAATATAGAATTAAAAATATGAACACCAGTTTTCGGAATGCATTTACCCGTTATATAAGTTAACTTAAAAAAATAACTTTTTACTTCATAAAAAATAAGTTAAATCAGTTCCTTTGTTGCTTAAATATTGCTCCATGCGTGTTAAGAAAAAAACCTGTAAGTACCATATTGTGTAAAAACCTGGTCCAAACAGTTTTCTATCTAAACGGTCACAGGGTATAAATAAATTCCTTTGCATATGTACCAAGCTTTAGAAGTCTGTTTCGTAACATTGTTGGTCCATCCTATAGAAACGGTTGCTAACAGGACGTGACGAATGTTCTTTCATATACAATAAAATTAAAATACTAAATAAATATGACTCAATCTTTCTAAATGTTTCTTGGTATGTTTTATACAGGGTTTTATTTATTCAGAGATCAAGGAGAAAATACCTACAAACTTTACTTTTACAGCAAAAATCGTTACTAACCTCAATAGATATTTTCTATCCACACTTTTCGCGAAGACAGCGTGACTCACAATCCGAATCTCTTTTGCGAGTAACTTCAAGATGGCGTTTCAAACTCTGACATATGAACTTAGGGTTGCCATTAAAAACAGATATCTGGCAAAATTGGATATTTTAACGGGAAAACTTGCGTGACTATCCAGACATGTCCGTGAGTAGCGAATTCGTGAGACAAGTTTTTTATTAGTTTATTTAATAAACCTATTCAATTATCGAAATTAAATACTCACTAAATGCAAACACAATTATCTAGCAATAAAAGTAAATCATCGCAATGTGAGCCGCCATATATTTTTTTTATAAACATCCGTGTGCAATTTGGCGGACTATCATTGGGTCAGTATAAATTGCCACATTTTCGAATCATTTTTAGTAAAAATAAATTTGTAGATATCTTTTTCTAAAGCAACAATATAAAATCCATGCAGGTTTATAAATAAACTATCCATATAATAAGCTCCGTATTATTAAATATGATTCTTACTATTTTTTTCTTCAGTTTGTTTCCATGCGACAAGCCAAAAAGAGCCTGCACCATTTAAAGTGAAAATGCCCATGAACTGGAATAAATAAATAACTACCTACATACATCTTGGTTGTTGGTGTGGAAACTGTTTCTACACCAACACCTACATACACCAACTCACTCCTACAACCTACACCTACACCTACTCCCTACCCCTACATTATACAAGCTACACCTACACCTGCGCCCTACCCCTACATTATATAACCTACACCTACACCTGCTTCCTAGCCCTACATTATACAACCTACCCCTACACCTGCTCCCTACAGCTACATTATACAACATACACCTACACCGGATCCATATCCCTATATTATACAACCTACACCTACAACCTACAGGTGATGTATGAAAGAGTACTTACACGTATACGAGTTATCGACCACTGAAGATTGAAGGTTATTACAGTAATATCGATATTAAACAATGGGGGTTTATTTAGAAGTATGAATGAAAATTGTGGATTACATGCATTTTTTACTTCAAAATCATAAAACTATAAAAATAAAACAAAATGTAAAAATATAACGGGGTGGGCTACCCTTATCACGTAGGAGTATGAAAAATAGCTTACAACCTATTCTCATACCTATCGAATACACCTGCGAAAATTGATAAAAACTAGTCAAGCTGTTTCGGAGGAGATGAGTAACAAACACCGTGACACGAAAAATTTATATTTTAAATTGTAGTTTTCTCTGAAATATTTTTAAATGAACATAAAATTTACAACATTTAACAATGATAACTTTTATCGTTTATTGTCAATTTAAACTTCTCTTATAGTTTATAGCTTGAACAGATGATGTTTACAGCTTTTACTACGAATATTTATTCTTGAAATGGCATTCATATTTAAAGTACATAATAATATCAATATGTTGTCGATGTATCTTTAAAATTTAATGTAAATGAAGAAAATACGATATTATTAAGGACACTAGACGAATAGCAACAAATTCCTATTAAATTATTGCTACGACAGCGTTGCCATATGCCAAAAAAAAATAACCTATTATTTTATGTAGAAATTATTTAAATAAAATGTAGCTTTGAAATATTGCGGTTTTCGTGAAATCTCTGTCTGTTTATACTATGTTCAACCCCAAGATTTTCAACACCCGTTCTACGTAACGTACTTACGAGTATATGGGCGGGGATTGATAGAGCCAAAATGTTTATATAGTTCACTTTAGTAAATAGGAAGGTTAATAGGTAAAAGTGGATTTTGCATTCCAGTGAGTATACTATCCGCTGAAACTGACGAGATACTTTTTTAATGACTCTCTCCCACGTTCAAAAGATACTTCTCGTCATCATAGCCTAATACCCTCAAATTTCTAGGGAAATTGGAGAATACACGTTACACTCCATTATAAAAAGTTTTATCCGTTTCAGAACATTCAAGTACCTACTAGAAACACGGGACAGAATCAATATACCTACGACTACCTCGTGGGTATATTGATTCTGTCTCGTGTTTAAATTTAGTTACTATTTTGGTAATAGTAAAATTATAATATTTATCGTTATATTAAGTAATACCTACCGAATTAATGTTATTGTGTTTTCCTCCCAAGTGTAATATAAATTATACAGAAAATTCCTGATTCATATTTAGAAATATAATAATATTATCTATGATAAGGGCGCGTTTATATGACCACAACAATCACAATGCGGCCACCGCAAATTGAGCTATATTGACAGGCCACAACGTACAGAGTTTTTTACAATCACCTAACCGCGCGGCCGCCGCGCATTTTGGTGATAATGATTTGGTGAATTAGCTTGGTAATTATTTAATTAATTAACTGGCCTAGCCCTAGTCAAAAAAGATCAATACGGTAATTACCTTTCTTATTTTATTACGCATATGAACACTGGTAGCTTTTTCTGTTGACTTTCCGAAAAAAACTTGTTGTTGTTAAGTTTCATTTGGGAATAAAAATTTTCATTTATCATTTTGAATAGTATTTTTCAAAAATAAAACACAAAAATGAATAGCATATTAAAAATCACAATTTTTCAGAGAAACTGTGGATTGTTTTTGTGATTCCTGTGAAAACGTCCCATACAAAAGTCGTACAAGCAAAGGTGACGTCACACACTTGAAAGTTGCCACGAAATGTATGGCCATATGCAAAAAAAAATCCGATATCTCTGAAGTTTGCGTATTTATGTTCATACTCACCATAGTTAATGTGTTTGTATTTGATGTAAGTTAACTATAACTATGTAGGTTTTATAGAATTAGAATTAGAATTAGAATTATTTTAGTTTCCAAGAAATTGGTAATACAAGGATGTTGTTATACAATATTGGTCACAATTTCTGCCTCTAGGGCGTGGAAATATTTACAATATAAATAAAGATCACGCAAATTAAAAACTTTTAAACAATAATTGTAATAATTATATCATATCACCAAAACCTTTCATAAGTCAAAAGTTAAAATCTGTCTTAATCACCATAAAATCAAAATGATATTTATAATATGTCAAAATCATCATATTTAATAACTTATATTAATTAAGTAATAATTATTATAGCAATGTCAAATCAATTATTATTATTTATGTCATTTTATTTGTAATATATAGATATAGAAAATAAAATAAAATAATTTAAAACAGAATAAAATAAATATTTAAAACATATTTTTGAATTTTTTGGTAACTATAACATCATTAAAGAACTCTTGTATTGTGTAGTAGCTTTTATCTAATAACCAGGTGAATAGTTCGTTTTTAAATTTATTGCATGTAGTATTATTATATTTAATTCTAATGGGTATATTATTGTATATTTTAATAGTCATGCAATATGCGTTCTTGCTATGAATTGTTAACCGCTGTGTTGGAATAGTAATATTTTTACTACTGGTTCTTTTACATCTGGCATTTTGTTTATAAATATAATTCTGATCTTCAAATAACGCTGTATATTTTTTTATAAATAGGCACGATTCTAATATATACGAGGGGCGACTGAAAAGTTTTGAGCCTAAGGTATTAAAAATGCTGATAAAAATGTACAAAAAATTTATTTTTCAATATAGTCTCCCTGTATTTCAATGCACTTCTTACATTTATTGTAAAGAGCTTTTAACCCAATGAAAAAATATTCGCCGTTTTTGTCTTCAAAATGTTCATCTACGGCCATCTTCATTTCTACGTCATTGGAAAATCTCCGTCCCCGTAGGTCTTTTTTCAAATTTGAAAAAAGATAATAGTCACTAGGAGCCAGGTCAGGACTGTAGGGTGAGTGGTTGATTTCCTCAAATCCTGTCTCGGCGAGGGCAAGCTTTGCAACTCGCGCAGTATGGACGGGCGCGTTGTCTTGCAAAAACAGGACTCCTTTTGTCAGTTTGCCTCTCCGTTTCTCAACAACCACTTGACGTAACTTGGTCAACAATGCGGCATAGTATTCATAGTTCATGTTCATAGTTCATAGCATAGTTCATCGCAAGCGCTTGCGCAGGCCGGTCGCTTTGCATTGTCGCGCGCGCCGTTTCAATACTTAAAGGTGTATACGATCGTAGTGTGCGTGCACGTTAGTGTTATCGCTCGGTACGAGCTCTCCCGCTGCGCCGTGTACAGAGTAGTTACGCATCAGAGGCAACACAAGGATGGCTTCTTCTAATAGTACTTTTAATTATGAAGACGGATCTGAGCAGAGAAATATGAGTGTAGATGGATCACTCATTGATAAGGAGTCTCCTCCTCACTATGTCACAATTCGGAAAGATCCGGCCTCAGAATTCCGGCGTGAACTCAAGTTATTTCAAGATAATATGTTATCCATGATGGAAACATGGTTCACAAAACAAGATGCAAATTTTGGTAAGATGCTCGATGAATTTACAGACATGAAAAAGACTATCAACTTTCTTAGCGATAAATACGATGTCCTTGAGAAAGATACGCAAAAACTCAGTAGCCGTGTCCATGTAGTGGAGCAAAACTCCTTAAAATTCGAACCCCAGCTTAACGCCTTACAAGCTAAAATTGATGCCATGGAACAAAGGGCGCGTAACTGTAATCTCGAAATAAGTAATCTACCTGAAAAAAAGGGGGAGAATTTAATAACTATATTAGAGTGTATAGCAAAAGTCATAAAACAGCCACTATCTGCTGGCAACGTCTCTGCAATCCATAGGGTGCCTCATTCTAATCCCACTAACTCTCGGCCAAGGAACGTCATCGTAAAATTCTCTTCTCAAATACTCAGAGATAATTTCATCTCAGCTGTTCGACTAAATAAAGGCATTACCTCTGATCGAATCAACATAGTACAAGGATCACCGCAGAAGATTTATCTCAATGAGCATTTAACTCTGCAAAACAAGATGTTGTTTCGCCGAGCCCGGGATATTGCCAGGGACAATGGCATCGAATTTGTATGGATCAGGCATGGCGTTATTCTCACCAGGGCTGATGTCTCCTCTCCTGTTATCGCGATTCGTGGAGAAAAAGACTTGTCCAAACTTACGGCGCACAAAAATTAAATATATAATTAAATATTATGCTATAGCTGTTCTGTGTGTGTGTTCTCATATTTTGTACTATTATAACAAAGATATTTTTGAGTCTGATGAGTGTCGTTGTTTTGTGTATACTATAGTTTATTTCATAATATTTAGTGTGTGTTCTCTGAATCATAATATTAGTAAGCTACTCTGTGCAGCGACAAGGTATGCGACTATATTTGTTTCTACCTTCAATCAAACGATGTTATTTGTTTGTTCTTTTGTGACCTATTCTTTGGAATACCTGCTAGCTTTTCGACTGTGTTCAAACATAACAGTTTATAAATTATATTATAATAGCAAACATTACACAGTAACTACTCCTAATGCACCGTTAATTATAATAATTAAATACTGTATCCAGTCAATTTTTTTTTCGATTTTTTGCGTGTCGCGATTAAAGGCGAGTTTCTCTCATGATAATGTAGTGGTAGGTAAATATTTAGATTTCGTTTTGAAAAATGAGTAATAATAATCTATCCTTCTACTACCAAAATTGTCGCGGGCTACGAACAAAGTTAAATAAATACTTTGTACAGCAACATAATGGCAGATTCTCACGATATTATTATTCTATCGGAGACATGGTTGGTACCAGAAATCGAAGATCGCGAGTTTATTGACACGAGGTACACAGTGTATCGTTGTGATAGGAATCGTGTTCTCAGTGGCAAATCTGACGGTGGTGGCGTGTTAATAGCGGTACGCCGCGGTTTACAGGCGTCGCGAGTACTCATAAACAGTACACTATTTCCTAATGGTTGCTGCATGCCAACCAACATTGATTATGTCATTTTAAAGTTTTACTCTAAATCATTTAATAGATATCACATATTATGCGGTTTTTACGTGCCCCCCAATCAATCCCTTATCACTTATCAAGCTTTATTTGATGCGCTTGAGCAGGAATTCTGTTGTTCTACTGTAGCTGACATATATATATTTGGAGATTTTAATCTACCACATGTTGATTGGGTAGGACACAATATGCCTGCAAAATTTTTTATCAACAATTAACTGTAAACAGTATAATAATATTAAAAATAACCTAAACCGTACTTTAGACTTATTGTTTTCAAATAAATTATGTGAATGTCTGCCTGCGCCACTACCTTTAATATCGATTGACATATTACATCCTCCTTTTGTAATTATTAACTCCTTCGAATTATCTTATCTGCCCATGGCTACGTTGCCGGTACCAAAATATCGTTTTATAGAAGCTGACTATTCTGCTCTCAATAGAGACATTGGTAAGATTGATTGGTCTGTGCTTCAGAGTTTTAGCTCACTCGATTCTGCAGTGGATTATTTCTATGAAACTCTCTATAATATAATTAAAACTCATGTTCCAATTAGACCTGTTAAGTGTAACGAATATCCTATCTGGTTTTCTCACCCACTGATACACATCTTTAAAAATAAAGAAAAGGCATGGGTTAAGTGGAAAAAATATAAAAATTGTTCTGATTATGAACAATTTTCCTTATATCGAAAAAGATTTAAGTCAATGTCTGCAGAATGTTTCAACAAATATATACAATCAATCGAAAACAGTCTAAAAAAGGATGTTAAATATTTCTGGTCATTCATAAAAAGCCGTTCTGCTACTCCCGGTATACCTAATACTATGCATTACAATGAAGAGGAGTGTAGTGGCCCAGCAGACATATGTAGGCTGTTCTCCAAATTTTTCAGCTCAGTTTATGAACCAAATGACAATAATACCGACGTACACATCGATTCACCAATAATTAATAGTCACTTATTATTGAATGATATAACATTCTCTGGCGATAAAGTGGCTTCAACGCTGAAAAGCCTGGATATAACTAAGGGATGTGGTATGGACGGGATTTCTCCTCTTTTTCTTAAACATACCGCCGATTCATTGAGTATTCCATTATCAGTGCTATTTAACCGCAGCCTCAAAAAAGGTATTGTGCCTCGGGTATGGAAGACTGCTAATGTCACTCCTGTATTTAAAGCTGGCAATAAAAATCAAATTAGTAATTATCGGCCAATTTCATTACTGTCAGCCTTGTCTAAGGTCTTGGAGAGGTTGGTACATGATGCGATTTATCCTTCATTACATAGTATCCTGATTCCTGAGCAACACGGTTTTGTTCGAAATCGGTCAACAGTAAGTAATCTAGTCTTGTACTCAAATTTTTTGTTTGAATGTATGGACAATAAAATACAGGTTGACTCAATCTATACCGACTTTTGCAAGGCCTTTGACAAGGTTGACCATAAGATGCTTTTGAAAAAGATAGAATATAACGGTATACGTGGTAATTTACTTCGCTGGTTTGCATCCTATGTTACAAACAGGACCCAAAAAGTAGTGATTCAGGGGTTTTCTTCTGATGCGATCACCGTCACATCCGGCGTGCCTCAGGGCTCTATTTTGGGGCCTCTGCTTTTCGTTCTCTTCATTAACGACATTAGCAAATGTTTTCTAAACAGTTATTTCCTCCTGTATGCTGACGACTTAAAAATATTTAGAATAATAAGATCGCTTGAAGATAGTGTAAAATTGCAAGAGGATCTGGATAGACTATCCGAATATTGTGCTGCTCATAAGCTATATTTAAGTCTGACTAAGTGTAAATCAATCACATTTACAAAAAAAAACAATGTCATAAATTTTTCATACTCTCTTTGTGGTACTGCATTAGAAAAAGTCTCGTTGATTAGAGATCTTGGTATTCATCTTGACTCTAAACTACACTTTGATGCTCATGTAGCCCATATCACTGCCAAGGCCTTCAAACTCTCTGGTTTCGTGAGACGTACATGTACTTTGTTCAAAAAACCTGCAACTATGTTAACGTTATACAAGACGCTCATCCGATCGCAACTGGAGTACGCCACAAGCATTTGGAGTCCTTTATATGATAAATATAATGATCAAATCGAATCAGTGCAACGTAAATATCTAAAATATTTAATTCATAAAGTCGAACGAAAACGATTACCATACAACACACTTCTGGAAAAATTTTCTCTTCAAACTCTTACACAAAGACGAATATACTTTGATCAAATGTTTCTCTATAAGATTTGTCACAATTTAATTGACTGTAATGATTTGATAAACAAAATTTACCTTCGCATACCTAGTCGCTCACAACGAATCCGTGACAACTACACTCATAAGCTGTTTGCTCCTACACCGAGCAGGACGAATGCTGGTGATAGGGCACCATTAAAGCGAATTATGAAAAGCTACAACGATAATTTCACGAACATCGATATATTTGTATTATCTTTGTTTCAGTTCAAAGAACAGCTGTTAAAAAACATTCATTGAATTTAATCAAAGATTGTTGATACCACAAAATTCATGTTATATTTCATTATTTAATCAAACTGTCGACGTATGATGTAGACGTTACCGATGTGCCAATTTGCTTGTAATAGTTATTGTTATATTGTTCATAAAATAAGTTATATTGTGGATAATGGTGTTGGTTGCGTAGTTACCTTAATTTCATTGTTTACTTATGTGTTAGTATTAAGCATGTACGCAATTGTTTGTTGTCCCAAATAAAATTTAAAAAAAAAAAAAAAAAAAAAAAAAAAAGTAGTCTCCGTTCATTGTAGTATTTTTAGGAAGGTAATCAATAAACAAAATACCTTCACAATCCCAAAAAACAGTGGCCATGAGCTTGGACGCCGATCTTTCCACTTTGAACTTCCGTGGCGGCTTTTCTCCCTTTTCTATCCACTGCATTGACTCCTGTTTTGACTCCGGATCGTACTGTCGAATCCAGGTTTCATCAACAGTAATAAGGCGAGAAAAAACGTCGTCTAGATTATCGCCACAGATGTCCAAAAACTCCTGTGAAGTTGTGACTCGACGTTGCTTGTCCAGCGGCGTCAGCATTTTCGGCACCCATCGCGCGCAGACCTTTTTCATGTGCAGGTGATCATGCAAAATATTTCCGATTCGTTCCTTGCTAATGCCCATGGCTTCAGCTATCTGCCACAACTAGATTTGCCGATCTTCCAGAACAAGTTTTTTTACTTTTTCAATGTTTTCTTCGGTAACAGCGGTGTTTGGGCGTCCTGACCTGGGGTCATCTTCTAGTGACTTCCTGCCAAGTTTAAACTATCGGTTCCAACGTTTGACGGTAGCAAATGAAGGTGCAGACTCCCCATAAACAGCTGTCATCTCTTCAAATATTTCCGTCCGTGTTTTATTCTTCTTTGTTAAGAATTTTATCACAGATCTGTACTCCAATTTCGTGCAAAGTGCGAAAGACTCAGACATTGTGACATTTACGATTCAATTACTACAAGCGTAATGATGGAAATGACATGAAATTTGATATTTATGTTTCTAAGGATACCCGCAATTAGTGGTATGATGCGCGAGTAGTTAGTTGTACTTTAAGGTACTTAGGCTCAAAACTTTTCAGCCGCCCCTCGTATATAGACTAGCAAGAGGAAGTATTTTAAACTTTCTAAAAAGAGGTCTACAATGTGCTAGTCTATCAGCTCCTGCCATAGCTCTGATACATTTTTTTTGTATTAAGAATGCTTTGTTTAAATCTTCTGAATTTCCCCACAATACTAAACCATATCTTAATGTTGAAGAAAAGTATCCATGATAGGCTTTTACAGTGGAATCTAGTGAAAGAATGTTTTTTATCCTCCTCAGAGCAAATACAAACCTATTAAGTTTATTACAAACATTATCTATGTGATCTTTCCAATTTAAGTTACTATCTAAAATAAATCCTAGAAATTTAGTAGAAGGTACGCATTTAATAGGGCTTACTTTTATTTCTAAATGTTTGTCATTATTATTAGTCGATTTATAAAATTTTATTATTTTAGTTTTTTCTAGATTGACCTGTAAATTATTACAATACAACCATTTCGTCACATTTTTAATTTCATTTTCAATCTCGTCATTTAAATATTGTTTGCAGGATTTTATTAGCAATGTTGTATCGTCAGCGAACATGATGCCCTCATGTTTTAAAATTTTTGGCAAATCATTTATATATATTATAAATAAGTTTGGAACCAAAATACTCCCTTGTGGTACACCGCAACTATTGATTCTGTATTCAGATCTATAAGAAATTTCTCTATTGTTTATAATATTTGTTATTTCAGTACATTACTTTATGTCTTTTAGATACGATTTAAACCATTTATGTGCATTCCCCCTTATACCATATCTATTTAATTTATCTAATAGGCGTTCATGATTAACAAAATCGAAAGCTTTACTCATATCAAGGAATACTGCTGCTACAGATAACCTTTTGTCAATTACTTGACTTGACTTAATTACAATGTTACTTGTTTTATTAGTGAAAAACAGGCCAGTGTTGTGGAGCTACCTTTTGCAAAGTCGAATTGTTGTTTGCTAAATAGATTTCTTGAATTTAAATATTGCACTATCTTAGATTGCATAGCCTTTTCGAAAATTTTTGAAATAACTGGTATTAATGTAACTGGTCTAAAATTACACATATTATTTTTCTCGCCTTTTTTAAAGAGAGGTCTAACTACAGATACTTTTAACGCAGTTGGAAAATGACCTTGTTCAAAGGATAGATTAACTAGATGACAAAGGGGGTAACAGATATACTTTGCAGACAACTTTATAATCTTGGTGTTAATATGGTCATATCCAGTCAATTGAGTATTATTCAGAGAATTAATAATTTTGGAGATGTCATTGGGAATTAAGGGAGATAGGTATATTGAATTTGATTCATTGTTAATTAAAATGTCATTTCTATTATTAACAAGCATGTCAATCGGATTCTTATTATTATTATTATTTGTTATGTCAATGTAGTATTTATTAAACAATTTTGCAATGTCAGTTATTTTTGTGTATATTTTATCACCTACTTGTATATTGTCAATATTATTACGTGTGCTTCTGCCATCAATATCATTTTTTATTAATGCCCATGTGGCTTTGCACTTGTTTTTTGACATTTTTAAAAGCTTACTATTGTTTTTTATTTTAGATGTATTAATACAGTGTTTTAAGATGCTAGAATATTTATTGTATTTTTTTAATAATTCGTTTTTATTCACAGCATCATGTCTATATTTAAAATATAAAATACGTTTTACCGCACAAGATTTTTTTATGCCTTTCGTAAGCTAACCCATTTTATTAGCTTATTATTGATTTTTACATTTATCCAGGGAAAGCAAAGATCATATAAAAGTACAAAAATATCAAAAAAAAATTAAAACTTTCTTCACAATCCGTTATATTAAATACATCATTAAATGTTAACGAGGCCATGTAATTCAAAAATTTTGTAATGTTGTCTGTATTAAAATCGCGCCGTTTGGTAAAGTAATAGCTAGCCTTTGATTTTTTATTTTTATTATGTACCGGAAATGTAATTGTCTGCCCAGTTTCATGGTCAGAAAGAGCCAAGGGGTGAACACTAATGTAGTAAAAATAATCAAACTTTTTGTGACTTTGAAATGTATCTAATTACAAAACTACACATAAAATCTTAATTCCTCATAGTTTTATCAAGTTGTAATACCTAATTATTTCTGAATGTTTCAAAAAACAAAATTTTTACATGCAGGAATACTCAAATACTCAATTCGCAGTGGCCACGGTCGACGCCACATTTCAGGGCGCTAAACATTTACGCGTTGTTTGCATAATTTTACTTAAAAAAAAAAAAAAAAACCTGTAGTAACATATTGCAAAACTGTAATAAAGTCAGATCAGGAAAAAATATCAGTATGGATTTTCTCTTACCGCCAAGGATAAATGACAAAAAGTCTGTAAAGCTGTAAAAGAAAATCTCTTTATTCATTGTCTCTATATAATAATAGCTCAGGGATTAAAACTTTCACGTTTCACAGATACCGTTTGAAACTCTGTCTAACTTTCCTTTGAATCTCTGCTTTTTATCATCGAACCTTTCTAGACTTACTGTTAATGTATAAATGAATTATCAGTTACGCCATTCTTTTAATATTATCTCTAACGGTCGCACTTAAAATCAGTTAATGCTTACTTAAGGAGCTATTTAGTAGAGATTTTGACAGAAATATATATAAAAATAGTATGTATTTTTTGTCAAAATATCTATTAAGTAGCTCCTTAAGTAAGTATTAAATGTATTTGATTTCGGCCGTTAGGAAATAATTTAGGACAGCTTCAAACAAGTTCGATATTTCGCTCTATGTGCTAAAGGTATGTCTAAAGAGGAGCTACTATATTAACATATACCTAAATTGTTATGTATTGCAACACAGGCGTTAGACGAATAACTGCTCTATTCCATTTTAATTAGAACTACGTTACAATCATACTTTGGAACTACCCACATAGTTTTAGATTTACGTTACAAGATTTCGTCTTCGTGAATCGGCTGCAATAAATTTATATCCCTATGAAATAAACCGCTCCTCTCTTATAGTCTGAGAAACTCATTTAAGATAAAATTCGTAACGAAGCTGAGCTGAATGCATACCAATAAAATAAAAGAGAATTTGTTTGTGCCTGGAGTCTGGACACGTTCGAGATTAAAAAAAAAAAAAACAACATAAATGAAATACATACAGTCCTACTAATATTATAAATGTGAAAGTTTGTGAGGATGTATGGATGCATGGATGTATGGATGTTTGTTACTCTTTCACGCAAAAACTACTGAACGGTTTTTCATGAAATTTGGTATGGTAGCAGCTTGAGATCTGGATTAAAACTAATGCTACTTTTTATCCTGAAAAAGTACAGTATTCCCGTGGGATACCGTATTTACACGGGCGGAACCACGGGCAACAGCTAGTCAACATTAAACGCTTAAGGGTTCTCGAAGTGTAAGATCGGTGACAAAAGTCATAGAATGAGTTAAAGTATAGAGGCGAAGGGCGATAAAATATGTCGTTTATATTCGCTGCAAGTGCGAGTGCGTGCGAACGGCAGAGGCAGTTAGCACGTGCTCACTGCTCAGGTAAGTACAGGCTCGGTGCAAAATAAATTGACTTTGTTCTTTATTACTCGTACTTTCGTTAAACCATTTTTAAGGGCGATTGTTTTACTTTTTAACGGCGATGTCAACATGAATTTGATTTATACAGTAACATTTATATATAAAGTAACAATTTGATCCAGAGCTTGAACTAATACCATAGCGAATTTCATCAAAATACATTACGTGGTTTTTGCGTGAAACATCGATCCATCCATCCATCCCCACAATCTTTCACATTTATTATAGTAGAAGGATTATTAAAACATTGCTATGGTACTTTCCAACATAATTTGTGATAATATTTAAACTACATCACCTTTAACAACTTTTTAAAATTCCGACAGATTTTGAATTTAGCTGTCAATTTTTTTAATCAAATAACACTGGGGTTTATACAGTACAGTAAAGCATTTACCTTTTATTTTATCTGAATCAAAATTCTTAAGCACACGATAGGCTATCGATGGGTAGGCTTATTGACCTTCAAGCTAGAGGCTTTTCTTTAGGGAATCAATAACCTTAGACAAGTGCGTGTCGGCGGCGCGTTAGGACTTACGCCGAAAGGGAAATAAAGGCACGTTTGCACTATGCGACACTGTAAAGAGTAAAGAGAAAATACGGGTAAGGAGGAGAAAATTTTATGTACAGGACTAACTTTTGCCCGTGATATCGTAACAATAAAATCATGTTAATATAAGGACATCATGGAATACAGGAAACAAAAAATATATCCAATGTAAGTCGCATTGCTTGACAGCAATATCGAATATGCCCAGAACAGAAAAAATTACTGTTAAAATATAGAAAATAATAATCTACCAGCCGTTTTTCGTTTCAGTGACTTAGTGATGTTTCTAAAAAATCGTGTTTTGATTTGTCCCTAATATTATGGCTAATGTACCCAATACCTAAATGCCATATCGCCAATATCTGTTAAAAAGGTGCAAGATATGAGCGGACTAAGTTATTAATCAAGCAAAACTCTTTCTAGCAAAACGAAATTAGTAGGATCTATACCGCTGCCTAACTTTAAACAATAATAATAATATATTTCTTATTTTCAATGATGTCCCAAAAACTAATTTTACTATACAGTTTATAAATCGAGATAGATTTTTAAAATATATAAAAAATACGCGCACATTTCTTATAGGTAATATGTGTAACTTGAATCCTTTGAATTTTTACTGAGTTTGAGTTTGCCGAGACCTGCCTGAGCTACACAAGGTGAAACTAACTCGACTTTGTTATAAAAACATTTGTAAAATCATTACGTAGTATCACTACACTATAGGAGAACCCTGTAGTGTAGTGCGTATAATATTATACATAATTATTTATTTCATCTTTGAAACGATCAAAATACTCTTGTATTTTGATCGTTTCGTCAAGTGTGTGCGCAGCCTATAGCGAGCCACAGCGAGGCCCGGAATGGCCCGGTAATGTATATTTTATTATCTTCCTTCTATTCTCATCGCTCGCGCTATTATTTGGGAGAAGTCAGATCAATTCCGTTTTTTATTCCGAAAGGTTTATTGCACTTGACTGGTTTAAGCTGCCTAAGGGCTTTCCCACACGTACCTAATCCAAAATGTGGTCAATCTATGGTTACGTTGTGGGTACGACAAAATGTCAATGCTTGTTATGAATCAACTTATAAATACTCGGTGTCGCTGGTGATTGCAATGTGGTCCACACCACATCGACAAGAATAAATGTGGTCAACCTGTGTCTTCTTGTCGTTGCGATGTTTGTTATTGAATTACCGGTGTAAATACTCGGTGTCGCTGATGGTTGCAATGTCGTTTACACGTAAACACAATAGGATAACCTTTTGTCGCGTTGGTGTGGTGTGGTTGTGAGACATGTGGGTCGACCCTAAGAAGCATGGAACTCTTTTTGATATTGGAACCTCGCATCGCTGTAATTTTTGAAATCCAAAAAAGAAGAAAGCTAGTCAAACTTTGATTAAATTCGAATTGAATCGAAAAAGTGTTTGATCGACTGATTGATCCTGTTCTAGGAACGAACTCAAATGTGTGACAAATGCAATCACATTTTTGAAGACTGGAACTTATTTTTACAATGTGTGTTTATAAGGGGAGCTATGCCATTCATCTAATCGGCATGACGCTGCCGATTCGATCAATTAAAACTGACCGTGTATAGGTGAGGATTGGCATGCCAGTTATACATTTGTATATATTTTTTTAATTGATTTATTATTTATTATTTGTATATTTGTAGGTGGTGTATTTGGATTATGGACGAACTGTAGATTGCATCATGCCTACAGCGGCGTGCTACTGTAAGACTGGATTGTGTAGTGTATGTTTGTTTCTCTATCGCATCTATGTGATTAATATGTTTATACTAGCCTTTGCCCTCGGCTCCGCCCGCGCGAATACAGTATCCCACGGGGACCTATTCGGGATAAAAATTAGCCAATGGGCCGGCACGACCAGATAAATACGACGATCACACAGAAAACCGGCGTGAAATAATGCTTTCATTGTTTCGCCGAGTGAGTGAGATTGCCGGAGGCCCATTGGAGATTTTAAGGACCAGGAACGCAAGTCGCAACACCAGAGGAGTTACAAGTATAACTCCTCTGGTGTTGCGAGTGTCCATGGGCGGTGGTAATCGCTTACCATCAGGCAATCCGTCTGCTCGTTTTCTGGTTAATTTCATTTAAAAAAAACTGCCATCCATCCATCTGTCCATCCATCCATCCCTCCTCATAAAGTTTCACATTTATAATAGTAGTAGAATTGTGAAGAAAAGGGAGACAGCTCATATTATCGTCTATTGAGACTTTTTTTTAATAATACCTACGATCTTGTAGCACTTTAGTATCTAGTATAACTAGTATAATTATTTTTCTACGTTAATTTGTAGGTAGATAAAATACAAATCTTTTATCCACAGCGCGGAATTAATAAATGATAGGGAAAGAAATTTGCGAAGCTCACAAACAACGCCGCCCGGCCAATCCATCATTGGAGAATTACATATTACATTGTAAAGGCAATCCCCGCTAATCTAAGGGGGAGATATTAAAAGCTCCACTTTGATAGGTCTGGAAATTTAGACTACGTCATCTTTTTTGAAGGAAACGTATTTCTTATGAATAAATTTGAAGTTTTACGCCCTGGCAACTTGTTCAATCTTAGCATAACAATTTGATAACAGGGAAGATGTTGTAAAAAGCTCATGATTGGAAATTGTTGTCTAATACTTATTACATTGTATTATGTTATGCTTGTTAATTGAATAGAATCTTATATCTTTTGAAAATAATCTTCTAAATCGTATGTGGTGTTTGTTACAGATCTCCTCCGAAACAAGTCGACCGATTTTTATAAAATTTTGCCGGTGTATCTTGTAGGTATGATAATAAGATGTAAACAATTTTATACCCCTTAGTGATAGGGGTGACCCACCCAAATAATTATTATTTTATTTTATTGACCTATTTTTTATTTTTTTTTGTAAATTGACATCTATAATATAATCTTCAACCCGGAGTTGTCAATAACACTTTCACACTACTACAGCCTATAACTGGGGATCAGTTATAGGCTGTAGTAGGTAAAATTGAGACAGAACAACGCCTGTTGTGTACACCATTTTTTTTTATAAATACCTATTCTTAACATAAGCTATGTTTTAAGAAAATAATTTGAGACCTTGTCTAGACGTTATTATTTCTTTTTTCCCCCTTTATTTATCAATAAAAAATACAAAAACATTACATTTCGGCGCAATATAAACTTGTACAAGTTTTACTATACGCCGTTCAGTTGTCACTTCACAATTAACAATAAAATGTAAGTATTTACACAAGTAATTACTGTACATTATAATTCAGGTGTGTAGTGGTGGTGTGTGAGACATGATCATGAGCGTGCGTTGCGCGCGCTGCACTGCGTAGTGAGTACTGACGCGCGCCCGGCGCGCTCAGCACAGGCATAAAACCAGTTAGTATAACACCATATACAGGCTGTTAGTAAAATACTGGATAATATCTTTAACTCAGTTTGCGTTATTTAATATATATTTTTTTAATTTTGATTTTATATTCTTTGGGGTTAGGCTATTTTTAAGATCTGGATTTAAATTATTAATTAGTTTAGGAATTACACATTCGAGACAATTTTTACCATATAAATTTGAGAAACGAGGCACATTTAACTTTACAAGAGAGGCGCTACGGGTATTGTAGGAACTCTCTTTCACTACTTGGATGTTACTAACTAACGAAACAGACCACTATTATTATTGTGGAATTTCAATTTAATTTTATGGGGAACAATCTTTTTTTGTGTTCTTAGTTGTAGTTGATAAATTAGATGAGAACGTGAAGTTAGTCCGTAGGAGCTTAAGCCGTAATCGATAATAGAATCACCTAGTGCATTATATAGAGTCAATAAGTTTTTGTGAGAAATTTTCCACCTAATGATAGAAAATTTGGCCAAAATAGCCCTTCGCTTCATACAAACACCGTTAATGTGCTCAGTCCATTTTAAGCGATCATCAATGGTCAGTCCGAGGTATTTTAAAGTTCTTAACTACTTCAATGACATAGCAAGTGCATTGACTTGTTCTTATAAACGGCGTGTGTAAGCATTTATGATCGTGTGATATTAGTTTGTATTGTAGGATCTGTTTATTATGAGATGAACATATATACATCATTTTAGTTTTTTCTGAGTTAAAAATAAGTCCAGAGTCATGTGACCATTTAACCAAGTTATCAAAGTCAATCTAGAACTTATTAAATGCAACACTAACTTCTCTATCAACGGCTATCAAACAAGTATCATCTGCGAATTGAAATATTTCGCAATGTTTTATGATACTCGTAATATTATTGACGTACACCAAGTAGTGAAGTGACACACCATTTACACCATTCTAAGACAGGGTCTTGTATACCACATTGATCTAGTCTTTCTACTAGCGTCTCGTGTCGTAAAGTATCGAATGCCTTGCTATAGTCTACAAAAACTACTAGCACTTGCAGTTTGTTATTTAGATGAACATTTATATGGCTCGTAAGGCAGACAGCAATTGGGTAGTACTTTTATGTGGCTGAAATCTATATTGTTGATTGTTTATTATTTTATTTTGATTAAAGTAAGAATGGATTTTATGTGACAAGTGTTTTTCAATGATTTTGTCAATCGTCGGGAAAATGTGTGTCTTCGTAAAATGAATTGTAAGAGACTATTTATTATTTTACAAATAGTTTATTTAATTACTTAAATAACACCTACACTAGTACGATAATAGATTTAAATTCAATTTTCCAATGGCAAACTTAGTTATTGGAAACCAATAGCTAATATAATAATTCTGAGAAACTGTAAAAGAGTCAAACTTTCCTAATAGGATGTTCATTGAGAATAAATTTCAGTTGACGCACAATAATAATATTATTCTCTTTAGAACTTGGCAACCGCGAACGTTATATCATATCTCATATTTTATGCCATATGTTTTTAAGATATTCTTTGAAACAAAATAACATTTTTACGAGTATTTAATTGGTATTTCCATAGACACAGCAAAACATATTTAGTCTATTGATAAGGGGTATATTTTATGCACTACTAGCTTTTTCCCGCGGCTCCACCCGCGTAAATACATTATCTCTCGGGGAGACTGTATTTTTTCGGGATAATATGTAACCTATGTTTAAATCCAAAGCCTAAACTACTATCATAACAAATTTCATCGAAATCAGTTCAGTAGTTTTTGCGTGAAAGAGTAACAAACATCCATCCCCATACATCTATCCATCCATCCTCACAAACTTTCACATTTATAATAGTAGTAAGACTACACTTTATATCTATAAATAGAATAGAGTAGTCCTTACGAGTAGGTAGCCTTTTACACTGTACTCCATTCAGATTTAATGTAATTTAGATGTAATAAAGGCTCAATGTGGCTATAATCCTACCATTTTAAATGTCACTAATTCACCGCGCAATACAGAAATACAATGTCACATTAATTTGGTCGAATTTCATTTTCATATTTACAGTTAGATCACATTGAATCGGAACTGAATATTCAATTCACACCGAATCGAAACAATACGCGACTTGGCGCTGCATTTTTAATATAGCTATTCAAAGTTGAATTTTATTCATTATACAAGAATGTCACATGTGCGGTGTATGACTGATATCATAATATGACACGTTTTATATTATGAAACGTGTATCTTTTTGTGTAGTGAATTAAGTTAAATTTTCAATAGCTATCTTAAAAATGCAGCGCCGCCTATCATTGCGGTGTGAACTGACCCTAAGTACACTGCGCTTTAGTAGCAATGTTTACTGAACAAGCACAGAGAGGTAAACAAACAACAAAACGACTGATTGTCAGTTATTTTCTAACCGTTTTAGTCCAGTCGAGTCCAGTCCAGTAGTTCGACAGTAAAAAGAGTGTAATGACGATTAAAACTTTCGTTACAATGTAAAACTTTCTGATTACAATTCCTAACTTTCCTCCGCGACTCGCGAGGTCTACTTGAGGAGAATCATTATTTAACTTTGAAATGGCAAGGATTCATTTTGTAACTTTCTTTTCTTTGTATCTCTAATGCTCTTCTTAACTACGTATTGCTTGTATAAGTGCTTTTCGTGAGGTTTTATTTAGGTTGAATTTGCAACCTTTAGTTCTTTTCGCATTTATTGTTATGAGATCATTCTGCGAGCGGGAATTTGGTATCATGATAACCTCATGATGCGTTGAAGTTGGAACTCTTAGTTATTAAACTTTAAACATTCATTAATATTAATCAATCAATATAATAAAAATTTTAATCAATTCTAAATACAGACTGTTTATGCGTTAGATTTTAAGTTAATTTTCTTAAGGAACTTTGGTTCTCATATGGCATACTAGATGGCGCTGATTTGCCGCTAGATCACGCTATAGGTAAAGCGAACCTATTTGTATAAGATGTTTATGAGGGCCTTACTAATGTAAAGTATTATTGGGTTGTAAACCAATCAAGAAAAGAATTGTGAGGTTTTAAGGAAACCACGGTAAAAGTGAAACTTAATAACAAAAAATAACGTGGAGCACTGGCACAAATGAGTACTAGTCTATACACTACACGGTCAGCTGATGCGAACTATAGGCGCCGCCATATTGGCCTCGGCTGCTCTGACGAGCGCCTTTCACTTTATCGCTACTCCGCGGCCGACCGTCACGCGACATGCAACACACAGACGAAAAAGTTTGAGACGATGTAATAAAAGTTTCACTTTAAGAAAAAAAAGAAAAATAAGACTATATAACTAATCCTAATTTGTAGGGTACGATTAATTCGTTTAACTAAAAATACAAGACAACATAATTGTGTTTTGAACAATTTGCATCTAAAGTCTAAGACGATGAAGAAAAGTAATCTCAAAAATGTAACGTTTGTGAAAACACAATAGCCAATGCTTGTGAAAACAAAAGTAGCTACGATAGGCCTACAAGATAGTGAAATGCTTCACAAAGGCTGTCAGTCTTATGTGCTCTACTTCCATAATTTATTAATTTAATAATGTCATGCGTGCAGGCGCCTTTACACACGCGCCGCAGATCCGGCGCCACCGCAGCAGCGGCAGAAAATTTATGTACCTACGTAAAGAGAAACAGCTTTCATAGAACAATCCAATTTTTAAAATTTTGACGTCCTCTTCAACGGCCCACAATTTTTCCACACAATTATGGACACACCGTATGCTTGTAGTAGTGCAATCAAATCGAAAGCTATCTATGTAGCTGTTTATCTATTCCTCTTTCTTTATTCTGTGGCAGCGGCGCGTTAACCGCCGGCGCTGCGGCAAAAGATGACATACAAATCCAGGTGCGTGTGAAAGCGTACGATACTCAAAGAATTAAATGTAATGGACACAATGAACCCTCAATTAAACCTCTCGTTTTCATGTTAACTTACTAATTAAATTTCAATTATTCAATTAGTATTAGTTTGTGTTTTGTCTCGTACGCGCAAAAGGAAATTCCGAGCGAACCCTACATTTTGACGCGACAAAAAGTAGCCTATGCCCTTCCTCGTGATCTATTCTATACCCGTTTAAAATTTTATTAAAATCTGTCCAGTAGTTTCTGGGTGTAATCAATGCAAACAACAAACAGTCAAATAAATGCGTTTATAATATTAGTAAGGAAAAAATACGCAAGCAGTTAAATACTAAGCAGTATTTGTAACTAGAGTTAAACTATAACGATAAAATATAAATTCAAATTTAGATTACATTTAGCCCTTCCAATATTACAGTAAAAGAAGTTTGGAATGGACAATTCGAACATAATTTTTGAATCAGTTCTAACTTTCTTAAGCGTAGTTTGGAAAGAGATAAATCGTCACCATTTCTCGACTTTCTAAAATTCTGCTGTCAAACTTTTCCCATAAATATTTAATTTCATTAGAATTATTAATTTCTAAAGTAATTCGAAAAGCGCTCGATTTTTATGGATTTGCGGATGGAATAAATGGAGAAGTCCATTTATTCCATCCGCAAATAAAAGCGTTAGTATGTGGTTTTCAAGTTCAATTATTTCACGCTCAAATTATTTTTCGGATTATCAATAAATATAATAATTACCCTTATACAACGTCTGATTCGTTGGAAAAGTCACTTGACATACAGATAGCAACGCTGAAGTTATCCGTTGTGAAAATATATTATTTTATAGGGTTAAAGTATATAATATCATACACAATCGAACAATTTGTCCCAAGTCTTAGATCGGGGTTGACATAGAAAAAGTAAAGCCCTTAGATTAAATAATAATTCTAGAATGAATATTTACTTAACAAGATTATTCGTTAACTGTACATCACTGCGGGGAAGCCCTGGTAAATCTAGTAATTAGCCTTCTATGGATAAACAATTTCTCAATAATTTTACCTTAAATGTGTTTGCAACCAATCGTCAAGGGTCTATCTATTGTAATATTGCATAAATAACTTAGTAATAAGTTATTAATACTATGCGGAACCAGGTAATGATGTGCAGGAGTGGAAACCATAATATGGAACCAGTACAGTATCCCGAGCAGAAAAAATTTACAACTACGCATCCGAAACTTTATCGAATGTCAATTGTATGGGCGCTGTAATAATTTTTATACAATTCTCTTTCGATAACGTTACGAATATGTAGCTGTGAATGGTTCCTGCTAAACCCACAGGCATTGGAATTAGGTAGGATTATTTGAGCGTAGGTTTTACTTTCACTCTTTTGAAAATGAGAGAGAGGCTGAATAATAAAAAAGTCTTTGATAACGCAGGTCCTAGATATGTATTACTAGGGTCGTGAAATACAAAGTTTGAACGATTGTCAAGTGTCGTATGTAATGAAGCACCCAAAAACAGGTGAATATAATATCCATTTTAAATAAACATAATTCGCATAACAATACTTCCATCGAATTCTTTAAAATTGGATAATAAACAAAAGAACCTACCTACCTAATTTTGCAAAGTAATATTTTGATCAAAAGCATAAAAAATACCTAGTTATTTATCGCCACAATATAATACCGAAGAATAAACAAAATATGAGTATAACTCCGCACATTAAAGTAGTTATTGTCATAGAAAAAATGTAGAATAGTATTTATTCTATATTTTTTCCATGACCATAATAATAAATAAAAAAATTGAAGAGGAAGATACGAATAAGGAAATTAAGTAATTTAACACTTACAATGACATGTAGAGGCTTCCAAAACATTGCCATCATCCACGCCACATCATAATCCAGATGTGTCAATTATTGTTTGTTGTACAGCTTTTTATAATTGGAAATAGATTTTAACATGCTTAAAACACATTTATAGATGTCTAAAAAACGTATAAGAGATTCTAACACTATTTTCAATTGATGTACCTAGGTAGTTACTCAAAAATACTTATAACCAAATATTCAAAATTCAAATCAATAACCACATAAATTTGCACACAAACTCACCGATTTCAACGTTGGTTATAATCCATCACAAACACTCAACTATGGCATAGCGTGATCAGGTATACCGTCAGCAAGATAAACAATATAAACATAATATTTACTGAAAGTTTGGAACGCGCGCGGGCGCGGCGTGCGGTCGGCGCGGCGGTTGGATTCACACTGCTCCTGGGATGCTGCCGTTGCTACGATACCGCCCTCGGCCTCCGCCCTACGCAACCTAGTTACGTGGCGCCCTTCGAATCCTAAATCTTTTTGAATTTTGGAAGATGTTATTATATTGATAAGGTAAAATATTTCAAAACTAAGTACCCATGGGGTATGACGTAGGTACATTTGACAGAAAAATTCTTCATGCAAGAAAAAGTTATGCCCTCTTGAATTTAGAAAATGGTGTCAAATAAATGTGGACTGTGGGTCTAGAAGGAACATTTGACAGCGGCGTAAACGTAACGTTATCGAATGAGAATTGTTTGAAAAGCTGTCAAACCTGTGTCCTGCCAGGCCGCTACGCTGCGGATAGCAAATGTCAAGATGACAAATTAAAACCTCTACTGCCCCAAACACCCCCAAAAGTGTAAAAAGTGTAACAAAAGTTTAAGTGGACATTTTTGCCTCGACATGCCTCGTCTATATACTCGTATAATAAATACCTATAAACCTCTATGGAAAGGCAATAATTGATATTAGAAGAATGAATGACACGTAGGTACATGGCTAGAAAATATTTTAGAGAAATGTAAATACGCAAATAAAAAAAAAACGACACCATTTTCAAGGTAGCAGCAGCAGTATTTTTAGACTAAGTACTGAAGTATTTGACGACCTCTTGATTGGTGCTCAAGCCAGAGGTTGAGGGTTCGAATCCCGCGACGAAACAAAAAGTTTTCTGTGTTCCTGTGTCAGGGAAGTTTATTAAATATAAAATGTGTGTAAAGTAATAAAAATCTTAAATCTATGTATAGTACCTATAAAAGTATTATAATATATATTTCCGTTGTCTGGTACCCGTAACACAAGTTCTTCGGGTACTTAGCACGGGGCCAGACTGACGTGGTGTGAAGCGTCCACAGATATTATTATTATTTCCGATTGGTAAATTGATATTTTTGCTTAATCCAATTTTATGCGCTATTTAAAACGAGAAATTGGTAATTAATATTTATTAAATCATGCGGTATGTTTACAATACCCACATAACGTTATTTTTCATATTTTCCTCGTTAAAATTACAATACGCTACACGGAGGCCGCTCACTGTCCGGCTATTATCTCCTCTGTTTGTTTTGTATCGAGAGCTAACGAAGCCATTGCCCAAAATACAAATTATATTTTTACTAACTACCTGTGACCCTCGATTTTCCCGCATATCTCAAAAACCTTCTTCTTAATAAATATATATCTGTGATTTGACGGATTTATTTATTTTGCTTTTAAGAATCCATAGGAGATGGCAATACTATACATTATTAATATCAGAATCACTTATTTAAATGACAACTATTTAATAATTATTTCAAAGACGCGGTATAATACTATATGAGTTGGTGGCAAATATGTCCTAAAATAATACGCGTGTTTCTTAAATATTTAACAACACAGCAGAAATGTTTGAAAGTTTTAAGTTTCCAACCTGCAGTCCGACAAGAATTGTGGCGAGTGCGTAGATTTTCAAAGATTTGTTCAGAGTTCAGACCATTTCGAACCGTAATTTTATACCAGCTTTTAAGCTTGTATCGTCATATTATGAGTAGTTTGTAAACAAAAAGATCATAATCGCTTATAGTGTAATGTACACTAAGTATCCTACTTATAATAAGCACCATAAATTATATTTTAATATAATATTATATTCGATTAAATACTAGATGCTGCCCGCGACTTCGTGCGCGCAAAATCTCGCGAATACCGTAGATTTTTCCGCGATAAGAAGTAGCTTATGCCCTTCCCCGTAGACTATTCTATATAATATGTGCCAAATTTAATAAAAATCGATCCAGTTGTTTTGGAGCCTACTCAATGCACACAAACAAACAAACAGTTTTCCTCTCATTATTTGGTCATTACATATGAAATTGGCGTTCTGTAAAGAAGGAACATAGAGTCGATTTTTTTAAAACATAATATATTTATTTAATCTAAGTGCATATATATGCACTTTTGCTATCTCATAGGTAGTTCATTGATTCCTTTACTACAAAAAATTCGGACAGGAATCAATAAAATCTTTGAAGGTGCTTTGGACTGCCCCATCGGAGTTGACTTTTATCCCTTGCAAGAAGTCATCCAAATTTCGAAAAAAAAAATGATAATCTGTTGGAGCAAGGTCCAAGGTCCAAAAGCAAGGAGTACGGTGGATGTCGTAGATATTCCAATTGAAGCTCCTCTAATTTGGTAGTCGTCGTTTGTGCAGTGTGTGGTCTAGCGTTGTCCTGATGCAGCAGTGGCCTAGAGCGAATGACTTACCTCGGTTGTTTAGCAGCTAGTTTTTCCATCATGATTTACAGTTGCTGGCAATAGACATCTGCCATAATCGTCTGGCCGGATTTAAGAAAGCTGTAACAAACGACACCGGCACTAGTCCACGAAACGCTCACAAGTAACTTTTTTTGAGTCAATTTTCGCTTGGAACAGGCTTTGGCTGGTTCGCCAGGGTTCATTCATTTCGATGAGCATTTCCGATTATCGTACAGGATCCACTTTTCATCACAGGTAATGATTCGATTTATAATCTCTGCATTATTGTGCCAGTTGAGTAATGTAACGCATCAGTCAACGCGCGTTTGTCGGTTTGCCGCACCCAAACCGACAAACGCGCCGAAAAAAATTAATGAGGTTTCCAACCCACATTTTAAGCTTTTTCACCTTCCCAATTTGCTTCCAGTGAAATAAAACAGTTTTATCACTGCAAACCGCAGCCTGCAGCTAACTCGGACATGGTTTGCGATGGATCCGCTTCATATTTTCATTCATTCTTCCACAATAGCCTGCAATTCTTCATTATCAACTTTGGTCTCCGGCCGTCCACGGGGCTTGTTCTGCAGGTCGAAATTTCCAGAACGCAAACGTTGGAACCAAAAACGCACTGTGTTTTCTTTTGCGACACCGCCGCCATACACATCATTAATCCTTCAAGCCGTTTCTGCAGCACTGGTGCCACGGTGGAACTCGTATTCGAAAATAATACGACAATTCAAGTTTTCCATTTTGTAAACAGAGTGACGCAAAGAAAAAAACAATAGAGAAAAAAAAACAAATGAATTACGGTTTTCGAAACACAAATGCATAAGTTAATAGCGGTATAAATTTGAAAGTGGAATTCTTAACCAAAGAAGATATATTTGAGATCAAAGTGGCCAGTGCGACAAAACGCCAATTTCCTATGTAAGGACCTAATATAATATTAGTATAGACGTGTAATATTTTACTAATGGTATCTGGAAACTCCTATAACTTTTGAAGTAATTTGAAAAAATCTATGTCGCGGTGATTCTTACGGAACCCTCCTTAGACATGTCCTGACATGCTCTTGGTTAGGTTAGATGGGTTAGGTATTGTATTTAGGACCTGTTTCACAATCTACTGTTAAGGGTCATATAGCTTATTTGCATGTTTTGTCTCTGTCGCTCGATATAAATTAAGCAGCGATAAAACTTCCGAATAAGTTATTCGACACTTAATTAAAAATTCGAAAACAAAATGTTTGTGATTTGACATAAGGCATCGCAAGCGACATGTCACTTAAGTTTGACTTAATATATCAAATCCCATACATCGAAATTATCGAATGCATCTTCACTAAAGGCCCTTGATATCTTTAATCATCCTTGCATTGCATTTTTGGCCCCATTGTTCAACATTATCCTTTAAAATATTACTACTTCTATTATTACTTCATTTCGTAAAAAAATGTTAATTTAAAATATTGAGTTTATAACTTTATAACTTAAGTTAAGAAGTGTTTCTGTTACCCACTCCAATCCTAGAAGTTTTCGCGAAATTCACACAGTTTTTAATGCAATGCGGATAATAATATCAAAGTACCCACTTGAACTTATAATATAAAATAGAAAAGCAAATACGAGGGCGGGTCAATAAGTCCGTGACTTTTGGAATAAAACACAGATTTTTTGATAAATAAATCATTTTATTTTTCAACGTAGTCCCCCTTGAGCTCTATACACTTTGTCCAACGCTTCTCCAATTTTTTTGTCCCTTCCAAAAAATATGATTTGTCGAGGTCCTCAAAATAGGCCTTTGTTTGCGAGATGACTTCATCATTGGAGTCAAATCTTTTTCCACCGAGCTATTTTTTCAGGTTTGGGAACAAGGAGTAGTCACTCGGAGCCAAATCTTGAGAATAGGGTGGATGTGGGAGCAATTCATAGCCCAATTCATGGATTTTTGCCATGGCAACTGCACATGTGTGCACCCTTGCATTGTCTTGGTGAAAAAGAACTTTTTTCTTGGCCAAATGAGGTCGGTTTTTTTTCAAATCCTCATTGAAGCGGTCCAATAAGATGGCATAATATTCCCCATTAATTGTTCTTCCCTTTTGAAGATAGTCAATGTGGATTATCCCACGTGCATCCCAAAAAACAGTCGCCATAACTTTATTGGCTGACAAACCCACCTTGGCCTTCTTTGGCGCCGATTCACCCTTAGAAACACACTGTTTTGACTGTTGTTTGGTCTCTGGTGTGTTGTGATGGATCCATGTTTCGTCCACGGTTAAAAAACTCCTCCATATTGTGATTAAACAACGCCAAACCATCCTGTGAAGTTGTTACACGATTGCGTTTGTGGTCGACTGTGAGCAAACGCGGCACCCATCTTGCGGAAAGCTTTCTCATGCCCAAGTGATCATTCAAAATTGAAACCACTGAGCCATGCGAGATGCCTATGGCTTCCACAATCTCTTGCACTTTCAATCTTCGGTCGGCCAACACCATATCGTGAATTTTTTCGATTGTTTCGGGTGTAGAGACCTCAACTGGGCTGGGACTGGGTCCAGGACGTTCGGCATCTTCAGTGCTTGTACGGCCACAACGAAATTCAGTAAACCACTTTTTTACCATTGAAATCGATGGTGCAGAGTCCCCATAGTATTTATCAAGCTTAGCCTTGGTCTCGGTAATGGTTTTTTTTCGCAAAAAATAATGCTCAATAAGCACACGAAATTCACTTTTTTCCATTGTTTCCTTAAGTTACTGGATAGTCTGATAAAGATAGCTGTAAAACACAAACTAACTGACGCAGCAAGTTCAAATTTTGATAGGAGTCAACTGACAGATGCCTGTTGACAGGAGTAGTGTTGCTTTTTCAGTATAGAGGTTAGAAATTCAAAAAGTCACGGACTTATTGACCCGCCTTAGTACCTATAAATTTTCTTCAACAGTACAGTCGAAGCTGTTTAACTTAGTAGATCAATAAAAAGTGATTGCTTATTGTGATAGTGTATCGACAGTTACATTGGCGCAGGACGGTGCCGCGCGCCGTTTTTTTATAACGTTTTTTTATAACAAATTTTATATTGTCTATGAAACAGATATTTTTTACAATATATACATATTGCTGATTTAAAACAAATGCATGCTTACATGCATTTGTTTTAAATCAGCGGAATTCTTATATTTTCCTGCTTTAAAACAAATGCATGTTTCTGAATATGGACGGAAAAATGCAAAAACTACAGTAATAGATTGTTATTTGTGACATTTTTTGTTAGACAATGACATATAAACGCAATATTTAAGATAATAAAATCAATTTTATTTTGATCTTCATACATTTTCAACTGCTGTGACGTCACTCGTTCATAATTTTTTGTATAGAGCGTTACTGTTTTTTTCGTCATCGGTTGATCTACATATACCATTGCAAAGATAATATTGTGTAGTTATCGGAAAGCTAAACAAATATATAAGCATTTTCCCCATTAGTGTAATTGTAGATTTAAATGAAAAATATGAAGCGGAATCCTGGAAAACATGGAAAACAAAAAGTGACACATAAAATTTGATGCAACTATTTTGATAAGCATCATAGTGATATCATGTCGCTCGCCACTTTCATTACATCATGGAAGATACCTACTGACGCATAAGCGTCAGTTCACACCGAGACAAGACGCGGCGCTGCATTTTTAAGATAAAGTTCAATTTTGAATCAGTATCTTAAAAATTCAGCGCAGTCACGTCTCGTTTCGGTGGCAGCCGACCCTTAGGCTGCCATCAGATGGTATGTGTCGCAACAACAGCGCTCAGTCAATATATTCAACAGTATACAGTTGGACGATCGACTTTGTTCAGTTGTGATATCAACATCACGCGGTCGGTTGCAGTCGTGTGATTAACTACATACAGTCGTGATTTGTGACGGATTGCCCGTCTGATGGTAACTTTAGATATTTTGACATTAAAATTGAATGACACAGGGGGAAGAAGAAAAGAGGCATATTTATAATATATTTTACAATCTTCTTAGGTTAAAAAATATACAATTAATTAATATTATACGTATCTAGATAGCAATATGCCGCGAATTTTTTTTGGAACGTGGTTCCTTATGGCGCGTTGCGAATTGGAAGCTAGGCGGATTAAAATTGGCACGACACTTTTTCCCACTCGAAATCACAATGTAATAACGATTATTAAGAATGATACAAAAAACGACCTTATCACCTTGACAATAATGTAGAATTTTGCAATTACAAATTGTGACTGTTATGACTGTTACATATTGTGACTAGCTAGCCGAGCGCTTGATGTTATTACTTAGTACGGAGCCGGACTTCGCGGCGGCAACACTGCGAGCAGCAAGCATCACCCCTGTCCCTACCTAAAGCGCTAGTTTCGCGCGCACTATATATACTTAGTTCAACTATTTGTTTTGTATAATATAATATATTATATATATACAGATAAACAAAATTGAAGTGTCTGTTTGTAATTTCAAATTAACAGCTTTTATTTTCACTTAATGCATTTAAAAGTATGATCGGTACTATATATGTATATTTCTTCCAAAATAGGCTTCAATTCTTCATTATCAACAAAGATATAATATTAATTAAATTGTATGCTACGTATGTCCGCAAAGTAACGCCTGATTCTATTAACTATTTAAAAAAATATAACTCGAGAACAGCTGGATCGATTTGGCTAATATTGTTTAGGGAAGGTTTAAACGGTTTCCAATTGGAAAAAATGAGGGGAAAAAACTAAAAACGACGATTCAAATTTATCTTACTAACTGTTCACATGTGTTGACTGACTGACTGTTCAATTTGTCACTTGATTGTGAAATATTTATAGACCGCGCGTTCAGTTTATCTGTTTGGTGTATTTAAATAAAATCGTCCGGCCCCAGTAGTGGGTGTAGGTGTAGATATAGGTGTAGTTATAGATGTAGATGTAGGTTGTAGGTGTAGGTGTAGATGTTGGTGTGTAGTGAGGATTGTAGGTGTAGGTGTAGGTGTAGGTGTAGATGTTGGGATAGGTTGTAGGTGTAGGTGTTGATATTTATTTATTCCAGTTCAAAACAATGTGTGTCGGAATAACAATTAGTATAGTGGACGATAATTAATATATTTGACGACCTCTGTGGCTCAGTGGTTAGCGCATTGGCGCTCAAGCCGGAGGTCATGGGTTCGAATCCCGCCAGGGAACAAAAAAGTTTTCTGTGTTCCTGGGTAATGGATGTTTATTTAATATGTGTATAATATATTTAAAAAAAGTGTGTGTCAGCTCCGACGCACGACTGGAGTTTACTCTAAAAAGTAAAATTTTGTGTGCAATGCAGAGCGACTAGCGATCGATTTGAGTTCAAAAATTCACGCCATGTGAAAAAAAGTGAAAGGTGCGCAGAATAGGTTGCGCACGAAAACGTAACGAGGTCATTCGTTCAGTAGGTTTTACTCCTCATATTTTTTTCATACCGGGGGCCTTATATGAAAATCGATTCTTTAGGAGTAAACTCCAAAAATCTTAAATATAAGTATAGTATAAAAGTATTAAATATATTTCCGTTGTCTGGTGTGGTCTGTCTGTAACACTAGTCTTCGGATACTTACCACGCGACCAGTATGACGTGGTGTGAAGCGTCCATAGATATTATTAGATATTATAGTATTAAACATACTTTTATAATAGTATACGTTACTTCATTTGTATTGTTTGTCTAAAAAAACTATAGCTATTTCACACCCGGTGTGCCATTTGTTGAGATCATACCGAGTTTCTGTTAAAAAATATAAGAGAATCTTGAAATTTCTACGTCTTCCTTTCTTTCAAAGTGAGTGCTTAAAATCCTTGACGCTATAAATATTATCAACTGTCTTTGTAGTATGTAGTTTGACCCTACCTATGTGACTTATACTATTTTTTTATTTACCACTATAGTGCTTTATAGTATCGTTTTAGTACCTTGAAAGTATACTCATACCCCTTTACTAATAAAAATATGTATTCCGTGTATAAGATATGGAATGTTTTCTCCTTATCTGTCAAGCGACTTTTTCAATGCATAAGACAAGGACTAAAGATTGTATAGCTTCCACTGGGTAAATATTTTTATTAGTTAGGATACTTATCTTATACTATCACTAGATTTTGGCCGCGATTTTGTACGCGCAAAGGGAAATATCGCGAAAACCGTACATTTTGCCGCGATAAAAGTATCCTATGTCCTTTCCCATGGTCTACTTTATATCTATTCCAAACTTCATCAAAATTAGTCAAGTGGTTTCGGAGCCTATCCAATGCAAACAAACAAACAACTCTTTCCCCTTTATCGTTAATTTCATTAGTACCACATGTTGCCCGCGACTTCGTGCGCGCGAAAGGAAATCTAGAGGGAACCGTACATTTTGCCGCGATTAAAAATAAGCCTATGTCCTTCCCCGTGGTCTATCCTATATCTGTGCCAAATTTCATCAAAATCAGTCCATTACTATCGGAGCCTTTTCAATGCCGACAAACAAACAAACCTTTCCTCTTTATTATATTAGTATATATTTAGATTAGATTACAGTAATATTACTAATTGTTTCTAGGGCAAGACATTTGTTGCCACACAGATAAATCATGCTCGGCTTTATCTACTTACGTCTTAACTTCAACTATTCAGTACAAACAACTAATCAAATACCTAAATTGTAAACGCCTATCTGTAATTTAATCAATACGCGTTATGGCCGCCCTAACGAAACCCAATTGGGCAAATTTACGCCATTAAATATTCAATTTCTCATGAAATAGTTCCCCGTCTATTGTTATTTGATATTATTTGAAGGACTTACAATAATCGTTAAGAGTAAATAGGGGTAAAATTGTATTATTAATTCTAATAGGGGAGATAACTACATCTAAAATATTTAGTTTCATTAATATACTCAGAAACATTGAGGCATTGCTACTTGGTAAATGCAAAAAAATATAATATTTTATGTGTAGTTTAGTAATTAGATAAGTACATCTCAAAAGTACAAAAAAGTTTTTTTTCTTGCTAAATTAGTGAACGAAATCTACATCATTAGTTTACTTACATCATAATATACAAAAACATTCATTATGGTAAGTATGAATGCAAACGCACAAATATCGGAGATATTTACAAATATCGACCCTTCTGGGTAGAAACGTCGTAAAAGCCAAATGGCCATTTTACAATACGGCCAAAAAACAAAAATCGTAATTTTGTTTCACGCATATTTTTTTATTCTTTGAAGTTATAATAAACCACTACAGCTCATTAAGCTTAGATTTTCGGGTAGTTTACTAAATAGAAACTCAAAATATTCTACAATCAATAGTTTCTGAGATCGCATGGCTTTTACTACAAAAAATCTAGTTGTAAATGGCTTTTACAACATTTTTGTTTTGCTTCGCGACTATAACCATTTATTCATTTAGTTGTATAAGACTTAATACATCATTTCATAGAAGGTATTTTTGAATTAAAAGACAATTGTAATAATAAGAAAGTGTAATTTTGTGTATTAAATGCGACAAACATTATTGACAAATATAAAATTATTTTATACGTTTTCATTATTTTAACGTAAAATTGTACTTTTCCGACAAACTTTAATAAAATTATCAAAATAAAATCAACGTAACCTCTAAATTATGCAAAACTAGGTAAGCATTTAAAAATAATAGCTTTAGAAAATCAGTTCTTCGTATTGTCTAGGTTAGTAATAAGTCTTTTGGTGGAAAACTTCCTTGAAACATTTTCTCAACTTACACATTAAACAATTTTAGATTCTAAAACTAAAAAAACATGAAAGTTATTAAAGATATCTTTGGAAATAACAGGAAATTGTATACAAACTTAACAACAAAAAATAAACGACATACGTAATTTGTTATTTAGTCAACTCACTCATCACTGCAGTAACATTATCAAAATAAAATCAACACAATCTCTTAACTATGCAAAAAAAAGTAAGAATTTAACAATAATAACATTTCACAGGCTCTGAATATTTGCTATCAGCAGTTCTCGTTCTTAAATCTACTTGTGACATGCCATCCAATGCATTCAATATAACGTTATTCAAGTATCTTTGTGTTATCTCCAAAGTACAAAGCAAAAATTTTTGGCATACTTTTTATGATCTTCATTGTAATTGATAAAATAATCAATTGTTATTTTCCGTCTATTCGACTCCACTCTTTTTCTTCTAATGCCATCAACACGTGCACAGTGAACTAACCAATCTCGACGACGCTTAACATCTAGACTCTAATAAAATGTAAAAATTCTTTTCCTGCGGTCCTCGCTTATTTCGTAACAACCTCTCTAACATTTTCCAGGTGCGCATGGATTATTTTTCATGGACTTAGCTGCGACTACTTTTCCTTTTGGTGTTACATATTCTTTACCTTCGTTCTTCAGACTCTGGTTTCTTTTGCGTGCATTAACTTTAGTCTGTCTTTTAGTAATGGTAACTTCAGCGTCTTTAAAAGGTTCTGCAGATTCCTCCTTGTCCCTTGTCCCTTTTCACCTTTCTTAACCTGAATTTTCCTGTTCTTCTTTTTTCTTTTACTCTTTTTATCATGATTAGACGTGCTTCAATCGCTGCAAGTCCACAAATCAGAGCTTCCTGCAGAAAAATCTCCCTGGTCTTCATCAGACAGAAAATCCATACATGATTTTTGAAACGAATTTGTGGCTTTGCGTCTTTTTCTTGTTTGCTCGGAAGATGAGTGGTCGGCTACAACGGGGCTTTAACCTCTAAGTTCCGGTCCAGTGCCGGGAAAATGGCGGTAATCGTCATCCATTACGACGTGTGCAATGGCAGGTGAGCCGTCATCTGGTGCTGAATTTTCAGATCCAGCGTCGGGGCCATGGTGGTGAGTATCGTCCGCTGCGGTATGGGCATCAATAGGTAAGTGTTTCAGAGGTGCTGCGCTTTCAGAACCAGCGTCGGGGCCATGGTGGTAAGTATCGTCTGCTGCGGTATGGGCATCAATAGGTAAGTGATCCGGGGGTGCTGCATTTTCAGATCCAGCGTCGCAGCCATGGCGGTGATTATCATTCGCTGTGGTATGAGCATATTGATGCTCATACTTGATGCTTACCTATTGAGGTAAGTTATGTGCGCTATCAACATTAGGTCCATCGCTGGGAAGATAGTCGTGAAAATCTTCTGCCGCTTTTGATGACGAAGGAGTGTAATAGTTTAACGCTAATAGAGAATGAGACAATAATAAACTAGAAATATTTTTAATAGGACTTGTCTCCGGGGTCTTAAAGAAGTTGTGAGATCTCGATAAACATAATATTGTAGAATTACTAATACGATCGTTTGTTGAAGTACAAGTACGTTGTATGAGTTGTCCTTTTACTGGTGTCTCAACGTCGCTATTTTCAATAAAATCCACAGAAAAAATCTACAAAATTCTTTAGAGGTTTTGATAGGTATTTGATTAAATTTCTTGTTTTTTTGTTGTTTTTTTGAGTCATAAGATGGTTTGTTAATTTGACTGCTTGTTTCTGTCTCAGCAAAATCGTCATCAAAAGATGTTCTGTAAAAGCTAATTTAAAAAAGTAAGTCATTTCTTTAGTTATTCAAATACATATTATTTATATTATTATATTCACATAGTTATGAAAAATAGATCATATAATATTGCCTTAGTTGAAACAAATATTCAAAAAGTCTTCATTAACTAAACTTTCTGTAGTCTAATTTAAGAGTTGCGAACCGTTATAATAAATTGCATAAGAAAAAATAAAACCGCTTAAATACTTATTTCAAAAGTAGTAATAAATGCCAAGTGGTAAAAGCCAAAGTAGGAAATTGATAATTTGTTCGAATTGTAGTAAAAACCAAATTATATTAAGACAATACATAGCAATTTGTAGTAAAAGCCAGTTGTGACTGTCTGTCTGTCTTTTTTCTGGTGTCTCAACGTCGCTATCTTCTATGAAATCCACACTTTCAACAGATGTTTTGATAGAACGTGTTTCATTACACATTTTATTTACTTTTTGTTGTGTTTTTATCACAGCAACGTCGTCATGTGCGTGTTTTTTCTTGAGTTATTTAAATGCATAATAATATTATTATTTATTTAAGCCCATAGTTATAAAAAACCAGCCACTTGAGACTTGATAGTGAAACTCGCACACGAAGAGTTCCCTAGTGTCATTATAATTTACTTAATTGTTTATGTTTAAAGTAAATAATATACAATTTAATATTCGGTTTATATTTAAAGTTTCTACCTATTTTCGTTATTATTATTTTTAAAACAAAAACAGTAAAAAAATGTTTTATTGTATGGATGCCTTCTTAATTATTTATTTTATTTTATTAATTATCATTAAAGAAAACATTTATTAAAACTTAAAATTCTATAATATAATATTAATATTTAGTGTCGAGTAAGAAACTAATAAACCCGTTTATTGTAGCGGAGTCCCCCTTGAATATAAGTTTTATTTTATTGTTAACCATTGTCATACTTATTTTATTAATGGTATTCACTACATAGTATAAAACAAAGTTCAACAACAACAGAGAAAGCGTTCTCTGTTCCTATATCCCTATGTATGCTTTAATCTTTAAAACTACGCAACGGATTTTGATGCGGTTTTATTTAATAAATAGAGTGATTGAAGAGGAAGGTTTATATGTATAATAACATTCATTGAATAGTGGAGAAATACTGTTATTTTTGAGGTTTCTAATGTGATGTCGTAAATAATTACATTTTTTCCGCTTACATTGCAAACGGTGGCCGAACCCTACGAGATAGGTCAAAGTAATGTACTACAGTTTTGTTCATCATAAAAAAGCCTACAAAAAAGTCAGCGATAGCATATATCTATCTCTTAGGGATAACCCACAATAACCATTTTTTTATCCTTTACTTTGATTTAAATTTAATAGCTTATTTACGAAGCGATTTTAAGCAATACAGATTTAATCCTTATCCAATTTAGTACCTTAAATACATTGTGCATTTAATATAGATCAATATGGCCCTCTATATTATGTTATTTAAATGAATATTTTCGAAGATATTACAGATTTAAAATGCAGGGACATGTCTCGGCGGCACTCGCGAGTCGCGACTCAGTGCTCGCTCAACGAATATTCTGTACTGCAGTTCTGGAATATTCATAAGGTAGTTGGCCAGTTTTGTTGGAATGTCAAATTATATTTCAATGGCAAATTAAATGATTATTCACTACGTAGTATAAAACAAGTCGCTTTATCTGCCTGTCCCTATGTACCTATATTGTATGCTTAGATCTTTAAATCTACGCAACGGATTTTGATGCGGTTTTTTTAAATAGCCTTTTTATACTCAAGCGCGATAGATACAATAATATAATGTATATCAAGCGGTCGCGCATGTCGCGTAGAGGTGATAGGGTCCCATTTTTAACCATTTGCATTGGGTAAACCTATAAACATTTTCAATATTCTATCAGAAGTAGGTATATGGTTGTAAATAGAGAGTTATTCTCCGAAGTAGTTTTTTCTCCAAGAACACTATACTACGCGGGCGAAGCCGCGGGCAAAATCTAGTTTATTTATAAGCCAGCAAGAAAATAAATACAAGTAAAAATTGTAGTAAAAACCAACTTATTTTAAAACAATACACAACAATTTGTAGTAAAAGCCAGTTTCATAAACTCACGATAGATAACCTTTTGAATCATAAGCCAGTTTTATAACCATACTTGTAAGCAATACGTAATAATAATAAAAAAACTGTTTCAGTGATAAAATGTATTTAGTTAGTTATTTTGTCCAATAAAACGACATCTTTGACAACCTAATAATAATTAATATATTATTATAAGCACCTAAAAGAGGCAGGTACTTACCGACGGGTAACATGGCGGCGATCAGTCCGATGTTTTTGGTGTAATAATAAAGATTCTAACGCTTTTTTCTTCTCAGCAACGAATTCAAATCATTGTTTTTATCTTCCATTATGTAAAGTATTACTTACTACCTAAATCACCTTTAAGAAGCATAGTACCTACATTCACGTATCAAATATTTTTTCCGATCGCTCTCATACAAAGGACGCGTCAACTCTTTTACATGACTGAAGGCAGAGTGATCGTCATTCGTCGCTGCTATTGCTTAGCCATAAGGCCGTTTCGGCACGGGCGGATCACGAGGAGAGCGGGAGGCACGCGCGGTGGAGCAGGCAGTGGCATGACGTGTGTACCTACTAGACAATTGACGATAAAATGAATGTAGCTAAAAAAATAGACTTAAAGTAATAATTGTAATATTATTGTCTTTTAAACTTTTAGGCAGATAATAATAGTTGTCTAGATGACCTGAAATAAATGTCTATAAGCCATAACAAAAATTCGACTGCTATTTAATACCAAAGTTAGCATTTATTTTCAAGTGTCGCAATAAAAAAATAGCTGTAGAAGCCCTATTATTAAAAGTTATGGATTTAACGACGTAAATGACATCGTTCATTTTTATATTTGAAGTCGAGAAAATGTTGTAATAGCCATATTTGTTGGTGATGTGTCTTTTACTACAAAATGTTTGATAGTATTATTTTCAAGTACTGTATTATATTATGTAGTATTAACCACGAAATTAAAAAATATGTCGCTTACTACATATATTTCAAAAATTAATTGAAAAAATTGCGCATTACAACATTTTCGAAGAAGATTATTAGAGAAGATAAACTGGGTTTATAATGAGTTGAAAAATGCTGTAAAAGAATTTTTTTGCGAATTTGAACATTTCGAATATAAAGATCGATAGAGCTCGCGATTCTGAGTAAGAAACCGTTAAAAACTCATTTTGGCCAAATTGGCTTTTACGACGTTTCTACCCAGAAGGGTCGATATGTTCCTGCGGCTTTATACTTCATACACTTTTACCTAGGCGTGACGTCACAGCTAGGTACGACTTTGTATGGAGCGTTTTCACGAGACCGAGAGAAATTTTGTATACAAATCGCTGTTCCTTTGAAAATATTGACTTTTGATATACTGTTTCTTCTGAGAAATTACTCATATTTAAGAGTACTATTCATTTAAGCAATAAAATAAATTTAGTCATCTAGCGGCTAGCCTATTGTGTAAAGAGAATTATGTACAAGGTTTTCTTAAATTAGGTCAAGCTTTTACATAGTTAAACAACATACTCCTTACTAATAAAACTTTACACAACGGATAACTTAAACAACGTTGCTGTCTTTGTCTGATACGTTGCAAATGTCACATGATGGAAAAAGATAGCAACGTTCTTTAACTTATCCGTTGTGTAAATATTTTTATTAGTAAGGGGGTTCAACTATAATTATAAATTGAGATTTTAGATGGAGCGACGCATAATAGAGCTACGCTTGTGTAGCGTAGAGCTGTCGTAGCACTCGTAGCACGGTTACGGCTACGATTAGCTACAGCTTCGCTACGAATACCAGAGTGCTAAGTGTGAGTTTTTCTTCTCCATTCAATCGTGAGCGCGTTAGGCTTTTACTAGGAATTTGTATGTGATTTGACCTAGTTGTCGCGTTTACAACTAGGTGGCGCTGTACAAATCACATACAATAAATTATCAATACAATAATTATTCACACATAAATTCCTAGTAAACGCCAAACGCGCTCACGGTCAAATGCGACAAGAAAAACTCACACTTGGCACTCTGACTATGCAACGTAATGTATACTTGTATAGTCAAATTCACGAGACAATATAAAAGGTGAACCTTTTAATTATTATAAGTTTTAGATCAAATAAATAAAATAGTTTCGTCATTTCGTCATTGATTTGAATAAAATATATTAAAATTAAATTAATATTCCTTTATTTCGAGTATCAGAGACATATAGCAATAAGCAGAATATATGTATGTTGTAATCCGACCAAGTAAAATGGCTTATTAGTTTCGAATGACACGTGCGTTACTTTGGCTTGTTTGAATTTTCATTTGGCAGCATTTTGACAGATGATCATTGTTTACATAAATAATTATCTCTCTTGGTTTTCAGTATAGTGTGCACTGTGCAGTAATGTATATGTAACTTAATTCACTACGCAAAACTCTTTAGTAGACCTTAAGAAATAAATTAATATAGCCGTATAATTTATAAAATAAAAAGGCAAAAGTATAAAATATATATTCAAAGTTGGTATTTTTTTTATACATATGGCGTCGGTTTTTCTTAAAACCATTTGCTAGTGTCAAGTAAAAAAGGCGGGAAATAGAACTTTCGTTTCAATTTTCAACACTGTATTCCTATATCAACAACATCAAGTCTAAAATATAGCCGTGATAATATCATTATTACATACATATCGTTGTAATCATTTACAACGATATGTAGATAAAATAATGTCAAATAAAACTTGAGTGGCTTTCATACAAAAGTCATAGATAAATCATTGGTCTCGCTGGGCGCTCTACCAGACCGAGCTGACGTGCTTGTCAAATACTGCAATAAATACTCACCTGAGGTCGACTTACCCAAGCCAGTCATATTGAAAGCTTTATGACAGGTGTACATCCCGAGTATTTTATTTAATTTTAGTTATAATCGGAAAAAAAATGCCAAGTTTCGTAATGAAACTATGACGAAATAATTCGACATGAAATAAGAAGGACACTGGAATTACATATTATCATCAGTAAGTGTCGTATAATTTTGAGATTTAAAAAAAAAACATAAAATTACATGAACTTAAAACGCCATGCAGTGTTGCCGCGCATGTAAGGATCAAGTTCCCCGTAGTAGATATTTTTATTAGCTATTTCTTGTTCTTTTTTTATTAGCTATTTCTATTTTATTAGCTTCAATTTCTATTATTACTAGCTATTTCCCGCGGCTCCGCCCGCGTAAATTTAGTATCCTACGGATACATTGTATTTTTCGGGATAAAAGTAGCCTATGTTTGAATCCAGAGCCTAAAGTACTACCATACCAAATTTAATCGAAATCCGTTTGCGTGAAAGAGTAACACATATCCATACATGCATCTATCCTTCCATCCATCCATCCTCACAAACTTTCTTAATACTAGTAGGGTAGAATCCATAATATCTAACCTAGTGATTATGATTTTACCCATGGAACTAAATAACTATTCGCAAGGAGCATAGGTCGAAAAAAAATTAAAACGTTACAGTTAGATATTATATTTTATGTAATATATTATTACTATCGGATTAGCTGCCCTGACATACGTTGTTACCTACCTGCTATTTTTCTGATGAAGAAGCGCATAAGAACAATATATTGATACATTCGCTTTTAAATAATTGTTAATCCTACTATCCTACTATCCTACTATCCTACTACTATAATTAAAAATGTAAATGTTAAAAATAGAGTGTTCCTGTGGGATTCTGTATTTAAGCGGGCGGAGCCGCGGGAAAAAGCAATTTTTTAAGTATTTTCTTAGCTACATTTCTAACCAATAACTTACCTAATAGACCACAGCATAATATATTTTTCTATTAAATCGGGCAAAAGTTTAGTACTGGCATCACAATTTTCCACGCACACTAGAATTTGTTACATGTAAGTACGTTATAATAAGTTACATTAACACTTTAAACACTACAATAATGAGTTCCCGCATCTACGAATCTCTTTTTGTCAGGTAGTGCGTCATCTAGTCGAGCGCCATTGAGACCATTTATTTATCAATGACACTAGTATGTCTTGTCGTTACTACTATTCACCGATGTTTAACTAATTCAAAAAGTCAAAAATGTGAGAACAATTCAATTCAAAAGTAGTTGAAAACCGGTTGAAATTCGGACAATAGGCTAGAACTCGTTGAGCGCTGTTTATCCAAGTTGTCCTACTTCTAAATAGTTTTGTTTTCCGTCTGCGGTATTCTGGTATAGAAGCGGTTTTCGGCCAACTTGAATGCTAACTGAGCGATGCATGAAATGGAAACATCACCATAAACATGCCTTTAAAATTCGTTATAACAGTGTCGAGTTGTAAATTTCCATTCCACTTTTGAAACTCGGAATTATATTTTTAAATTCGGAATAGTTGACATATTTAAGTTTCGTATGCATGTTTACACGTGACAGGCTACGTCCTACATGATAATATATTATGAAATACTGAACTCAAACATAAACTAGCCTCATTTACCTATATAAGTTTCCATATCATTACTATTTATGCTTTTAATGTAAAAATTATGAAACAGTACAAATATACTAGGGCTTGAGCAAGAAAATAATTTTAGCGATCAAATATATATTATACAACTGTCATAATGTAATTTGAGATTAACTTTTTTTAGTATGTTTTATGATATGGTAAGAGTCATACTCGTATTTATTATCAATTTTGAATGAAAAATATAATTTTGGCTATTGCTTGGTTTTGTAAATTCTGCTTACCTACGGACCTCTAAAAGCACTAGAGAGGGCCATGACTCCGCGCCTCCATTTTCCCTTTTCCTGGAAAGTGCAATATTCTCTGGTAACCATTTTATTTTATTTTTGTCTCTGAACCTGTCGACGCTGTCGTTTACTTAAATACCAGGCATTTTTGTACCTCGTTGAAAAATATTTTTAACACAAGCAAAAAATAAAATGCGTTATATTTAGAAAGCTTTAAACTGTAAAAAAGATAAAAAATATGTTTATTTATTTACTACTTCATGACTGAAGATTGAAGTTTCCTTGTCATCTATATTATCTCGTTAATAATAATTATATATCGTCTTTTAGTTTGCGGTTAACCCTTCAAAAGATTTAATTACTGATTAAAGTGATTTAGTTGGTTGAGAGTTTGATTGATGGCTGATCTTGGCAACTCAATATTTGCATGGGGCTTCAGATAGTCCATCGCTAACGACAGAAGCTGTGTTTGAACATAAGGGTGGGACTTAACAGTGCATTGTCTATGATCCGTAGGGCGGGGGAAAATTCAGATCACTGAAAATAGAACTCTAAGCTAATACAATTGAGCTGAAAATCAAATACACTAGTTTCAAGTCAAATGTCAATGTCAAATTTGACAACTTTATTCTATCAGAAAAGTTCTTTTTTAAGTGCTCTAAATTTTCTCCGGTCTTCTGGATTCCGGAACATATATTATAGTTTGAACTTTATAGTATAGTTTGAATATTGAACTGAAAAAACGAGTATGTGTAATAATACGAAAGAAATTCTTGAAAGGATCTTTATATTATGAATCTCTTATTAAATTATAAGCTATCTATGTTCTATAGAGTATTAAAAACTATTTATATATTTGATGGCAAAACTCCAGACACTATTCCCTTAAGCCTGGGTTGTGTTGCATAGGATGTCCATAAAATATGATTGAATTAGAAATATTGCAAAAAAATTAAATTGCCCAGCACTTTGTTTCATTTGTACTAAGTAACCAGAGTATTTTTAACATTTTTTTGACAATTTCAACGGGATAGTTGAAAAATTTGCAAAACAGGTGATACGCCAGCGTAGTTGCAATTCACTTTACTAATAGGGTTAAAAATCGAGTAATTATTGACGTGTTCGGTGAAGTACAAGGCAAGGTGAGAACCAGCAACAGAGTTACCCGCATGGCGAACTAATTTAATTTCGACGTCAGCTTCCTCGGGCTGTTGGCGCCAGTGTAATTACACCTAGACTACAGGACACTTTAATTACTATACGATTAATCCGAAACTACATAGGTGAATACTAAACTATGTAGGTGTTGCTAAAAATAACTACAAGTATTCGATTAAGCACTTTGAGAGCCCCGTAGTCTAGTGGGTAGACCGTTTGACTCGAGAAAGGTTCGATTCCCAGGTTTCGGCGTGTACCAATTATATTTATCAAATCTCAAGTACATTACACGCACGCTCTAACAGTGAAAGAAGAACATTGTGAGGATATAACCGCACATGGTTGGCCCCAGACGTATTGATCAGTCATTCCTCTGGACTAGGCTGACTGCGTTGTGAGAATGCCGTATGTATGCCTTAAACCACAATTTAAAACCGCCTGTATGTCAAGAGTGGTTACTTAGCTCGGAGAGTACTTTCTGTATAAATCATCCGATATCGGATGAAAAAACCTAAGTTTATTCGATTAGTATAGACCTCAATTTCGTAGATTGAAGCAATATGCAGAAGCAAACAGATGAAATTAATTTAATTGTATTTATGAACAAAATGAAATCAATATTATGATTCAGGCCTACGACAGTCATCATCATAAGTTGTTTGAGACGCTTTCTTTGTACAGTCGTGATCACTGATATGTCATATTATTTTACACAGTCCTGTGTAAAATAATGTAATAAATGATAATTTAATAATACCGCGTGGTAAGTATCCGAAGAACTTGTGTTACGGGAACCAGACAAGCAATAAGAAGTTAATACTTTAATACCATACATATAATATTTAAGATTTTTATTATATTATAAACATATTTATGACACATCCATGACCCAGGAACATTGAAAACTTTTTTGTTCCCTCGGCAGGATTCGAACCCTCCGGCTTGACTGAGCCACAGAGGTCGTCAAATGTAGAAAATATGCACACGTTATTATGTCTCAATAATATATAACCGTTCGGCCACTAAAAAGTTTTAAAATGTTTTTTTCACATAGAAGTGACTTACATATATTTAAGACATATATTATTATAAAAACTTATATTATATTTTTAATTTTTTCCTTTAAATTTTTGGCGTGTACCATGCAAACACAAAGAAAATATATCACACATGTTTTCCTCCGCCGCGTATAATATGACAATGGCTAACGTAAATTCCGATTCCACCAAAGCAAACATAACAAGAAGAACAAACATAATAGCTCTCAAGCCGAGGGAATAAGGTCGAGGCGGTCGCAAATATATTTTGGTGTAATTGTAACCATAGCAACAAGTGGTTCCCCCTTCTTACCGTTCGCATCAGCCCACTTCAGCCTGAATTATTGCCTAGATTATTTTGTGTGAGAGTAAAGTTGATCGTATGATTTCATTTTATATTCTCTTAAACGGAACGATGAAATTTGCCGCTGATACTCGTATTATAGATTATGGGATGAAATTTTATTTTACAAAAGACGTTTATTTATTCAAGAGGTTATAATATTATTTATAAGTTATAACATAAGAAGAACATTCCCTAATCTGACATTCCCCGTGCGAGTTTCTTACGCCGGTTCTTCTTGCTAGGTTAGTTCCCGAACCGGTGGTAGGCATCACGTAGGGACAATTCGATAAGCGTTGCTTTGTAACCTATATGAAAATAAAACTTTTTTGATTTTGATTTTGATAGCGCGGCACCGGTATCGCCAAATATTAAGCGGCCGTAACTATATTTTCTCGAAGCATTTCGCGGCTTTTTGTGTATTTTTGTTTATAACAAAGCTAGCGGTCTGAATTTTTTTCGCAGAAAAGTCCTTAGCGGCACAAGCTGTTTTTTTTTTAAATTTCATAAAAATCGAGAGCCAAAACGCGATTTTGAAAGATATGGATAGATGGAGGTAGGGAAAATAAGCATAATTCAAAGCATACTTCTAGCAGACTTAGAAATATCAAAATTGCTGTCAGGCTCAGGTTATTAGCTACATATAAAGGAAAAATATAGAAAAAGTAAAAATTCTGAAAACAAATAAAAATTTTCGAATATTTAAAGTTACGAATTCACAGGAACAAAATGTATGAATACAAGTTCACTGATAACTTTGTAATAGTTATTTATATAACTAATCTCATAAATTAATAAGTGGTAAGTTATTTAAGGTTACAGTGAATGCTTAGGGACGAATGGGCCCACTTGGCCTGATGAATAAGACGGCCTCACAGAAAAACAATGGGAAATAGCTCTTTGGGAATCACACCGATGGGAATTATTCGAGAACGCACTTGTGGTTCTTCACTGTCTACGGCCTTTTTATTCATGGAATAGATCTAGAAACAAGGTAATGTATCGCCTGATAGTAAGCAATTACTCCTGCAGTAAGACATTCGCAACACCGGAGAAATTATATGTTCACGGTCTTTAAAACTCCAAATTCCTTGGTGTTCGGGCAACCTACAAAAAGAAATGAAATCCCACAAAAAACATTACCTAAATGAAAAAAGCCAAGTATTTCCTTTGCAAAATGATATAAGATGTCGTAGAGACCAAGTGATGTTCAAGATAGTACCTTTAATTAGTTACTTATAAAAAATTGTAACCGTATGTGGAAAATTTTATTTTTATAACTTATTATATTAAATAGTGACTTGGCAATGAACACTTAAAGAGATAAATGTCCGGAACCAGTATTTATATTTTAATATAAATAAGATAGATAATATAGATAGATTAGACCCATGCCAGTCACTGACAAATCTGGAAAAGCATTTCGATGTTATCACTTTGCCAATAAGGGTACAATGCGGGTTATCTGTACCATAATTTTAGAAATTGTTGAACATTATGAAAACTTTTCAAAGGTATGGTTAAGTTTTCTAATTTAAAAATCGGTAACACAATCTAGATCACAAAATATAATAGAATGACTGCAGATATTAAGATGTTAGCACTAGCGTTAAGCTACTAGTAGCCATAATATTTATATATTGATTTATTAAAGTGCTCATCGCCAAGGAAATATTATACTTGGCTTTTTTCATTTTGGTGAAAATCTTACTGTCATTTTTATATTACTCGCACCTTCACTGAATTTCCACAATTATTTTAAGATCAAAATTAGCTGTATCAGTCCAACCGTTCTCGAGTTTTTGCAAAACAAAGTAACCACAATTCATTTTAGAAGATAACCGTGGTAAATTGTTGGGAAAAGTACTTGGTTGTCGACTACAGTCGAAAATAAAATAAGTCTTAATTTTTTTTATCTTATTAAATAATTTAATTAAAAATACTATTTGAATATTAGAAATTCATATCATGGTGCACTTTATTTTGCCGTTTTGCATAATATTTTACTAATACGTTTCTGTATCTATGAATTCGGTACGTCCATGTCACATGAGTCTATCTATCTTGGCCTTACCACATGGCTATGATGTTTTGCCAGAGGCAGTTAATAGAATGGCAGATTTTACAATGTTAATAGACATTCGCCTGGATTGGCTTAATATTGAGTTACGATACAGTTTATGCAAGAATAATTTAGCGACCATCCCTAATTTCTCGAAGTTTTTATGGCCCTTGACCGGCAAATTTGTAGACGGATCACCTGATGGTTAGCGATTACTGCCACTTATATTCATCCCCGCAATACCAGAAGAGTTACAAATGAGTTGCCAGTCTTATATAACCCCGTTGGATCGTTGGAGTTTTGAAGAAGTTTCAAGGCTGGTACTGGTCTACTAATAAAAAAGTTGCAGCAGATGCATTATCCGAGATGAAAGTGGTTTCATAAATCACGCTTTCCAACTTTCCCCGTTATCACCTAGATGTACAGTTGCTGATACCCGCGGCGTACTACCCTACTACCTTTGAACCTTACTGCCATAATAATGAAGTCGAAATTTGGTACTTTACTGTACGTTCTATCCAACACCTTATTTAGACGCGAAATCTCGGACCTTATTAATCTTTGTCACTTCCAACACGAGTTGAGGGTTTTTTGACAAAAAAAAACTGTCAGTTTTATTAATTGAAACATATTTCTCTAAAGTTCTACAATGCTTTGTTTTCTTTGTGTTTGCATAACTTAAAGTAAGAAATTAAGTGTGATGAATTATCTCAAATGATGATGAGACGATCACACTTCATACTTCTTTTATACATAATAATTTATACATAATAAAAACATAAATGTTATCAATTTGATAATTAAGATTATTACCTTAACTCAGTAATTCCCAAATTGGTCCAGGTGGACCGCCAGGGGTCCATGGGAGATTCGACGGGGGTCTACGTTGGACGCGACAAAAAATGGCGGTCTACAATCGTAAGCGGGGGGTACATGAAAATTAATTTGGTTTCGATAGTGAAGGACTAAAATGTTGGCTTGCTATTTTAAATAATATGATACCTAAATTAAACCTTCTCAATAAGACAATTTATAAATCAATTTAGAAAAAAATGGATAGTTCCGAACTTGGAGTCGAACCCAGACCATGTCGGTATCGCGCCGAGTGCTCTACCAGTTGAGATATCCGGCCCTATGCCACTTTCCTTTTTCAATTTCATTTATAACTTATTGAGCCACACCGTCCATCATACGGTATTACAACAACACAAACAATATGATACCTAAATTAAACCTTCTCAATAACACAATTATCTCCTATCAATATAGGCAGATAATATTTTAGGAAGCTCAGCGACTGTTACTTGTAAAAACTTGCATATTCCATATTCAGTGCAACGTGTCGAGACTTGTTGTCGCGCCGGCCGCCACCATCCCGTCCGCAATGCGTGTTCAAACGTGCAAATTAATACGACTTGCGGTGTACGACTTGTGATTACCAGTGTCGGAAAAGTAAGTACCTACCTGCCTATTTGTATACTTACCTACCTGCCTATATAATATAATATCGCGTGCCTAATACTAAAAGGGCGCATTTTTCATCATTTTGTATTAAAACTTGAATTTATTTATTTATTATTTACAGGTATGTGATTGATACGAAACATGACCTAATCTAAGAAGAAGTGCCGTCAGTACAGTGTTAAATATTTAAAATTTGGTTTTCTTCCATCACAGGCAGATAAACGATTGCCCACATGCCTTTTATGCAACAAAGTTTTGAGCAATGACTCTATGAAACCGTCAAAGCTGGCAGACCACCTAAGAAGGTGTCATCCTGATAAAATAGGTAAAGATTTAAAATATTTTCAAACTTAAATTAAAAATATGAAAAGAGACCCACCGTGCACAGTATGTTCGCTTCAACGTCTGAAAGCAACGATGATGGCTTGCTTATATCTTATATTATATAATATATCTTACAATATCTCATTAATTGTAGCAAAATCTGGAAAACCGCACACCATTGGAGAACAGTTAATTTTACCTGATGTTGAAGAGGTTTAAAAAACTGTTCTGCACAAATCTGACATACTCAAAAGAATTATTTTGAGTAACAACACTGTACAAAGACGTATTGATGAAATGAGCTCTGATGTTAAAAGTTTCTTGTGTGTTTTCTATTCAACTGGACGAGACAACTTTACCTGGCAATGAAGCATTATTATTGGCATATGTTAAATTTGTTATGGGCGAAGAAATTCATGAAGAGCTACTATTCGCGAAAACTTTGAAGACGGAAACTAAAAGTGAACCAATATTTAATGTACTGAGTGATTTTTTTAAATAAAAATCAATTCCATTTATAAACGTTCTTTCGGTGGCCAAAAGATGGAGCTCCTGCCATGGTCGGGCGATATCGTGGGTTTATAGGCCATCTTAAAAGAATAATACCAGAGGTAACTGCAATTCAATGTGTTATCCACCGACAACGATTGCACCTATCGCTTCAATTTGTGATTAATGCAGTTAACAAAATTAGAAGCAATGCATTGAATACGCGCTTATTTGCACAATTGTGCGATGTAAATGATGAAAACTTCCAAAGATTGCTGTTACATACCGAAATACGCTGGTTGTCGAAAGGTGCATGTTTATCAAGATTTTATTCACTTTTTGACTCAGTTTTAGAATTTCTGGAAAGTAAAGATCCTGATTTTAAAAAAAAAACCTAATCAATTTTAAAGCAGACATCGCGTATTTGACAGATTTTTTATAAAAATTTAGTGATCTCAACCTACAATTACAAGGGGACAGCCTTAATTTAATAAAAACAAATAGTGTAATTTCAGCTTTTATTGGTAAATTGAAATTTATGAAGGAAAATATTGGTCTGCGCGAACTTTCACAGTTTTCAAACATATCGCAAGTAGAATACTGATTAAGATATTTAGACATACGTTCAATATTTGATTGCCCTTGTATTTGATTGTATGATGATTTTAAAATGAGATTTGAAGACATTTTGACGATGGAAATACCACCATGGATCATAAATCCATTTGATGACACGGAAGTGAAGAATGTAATATTACAAGAGGAGCTACTCAAGCTTAGCACTAATAAGGAGCTAAAAGTGACAGTTAAAAGAGGGTTTAAAAAATTTTAGCTGCAGGCAGAAAAATCTGAAAAATATCCTGGACTGTGGGGAATCGCGCAAAAGCTTCTGATAGCGTTTCCCTCGTCATATCTCGTCGAAAAAAGTTTTAGTGCCGTTACAAACTTCTTCACAAAAAAAGGAACAGATTAAATATCACAAAACGGGGAGCTTTTGCGGTTATTCCTTACAAAACTCAAGCCAAATCCATCAAGTACATCCATCTCATTAATTTTTTTTTTGTAATTACCATTGTAGAAGTTACATTACCTTTTAAATAAGGGCTTAATTTTGATTATATTACGACTGTTAAAACAATAATAATTATTAGTGTAATAATTTATATATTTGAATGTATAATATATATACCTACAACACAAGGAAATATAATATATTTATTTTTACCACTCCGAATGGGACGTTTTATAAATAAAATTTGTGATAATTGATTGGTCCTTGTGCTGAGTCCCTGTAGATTTCAAAAAAGTAAAGTTGGATGGAGTCACTTTTTCGATTGGCCAACTTTGCTTTTTTGACATCCACTCACAACACAATGAATTAAAATTTAATTGAAAAGTTGTTTAGTCTATCTACTTTATTATCAAATAATTAACCCTATCAAGCAATCAATTCTAACCTTTTTTTTCGAAAACTGTTAATTCGTCGTTGAAACTCAGCCACAACGCAAGTTTCCATAGATAGATCTAATCTTTACTTTTAGAAATTTAGAAATTGGTAGTAATGTAGAATGTAGATGAAGGGGATCCAGCATAATTTTGAAAGTGGTCTATGAAACAAAAGAGTCTGGGAACCACTGCTTTATCTTATAAGGAAACTAAATGTAGTATCATCATAGTTGAAAACTAAAGTCCCCACTGCTGTGTAGTGCTGCGGGAGTATTTTTAAGATAGTAATCATAAGTTAGGCCAAACAATCCAACAACAATCAATAATGAATCTCGTAATAGTTTATCGGGTACTACCCGCGACTGCGTGTGCGCAAAGGAAATCTTGCTGGAACCGTACATTTTGATGTGATATGATTTGTACTTCCTCGTGGTCCTTTACCATGGTAAAGAACCACGGCCATGGCCCATGGTCTACTGTATATTATCTGGGCCAAATTTTATCAAAATTGGCCCAGTAGTTTCAGAGCCTATTTAATGCAAACCAACAACATACAAAACATACAAACAATCAAATCTCTCCTTATTATAACGTTACAATAGAAAATAGAGACAATTATTAATATCAATAATTGTCTTGATAAGAATCACGACAATTATTGATAGCAGTTGAATATCTAAAGGGACCTTATATTCTTCTAGAATGTTCTCAAGTGTACCTAGGTAAGTAATCAATATTTTATGTCACGTAGACATTGATCGTCTGCTTCCTATTCGCAACTTCATCAGTGAAATCAAATAGCATCCATATTCCACCGAGAAGCAATTTCCATGGGAAATATGGGAAGCCTTTGCAAAAATATATAAGTAAATTGTGGAGCTGTGCTTGTGAATACAATTTCTATCATCATCACCATGCGAGTGGCTTAATGTCTTTTCAAAACCAGCCGACAGTAGCTGTTCTAGAATATTGACTTTATTCTACATAATAATCCAATAATCTATATAAAAATCATTTTTTTTCCGAAAGTTACAATAAAAAGAGATAAAAAATAATCTTTATTTTTTTTCTTGTTAAAGTTCAGTGCTAATTCTGTCTAAAAACTTATTTCTATTAACTGTTTTATTGCTTCGGTTATTTTAAAAGGAATGTATGAGATATTTTTGCAACCTATATTAATTCTTTATCAAAGTGCCACTATTAAAAGTCGCTGTCTGACTTGATAATGACTGACAAAATTGATTTTACAAGAAAATGGAAAAGCAAATTAAATATTTGTAAAAACAAATATACTTATTTAAAATTAATAATTATAATTATTATAATCCAACAGTGCTATCGACTTGCCTCACAACATACGTTGCTTTAGGTAATAGTGCTATCAACGACAACACACAGTGCTATCGCACGTAGCACTGTATGTTGTCGTCGATGTGTGATGTGTGATGTCGCGATAGCACTGTTGTTGTAAGTGCCTTACAACAACAGTGCTATCGACTTGCCTTACAACAACAGTGCTATCGACTTGCCTTACAACAACAGTGCTATCGACTAGCCTAACAACATACGTTGCTTTAGGTGATAATCATAATTTCTTATACAAAATCAGTCTTTTATATTGACATATCGTAATATTTATTTATTCGTCGCAATAAGTGTCAGTTAACATCGAGACGCGACGTGACGGAGCGCTGTGTTTTTAAGATATTCAAAATTGAACTGTATTCACTATACACGAATATACATTCTTAATTGCAAGAGTTCTAATTCCGATCTGCTGCGCCGCGCTGCGTAGCGCGGCGCCGCTCTTATCAATCATTAAGGGTAGAGCCGCGTCGCATCTGGGTTTAAGCTAACACTTAAATCAGCCTCAGAACTCACAGACACACACACCACAACAATACACACACCTACTCACATGCATATACATTACCCCTATACACCACTCTCACCATATCTGCAACTGTATAAAATCTTACTAGAGATTCATTGCATAATTTGTTTCTTTTTATGAAATAATTAGATTTTTTATTTAGAAAAAAAATACAAACGATGAAGTAACTATTTAGTAATTAATTGATTGGTGCTACGGGAACCGGTTTCCTACAACTTCACTTTCTAGTCTGTCTTGAACAGATGATTTCCGAGCACGCGTTACATCTCTAACAAGCAACATATATGAGGTCTGTACAAACGTGCATGTTTCTGATAGAACAAAGGTACTCCAGCGTTTTCTGAGAGCTTTCAGTACTTAGTTTTGATTTGAATCATGCTTATTTAAATACAAGTATAATCCTAGATGAAAACTTATATATTAACGAACTAGCTTTTGCCCGCAGCTCCACTCGCATAAATACAATATCCCACGGGAATTGTGTACTTTCTCGAGATGAAAAGTAGCCTATGTGTTAATCCAAAGTTCAAACTACCAAACCAAATTGCATCATAATTCATTCAGTAGTTTTTGCGTGTCAGTAGTTTTTACGTGAAAGAGTAACAAATATCCATCCATCCTTACAAACTTTCACATTTATATAACGATAGCTTGAGTGACATTGTACATTATGTATATGTGGGAATAGTGGTGGATGCCCCAAAGGGAGATCTCAATCGAGCGAGATTTATGCTCGGTCGAAACCCACTTGTATGCATATCGGATATTGTATATATGCCGCCGATCTTAGAAAACTTCGATAACGTGATTCTGGAATGTGGCGGTAATTGGTCCGCCACATCACTCACCCCCGAAGACCAGAGGTCAAAATCTTCGATGCGTATTACGCTTGTGTCGCCAGGTGCCAGTGGAGAGTCCCAGTGAGTCGGAACTGTGCTGCCGATTGCTACGTGGTAACCGGAAGATGTGCTTCGTGCTCTGCTTGCTAACCGATGGTTGTAGCTACGTGTGCTGATCAGGAGAGATGCTTCTTGCTCTGCTTGCTAACCGATCGTTGAAGCTATGTGCTGACTAGGAGAGATGCTTCGTGCTCTGCTTTGCTGACCGGTCCGTGTAGTGTCCGTTGAAGCCGATGAGGATTCGACCAGGCCGCGGTGCGATGAGGCTGGTGGTCGAGGTACCCGATGAGGCAGTCTGGCTGGCCTGGTGCGGAGGGGTGGGGGGTGATGATGATGATGTCCAGAAGGAGGCATGTTTGAGGGTCACCAATGTGGGAAAGGTATGCCCTATTAGGAGATAAATAAAAGGTTTATATTTTTGGACTTTATATATTATTAATAGCGCGTGTACATAGGTGCCGGCAGGGCATCATACACATATGGATACTAATTAATAACTGTCCTTACTGAACTAACTCTTTTCGACTACCTTGGGGCAACAAACATGCTACATAATACATGTATACAACAGAAATGCATATGTGCATAATTGCTTATGCTGCACGTTACATATATTTACATATTATTATAAGAATAAGGTAAAGTAGTTATTAATTTATGAGTATTATCCTTTTATTAAGACGTTTTACCGATAACTTTCAATGCATTCATTACGTCTAACTAAGCGTTCAGTGACTTGATTAATAATTTAACACCATTTAAAAAACAGATGTAAGTACAATTAATTTCAAAGCTGTTTAATCCAATTCGCATCGGTTTTATAGACGATCTTATTACCGAGTTCGTTGTAAAGTGTCTTAATTCATTATTCCCAATTAATATTCAGCTCCGGGTTTTGTCTAAAATGTTGACGGCGCTGAAAAATTGGTCGGAGCAAATTGATTGGGAAGCGTTTTACTTTTAACCTAATGGTTTTATGAATAAAGTATTAAGTGCTAGGTACTCTGACATGAATATCAGCCCGAAGAGGTCAATATTATTTAAAAAATATATATTAATGGAGTAAAACTACTCGCGGTACTTTTGGTCTATATAGATCTTATATCCAATATTAGTTACGATTCGCACGTAGAAAATATTATATTACTCTGATTAATTTTCATGTTCTTTCTGTAAAAACAATAAAGTAGCTTGTTTACACCCTCAAACGATTACATAATTCAGAATATTTAAAAATTAAAGGTACACTCTAATCTGTGTGATTTCTTTGAAGATACCTAACAGGAAAAAGATATCCGTATCTTTCATGATCATCAATTAACGAAAGATTTTGTCTCAATGATTTACGCAAGATTAATGACGGTAGGTAGAGTGGAGGTATTGGCAGTGTATCAAGTAAATTTCTACAAGTGATCCGTGGACAAATCAATTTATTATTCTCTGGGCCAGGGCGCCACACAGTGTCCGATATAATACGATAGCTGAAAATAGTACGTTGAGTTTTCACAATGTATATTTTTATTAGAAGCTTCTTTACTTTGCGTTTTATGTTTGATGATAATAATTGTTTCTGCTTTTTAGAGTCTGTTTTATTTGCGGTAACTATTTTCAGCTTGGAATAATGAATCATCATCATTATCATTCTCATAGAAGCATAATATGAGATGTGGTATTGGAGAAAAATGGAGCGGATAACTTGGAAATAAAAGAAAACTAACGAGGAAGTGCTACAGATGATAGAAGAAAAGAAAAACATACTAAATACAATTAGAAATAGGAGGGGAAAGATGCTCGGGCATCTTATGAGACATGAAAGATCTCTAAAGACTAATTTTAGAGGGAAAAATAGAAGGAAAGAGGGGAAGGGGAATGTCGAGGAAAAACTATATCAATCAAATTATAGAAAATGTAGATGAGTCATACCTCTAAGGATGGAGCTAAAGGACAAAGTCCCTACAGAGGATAGCGAGAAATGGCGAAAGCTCGACCGACAAGAGCTAAGCTCTTAAATCAAGAAGATGAAAAACCAAAACAATACTGCGGAACGTACACATGTAGTTGTCATTACATAAAATCTTAATTTTTTTCTTACTGATATACAGATTTAATAAGTGTTTGTTTTGTATAACCGTATACAAAACAAACATAATAATATAATAATAATAAAGTATTTTTTATGACGCATAAGGCTCGAACCTATATCTGGGTCAAAATCTTACATATAGGTATATGTATTTTTACCTAATTTTGACTAGTCATATAAAATGAATATCAAATATTTTTTGTTTATCTTTTTAAAGACCGAACAGTGTTTTCGGACACTAATATCGTATCCGTCTTCGTAATGTGTAAACAACTTTTATCCGTGATTCCCTGTACGCTCGTGAGCGAAAATTAATTGCTTTCTATTTCCTTGCCACAAGACGCTGGATTCCAATACTATCTTATGAATTCTGTACATAAATAATAACGAAATCTTTGAGTTATTTATTTTATCTTGAAAGACAATAATTTTAAATGTTCTTCTATTCATTTATCTATAGGTAATATTGAATATACGAATGTAAGTGGTAATTTATTATTATAATATATGTCACGAAATGTAGAAATATGATTTAGATATTTAATTGATAGGTATTACATGCATTTAAACACTTTGTGCTAGTTACTTGAAATATAGTATAGTCTATTCTTGTTAATAAGTCAGTGAATCATGCGCGTATAGGTATATCAGAATGGCTTTGATTGGTTTATGTAAACACGGATGAATGCGTCATTGGTTAGTTGCGAAATAAAAAAACTAATATAACTTAATTCTTTTTAGTCCATTTATTTAGAGTTTTTATTTTTTAATTTATTTAACAGTGTAAGATCAAAACCAAAATAATTGAATCACTGTATACAACAGCACCTCAACTTATTCATCGACATCTTCATCGTCGTCGTGTAAGTCATTGGCCATGGGCGTGGTGGCGTTGAAGAAGGCCCTGGTGATGTCCCTCACCATCTTCCGAGCGCCCTTCCGGAGCAGAGTAAGTTTGAACTGCATCAGCACTATCAGGTATGTTGACATGTACGATATATTCTGAAAGAGAAGAGAATAAATAATTATCAACAATGACAATATTTTATTAAAGAGTATCATAATCCTACTACTATTATAAATGTGAGAGTTTGTGAGGGTGGATGGATGGATAGATGGCTGGATGTATGTATGGATGTTTATTACTCTTTCACGCAAAAACTACTGGACGTATTTCGATGAAATTTGGTATGGTAATAGTTTAGGCTTTACACAAAAAAAAACATAGGTTACTTTTTATCCCGAAAAAGTAGGTACAGTATTCCCGTGGGATACCCGATACTATATTTACGCAGGCGGTGCCGCGGGAAAAAGCTACATAATTAGTTTAGTTGCAGAAAATACAAAATTTAAAATGGTAAGTACCATACATTTCGCAGCAATCTACAGACATGTGACAGTCACCTGCTTATACGACTTCTGTATGGGGCGTTTTCACAAGACTCACAAATTAGTAATCTGATTTCAAAGCACAATCAATTTACGTAGTAAAAAAATTACAGGAAATTATGTTAAGGGAGTTGTTTGCTAAAAAGGAATAAGGAACCCTAAAAAGGTAGGTAGTTCACAGAATGCCTTTTCAGTTATTCGGGTAGCTTTTTATTATTATTACGACATAGTAAAAATTACTGCAAAAGAATAAATTAAAAATACAACACCCTAGAATTAAATAATTCATTTTGAATACTCTGCATATTGATGAGGTTGCATGTGCGTTGCGTCGATGCTCCGTTTTATTAGATTTGCGCTGAACTCCAGAACTCCGGCGTCACCTTTTATGAGTAAAACATCTTATAAGACTCCACCAGGCGAAAGCAATAAAGGACGGGTTATCATACAGTAAAATGTACATGAATGTCTCTCAAATTCATGCTCGTATGGCGAGATATAAAAGAAGAGTAAAACTATATTTTGTTGCTTGCTGCTTGCAGTTTTAGTGCATGGTATTTATTTTCATGGTATTTTAAGATGCTATCGGATTTTTAGTGTTTTGTACCTGATATGATACCTACAGATTTTATGGCAAATAAGCAGACGGATTGAGAATCTCCCATAGATTCTCCTAACACCTATTAGGATTTGTTGTTGGGTTGCTGGTCTATATGGTGTTTAATGGTCGAACACTCACTTGAGCTTCGGCATCTGGAACCATATAACTAGTTTTGCGCATCTGTGTGGCGTATTCTTTCTTCAATCGCGTTAGTATGCCATAGCTCTCCCTGAGTAATGATGATGATAACTCACCGAAGTGAACAGCTCCCGGTTGATGTTGGTGAAGCCGTCTAGATTCATGATGGGGGGGTTCTTGGCGATGGCTACGAGGAACATCTCCACTTCCCGCTGCGTGCTGCGGTCGATCGCGCCCAGGTTCACGTTCAGCAGACGGACTTGGAACTCAAGACCCACCTGCAAATATTTTGAGCTTATGAAGAAGAAACGCGGGATGTATAAAAATTAACGATTAACCATCAGGAAGTCGTATGTATGTCGTGGAACAGAACTTAATAATTATTCAGCAAGTTGATTGAAAAGTTCCTAACCGCATTAATTAATAAAATATAATAACGATTATTTACCTTCCTCGTGGCGTGGTAAGCTTCGTTACAGATGATAAAGAGCAGAGTCATGCAGTAGCCAACGATGACGAACAGACCCATCTCCTTGTAGCTTAGGCCATGTTCGAGGATTTCAGAGAGCGAGCCGTACAAAGAGATGGTGGTGGTGAAGAATATCACCAGACAGTAGATCCCGTACATGTTGGAGTATGCACGTCCTGTATAATTTTTTTTTGCACTTTTCATCCGTTATTGGATGATTTATACAGTACCCTCTGAGCGAAGTAACCAACCACTCCTTAAATACCTTCACTACAGTATTTAAAGAGTGGTTACTTTGCTCAATTTTCGCGCAATTTAAACCGCCTATCTCAGGACTGCCTGTCTCAGTTTTAAATGTCGTATGGTGTGACCGTCCTGCATAAATAAAAATAAGAATAAGAAACATTTATTTGCAGCTCTACTAAAAACTAAATATAATAATTAAGCTTATATTTAAATAAAATAAGAAAAATACATAAATGAAAAACGTCTAAAACTAAAACAGCGTGGGTAGCCGCATATTGGATCAAGCTCGGCATTGCTGGCACACCTAGGTATGTCCTATGCGGTCTTCTGCTTGACCCATTCCACCACCCGTCGCAGCCGTCACATTCCTCACAGCCGTCCAAACACTTACACACTACTAAATATAATTTAATGCAAAAATAATAATAAAATACAAAAATAATATAATACAAAAATAATAATAAAAAAAGAGAATTAAAAACCAAACAATAAATCTGTGGAGTTTTGCCGGGGAATTCAATGGGTGACGTTGTGGTTTTTGAATATCTTTTTAAATTTGTGTTATTTCGGTTCTTAATGTGTAATATTGGTAGAATATTAACCATTAAATATTCGTTAACGTGCACAAGTGTGGGCAAGTGGTACAACTTCTGAAAACGTGCTATTTTGAGTTTCCCGCCAAAACTCCCTAGGAACTTTCAGTAAAGCTTCTACCACTTTACTGAATCGACTGACATGACTCATGGACTGCACTGACTATTTATTTGGACTTTGACTAGACTTTAGACTTGACGATTTAGGAATACGGTGTTGAAAATTGAAAGGAAAGTTCTATATCCCGCCTTTTTAACTTGACACTGGCAAATGGTTTTAAGCCGACGCCATATATTTTAATAAAAAAAATAAAAAAACTGTGACATGTGTCAAATGTTGTTTATTTATAATTTATTCATGACCAAAATCGCAATTTTATATTCAAATTGTACATCAACTAATTAAGGATGCCAATCGTATCAGTAAATTTTTAATACAGGAATATTTCCCGCCTTTTTAACTTGACACTGGCAAATGGTTTTAAGCCGACGCCATATATTTAAATAAAAAAAATAAAAAAACTGTGACATGTGTCAAATGTTGTTTATTTATAATTTATTCATGACCAAAATCGCAATTTTATATTCAAATTGTACATCAACTAATTAAGGATGCCAATCGTATCAGTAAATTTTTAATACAGGATTCAGGAAGCAAAATGCAAAACAAGTAACCTGAAACATACACCTATAATACACTTATATAATGTCGCAAGCTTTCCTGTGCTTTCTGTTCACGTAAAAAAAATTGTCGGAGTTGCTTTTTATAAGAAGCTAGACTTTTTGGATTTCTAATCGGCGGGGGTATGTAATTCCAGCATTTGGATGCCGAATAACGAAAAACGCCCCTGAACGATGCTGTATGATGTTTCTCGATGGCTAGCTGGATAGAACATTGCCTTGACCCACAAGACCTAAATCTGTTTTGTTTTTGTTTTGTTTCCTACAAAGTGCTATCTATGCCATAGTCCTTTTTTAGGAAACAGCTTTTTTTTCTAGTAGGAATGTTGATACCATAGTAAAAATTGTTTATATACAAGAGTATATTCACTCTTGAAAGTTTGGTTTACTGCCTGAAAAAACATTCTGTATATAAAACTAAATTTATTTTCATCAAATTGTGAGCAAAAATTTAGCAATGAAAATAATCAGTTGCAACATTCACTATAATTATCACTAAACAGTTTAAGAACAAATTAACATAAGGGATTAATTAATAAATTTTGGTCATTTTTCTGGCTATAATAAGTAGTTTTGTAGAGCAGAATTACCGAGCTGCTGCATCATGTGGGACAAGTCAACCCACAGATGGCGGTACTGAGCCAGCTTCAGCGCTGGCTGGTCCGATTCCAGTGCCTTGTGCAGGTTCGTGGCCAGACCCCGCGACGCCGTGCCGAACGCGTTGCAGTTAATGTACCTGAAATAAAAAGGCCACGTTTGTATATTAAATTGGAACATTTCTTTAATGACGTAAGGGTAATAAAATTATACGCTGAGTGTTGAGTGACTCTTTGAATAATGTGAAAATATTAGCCAAGAATTACATACATCGATAAAAAAACGATAGCCGCAATGAAGGCTAACCTTTGTTGCAGCTGATGATATCCCGGATCAATCAAAACAATGCAATATCCCCTTTCTTTACTAGAGAACAAACTCCTCCGAAAATATGGACGAATCTCTCGAATTCGAATCTGGGATTCGAAAAATTCCGTGGCCTTAAACCTTTTAAGACAGTATCGATGCTCCCCTCTAATGAAATGGAGACGGTTATTTTTTTTAATTTAATAAAAGAAGGCTCTAATAAAAATATTACAGTCAAATATTGGCAAAATCCAAAATATTTTTGTAATACGCGTACAAGTTGCCCGTACTTTATAATAAAAACTTCAAAAGAGAAAAATACTTCGCTACTTTCATTCTAATATTTATGATACTTCCACAATCATTTGTTCAAATTACAACAAAGAGTGAGATTATAAATGTTGTCGAAATTTCTGGATTACTTTTTACTGTAATCATCTTACAAGAATTTATCCAGTAATATACTTTTCGTTACGTAGCGTAAATGTTTAGTAAGTTCAGAAAAGGCTATGTCAATTTAAAAATAATTTTGATATAAATACTATAAAAAGGGCTAGGAGCGGTCGATTTGGATGGTAAAGTCGAAAGAAGAGAACTGTTTGTACTGGCTTATTGTACACTAAGCACAACTATACTGATTTAATATAATAATAAACTGTTATGATTAACTGGTCAACGGAAGAAATAATTAAATAATTTTATGGTAGGTATAATAGTCGGTTACGAGCTGTCACGACCGCTTAATCGGACGGATTCGTGGCGACAACTAACTTAGACAATGCGAAAACGATAATATGTTAAGGCCTCCACTGACGAGAGGCCGATCGTTTCAGTTAGAACTGACGTCAATTCGGCCTGAACGGATTCAAGCACATACACGGAGAAAATCGCATCCGACCGAACTGACGTCAGTTCGGCCCTTAGTGGCCCCATACACGGTCCGGTTTTCCTTCAGTTCGGCCTGAACGGATGCAAAATCGTATCGTCTGTGTGCAGTTTCGAGATCGCATCAGTCGGCCGTATGGACTGAAGCGATTCGTTCCAGTGTTGCCAACTCTGTTTTTGCGAAAATACTAAACTCGCGACGTTTTCTACAAAAAACTAATAAAAGAGTACCGATAACTATAAAAAGCTAGTAAGCTTAGGAATCCCTAAAAGTGTAAAAAAATCCCTATTTTGTGTTTACAAACATATTATATACATTTTCAGTTTTAATATTTAACCGTTAAATTAAAAAAATATAGTAGGAAATATTACGTATATTTCCTACTATATTTTTATATGCGAACTTAAACGTTACGAAATTAAATCGGTAGTTTTAAGCGACTTACGGATGCGTGCTACTATGTGCTATTATGTTAAGTTGTCATAATAGCACATAGAAGCAGGCCACTTTGCATATTATGATTACTGTCTAGCTATTTTCTACAAAACCACTACTAACAATTAAATTCCTACTAAAAAGTTACTGTCATAAAGTTATTACAGAAGCTAGGACAGACAGACGGACGGGCAGAATGATATTATAGGGTCCCCAGTGGTCAAGGACAAGCGCTAGTGCATACATCTCCGACTATTAAAAACATTATGACGGCTTGTGTCGTTATTGGGTGTCATAATGCATCGGATAAGAATAAAAAAGCTTCGGACATAACATTTCATATGTTAGTATGAAATGTTATGTCCGAACAATTTGACATGTATTAAGTCAAATATTTGAAACATTTGGAAATAAAATCATATTATATCGCTATCTTGCTGTTATCGGTACTCTTTTAGTAGTTTTTAGTTGAAAACGATGCGAGTTTAGTAGTTTCGCTAAAACAGAGTTGGCAACACTGGAGCGAATCGCTTCAGTCCATAAGGCCGACTGATGCGATCTCGAAATTGCACACAGACGATACGATTTTGCATCCGTTCAGGCTGAACTGAAGGAAAACCGGACCATGTATGGGGCCACTTATACAGAAATGTAAAAATGCTGAGCTGTTCGATCGGAAGCTCGAACAAATATAATATTATATAATATTATATATATACGACTTCCCAATGTTTCTTGTCCTTTTTCATTAATATGTACTCTTGAAACGGCACTTAACTATAGGACACTAATTGATTAGCTTATCGTTTAAATGTTTTTATGAATAAGGGGCTTAGATGTTGGCCTATTCTTATAACGTTCTTTCTTATAACATTAAAAAAATTACTTATAACATTAAAAAAATTAATTAGGAAATATAGAAGGACGGACGGACAGAGCGAAACTATAAATATTCCTTACTACAGAGCCCTAAAATTCGTCGAGCATATTAATGATATTATAATACGGGAACGAATGCCACAGATAGAAGTCCTCTTGTAGGTAGTGCTGCGACAGGATGACCTCAAAGCTGAGGCCCACGAGAAGACACAAAAGCCCCACGTGAGTAGGTACAGTTCCCAAGGAATCATTACTTTTTCCATGCTATCACAGTCTAGGGTAAGAACATCTAGTCCTAGATCATTTCAGTACATAACAGTATTTCTTACATTAGTAAATAACACACCACAAAGAACAAAAACCATCAAGCATAGCGATGATGTGGTAATAAGCGAAGGACTGCCACAGCTCGAAGTCATCCTGTAGATAGTGTTGGGCCAGGATTACGGCGAAGCTGAGTCCCCACGAGAAGATGCAAAGGCCCCACGTCAGGAGATACAGATTCGGGAACACGATCGGACTACCGGTGATCTTGAGGTATTTCAGCTGAAACAGAAATAAACATCAACATACTCAAGTTTAAAAATAGAATACTAAAATTAAAATGCATTGATGTATCAATTAAAACCTAGCTCTTTGCATACCACATACGCCAAGCAAACTACATATTATAATGTTTTCTTATGTAATTTTTAGTTTGTAACTCTACATATCTCTGTTTTCACTTTTTTTTTCTTTCTCTGAAACTCTTTTTTTTGTTTCTCGTCATAAACTTATTTTTTTATTTAACTTGTGTAATATGAATGCATGCGGTACTACACCCGTAATTAAGGTTGCATTTATCTGTATTTTACCTATGTACGTATTTTCTAAGATTGTATTAATAATGTATATTATAAATTAAATAAAAAAATAAACTTATTTTTTATTTAATTTGTGTAATGTGAATGCTTGCGGTACTACACCCGTAATTAAGGTTGCATTTATCTGTATTTTACCTATGTACGTATTTTCTAAGATTGTATTAATAATGTATTTCCTTGTTGGTGTGTCAAATAAATAAATAAAAAAATAAAAATAAACACGACGTGTATAAAGTACACGTGGCAGAAGTGAAACTTCATTTATCATTTAAAATCAAAAAATACACTCATCGTGCCAAAAGTACATAACTTTAAAAAAAATGTGTACACCTAGCGCCACATGTGTATTGAGCCGTACTTAAGATAGTGAAGTTGTTATTAAAGAACTATTAGTAGAATCCGACAGATGGCGTTATATAATTTCAACATTCATTCAATCTTCGAACTATTCAAAGAATAGTGGGTTTATCTCTAGTTTGGATAATTTGAAATAACTAGCAAAAGAAGAATAGAAAAGTTTAGTCATTTCACTCAGTTTGGATTCGAACCCAAACTTCTCGCGTTATTACGTATATAAAATATTTATCTGTGTTTTCCAAACTTTCATAGCGTGATTCAATTTATTATGCTACTTGTTATGTTGGAATATGGTGGAAGCCCCAAAGGGAGATCTCCGACTGAGCGAGGTGATATGCTCGGTCAGGCCGAAGCCCACTTGTATGCAATTCAGATGTCGTATATATATAGTGCCGATCTTAGAAAACTTCGATAACACGATTCAGGATCGTGGCCCTTATTGGTCCGCCACAGTTACATTATATAACGAAGTATGTTTGCTGAAAAAGCATAATAGAAATAAAAGGGTGATTTGTGTATGTTTTTAAAGGTAATTAATTGTGCCCATAAATAAAAAAATCTGAAATGAAAGGCATACTAGAAGAAAACGAACGTTTGTATTAATATTACTGTATTCAAATTCTCTTAAGTCAGTACGACGTACACTATCTTTATTAAAAAAGTACTAAAAATGAATTATATCGTATAATATTCACCAGTTAACTAAAGCGATAAAACAAAGACCATAAGGGCATTTCGTGAAACTGAAATTGATAGCTTTATTACATACTATAAATCGCCCAATGTGCCCAATGTAAGTGAGTAAGGCCCACGTGTAACGCAAAAATTATGAAGTCGGCGGCGACAGGCGAGCACATACACTCGCACAGTTTATGCCCGTTTTATGGAGTCCCCGAAATGTTGGATTACATAAAATTACATAATTGAGTATTATTTGCTGCTGTTTGTTTTATTCATTTAACAATAAAAATCTAGAACCATTGTTGTTTTACGATAAGACAGATGAAGGCCGAGACAAAGATTAAGGATTGTTAATAAAATAAAAGATTTATATTTTAGGGTTTCGTACCTCAAAAGGATGAAATGGAACCCTTATAAGATTTTTTGTCTTTTTTTTGTCCGTCTGTCTGTCTGCCTTTTTTTTGCTAGAAAGCAAAAAAGGTATCGAGTTGAAAATAACACCGTATACCAGGACCTACGGTCCTTTGAAGCTGTGCAAAAATCAGACTAGAAAAACAGCAAAAAAAAATGCATATTTTGTCACTCACAAGGGAATCAAAATTCATAGTGTATTTCCCGTTGACCTAGAACTATTAAATTTGTCATGTAACATTATTATATCCTACAACTACGAGTACAAGAAAAAATTGGAAAACTTCACATTTGTGATTAAATCATAAAAATATCTTTAGTCTAATAGGGGGTCCGAAATTTTAAATTGAAGCTAGTAAGTAAATCAAATGGGGTATCATATGAATGGGTTTGATATGCGCATCTACATATTTATTTTATTTTTACGAAACATAATTTCTTATTTATAATGAGATATGCCAAAAGTAGAAGCTTCTCCATACAAACTTTCATGCCCGTGAGACTCGATTCTGAACATTAATATGTTCTTACTTTGTACGGAACCCTCGGTGGGCGAGCCAGACTCGCTCTAAATGTCCGGTTTTTTTTATAATCTCCTTTTGTTTTATAATATAAGGAATTCTTAGGATATAATATAGTGAAAATCTTAAATATATGTATAGTATAAAAGTATTAAATCTACTTCCCGTTCTCAAACAATCATATATAATAACACAAGTATACTTAGCACGAGGCCAGATTGATGTGGTGTGAAGCGTCCATAGATATTATTATCATTATATCATACACGCGATTATTTTGAGGATTATTGGATACAAAGATTTCTGAATAATTCTAGATGGAATTAATAGTTTTTATTAGTTACAAATGATGCTAATGCTAAATGTGCATATGACACGTATATCAGATAATTCTTAGTGCATTAAGCACACATAGACAATTCAGAGCATTAGACCGCTGTGAATAATCTATGTGTGCGTGTAAAAAGTAGAAAAGTACACTCTTTTTCTCCGTTTCACGTTCTTTCATGTGGAGTCATAGAGTCAGAGAGTAAAATATAGTATAGACTGGTGTTTATTACTATACCTGATAGTGTGTCCACATGTTCTTGAATATGGCGACCTGCGGGCCGTGGCGCCAGGACGCGATAGGCAGCAGGAAGTGCGGGATCAGGATACTGAGGAAGATGATGTTGTAGATCACCTCGTCGAACCGCTTGTTCGAGTTCTTCTGGAAGTTGTTGAAACGCTCGCGACCCACTGGAAAGAAATGAGTTTTCTCGGGCAATCGAGAAAAGTAAAAAAAAAGAAAAAAACATTCGAAAAAAAAAACGAAATTCGAATTTTGACACAGTTTGTACATTCTCACGAAATTGAGTGACGTACCTACAAAGTACAGAGAATGCACAAAAATTGTAACGCTTTAAAAAAATCGAATTTTCATTGGAATGTGAACTTTTCTCGATTGCCCGAAAATCGGGCCCCTGGACCGTGGACGCAACTCATGCATTTTGAACATGGAAAACCCTCAAACATTACGTCTTTATTAATTCTAAATGTCAAACCGCATTTTATATATACAATTACCGCATATTATATAATTTTGTCCTTGTTATGACTTTTCATCTATACAAATATTTGTTGAGTGTGATGATATTGCATTAATTGAGTAGAATTAATTACCTTTGACAACAATGATACACTCCAGACTCCAAACTAGATACGCCCACAGAGTCGCCTTCGATATCCAGTTATACGTCGTGCGCTTGGTACTTAGGGCGCCTAAAGAAAGAAAATATTTTTATTTGATTTATCTTTAACTCAGTATAACATAATGCTTCTCAATTTTCAGATACCCCATCTCACTCTTCTTCTCTTCGTGGGATTTATCCTACGGCAGCATCGTAAAGCCGAAAAGAGCAGCGGTGGCACCTTCGAGCTGTTAATCCTCCGCAACAACAAGTCAATTTTTTTGTTGTGGAGGATTAGCGCGCTTCAAGCACAGCAGCTGTCGGCTATCTTATTGAGGAGTAATCTTTGACATAGTAATAGATTAAGGGCCTTTTGCACAAACGCCTAATAAGTGTCGAATAGTCTAGCCGGAAGTAATGTCGCTGCATACTGTATATCGAGCGACACAGACAAAACATACAAATACACTATCTAATGCTTATCAGTAGATTGTTAAACAGACCCTTAGTCAAAGTTAGCTTATATTATAGGGACCAAAACTCATATAGTTCCATAGATTCTTTTGATTTTTTTCTGTGTTAGGTCACCGGAACTGCGTACCTAATTATTTTTTTTGCGTGGCGTTCAAAGTGTTATTGAAATAGGATACCATCTTAAAAAGTTGTAAATGTACTCCTAAGAACGTTTCCCTTTACCCATAATGATATAAGACACCAGCTCTAATATTGTCATGTCTCAAAAATACACTCTGTACATGAGGTATGTATGAAAGCTATTATCCCTCTCAAAATTAATTATCCTATGCATATTTTCACATAAGCACTTGAACGGAATTTAATTAGCTATAAATTTAATGAAAAAGGAATATTTTCAGCGCTTCGATACTCGCAGTTATTCATACTTAACGGTAAGTTACTTCAGCGGGGTTGTAAAGAAATGTATAAAAGAAATTGTAAAATAGGTTTTACTGGCCTGAAATTAGCTCACACCATTTTGTTAGGATACGAGGTCTTTTTCAGTTTTAATTATTTGCCCTTTTTAGTACCCAAATACAAGGAGTGTCAAAAAGTGTTCACGTAACGTTAATTTCATGGTAAAACTAGCTGTTGCCCGCGGCTCCGCCCGCGTAAATACAGGAACAAAGTACAGTACCCGAAAAAGTACAGTATTCCCAAAGGAACACTGTACTTTGTTTTGTTATGTTTTAATTCAGAGCCTAAACTACTACTATAACAAATTTAATCGAAATTTCTTCAGTAGTTTTTGCGTGAAGGAGTAACGTCCATCCTCACAAACTTTCACATTAATAATATTAGTAGGATAGCACGTTTTATGGTAAAATAGCACGTTAAACAGCAGAACATCATTATATTATTTGCTGATTCTGTTTTGTTTTTTATAATTAGCAAAATATGGCAGCGACCAATAATAATCTGCACCCTGTATTACGCTGAGTTCGCTACGAGCCGTTACTTGTCATATTAGAACGTAAGCCTTAATTAAAATTTAATAACAACGACACCCTGTAAGCGTAATTTGACATAGGATTAGAATTATTGTGGGCAAGCTGAAACATTATTAAATTAATGTGTAAAAATTTGCAGCAGTACTAAATTATAACTATTTACATGTTTTAATTTTTAGATCTAAAAGACATTACCATTATTACCCTTACTACTTAGCCATCTCATGCGATTACTACTACATAGCCATCTCCATCTCATGCGATTACTACTACATAGCCATCTCCATCTCATGCGATAACTCGCTCGTGGGCACGCATTTTTGGAACGATACTTATAAGTTATAACACAGGTGACCAGCACCTACTGCTATAACTGACTATACTCATTCGTGGGCGCTCTCGTGATCGGCATAACGCACACGTCGCAGAATCTGTCGTGGTTGTCTAGCAGCTCGCCATCTGTATACTATTTCTTATGCAATAACTCACTGGTCGGCACCTTAGTATGTAATGGATGTAACTCACTTGTGGGCAATCCATGATCGGCGTGTCGCCCATGATCTGGAACATCACGAACAGGTTCTTGATGGTGATGTACAAGTTGTCATGTTTATTCAGCAGCTCTCCAACTACTACTATAACTAGATATACTCACTCGTGGGCACTCTCGTCTTCCTAATGTATCTTATGCTAAGCCTTCCCAATGATGCTATAACTCACTCGTAGGCACTCTCATGATCGGCATGACGCCCATGATCTGGAACAGCACGAGCAGGCTCTTGGTGTTGATGTAGAAGCTGTCGTGCTTGTCCAGCAGCTCGCCATCTTTTTCAGTAATTTGGGGTCCGTATACGTCCTTTGCGTCGTATGCTGAAATATATTTATATAACATAGGGTGATTAATATTTTTTTACTAAGGTTTTACTGAATTTGGGATAACTGTAGTTGGGAGGATATTTACTATTTTGAAAAAAATAGTAAATGTCCTGAAAATTCTCAAAGAAATTTAAATAAATATAGGTTTATCACTTAAAACATTTATTTTTAGTTAAAACAGTTTATCACTTAGAAAAATAAGTAGAAATAGTAGGTATTAATTAGCTAAGTAGTGGGTATTGGGTATTAGTAATAAAAAAAACATCTAATTCGTTAGTATTTTCAAACATAATCCTCTTACGAGTTTTATTATAATTTCCTCTGATAACATTATTTCTAATAATGTTCCAATTATGAAACGGTTTTTTTCTGTCCATTTTTTCATACGAAGTAAATGATACCTTGTGGTATGGATCGTTGGTATCAAATGACGATAACGTGGCGCCGGGGTGAGTACTACATTATGTATGTAGCATGGTTGTAGACTCTCTAATGGGTAGACATGTCGATGCTGTTAGATGTATAGTGTGGGGCTTATGAAGTGTAAGCTTAGTGTAACTATGCCCCTTATAAATTTACATTAGCAACTTACTGAGTACCCTAAAAAAAAGGCAAAAGCTAGTACTTGACTAGCTTTTGCCCGCGGCTTCGCCCGCGTAAATAGAGTATCCCACGGGATACCTGTATTTTTCGGATGTAAAGTAATCTGTGTTAATCCGGAGTCTTTACAGTAACCATACCAAATTTCATCAAAATCCGTTAAGTAGTTTTTGCGTGAAAGAGTCATAAACATCCGTCCATACGTCAATCCATCCATTCTCACAAACTTTCACATTTAAAATAATAGTAGGATACGTCTGTATAACATTAGTTTAATTATTTTTTAAAGAACACTGGGTATTTTCTTTGAAACTCGACTTTTCTATGAATGTCGACTCCGCAATAATATCAATTTTATATGTTACAATCCAGTCTCGATATATTAAAACTGCGAAATGGTAAACCAACGTCAAACCCGTTCTGATTAGTTCAAATCAGCTTATGACATCAAGACGACTCATTTATAATTTAACAAAAGTAAAATGAAAGTTTAACAGCTGCTTTCAATAACTTATCCACCAATAACTATTTGTTAAAATTTCGTCATTCAATCATTTGCCGGTTTTTTGCGATACAAATTTGACGTTTTTAACAAATAGTTATTGATAGATAGGTTATTGAAACGGGCTGTAAGTTAACTACGAGGATAAGGGTTCCTGTATAAATATGATGCCGTGATATTTTCAACCATTACTAGACGTCATAACACATATATTATATTCATTTAGAAGACGAATCTCGGTAATGAACCGTCGCGAGTTAAGTCTTTGGCTTTTACCGTCACAATGCCGGGAGTTATAACTCTGTAAGATTTCATATAATATTATTTACGTAACTAATAATTACGTTTATATTAATGTATTTCAGTAAATTGTGATTACAAATTTTTTATAGATTAACTCCTTTACTAATAAAACTATTTACACAATGGATAACTTAAACAACGTTGCTGTCTTTGTCTGATACGTTGGAAATGTCACATGATAGAAAAAGGTAGCAACGTTGCTTAAGTTATCCGTTGTGTAAATAGTTTTATTAGTAAGGGGGTGTGTTTATTTTTGCAGTTTATTGTATATTATTTATTTATTGTATTATATTGCAGTTGTATGTTTTCTTCTCATTACACTTCACAAACGTCTAATGCCTGATTTCTGAGGTTGTTTGTCGGTAGCTTATCTATTCCATAGCGCTTTAGATCGGTTAACGTGTTTACGTCATCCATATTTAAAGCGCTGTTGAATAGATAAACTACCGACAAAAACCACAGAAATCAGGCATTAGACGTTTGTGAAGTGTAATGAGAAGAAAACATACAACTGCAATATAATACAATAAATAAATAATATACCATAAACTGCAAAAATAAACACACCCCCTTACTAATAAAACTTTTTACACAACGGATAACTCAAGCAACGTTGCTACCTTTTTCTATCATGTGACATTTCCAACGTATCAGACAAAGACAGCAACGTTGTTTAAGTTATCCATTGAGTAAATAGTTTTTTTAGTAAAGGAGTAAATCTATAAAAAAATCGGGGCATCAATAGGATAGCGTTGAAACTCTCGTCATAAAATAATTTGTGTCGTTTCATTTTAATTTCTCCGACTTTAAAAATAATATATATATTGAGTACGTGCGAAGCTATATTATAAATGATTTTCAAAGACTATGAATAAAAAATACTTAACCCAAGACACGGTACGATGTTAGTAATAAAAATACTACTTTATTCAGGTTAAAAGTATGCCAATGAAAACAATTTGCTACTAATGTTCTAAAAAAATAAGATTATACATTTTTAAGCTCCAAACAACGCTGCGAGCTATTAATACATATTTTATACTAATGGTTAGTTTCAAAAACACTTCACTGCTCGTTAAGCGCGACTTAACTGCCGGTTAAGTGTGACATAACCTTTGCAGTTAGTTAAATATGCATACGGGTTGAGTGGCTCACAGCATTTAGCGGGTGACAACTTCATTAAATTATTTTTACAACTTGGCGTTTTCAATTGCAGAATTTCCTACAAGCAAAAAATTTGTGTTTGGGGTTCCCGTTTTACCCTTGGAATAAAATTCAATTCAATTCAATTCAATTTATTTATTTCAGATTTTCATCCATAGTGTTAGTAACAATAGATCCTTATTCTAGTGTTAGTAAAAATATAAAATAAATTGGAGTTACATTATTAATTAATTTAATTATATATATGGAAAGCGAGCTATCGGAGCATGGAGCTGCACCCAGTGCTTCAACAACGTCGAATCCCACCTGCTACCCAACACATTCAGGAGTCTGTTTGGACTGTTTTGCACACGCGACCAGAGCGAGGCACATCTCTTTCTAATAATTGTCTGAAAACAATCTGTATGTCCCTCAGCGAACATAGATGAGGCGCTTCAGTAACGTGACAGACCAAACAGCATCCTGAATATGTTGTTGTACTGGACTCTGAGCGTGTTATATGCACGCTGCGTATATCTTACCCATAGGCTACACGTGTAGAATGACTGACAATATGCTTTATAGAGCGTCATTTTGGCGTCCCTGCTACATCGTGCGAACCTACGTGCCAACATATTACCGCGCACACATAGCTCTCTACGCTCCCTCTCTATGTCCTCCGTATCTGACAGAGAGGAGGTGACCCAGTGACCCAGATATTTAAATCGGTCAACTCTTCTCAGCTGCACACCACCAAGAGACACAGGAGGTACACTTCTACGACTCCTGTCGGCGGAAAATACCTGCGGAAATACGGAAAGATGGAAAAACGGGAATACAGAAACACGGAAATGCGAAAACACGGAAAGACGGTAATACCGTCAGACGGAAATAAGAAAGACGGACAGACAGAAATATGGAAACACAGAAAGATGGAATAACCGACGGAAAGCTGTACAGACGGAAAGACTGTCAGACGAAAACACGGAAATGCGAAACGACCGAAAGGCCGACGGAAAGCTTTCTTTCTTCTTTCTATATTTCAGTCTACCCGTCTATACTAGACGAAAACACGGAAATGCGGAACGACCGAAAGGCCGTCGGAAAGCTTTCTTTCTTCTTTCTATATTTCAGTCTACCCGTCTCTACTAGACGGATAGACTGAAATATAGAACGGATAGACGGAAAGACGGAAAAACAAAATATAAATAAAATTGTCTGCGGTAATTTTAAATTATCAGCTTTTCACTATATGCATATGAAAGTATATATAGTACTTACATTAAAAATACAGTACTTACAAGAAGGTTGTATAAAATAAAAACCTATTTACCCGACTGCCAAGAAAGGTATTGTTTTTCGCGCGTATCTTGTATGTTCATTTGCTAATTCCTCTATTCCCACGTGTCTTCCAAACGGCTGGATGGATTCCGTAAATTAAGGTACCGTTACATTTATCTCAAAACCCAAGTGTCCTTAGATATCAAGCTATTTTAAAAATAACCTAACCAAGAGCTTGTCAGGACACGTCTAAAGAGGGTTCCGTAACTATAAACGCATAATAGGTTTTTTTGAAATTACTTCAAAAGTCACAGTCCGATTTCGTTCAAAATATTTTTCCTTAAGAGTATTTAGCATACTATCATATGTATCAGCTTGTGCTTGCAGCATATAAATTGCAATTTTCTAAGTCTCGTATTAATTAGAAATGCCAGGGTTAGAAATACCAATTTACAAACCACTTTGGGGGCCGAATACTCGAAAATGGTTGACTTTATAAAAAAGTCACCTTACCTTTATTTTAAAGGGCCTATTCATCGATATCCGACACGATGGGGTATAATGGAGAAACATTTTTCAAAACCGAGTTCTGTACACAGTCTTTAACTATACTAAATTTCATCTATTTATATTCATAATAATTGGAGAAGCTACAGGCGCGGACAGACAGACAGACAGACGGATGGATAGAGCGAAACTATAAGAGTTCCTTGAGTATTACGGAACCCTCAAAAAAGAGAAAATGGCGGATTTTGGCGCCAAATTTTGAGTAGTTATTTTTTTTAACCAAACCCATTGAGCAGGATATCAAAATAAAGGATATTATATGGAAATTTCAAAAATATACATAAAATGTTATGTATTTAAACTGCTAGACAGCGCTGTATGTCGTTTAAATCGCGATATCATAATAATATGGTCTATCAATGTCCATGTATGACCATAGTGTATAGCGTGCCTACAATAATGGTCCGATTTACAAAAGTCATGATAATAGTCCATTATTTCGATCATAGGAATTTGGCGGACGGAACACTAAAAATTCTAAAATAAAATAAAATAAATAATTAAGAAAAAAAAAGACTGCAAAAAACAGATAAGTTACGCACTAAAAATATCGAAACAATATTGAGAAAAATACTAAAACGTAATATTTTAACTGAATGTGAGAATGTCAAACTAGACCGCTCTGCATAGCGCGGCGCCGCTCTAGCAATGAAAAGTGTATCATCTTGTATACTGTATAAAACTGAATTTTGAATCACTATTTTAAAAATGCAGTGTCGCGTCCCTTTTTTCGCCTCGTTTCGAGCTTACCCTAACGCACTACTGACAGTATTTACGAGTCAATATTTCTGAAAAATTTTCAAATGTTCATGTAAGTAACCCAACATATCGAGCGGTTTGGACCCAAACACGTAAATTTTTGTTTGAGTCAAACCAATTTGATCATTTGCAAAGCTCGTTTGATGGAATGACATATTTTTATTTTGTTTGACAGTGAAGTGACAGTGAAACTTGTTGTTGTTGTTGAAAAGTTGCATCAAACACGTAAGGCTTGAGTCATAACCGTTTGATCGTCTCCCTTTAGATTTATTCAAATACAACGTAGGTAGGAATCCTGATGATGATATTTTAACAAAACGACCGCATAATCTAATTCGAAACATCAATCGTATCAACTATCAATAATTGCTCGTTGATGTTATTTCAATGTGACTATACATTAAATATTAATTAACTGCACAAATAGAGCTGATCCGATTTGGTGTATATTGTGTTTGTAGCAAAAACAATTCATCAGCTTTTAGCACCCCTTCTGGTGGTAAGAAACTTAAAACCATAAGCATAAATTTATGTGATCTGAGATGGGAACGTCAGCTGAATTCTCTACTCGATTTAACAACCGGCCGAGCGATGTTCAACTATAGCAGAATTTTACATTTAGAATGCATAGCTTTTTTATTGGCTTTACGAGAAGTACATATTAAGCCAGGAAATATTGTCTTCGCAATGGCATATCTAATTACAAAGAGACAAAGTTAGGTATTATAGGTGAAGAAACGTGTGTACTGTGTAGATGACAATTACTGTAATGGACTTTTTGGGACCTGTACTTTACAAACTGGCCTTTTAGTTCGGCGACTGTCAGACACGAACATAAGTTATCCATTACTCACTCCATCTCCAGTTATTTGTTCACAAACAATCTCTCCCTCACAATAAAATTATCTATAGCTAGGGTTGGTCTTGCTATAGATGGTCTCTTGTTACTTGTGGTCGGTAGGTAATTAATGTCTATGTAGAAAGACGTAGGTATATATTATAGACGAGGCGTGTTGAGGTAAAAAGTGTCCCCAGTTAAATGGCCCCACTTTTGAGATTTTTGGGACCATTTTGACATTTGAAGTATTGTGAAAACAAGGTGGCTGATATTTGAAGTATGGTGAAAAAATCTTCAGGTAAAAAAAATCTTTAGAAACGAAGATGGCGTAACTTTTTATTGTTCTGTTCTGAAGATTTGTTCTGTCAAATGTACGTCATAGCGTATCTTGACTTTAGAAATGTTTGTGTTTCTATGCTAAGGTGATGGTGAAATATTTTAATCAGCGTTAATGGAATCAACAGTTATTTGAATTCAATGATTTTTAAAACTAAGGATGGGTTATGACGTACGTTTGACAAAAAAAAATCTTCGTTTAAGAAAAAGTTACGCCATCTTCGTTTCTAAAGATTTTGTCAAATAAATGCGGACTGATTAAACTACGGAAAGTAAATGTCGAAATGTCAAGATTACAAATGTCAAACCTCGACTGCTTCAAACAACCCCGAAAGTAAGGTAGTTTTAAGTGGGGACACTTTTTGCCTCGACATGCCTCGTCTATAATATTAGGTCTTTACCTATGAAATTGCCGTTTTATATGAAAAAATTTAAACGAATTTTTTTCATGTATTTTTTATTTATATTAATCGAAGTAATCACTCATGCAATCAATGCATCATTGCCAACGCAGTGGCAGTTTATTGATGCCCTTCTTAAAGAAATCAGCTGGACGGGAGGCAACAAATTCTTCAAAGGCATTTTGTACTGCCTCTCGGGTATTGAATTTTTTCCCGCCAAAAAGTAATCCAAATTCTGGAAAAAGTAGTAGTCTGTAGGCGCAAGGTCTGGTGAGTAGGGCTCATGACGGAGAGCTTCCAACCCCAGTTCTTGCAACTTGGAGACCATCTGCTGTGCAGTATGAGGTCGCGCGTTGTTGTGCAGGAGTAGCGGAGACGAGCGATTGACCAATGCTGGTTGGAGATGTGCCAGCTTCTCCATCATTGTGTTCAGTTCTTCACAGTACACTTCTGCAGTAATGATCACCCCGTTTGGTAAGAAGTTGTGATGAATCACACCGGCGCTAGACCACCAAACAGTGACCATCACTTTTCTAGGGGTAAGTTTTCGTTTAGGGCATTGTTTAGGTGCTGAACCAGGATCCAACTAACTTGCTTGCTAAAAATCCATTTTTCATCGCAGGTAACAATGCGGTTCAAAATTCCTTCATTTGTGTGTCTGTTGAGCAGTGCAAGGCACGTCTCGACGCGTACTTCGCGCTGGCGATCAGCTTCCACAATCGCCTTTAATTCGTCATTGTTGACCAAAGTCTTCGGACGACGGCGAGGTTCATTTTTCAGGTCGAAATTTCCAGAACGGAAGCGAGCAAACCAATAACAGGTGGTGCGTTGGTTTGTAGTGTTAGCTCAGTAAACGTCGTTGATGTTGCGTGCCGCTTGTGCCGCGTTGCTGCCACGACGGTACTCATATTCCATAATTACTCGAATTTTTAACGTATCCATGATGACGAAAAAGATTGAAATACGATGAAAATGTAACATTAATCAATAAACAAATGACTACTTTTGGAAAAGGAATTCCATGTTTTTAAAATAAAATTAATTTGAAATTAGAATTCTTAGCCAAACAAAAATTATTTTGTTTTGAAATGGCCAGTACTTCAGAACCGCAATTTCATAGGTAAAGACCTTTTATATAGGTATATGTTTAAATTTAATTAATGCCTCCTTTTATTTTATCTTAATTGGTTTAAAAAACAAATTCTTGAATCTCCCTATAATGAAAACATAATTAATAAAGCTTAAAGCAAAAGTGCACAGAGCAAACTCTAGTAAGTTTAAGTAAAGATCTAGTTTATTAAGTATCGTCTTCTATTGAAACTTTTATAATTAGTACACGTATCCAGGTATAACAGAATTATAGTGTCGATACATTTTTATCAAAATAAAACATAAATCGCACATAATCTCCCAAATATTTGTTCATCTCTGAAAGCTGGAAGCACACAATAGGCTTATATTTTCTTGCGTCAAGAGGCGAGATTCTCGCTTCGAGTGAAAAATCTTGTGATTCCAAGAGCTAACACTTTTTAAGATGAAAAATACTTGGATTTGTTAACACTCGGCGATCTTGTTACAAATATTTTCTGTTGCTTCAAATTAAGATATTTCTGCCGTGATATTTCATAAAACAAGAACACTTCAAAAGCATTTCGTGCAAATAATGTATTATTATAATAAGATACACAGGTATGCCAAGCCCGCTTTTTTTAAATTTTTTATCGATTGTGTGTGTGGTAAATTGTAGCGTATTGATAAAACTGCACAGTTAAATCGTTTCCATAAAACGTTAGCTTAGTTTACTTAGTTACCATAAGGCATTTGTGGAACCTCATAGAGATGATGATAACTATTTTATTATATTATGATGTTATTATGTTTGACATTACATCCATAACAAGCAATCTTAGGGTCAGGTCACACAGAAACGAGGCGCAATGCGAGGCGACGAACGCTACCCACGCGATGCGTCACTGCATTTTTATTTTCGAAATTCGAACTCTGGAGATGAAACGTGCATTGATTGCGTAGTAAATAATGTTCAATTTTGGATCGCTATCTTAAAAATTCAGCGCCACCTCTGACCCTTACTGACCCTTAACCTCATAACTGCATGAGACAGTGGAGGTTAGCGGTTGGCACAAACTTCATACTACATACAGAAACAATGAAGGTACCTACGCAAAATTGAGTTACCGCGACTTCCAGAAGCATGTTCCATGAATGGTTCATGAATTCACTGTTGCGGCAGTTACATTGATGACATTTCAGGAATCGTTCACTTCCAAAATGTTATTTTTTTGGAAGTAAAGCACCTGACTGTCTTTTTTTAATACAATACATAGGTAGTTTGATATTTGCCCTTTTAGGTTTCCGTACCCAAAGGTTAAAAACGGGACCCCTATTTCTAAGACCTCGCTGTTCCTCCGTCTGTCCGTCTGTCTCTCACCAGGCTATATCTCGTGAACAGTGATAGCTAGACAGTTGAAATTTTCACAGATGATATATCACGGTTGCCGCCATAGCCACAAATACTAAAAATACATTATAAATATATACTTAAAGGGGGCTCCCATACAAACGTTTTTTTGTTCGATATTAATACCAGTAGTCGATGTTGTACTATTACAAATAGTTGAATATAATAATTATAATGGTACGGAACCCTTCGTGCGCGCGTCCGGCTCGCACTTACCCGGTTTTTCAATATTTTGTGCCTATGAAAATTCAAACGGTGATTAATTAGGTGCCTACTTATTATTTCTGCAACTTCTAAGACCCGGTTTCACATAAGCTCCAGGTAATTGGGTGAATTGTACGGCAATTAAAAGCCAGAGTAGTTCCGTCATATGTATTATATCCTCACAAAGGTGGACTTAAAAGTAGAAATGCCTAAGACCGTTTCATTTTCACTTCTTCTCGTTCTCGTTTCATTTTCAAGTCTTCAAAGGGCTGGCCTAAATAAACTTCATATATATTGGGATTTGAATAAGAATTGTACTATTTCGGGGCATTCGTGGAAAAACGTGGTACGTGAATAATTCATGTTCTCACGAGCCACCATTCGCCAACAGTACCCTTATTGAGTGTTTAATGTTTATCGACACAATAATCAAGTGTGTACTTGATATCTAATTCATGCAGGCAAGCAGGTAGAGTGTTCTCGTAAGCGATTTTTAACTAATGACGGCATTCAGTCACAATACAATTATTGTCAACTAGATGTTGCCCGCGGCTCCACCCGCGTAAACACAGTACTTTTTCGGGATAAAAAGTAGCCTATATCCTTTCCTGTGGTCTACTCTATGTCTGTGCTAAATTTCATCAAAATCGACGCAGTAGTTTCTGAGCCTATGCGATGCAAACAAACAAACCTTTCCTCTTCAATATATTAGTATAGAATTATGTAACACCCTCCGTGGTCTAGTGGTTGAACTTGGCCCTCGACTCTCGTGACTCGTCGTGGGTTCCATTCCCGCATTGGAACAACAAAAATATTGGTTCCAAGTTTGATTAGGACAATGCAGGCTGATCACCTGATCGTCTGACAAGAAAGATGATGCAATCGTCGGATAGGCATGTAAAAAGTCGGACCTGCGCCTGATCTCTCGCCAGTAGTGTTTGTTATTCGTCCCACTGGGTTATGAGAGTAAAGGAAGAGAGAGTAGACTCTTGTGTACTGCGCACACACTTGGGCAATATAAAATTGCTCCTGCTTAACTGGCCTGGTTTCAATGAAACCGACCACCGTCAGCGAAATCGGTGTGGTGGAGTTATAGAATTATGTTACAAATTATGAAAACGGTCAACCTAATTATGAATTAGATTCCCTGATGGTACAAAGACTTCATTGCGTCATCACCAGGGTGACAGACGGACAGACAGATGGACGGACAGCGGAGTCTTAATATTGGGGTCCGGAACCACTTTTACCCTTTGGATACGGAACCCTACAAGCAGTCGTCTTAGCAATCGTTGATAACGAAATCATTTCTGACTGTGGTAGTAAAGGGGGATCTTTAATTGCATTATCACGTCGCTTCTGCCGTTCCATAATTGAGTTCACAGAGGCACAGTTGTTGGTAAAACGCAAAATATTGTTTTATGTAATATTCACTGCTAATTCTTATGATTGGGTTATTTATAATACCTACTTTAGGTACCTACTAGGTATGTCATGAGATCAAATAAGCTTAGGAAATAGGAAGTAGTTAAGTAGGTTTAGTAAGAACAAAATGGTATAATAATATACCAAAGAAAAAATTCAATGATATCTTACACGATGGTGTCGGATAAAAAAAAACATTCCCACTTCATATCACACATGTATGCGGAGCCACCCCTAAAATATAAAATTATTTTATGATACCAGAAACAAAATCTGTACAGAATCTTTAACTACCAAATTATCCATTTTTATTCATGATTATGTGTTAGAAAGACAGACCCATGGACAGACAGTGAGAAACTATAGAGGTTCCTTGCGGAACGGCGGAATAAAATATGAACTTAATTACAAAAACCAAGGAACTACTTGGAATAAATTATAGTTTAAAAAAACTAAAAAATCACGCTTTTATAGAAAATCTAACTAAAAAATAAAAAATAAAATTTAATAAATTTGCGTTAAGAATAGTGTAAATGAAAAATAAATGTTGTAAAAAAGCGTGGGGTGCAGTGCCTTCACCTGTACGCTTGTTTGTATGTAACCGACTCCAATGGATTTGATTTTGATCCACTTTAAATGGTCAGATTTCGTTTAAAGTGATTTTTTAGATATTATCAAAGTCCTTCTCATAATATCTGCCAATAAAATGTTTATAACTATTGACACTATGTACCCCACGCTTTTTTACAATAATAAACATTTATTTTTCATTTACACTATTCTTAATCCAAATTTATTAAATTTTATTTTTTATTTTTTAGTTAGATTTTCTATATAAGCGTGATTTTTTAGTTTTTTTAAACTATAATTTATTTTTTGCTTTTTAGTACGATTTGCCAAAGAGTAAGCCTGGAACTGCACGCATGATTATTTATTATAATAATTTATAATTTTAATTTTTAATATATTTTTTTTTAATTATTAAAATTAAATTAAATCGAATTATTGCATTGTCATCGGTCTTTGACAGGTGTGAAAAGTTTGAATTAAATCTGATCGTTCAAAGTAGGACAAAATCGAGCCCAAAGGAGTCGGTTACAAACAAACAAACAAGCAAGCAAGCAAACATACAGGTGAAACTAATAAAAGCGTTATAAAAAAGTGATGTATATGATACGGTATTTTTTATTACATGTTAGTGCTCTGAAAAATAAGACAGTTTACAAAAGGAATCTTACTCTAAAAATCAATATTTTCAAAGATATTTCGGATTGTTTTCAAGCACTTTTGTGAGTCTTGTGAAAACGTCGAACAAGTAGGTGACATCACACACTTCTAAATGCTACGAAATGCACAAAATTTCTGATATCTCCGAAGTTTGCGCGTTTATGTTCATACATACCGTAGTAAATACTTTTGTATTTGATGTAAGTGAATTAATTTGTATGTAAACTCAACTCAACTCAACACGCTCACGATCGAATGTGAAAAGAAAAACACACACTTAGCACTCAGGTGGTAAGCGATTACCGCCGCCCATAGACACTCGCAACACCAAAGGAGTTACACTGGTGTTTGGCTGGCTTTTAACTCATCTGGGTGTTGCGACTTGCGTTCCTGGTCCTTAAAATCCCCAATGCCCCCTTGGGCCTTCGGTAACCTCACTCACTCGGCGAAACACAACGCAAGCGTTATTTCGCGCCGGTTTTCTGCGCCGAGTCCGGTCGAGCCGGCCCATTCGTGCCAACGTGGCTCTCCTACAGTTAATATCGAATCCGTATTACAGAGGTCCGGATAATCGAGTTACTACTATATATTATTTTATTTTATCCTACTTTACCATAATAAAAATAAAGTACGTTTTGTATTTAAAAAAAACTTCAACTGAACGTCAGAGCAACAACATGTCTCGAAATTCTTAAATTATTTTTTAATATTTATTGCGTTATACTTGTATAAAACAATACCAATTAAGTTTGGAACACCACAGAAAATTCTACAAGTAATTTTCAAGATTTACCAACGCCTGGACCCCGACTTATTTTACCGACCAGATTACTATGGAGCAGTGAATGGCTTAGAACAGCCCAAGTTGAGTAAACGGTGTTTTCCTACTTACGCCCCAAATACACACTGGATGTTTTGTTGGACACCATAACATCGATGTAGGACGAGTGGAGTAGTGAATGGACTAGGACGGCCCTAGCTCAGTAACCAACGGTTCCTAGTTACATCTTGTTGGACACCATAACTTGCGATCGGAGCTGTCAACGTGAATGACCAACCAAGCCCCATTAGAAGGAGGATAGTATTTTTTAGCAGTTTGCACCCCAAGAGCTTCAAGGTTTTTTATATTAGTTAAGCAGTTTTTTAATTTTTGTCTATAGTTTATTCTATTATTTAAGTTATCGTTTATAGTTTATCCTTACCAACCTATGACAAGCAGCCAGGATGCAGGGACCTCCACTAATATTTCGACCGTGTCCTTTGGAAATCTGCTGCAATGCTCCCACTGTTCCCGATATTTTAAAAGCCAGCGGGGTTTGAACATCCACGTAGGCAAATGCCACAAACACCTTCCAACCCTCATTCCCCCAATAACCAATTCACTTCCGAACCCAATCTATCAAACAAATTTCTGGCAAGAAATATCCAAATTTAAACGTTTTATACCAGTTATAAGACGGATCCCTAGGGTTGCCAGAGTGACTGTAGCCCAGAAGCTTGCCGAGACCATACGCCACACAATACTGGAGAACTCGAGGCAAGCCTGGAAAAATCTACTCACCTTTCCCTACCGATTTCTGCATATCACTAGAGATCCGCTCAACAATGCCTCCCTCACTCGAAGAATAAAAAGAATTGTGTTTCGGACATTAACCTCAACCCAAATTTTTCTTCACATTCCTCGGTCAAACATAACATCGTGAAAACTGTGGAAAATAAAATAAGTGAGGGAGACATTAAGGGTGCAGCATGGCTCCAATGACACGGTCGCCCCCGACTGCCCAGAAACCCTCATCGCCCTGCAAAACAAATATCCATCACAATCCAATCCTTTCACAGTTTCCAATGACGCATTACCACCACTACAAACGTCGACAGACAAAGTATGCGGAGCCATCATGTCCTTTCTTCCGGGTTCAGCTGGCGGCCTCGACGGTCTCACCCCTCAGCATTTGAAGGACCTCACCAGCGGTTGCTGCGGGGAGGCCGGCGAGAAGCTCCTGCATGAACTTACGAATCTGTCCAACTTGATGCTACGTGGAGGGGTCGCATCAGATATCGTAGACATTCTGTATGGAGCTAACCTCTGCGCCTTGAGGAAGAGAGATGGTGGCATTCGTCCGATTGCTGTTTGCTTCACATACCGGCGCCTTACAGCCAAACTAGCTTGCAAATCGGTCACTTCCCTCGCGTCATACTTCCAGCCAAAACAGCTCGGTTTTGCCTGCAAAGGGGGTTGTGAGGCCGCCGTTCACTCTTTCAGGACAGCTATCCACAATCACGGCGATGATGTGTTTCTGAAGGTCGATGTCAAAAACGCTTTCAACTCAGTTGACCGAGGCGCCATGTTGACCAAAATTAAATCTAAAGCACCTGCCATTTTACCATTTATGCTCCAGTGTTACAACGACCCCACCAAACTCATTTACAAAGACCACCTCATCTCATCCGAAGTGGGCTGCCAACAGGGCGACCCTCTAGGTCCAGCAATCTTAAGCCTTGCTATACACCCGGTCATCGAGCTTCTAAATTCAAAATTTAATGTTTGGTATTTGGATGATGGGACCACGGATAAGATAAATACTCTACTACTAATCATACTTCAACCGAACCACGCGTTCATACTTTTAGTCGCTTGTTGATTGCCTCACAGTACGGAGCAGCGCTAATATCCTTTTAAAATGCCGTGTTGTGCGATTGTTATGTGCAAATTAAAGAGTCAGACATCAAATATGAAACAAGGAGGAATTTCTTTCCATCGGTAAGCATAAAAACCTTAGTTTTTTAGTATTTTTCCCAAAAAACTAGTTCGAATTATGAAATTATAAGTAGAAACGACAATTAAGCCAAGAATCACAGAAAATATACATTGCTGGTGAAGTACGCAAATATTTCGCGAGAAGACACATCTGACGCGCAATGGGTTGCGAAGCGAGCCAAATTACCGCGCCTTTCGACTCGTTCGAGTCACGTCCGCTTCGGTCGCCTGGATAGTGCAGTCAGTGATCGATGATTTATCGACAAATTATTTTTCTTCAGAATGAGTTACTACTGTTCTCGGTAGTAAAATTTTGCTAGTCTTTTTTTTGCTACATAATATTTATCAACCATCGACTTCTTTTTTTGCTTTGATTTTCTAATTATTTTTGATTACAAATAAAGGTAATACATGTTGAGATTTTTTTTCATTTTCTATCCCAATACCAATTAAATTCGCTTTTGACACAATGTTTTAGTTAGTATAAAATTACTAGTGCTCCCGTTATTAAAAATTTCCATTCAATTACCAATAGCTACAGGACGATTTACGATTTACGATGAACCCTCGGCAAAAATAGTGGGGATGCACATATTGTACACGCGCAACCATACTTGCCCCGCTACTCCCCCCGCCGCATTCAAAAGTTAGGGCTCATAAATCGTAAATCTAACTGAAACTAAGATGATTTCAACATTCAAGTTTGACCATTTTCATTATCGAAAATTCACAGAAATAGCTCCACAACTGTCTGTCATTGACAAGGATTCGCTCTTCCTTTTGGGCTCATCTATTTTAGACGAATCTCTCCCGGACTTCATAGATAACAAATTACAAAATTTTAATGAAACTTTAGACCGCCTCCTCCAAATTAACTGTCACATGGCCTTTACCCTAATCCGTTTTTGCATTTTCGTACCTAAATTGACATATGTCTTACGGTGTTGTCAACTGTGGAAGTTCCCTCAACTTCTCAAACAGTTGGATGATACCATAAGACAAACGCTCTCCACTATTTTGAATACAAATTTCGATGACCGCGCATGGACTCAGGCAACGCTTCCAGTTAGGTTCGGTGGCCTGGGTGTTCGAAAGCCCTCCGACATATCGTTTCCGGCCTTCTTGTCCTCAGTCCACGCGAACCATAGTCTTATCTCCAAAATACTACATCACCCATCCTACTCCAATACAGTTTCCTTTCTGGACGAGGCTAAGGACGTCTGGAGCGCAACTAGTGCTTGTGGCGAATTGCCTGACAATACTTTTTCCAAAAGGTTCTGGGACGAGCCACTCTGCAGACTAGTACGGAATAATCTTCTCAATACGTCCTCCAGTCCTGTGGAGCAGGCTCGCCTCTTAGCTGCGGAGAAGTGGGAGTCGGGCCTTTGGCTACAAGCATTACCGTCACCCAACACGGGCACATTGCTGGATCGAACAGCTTTCCGGTTAGCCACTTCCCTGCGTCTTGGCACCCCCCACGTCGTCCTCCATCGCTGTGTTTGTGGTGCAAACGTGGACAGCCTCGGACACCACGGGCTGTCCTGTCAACGAAGCGCCGGCCGCATCTCCCGACATCACTGCCTGAACGATCTCATCCGTCGGGCTCTTGTCACCGCCGGAGTGCCAGCTGTGCTGGAACCCTCTGGTTTGGCGCGCGACGATGGCAAGAGACCAGACGGTATGACCCTGGTCCCTTGGAGAGTGGGACGGGCTCTTGTATGGGACGCTACTTGCGTCGATACACTTGCTCCGTCCCATGTCCAGGGCACCTCGAGTTCTGCAGGTGCGGCCACCAATCAGGCGGAAAACCTCAAGCGGCGCAAATATGAGAACCTTAGTGGGGATCTCATATTTGCACCGTTTGGGGTTGAAACCCTAGGTACATGGGGTCTGGGTGCGCACAAACTTTTCAGAGAAATATCCAAAAAACTAATTGAGGCCACCCGAGACCCCAGAGCCGGCACCTACCTGGCCCAGAGAATAAGTATCGCAATCCAGCGAGGAAACTCTTTGAGCCTTCTAGGTACTCTGCCTGCTGGGGACGACCTGGGAGATTTCTTTGTTTTGTAGCATTTTAAGTTTTGGAGTAGTTATTATTTTTTTAGTACTTACCTACTTTTATAGTTTGTAAATATTTTAAATAGTTTTTAGTTAATAAATTACAGAGGGTATTGTTAAATTAAAATAAAGTTACAATAAAAATAAAGCTAGGTGACAGAAAGCCAATTACAGGTTCTCACCAATAGGTATAGTACGTCATACAGTTTACATTCAAACTATTATATCAATGGACATTATATTTAGTATAAAGGACATAGGGATTTTTACAATGGAACAATGACCCACGGCGACCAAAGATAAAATAAGGTTGGATGTAAGCGTAAATGCATCTGGATTACAACGGTATAGGTTGTATCATGTATATATACATTACATAAGTAGGTATAGGTTAGTATTAGTTAACGACGGTAATACGTAACGCTCACGCCGGTAAAGGGACGTTTCTTTAAAAGAAATAGTAAAAGAGATAACCAAAGAAAAAAAATCATGAAGTCGTAGCATATTATTCTTCTTAGAATCAAATAAGTTGCAATAAACATCAGAATTCAGAACTGCACGGGCAAGTTATATTTAACTGTCAGAGTTCATTTAATAATAAATAATACCTAATAACTCCCCACACCGATTTCGGTGACGGTGGCCGGTTTCATTGAAACCAGGGCAGCTACGCAGGAGTGATTTTATAGTGTCCAAGTGTGTGCGCGGTACACAAGAGCACTCTCTCTTCCTTTACACTCATAACCCAGTGGGACGGATAACCGACACGACCGGCGAGAGATCAGGCGCAGGTCCGACTTTTTACATGCCCACCCGACGCGAGGATCATCTTTCTTGTCAGACAATCAGATGATCAGCCTGCATTGTCCTAACCAAACTTGGAAACAACTTTTTTTTTGTTGTTCCAATGCGGGAATCGAGCTAAGCTCTAACCAGTAGATCACGGAGGCTGTTCATTTACATAAACACTGAAAGGGAAGGTCCCACCGATACCAAACGTACACCAAAGATGTTAGCATAAACATTGATTTAGCTTCGTTCTCACCGTAACGAGCATTAGCAAATTTTGTCATAATATTTTACAAGTAAGTAGTAACCAATTTTATCCGACTACGATGAATCCAAAAGGAAGGGTTAATGATTTTGGCAGTCTATGTACCTATGTATATTTGTATGTATATTTGTTCCACCGTAGCGGTTAAACTACTGATCTGATTTTAATGAATGAGGTGTAGATAGATTCTTAATTACTGCCCGGGTAATATAGGCTAGATAATTTGGGTAGTCGGGTTTCAGTTTTTAATTTAGATAAAGTAATTGCTGATAGAAAATGACTTCATAAAATATGATATTATAGTCTGATATTTTATACAAGGGGCATCGCAGACGGCGAATCTTCCCTTAACAAAAACGGAGGAGTACTTAATAAAAGTTTTAAATTATCTCAGCCCAACTTTAGGCTAAGTACAAAAAAGATAGGAATGTAAATTGTAGTTATTAACATTATTGACAAACAAAGATTTCCAGTGAATTATTCATACCTAGATATTAAAATTATATTTTAGTCACAAAAGTGACACCTATTGGTGTTTAAAAGAATTTTATAATAAATACATAACACGTAATAGTTTAACATTTGCACATTAGATGGCGCTTTAAAGTATAGTCTACTCTATTGCACAATAGATGGCGTCCTGCTAAAGAAACATTATAATATTATACTATACCGATAGCTGCGACTCTAATGTAGTTTTTCTACTGCACGCCAGATGTCACACATTACAGACATTTTGATTAAAAATTTAAACCAACGAAATGATAACCTTTTCCTATTGGAAGTAGTTTAATATTAATAAAAAATTAAAATTATAAGCAGACTATGCAAATTATATAGCCTATGTTACGCGAGCCATCATTACGAATCTATTAACAACTCATTCATGAAAATCAGATCACACATACATACATACATAGACTGCCAAAATTATTAGCCCTTCCTTTTGGCTTCGCCGTTTTCGGGTTAAAAGGTTAAGCTAGCCATTTAAAGCCAAGTCATTTTATAAAGAAAATTAGTAGTTCTTAATAATAATTAATGGGGTTGTTTACTTTATTTATGATGTTCTACCTAATCGTATACTAAAATTAACTAAAATCTATTTAAAATATTTACAAACTATAAAAGTAGGTAAGTACTAAAAAAAAATAATAACTACTCCAAAACTTAAAATGCTACAAAACAAAGAAATCTGCCAGCTCGTCCCCACCAGGCACAGTACCTAGAAGGCTCAAAGAGTTTCCTCGCTGGATTGCAATACTTATTCTCTGGGCCAGGTAGGTGCCGGCTCTGTGGTCTCGGGTGGCCTCAATGAGTTTTTTGGAGATTTCTCTGAAAAGTTTGTGCGCACCCGGACCCCATGTACCTAAGGTTTCAACCCCAAACGATTCAAATATGAGATCCCCACTAAGGTTCTCATATTTGCGCCGCTTGAGGTTTTCCGCCTGATTGGCAGCCGCATCTGCAGAACTCGAGGTGCCCTGGACATGGGACGGAGCAAGTGTATCGACGCAAGTAGCGTCCCATACTAGAGCCCGTCCCACTCTCCAAGGGACCAGGGTTATACCGTCTGGTCTCTTGCCATCGTCGCGCGCCAAACCAGAGGGTTCCAGCACAGCTAGCACTCCGGCGGTGACAAGAGTCCGACGGATGAGATCGTTCAGGCAGTGATGTCGGGAGATGCGGCCGGCGCTTCGTTGACAGGACAGCCCGTGGTGTGCGAGGCTGTCCACGTTTGCACCACAAACACAGCGATGGAGGACGTCGTGGGGGGTGCCCAAGACGCAAGGAAGTGGCTAACCGGAAAGCTGTTCGATCCAGCAATGTGCCCGTATTGGGTGACGGTAATGCTTGTAGCCAAGGGCCCGACTCCCACTTCTCTTCTTCAAGTTCTTCACTTCTCACCACACCTCGCAGCTAAGAGGTAAGCAAGGCTCCACAGGACTGGAGGACGTATTAAGAAGATTATTCCGTATTCCGTAACAGTCTGCAGAGTGGCTCGTCCCAGAGCCTTTGGGAAAAAGTATTGTCAGGCAATTCGCTACAAGCACTAGTTGCGCTCCAGACGTCCTTGGCCTCGTCCAGAAAGGGACGAGGCCAAGGACAATAAAAAATAAATAAAAATAATAATTAAATAATAATAATTTCAATAACAATTAATTTTCAATAATTAATTATTATTGAAATAAGTGGTATGGCCCAGTTATTAGACTTTACTTAAAAATAAGTACCAGATATAATTATAATGGTATCATAATATTATTGCATTCGCAATTTAATAAGGACCAATTAACTTTTTTTTAAGTAATACGTGGGTCGTAAGAATAAAATAATTCAGTACAATAAATTAGATGTTACCATAGTAGTTACCTACATAATCCAAGAATACTGAGCAGTTGCAGGAGCCAGTTTTTTTATGTTTTTTTTTTATTAATAATTATTTCTCAAGTATTATTAAATTATAATAATTAATAATTATTTCTCTAATTATCAATGCACGTTTTTAATGATAAGGCTTCAAATTATATTTGAATAGTTTGAAAACAATAGTGGTTACCTAATTTTTGTAATAGCCGATCAACGTTGTTTTTGCACAGAGTACGAAACGACCCACGTAAGCTTTTCGACAAACAACTTTTTACATCGACATACCTACCAGGTACCTACTCAAAAAAAATACATTTAAATTCTCTAAAATGTATTATTTCATATTTTCTCATGAACGAAAAAAAGTTTCCACGAATTCTTGTAGGTGGGTAATTTAAATAATTTTAAAAAAAATAATTTAATTAAAAAATATTTTGAAATCCCTGTAGGTACAGGGATTTAAAGATATTTTCTCCAATTGTATAGGTATACATGAATGTACCTTATCATTGTGCTAAATCTGAATAATTCGACGTGTTCATGGAAATATAGGTCTTTAATATTACCTATTTAATAACCTATTTTTATAAGACTAATAAATATGACTTTGAGTAAATCCAATTTTACTGGATTTACTCAAATACTCTATTGGGATATGGGATAGGTGCCTCCTATAACGGAAAGTTGCCTAACTTTAGAAATGTACAGGGGGATTGTTGCCTCGCGTGGGCTATCGTAACATACCTTTCATTTCATTTGAATGATATTTGTCTCGCAATCAGCGAATGAAACAATCGAATATTTTTAGAGTAACAACTAGTTATAATCGCTATAAAAGTTTAAAAAACAAACGAAAAATACATTTGTATTTACGTAGTTCAACCACGTCTGCAGTCATTGCGGTCACTACCCTTATCAAAGTCAAAAAAATTATTCAATGTTGGTATTTTAAATATACTTTCTGAACGTCGGTCGACAATATTGATGCCTAACACCGGTTTGAGAACTAGCCCGGCGAGAAGAACCAGCGCAAGAAACTCGCGCGGGGCATCTTTTGATGGAAAATAGATCTTCTAAAATAAAACACGGTATAGCGTCTCCAAAAATCAATTACGCATATTCCGGGCACATGATTTACTACTTATGTAAAGACGTTTAGGCAGAAAAATAATTGTCATACTCAAAGTAAAATAATCATCTCATGTATGAATTACAGATACTGCGGACACTTGATTACATCAAGTAATTCATACATATTGTGATGATTTTTTTACTTTGAATATGACAATTATTTTTCTGCTTAAATGTCTTTACATAAGTAGTAAATCATGTGCCCGGAATATGCGTAATTGATTTTTGGAGACGTTATAATAATAACAATATCATGACTAAAACAATCAAGAGTACCTACAATAGTTTAAAGAAGCCTTGCAGTGTCCACCTCATTCCCAAGGGGCCACCTTATTCCCAAGGGGCCACCTGATTCCCAAGGGGCCACCTTGTTCCTAAGGGGCTACCTTATTCTTATGCTATCATTCATGAAATTCGTGAAATTATTAACTTTTAATATGCTTTGGCACACAAACGTCACTTGACTACTTTTTGAAATTTATTGATTGACAAGCTTTGAGAGAAGACGTTTTCTTGGATCGTATTGTATAGGCGTATATATGTATTTGGGTTTAAATATTTTGAGGTGTCCCTTGTGCAAGTAAAATGGTTAAAAACTGGTCGAGCAGGAACTTTGTCGATATTACTACTGAATAAATGCTAAGTCAATCTAAATTCTTATGTACGCGCTGTTTTTTTCAAAATATTATATTAATAATATAATATCATCCTTTATTGCTATCTGCTGACTATTTACTGTGAAGTTTACAGCAAATTATTTTTTGCATTTATTGCTAAAAGGAACACCAAGGAGTATGTCGTGTAACAGAGGGGTCATTAGATTCGCCTGTCATTAGAGTGCCGCCATAGCGGGCCCGCCCCCCGCGCAGCCCCCCCGCGTAGCCCCGCGCGTACGCCAATGCGCGTACGCAAATATAATGACGCCAAATTACTGCCCGCGAGAAAATTGCCCCTCGCTGTCATGCGGAAGCGAGTGTATGTGTAGTGTACCATTATATACATGCAGTTTATGTACAAAATATACATGGCTTGATGTTCAATGTGGGTAAAATCACACGGTCCTTGACAGTCACCGCGCTCAATCCGATAGCCCGGCAAATAGACACGGGACGAATATACCTTTCTCCGCACAACCTAAATTACTGTTATTGGATGATTTGTACAGCACTCTCCGAGCGAAGTAACCACTATTGAAATACTGTAACGCCTGGGGCAAGCGGCTTCAAATGTGGTATGGTTACCCAAGCACATACGGTCAGCATAGTCCATAGGAATGACTGGTTAATACGTCTGGGGCCAACCATGTGCGGGTGTCACAATGTTTTCCTTCGCCGTTAGAGCGTGCGTATAATGTACTGAAAAGGTCTGTCTGTACTGAGATCAGAAAAAGTCTCATTGGTACACGCCACAAGCTGGAAATCGTACCTACACTCTCTCGAGTGCGAATCAAACGGTCTACCCACTAGGCCATCTGAGGCTCCCACACCGATTTAGGTGACGGAGGCCGGTTCCTTTGAAACCAGCTACGCAGGAGATATTTTATAGTTCCCAAATGCATGCGCAATACACAATAGCACTTCTCTTCCTTTACCCTCGTAATCCAGTGGGACGGATTACCGACACGACTAGCGCGAGCGATTGCTTGACTATTCGGGGGTTACTTAATTTTTTTATTGTGTTAGTTACTTCTGTACACCCTGTACACAAGTAACTAATCTACTGCTCTACGAGCTATGTAAACTGTGGAGTGTATTAGCCTCTACATAAAATAACACATTAGTTACATTGTAACTTATGTGTGTTGTTGGTATTCTGTTTAATATTGGCTTTAATAATAAACAGTAATCACACCAGTTTACTTCGGCATGGGAGCTACTAGAGACCCCATGAGTACCTTTATCACCGCCCCAGGCTTGTAATTTGTCAAATGACACGTATCGGTCGGAATGTCATTTTGTAAATTGCTAGCTCATTACAGACATATAATTGTTTGGATCACGCAGCATCAGAATGTCGCTCCTTACTAGTCGGGATTAAAATTTCAACGGTTTTTGTAACACGGGAAGAATGCCGCGGTCTGGGTTTTATTTAAATTTGTCCAACTTGTGACTTGTGATTGCCAGTCATATGTGCTTGAAAATAATAACGGAATTTTCCATTTGAAAATTGACAATTGGATTTTTTTTAGGGTAAAAAAATTTCTCGCATTCATTTTTAAGCTTTTGCTTTCACTTCATGTCTGCAATGACACGCCTTAGCCATCAGCTTTATCGCATTTAATAAATGAAATATTCGATATGACGTAGCCATCATCTTTATCAATTTTAAATTAAATATTCGAGAATAGAATTAACCTAAAACTAATAAATATTAGTTAAATTTATTTATTTATTATAATCTTATATATATTAAAAAAGTCAATTTTGGCCTTGAAATAATTGTGGAAGTTAAGGGAAAGTTTAACCGGTGAGTAATGTTGAGACAGAACGACGTGTGTCAACTAGTATTAAGCATTTTGCTACACCTGAACCCAAATTCCCTTAACTCACACTTTTAATTTACTTTTATTGATTTATAAATGAATAGTCTTGATAGTTGATATCATAAATTGATTTTTGGAGTTTGGACCAATCAAAGCGGGTTCGACGTTGGTTCGACGCTTCAGAGAATACCATACAGTTTTAACATATCGATACTGGTTTGTAACCGTATCTTTGCGGGATTTAATTAGCAGCATCGATCTTCTGAATAACTTTAAGAAAAAGTAATAGAAAGAAATAGTTAAGGATTTGATCACAAGGAAGTCGAACCTTATACTACCTACACCTACCTACAACCTACGTTGTTAAGATCCAAACAAAAAAATATTAAATTCGAATAAATTAATATTTCATTGCAATTCTTTAATGCACTGTAATTAATATTAACCCTTTCAGACCTGGTGTCAACAATTGTACACATATAATATAAAAATAAATTTAAGTATTAATTTCACATTATTTGCAACTAAAAACGGTTGTGTTCATTCGTTTACATAATAAACTACCGAAAACGATACTCCCAACGCTATCTCTTAGCGTTTAGTGACAGTTTTTGGCAAGTTATGACCAGTAGCCGACCGAAGTTTGCATTGTGCAGGTAAGTTCATTATTTTATTTCTAAAAAGTAGAAAATATCAAAGTATATGTAATGAAATATTTATAGGTCGATGTGTTATATTGTTGTCGTCATATTTTACATACATGTTGTTGGTTTTAGTTTATTTTTGTACAAATTTTCGTGATTTTTATATTTGTACACAAATGTACACATCAGGCGCATACGATGTATTTCTGATTTGTTGTTGTACATCGTAGGTATTACTAAAATAAATTATAATTGTTATTGAATGGTGTAATTTTGTTGTTTTTGATGTTACAAATTGTGTTAATACTATTTTCAGATAAGAAATTACCAATATGTTTTCACGCGACGCTATTAGAGCACTAGAAGAAGGTTGCCTTTCTGATTTAGAATTATCTTCTGATGACGAAGGACCAGTTGGACCTGCGTCTGAACGGGAGCTACGATGTGTCCGAGTGGGAGCAGATGTCATCAGCCGGAACCAACGAGAAATATACCGCCCCCCCCCCTAGCTTTGGATGATGATGATGAAGACGCTGGCTCATCGTGGGTTGAAATGAGTGATAACTTTTTACCAGAAGTGCCTTCCGCCTCTGAAGATACGCTTTTACAGAATATTACGCCGAAGCATAGTATTAGGTGGAGACACAAGGAAATAGTAAACACAATTTCTAGCTAAGCGACAAAGAAATGAACAAAAAACCGCGAGGCTTTGCTCAAGAAATGACTAGCTATGATGAAGATGTAACTTTCGTCAAATGGTTGGATAATAAGATTATCCATTTAGCATCTAATTTTGTTGAAATTGGTGAAAATGATTTAGTGAAGAGGTGGTGTAAAAAAGATAAGCACTTTATTGAAGTGGAACGTCCTGAAGTTGTAAGGAAGTACAATCATGCGATGGGAGGAGTAGATTTGTTAGATCAACTCATAAGTTACTATAGGACGTTTATAAAATCAAAAAAATGGACCTTACGCATGATATTCCATGCATCAGATTTAGCAGTAGTTCTAGCATACCGAGAATACTAAGTCGACAACGAGGCGCTTAGCACACCTAAAAACAAACAACTGACATTGCTTAACTTTCGGCGTCGGTTGGCTGAAAGTCTGGTGTTGCAAAATAAAATTTCGATGGGTAAAAGGGGCCGTCCAAGTTGCAGTAGCCCAATTCTTCAAATTGTACCTAGGAGACCAGGAGAGACACGCCCAGAAGCTGAAATAACTCGAGACGGTTTTGGGCATTTTCCTGCACATGATGAGGGGCTTGGGACACGGTGTAAAATGATGGGATGCAAGGGTAGAACCCGAATCAAGTGCATAAAATGCAGGTTCACTTATGCCTAACTAAGGATAAGAATTGCTTCTTAGCATTTCATACATAGGATGCTATATTTATGCCTTTGATTTTAATTTTAATTTAGACTGTGATTTAAGTGCAATTTGTTAAATCTACCCAAAGAAAAAGCCATTTTTTGTTAACTTTTATAAAGATAATACTATTATATATATTTGTTAATTCATATTGCTTCGTATTTCCTAATAAAAAGTTGTAAAATATATGTTTTTATCATTATAGATAAACATCCCTTAACACTAATATTTTCATTACGTTGGACGGATGTGTACACTTGTACACAAAAAGAAAAAGCTGTTTTTCTTGAAAAGCTTGTAATCAGGATTTATTTATTTATTTTTCCTTAGATCTATTTACAATAGCCTAGTTTCAGGCATTTTTTTCAGATCGATTGGCGAAAATAAAAAAAATCAGGTCTGAAAGGGTTAAAAAAAAAATCTTTTAAATTGGTAGCATTATAATGTGCTACTGTTTTTCTGCTTAGTGCCTTCGTTTAAATTAAATGAGGGTTTTTAAATTCGTGACCGCTTTTTGACACGACAAGGACCGTCGTGCTACCAAGCACCGCCTGGTGACAGAAAAAGAATCGAAAATTCTCTTTGACCGTTTTTGATACCACTTACGCCACCAGATGACGATTTGTGTGAGTTGTGTCTGCCCCTTAACGGCAAAAAAATTTCAAAAAACCTCATTGTATCTGAACGGAGTATTATACATCCACATATATATTTTTATACACCCAATCAAAGATTTCCAAACTAAAGATAGGCTATGACATTCATTTGGCAGAACAAATCTTCATACAAGAAAAATGAACGCCATCTTGGTTTTCACCATACCTCGAATGTCAGCCATCTTGATTTCACCGTACCTCAAATATCAAATGGCCCCAAAATCTCCAAAAGTGGAGACAGCCATTTAAGTGGAGACAGTTTTCAGTGTCAACATGCCGCGTCTATAACATATACGTCTATGCACCCAATACTTTTAGCACCTGCGCACACAGTGTAGAGTTCGTTAACCTCCAGTTCGTTAAAAAATCAATTTACCTCCATTAATTAATCAGTCTGTACGTGACGTCATTGTCATCGTGACGTCAGCTCTTATGATCAACCCATACGTGACCTCGGAGCTCGTATTAGAACCACTTTCACTGTAACAATACAGACTATTACAGACAGCGCGGCGCCCGCGGTACCCAGAAATGCCCGTATTAATTACACTACTGGTCCAAATTCGACCGTAATTTATTTTTTAATTTTAAACTTTATTAGAATTATTGTGTCTCTTAGACACGAAAGAAAAAGGTGTAATAATGTGTAATGTGAAGTATGTAATGTTACATAAAATTATTATTGGATACTAGCTGTACCGACACACATTGTTCTGCCTTATCTATAAACTGGAATAAATAATTAACTACACCTACACCTCCAATATTTGTCACCGTTCAAACCTTCACGGAACTTCCACGATTATTTCAAGACCAAAATTAACCAAATCGGTCCAGCCGTTCTCCAGTTTTAGCGAGACATTAGAATTGCAATCCATTATTTCCATTCAATATTTAAAAGAAGATTATACCTTCCCTTAAAGCATAAAACCGATCTTAATGCTCTGAGAACCTTCAATACTGGATACTGTATGTATCATCATCATCATAGGTGAATCAAAAGCTTTATCAAAATCATAATCATGCAAACGGAGGAGTATAAAATTTTGGCATAGTTAGAGTTCATATGGAGGAGGAGTGAACTGCACTAATATATTTTATTGTTATAATGATTCCTAAAAATACATAAAATTTAAATATCATATAGCGTTACACACACACACACACACACACACACACTACCTCACATTAGTAACTAACACTATCATGAGTTTGATAGAATTTTGTCACACATTAACGATTATCAATATGTTTATATTAAACAAACAAAATCACATTCGATAGACGACCTTTTAATTTTTTTTTAAATTCAAGGGGAAAAAGAAATTTTTAAATATTATATGAATTATGGATGAATTTCGATCACTAGTCGCCTAGTTTATAATTATAATAATGTCTGGAGGAAAACGGATTCTCTATAAGCAAATCTCTTCTAAATAAGCAAACTTTTATCAAAATATGCACCGTGCATTTATTAAGAGTATGCAAATACGTTTCAAATGATGCCTTAACCTATATATCTAACTAGCATTTGCCCGCGGCTTCGCCCGCATGAAATTGGTTTGTAACCGCCATCTTTATAATCATTTAAAACTTTCATCTCCTATTTTACCCTCTTAGAGGTTGAATATTAGAAAACACTGAAATACGTAGCTCATTATTTTTCCATACTCAATTCAAATTCAAAAATAAATTTTATGCAAATATATCCAAGGAATAAAAAGTTACATACAAACTTTTATCCCCTATTTCACCACCTTGAGGGTTGAATTTTGAAAAATCTTATTGGATGCCTACGTCTATACTATATATAGATAGATGTTAGCGGTCAAACCAATTATACCGAATGTAGAGTTCGTTTGGTACCAAAAAAACTGGTTATAATACTGTTGTATGTTTTTAAGGATGCATAATCTACTGATAAGTGTTAGATAGCTTACTTGTATTATTCATCACTGTCGCTCGATATGATGTGAGCAGCGACAAAACTTCTGAATATGCTTAGGTTTCCGAGAATTGGGAAACAGGCCCTAAGCCCTAATTCTCCTATTTAACATAAGACTTTCAATTTACTTTTAATGAAATGTAAATGAATTGTCTTTACATCATAAGCTGATTTTCGAGTTTGGACCAATCAAAACGCGTTGGTTCGACGTTTATGAGAATACTATATTTCTGTTTTAACATATCGAGACAGCATCAAAACTGTATTATTGATTTAATAACATACTACAGTATACACAATACACATAATACATTAAAAAGCATGTAACAAGCCATGGGGTTATTCGTGTAGCAAATTAGCGATAATAATCTGACCTGAAAACCCTTGCCAGCCGTATAATTGTACATTTTACTGTGTCACATGAGCGTCCGTGGCCAAGTAGTAGATGGCTAGACTCTAGAGTGACTGTATATTCTCCAGTACAATAGACGGACGTGTCAATAATAATAATAATAATCTAAAATAGTCCCGTGTTATAATATTACAAGCATAATGTGACGTGATGATTATTCATAGACAGCTAAGATATCACACAACGTAATGTCTTGTATACATGCTGTAGGCGCCAACTCTTATCCAACGGCCTATAAGTTCTCGAAGAAATTGTTTCACGGGTACCAGACATTGGAAATATATTTTATACTACACACATATTTAAGATATTTATTAGCTGTTTTAGTTGTTTATGTTCCTTTGGCGTGATTCAAATCGTGACCTCCGGCTTTAGCACTGGCGCTCTCAGCCACTGAGCCATAGAGGTCGTTAAAACCTCTGTGAGATGTGAGAGTGAATCTGAGGAAGATATGACGGAGCCCCAGCAGTGGGGCTGGGGATGTTGTTGGTCGGTGCCCAGTGGTGAAATACATGGATACTAACCCCCTTACTAACAAAAATATTTACAAAGCGGATAAGCTATTCAATGTCGTTGTCTTTATCTGTCAAGTAACAACGTGTTAGATAAAGACCGGAACATTGAATAGCTTATCCGTTATGTCAATATTTTTAGCAGTAAGGGGTAGTTTTACTACGATTTAGAGATATAAGCCAAATAAAAAATATAGGATTAAGGCCCACTTGCGCAGACCTGGTTTAAAGTTGTTAAAATATCATGCATTCTCTTTCATAAATACGAAGGACGAGAGAGATAACATATAATATTTAACACAGAGTTATCTTTAACTCCGATCCGCGCAAGTGGGCCTTGGAAAATTACAATTTAAATAGCCAAAAACAACTTAAAAATAGCTCACAGGAGTTTCAGTGGTAGAAATGTGTATTTGAGATTACACATTGCTAAATAAAAGGACTCAAAAGCGCTATTAAATAGATAAACTACCGACTAATTCAGTTCAGTGTCAGCATTAATGTAGTAAGATAACGTCAAAAATATGCGCATATCTCTTGCGTAATGTTTCCTAACACGTTACGTAAAGATATTATACAATACCTATCATTGATCTAGGTGTAGGAACCACAAGCACACATCAATTGTAATACCGTTTACATAGCGCATTAGTACTTAAACTGAGTTCCAGTAGCTAGGCCTGGACTATATTGTTCGGAACCCATACGGCCGGGAAAACTGTACGAGCACTGAAAATAGAACTCGGCGCTAATACAATATAGCTAAAAATCGAACACAAGAGTGTCAAGTCAAATGTCAATATCAATTCTGACAATGATCCGACACTCATGTGTCTGATTTTCAACTTTGATGTACTATCGCAGAATTCTATTTTCGGCGCTCTGAATTTTCTCCGGCCTTCCGGCCTTCCGGATTACGTATTATAATATAGTCCCGTTAGCGGCACCATCATCATTAGAGACTGTTTTTACCCTAGCTCCACACTCAATGAGAAATGTCAAAAAATGTTAAAAACCAAAGATTTCAAAACTCAATATAGGCTATGACGTACATTTGACAGAACAAAACTTCACATATTTAAAAGTTACGCCATCTTGGTTTTCACCATACTTCAAATATCTTTCGGGAATCAGCGTTTCTCTAATAAACTCTACATTTATTAGAGAATTCTGCACCCAAACCAAGAGATTAAGCCTTTTATGTAATTCGTCTACACTCTACATTTGAAAACTAATTAAAAGATATTTTTTATAAATAGTATGTAGGAACGGCGTAAAACTATTGCCAGTGACAAGTTAAAAAGGCGGGAAAACAGAATATTCTTTTAAGGCTGCACTAGTCGGTTTATTCTCCATACAAACGCTCTTGGTGATTGACTCTAAAGAGTCTAAAGTCAAACATTTAGACCCAAATGTTTAACTTTAGCGTAATATCGATTTTATTACACTTATCTAGGTACGTGCTTATATTTCTAAAATTTACTTTAGAAGATAATAGCCTCCAAACATCGGATTTTTAACGCAACTTACACCGTTACTAAAAAACAAAACACCGTTAATAAAAAAAAATAATGAAAAACAAACAAGCACGTAGACAACACTGTGACACAGTTTGATTGTTCAGCAATTAAGATAACTTTACTTCAGACAATAATATTATATAGTTTTTTCATAATTATTTTATGGGTATATCATTTTTCCCCCGATGCTAGGTGAAATTACAAGCATTTTCCCCGCGCGCCGAAATGAGTTTGAGCCGTTGACTAGCGCACTACCGTATTTCTAAATCGTTAAGTCCAAAGTCTAGTCAAAGTCTAAATAAATAGTGCAGTCCATGAGTCATGTCAGTCGATTCAGTAAAGTGGTAGAAGCTTTAATGAAAGTTCAGAAAAAAAAAAGAAAGGGAGTTTTGGAGGAAACACAAAATAGCACGTTTTTTTAAGTTGTACCACTTGCCCACACTTGTGCACGTTAACGAATATTTAATGGTTAATATTCTACCAATATTACACACTAAGAACCGAAATAACACAAATGTGTGGAAGAAATAAAACAACAGTGTCACTCTTCCAAATTCCCGCCAAAACTCCTTAGATTAAATATTTTATGTGAAATATGAAGAGATGATTATGCAAGTTACAGGAACTCTATATTAGTTAGACCAAACAGTATCCAGACAAAGAGTTCTACGCAGAAAGCCAAATATAATTAATTAATTCATGAAGCAAAAATTTTGAGTACTTTTACGAGAATCGTGCGAACGGAAGAGTGTGAAATTTTTACAGTTAAAGTTTATATGTGGAGGAAGGTGTGCAAAATATATTTTTTAATAAAGCTTATGAATATACAATAAAAAAAATACGTTTGGCACTCTGGGACTGACGCGGTAAAGCTATTGCATTTTTATTTTTTATACTTTCCTTTTTTTATACTTTCATTTCGCTTACGTATTCGACCGATTTCGGATCAGCTCGTCTCGATCCGTGCGAGCTTCGTACAGTCGTACCATATACATACACGTTAAGGTTCAACTAGTCGCGGGCTCGAACTCACTCGTGGACGCGACCAAAAAGCACGCTGTCTCACATATTTCAGCATTATTGTTGATAATTTCTGTAGAGATCTCAAGCTTCTGTACTCCGTTGCCTGCCATTGTTAAGTTCCCACACTCAGATTGTCTCGAATCTTCCGGAGTTTTCGACGTACCCTCTTTTTTGTTCATAATTTTCGTTTTCTTTTAAATTTTCACTTCTGACACCATGTGTTGGTCTATGACCTCTTGATTGTAAGTCCTTCGTGCGCTCGTGTGGTGACGATAATAATACAGCAGCAATTCTTATACTCTCCTTTATTGGTGCTTACAACGAATACGTATTACAATATGTAATGAGATATGCTTAGCACAATATATACGTCTACACTATGTATAGCCTTTTGGCCAACTAAATAAACTAACTCGATAGGCTTTACTTATGACATCTGTCAATGTCAATAATGACATTGACAGTTACATCTTACTGTTGATATATGTAACAGCATTGTGTCTAAAAGAGATAGAATCAGTTAGCAGCTAGTCTACACGCATACGTCTAGTCGCACGCACACAAACACCGTGCCGAAGTCTGCCGAACTGAAACGACGTTAGACGATGCACGGCTTTCAACGCCGCACCGCTGTACCGGTCGGAGTGAGGGGTGTTAGGTTTATTTTCGTTACGGAATTTCTTGATTCGGTCGCCGCGCTCAAAGCCCGCGATAAAAGCTATACAATAGCTTAATAATAAAAATAAAGTTACACACACTACCATGAGTTTGTATACTAACAGTGGGATTGACACAATAATTATAAATCTTCCTTTCACATTCCATAGACCACATTTACGGATTTGTTATTGCGTGCTGAACAGGCAAAATTAAAAAGTTAAAATATGAGTTATTTTCAAATTTTGACCACAGGCGACCTCTAGTATAGCTAAGGTCCTAACGTAGATTATCGCGTGGTGTGACGCGTCCATTAAATATATTACAAATACATTTACACAGGTACAATGACTGGCAGATTATAATCAGGCGCTATTTTTCAGCTGCAGTAACATCAGCCTTGAGTGTAGCCTTGTATGGTCTCTGTTTTGTCTCTGACAGCTATACCACGACTATTGGCGTTTGATACTTGCATTTTTTATATATGTACTACCAAGCTGTGACGTTATAGTCTATTGTTTAATCAATCATTATTTAATTGGGTTAGTGTTATCAGCCAATTACTAATTATTGTTACTGTATACTCGGACTCAAGTTTCGCGATACTTTGATACTTTAAATATTCAATTGTCTCTAATTCGTTTAGTATTTTAAATTTTTATCTATTACTATTTATCTAAAAGGCTTGAAACTTAAAATGTTACGACCATAAAACTAAAACACCAAAACTAATGTATATAAACATGTCTAACGACAACGCTGCCCACGCCCAAGCCACAAATATGATTCTTTGAAACGAGTTTGATTATATTAATCCATCGAAAATTATAGATTATTTCCAGCCATTTATTGGCAAGAGTCCATGTAGAGCGCCTTTCCAGTTTTAATAATTCATTACATCGCGGATGTACGCATTTCTGTATCAGAAATTTGAAACTAACATATTTTAAGATTGTACTAATGTGACATTATCACGCGAAAGTGTTCTTCCTCAATTATTTTAAGAGATGTCAGAATAATTTGTGAATATCAATTGTTATTCAGTGTGGAATGTAAAAATTTTACAGGAAGATATTAATTATACCATTTTTATAGTTGAGATTTGAATATTACCTGTAGTCCTTCATTAAAATATAAAACCTTCTCTTTGAATTTTTCGACTACAATTGTACCATCTACCTCCTAAATGTTAATTTCAAATCTACCCTTTATATTATTATAAAAGGTAGATATCACTATAGGGTGATATAAAATGTGAAAAGTTGAAACCAGTTTTAATACCGCTTTAAAAAGCTAGATTCCTGATACGACTGATTTTAATGTCAAAAAAATTACTTCATCTGTTTTTTTATAGCTTACATCCAACATTTAAGGCGAATAGAATACGAGTTGGCGGTTGCTAATTGGTCGTTAAGGCTCTGTATAACGCCAGTGACCTTGACAGTCAAGTTCCATACTAATTTTGGAGGCGACAAGGGCGTATCGCACCGACACGGAGAGTATTGAAATAGAATAAAAATCGCTATAAATATTTGAGACAAATTTTGCAAAAACTAAAACGACCTTCCCCTGAGTATTGTCTTACTTAAAATACTAAAATAATTTTCACACTTTTGTGACTTATAAAAGAAGAGAAATACGGTTTTAACTTTAAAAAAAGGGTGAATTTTTAAATCAATATTTAAATTAAAAAATCATTTTATAAAAAAACAGTCCTCGGCTAAATATAATGCAGATTAACATATTTTTTTTTTTGGAATTTTCAATACGACTATGACTGAGAAAAAAGGTATCAAAGAACTCCAATTTTCAGTTCTATCCAGCGCACAAACCCTTAAATACTTTCCATTTAAAGAAGAGTGTTATGTAACAGGTTTTAAAATAATATAATTTTATTGATATTCCGTAGAAAGAGAAAAGCAGTGAGTACGCAGCATTTAATCCACAATCGGTGATGAGGTATGTTACATTACCATACACTGAATTTACAGCGGCTATGTGAATAAATTAATTGTAAGAACTATAACAAATCGTGAATAGCGTTAGATGAAGCCACGATTATTATAGTGAAACACTAATTTATCGACCTATAAGAGAAATTTTATAGAAAAATCGTCGCAGTTTTCAGTTACACGCCATGTTTTTTCTTTCGTCATGTAATAGATACAATTAAGATATGAGTAATATCGAATTCTAATCAGATACGCGTAGCGCAGTTACTTAGACACTGGGATTTTTGACCAATTGGTCTCGGGTTCAAATCTCGATCAGACGAAATATTTTTATTCTTTTTATTACATTTTTTTTTTAATTATAATTGACCAATTGGTCTCGGGTTCGAATCTCGGTCTAGACTAAATATTTTTATTCCTTTTATGTCTTTTTCTTTTATAATTTTTGAAGTGAAACACATATTTTTTATTTTTACTAATGATTGTTCTTCAGGCACGATGAAAGTATTTTTGAATTGTAAATACCTACTCTGTACATGTCATATCTTTTTTTTGAGTCGAGAACATGCTTGCTATACTATCAACATAGTGCGAATAAACTAGTTTCAAGCACGGGCAAAACCAATTATTAAAAGGGCAAGGGAGGAGTTGACTAGCGACCTTGACTTTAGTTTACCAAAACCGTGATGGACTTCGAAAATTGTAGGAAATTTATAAATGTCCTAAGGGTATTTGGGTATGGGCAATAAACCTGTTATTTATTTTTATTAAAAAAATTAAAAACTTGTACCAAGAGCGCCGCGTCGCGGTAGGCGGCGTATTAGCGTACTGGCACTTATGGGTTACTAGAAACAATATTGTAGTCGGGCCGACGAAAATAAATCGAACGGTCGGCTACCGCGCGTTACACAATACATCTTGATACTTCTGGTTTCGGCGATTCGCGGATTAGTGATACCGTGATAACGGGCCGCGAGCGACGTGTGTTGTGTCTGGTGACAAGTGTGGTGAGCACGAGAGATATCGCACACGTGATAAGCGGAGGGAAAGTGAAGACGGTATATATGTTTTCACTTTATTTACGTTACCATTATGTTTAAATATTTTACAATCATAATCTTATGTTACTCGTGTTAAATGACACGACTATTATATTAGTTAGAAACATCGTTTTCATAATAAGTTGTTGTTGTTACATTTAGATGCATTTTTATTTACGAAACAAATGTTATATAATTCAATTTGTACTGTTTTGACCTATACATGTGACCTGATTAGTCCAAAATAGTGTTATATAGTTGAATTACCAATTTTAACTTAAAATGACAAGTGATAGGTACGACTTGTTTATGAAGTTTTTATATTATCAATAAAAGAAAATACATTTTTTAACACTCCTAGTTGTACGTAGTATATTATTATCTCTGTGCTCCTCCTAGTCAAAGATATTGAACAATAATCCCCAACCATCGCTAGATGGCTATAACACTTTTAACTGAGGACAGTGAATTAATTGGCAGTTCCACTACTTGATGGCGCTGTAAGGACCCTAGATCGCGCTATTGAAGCGTCGATAGTGACCATATAATTAACCCTCATGATCACAACTTTGACCCAATTAGTTACAGCGGTTTTAACCCGATCCATAGCATAGACCCGTTCAAAAAAATATTTTTTGAACCGATCGACCGGTCGATCGCAAGCGCGCTTATCAACGCTACACTACGTAGTCGGCAGTAGTTGGTTACACCATGGCTGTACAGCTTAATTGTACTCAAAGGAATTATTATTACCGATCCTATAGGCCGGTGGCATACTGATTGCCTCCTTACGAGACAATCTGTTGAAAGCTATCTTATAAGGGCTAAGCACTGCTCAAAGTTATCCTTGAACGATAATATACGCCTCTGTTGTAAAGTCGCCGTTTGACTAACACCACGCGTAACCCTCCGTTACAATTTATGAATATCGGATACGTACGGCGTTCAATTTAGTTTATTTGGTTTTACAAAAGGTACATAATACATGTAGATACAGGTGGGTTTTTTGTGATAACCAAATACTAGTGCTAACTGGTATGTACGTATTTCCACTGCCGTTACTTATGAACAAATTCCTGATTTTATCTGAATATTAATATGATTTTGGAACTACCATCCTACATGAAATATCAATATGGCGGCTCGTCTCTTTAAAACCAAGCGTGGCGTGGGTTGAGCCAACTAGTCCATAGGTGTGGTCGACACATACATATACCTGTATTATCTGTGGTAGACACATATACCTGTATAATCTGTGGTCGACACAAAGATTTCAAAACTCAAGATAGGCTGACGAGTTTTGCCGGGGAATTCAATGGGTGACGTTTGGATTTTGCATTTTTTTCATAAACGTCTGTTATTTCGGTTCTTAATGTGTAATATTGGTAGAATATTAACCATTAAATATTCGTTAACGTGCACGAGTGTGAGCAAGTGGTACAACTTCTAAAACGTGCTATTTTGAGTTTCCCTCCAAAACTCCCTAGGAACTTTCAGTAAAGCTTCTACCACTTTACTGAATCGACTGACATGTCTCATGGACTGCACTGACTATTTATTTGGACTTTGACTAGACTTTAGACTTGACGATTTCGGAATATGGTGTTGAAAATTGAAACAAAAGTTCTATTTCCCGCCTTTTTAACTTGACACTAGCAAATTATTATAAGCCGATGCAATATATAAATGTAAAAAAAAGATAGGCTACGTACATTTGACAGAACAAATCTTCATACAAGAAAAAGTTACGCCATCTTGGTTTTCACCATACTTCAAATGTCAGCATACATCAAAATATGTTAAGATGGCCCCAAAAATCTCAAAAGTGAGGACATTTAACTGGAGACACTTTTTACCTCAACGTGCCTCGTCTATAATATATACGTCTATGGGTCGCCACGCTGACGCTTACATTAGCATGAGGCCTATCTCATAGTGATAGATAGATAGATAGATATCAGGTGATATAAAAAATTAATATTGTGTAGGTATATATATATTTAGCTATATCTATCTTTGATGGTCGAAACAAATGTAATGTACTGTTTTTGACCAATACATGTGACCTAATTAGTCCAAAATAGTATTATATAGTTGAATTACCTATTTTATCTTAAAGTGACAAGTGATAGGTACGACTTGCTTATGAAGTTTTGATATTATCAATAAAAGAAAATACAAAACACGTCATACTAAGCGGAAGTCATACAAAGCATTTTATAGAAAATAAAAATCTCCTTTCGTTAGTAGATATGTATTTATTTTAATAGAGGGAAACAAAATAGAGATAAATAAAAATATAAATTATACGTAACAATGCGTTACCTTAAACTATAAATTACTACCATTGAGCTAGTAGATTATTACCGACTAATACTCAAAACAACCGCGAACGTCGTTGGACATCACGTGACTCTCCCGAACACTGCCGAAGGTGTTACGAATCATGTCGGTCAATATAACCGGACGCAATTTATTAAAAATGGGTCACAATATGCAACATGTTACTATAAGCAAAGAAACTATATCCGACTTAGTTATATAGAATTTAATGTAAAAACCAAACTTCGCTGTGTAATTACTTCATAATAAGCGGTTGGTCAATATATGCGGAGTCATAATAAACGGATTATACTGTACTTTATTTTGTTTCATCTCCAACGGATTAGACAGCGTTTCCGATGAAAGCTCCCAGTCGACTTGAATTTTTTCAGAACGTTACAAACACGATTATTAATACGAACGAAATATGATATATTTCGAAAAATTTCCACAAAACCTTAACAAATTACACACTGAAACCTTCCCAAGGAACCACTCTGTCGACAGATGAAAACTGCATGAAAATCCGTTCACTAGTTTTTATAGTATTTATAGATTATACACTAGTATTTATAGATTATGGCGAATGTACAGACAGACAGACGTGGTGGAAGACTTTAATTAATAATACCTAAGTCTCCTCCACCTACACCCAAAAAAAGCCATATTCGGAATGACGCCGAAACGCGAGGTCATATTTTTCCATACGATAGTTACTTCATGATTATTTAATAACCTCGGCCTTCACAGTCTTACTGTAGCCATACACCATACTGCCTATCATCCAATCGGCATGACGCTGCAGGCTTATTCCAATCTCCAGTTCGTTTATATTGACATAAACAGTATAAACTGTCATGCCAATCCACGCTCATACAGCGTCAGTTCTAACTGACCAAATCGGTAGCGTCATGCCGATTGGACAATAGGCAGTATGATGTATGGATCACTCATATTGAATGAAAATCTTTGTTGCCCGGCATTTTGAAATCTGGACAAAAAATGTATGGATTGTGGAGCGTATTTACTTACGCTTTTAATTTTTTTCTACCATTTGGTCCACATTTAAAACTGTAAAGACATCATGTCATTTGTTAATTGATTATTCTTATTACATTAATACAAAAAAACTTAATTGATTACAGTATTAAAAAGGAAAATTATAGAGATGGAGCACACCCTTCCATTACAGGGTCTGTGCATATGCCACGATTCAAGCTGGCGTCAAGTTTAATTAAGATACAATGAAAAGTACAGTTTGAAACTTCGTAACTCGTAACCAACCAACCAACTTCGTAACCTCAACATTGACTGACGGACACAACAATTTTTTGACCGAGGTACAAAATTTCGTTAGATAAAAGGTATTAAAATAAGCTCTGCGAATGGCTTCCCTTTAATGGAGAACCAGCCTTTGTTATTGATATGTAGGTTACTTTAATTCTACTATTGATATTCTCATTTCTGATTCTATCGCGTAGGGACACTATAATAATAAAAATAATATCTATGGACGTTCACACGACGTCAATCTGGTCCCGTGGTAAGTTCTCGACGTACTTTTGTTACGAGTACCAGACAACGGAAATATATTTAATACTATTTATACTATACGTATATCGACGGCGCCTACGTACATTATTGTATCTGAAAAATGCTACTTTTCAGAAAAGCGATTTAAGGTTTATTTTTTGTATAACTTTGTCCTTAATGGTTTGATCCTTATCAAAATTAGCATAAACAGTATTGTTAGGATAACAAATTGGTGCATTGCATTGCAAAAATCCAAAATTTTCAATAGTTTTCGCGAAAATTTAGATACGATAATATACCACGTAAATGTGCTTGCTCTCTTAATCGTAACCGCAATTCCAATTATTTTCTTGGAACTTCATAAACAAAAATGTATCGGATTTGCGGATTCCATTTTGATAATCTGCCTTGGTATTATCAGGAATATTTTATTGTAAGTGTCACATTCGATTATGTACTTCGTAGATTGCTTGTACTTACAATTAATTTTAATGGAATAACAGGAACAAAATTTACATACAAATTATTTATTATCATGGTTATTCACAGTACTTTGCTTGGCGCACTTATTTGTTGTTCTTTATTTATAAACAAATGTATTACAGTAACAGGAAAAAATTAAATTATTCGGGAAATACGTATTTTGTGTATAATTTGGTACTGGGATAGCAAACAAATTAAAGATTCTTCGTTTGTGGCACGTGTTGCGATAAAAGTAACCTATATCCTTCTCTAAGGTTTGGCTTACCCCAAATTTTGTTAAATCAGTTCAGTAGTTTGTGCATGATTGCGTTACAAACTGACTTACTTTTGCATTGATAATATTAATGTGTGGATTCTATTTGTTAAGTAAAATTTTTTAAAATAAATAAAATAATAATGTTATTTTTTTGGTTTAATTAGGTATAAAGAACAAATATCTTAATTATAGCTTTTTGAACTGATAAAATAGATTTAATGTAAGATTAATGTTTTCTTTCATTATCGTTGTCAGATGAGAGAACTAATAACGTCTTAACAAGATTTGGGCACCCATGACTGCTTTCATAGCAGAAATTGACAATACATAAGAGGCACCAATGAAGATGAAAGAGTCAAATTCATTCCTAGCGTGACAAACTTTATAACCTTTTACTGCATAAAACCCAAGGTCTAAGGTCTGTAAATCTCTGTTAAGGCCAACAGAATGTTTGCTACAATTAAGACTTCAAGTGCGGAACAGGAAATCAATTGGATCAGCTAGAACTAACCATGTATAGGCGGAGATTGCCATGACAGTTGACACTGTTTTATTTCAATATGGAACTGATCCAATCGATAGCATTAAGTCCATCGGATGATGGGTAGTATGGTGTATACTAGGGTACTGTAGGAATATTAATGATACTATGCTGCTGTAATATTCGATATAACTACTATTAAAATGTAATGTATGCAATAATATGCAAGTAGCATAATGACTGACAAAAGTTTCCAACTTCCTCATTCATAAAATACTTTAACTGTCAGCTGATCTAGTCATTTTCTGTCAAGTGATCTTTTAAAAGTACCTGACTGATTCGTCGTTTAAATATTTTCAAAAAATCGGGGCTCGGGATTTTAAATAGCATGTAATCGAACTTGCTCCCTAAAACTTTAAAACTTGCTGATGAAATTTTAATACTGTGAAAACCTCTTGTGCTAAATTTCTATCCATCATTCTTCTATTTATCATCCACCAACTCCTACAAATTATTCCAAATAAGTAGGCATAAATAAATATGTAATTTAATGTTGTTTTCAAATAGAAAATCAATTTCGTTCCTATAATAATTAAACATAAAACTTCATTTTTACACAAGTACTTATATCGAATCTGTATAAAAACTGTAAAAAAATCCTCCAAAATAATTGCTTACGTTATTTTTGGATTGTGAATATCCATCTTAAGCAATCGGTACTGCCCGATTTTTTTATTCAGTAATTACTTTATTCAGTAACATTTTCAATTCAGGAAAAAGAATATGAATGCTAATTGATACAATATATTTAAGTAACTAACACTTAAAAATAAAAATTAAATGACTCGCGTATTTTGCGGCGAACACTCACGTTAGTGGCAGTTACGGGCTTATCGCATACTCAGGTGCTCAACGCTAACTAAAGTAAGTTAACATACGTTAGTATTGGTCAGACAGACTCATATGTTACGATAAAATACAACTCAAAAAAACACACTTGCATTGGGTTATTAAAATTTTTGAAAACGTGTTTTAGAACCACGTTTTAAAAAATTTGATATATGTATATATATATAGAATGAGAATGTTATTATATTATATAGGCTCCAAAATGCCATTTTGCAGTTACAATAATGTACGTAGGCGCCGTCGATATTTAAGATTTTTACTATATTATAAACATATTTAATACACATCCATGACCCAGGAACACAGAAAAACTTTTTGTTCCTTCGGCGGGATTCCAACCCGCGACCCCCGGCTTGAGCACCAACACGCTCATCCATAGTCACACTCCTAACATAGCCCTATATATAGCTCGTTGATACGTTTATAGACAGGCCCATTGTACGATGCCGTTTCAGTTCTATATTATATCATGCAGTTTATGGAAACTTTTCACAGTCCATACAATAGTTACCTCATAATTATTCAATTACTACCTTGACCTTGGCAGTCTGACCGCTGTCTTAAATTCAATGGAAACCGGATCATTGTGTAATGTTATTAATTTAATATAATTACCTCCTCATCGACCTTTCAATTTGGTCCGATGGACAGCGAGGTCGAATGTGATCACTTTTCTGACCCTGCTGTTATAGGGGATTACGAAAATCACTTTTTGAAAACCTAACCAAGAGCAAGTCTGGACATGTCTGAAGGAGGGTTCCGTAACTATCAACGCGTAATAGGTTTTTTTCTAATTACTTCAAAAGTTGCAGTTCGATTTCGTTCAAAATAAATTTACTAAAGAGTTTTTAGCATGGAAACTTACAAGTTTCTTACTCCTATAGTTTAGAAATGCTAGGGACCAACTTACAAACCACTTTGAAGGCCGATTACTCGAAAATGGTCGACTTTGTAAAAAATCATGTATGAAACCTTATCTTTATTTCAAAATAGCTATTTAACGATACGTACGCATAAACAAAAGCTACTTAACACTTAGCACTCCGTAAAGTATTACGTAAGGGTGCAGAGGAGTGACCTACAGATTTGCTCTCTAAGCTCTGCAATCCTAGTGCCTACCACTATGGGCCTCAGTGGTTTCACGCACGCATACTCACATGTAAATAGGTAAACACGTCTGCAAACGTTGCGGTCCTTTGTGTTTAAATATTTTGAGGCGTCCTAGTGCAAAAGGAAAATGTTTATAAAATGGTCGAGCAGGGACTTCATCGATATTGTAAATACTTAAAATTGAATTGGTATAGAAAAAAAAATCGGTTGTCTGTAAAGTCGGTTTACTGACGATAGTTGAACGTGACAACGTCATGTTTATAGTGCGCGCGGAACTAATTTGCCGCGCCTTAGGTAGGCGTGTTACCGCCGCGAAGTCCGGCGCCGAACTGAGTAATAACATCAAGCGCCCCCGCCTCTCCGTCCCACCGCTCACATACCTCAGGCGCGGCTAGCTGAGGTAGCGGCAATGCGTCATATTTAGCGAGGTAACGCTGGTAACAGGTAACGCATGAGTCATGTTTTTTCGTGAGCGCAGCCGGCTCCATTAAATTATAAGACGTAATCACGTCAAAAGGCGTCACCGCCCTATGTAATTTCAGTACATTATGTGCTGCCCCGCGCGGAGCAGTGTGTTCTTCTCTTAGTTAACAATAATGATACTTAATATTTGAAGTATATGTATATTGCGAATTGTAATATTGTTCACAATATTCCAATATTTAGTACACGTTACTTCCACAGCACATGCCATAAACTCATTCACGGCACGAGCTAAACGCTTTACGACGAAGTTACGAGGCGGTCGTGTACATTCAATTCAATGCCACAACTCAATATTGATTACACAGTTTACAGTCTACACACATTGTTTCACGCGTGTATATTATCACCGTCAATAGAATAAGAACACGTTTACGAATTTGGCATAAATAACCTTTTATTAGGTACATTTTGGCTTTTGCGACCGAATGACACTAATGCCTACTAAACTAACAATTGTCACAAATAGAGAAAGAACTTCTTTATCAAAAATATTTTTTCGATGTAAAGGGTATGGATTCCAAGTGATCCCGTTTAGACCAAAAATGGTGACCTGATGATGTGATCCATGAGGAATCGAGGGAACTTCTCGAAATTTATATGGACACATATGGTGATTTTTACTTTTTCTGAAGTAGTCCAAGCATATGCTACCAAAAAGTAATATTTTACACCAAGGTATACCCTGGATCCAAAACTACAAAACAGAACTCCTGACGCCTTATAGATACATGTCTGGAGATTTCGGCGTTGTTTAAAGAACTGAAAGCATTTGCCACTATATCAATTACAGTAATAATCATCATCACCACCATCATCACACCATACATCATCACATTATCATGATATAATAGGTACTTCTCATTGTGTTTTACACCGACACGGATATCTTTGAACATTGCTCTGCCGTTTACGGACCTCTTTGCAAAATTATTTTATTTTTGTAAAGGGTTTAATTCGAAATTGGTCCTTTAGTCACTAAAGTGGAGGCCTGATGATGGAATCCATGAGGAATCGTGGAAACTCCTCTAAATTTATGTGAACACATATAGTCATAATGACTTTTTCTGAAGTAACCCAAGCATGTGCTACCAAAGAGTAAGATTTTGCACCAAGGTATACGCTGGATACAAAAGCACCCAACATAACTCCTTAGTCTTTAAAGATACGCGTTTGGAACTTTCGATATTGTTTAAATAACTGCAAGCATATGCCATTATGTAACTTTTACAGTGATCATCATCATCATTTTATATACAATACGTAACGGAAGCTTGGCGCGTATTCAATTGTACATATACTAGTGACCAAATAAAATAAGGTTTGTTTTATTTGGTCACTCTCTGGATTTTTTATACAAAACATCTCGAATACCTTTGCTCTCCATTCTGGGAAACCTGTCAAACAACTTTTCGTAAACGCGTCCTTTACTCAGAATATACACACATAATTATAACTAATCTCCTAATGTCCTCGGCAAATTTCGTTATTCTATGGAAGAGAGAAGAGACAGACGATGTATGAAAAACTACAATTTTCTGAAGACATTAAGAACGTACTGTACATACAATATCGACAAAGTTGCTACTCGACCAGTTTCTAAACATTTTCCTGGCACTAGGACTCCTCAAAATATTCAAACACAAAGGAAGTGACCGCAAAGACTTCAGAGTGCTAAGTGTGAGTTTTTCTTTTCGCATTCGATCGTGAGCGTGTTTGGCGTTTACTAGGAATTTGTCTGTGATTTGGCCTAGTTGTCGCGTTTACAACTAGGTGGCGCTGTACCAATACACTTTCAATAATACAAATTCCTAGTAAACGCCAAACGCGCTCACAATCGAATGCGAAAAGAAAAACTCACACTTAGCACTCAGGCGTGGTTGAACAACGTGAGTATGTGTGCGTGCGCACGATTCAATAGCTCCGTTAAGCAATTTTCATCATATAAAAAATTAATTAAATAACGTCAGAGTGAGTCAAGTTTTACGTACCTATGTTATGTTACATAGACAATGATGAGTTACGTTTCGTGATATTTACAAATTTTTGAAGTTTTTTTTTGGATTGCGACCGTCAAATGTTCAGAGAGATCGCATGATGTGTGAAGTACAGATGCGTAGTGTACATACGAGGGCGGGTCAATAAGTCCGTGACTTTTGGAATAAAACACAGATTTTTTGATAAATAAATCATTTTATTTTTCAACGTAGTCCCCCTTGAGCTCTATACACTTTGTCCAACGCTTCTCCAATTTTTTTATCCCTTCCAAAAAATATGATTTGTCGAGGTCCTCAAAATAGGCCTTTGTTTGCGAGATGACTTCATCATTGGAGTCAAATCTTTTTCCACCGAGCCATTTTTTCAGGTTTGGGAACAAGAAGTAGTCACTCGGAGCCACATCTTGAGAATAGGATAGATGTGGGAGCAATTCATAGCCCAATTCATGGATTTTTGCCATGGCAACTGCACATGTGTGCACCCTTGCATTGTCTTAGTGAAAAAGAACTTTTTTCTTGTCCAAATGAGGTCGGTTTTTATTCAAATCCTCATTGAAGCGGTCCAATAAGTTGGCATAATATTCCCCATTAATTGTTCTTCCCTTTTGAAGATAGTCAATGTGGATTATCCCACGTGCATCCCAAAAAACAGTCGCCATAACTTTATTGGCTGACAAACCCACCTTGGCCTTCTTTAGCGCCGATTCACCCTTAGAAACACACTGTTTTGACTGTTGTTTGGTCTCTGGTGTATTGTGATGGATCCATGTTTCGTCCACGGTTAAAAAACTCCTCCATATTGTGATTACACAACGCCAAACCTTCCTGTGAAGTTGTTACACGATTGCGTTTGTGGTCGACTGTGAGCAAACGCGGCACCCATCTTGCGGAAAGCTTTCTCATGCCCAAGTGATCATTCAAAATTGAAACCACTGAGCCATGCGAGATGCCTATGGCTTCCACAATCTCTTGCACTTTCAATCTTCGGTCGGCCAACACCATATCATGAATTTTTTCGATTGTTTCGGGTGTAGAGACCTCAACTGGGCGTCCAGGACGTTCGGCATCTTCAGTGCTTGTAAGGCCACAACGAAATTCAGTAAACCACTTTTTTACCATTGAAATCGATGGTGCAGAGTCCCCATAGTATTTATCAAGCTTAGCCTTGGTCTCGGTAATGGTTTTTTTTCGCAAAAAATAATGCTTAATAAGCACACGAAATTCACTTTTTTCCATTGTTTCCTTAAGTTACTGGATAGTCTGATAAAGATAGCTGTAAAACACAAACTAACTGACGCAGCAAGTTCAAATTTTGATAGGAGTCAACTGACAGATGCCTGTTGACAGGAGTAGTGTTGCTTTTTCAGTAAGGAGGTTAGAAATTCAAAAAGTCACAGACTTATTGACCCGCCTTAGTATATGCCTTTTGAGCCTGCGGTACCCTGTCTTATACGTAACGAAACGTTTTAAAAACTTGATAATCCAATGCCTGCTTATAATAAAGGTACCGACTACATAATTGAGCAAAATGGTCCATAGTCCATTTCCTAGATAAATATTATAGTAAAATATAATTATTATAGTTAATTTTACTAGATGTTGCATGCCACCACGTACGCGCAAAAAGAAATCACGCGGTAACATTAAACTAAAAGTTGCAAATGTGTTATTCCAGAGTCCATCCGTCCATCCGTCCTCACAATATTTTACATTTATAATAGTAGTAGGATTACGCGATGACTAAATTATAAAATAAGTAACAATAAATCGAAATGTTATAATCTAAATGTTATGACAAACTCATGGAGATCCATGGACTATCTCAATAATGTACCTATGTAGGTGTAAAACACGTTAGTCAAGGCCGAATATTATTTTAGCGGCAAACTTCCAACGTGTGCAAAACCTATTAGCGCCGAATGACTCAGGGCTACGTTCATATAAGCACACCATATTCTCATTTAGCCATTGGAATGGCCTGAGTGGGTAGAGTGAATAAGAGTTTTGTCCACTCACCGCTAGATGGCGATTTAAATATGCAAACTTTTTTGCCTATAAATTGGAATATTTTTCGGACCAAAATACCAACGGTAAATTAGTTTATTGTTTCTATTTCGGTTAACAGATTTATAATATTATTTTTGTTCGTTAAGTGTTTAATGTATGCCTTTTTTTGAAGTTTCCTTTGGAATACGGTCTATGAAGGTATTGTCTATCTTCAGCTTTGAGGAAAGAAAATGAGTAGAGCGCTAAAAGGCCTACTTCATTGGCTAGTGCTCCTGCACTGTCAAACCTGAATTGTAATGAAAAATTATCAATTTATTTTACAATTTAACTGATAATAACTTTGTGATGATACATAACGTTGCTGCTATATTTTTAAACGCGCGATAATAAACATTGTAATTTATCAAACATAAAATTTACATTCGACTGGGTAGCTGCCCCCCTCCCTCCTCTTAGAAATAGCAAAGATCTCAACAACCGATGCTGTACAGCCGCGATGAAATTCTAATCTGAATATATTCTGGGACACTACAGCCTCCGTGGTCCAGTGGTTTAGAGCTTGGCTCTCGACTCGGAGGTCGTGGGTTCGATTCACGCTTTGTAACAAGAAAAAAATGTTGTTTCCAAGTTTGGTTGGGACAATGCAGGCTGATCACCTGATTGTCTGGAAAAAGATGATACATGCGTCGGATGGGCATGTAAAAAGTCGGTCCTGCGCCTGATCTTTCGCCAGTCGTTCGGCTATCCGTCTCATTAGGTTTCGAGAATAAAGGAAGAGAGACTGCTCTAGTGTATTGCGCACACTAGTGTATTACAATACTTAAAAATAAAAACACGACGTAAACTTAAAAACTTAAACATCAAACTCTGGGGAAAATTCTTAGTATAAAACTCTAGGATATAAAACAAAATGCGGCTCTTGTGAAGAAGGAAACAGGCCAGCTAGGCCTGGTTTCAAAGAAACCGCCGACACAGACATAGGCTACTTTTTATCGAGGCAAAATGTACGATTTGTTGCGCGTACAAATTCGCTGGTTATGTCTAGTATTATACAATTATTATTTTATTTGATTTCTACACATAATATAATTGAATTATTAAAATACATTGTCTGTTAAGAAACCGATACAGGGTGTGTCTGATAATACTTGCTATCAATTAATATTAAATGCATTAAAATCCGAAACGGAAACCTCAAATAGAATGAAATATCGCGTGACAGAGTAATTGTGGTGGATATCAGTTGTTTACTAAAATTTTGTATACAGAAACCGACCACGCCCGCCGCCCGATTACAGATTAAATAAATTATCGACTAATTTTTTTTAAAAATTCATCAATCAAAGATAAAAATATAATTGATATTATATTGAAAAAATAAAACATAATCTACTCAAAAGTGTCAGATAGCTTTATATTTGCATGTTTTGTCTCAGTAGATCGATAAGAAAGAAGTATAAAAAAGAAGTAAGCTGCGACGAAAGTTCCGAATAAGGTATACTTATTGAGCGATTGTGAAACAGGCTGTCTATCCTATACTATTACTTACATTATTATTAGGAGACAGATTTCATAATCAACAAACACATAATGTCACAGAACAAAATATCTTAATACCCATACATATACTATCTATCAAATAACCTAACTAAGAGCATGTCCAGACATGTCTAAGGAGGGTTCCGTAACTATCAACGCGGAATAGGTTCTCTTTGAATTACTTCAAAAGCTATTGTCCGATTTCGCTCAAAATAATTTTCCTAAAAAGTTTCTAGTATGATCTATCAGCATGGAAACTTACAATGCCACGGGGGGAACCAACTTACAAACCACTTTGGAGGCGGATTACTCGAAAATGATCGACTTTGTAAGATGTCATGTATGAAACCTTGCTTTTATTTCAAAATACCTATTCAACGATACCCCACACGATGGGGTAGAATGAAAAAATATTTTTAATGCACTTCGCATGCATGGAGAGCCACCCCTAAAATATAAAATTATTATTATTTTATGACGCCAAAGCCGAAATCTATACACAAGCTATAACTCTAACAAATTTCATCAATTTATATTCATAACTACAGGATCTAGAAGCGCAGACAGACAGACAGATAGACGGACGGACAGAGTGAAACTATAAGGGTTCCTTGAGTATAAAGGAATCCTAAAAAGGATCAGGCATAAGATAAAAATCACTTAACAGTGGGGTGGAATCGTACGCACTCACATAAATACTTAGTTCAACCACGTCTGCAGTCGTTGCTGTCACTTTCTTTGTGTTTAAATATTCTGAGGTGTCCTAGTACCTACCTACAAATGAATTTTTTTAGAACCTGGTTTTACAGGAGCTTTGTCGATATTGTATCTATACGTAAACTTGGTATTTGAGAACGTACCAATGTTAAGTCACTATGAGGGTCAGTTCACACCGAGACGCGGCGCGACACGGCGCGGCGAGCACTTTTTAATAGCTATACAAAATCGATATTGCGCGCTGCGCGGCGTCGCGCTGCGCTGCACTGCATAACTATTAGGTACCTAGCGGATGAAGTCGCAATATCTAGCTCATGTGACTTGAAAAGGAATCCCGCAGGAACCGTTGTAATAAAAAAGTAGCCTATGTCCTTCCTTGTGGTATACTCTATATGTTAAATTTCATCAAAATCGGTCCAGTTGTTTCGGAGCATATTCAATGCAAACAAACAAATATTTCCTCTTTATAGATAAATATTATGACACCACCTTCGAGATTCGAGCCCCGGCGCATCGCATCGCGGTGGAAGCTGACACTTATTTACTCTATGGAGAGACAAGTTACAAACAAGATGGAAAAAATTAAGACTGTAACGATACTTTTTGCTATAGTTGTAAGCCGTGCGGCGTGCGCGTGTTTCTCTGTCTCTCTCTCTCTCTCTCAATTATTACTAAAATTGTTAATAATATAAATAAAATAATATTTGTTAGTAATAAAAAAATATTATTATAACTTAAAAAAAATGAAATATTATTACAATTCCTTCACTAATAAATCGAAACTTCGTTCCATCCAGGTGTCCCTTGACACCTCCGATTATTAAGTTTTTTTTTTTTATATATCACAGACAAATCTATCATTACAGGTAACAAAAGATAAATAAAAATGTATATTACAATACTTAAAATAAAAACACGACGTAAACTTAAAAACTTAAACATTAAACTCTGGGTAAATTTCTTAGTATAAAACTCTTGGATATAAAACAAAATGCGGCTCTTGTGAATTCACTTGTTATTTATCTCGGATATTTAAAAAAAAACCCAGACCGGTCTGTAGAATATAACACACTGCATAACATCATATTTGATAGATTATTTTCTTCCTTTTAGGGTTCCGCACCCAAAGGGTAAAAACGGGAACGTATTACTGAGACTTCACTGTCTGTCTGTCCGTCTGTCCGTCCGTCTGTTACCAGGCTGTCATGAACTGTGATAGCTGGAAAGTTGAAAAGTATATTTCGGTTTCCGAAATTGCTTTTTTGATTTTGTTTCTATTTTATGCTTTTTAAATTAATTTAATTACAAACTTCTTTTATCTAGTCTCTGCGAAGTCCATTCCATTTGAAATTCTGATTATGCCCATGCTACCAAAGACTAATTGACCATAAGTGGAAGGTTCCTTGGACTATAGACACGATGACTATATATACGTAAATTTTTACCAGCACTTATGAAATTTGCATACAATTTTTTAATGTAATAAAAGTAGTTCTAGTATCATGCTGCAGCATCAGGTGAAAACATCACCATCTTTATACATCCTATTCATTGGAGCCTTTTTAATGAGCCTAAATATCTCTGCTGTAAGTTTGTGAGGGAATCCGTAGGATACCCGAGTTGGGTACCGATTCCTGGTGATGCTGCAGCATCAGCTTAACGTTGCCAAGTGAAGGAAATATTGTTAAAGTGCCAGGATACGAAATATTGAACCGATCAACTAGCTACTATGAAAACTACTACTGCTACTAAAAAAAAGAAAAAAAAAAAGAAAAAAAAATTATACACTGCATATATGGTTATAGTGAATATAACGGAGCATATATAGCATAAGTAAATAGTATCTATAAATGTAATATAATATAAGTCTAATGTAAACTGGTGCTATTTGTACATGTGTAGTTATTTGTACATGCGCATATGTACACGGTGTGCGTAGCAGACCACAATTGAAGAAAAGTATTGTAATAATAATTTCTTGGCAAATCGCCGGGCCGGCCACTTCGCGCAGAACGCGGAGGTGAAGTCGGAAAAATTATACTGTAAAAAAGAATAAAATCGAAAATAATGTAATGTAAACAAAAATTAGAATTAAATAACAACTCAAATTAAACATAGAAAATAAAGAAATGTAAATAAAACTCTAACAGAGGTGTAAACAAATATAGAAAGTATTGAAAGTATTGTAGTACAGGATGGTGATGTCCAGAAATGTGTTTTATAAAATATACTTAAATAATTAAATAATGAGAAGTAAATGTGTAAAAGCAAGAATGTTAAATTAAGGTAGGGAAAATAAGAAAGTAAAGATAATAATAAAATTGAACTGTAATTTGAGAATAAAATTAATTTAAGAAAACAAAATGTGAAAATTGATAATATAATAGAGGAAAACTGTAATAGTAGATATGTAGATTGGAATGTAGAATTTCGGAATTAAAATAAGCAGAGACAGGAAAGAAAGTAAGAATGGATATAGAAAATAAGAGAAATGTAAAGAAACAAAGTGTAGAAAGGAGTAATAATATAATCTAAAGAAAGTAGAAGGGAATTGGGACTGTAAGATAAACTTAATGTAAAGCAAAAAAAAAATGTAAAAATGTTTAGTAAATAATAATAAAAACGAATGTAAGAACAGGACAAGTAGAAAATAAGTACAGTACAGAAAAATAAAAATTGTAACTAGAAAATAAATAATAATATACATGTAATAATTAGATGAAGGTAACAATTGTCCTGACCTCGCTATTGGGGGAACAAGTAGGCCCAGAAATAGGCCCAAAAAAAAAACTAGCTACTATGAATTATAGCTAAAAACACTATCGATCATGTCGGCTGTCATTAAATAACCGCATCTAAATCGGACCTTTCGTTTAGGAACTACGATGCCACGGACAGACACACAGACAGACAGATAGACACGTCAATCTTATAATACCCCTCTTTTTGCGTCGAGGGTGCAGAATAAAATAAATATTTATGTGGGGCTCCCAAACAACAATGGTGACTTTTTAGCCGTTTTGCGCGGAACCCTTCGTGTGCGAGTCCGACTCGTATTTGGCCGGTTTTTTTTTCATTACTGGACAACATTTGGTAATGTCAAGGATTTAAGCATATTGTTAGTTTAACAAAAACGAGTCAAACAAGATAGCACTTAAAATTCTACAAGCACTAGCTGTGAAATTGTCAAGTTCTGGGCATGATAGGCGAAATCCAAAAACTTTAAGAAATAGCAAAAACTGGACGAGCGAGTCGGAGCGCTCACGGAGGGTTCCGTACAAAGTAAGAATATTATAAATAACTCAGGAATCGAGACTCGCGGGGATGAAGGTTTGTATGGAGAAACTATTCCTACTTTTACTATTTTAATCTATACAAATAAATAAAATTTAAGTGTCTTCTTGTAATTTAAAATTAATATCTTTGTACTATCCCCCTTATTAATAAAAATATTTACACAATGGATAAGCTATGCAATGTTTTGTCCATGTCTGAGGATTAAATATTTTTATTAGTAAGGGGGTAAGTGTATAATTATGATAGTTATACGGTACCTAAACCAAAAAAATGTATCTATCATTCGTCTGTCTGTCTGTCGGTTTGTTCCGGCTAATCTCTGAAATGGCCGGACCGATTTTGACCGGACTTCCACTAGCAGATATCTGATGTTGTAAGGAGTAACTAAGGCTACTTTAATTTAATGGTTCCGTAAATAGAGCAGACGAAGATGCGGGAACGAGCTAGTTATAAATAAGAAATTATGCCTCGTAAAAATAAATAAAATGTGTATTGTAATAGCGCATTCCAATACACATTTTAATAATTTTTTCATCATTTTTCATCAAGCCCTTTCATAATATATTACCGCATTTGACCTAGTATCTTCAATTTGAAATTTCGACCCCCTATTAGCCTTACGACAGAATTTTTTATGATTTTTATTCGAAAAAGCTGTTTTCAAATTTTTCATGTATTTGTGGTATACAAATAAAATTATATAAAATTTCATAGTCAACCCTAAGTAAAGGAATTAAGTAAGTAAAGGAAGTACCCTACGAATTTCTTGTCCTTTGAGAGTTATTAGAATCAGGCGTTAGTTTGTGGAAATCAATAGCATACAATTTAATTAATATTATCGAGCAATATTTTATTAAAATGCCTCGAGAGTATCCAAATATGTATTATTTTGCGGCATAATCGGCCGTAACTTTTGTAAGTTACTCAGAAGTCTAATTTTTCACAGCTTTAATTAAGATGACCGCAGAACTAGACCTAAACATATTATTATAGTTTTCACTTTAAGTCGATACCTGCACGTGATCTCGTAATAAATATATTGGTTGACAGACAGACGGGCAGACGGACGGACATCAATGTTATCTCTTATTGGCTTCCATTTATCCTTTTGATGTACGGAACCCTAAAAATGCTAGAAGGACATACGAGCCCGATTTTGATAAAAACTAAAAGTTAATTTTGTTTTGATTTATCAAAGTATCTACAACGATTAACCGTTATAATAGGTACCTATGAAATTGCCGTTCTGCAGTACTGGCAATTTCAAATCAAAATAATTTTTGTTTGGCTAAGAATTCTAATTTCAAATTAATTTTATTTAAAAAAAATGGAATTCTTTTACCAAAAGTAGTCATTTGTTTATTGATTAGTGTTACATTTTCATCGCATTTCAATCTTTTTCGTCATCATGGATACGTTAAAAATTCGAGTAACTATGGCATATGTGTACCGTCGTGGCAAAAACGACGTGGCAGAAAAAGGTTCACGCAACATCAACGACGTTTACGGAGCTAACACTACAAACCAACGCACCATCTGTTATTGGTTTGCTCGCTTCCGTTATGGAAATTTCGACCTGACCTAGCGGTCGTCCGAAGACTTTGGTCGACAATGACGAATTAAAGGCGATTGTGGAAGCTGATGATTCACAATCTACGGCTGAATTAGCAGCAGCTTTCGAGGTTAGCGTCAAAACAATATTGGTCCATTTGCATCAAATTGGCAAGGTAAAAAAGCTTGACAAATAGGTGCCCCACGAACTCAATGATCGCCAGCGCGAAGTCTGCATCGAGACGTGCCTTGCACTGCTCTACAGACACACAAATGAAGGAATTTTGAACCGCATTGTTACCTGCGATGAAAAATGAATTCTGTTTGATAACCGCAAGCGCTCAGCAAGTTGGTTGGATTCTGGTTCAGCACCTAAACAATTCCCTTAACGAAAATTTACCCCTAGAAAAGTGATGGTCACTGTTTGGAGGTCTAGCGCCGGTGTGATTCATCACAGCTTTTTACTGTGTGTACAGCTGTGTACTGTGAAGAACTGAACACAATGATGGAGAACCTGGCACATCTCTAACCAGCATTGGTCAATCGCTCGTCTCCGCTGCTTCTGCACGTCAACGCACGACCTCATACTGTACAGCAGACGGTCTCCAAGTTGCAAGAACTGGGGTTGGAAGCTCTCCGTCATCCGCCCTACCCACCAGACTTTGCGCCTACAGACTACTACTTTTTTCAGAATTTGGATGACTTCTTGGCGGGAAAAAAATGCAATACCCGAGAGGCAGTACAAAATGCCTTTGAAGAATTTGTTGCCTCCCGTCCAGCTGATTTCTTTAAGAAGGGCATCAATAAACTGCCACTGCGTTGGCAAAGATGCATTAATTGCATGGGTGATAACTTCGATTAATACATATAAAAAATACATCGAAAAAATTCGTTTAAATATTTTCATATAAAACGGCAATTTCATAGGTAAAGACCTAATATTAATAATTATTATAATAAAGAATAATAATAATAATCTAAGTAGTCTGTAAGTTTGGGTTTTTGACAATAGATGTCGCTTTAACGCGTAATTAACTTCCTAAACCCTAACCTGTAGTAAATTGACTAAACTAAGACACTGTATTACTTTACAATGTGAAGCGTAATTTAATAAAAAACATTTTTGTAATAACATAATTATAATTTTATTATTTAAGATGTTGTCATGACATAAGCTGTTGCAAATCTATTGCATACTAGATGTCGCTCTTGAGGCAGTTTAGCGTATTTGGTTTTCTTATGTTGAAAAACAGATGGCGCATCCCATCTTTGTTGTAGTCGTGCTTTTTAGGGTTCCGTAATACACATGGAACCCTTGTAGTTTCGCTCTGTCCCTCCGTCTGTCTGTGTATTTGACCGCGCTTCTAGCTTCTGTAATTATGAATATAAATGGATGAAATTTGGTACCTATAGTTTAGGGGTGGCTATCCATACATGTGAAGTGGGGATGAATTTTTTTTTCAGTCTCGTTAAATAGGTATTTTAAAATAAAGGCAAGGTTTCATACATGACTTTTTTACAAAGTCGACCATTTACCAGTAGGTATTCAGCCTCCAAAGTGGTTTGTAAGTTGTAAGTTTCCATGCTGATAGATCATACTAAAACTCTTTAGGAAAATTATTTTAAACGAAATTGGACAGTAACTTTAGAATTAATTAAAAAAAAAAAAACCTATTACGCGTTGATAGTTACGGAACCGTCCTTAGACATGTCGTAATACAATGTTTTATGGTATAATATCAAACTATTATATTTATACTAAATAATAATCATTAGCTAGTGATGTGATCGTTATCGCATTAGAACATTAACATTAACATTAGAACTTTTCTACTCATTAGAAGTTAATACTTCGGTAGTATGGAAATCTTACGGCAAATTAAAACAAGGGTGTCACGAATAATGATTTCTAATCTTCCTTGCCTCTTTTTTTAAGGTCCTATTTTCTTTCAGCCTCCCCAAGGTGGGTCGATCATAGAATCATAAGTAATTATTATTAGTTCGTGAGGCGAATTTCAAGCATAAAGATCAAAAGTTATGTTTTAATCCAATTAAATAAAAGCTCTTATCGATGAAACTTGAATTTTTTAAAACTTTTTATCGAAAAACTAAAAGTACCCACATACTTTTCATTACCTGGTTGTTAATTGTTTATAACAGAACGAGGTTACACACACACTCTTAACGTCCGGGCCGAATAAAATCCCGAGCGACTTGTCATGGTACTCACGGCGAGGCGGGCAAATCGTACGTAATTTTTTTGGAGAAATATTTCAGCGGTGAATTAAAGTAATAGGCAATTGCCTATAATTATAATTATATTATAATGGTATCATAATCACCATGTTTACGTGAAGCAAAAACCCCCTTGTACCCCTTTTTACGAAAATTATGCAAACATAGTATGAAATTTGGGTTTTTTTTTATTACTGTCGAAGGCAGGTCACAATCTAGCCCTGACGTCACTGCGACCCAAGTGGATCTATTGTGATTCCTCCGCGTTATAGTACCTCCCCCAGGCCTATGCTGCTCATAAACTGACCGATGTGGTTGGGGTTGGTGCTACGAATTTCCTCTGTGGTGGAGTATTCGTGCTGTCCAAGGTACCTGTTTCTGTTCTGCTGAAGTGCTGGATAGTCGAGGAGAAGGTGAAGGGGCGTCTCGTCCTTCTCCCCCCAGAATCAGCAAGTCGTTGTGTCCCAGCTCCTATTAGTACATTTTATTATTAAATATAGTAGAATGAAATTTGGCCTACTTAAAGTTTATATTATGAGGGAGAAGTCGCCTGCACCAATATTTTTATAGTGATGGTTTAAGAATATATTAAATTAATAAAAATAACGTTACACTCACTACCTCCGTTTAATATCAGGTATATTCCTAGTTTTGTAGTACTAGTACCTACTTGGTAATTAATGTCAGGTATATTCTTAGTTTTTTAGTTTTAACACCTGAATAATCTTCAGGTTATACCTCAATTATACATAACATATTTATAAAACATGACGTGTGACCTACAGAGTATGCGTTGCATATCTTAAGTTCCATTGATGATAATTTATAATCCAAAAAAAAAAAAACTCGCCTATAATAGAACATCGCTTTAAAAAATAGAAAAATTATAATTTGTACACCTATCGCCATCTGTGTATTGAACTTTATAAATTTAAATTTATAAAACTAATTTGTTGTGTAATAAGTATAAGTATCTTTCGACAGATGGTGTTATATCCAAAGTTGTAACGTTATATCGAAAATCTTGTTACGCGTGACGCATGACGTGATACGACGCTTTTAACGCCGCTAATAAAGTTTCACTTCAAAAATATTATTAAAATATAGCGATGGACGCGGTATCATTAACTATGGACATATTACATATACATTATTTTACAACATATTTGCAGAATATACTTAGATAGACGTATAAATCTTTTGAAACACCATGACTGGACGAGCCAGTGGGAATTTTTCATGATTCAAGTAGTGAAGGCTTCGCTCTATCCGGAGTATCTGTCGATTCTTAGTATCGATATTGACGCAAATGATGTCGAGATTTCGAGCTACTATCGATAAACCCCGCGGCAATGGTGTCGTCATGTGGGCACGGCGCGACGCGAACTACGTCATCGTGCAGACGCGCGCGGTTGTGTCGTTTTCATTATCGAACGCAATTATTTAAACTTATGATTTTATGTTGATTTTGAACATTTGATAAAATATATTTGGCAGGTAAAACATATCTATTTTGTATATGAGATTATATATAATGAAGGATTATATATAGGAAGTATTAAAAATAATTAGATTTCTTAAACCGTAAAGGAGGTACGCTTCACGATGGTTAGTTTTTCAAAACCGTTGGTTTGGTCGTTAGCCAACGGAATTGATGTTTTCTCCTGTAAGATCATAGATTAGTGATCGTGTTTCTAAATGTGAATACTCCAAAACAGGCATAATTATGATAAAATAATTCGACGAAAAAATGTATTATGCTGATGATGATGATAGCTCCTATGTTCTGTGAATGTGACGCGACGCGTGACGTCGTCGCGCGTCACGCAAGGTCAAATCGAGTCGAGCGGCGACATTAGGTCGAATATTACATAACCAATTTATTTTCGACATGTGCCATTTCGACTGACCGGAAACAAGATCACGACCCGGTGGATCGAAAACCGGAACTTTATCGGTTAGGACGTAATGAGTGACTTCACTACCACGATGACGTTAGCGGAGCAATTTCCGAGATTTCGGTCGTGGATTTTACAATACTTATCTCGTTTATGATGAAAAACCGTGCTTAGATGTCGTCATTGTTGTTAATTAAACGGAGAATTTTATACTCAGAAAGCTTTTATCCCTCTCAACTAAACCACAAGAACATAAAAATCAAACGCAGGTTAACCTATAAAATAACCTCAAAAATATTAATTAAGGTATCAGATTAGTTAGAACGTGGATTGGCATGATATTTTATACTGTTTATATTAGAACGGACCCATTTGGAGGCGTCATGCCAACTGGACGATAGGCAGTACCGGTATGGCCACTGTTACTGATAAAATTGTAATAGTCTCAGATGGGAGAAGAGGAGTTTTTAGTTTACTGTTTGGATTAAGAGGAACATATTTTCGGCACTCTACCTATGCTTATGTCCCATATACCATCTTACACATTCTGTCAATTATTACATTAGCAATAGTATTTATTACTAGCTGTCTCGACACACATTGTTCTGCCTTAACTATGACCTGGAATAAATAAATAACGCACCGACAACTTCAATTTACACCTATACCTTTACCAATATTTCTTACCGTCTAAACCTTCCCTGAACTTCCACGATTATTTCAAGACGAAAACAAGCCAAATCGGTCCAGCCGTTCTCGAGTTTTAGCGAGACATTGAAATTGAGATCCATTTTCAAATAATATGAGAAGAAATTATTAAAACAATGTTATTGATTTCCTTTAAAGAGCTGCGCGAAGTTCCGAATCATCATAACAAACAATACATATAATCGTAATTGTCCGTTATAATACTGTAATTAACTACACCGTGTTCTATTTAATTACCGTAATAATCAATCAATTAGTCGTACGTACGTGCGGGGATAGTGTTATTATGATACACGCATACGTAGGAGAAAACTATTATATGACGTGCGAAAAGCCTTATTAAAATATAGCTTTTGCCACGAGAACATTGTACTTTTTAAGGATAAAAAGTAGCCTATGTGTTCATTATCCAGTGCTTAAACTAATACCATACCAAATTTTATTAAAATCCGTTCAGTTGTTTTTGCGAGAAAGAGTAACAAACATCCATCCATCCATCCATCCATCCATCCTCACAAGCTTTCACATTTATAATAGTAGTAGAACTGAAATGTAAGTAAGTAGTAAGTGTGCGGCGTTAGTAAGTGTGCGGCGTTAATCGGCCCGCGGCCCGCGCACGTCGCGCCGCTCTCGTATGAATGGACCGAAGCATTTCCTTTAATATTTCCTGTCTAACTCCATTTTGTTTATTTTAATGTAATTAAATTTAATTTAATTTAATTAACTGTTTATTTTGATTACGTTTGATATATCGATTAATTGTCTATTTTATTGATTTCATTAGCAGTCATTCTATTATTTTAATTATATTACTTTCAATGTTTGCATGTAAACGAAAACACTCTTATGATTTTTGAAATCTTTGATTGCTATGTTCCAAAGAATAAAATACAATTAATAAGAAAATTTAAAAAGTATTCTTATTTTGCATGGTAATACATTTTCCTCTAAGCGCACTTTTGTTTACTATAAAAATCTATCATAATAAAGGTAAGTACAATTAGAATTTTAAAATTTTAATGTTTATTTACATTTGCATTTGAATAACAAATATAAAGTTTCTCATCCTACTGTCCTAGTTCTTATTTTTTTATTATTATTATTAAGAAGTATAATTACAATAAAATAATAATTGTTATTTTGGATTAGGAGAAATACTAGATGATGATTTTTGATTGTTCATAATGGTCATCGGATGATTGTGATACTAGTATAATAGGGCCCGTCACACGCACAGTTCTGACCGCGGGAAATAGCACGCGCCGTTCCAACCCGCGCTCCGAAAACAGTTTAAACCGCTATGACGTATTTTGACATAAAAGTACCTGCACACGTAAAGTTCAGACTAATAATATATCAAAATACGCGGTTCAATCACGTTCAGTTCGGAGCGCGGGTCGGAATGGTGCGTACTATTTCCTGCGGTCAGAATTGTACATGGACGATTATGTAAAACGCCGGCAGTCCAAACTGCGACGTATTTACTGTCGTAATTAGTTCGAACTGCAACCCAAACCGCACAAGTCCCTCAGCGGTGTGAAGGGCTCTAATGCAATAGCTAGAAGTCATGTTGATGATAGCTGTGACGACATTGAATCTCTGTCTAGTTGGGCGGACGTGACGAGCTCAGCGGAAATCACATACTTAATTTTCCACAACAATTACATATGTATATAAAAATGTGGAGGTTTTAGTAAACGGGTTTCCCGAGCAGGCTAGACACAATTCCACGCGGATGCAGTTACTCATGATGCATGATGCATGGTTCGTCCAAATGGAAACCTACATGGGTGGTGGGTATAAACCATGGTCCCGTCTTTCGGGTTAAATTTCCGTACGTTTTGTGTGACGTCTGATGTGGTGATGCATGGACCATGTTGCACAAATGTTTTTTGTACATGGGGTGATGGGATCCTATATTTCAGGCCAAGTACTCATTCTGTGACTTCTCATCATGATGATGTGGTGAAGTATGGTGTCATCCATGTATGATATATGGTACATCCAAAATCCAAATGGTTTGTACTTTGTACACGGGGTGATGGGATCCCGTATTTCAGTTTAGGTTTAAGTCCTTATCAGCATTCTGCGACGTCTCATGAGTTATGTGGTGACGTATGGTGTCATCCAAGTATGACGTATGGTTCATCCAAAATCCAAATGGTTTGTACTATGTAAATGGTGTAATGCGTTTCCTTCATTCGCGTTAAGCTTTTACTGACGTCTTACGTGATACATAGTGCATCAGCCCAGTGGAAATGTACATTGTACCTAATTGATGATGGGATCCCGTCACTCGGGTAAGTACCTGTTCTCTTCTGTGACGTCAGGCGGTTGTCAATAAAATTTAATTCGGAAATAATAATTTTCGGAATTAATGGTATTTCGTACTAGTGGTCGAAATTCTACCATAATAGATATATTTAATTTTTAGGTTTTTATTTTATTTGTTTATTCATAAAAAGAAACATATACAATTCAAGTTGTATCTCGCCAAACGAGTGTTTGACGGCGAGATGCGCTCATCTTATATAATATTTGTTGCATAATATTATGAGTAGTTAAGTATTTAGTACAAAAGATAAAATAATAGAAAAAAAAACAAAACTAAGTTATTAACTTTAAAAAAAATTTACAGTCTATAAAAAAAGTAATTAAACTCATAATTTGTGTGTAAAGTGTGAACTTTATTAGGTTCTTTTCTCGAAGGCTAAAGATAAGCTTTACTTTACTTTATATAAGCAATAAAATGTTAATGTTGTCTATGAAATGTGAAAGACAATTGACAAACGTGTGACAAAATTGTGTCAAACCAATACTACTGTTAATATACAAACGCATGGTAGTGTGAATGCATTTCTAGTCTGAGGTAGTGTGTGTAACGTTATTTTTTAAAATAATTGTATATACTTTTTATGTATTATTATAAAAAATATTAGTGCAGATCGCTCCTCCTCTATATTTTGAACCCTATGTCAAATTTCATACTCCTTCGTTAGCATAATTATCGTTAAAAAGATTGCCAAGGGAATTGCATCACGTATTAATATGTGATGATTAAAATACATGATTAATGGAATTATTGATGAGATTGCTATTATGTACTTGCTTTACATTTATTATTTCCCTGAGTTAAACAAAAATTAACAAACATCTAGATATGCAGCAGTGGCGAAGGCTGGTTCTCCCTTATAGGGAAGCTCTAGCCTGCATAATAGGAAGGGATTTGGATAAGGGACTTCAAAAGGTAACTTGGTAAGTGAAGCCGATAGGAATGGAGTTATAGGAACCCCACGCCACTGCTATGCAGGTTTACTTGGTCACGGTCAACAGCATCTTGGTATTGACTATCGAAAGAAAATTGAAAGTTATATCATGGAAAATCGTAAGTGTGAACGGGTAAATCGTGCGTCACCATCGACAAATTCCGAGCCGAATAAGCAAATAACGGAACGTTGTCTGTTCCTGTTTGTACTAGGTACATTTTCAGGAACGATTACTACAGGATTTTCCACATGCGCCCGCGCAGAGCAAACGAACGACTGCTTACTGTATCCGTGAATGGTGACTCAGATCATTGACTCATTAATTCATCTCTTTTGAATGGAACACCGTTCAAATTTTGATTTCACGGCCATCTTCGAATCCTATTGCTATTACTGTTGTCTATGAAAGAATGTTGTAATTAATTTACTTAACAATGAATATTTTGAATGGAGTAAATGAGTTAATTTGCTAACAATACTTGAATGTTTTAATTAAATTGATGGCGGATATAATATTTTACTGTAAAAAGTAAACCCACAAAGATGAGTAATAATAATATGAAAATCTTAAAACAAGCGCGATTTCGCCTTAATTATTGTTTTATTTATTTATTAGTTACTATTTTTAGTTAATAGAAACTTAAAATATTTTATTCATTTTACAAAGAAAATAGATTTTATACAGTAGATTCTACGAATGTTTTTATGTAAGACCCAAGTACTAATGACTCAATTACCTGAATCTTATACTTTAAACGAGACAATCTTGTATATATAATCGGATTCTCTAAAACGGCTGTAAGTAGGTTTTACCATGAAATTTAGTATGCAGGAAGTTTTGGGGAAAGATTTCGATTTAATTGTGTCAGTCCTTAGCAGTTCGATATGCATACGTATAATTTTGATTTGTTTGAAAATTCGGAATGTGGTGGGTTCGACTCCGATCAGATATATATTTTGGTGATTCTTTTTTTTATTTTATTTATCAGAACTCTGAGCAAAGCTCGGTTACCTAGGTATTAATTATTATTCGTTAATGATTACTACATACTACAATGTGCAGGAACGTTCCATTTGTCATGTATATAATAGTGACTAACTTTTTCCGGAAAATTGTAAAGAAATTCTCTATAACCGTATACTTTGTCGGTATTAGTAATATAGTATATATTATATAATAGCCTTCGTGGTCTAGTGGTTTGAGCTTGGCTCTCTACTCGGAAGTCGTGAGTTCGATCCCCGCATTGGAACAATAAAAAAAATATGTTGTTTCCAAGTTCAGTTCGGACAATGCAGGCTGATCACCTGATTGTCTGACAAGAAAAATGATCCATGCGTCGGATGGGCATGTCGTTTCGATTATCTGTCCCACTGGGTTTTGAGAGTTAAGAAGAGAGAGTGCTCTTGTGTACTGCGCACACAGTTGGACACTACACAATTACTCCTGCGTAACTGGCCTGGTTTCAATGAAACCGGCCACCGTCACCGAAATTGGTGTGGGGCTATTATTATACTATATATTCGGCGTTAGAAATAAGCACAGTAATACTATGTCAGTTAACATTCCATGATATTCAAAGATTCGTAATAACTTTATCGAAGCAATTTTTGCACAAACGAAATGAAATCATAACAGGTGACAAACATTCTTCAAAATGAGTAAGCGCCGGTATTTCCGAGGTCAGACAATACAATTTGAAGCCTTGTTACAGCCTCAGATGATTTGACAGCCTTCAAGGTAAGCCAAAGTTTCGAGGTAACTGGGCGCTCAAAAGCGTGCGTGAATACAGCACAAAACGAAGAGTTCTGATGATAGTTATAGATATTAGGCCCTTACATATGAAATTGGCGTTTTCTTGTACTGGCCACTTTGATCTCAAATATATCTTCTTTGGTTAGGAATTCCAATTTCAAAATTATACCGCTATTTACTCATGCATTTGTGTTTCGAAAACCGTATTTCATTTGTTTTTTCCTCTTTTCATTTTTTCTTTGTGTCACACTGTTTACAAAATGGAAACCTTGAAATATCGTATTATTTTCGAGTACGAGTTCCACCGTGGCGTGGCACCAGTGCTGCAGAAACTGCTCGAAGGATTAATGATGTGTATGGCGGCGGTGTCACAAAAGAAAACACAGCACGTTTTTGATTCCAACGTTTTCGTTCTGGCAATTTCGACCTGTAGAACAAGCCCCGTGGACGGCCGGAGACCAAAGTCGATAGTGAAGAACTGAAGGCTATTGTGGAAGCGGATCCATCGCAAACCACGTCCGAGTTAGCTGCATGCTCTGGTGTTAGCGATAAAACTGTTAATCCACTTGAAGCAAATTGGGAAGGTGAAAAAGCTTGAAAGGTGGGTAACTCATGAATTGAGTGCAGCAAACCGGCAAACGCGCGTTGACTGCTGCGTTACATGACATTACATTGACATTACATACATTACACATACATTGACAAACGCACGGCAGTGAGTGTTAATATTTGTGGTAGTGTGTTGTTGTTATTTTTATAAATTTTATGTATTTCTAAGTATTACTTTAAAAATGCTATGTTCATTTCCCGTATTTTTATCGTAAAACTGCACTGAAATTTTTTGCTTCACATATTAATATAATAATTATCATCGATCTTATTCCTTATAAAATAATAATTATTTTACATGGCGACCTAAAATCACTAACGTATGTGTCAGCCGTCAGCAGCCCGTATGCTGCCGACCTTATTGGCGAATACCTCGCATTGTACCATATAGATAAAACTTCGTAGTTGTGCCTTCATTTGCATTGACCGCAAATCTAATAAAAGAATGACATAGATTTTTACTATTCTATTTTTAAATCATTCTGTATAATTGTTTTTAAAAACAAAGATATACGATATTATATTAACTATTTGCACAGAGTAGAAAATTTATTATATACTTACGTACAGATTAACATCTTTCAACGGTCCGAATCAATACGAATTTGAAAACATTATCCACACAATCGTGGACACATCGTATGCTTGGAGTAGTTCAATCAAATCGAAAGCTAACTATGTAGCAAGATGATATTGAGATAGTCCTGTCACTTTACCTGTCTTCTGGAATATATTACAATGATGAATTTTGCAGGTCCTAACAATCCTGGGCCTTTAGTCAAGATGCATTCGATAATTGCGACGGCGAAGTTCGAAAACAAAATGTATAGGATTAGATATAAGGCCTCGCAAGCGAATTGTCACTTAGCCATACATTTTTGATTTCGAAGTTCGCTGTCGAAATTATCGAATGCATCTTGAATAAAGGCCCTGTCGTCAATAACAGATATATCCTAAGGTTAACCGCAAGGGAGTCTACTTTCAATAATTGCGAATTTCTAGTCTCATTTCAAGCTTTGTGGCATTAAAGTTTGTTAGCGATTTTAACTTTTACTTTTCAACTAGCAGAAAGCTTTAAACAATAAAAAGTACATGAATCAAGGTCATATTAGTGCAACACTGTGGTAGGTAATACCGCTTTCCGTAACGGTATCCAGTGACTTACATTATTGAGTGAGAAGTTTCATAACTCGATAACTATCTCCGTGAATCAGCGAGAAAGTGACCTTCACATTCGTGAACCACTAACACCTATGACTCAGACATTATTGAAATATTTGCTATTATTTCATAACTCGTCATACATTCAATTTCGTAAGATTGCACGAGCATTTACCAAAGCTTATCGTTTAGCTGGATGATGGGGTTGTGGATTGTATTTATTAGAGTTCCGTTGTTCACGTCTTGGAAAGTCGCAACGGTTTGTGCTAGAGAGATGAAATTTGTATGGATGTTTACCACGTCGATACAGTGCTAAAATAAAATCACGAAAAATATTACCTTTGGGGCACCTCCCACACGTAAAGCGGAGATCATTTTTTTTCGCTTCTACCCGATAGTGTGGGGGTATCATTAGATAGGTCTTTAAGGTATACGTTTTTGAGATATTTAACTTTATGGCGCTTTCTGTTAAAATAGTCCCCCGATCTAAAAGCTAACTGACTAGCTGGCTGAAAAAAATCACGACTTTCGTCCGTGTGATGAACTTTGAAGGAAAACTATAACGGCTTAGATAACTTTGTAAATTCAAGAATGGAAACTTAACTTGTATGTGCGCTTACTTGTTACAACAATTGCGATTCCGGCTTGCATTGGGCCGGTTTTTTTTTTAAATTAATTATATGTATGTATATATTTTAGGCTTATGTATGTATTTTTTTATGATATTGTAAATTAATGACAGGAGGTTCGGGTAAAGTTTGCAATATATCGGGACTGTGACGTCAACAAGAGCTACCTCCCATACATTTTTCATTAATTACATATGCGATAACAATTTGTGACATAACAAGTATTATATTTTCTACTCTATGGTAGGTATTATTATAAAACTTTTAATATAAGACTTGGCTTAAAGGTCTTGTTACCAGGCCATTAAATCTTCAAAAAAAAAAAAAATATAAAACTTTTCGAAAGATATTTTTCTTATTATCGTTATTCAACTTCACATTATCTGTGGTGCTGTGGTAACTACCATGAGTTGGATGTTGGATGTTGGATGTATGCAATATTTTACTAGTACAAATTACTCTCATCATGACTGTCAACTATTTCGTCTGTTTTGAATATGAATCACCATCTGACCTCAGTTTTGAAATGTAAAGTTATGCAATTTGTCATAGATATTCTCACTAACTTTTGCCCGCGGCTCCGCCCGCGTCAATACGGTATAAAATGTAGCTTATGTTTTAATCCATCTTATCCGGTCAAGGTTTTATCTACTACTATATCAAATTTCATCTAAATCTGTTCAGTAGTTTTGCATGAAAGATTCACAAATACCCATCCATCCGTCCTCATATCTTTCACATTTTTATTAGTAGTGGGACGTAACTCAGCTAACTTTAAAAACCTAACCGCTTGTTCTTGCGAACAGAAATTTTCATCAAACGAAGAGATTGAAGCTGCCGTTAATGCCTATTTTAAGGGCCAAGATGAGGCATTTGTTTAAACTGGTATAAGGGCTTTAGAAACCAGATGGAAGAAGTGCATTGAAAAAAGTGGTGATTACGTCGAAAAACAAAAATAATTTCAAAATCTTCTGGTTTTGTTCATATTCAGGCCGCGAACTTTTCAATCCACCTAAGTGTAATAGCTGTAAAAATCTTTTATCTAATCTTTTTTTGTATTTAATGTTATAGTTTATATAATGTTTACATGTATAATGTATTCTCTGTTAGAATAGTTGTCATGTTTGGTAAACATAATTTAATAATATTATACTTTTTATAACCCCTTTCTTTACTACACATTTTCCCCCCATACGTTTTCTGTGCTGATATTTCTCTTGATCTCTATCTGTTCCGCAGAAACCCTAGAACGGATGTAATTTGGATATTTGGACCAAATTTTTGACCTCCACTCGTGACTCGCTGATATCTCTCATCTAAAGTATACACCATATAGGTTACAGTAAATGATACATAATATGTGTCATGGCTGTTAAGGTGTCTAAAAATATATTATTTTTTGGTGAAATTTTAACATTATCCTACTACTATTATGTGAAAGTGTGTGATGTGTTGATGGATGGATGTTAGTGACTCTTTCACGAAAAAGCTATTGAACGGATTTCAATGAAACTTAGTATGGTAGTAGCTTTTTTTATTTTATTTCATTTGATATGAAAGATGATGAGATACAACAGCCATCATTTTTACAAAAATACTTATAACTAGTTAACAAAATACTTATAGCTAGTACATGCAGTACATAAGGCCAATAACAATTATCCACAACTTAACACATTATTGAAAATATTTGGTACTTGACTTTTTTTTTTCTACTTAAATGGGTAGCGCTCTGATAAATAAGAAAGTTTACAAAAAGAATAGCAACATTATGAGAAGAAAAAAATAATAAAAAGCTTATCTTATAATTATATTATTCTAAGGACTTATTATTTATCTAACAAGATTATAAAAGGCGTAGTTATGCGATAGTTTAGGCTCTGGATTAAAACATATCGTGCATTTTATTTCGAAAAAGTACAGTGTTCCCGTGGGATACTGTATTTACGCCGGCAGAGTCGTAGGCAAAAGCTAGTAAACTATAAACTTCAAACGGGTAGAGAGCGAATGGTAATAAATGTTACATGCTAGCACATTACCTTACAGCTAATGTGCTAGCATGTAATGCTCTATAAGCTAACATTTATTGCCCAATACTAATAATTGTTACAAACATCGGCACCAGCAATGTAAGTGATCCTTACTAATATTATAAACGCGGAAGACTGTATAAATGCATGTTAAGATGTTTGTTTCAAGCAATAACTACTGAACGGATTCTGACGAAATTTGGTATGGCAGTAGTCGAGAGAAACATCTAGTAAATAATATTTTGTTAGAAATATTCTCTCTGAAATCGACTTTACAACATTCCAGTAGAATCATAAATGTCTTTAATTATTACTGTATCAAAATCAGGTGTCTGACTGAAAATAATAATAATCAATGACGAAATCAATTACGGATATTTTGGGCACATATTTCACTGCATAATTTTGAAGACGTTTAGGCAGAAAAATAATTGTCCTAATAAAAAAAATGTATTTCTTTACATAGTCGCGTTTGCGTTTAGCGGAGAGTCGCCCATACATGAGATGATTTTTTACTTTGTGTATAACAAATATTTTTTTGCCTAAACGTCTTTACACAAGCCTTGAATCGTGTGCCCGGAGTATCCGTAATTGTTTATATATATATATATGCAGAAAAATAGTTGAAAAATTCGAAATTCAACCCCCAAGGTGGTGAAATAACACTTTGTATGAAAGTTTTTATTTCTTGGACATATTTGCATGATATTTCATATGAATTGAGTTACAACTAATATTCAACGGCTAAGAGAGTCAAATAGGGGATGACAGTTTTCTGTTATTATAAAGATATCGTTTAATGCCGCGGGAAAATGCTAGTTTAATATAAACACTAAACACAAATACTTATTACAATTTGCATCACACGATGAACTGTTGACTAATGAAAATTCCGTCAGCAATAATGTTATGCGCGGAAGAGTCAGAATAAGAAATTTTGGAAATTCTAAAAATTTTGGCTATGTTTCAATAACTCAGGAATTCGTAATATTATTGAGTATGCGTATTGAAAGATATTTAAACAACTTTTGAGTTCGTTTGATTAGATCATTTGTAAAAATAAAATTTCGGAAAATGATTGTGCCTTGCAATAATTTAATAGTGACATATTTATTAATTGTAGTTAGAATAAGAAGTAATATAATTATAAACTCTTGTATCAAATCTACACATTATAATGAGGAAAAATTTGAATTTTTGTAAGTTTTTTTGTTGGTTTGCATTGAAAAGGCTCCGAAATTCTGGGCAGATTTTTGGAACAGCACTGATATATATATAGCAAGGAGAAAGCGCAGGCTTTTTATCGCGGCAAAATGTTCGGTTTAAGCGGGATTTCCTTTTGCGCATACAAAGTCTCGGGTGACATCTAGTGTGGGGTTTCTTTTATTGTTGGAGAGATAAATGAAAAGTATAGTCCCGATAATATAATATTGTCTTTTCACTTATAAAGTACATACAACGTTTAGCTAAATATACCATTTAGATCAGAGGTTAGGACGAGACTGACTACTTAACATTGGAAATATAAAAATGAAATGACTTGGAACCAAGAGTGCAAGTATGCCCTTTTGTGTGGTCCCTACACACACAATAGCAATTCACGCATTTCCTATGCGATTTTACTTTATTTTGTTACAGTTAGATAATTTAGACTGCACTAACATCAAACACACCCGCCTCGCACTATGACACAATAGACACTTATTATTAAATAACCTAACCATGTTAGGACATGTCTAAGGAGGGTTCCGTATCTATCAACGCGCAATATGTTTTCTTTTAATATACACGTGCAATAGGTCCGATTTTGCTCAAAATAATTTTTCAAAAGAGTTTTTAGCATGGTCTATCAGCATGGAAAGTTACAAGTTTCTATCTCTTATAGCTTAGAAATGCCAGAGGGGGGACCAACCTGTAAACAACTTTGGAGGCCGATTACTCGAAAATAGTTGATTTTGTAAAAAAGTCATGTATAAAATCTTGCCTTTATTTCAAAATTCCTATTCAATGATATCCCACACAATGGGGTAGAATGAAAAAATATATTTCATCCCCACTTCACATGTATGGAGAGCCACCCCCTAAAATATAAAATTATTATTATTTTATGATGCCAAAACTGAGATCTATATACAATATATAACTGTATCAAATTTCATCCATTTATATTCATAATTACAGAAGCTAGAAACGCGGATAGACAGATGGACGGACAGAGCGATACTATAAGGGTTCCTTATGTATTACGGAACTGTAAAAATGTTTTTATATATCTTGCTTGTTACTAATATAGCACATAGTTACGCTATTGGGCGTAAGCCGTAAGTCCACTTCTACTAAGCGGTAAAAAATTGAAATGCAACAAAAAATAGTGTAAACAAACAGTCCTAATTAGATTTTATTATTATTTTATTGCACCTCCACAAATGGCGTTAACTGGACTACACATAGTAAACTAATGCGCCCACTGAACTATTATGGTCTGGACCACAGAACTTATGATATGAATAGAATAGAAATGGCTTTGCTATTCTCTCGAAGTACCAGCGCCGAGTAGAGAATATATATTATAATATTTAAGTACGTACAGAGAAACAGCTTTCATTCATAAATCTCTATTCAACTCTTTTAATGTTTATTTTGTTAAAATGTGATATTCAACACAAGGCAACATTCGTATTATATTAATTGGTTGCGGACAAGCCTTACATGCTGCACATGCTGTCCTTGTCGTTTCGGCTAGCAGAGACAGCGACAGCCTGTGAATGGAAGGGCTCTTAATTTTAATTAGCGTCTAAGTAATCGGCCGTTAGCATTTTAGTCATATAGGTAGCGCGAGGCGCGGGCGCGAGCTTTCGAAAATCGCATGCCATTTCTATTCATCTAAGTTCTATGGCCAGGTTTGACGACTGGTACTGGTATGGCTATGTTACTTAGCTAATAGCGAAAGTCCGAACATGCGGATTTGCATGTGAGGGCGGAATCTGGTAGCATTTGCGTCATTTCCGATGGAAGACATTACGTGCCCGTGTTGCAAATGTTTATTATAATGTCGAATCACTTCTCAATGTTCGATGCACATGCAGCCATATTTCTGTGATGAGATTTTCAGATTGGTTTATCATTTAACCTACAGTTGTATTTTATACAAGGAACTTATTTATGATATTTATAAACAATTATTTGAAATCTGTTTTTAAACTTGCTTTTTAAAACACACTACGTTGTCAAAACGCAAATAAATATGATTTTTTTTTAAATTAACATATTATGATCCGGACTTTTCGATAATTCGGAAGGGGTCTTGTTTTTTCCCCATCCGGAGTAGCGAGGAGCGAGGAGAGTTAAAAATGACCTAACCAAGAGCATTTCAGGACATGTCTAAGGAGGGTTCCGTAACTATAGTCGCGTAAAAGGTTTGTCAAATTACTTCGATAGTTACTGTCCGATTTCGTTCATAATTATTTTCTTAAAAAGTATTTAGCATTATATATCAGCATGGAAAATTGCAAGTTTCTAAGATTCGTAGCTTAGAAATGCCCGGGAAAACTTGTAAACCATTTTGGAGATCGATTACTCGAAAATGGTTTACATTATAAAAAGTCATGTATGAAACCTTAGCTTTATTTAAAAAGACCTGTCCGACGATACATACGATATTCGACATTATGGGGGCTCCTCACTTCATATTATGTATGGGGAGCTACCCCTAAGTTAGAATTTTTTTTTATGCCAAAACTGAGACCTATACACAATCTATAACTGTACCAAATTTCATTCATTTATATGCATTATTACCGAAGTTAGAGTGGCGGATAGACAGACCGACAAAAGGACGGACAGAGCGAAACTATAAGGGTTTCTTCAGTACTACGGAACCCTAAATATATATATATATATATATATATATATATATATATATATATATCTACGAGCGGACCCGACATACGTTGTCCTGCCGGGCTAATTTGTGAATCTATACCATCCAGGGCGCCATCCAAACACATACAATAAAATTCATTCAAATCGGTCCATCCGTTTAGGAATAGTTCAGTGACATACACACGTACAGTAGAATTATATATATAAAGATAGGTAAAATTAACGTAAAAAGTTTATGAGTTAACACTGCATAATATTATATACACTACTTAAAAACCCATATAATATATTACTTGTTATTTCTAATTAGCAACAAAACGTAGCAAGGTATTAGATAGTTTCATAATAGTTTCCTCGGAGTTCGTTGCTCCGCGCGACTAGAGCCAAGAACAACCTCGCTCAAGGTCTCTCATTGATACGACAATTCATTGATTGTTGCGTACTACAGGAGCCGGTTGCGCAGTGGTTACGTTGCGTATTCACTCAACAAAATGGTTGCGGGTTTGATATGGCGACGCGTTACATCACCACACACGACGTGTTTCAGATGTTAACAGATTATGATCAGATGCATATTACAGCGGATGCGCGGTGGTTACGTAGCGTATTTTATTAACAGTTACGAATTGAAAGTGGCGACGCGTTACTTTGGCATGCGGGTACACCATTAGGTGCGTTAGATGTTTCACATTAAAACCTCATGCAATTATTATTATACCAGTAAAGATGTCCTGATTCTCACGAACCTGACCAAAAGAAACCTCATAAAATAATAAACAACCGCTTACTATGTTATTCATTTACAAAATATATTGCCTTAGTAAAAATATTAATTTATCCTTCATAAGGTCCTGTTTCACAATCTCCTAACAAGTGCCGGTTAGTTTATTCCAAAGTTTTGTCGCTGTTTACTTTATATCGAGCAACAGAGACAAAACATGCAAATAAGCTATCTGACACTTACCAGTAGATTGTGAAACATGCATTAAAATATTTATTATGACGTTATCATCTTTCGTCCACATTTTTCGATCTTTTTTTGGTTTAATTTGTAGAATAGGATTATTTGCGTAAACAAATTGGTGGCTTTCATTTAGATGGGTCCGCGTAGCCGCGTGTCCTGTACTTGGTATGCGCGTGTGGCAGGACGCGCAACAATAGCCGGAATAGGAAGCGCCGGCAAATGGCCGGTCGAACACACCCGGAGTACGACTTTCCGACCTTATTACAATGGGCAATAAGGTACAAAAGTAGTACAACGCAAATGTCTGTAACTGGCCGCGCGCGCGAGACGCTGGGCCGAGCTAAAAAGTGGGCCGAAACCTGTTCCCCTCCGTACCATTCAGACATCTCAAATGATTGTCCCGTTTTGTTAAAGCACCGTTGTATGTACCTAATATCTATTGTGCTGTACCAAGGGTCAAGCACTATGTTAACAATCCCTAAAAAATATAAAATTATTATTATTTTATGATGCACAAACCGAGATAGATACACATTATATAACTATACCAAATTTCAGTAGAAACAGAAGCTAGAAGGTAAGAAAAACAGACAGAGAGCCGGCCGGACAGAGCGAAACTATAAGGGTTCCTTTAGTATTACGGAACCCTAAAAATGTTTGTTGAACAGCTAGTTCCGCGTAGCTCGCGCGTAGAGTGGCCACTAATGACCACATCTCCGACCAATGTTGATTCATTACGCCTCACGATTTTTTGTCCACATCATTAGGAGAAAACAATTTTCTCGATTTCACGCCTTAGTAACTCGCTCCCATTGTCAATATAGAATCGGGTGGGTGACGGAAATCCTGATTCATATCCCGATTGGAGAGTTCCAACCGCGTGGGCTTATCGATAATCAATAAGCAACTAAATACGAGAATAGAAATATGTAGGACAATGGGACATACATTTGTAACTAGCTTGTGCCCGCGGCTCCGCCCGCGTAAGTACAGTATCCCACGGGAATACTATACTTTTACGGCATAAAAAGTAGCCTATGCGTTAATCCAGAGCTCAAACTACTACCATACCAAATTTCATCAAAATCCGTTCGGTAGTTTATGCGTGAAAGTGAAAGTAAGAAACATCCATCCATCTTCACAATCTTTCACATTTATAATAGTAGTAGGACGAACTTTGCGCGGATATCACATTTCGATTTTTATTAAGATTTTTTATGGATTTACAAAGATAGGATTGGAATACTAGAGAATAGAGCTAAGTGGATACAGACGTAGTCTGTACTAATAAATAGTTTCAGTAATAGTTTACAGTAAAACTTGAAGTATTACTATTTATAATTTGCTGTACCTAAAAACTACTAAAGAAAGCATACGAACGAGATCGCCCGGACATAACTAGCGTCAATGACCTTGAAATAAATATATTCGTCACTATATAGTTCTAATAAGCTTCATAGTATCCTTACTTAATGTTTATTTCTAATCTTACTAAACAATACCTTAATATATGTAAGATATTTCTTAAACTGCGGGTTAAAATCGCCGGGGAAAATGCAGATTTTTACCATGAAACAAAAGGTAGCCTCAATTTGGAGCTCCACCTAAGTTGTGTCGGTTTCAGAGCAGGGCCAATTATTGTTATGTGTTGGCCACGGACCACGGTCTCGTCAGTGATATGACAGGTTGTAATTTGCAATACCGACCAGTTTTTTGCTACTCCCGCCTTACATCAACCAAATTACGTTCCTAATCGTATGATAATACCACCAAATTTTCCAAAACTCCTTTGACAGAAACGATTTAGGTAACCTAATTGATATGGTAATGCCGAAATCTAGGCCACGAATATCATTGCACTGCCCCGGGCCTAACCATCCATAAATACTAAATTATCAAATACAGACCAATAATAATCGGTTGCGTTAACTTTCAGAAGTATAAAATTGGGCCTGGACTGCGAGCGTTTAGGATTTAAGAACTACTTTCCGCTTTTATTAATAGCTTTGTGTTGCCTATCAGCAAAATAAACGAATGATAAGTAAAACGTTAATTATAGCAAGCTTGTGTCCTCACACAAGCTACTTATTTATTATTATCTAAGCATTCTACATAAACAAATGTCATATAAAATGCTATAATTAACAGAGGGGCTCCGCCCGCGTAAATAGTGTACCCCACAGGAACGCCTCATATTTTAGGGATAAAAAGTATTGTTGTAAGTGTTATGTGTTAATACGGAAGCTTTAGCTACTACCATACCAAATTTAATCGAAATCCGTTCAGTAGTTTTAGTGTGAAAGAGTAATAAATATTTATCCATCCATCCATCCTCACAAGCATTCACATTTATAATTGTATTAGAGTAAATAATTTTATTATCTATATTTTTCAGATACTGTCTAGTGTCTACTGCTGTCGACTCGACGTATTTACAGTATATAAGGTAAGATATATTAAAATATGTAAAATAATATGATGAATATATATATATATATATATATATATATATATATATATATATATATATATATATATATATATATATATATAATTATATTATATAATTATTAATATATTATATATTATCTTCTTGAGTAGTGAATAAGTGTCAGTTCACAACGCGGCCATACGCAAGAGCGGCAAGAGGCGCTGCATTTTTAAAAATACTACAAAAAAGATATATGTCATCAGTCATACAGTGCATATGCGCTGTGCTTAGAACGAAACGTGTATCTTCTTGTGTAATGAATAAAGTTCAATTTTGAATAGCTATCTTAAAAATGCAGCGCCATGTCGCGTATGGTTTCGTTTTCGTGTGAATTGACTCTAAAGTTCTCTTTAATATTAAAAATGCATCACAGCATCACGTCGCGTCGAGTCTCGGTGTGAGATGACCCTTATGAATGTAAAATAATTAGAACAATAATTTATTTAGCACACATTAATTTAATTTTTTAAATGTTTATTTGGGAGACCATAATTAAAATAGTTTTTATGTACCTACTTATTGAATTATTTCCGTCTAGATTTTCTAGTCTATGCGAACCTGACAGCTCCTGTCAGTCAGGGTCTCACACGTTGGTGAAATTTCGATATTGCTTTTTGATTTATTTTTCGTGAAATATATTTTTGAATAAATTATTTATATAAATATATATATGTGGTGATGGACTATTATGTTAGTAAATTTCAGTGGTTCAGAGTTCGTTTTGAGAGACTTCTGAAGGACTGCATCTGTCTGTCAATATGTTGAACGAATGTTCGCAAAGAGAACCAGGACTAAATATTTTTCAGGTATTTTGAAGGCCGCTGACGCTTTGCTATATTACGGTAGGGTTGTATAGTGTATAGGTATATTGGCGCATGTATACCGGACCCTGTGAATAAACCTGTGCAGAATTCTGAGTTTGTGAGACTTTCACAGACAGTACGGTAGAACATAGTGTGAGTGGCGTCCTTGCTTGCAGATTGGAGCCGTACACGTAACGGTCCACCGGAGAGGTCTATCTGTGCAGGTATGCCTGCGTAGGTAGATTGCAACCCGAGTGGGAATGGACCTGTGCAGGTGACCGGAGCAAGATCAAAAAACAAATCTTTTGAGTGACGTACGGTCCGGCGTACCGGTCGCCTTTGTAGGTGGCGTATGCCTAAAATTGCCACCGCGTCGTCATGTTCAATAGGTGCTATCGCAAAAAGAATTAAAAATACTGACATGCTCAGGCAAACCTGTATAGGTAAGCTCTCCGGTACGTCGTAACGTGTATGGCTTCCTTTGCAGACTAGGTGCTATGTAGCACTATTTAAATTATTTATTAAGCGGCTATCAGACTACGCTATAATATATTATAGTATTATAGCTCATAGCACAACAATATCGCGCACTATATATTGTTAAGGACACGTTCACACTGTACTGCAATATATATTATTGGCTTACTATACGCTATAAAATACTGTGTACGCTTAGTTCATGCTGTGCTATCGCGCGCCCCCCTTTTCCTCCTCCATCTCCCCCGGCTGTCCCGAAAGCGAAACAAGCGACACAACCATACCGAGCTTGCTATATAGTTTATACTATAAATGCCTGCGATAATATCACGTAATGAGAACTCTATGCTATAAAGTATAGCATAAGGTCCTTCTTTACAATACTATTTAGTAAAATAGTATAGCGTAGTCTGAAATGAGCTTTATAGAAATGAAACTATAGACTGTCAGTGCTACTCGTTCTATTACAAGTAGTTACAGTCGGAGACAGATCCGGTGTATCATTTTTAACGTTATTGCTAATAAGTAATAAGGTTGAAAAGTTGAAAAGTGGTACATTGGATCTCTCGGCGACCGTACTTTGTGAAAATTAAAAGTATAGAACAACTTTTTAATTTCGTAGTTCGTTTTGAATATAATGTAAACCTATTTATATATTAGTAATAATCATGACATGGTGAGGATCACGTATATATCACGGTAGTATGACACCATATTAGCTTTTATTGCATGAGTTTATTCGTCATATACTACATACATATAATAAATTTTGCATATAATAAATTTTGCATATAATATTATTTCCCTATATGTTTTCATGTTTTACGTTAAAATTAACTCTTTCTTTCTTTCTTTCTTTTATTTTCCGGTAACTGCATCTACAGTAAAAGTTAAAACTATGTTTCTAATGTCTTTCAGGTAGCGTTTAATTTTTCATACTTCGTCTGTCACTTTCATAGATAAACGATGATTGCCGAGGGCCATAAGCGACATGGTCATACCGTACGTAGATTTATGCGCAATTAAAAGGCTTATTAAAATTATAGTAACTCCGTGGTACTCCGTCATGCTGTGTCATATAAAGTACACGATTTAGTTCCTTTAGCAATCGCTAAAAAATAATGCACAAATATCTAAACAAATTATAAAAATTAACAATATTGAAAGGTAAATTTTATTATATCGATCGATCGAAGGGTATATCAATATAATTTAAATATTTATGTTAGCGTTGTACTGTAATATTATATTTTACTTAGGGTCATCTCATACTAGGGCACAGTCGAAGTGCATCGAAGCGACAATCTGAAAACGTCATATAGCAAATTCACTCTTATGTCCACAACGCAAAGCACATGATATCGTCTATTACAAGAACTATTGTAGAATAAAAAGTAATGAACAGTAAATAAATTTTTCACCTTACCCCGTGTGGATGTAACGAGCTGGCCAAGCCACATATTTTGGCTAAAGTGTATGTTTTGGGAAGTTGATTAGATTTTAATTCTTTTATATATTCTTTATAGAGTTAGTTATACTATCAGGGAATCCAATTCATAAGGAGAGTGTTCTCACAATTTATTTGTATAATAAATAATGACATGGAGTCTCAAAACAATTGTCAATGTTATGTCAGTTTGATATCATTATAATTATTATGATACGAACAAATTATGACAACGGTCAATGTGCTTATGAATTAAATTCCCTGGTAGTGCATTGCAGACAAACGGAAAATTTGCTTTAATAATTTACAGATTGACTCCTCGACATGGCCCTAGTATGAATTGACCTTTAGTTAATCTCTGAGCCAACGGGAAAGATATTCGGCGGGCGCGGCATAAAAAGTGTTGTTAATTCGAATATCCAGATTTCGGTCTGTGACCCAGGCGGGGGTATTTGGGACCGAACAAGAAGTTCGTCACTTCCCATCTGAGTTTTTGCGGGGATAATAAGCTTCGATTTTAATTGCTCCCGGCTAATTACAGCATACTTTGTACAAAACAGTAATGTTTTAATTGTATACCCTTCTCTTTGTAATTTCTCGTTTCGACAATTTCGTTTGTATAAACGTAACATTACCGGAGACATCGGTTTTTTAATCTGTCTTTCGCGTTCGCATGCGTCAGCGATACTGCGAAAAAACTGTAAGTAGTATGGCAGAGTTTCGCATAATATGCTGTGTACCTCTCTAGTACTAAGCTAGATTAAATTAAATGAAATACTGTTTATGCAGGCTGCATAGGCCCATATTATAAATACCTCATAGACTAACATACATATTACTATATCTAATAAACTAACACTAAACACGTATTGTCTGCGACGTGGGGCGCGAATTAAATGGTCGCGTCCTTGTCGGCATAGTTTCGCAAGGAACTGCGAACGCGCAGATTATAAAAATGAGTACGAAAAGGAGGTAGCATGGAGGAAGGTTCAAGAAAGGAAGGAAATTACAATGACATTTCTTTGCGAAAAAACTGCATGTATTTTAAGGTTTCGCAGATGTTTCGCTGCAGCAGTATTTTCGCAGCGACTCGTTGACGCATGCGAACGTGTCGGTCGGTGTACTGAGGGTGCAACTTAAATAAATAGTTTTTTCAACCCTTACGGCCGCACTTAGAGACATTTAATGCTTCCTTAAAGAGGTTACTTAGTAGAGATTTTGACATAAAGTCCATACAGTTTCTGTCAAAATCTCTACTAAAACACTTTTATCTGACTTTCAAATGCGGCTATTAAACAATTAGTTCAAAGTTATTCTTATACTTTAAACGAGACAATCTTGTTTATATATAATCGAAATCTCGGCAATGGCTACAATTATTACCATAAAATTTAGCATGGGAAAATTATTTAGGGGAGAAAAATTGATCTAGCTAGGTGTTATCCCATAGAAACTGCGCATTTTAAGCAATATGTGTTCTTTTCGTCAATTCTTTCGTCGTGCAACTAGGTATATATACCAATAATGTCAACTCCCTTCCGTCAGTCTGGTTGGAAGATTGGTATGCGAACCTACGTATAATTTTTGCGTTGTTTGGAAATTTAGCATGTGGTGGGTTCGAATCCCGGTCAGATAGATATTTTTGTGATTCTTATTATTTCTTTTATATGTTTTTCTAGCTGGTGCCCGCAACTTCGTTTGCGCAGAACTAACGGAAGCGGAACCCTATTTTTTAAACGGAATCCTATGATAAAAATAGCCTATGTTACGCCTTCAAACATCAGCTATAGGTCCAGCCGTTTCTGAGATTATCCGGAACAAACAGACATACAGACAGACAGACAGAAACTAGTTTTAAAATTTGATATTTTGTTGTAAGTACCGTATATACTTTCATGTACATTTAGTGAAAAGCTATTCATTTCAAATGACAAACAGACACTTCTATTTTATTTATTTGTATAAATATTTATTTTTAATCATTTTATAATTCTACTAAAACTCGGAGCAAAGTTCGGTCTCCCAGGTACTCTTATACTTTAAACGAGACAATCTTGTATGTTATAATATATAATCGTAATCTCGGCAACGGCTGCAAGTATTTACATGAAATGTAGTATGTAGGAAGTTTTGGGGGATAAAAATAGGTCTAGCTAGGTTTTGTCCCAGCGAAACTGCGCATTTTAAGTTATATATGTTTTCTCTTTCGTCGTGCAACAATATTTAATAATAATTTCGACTTTCTAATGTCAGTCGGATTGGCAGCATTTTCGCGTTGTTCGGAAATTCAGAATGTGGTGGGTTCGAACCTCGGTAAAGTATTTTGTGATTATTTTTATTTTAATCTACTTGAGATCCGAGCAAATCTCGGTTACCCAGCCATTTTAAATACTCTAAGACCAAAAATGTAGAGTTGCGAATGAGGTAACGAGGCATCAGCCTTACATTGCTGATATTAAAATATAATACTTAGAGTAGTACAGCTTGTGTTTTCGCATTCGTTTATAAAACTCTCAAAAGATCTAGTGATCTTTTCAGTTTGGCTTTTGGCTCAGCTATATGCAGTTATATATTGTATTGATATTAAAAAAGAAATGGACTAGGACCGATTTTCGAATCGCGTGTTCGAAAAAGCGACTTTATCGCGTGAGTTTGGCGCTTAGCGTGATTTGGACATCAGCATTTGCACAAAATTTGAAATTCGAAAAGGATACAAAAACAGAGGAGAGCCAACCGCCGCGCCCACCCAGCCGCTGGACATACGACTCGTAATGCCGCTCCGACGCGGTCGTTGGCGAATACCACCGATTCCATTGCCATATAATTCCTCAGCCAATACGACGTATATACCACAAAATTACAAGCGGTTTTCGACTTTGTGCAAATTGAGACTGGATGCAATTTTAAGGGTGTGACGTGTTGATTAATTTTCCGATGGAGATAATGATTAAATTGTTTCGGCATGTGAAATCAAACGAAATTATACTGTTACATGGAATGTTTTAGTATTGTTGATACAAAAATGTTATTTTTGTTTTTATAAATTATCAAAAATCTATAAAAAAATCATTTACTTTAAAACGTGCAAAAATTCATAATTTCACTTGTAATTGAGTTGTAAGTCATGTTAAATGCTCTTGAAATTACGAAGAGAAGAAATTACGAGAAGAGTAATTACAACAGTTTATCCTGACATGACAGGTTCAATTAGTTTCTAATCGCTCAATAGTAACTGTGTTGCAACAGTGTTGCAGGGCTCCTGCCCTAAGTTGGCTCCTGTGATCGTGGAGGTATTGACTTTTTTCACCGACTGTTAGCGTCAGTTCACACCGAGACGAGAAGCTGCATTTTTAAGATTTATATTTTAAACAATGCAGCGCCGCGTCTCGTTGCGTAACTTTTTGGCTAAAAAAATTTCGTATATAGGAAGGCCGCGACTCGAGACCGTAAAGGGTCGCGGAGTCACTGCTTAGTATTAATTTATATGGAGCACTAAACAATCCCCGCGATCCGCGACGCGCGACCGGTGAGCGTGGCCAGAGAACCTGATTGGCTGGTTTGCTGGTCGCGGTCGGGGGTCGCGGTTTCGCGCCGCAGTCGCATAGATCGGAAGGCTACCATAAGATAACTTTTTATTGTCAAAGTTCTTGATTGTGAAAAATTTAGATTAAAAATGTTTGCGTTTCGACTTCTGACGTTATTAAAATATAAACATGCTTTTTTTTATTATAGTAAAAATAAATAAGTATCACTATTACGAGGGAACTCTACCAAAATTTACATTCATTAGGAAATCCCAACCTTGATTTTTGATTTAAGAAGATGGAGAATTCAAGCCTCTTATTATAAGTTACTAGCTGGTGCCTGATACTTCGTTTGCGTGGAACTAATGGAAACAGAAACCTATTTTTTTAAACGGTAACCTATGATAAAAGAAGCGTAGGCCAGCGAAAGTCCGGTCAAATTAGGTCCGTGAAAGTCCGGTCAAATTAGGTCCAGCCGTTTCAGAGATTAGCCGGAACAAACAGATGGACAGACAGATGGATAGACAGATAACATTTTTAAAATTTGGCTATTTTTGGTGTAGGTTTTTTTTTTAATCATATGTATTTAGTGCAAAGTTGTTAATTTGAAATTACAAACAGATACTTAAATTTTATTTATTTGTATACAGATAATTATTATACTTCGGACTCAACCGAAGACATTAGAGCAATGAGGGTGTTTGATATTTTTTCTGCAGTTAGGGGCAGACCTAACGCAAAATCGTCATCAAAGCGTCATTTGGTGACGTAAGTGCCAGGAGGTGCTTGGTAGCCCGACGACCCTTGTCGTGTCAAAAAGCTGTCAGATGTCACGAATTTAAAAACCCTCATTGTCTTCGGTTGAGTCCTCGCATAATTAGAATCAGAACTTGGTAAGTTCGTCAGATTTTTCAACAATCAGTACCAATTTATTCACTGTATCTCCTAAATAAAATGCTAATATAACAGTCGGCTACAGTGAGTCGGAGGCTATATTGTTAACAAATATATTCTTTCAAAACTTTAAAATATCTAACAAGTCAATGATTTACATCGGTACATTTGGCGGATATTAGCTGAGGAAGTCAATACAATTTCCCTTTTGGCATACCACTGTAACGCTCGCATTGTTGCCGAACAATTTATCAAAAAATCCTATTTATCGAATCTTTGACAACATTCTTAAGCCAAATTTCACGGTGTCCACTTGTGACACATTCAAATTGTGCAGGGCGTTTTGTATAAACGATGGCACCGTAACAACAAAGGCGCAGTAATATTGTCGAATTTTACGCTTTTTTCTGCAGCATCTTTGTAGGAATCAGTGCGGTCCAAGGCACTACCGTTAAAACATAAACAATATACAAAAATAGAGTCGTAAAATGGTCGTATTGGGTGACAATGCACCAGTTTATGGTCGCAGTGGGCACAAAATACAAACAGTGAAAGTCAAAACGATTGTCCCCTGTCTCATATGTTAACGGTGTCCCAATATAGATGATTTGTACAAGCATTGCCGCTCCCAAAAAGATGTTTGCCCTTTTATTGTACAATTAAATGCAGAGGCATCGTAAATTATGAAGCTTTCTGACAAAATGAGGCTTGTCTTGTGGATAAAATAAAAATTATCGTTGTAAAATTACATTTTTAATCCATGTTAGATTATATTATAGACTATCTATTACCCACAGCTCCGCCCGCGTAAATATAGTATCCCACGGGAACACTGTACTTTTTTAGGGATAAAAAGTAGCCTATGTTTTAATCAAGATCCTAAACTACTACCATACCAAATTTCATAAAAATCCGTTCAGTAGTTTTTGCGTGAAAGAGTAACAAACATCCATCCATCCTCTCAAACATTCACATTTATAATATTAGTATGAAGTATTAGTTTTAAAAGACATTGGGCGTTTCTTACCTGCTTTGAAAATTCACGGCAACAAACTAACATACTTTTAGATTGTACATTTTTCATTTTATTATCCCTAATGATTTTAATTCAGATCAATGAAAAAGTGGAGCTAATCAATAAATTGTTAATCATATTTTATATGGATATTCGTTGAAATGAGTTAAAATATCACAGTATATAGTAGTACTCCACCTCCTGCAAATATGCGACCTATGTCGATATAATCTAGGCGTAATTACGCTCACTTGTAACCTAATGTTATCTTTGGTCGCCGTGGATAATTGTTCCATATTTTGAAATTATCAATGTCTTTTTGTTATAATTTACATAAAAATATTTGTTAACATAAGATAAAACATTTAACAACAAAATTTAATATTTTTAAACACTACTTAGTTAAGTTTTGGCGCGTCGACCATGCAAAGAAAGAGCAAGAAGGGATTAAGCTAATAGTTTGTGGCTTTATATTATAAGCTGATTATGAGTAATTTGGCAATCTCTATGGCACTTCCTTTACTTATTTCCTATTGTTTATCAAGCAGCAGGTGATCTGCGTGTTTTAACTTGAGTGCATTTAATAGTATTTATAGTGTGTAACGGGATATTCCTACAATGGAGGGATTATATTGAAAAAGATCGGTGACTTTGTTGGTATTAAACGTTCACTAAGATGGGTATTGGGTACTAACCACTAACAACATAAGGGATTAGGGATTAGACGGTAAATATTTGTGGTTTTATTGCACCCAGTTACTTTCAGATTATATAAAGCTACAAGTAGGTAAGTGGTAAAATCCGTGTCCTTTGGTCTAAAACTGTTATAGGTATCTACGCAAAAATATACATACTTTTTACTCGACTACGGCGAAACCAAAAGGAAGGGTAATGAAATTGGCAGTCTATGTATATGTATTTATTTTGAAGAATGAGGCGTCAATAGATTCTTAACAATGGCGGGGGTAACATAGGCTATATAGTTTGCGCAGTCGGGTTATAGTTTTTAACTTTTGATTATTAAAATCTTATATTTACGTACCTCTCTGGAATCTCGTGGCACCTAATTGGATGATTAGGTTTTTTTGACACTTTTTAGGGTTCCGTACCCAAAGGGCAAAAATTAAACTCTGTTACTCAGACTTCGCTGTTTGTCTGCCACCACCTGGTTGTATCTCCTTAAGTGTGATAGCTAGACAATTGAAATTTTCACAGATGATGTATTTCTGATGCCGCTATAACAACAAATACTTAAAACAGAATAAAATAAATATTAAAGGAAAAACTAAACCCCATACAACAAAAGTGATTTTTGCCGTTTTGTAAGGAACGCTACGTGCGCGAGTCCAACTTGCACTTGGCCGGTTTAATTTTTAATGAACATAATTTTAATAATTAGTACAGGTTTAAATTATTTAAAAAGTATTACAACGAACCCACTGTGCATCATGGCCATAGCTCATATGAGCAAAGACGCGCTACGTAACGCGTATTACAACATTAGTCGTCGGAATTTCAATCCGGTTAATTTTTCATACTGCAAGTCATATCTGGCATCACGGAACAATCAAATTACACCATGATCCGGGTAAAAACCCGGGACAGCGCAAAAACTCATACGCAACAATCGATAACCTACTTGCTAACTATGAACAATTAATTACAATGCAAATTTTAGTTTCGTGTGACGTAAAGTAATTACGGCTTCTTGTGTTATTATAATGAGGGTGTTAGATATTTTTTCTGACGCTAGGGGGCAGACCAAACGCACACAAAGCGTCATCTGGTGGCGGGAGTGGTATCAAAAACGATCAATAAGAATTTTCGATTACTTTTCTGTCACCAGGCGGCGCTCGGTAGCCCGACGGTCCTTGTCGTGTCTCAAAGCTGTCAAATGTCACGAATTCAAACACCCTCATTGGAATCCGTTCGGTATGAAATAAATTTTTGGTATACAAACACTATTTGTTTGAAGGTAATGTCAACGAACCCTTAGTGAAAAATGAATGAATCTTTCAATAAAAATGACTTTCAGCGCACTGTCGACTAGTTGCTGGCGACTCGCTCGACGGCGACTGTGACTTACTATAGATAAAACTAGCTTTTGACCTCGGATTCACCCGCGTGAAATTAAGTTTTAATAATAAATAGCGACCCGCCTGAAATACAATTGATAGATAATGATTTGAATCTAATCTTATCTAACCTAATGTACCTACCATAAGTGTGGTTTAAAAATTAACCTTAATACCAACGTTTTTATTAAGAATGACCTAACGATTTAAATTATTTTTTAAATATAAAAAACTTATTTTTAGACTTATGTATAAAAGCAAGACATAATATGCCATCGCTGACTTTTTTGTAGGCATTATCAATCTCTAAAACTTTACTTTAAGACTTAATTATGTATCTCCCATTGGTAAGGCAGCGTTCGTAAGAAACATTTTTGTTCAACCGTTTTTTCTCCGACTTTGCAAATCCGGCTACCACGAAAAAGTCTTTTTTTTTCGGCTTTATTATATAGCCTATGTCACTCACAAATAACATAGCCTTCTATTGGTAAAAGAATTTTCAAAATCGGTTCTGTAGATCTTAGAGATTACCCCCTACAATCTCACAAACTTAAACTCTTTATAATATTATAATAGATAGGTCTTTGTACGCACTTGGCCGCCGTCACTCAATCGACTCAGCCTATGTTTTAGTCTTAGAGAGACCGAGTCGCCGGCGACTTGTCGACACTGCCTGCAAGTTCTCCAGTAAGTCGAACCAATATAGTTTACTGTCCTTAATATGTTGCCCACGACTTCGTGCGCACAAAACAAAAGTCTCGCGGGAACCGTACATTTGCCGCAACAAAAACTAACCTATATCCTTTCCCGTGGTCTACTTTGTATTTGTGACAAATTTGATCAAAATCGGTTCAGTAGTTTCGGAGCCTACGCAATGCAAACAAACAAACATACAAACAATTAAATATTTCCTCTTTATAATATTAGTATAGAAGTTGAGATAAAAAAAACCGCGCAAGGGTTAGTTCACACCGCGACTTTACACGACGCTACGCGGCGCTTTAAGATAGCTATTCAAAATGGACTTTATTCACTAAACAAAACATGAACATGCGCTGTGACAATTAAACTCTTACAATGAAATGTGTATCATCTTGTGTATTGAATAATATTCACTTATTATTTAGTCCTAAAAGATGCAGTTCCGCGTCGCGTATCGTTTGTTTCGGTGTGAATTGACCCTTACTCAAATTGATAAAAGCGCAGTCATGGCAGCTAGGCGCCTACACCGTGCCAAAGGTCGATCTTGTACGTCAATAGTTGGAAAAGGGTCTCACCTGTGAATAATATTCCAGGAGCTAAGCGTCACTTTACAATTAACTTTATATTTATTACTATCGTACTCTTTCTATAATAACATTGTCAACTGTGGTTTCCTCAATTCTCCAGCAATATAATATATCTGGGCGTTAACGTATATGGTCCATTCATAATCATAAATTCTGTTAAATCTATTATTTATTTCTATTAAAATAATAGTATAGCTTTTAACTAATTTTCATGAGAAATGAAAAGGGAAGTGAGAACTCTTATTAAGCTTACAGGTTACAATAATTAGTACATGTTTTAGTTTTGTTTAGTATTAAACAAAATGTTTGTTAGCACTGACTTAGTTTATATAAACATTTAACTTCAGATTTCTGTAGTTGTTTTTTTTATTTATTCACTTATCTTTTTACTAAATAAAATATAATGAACAAACTTTGAACATGAAATTCACCGTTTCATACTGTCTGAAAATAAAAGTTTAATATTATGAATCATACATATAAACGTGAAACAAAAACTTTCAGTATAGTTTTACGTGAATTGTGCGAACGGAGGAGTATGTTATTTGGCACAGGAAAAGTTTATACGGAGGGAGATGTGTAGAACGCTAATATTTTTTAAATAACACTCGGTAATTCATACAAATAATAAAAATACTTCCTCAGATTACATACACACACTACCGTGCGTTTGACAGATACAATATTGTTGACGTTGACGTTTGTCAATCTGTCACAACCTTTTTTTTTATCTCAGAAGCAAAAGAACCCTTATAAAGTGCAAACTATATAAAATTATACGAATTAACATGAACGAATTGCGTCCTCAGGGCGACTTCTAGTTATCATACGTATGCTAATAACTATTGGGGTTTTCATCCTTTCATAGAGAAGAGTATAAATAGATTCATTGGTGCTTCAGGTTCCAATCTTAGCGCATCAATTATAGCTGGTAGATGTTATTTTTCTACTGTTTGTTGTTGTGTCTTGAGTAATACCTGTTTGTGAATTTATATTCGCTAGACCTTCGTCTTCGTTGCCAATTTGAGGTACGTATAAATGAACGCCTAGGTAAAGCCTACTGCCCAAAACCTACATTCGTAAAAGTAAATACTTAAGAGTAAGGTATCTAAAGTACATATTACAAGTAAAAAAATAAGATTTTTAAGTAATCCCCGAAATGTCAGACAGTGAGCGAGCTGATGATGATGATGAATTAAAGCTAGAACACTCTCCATCTCGTCAGCTTTCAAAGAAAAAAAAAACACATCTTAATCGGACCTTTCGTTTAGGAGCTACGAGTGTCTGTCCGCACACTTAAAACATATAACACCCCTCTTTTGCATCGGGGGTTAAAAATGAGTGACCTGACAAAAAATCTAAAAATAAATGTTTCGCATTTTGGTCTCCATTATGTTACTTTCGCGCAATAGTCTGGCGTTTAAACAAGCCTTACTAGTTTCTACGTCCTTTGCCTTCGCAGACATATTTCTCGGTATTATCACCTATATATTTCTGTAACGTGTTTTTCGAGTTATAAATAGCGCATACGTAATTTTAGATAACGGAATCATTCGAAAAAATTATTACCTTTTATGTCAATATCAATAGAACGGAGGAAGTGTGCCTATTTGGGGACCTGTGGAAAACTCGATGACGTATTCAGAGATAAAATATGATGTCATATCATCTCGGGAACTGTTTTCGAACAGTTTTTGTTGGAACGGACATGATTTTAAAGATGGACGAACTAATGAATCTACCTGAACTATTTGCTGCCTAGATCTCATACTACCTAATCAAATAATGATGTCATGCACTGGCCTACATGTTGTGAATCGTGTAGATAAGTAAGGAATTCGATGAGTAGTATTTTCGTGTAGTCGCCGCGCAGTCTGCTGTTTCATTGAGAACGACTTATCAACAGGAAACACCTCGGGCAGGTGAGTTCAGAGAAATTAATCGGATGTTACATCGTTGACAGTGCCTGAACTAATTTAGTCATAAGTCATAACATTCAACAGCAAAAAAACCGGCCATGTGCGAGTCAGACTCACTGCCGAAGGGGTCCGTACGAAACGGTAAAATAGCACGTTTGTTGTACGGGAGCCCCCTTAAATATTTATTTTATTGTTTTTTTTTTATTATATGTTGTTATAGCGGAAATAGAAATACATCATCTGTGAAAATTTCAAATATCTAACTATCACGGTTCGTGAGATACAGGCTGGTAACAGTTTACACAGTGTGTCAGTTTTTTGGGCGGAGTTTTAGTAATAGGTTCCCATTTTACCCTTCGGGTATGGGACCCTGAAAACGTCAAAGACAAAATTCATACTTATTTCTATATGACTATCTAAATGACTACTTACTTCGCATCACTCGCGTCAATCGTGTACATTATATTTAATGTACACAGAATACGTGAATAATGTGAGCGAGAATATTTTAATTTTCATAATCATTTACTTCGTGAATGTAATAAACAATATCGGCTCAGACATCTCAGCCGAAGGTCACTATTACTTTCATCGTTCATTCATAAAGCCATCGGTATTTACGCTACGAAAAAACCGATTGTTGACATGAATGTTGCTGATTGTTGACATATAAATAGCTATTTAATATAACGCTATTTAATAGACGCTATTTAATACTCGGTATTGGTTGCGGGTAAGAACTGACGCGAATCACGCGTGGTTAATTTATTCCGATTATTTATAGACACCGGAAGATACAATTATATTATTTCTTTGATTTATAAATACTCATAACTCTTTCCATTGGCGATGGAAAATAGTTATTGGTTTATCTTTATTTCAGACATTACTATGTCGGATATTTGAACACTGATTCAGCTGAAGTTTCTAATGACTAATAAATGAGTCAAGTAGGTAATATTGTATTAGGATAGTGAGATTAATTTTATATTATGAAGTTCCAAACTATATTAACAAACAACAAAATATACTGAGATATTTTGGGTTCGTTTTTAAGTAGGGTTATTAACTTGTACTTTAAACGAGCTAATCTTGTATATAGGTATAATATAATCGGAATCTCGGAAACGGCTGCAAGTATTACCATTAAATTTAGTAGGTATGCAGGGATTCTTGGGGGATATTTTGTCTTTCGTCGTGCAACAATATAATATCAATAATTTCGACTCACTTATGTCAGTCCGAATAGCAGTTTGGTATACGTATGTATGATTTTGCGTTGTTCGGAAATCTGGCATGTGGTAGGTTGGAATTCCGGTCAGATAATTATGTTTTTGACATTATTTTAATTTTTTTAAATCTACTAGAAGTCCGAGTAAAGCTCGGTGACCCAGGTACTTTTACTTAAGTTCATTAAACAAATAATAGGCTTTATGTACTTAGTCGTGTTACCTATTTTATAACAGGTTGAACCAGAAGTCAGAACCCTTTGTCAATTTTAAGATTGTAACTAAGAAATAAATCACTATTATTATTATTTCCTCGTTCCGAATCGTATAATGTAAGATTATCTAATTATACTCGAGTCATTCACCTCAAATATTTATCATACTAATTGTGAATAATATTTTAATAGAATTAATCAGTATTCGCTGTAAAAAAAATTTAGGTTAATATTAATACGAAACACACTAGTGGAGAATCGTGCGAGTTGTTGTGGATAACATTTGTAATAAGTAATTTCCTCTCAGTTCAACGTCCTTATTTTAAATAAAATAATAATGAACAAGTTACATAGATTTATTATTCGGTTCATATGAAGATAATTTATATATACCCGTATTTCGAAAAAAACTCTAATACTGTTTACAAATATTGACGGCGTGAAATGGGGTATATGATTTATATTAAGTTATTAAAAATATCAAGTTACTAGGTAGGTACCTAGCTATAAATTTTATTAAAAAAAACTATAAGCGCAGAATGTGTCATAGGGTATTCGGTAATACCCCAAAAAGTGTGTCAAAATATTCCGCAGCGTGTTAAAAATTTCCAACCCCTAGCCGCCGCGGCCCGGGCCACATAGCCGCTGGGTGGGACCGGGACCCGCCTCTCGGGCCGCCGCCCACCATTGGCCGCTGTCGGGCCAAAATGGAGAGTCCTGGCGGCTATTCGCCGCTCCTCGCCCCACTGCGGCCGGCGACACGTGCTCCGTGTACACTAGCCTTTACTTTTAAGCCGGCGCCGTGACAGCGAGTCATTTAGTCGCTCACCTGGTCCGACGCGCGCGCCATCACTCGTGAAATGTCAATTGTGATCGACTGCTATGGATTGCAGTAGGATCCCGTTTTTCGCGACGTTTAGGCAGACCGGCACTGTGATAATAAGAGTGAAGATGGAGTGTACCGACGACGGCTGCAGAACGCGGCCCTGCCCGCCCTCCTTCTGCTCCCGGCCCGCGAGGCCCACGACCTGTGAAAAATGCTTCAGGACTAGATCAAGAAATTTCAGTAACTGTGATAGTGAAAAAGTGACCGGACGACAGTATAGAGCGAGTTCGGCCAGAAGCAGTAAGCTTTTTTTTAATAATAATATATTCATTCGAAAACAAAACAACTTTATCTATAGTATGTTAACATAACTACATATTATGTGTATAACATAATAATCATCGAGATGCAATTAGGATTAAATCGTTCGTTAAAGGTAATACGATTTGAAGCAGGGTATTCCCCTCAGATATGTGTTATCATCGCAGTGTACATAGATTGTATAATTTATAAAGTAAACTATGCATCCGGTGCGAGCTAGCCCTCGGCGCGCTGTCGTAGCAGTGTAAAGCTTACAATAAAATCTCGGACACAAACGTGGCTCGCTCGCTCGTACAATGTTAAACATTAGATCAGAACTCACTAACTAGTCGAGCGTAATTAAACTAGTGTACTGTTACCGGAATGACATATCTGACTAAATGTTCCTATCCTTTAAGAGTAGTACAGTTATGTCCAGTCGGAGGGACAGTTTCGTAATTAGTACCAACGGCCATACTATATAGGGACCCGATATAATTCAACTGTTGTATAAAAAAAGATAGTAACACGTTTAGTAGCAACTTAATAATTGATTTTTTGTAATTTAATTTGCTCGCGAGCTGTTCAACTATACATTTTTGTTAATTATGAAAATTATAATACGGTGGTATTAAGTTACCCCGCGTTTGACGTAACAAGTCTCCCGAGATTTTCTAGGAATTTTTGTTTGACACGGAAAATATTTAAACAAAAAAAAATCCCTTCCATATCACGTAAATGAACGTTGCTCATTTAAGAGGATGTTGAGTACTTTGATTAAATACCTATTTAAGGCAAGAAGTTATTTAAGTGACGTGAATCCTAAATACATTTACGTAATGTAATGTTTTTTTTTTTTTTTATATCTACTTCCAAAGAGTGAAAAATATTTTACAAACTAAATGTTGCCCGCGACTTCGTGCGCACAAAAGGACATATCACGAAGGGAACCGTACATTTTTCCGCAATAAAATATTTTTTTGTCTAATGCATATGTCCTTCCCCGTGGGTCTATTCTATATCCGTGCCGAATTTTATCAAAATCTGTCTAGTAGTTTCTGAGCCTATTCAATGGAAACAAACACCTTTCCTCTCTATTATATTAAGTATAGATAAATATAAAGTTACTGATTAGTTATGAAGCATATTCTCCGAGCTCCCTATCAGATACCTGCTCGTTATATACGCCCACGCACAAGTTTTCTTCAGCTAATTGATTACTTCAGATAATATAGAAAATTTATTTTATTTAGTGTAGAAAAAATATTACGTACTCATATAATAATTATTACTTATTTGTTAATTAAAAGAAATAACAGTGACATCAAAAACATATTTTGCATTGAATATATTAATTACTAGGTTTTGATTGTTTGTTTAAAATAATGAAGAATTTACTTGTTTCTAATTTTTGTAAAGCACATCTAGTTTATCTATAATAAAAAATGTAACTTCAAAGTTTGTAAATCTAGTGAGTTAGTTCATTCTACACATTTAGAGGTTTTTAAGATCCTTATCTATATTTTTCATATTTATTTAATACGTTTTCTTATTAATAGCAAATCTTTATGTTCAATTGTTTCATTTCAAATTCAATTGAAATTAAATCCCCTAAATTATATCAAACTATTTTCTAGAAAAACGCTCTTTTTGTTTTCGCTTAAAGTTTTGTAACATAAAAAATTCAAAACCCACTTATTGACATTGCGTATCGTATCGAAAAAGTTATTGCAAGTAGTTTTGTAATGTATGCAATTTGCTTATTTAAATTGCTCTAATAAACCACTTATTTACTTCTAAAAAACCCAGACCACGTCCGTAATTAAAATAAAACTAGGCTAGGTTTTGTCCCCGCGTTGAGAAATAGTGTTTTGATTTATTCGATCCGTCATATTATATCTGTTCAGTGGGTACGCGGTTATATAGTGCGTGGACATAGTTTACAATAATCTAAGAAAGGTTAATAACACATACTCGTAAATAAGCCATTAATGTGCTGTTCCAATTAATCAATTTAATAATGTTAAGATGCGGTGAATGCTAATTTCATTTTTTCTTGTATGAACAACATTCATAATTCATACACCAATTATTTCTTATTTACCTACTTCGACTCTTTTTCAAGCGTTATATCGTAGTGACGGCGTTTAACCGCAAAATGTCTGTCATCTGAAAAACACTCAGCTGCAAGACGCATGAAATATTTTTTCTAAGTCAATCACATTAGAAATTAGTTTTTATATAGCTGCTTGTAATTTTTTTTTTTGTCGTGTTTAAAATTCGTTGTCTTCTAAACGTTAAATAAAATGATCAGTATCAAAAACATTGCAAGGGCATCATAAGAAAAATGCAGTAAATGACGAATACATACTGAGGAATCCCGTGCCTCGGTGTAATGACACGGGACTCCGCTTTTCATTAGCCCATGGTCTTTTCTCTCATTAACAATGTTAAACACACCACATTTACGCGCCGAGACCGCCGTAATTATATGAACAGTTACAGGAGGATCATAATTGTAATTACCCTGTCACCCATTTCGACATACCACAGGATATAAAAACCTAACAAAAACCACCCGTAAAAAATATAGCGCCAATTATACCAAAAAAGGTGTTAAGATGTAAATTTTTATTCGATGAAAATTTTAGCCTTGTTCCACAGGGTTACTTTATTTATTACCGAAAGGAACATCAATTCGGGTGAAATTTATTATGTAACAAGAAAAAATAAATTATTAAACGATCGGGATTATGTATTACAATTTACATTAACAGCTACTATTTTTTTTTTACATAAAATGAAGATTTTTGCAATAGGTAACTAAAATTGATTTCTTAAACTGAAATGTTTTTTTTATCATAATATAAACTATGAAAACTTTTAGGGCCACACATTAATCACATATTTTTTTCTAATAATTTGAAATGTTAAAAATGTTATCTTACAAAGATTAGACGATTGTACTTTTTGCAAAAAAATATGATCGATTGTGTTTCATTAATTGTTGTATAAATAGACCGGTTGGTCAAAAAATGTTTTGATACTTGTCAATGCTTAGTAACACCGACTCCACGCCTCCGAGATTCGGTATCGCGGCTGCGATCGGTTTTAAGTCGTCGGTAATTGAGAAGTACGGGACCGGCGCATGTGTTGCATCTGAAATTTTTTGACTTCGTGAATTTACATAATGATAACCGAGGTGGCGCCGATGGCGTCCACTTGACGAAGCGGCGCGAACTTTTCTCGGTTTTCGAACCGAAATTCTAGTTAGCGGACGCGCGATTTCTTTTTAAAAAGGTTAACAAGCCGCCCTCGTTTGGGTCGTTTTTCGTGCCGCGAAGCCTCCTTTTGTGTACGAGCGAGCTGTTAAAAAATAAACGAATTCTTTGTTTCTCGGGTAGTCGAGCCGACCTCCGACGCCGTCCCTACTTTTTTATGCCCCCTTATAACCTGTGTATTACCTACGTGTACGTATCTACGGTTTTTATGGCCGCTCGGTCAGTCTTCAATGGGCTAAGGAATTCGATCGAGTCTCCTCTTTGTTCATTAAAAGTTTTTTTATACTTCTTAATTACACATCCTTAAATGATCAGTATTGTAAGTGGGTAATTTGAACACGATACCTATTAAATTCTCCTATCGGATGAAACATCACACGTATTATGTTAATGTAATTGATGACGTCGCCGTTACGTCCTGATTACTCTCGAGCGTTAACACGCCAAAATTTTAATTTTTAAAATTTGTTTTATAATATATCCGCCATCGTGAGTAACATCACGCGGTCACTCCACGTCTTTTACGAGCTGACCCGTTTTTCTTTTTGTTTCGGTTGAACTGTAATCGGCGGCTTCGGGCCGCGGCAGCGCGCTTTTGACCGCGCAGCCCACTAATAAAATGTTATGATCGTGTGCTTAACGCGTGTTTCGTCGGGCCTGCCTTTTGGCATGATAGTTACGGCGACCCCGCCTCTGGGGTCGCTTTTGTCTTGCGGCCGCCGTTCCCGTATCAATTAAGTGCGATCCTAAACTAATTTACATCTAGTTAACGCCCGTTTATTGATCGGAATACGATCATGGGAGCCGCCTAGGCACACTCAGTTTGGCGCATATAAACGAGGAGTCAGGTTTGGATAGGGGCGTGTAATGATGGAGGGCCGTTCGCAGGGCTTAGTTAAATAATAAGCGGCGCGGCGATCTATAATTTAGTTTTATTTGATCGCCGCGCCGCGGGCTACGAAGCAAATCGCCACGAAACCCGCTAACGAGACGAAGTCATAAAAAACGCGCACAACTTCACATGGCTGGCTACACAGTTCGATTTAAATCATATTTCATGAAAAATTAAACATTTTTTTTTATTTACTTTAAAACTTCAGAAAATAACAGTTTAGCTAAATTGCCATCGCTAATGACGGCGACGAAGTTCGAAAAAAAAGTATGGGATTTGACATAAGCATCGCTAAGCGAAATAGGTACATTTTTCAACATTTTTTTAGGTACAAAATCGTCGTCGTAACTAGCGATGACGACTTGTCTAAAGGCTCTGTATTAAGATCAATCAATATTCTAGAGCGTTTGAAGCCTAGTCATAAGAATACTTATACATTTAGCGTGGTCTATGAGTGATGTGACTATGTTATTGAATTTCAAATATTTCAGTGAAAACGATACCCAACAGTGTACCTATATCGTAAGTTTTTGAGACGTTAGTCACTATGGGACATAACATTTTATGATTCATACAAAATACTGTAAGAGTAAATAAGAAGCCATCAGTGAGTAAGAGCGAAAAGCGTGCCGATTATCTAATTGATGAAGGTCAACAACACATTATCAGCATCACTATGCGACACAAACATTGCTCTTAAAAATTTACCGACTCTATTTTTTGTCTGTGTTTTGTATAAAGTCAACGAAATATTGCGAGTTTAAAAATAAATATTTTCAACGAATACTTAAAACTCTAGTTTACCTCACTTTGTGAGCATTCCTAGTAATAATCGGGTTTACACACTGTTCCAAATGGTCTGTGGAAGATTAAAAAAAAACGCTCCGCTTTCTTATTTTTCGGGAGGGCCCGGTCGCCGTTATGTGAGGGCTAATGATTCACAGTTCATACAATTAGCAAAGGCTGTCTACCTCACGGTGTATATATTCATCGAATGTCCACCGATTACCATAATCGATAACATCGCGCGCGCCGCATACGGAACAGCGGCGACGAGATGCAAGAAACTCAATTAATTATATAACAAACTTATACTCAAAACTCTTCTCAATATAAGTGATAGTCAAGTCACAACTTAAATTTAGTGACATGTCAAATTGTGTCCTTGTAATTCTTGTAACTAGCGCTTGAGAATTCGTCTGTCGTCTTTAATAATTGTCTATCAGTAATAAGTTATTTTTTGCTTTTTACCAATAGAATTCTATAAACTCAATATACGCCTTTGAAATTAGATAACTCTGTTTACCTCTCTAAAAATAGGATCAATGAGTTAATTCCCTTGCTACTGGAGACAGCATCGGAACGTGAACTAAATTTTTACCGACAAGTTTGCAGATGAACTTTCGTTAAGTTTGCAGAAAAACTCTCAACGGGTTTGCACAACTTTGATAACAGTATTTGTTTTGCAGAATACGTCAACGTCTGCGCGGCCGTGTGTCTCGTGTTGCTCGTGGGCGACATCCTGCCGCTGTCTTCGGCCGCGCCGCGCCGCCGCATCATGTCGAGAGACCGCCGCTCTACGGAGGAGAATAGTCTCTGGGGGAACCCGTGTGATTACGGCTCAAATGTAAGTTAACTTGCAACTCGCAGTAAGCTAGCCTGTCACAAAATAAATACACGTAGAAGACAAGCTATATATTAACGCTATCAGACGTTGTCTAATAGTAGAGTGCAGTGTTCCGAAATATCTAGCCTCGAGTTCTTTTTACCCGACTACGGCGAAGCCAAAATGAAGGGTAATGATTTTGGCAGACTATGTATACATGTTTGTTCCACCGTAGCGCCTAAACTACTATTCTACTATTCAATTTTAACTAATAAGGTGTCAATAGATTCGTAACGGGTAACTTAATATAACTTACGTAGTCGGTTATAGTTTTTATAAAAATTGTAGTTATTGTAATGATCGACTCATAGTTCACACCTATGAACTAACCTATAACGGTTATAGCCCCTATTGGGGACGTTAGCGATCGGTGATGATGATTATTATAATTTCACCAGCCATCACATGAGGAGTCTCGCCTGAGAAGTGGGCTGCAGAGGTTCTGTGGTTACTGTCTACCCCTATTCGGGGTAAGTCCGAGAGCAACAAGCTTGTGTCATGTGATGGTTTAAAAAAAGTAAAAAAAACCGGCAACAAAAGCTTGGGTGTAAATTTTAAATAATATCTTATATCACAAAGCTTTCATAACCGTAACACAAGCTGTAATATAAAATAACTAATTTAATTCTGTGTTTTTTTTCTCTCTTGTCTGATGTCGCTCGTGGAGCAGAGTTTGTATTTTAGTGTTTATTTATTTACAGGTCAAAGCGACAAAATACTCAGCAAAACTCGCGCTTCGGGTTGCAAATCAAGCGAGAAGTGCATACAAATCAACGTCCTCATACAAAGATGAATTCGTAAGTCACATTTTATACAAGTTATATTTTCAAAACAATATTTTCAATGTGTAATTTCGAAGTGTAAATAATAAGCTCTATATTAATGGTTCTATAATAATTCTTAAATACTTATATAAAGAGGAAAGATTTGTTTTTTGTAGTTTGTTTGTTTGCATGAACTTTGGCACTAGATTACGAGAAAGGACATAGGCCAATTTTTATCGCGACAAAACATACGGTTCCCGCGGGATATACTATAACATCTAGTAGAAAAGTAAAGTTGCTTATGTTTTTTGGCAATAGTATGACGGAACTATAGCTTGTAAAACGGATGATGATTTGTATGTTTGTGTTGAATTCGCTCCGAAATTACAGGATTGATTCTGCTTAAATTTGACACAGTAGACCACGGGGAATGACATAGACTACTTTTTATACCGGGAAAGTATATGGTACCTACGCGATTTTCTTTAACGCGCACCGTCTCGGCAAACGTCTATTACATTAAACACGCGTCAGATACATTCATTTGCCCTATACATGTTCCATTGACTTGAATATGAATATTTTTATGCAATCGATTTCATTGATGAATCGAATCGAGTAAGACAATCGTAGTATTCGCATTCATCGATATGCCCGCCGCGTCGTACAAATGAACGGACGCGCACCACCAGCCAATACCAATAATACTAAGGACACAGTGCATGCCACAGGGCTTAATGTGATTTTATCAGTTTATGAATGAATCGTCTATAGTACTTTACTGAGAATCGACACTTGTAATCGATATGTAGGTGAATAATCCTGTAACGACGTTTCTTAGAATACGAACTCGTTTCCCTGGAAATGAGTTCTATTTCTTTATGAGTTCAAACTAATATTATATATTTTAAATAATTGATGTAACTTTTATAATATATGTCGTAATTCCATCAATATTATATTTCTTGACACTTGTTATTTTGTATTCTCCCTGCGCGGGCGCACGAATTTAGTCCTATTTTCTCGCGTGGCACGAAGGTAGATGGTATCGACGTTGGCGCCTCCTGTGGCCTCATCCGGCCAAGTGGCTTCCTTGTCATTATTGATTACTGAATAATTTGCGTCCAATTTATAATAATAAGAAAATGATAAAATTGATTTGTCCGGTTAATTATAACATAAAATAGTTATGTATATTTATCATAAAATAAATCCCTTAAATTTTTAATGATCATATAAATTTCAAAAAGTAATTGTACTCGACCCAAAATTTTCATATTTCATTCGCAATGAATGTCTCACTAAGAACCGAGTATAAAATAATATCCTGTACAGTGAAGACAACACAGATTTTATAATTGTGGAAGGAACTGGACTGACGGTCATAAGTCATAGCCGATCAGGTCCAATCCCGAGAATAGTTCCGAATCGGAAGTGTGGTACCCGATCAACTAGCAATAATGTGTTGTCGTCGTCGCGCCACGAATCTTTTATGGATGATCTCGTACCATTACACAGTATTACGTGACAATATCGCGCATAAGCCAGACATATTTCCATTACACTGCGTAGTATCGGTATGCGTCCGGGTTACAAACGCTCGATGGACAGCGGACGATGGTGAGCGTCGTTGGCGCGCGCGTCGGTGTATGGGGCACGGTGGTATTTGTAAGGCTCGGCGGTCGTTAGTCGACGTCCTGTCCGCCGCTGCCTCCCCATCGTAAAATGACAATATCGACGCACAGTAGCCGGAACGAAGTACAGGACGATGGAGGTGCGAGCGGCATACTGATTGCACATTAGTATTGCGCTACACACCTGCTCATTTTTTTCGCCTCTCCTAATGTCGGTCATTCACGAGTATTCAATCATAATTGCGATACACAATGCTAGATAAATCATTGTTGTCTATACAAGATGGTGCCTTTTGAAATTGAAAATAGAGCACTATCATAATATTATTCAGGAAGCTAGAGCACCAGTAGCGACTACTGAATATCTTATAATATTGCTACTGTGTAATTAATGTTTTTTTGTAGAGCACTATCATTCAATATAATTGCGAGTTCCTTACGCCAGTTCTTCTCGGCGGCTTAGGGTTGTATCGGTGGTAGCTTTCCGAAAAGATCATGTTAAGTTTCACTTGGAAATAAAAAAAAAAATATTCATGTACCCAGTTGTAGCTCAACATTTGCAAAAGAGTTTTATTTAATGATTCTCCAAAGTCTGTATATCCTATACGAAACATGAATCAACGACGACGGCCTTGACGACCTCTGTGGCTCAGTGGTTGATCGGATCTGTGCTCAAGCCGGGGGTCGCGCGTTCGAATCCCGCCCAGGGAACAAATAAGTTGTCTATGTTCCTGGGTCATAGACGTGTATGGAATTTATGTAAATATAATATAATAAAATCTTAAATACGTGTAATGTGTATAGGTAGTATACAATTATTTAATATGCTTCCGTTATCTGGTACCCGTGGCACAGGTTCTTCGAGAACTAGGCACGGGACTAGATTGACGTGGTGTGGAAGCGTCGGATAACATGTTCGGTGCAGCGTTTTAAAAGTTTTTAAAAGTTTTTGAACGGCGAAATATCTGATAGTATCTAAAACTTTGGCCCCGAGCATTTTAATAGACCTTAGTCCAGTACACGTGTGATATTATTTTACCTGTGGTCGGGCCATTCGTCACAAACAACTGGCCGGACTACTGAGAACGCAATAACAAATTCAACGAACTCTGCCGGGCCGACACCGGCCACCGTGTGAATTTACCACTCCGAGTTTCGACTGTACCGGTATAATATAAATTATCGCATCATAATTCGAGTCTACAATTGTACCACGTCCAGATGTGGCGACATTCCTCGTGCGAGTAATGCACGATTTAATTCGTTTCAAACAAAACTAACGGATAAGTTAGGCGTGTTACGTAGATTCAAGTAGCTTTAACGCCTTTGCCTCATAGTTTTATAAGAAACGGTGCTATAAAATTTGATGTAGATAAAAATAAGTAGGTATACTTTGTGCTCAAAAACGGCGCGCCTTCCTATAGTTTTGCCCTTTGTGTGTGGCTCGTAGCGTGTACGGAGTTATGATACTTTTACACGGTAATATGTAATACATACGATAGTGCAGTTCTCACGGCGACAGGCTGTCTGGCGCGGCGTATGTATATATGTGTGTGTGTGTGTGTGGGTGTATATTTGATAAGCTTCCGATGGTTCGTACGAGCTATCCGGATGCTAAGTAGTCGAATTTCTCGCCTGGGTCGCCACCCACACACAGTGTATAGAATGTCATGACAAAGATGCATTGCGATGCATATGTGCTGAATAATAATAATCTAATACGAGGGCGGGTCAATAAGTTCGTGACTTTTGGAATAAAACACAGATTTTTTGATAAATAAATCATTTTATTTTTCAACGTAGTCCCCCTTGAGCTCTATACACTTTGTCCAACGCTTCTCCAATTTTTTTATCCCTTCCAAAAAATATGATTTGTCGAGGTCCTCAAAATAGGCCTTTGTTTGCGAGATGACTTCATCATTGCAGTCAAATCTTTTTCCACCGAGCCATTTTTTCAGGTTTGGGAACAAGAAGTAGTCACTCGGAGCCAAATCTTGAGAATAGGGTGGATGTGGGAGCAATTCATAGCCCAATTCATGGATTTTTGCCATGGCAACTGCACATGTGTGCACCCTTGCATTGTCTTGGTGAAAAAGAACTTTTTTCTTGGCCAAATGAGGTCGGTTTTTTTCAAATCCTCATTGAAGCGGTCCAATAAGTTGGCATAATATTCCCCATTAATTGTTCTTCCCTTTTGAAGATAGTCAATGTGGATTATCCCACGTGCATCCCAAAAAACAGTCGCCATAACTTTATTGGCTGACAAACCCACCTTGGCCTTCTTTGGCGCCGATTCACCCTTAGAAACACACTGTTTTGACTGTTGTTTTGTCTCTGGTGTATTGCGATGGATCCATGTTTCGTCCACGGTTAAAAAACTCCTCCATATTGTGATTAAACAACGCCAAACCTTCCTGTGAAGTTGTTACACGATTGCGTTTGTGGTCGACTGTGAGCAAACGCGGCACCCATCTTGCGGAAAGCTTTCTCATGCCCAAGTGATCATTCAAAATTGAAACCACTGAGCCATGCGAGATGCCTATGGCTTCCACAATCTCTTGCACTTTCAATCTTCGGTCGGCCAACACCATATGGTGAATTTTTTCGATTGTTTCGGGTGTAGAGACCTCAACTGGGCGTCCAGGACGTTCGGCATCTTCAGTGCTTGTAGGGCCACAACGAAATTCAGTAAACCACTTTTTTACCATTGAAATCAATGGTGCAGAGTCCCCATAGTATTTATCAAGCTTAGCCTTGGTCTCGGTAATGGTTTTTTTTCGCAAAAAATAATGCTTAATAAGCACACGAAATTCACTTTTTTACATTGTTTCCTTAAGTTACTGGATAGTCTGATAAATATAGCTGTAAAACACAAACTAACTGACGCAGCAAGTTCAAATTTTGATAGGAGTCAACTGACAGATGCCTGTTGACAGGAGTAGTGTTGCTTTTTCAGTAAGGAGGTTAGAAATTCAAAGTCACGGACTTATTGACCCGCCTTAATATCTATAGACCCCTCACATTACGTCAGTCTGGCCCTGTGGTAAGTATCTGTAGAACTTGTGTTACGGGTAGCAGACAACGGAAATATATTTAATACTTCTATAGTTTTTATACTTTACTTACATTTAAGATTTTAATTATATTATACACATTACACATATTTAATACACATCATGGATGTGGGACCCAAGAACACATATTTTTTTTGTTCCCTGGTGGAATTCGAACCCGCCTTCTCCGACTTGAGCGCCAATGCGTTAACTACTGAGCCACAGAGATTGTCTTACGAATACTTTTGAAGGTGTATCTATATAATGTGAATTATGAATGATCAATGATGTAATCGATATTAATGAATCTACAGTTATAAGGCAATTGAATTAAAATCTCATTATTACCGTAATGCCAGTGCAAGGGATTATGTCCCATCGAATAGTTTTGGTATATGTACTTGACATAATAAAATATATAAGTGGCTATAAAACATTCTCTTCTTCATCTTGATTTAAGAGCTTTTCTCTTCCGCCATTTCTATATGTACTCTGTAAGGACCTTTATAAAACACACCGAAGTTGAAAATATTTCGCAACAATTACCAGTATCTCTGCAAACGCATCATCTTTCTTGTCAGACAATCAGGTGTTCAGCCTGTATTGTCCTAACCAAAATTGAAAACAATATTTTTTGTTGTTCCAATGCGGCCATCGAACCCGCGACCTCCGAGTCGAGAGCAAAGCTCTACACCACGGAGGCTGTTATTAATATAAACAACAATTAAAAGTATACTTAGTTCCAATTAAATCAAAACGTAATTATGTGACCAAAATCATGTGTCATTGTAAATTTTTTTATCGCACGGTACTTAGGTGTATATTTTTATTAGTAACATTATGTGTCTAATATTCTCTTTGTTTACGTTCAGGTTAATTTGAATCTAAACAGAATATAAAACATAGCCGTCGAATCTACGTTACCGGACGAACACCTGCGGTCACTAATGTCCCCCATATAAACACATTCCATCTCATGACATGTTCGCCGTGGAGCACGTCTCTTATCTTAATAATTATTATTACAATTGTTCATGCCTCCAAAACATTTTGAGAAAAAAGTACAAACGTTATATTTGTAAAAAGACGAGATTAAATGTTTTTTATCGTGATAATGTCTGGAAAATCATAAAAATCAAACTTTCACATGCCAATAATTAATCAAAAACTGAAATTTCTCTATCCCACAAATCCCTGGCTTGTTCTCGTACAGCGATGTCTCGTTACAAGCTATACAACAATTTACTTATCTATCCTTGATTTGATTTATACGGGTGTCCGAACTCCGCGGCACTTTAAAATCACAAACCTTACATCACGGTAACGATGACCATTGTACAATACAAAGATTTTTGGATAATTGTCACGAATCGGAAATATTTAATTAGCAGTATTGTTACTGTAACAATATTGCCTCTGCAGAATGGACACGTGTCGTTGGGGGCACTTCATTTTTATCAAATCAGTGTTGCATCTGCCGCCGCGGTTACGCGTTTAGCAACCGTATTGCGTAAGAGTTACGTTTGATTTTCGTTTGCGGGCTACGGTCACGTAAGGTTACGGGCGTCAAATTTTAATGCAGAAACGGCTACGTTATGGGCCACGACGGCGGACTTCGGGTTCCGTCTCATCTTTCCCTCGCCCTTGGCTATCACATAAAATGGCGAGCTGATCGCCAGCTACTCGATTATCACTTCCTAGTACTCCGCTGGACTATCTAAGGAATTTTTATAAACCATATTATTTTAATAAACAAAATAATTGAATGTTGGTTATGTATACTGGGCTAAATTATATTGGATATTACATGATCTGAAAATGTTAATAGAAAGAAAGTTTACATACCCGAATTCCTAGGTCCGTGTAATGAAAATGTCACATAACCAAAATGTGGACTGCGAAAGTGAGTCCCGGTCAAGTATATAACGGCCTCAGCAGGAAATGCGGCTCATCCAGGCCAATCTCCTTTTTCCATGAAAGTCAATCAAGGCTTTACGGTATACTAGTACGTTTTGCCGTATTTCATACTTTTTTTTTATTACATCGGAAAGCAACATAATTTTCAACGTTAGCTTTATTGTAGCACAAATATCATAACTTATATTTTATGTTACCTGTATAAGAAAATTACCATGTATTTTTTTATTTTGTTCCAGGCGTCCAAATTGCACAGTTACTCAAACTTTGAAAAGTTACTCCCGGTATGGAGCGGTTTCGACTGGCTCAGAAACTTCACGTGGTTCAGAGAAGAGGTTCTGCCGAAAGAGAAGGTCATCAACGGCGAAATGCCGGCACAATATTTAGATAAATTGATGGTGGGCATTTTTTTTTATACTCATCTTTTGCACTCCGTTCAGAACCAATTTATTCTAAACGTGAACAAAGACACAATAGCGCGCTATAATGCTAAAAATTTAAATGTCACTTATTTTTTAACGTAACACATTTATGGTGGAATTTAATCTTGATCGTGCTTACGCTTAGATTAATTTGGATCTGAACAGAACTGAATATTCGAATATGCGAAAAAGGGGTATCTTATCTCATACGTGTAGATAATTATTGTTACTTAACCGACTCGATTTGATTGTTTTAAAAGCGATGGGCGCCGAATTCGCTGATGCCAAAAACGTGCATCCGTATAAGTTTTTCAATCGATTTCAAAGAATCGACATCGACGGTGGCACCCATTGTTGTCCGCCGACTGTATTTACGTGAGAACACAATGCTTTCGCAATGTGGACGTTTTAATCAGAGTTATCACACTGATATGTGTGGTTTTGGTGATCTTTCGGTAGGTATCGCTTATATCACAATTATTGTTTCGCCCGTTAAATCGAAGCATCGAGGACATACCTACCCCATTAGAGACGTGCGACTTACGACATTATTATATCAATACGTGAAGCGAAAACAGTTCAGTGTAGTCTTACGAGAATGGTGCAAACGGAGGAGTATGATATTTGCCACAGTTCAAGTTTATGTCTCATCTTCCTCATGCGCAGAAAGCTAATATATATTTTTTAATAATGCTAAGAAGTACAACGAATTATTAAAAATATCAATATCACACTACCTCAGATTATTCTCACACACTACCGTGCGTTTCATATATACAATTCTGTGGTCGTTAACGTTTGTCAATGTTAACGTTATTAAAAAATCTATAATTAATGAGGCAAAAGAAACCTAATAAAATTCAAACTAAAGTATTGTTATGGGGTGTATTTCGACCATTAGGCGACCTTTACTCTCATAAATTCCATTAAATCGTCCTTTGATTTCTAGCGTCATATGGTTGTCAGTTCTATTGAATTTTCCAAAATTTTATATAAACGATCTTTACAAATTCATTAATATTGCGGTTTTTTCGGGTCACATTTTATGCCCGTCTGTAATTTGACTTAGTAATAACAATATCTCTCATTTTGTAGGAGCACATCGACGAAGTGCTGCCGGTGATGTACAAGGGTCTGAAGATGATAGTGGCCGGGCTCAACTCCATCAGCCAGGAGGGGCTGAACGAGGATATCTTCACCGACGTCAGCATGAAGCAGAACATCGCGCAGAGCGTACAAGACGTCCGAGCGGTGCTGTGCGTGTTCTTTGTAAGTATTCTAATATAATTCTATACTCTATAGCAGTACACTTTTATTTTATTCAAATATGTAAGGTATTACAAAATTAATTACGGATGTTTTGGACATAATCTGATCTACTGCTTATGTAAAGATGTTTAGGCTGAAAAATAATAAAAAAACTTTTGAAATAAAAAAATATTATACTAAGTGAAAATATGTGATTAAAAGTGGAAGCAAAGATTTTGCCTTAATAACATCAATATAATCAGCTATGTGAGGTCAATGACCTTACCAGCGCCGTAAACAGCTTAATGTAATTTTTAATTTATTTAGTATAATATCCGTTATTGATTTTAATAACCTTATATCTTTATAAGGTTTTTAACTTTTCAAATATTAAAAAAAAAAACAGACTTTATAACTACATTCTTAATGGCTTTCGGGAAGCTTTATTTTCCATGTATCATCGTCTGGCACTGTTTTAAATAGAAACACGATATTTCCCGAGGGACATTAAAAAGGTAGTTGAACTGTATAAGGAACAGCGCATGTGGACTCCCGACTACAACGGCAAAACGGCAATTCAATATTTTATTAGTTTTCACTCGACACTCGTAATTATAAAAATGTTGAAAATGTCGCTTTTGGGCGCGAAAGCCACAAGCCGATGTCGCTGGTCGCCCATTTGCATCATCCAATGGTTCGTGGCACCTGATTCATTTCAAAGTTAATCGGAAAGTCCAACTGTAAAAATTAGATTTTTTTCCTCTCGCGACACCAACAACAATACCTATGACCCAATAAATATTCAAATAGCTAATTGTAACTCATTTCGTTTTAGGACGTTATGAAATCTCGCAACTTGGAAATCCCGCCGCTGCTCGACTCCGAAGTGCAAGATATCAGCAAGGAAGAGAAGTTACGGTACTCCCTTCTTGTGTATCGAGACACACGTAACTATTTGGAGTACCTCGCGCAAGTTTTCCAGAAGATGTACGATATTGAACAATCAGCCTAAATGTCCGGGCGGGCCGCGCCATCGGAGCAACGTCCTCAGTTTTTTGGCTGTTTATACTTTGGTGCTTTGAGATTCGTCGACATAGCACAGATTATTGCACCTTTGGCTGTTACATAGTAGTATTTGCCATCATATTGCCATTTTTTGGTTATAATGAATTAGTTCCTTTTATAAATATATATTTTGTAAATAGTTATGAATTTATATTTATGGTATAGCTGGCAGTTAGTATCTATTCAAAATTATTTATGCCCTAGTCAAGGTCTTAATTTAATTATTTAATGCTAAGTACATGCTACGATATCTGAGGCCCGGTCGATGTTCTTGTCTGAATAGGTTCAGCGCTAAACACAATTGTAAACATTTCAAATAAACAGTGAAAGTTTCGAATCACGTTAGCGCTGAATGTATTTGCCATCGGGGCCCTAAAATCAGAATAGAAACTGACGCTTTTTTTGATGATATCGTGTGGTGTATACAGATTCTTATTTCTGAGATTAGTATGATTTTTGTAAACGTATTTTTTAGTATTATCTCTCATTCCACCAAACTGAATTGAAATAGTTTGAATAGGCTAGTAAATTATTTAGCGAATGTCCGAGCGAGTGAGTGAGACTGTCGAGGCTGCTTTGAATAATTTTATTTGTAAATTTTAAAATAGAATTCAATTATTTGTTAACTATTTATATTGCTGTTGTATGATAAATGATGAGCTTTAATAGAACCGTTGATGGTACATCGACGGTGCTGGTAAAGTACAGAGCCAGTGTATTTATGAAATAATCATTATTTGTACAGTTCAAATAGTGTATGACAACGCAGACATTGCTGTTAGTGAAATTAAATTATTATAATTTATTTTTGTCTTTCATTACAACGCCTGTTAAAAATGTAATAATTTTAATTATCCGTCATCCCCATACCCACTATAACCAAAGAATATATATTACTAACGTAAAGAACCGTCATTCAATATAGATATACACGAATGACAGCTCGCAGCTATGTGTGCGTGGTTAGACGTATGCGAGGGGCTCGCACGGCGAGTGGGAGCAAAATATTTATGATAGATTTGTCGCGACGTTTGAAATTATTTCGGTGTAAAACTTAGGCTTGAGTCTTGTTTGAGTTAACATGGCTGATATTCGCCGGTGCTCGAGCTGTCATTTGTACAGAGTGTCGCCCCTGCGCTATAACCGGGGTCAAAGAATACAAATATTTTATTGGCACTACCCTTGAAGACCTAACTTTCGATAATATTACACGAGCGTCAGTTCGCACCTAGACGTAACGCGACTCTTGCAATGAAATATTTTCAATAAAGTTCAAATTTGAATCGCTATCTTGAAAAGTGCGCGCCGCGTAGCGTCTCGGTATGAGCTGTCCCTAATTCAGCGCCATCTAATAAATAATTTTAAAACTACCGAACGTGACGTAGGTAGTAATATCCATATATTGTCCGTAAATTATGGAGAAAATGTCTTGTTACATATTGAGGCATCCTCAGACTAAATATTACGTACTACTCGTATTGGAGCAATCATCTGGATGTTATATTATTTATAATATGGGTAAGAGCGTTTCCCACTATCCGATCCGATATCCGATATTGCACCGATAATAATGAAACAGACAGGTACACATGTTCCATATTGAATTATATTATGTCTGTCTTTCTTATTATTATTATCGGTCCAATATCGGATAACTGATTTTTAGCTTCGATAATGACAAAAATAGGCATCCCCGTAACCAAAATCTCATGCGTTCTCTTATGACAGTTCTTACATTTCATGAAAATACAATACCGAGGTTTGTAAAGTATTAAATTGCTTATTTCTAGAATTGTTTATCTCTTTACACTATGTGTAATAATCCTACCAAAAAGAAGTAAAGAAGTATATTGAAAGGCATAAATCTAATCATATGCTGACTGCTGACTATATATTTCATCTCCTGAAGTTTTCACAAGACCCATGGGCCACTTAATCTCTCTACTTTCTTCTTCTTCTTCGAAGGATCTTTGAAAATCGACAAAGCCAGGATGCATTCCCATACAAGGCAACTAGAAATAATGTCATGTTTTTACTCTTTACACAACCCATTCACAGCGCAACGAATATTTGCGTTCCTGCGCCGCCCTCACGAATTAGAGCGGTTGTCAAAGCGCTGAAAAAAAAAACACCGACACTCTCTGCCTCCTTCGGCCTTTAACACACTAAGTTAAAATTTAAAATCGTCTGAAATCCGATGTATGGGATGTAATGGGAGTATCAAAAAAGTCACCGACAGTTTGTTTAATGATTAGTAGTAGCAGGTTGTCGCCGGGAGTCCGCTAGGTGTTAAATTTGCTTAGTGTATTAGTTTAAATCAATAAACTGTTTCAAAATTGACCCCCTACCTTGTGAGCCCACTGGGGTCGGATATAAAAACTGAATTTATCACATTATTCATTACAATATTGGTTACTTGAAATATTTTTCATAAGAGAACTATTAAGGTACTCGTATTTTAAACTGTTTTACATAGGATAACCCTTTTCTCCCTACTCTATACGTTTTAATATAGGAAAAATACATTTATATAATACATTTCATTGAGGGAATGTGACATTAAACTTATTGCTACGGTAATAAGGACTATCAACTACATACTTAGGGGCGGCGCTTATACTGTAGGTATTCATCCCTTACCGTCGAGGGTGCACTATGTAAATTAGATATATATTCTTATACCTATTTTAATTCTAGACTTAAATTTGTAATAACAAGTTAATTGAAATTACAATTGGATCAAATCATTAATAAATTTTACTCTTAGCAACAGTTCACACCGAGACGCGACGCGGCGCGGCATTTTAAATGTAGTTTTCCAAAATTGAACTTTATTCACTACACAAAAAGATACACATCACTGACATGACATTCGCTGTGCAGTGCGGTGTACATTGAGGTGCAACTGCACATTCGAACTCTTACAATGAAACGTGTATCTTTTTTTGTATGCTGAATAAAATTTTATTTTAAATCGCCATCTTAAAAATGTCACGACGCGTCGCGTTTCGGTGTGAGCTGACCCTTACGCGAGTGTACCTGCAATTCTGCATTATGTCACATGATCGCACTTCCTCAATCATAATCCATCAGTTTATTTGATTTTGTTATGATATTACTTGTATGATAATATAATTCGCGTGTAATGTAATGTAACGCGTAACTTTATGCTTTTAATAAAATGGTCAATTTGACATTGATTGTAGCAATTTAAATGTAAATATCACTGAATAGCGATTCCGTCTCTACTTTTATTGGGCCTATTTATGTTTTCATAAATAAAACAAAATTAAAAAAAATATGCAAACTCCCGAATTGTTAAGCAATTAGCGATGATGATTAATTATAGCTATGAACGCTCTCGATCATGTCACATTTTAACTAAAAAAACTAGATAGAAATCCAACCGGATTTCGATCTAGTTTTTTTATGGGAGCTATGATGCTACGGACAGACATACAGACACACAAAGGCAGACACGTCAAACTGATACCTTCAAACTATCCCTCTGTATGTCGGGGGTTGAAAACGATGCGACGTCATAAAGTTTTGTTGCATCTGTCGTCGTTTGATTCAAGTCAATCATTTCAAACTGAACCCCAACTCACACTTTCATACATACATGAATCGTCTTGATATCATAAACTGATTTATTGCGGTTTGGATCAATCTAAATGGACTTGACGTTGGTTCAACGTTTAGTAGAATACCATTTTGCAGTTTTAACATTTGGGGACTGGATTGTAACTGTATTATTACAGGAATTATTCATTAAAGCAGAATCGACCTTAGTGAAAATAACTTATCATTTCCACCTAATTCGTTAATGAAGACTTTTATTTTATTTTAAACTATTAATATCTTTTTAGATCCTTACATATGAAATTGGCGTTTTGTCGTACTGTTCTTGTTCTTACACTTTGTTCTCAAATATATGTTCTTTGGTTAGGAATTCCAATTTCATATTAATACCACTATTTACTCATGCATTTGTGTTTCGAAAACTGAAATTCATTTTTTTTTTCTCTTTTGGTTTTTTCTTTGCATCACTCTGTTTACAAAATCGAAAACTATAAATATAATATTATTTTCGAGTACGAGTTCCACCGTAGCACAAGAGCTGCAGAAAAGGCTCGAATGATTAAATATGTATATGGCGGCGATGTCACAAAAGAAAACACAGTGCGTTTTTGGTTCCAACGTTTTCGTTCTGGCAATTTCGACCTGCAGAACAAGCCCCGTGGACGGCCGGAGACCAAAGTTGATAATGAAGAATTGAAGGCTATTACGGAAGCGGATCCATCGCAAACCACGTCCGAGTTAGCTGCAGGCTCCGGTGTTAGTGATAAAACTGTTTTAATCCACTTGAAGCAAATTGGGTAGGAGAAAAAGCTTGAAAGGAACCTCATGAATTAGTGCAGCAAACCGCCAAACGCGCGTCGACTGCTGCGTTACATTACTCAACCGGCACAATAATGAAGGGATTTTAAATCGAATCATCACCTGTGATGAAAAATCGATCCTGTACGATAATCGGAAATGCTAACCGCAATGGCAAAACCCTGACCAACCAGCCAAAGCCTGCCCCAAGCGAAAATTTACTCAAAAAAAGTTACTTGTGAGCGTTTGGTGGACTAGTGCCGGTGTCGTTCACTACAGCTTTTTTAAATCTGGCTAGACGATTACGGCAGATGTCTATTGCCAGCAACTGCAAATCATGATGGAAAAGCTAGCTGCTAAACAACCGAGGTTGGTCATTCGCTCTAGGCCACTGCTGCTTCAGGATAACACTAGACCACACACGGCACAACAGATGACTACCAAATTAGAGGAGCCTTAATTAGAATGTCCAAGACATTCACCGTACTCCCCGGACCTTGCTCCAACAGATTACCATTTTTTTCGAAATTTGGATAAGTTCTTGCAAGGGAAAAAATTCAACTCCGATGGGGCAGTCCAAAGTGCCTTCAAAGATTTTATTGATTCCTGTCCGAATGTTTTTTTAGTAAAGGAATCAATGAACTACCTAGGAGATGGCAAAAGTACATAGATAGCAATGGTATACACTTTGATTAAATAAATATATTATGTTTAAAAAAAAACAACTTTGTGTTCCTCCTTTACAAAACGCCAATTTCATATGTAATGACCTAATATTATAAGTAAAAAAAATTAAGATATAAGGTTTTGTTTACATCTATTGACATTTTAGTCATACTAATCGGTAGGTACTTTATCCGTACATAGTTCTTTTAGCGGTGCTGCTTATGATAGATTAACGGCCGGTTTCAATAATCATTTGCCGGCTTTTTGCGATACAAATTTGACGTTACTAACAAATAGTTATTGGTAGATAGGTTATTGAAACGGGCCGCAAGGCAATCATAGACGCCGAAGATACTATAATATTTTATATTAAGATAAAATATCGCTTGCTGTACAGTATGTATGAACTATCACAGACGGCTAAAGTACTATATATTTTCATGTGCAGGCAATTAGTCCAGGCATCATAAGATAAAATGTGACAGTATCTTAGCCGTCTGTGACGCCCTTTAGGTATACCTAATAGTTATAATTTTTTGTTTTTTGATGTAATTAATAAATAAAAGTACTTTAATCAATTATTAAAGAAACGTGTATTGCTTGAGAGAATTTACCACAGATACCAAAAGTCAAGTTGGTACAATAGTGATGTGACACACATGTAGTGTTGTGCCAATCGATAAAGAAGGGATTAGAATGTATACATTACAACATTTTTCAAAGTTAATAAAAGCCACACGATTTATCTTATATTATGTTCTGTAATATTGTATTAAAAAAAAGTGTGCATTTCCGCTACTATCATTAGTTATTATTTCTAAATGATGTCTAATATTTTGAGCAATAAAAACGAATACTTCATCGTTTGAGTTCTTGCTATAATTCTTACACGGATCTTTTTACGACCACCCCCTTATGGGTCAGAATGTTTTCACATTTACGCTTAACGATCCGGCGGCGCGCCACAATGACGTTTGGACTGAACGCGCATGCACTCTTTATCTGCCTCACGTTCCCTTGTTTTATTTATTAGAAAGATTTATTATTTACAGCGGGCACACACACGATGTGTCACGAATCTGAGACGAAAAAGGGTATGTTAATGCGACGCGTTCGCACGTGACATACTTTTTTTTTCGCCAGACATTTGGTCCAGTAATTAAACCTTTTTACTTCCTGATATGTTCCAGTTTTTTTTAATACACTATCGAACAAACTTTTTTACTAACTTAGTCTTAACCAATAACATTCATCAAAACATTCGCCTGAACTACACAAGGAGATTGTAACCAGCAGTTCTAAATGGTCCCACAGGCCTTGGGCGCGTAAAACAATTATCATCGCCATGAAGACTTATTCATTTTATGATTATTGATCTAAAGTAATAAGTGATTAGAACAACAGCGGCGCCGCGTCATAAACATAACATTATATTCAGTATAAAATATACTTGTGTAATTGAGGCCGTGACCTTACAGAAATAGAATTTATATTTTGTATCAATTTGTCATTAAATTGTTATCTTTTTAGTAGTGTTTAACTGCCTCAGTAGTATTTTAAGGATGTATTAAATCGACTTGACCTAAAAGGTTATTTTACAACTTATTGCAAAAAGCTAAGAAAATGCTGTTTTGTAAAAGAGATCTTGAAATTAAAATAATTTTTGTTTTTGTAATCTACCGCTATTTTGCAAGTTCCTAATTTACTTGTCAAATCGATTTTGATAACGCAACCTTTTTAATATGGAACCATTAAATTTTGATACTCGAGAGATTTTCGTTTTAAAATATCATCAAAAATATTACTTACACTTTGAAAAGTGTAAATAAATTGCATTCGAACTTGACCTGAGCACCGCCGCGACTGAGAGAGTAAACACAATCCGCTGTATAATAGCTAGGGAGCTGGTGGCAATTTAGGTATATATTTTTATCGTTGTTGATGCTTACGCGCTAGAAGTAGCGAACTAGGGAAAAAAGTGGCGAGCTCAGGTAGCTCTGATTTTTTAGGGTTCCGTAATACTTAAGGAACCCTTATAGTTTCGCTCTGGTCGTCCGTCTGTCAGTCTGTCTACAGTCTGTCTGACCGCGCCTCTAGCTTCTGTAATTATGAACATAAATGGATGAAATTTGGTATAGTTAAATACTATATATATTATGTCTCAGTTTATCATAAAATAATAATAACTTTACATTTTAGGGGTGGCTCTCCATACATGTGAAGTGGGGATAAACAATATTTTTTCATTCTGCCCCATCGCGTGGGGTATCGTTAAATAGGTTTTTAAAATAAAGGCAAGGTTTCATACACGACTATTTCACAAAGTCAACAATTTTCGAGTGATCGGCCTTCAAAGTGGTTTTTATGTTGGTTCCTGGCATTAATAAAATATGAGACCTAGAAAATTCCATTTTCTTTTATAAAATAAAACTACGGGGCAAACGAGCAAACGGATTACCTGATGGAAAGCCATTACCGTCGCCCATGGACACCCGCAACATCAGAGGAGTTGCAAGTACGTTGCCGCTAAGGAGGGAATACTCTTCCCTTCTGGCGGCAGATCATTCCAGAGTTTTACTGTGTGTGGCAGAAAGCTTCAGGTAAAGCGCACGGTGAAGAACTGCCAGTCATCAAGACGATGACGATGATAAATATTTTGTTGCTTGGAACGGTGGCGAAAAGTTACCGATATACCGATACCGGTATATCCGAACCTGTCAAGTATAAGGTAAAGCCTGTTTTAAATAATATGGCAGTCGACAATTTGAGCGGCCTTTCGTTGGATACTATCTAGAGGGAGAAGCTGGTACTTTGGCGCCCCTGCCCAGAGATGAGAACAGTATTCCATGTGAGGCCAAACCTGCACCTTATAGAGTTGTAGGCGTTGGAACGGACTAAAATACTGCTTCGACCTGTTCACCAAGCTCCTTGGATGCTAACTTGGCCTTACCCTCCAGATGATATCGGAACTAGGCCTCGCTCGATATGTTAACACCAAGTATTTCAAAGTTGGAGGAGACGGTTAGGGTGCTTTCAAAACGAGGACATACGACCATCGGTAACTTTTTAGTGGTGAACGCGCAAACTTGTGTCTTAGGGGGGTTGAATTAGACTAAGTTAAGTCTACCCTATTGAGAGACTTTCGCCTACGAAATCTCAATTTCGGAAACAAGTTCGTTTCGACTCTCAATGACATGTGGCCGAGAAATGTTGGGGCGGCCGATATAAGGCATCACCCGTAGTGTCATCTGCATAGCAATTAATGCCATTGGTTTGTAACATATCATTGATATGCGGTATGAACAGGGTAGGTGATAGCACACAGCCTTGTGGGACACCAGTATCAACAGACAGAGTATCAGAGCACTCACCCTCGACAACTCTTATGCTTCTGTCTGCTAGGAAACTCGTGACCCACTTTCATAATTTCTCGGGGAGCCGATAGGAAGCTTCGAAAGAAGCTTACTTTAGCAAAATTATTTTGAACGAAATCGGACAGTAACTTTTAAAGAAAATGGAAAAAATCCTATTACGTGTTTCCTAACATGCTCTTGGTTTTGTTCTTTATAAATAAGTTTGAAATTATTGGTAAACATAAATGTCAAAAATTATATTTAAATCATGTCATCAATTATATCATATTCAATTCATTTTATAAATAGTGAAGCTGACAGAAATCAGGATACTGGAAGTTTTAGTAAACATAATTATGTACACCAATACTTAGTACCCTCTCTAGTATCTTGTTTAATATTTATTTTTATGTTTTATGGAGTACCTATTTAAAATGTATAAAAATGAGAAACAATAGCAAAATATTTGTCAGTTAATTTAACCTACAATTTCGAACTTATTGAAGCTTCCTGAGCTCGCCACTATTTTTCTCTAGTTAACATAGTAGTAGACATAATAATGACTTAGTATCAGCGACGATGAAATCATATACCTACATTACCACCAGCTCCTTAGCTATAATGTGTTGTACAATGTTTCTGTCTTTGTCTGATTCGTTGGAAAAGTCACTTGACAGACAAAGACAGCAATTAGTTGTGTAAATATTTTTATTAGTAAGGAGGTTCAATTTTACAGTTCGTTTAAGACTATGTAAAATAAAAGTTTATTACACAAAAGGAGTCAGAATTAATAGATTCAAATTCTTAGGATTAGTTCAATCCGAAACTAGACGATACGTGACGATGCGCTGCATTTTAATATAGCGACTTAGAACTGAACTTTAGTCACTGCATAAGAAGATTGACCTTTAATTGCAAGAGTTCGAATGTCGAACTGCACCGCTCTGCATAGCTCGCGCGCTGCTCTTGCAACGCAACGTGTATCTCCATGTGTACTGAATAAAGTGCAATTTTGAATCACAATTTTAAAAATGCAGCGCCGCGTCGTGTCTCGTCTTGTTTCGGTGTGAACTGAGTGTTACATTCAATATTTATTTTGATTGGCGACTACTATTTAATACTTAACAAGAAATTTTAAAAAGTTGTATTTAAAATTGTGTCGGTTGCAAGCAGGAAATCATTTATATTTTTAATGTAATATTAAAATACTAAATTGACTTACGATTAATGGACTAAAGTCATAAACTCGGTAAATAATAATAATAAAAATATCAGCGCCAATGAGCTTGTATGTTATTATATGCTCGTTTATTGAAAATTACAATTATATGAATTAAAATTTTTATAGTTTCAACCATTTAAAAACTTCAAGGATATAGATCAAAACAAGATGAAATTAGAAATCTAACCTATGTGCAGATCACACGCGACGAAAGTCGAACCTTTAATTCAGGGTTTCAGCCAACAAAATTCTCACTTGTGTCGATTGATGTCGCTCTCAGGGAGCTAATTAGCGCTATAGCTTCCAAAGCAAAGTTTGAATTAATTTATAATATAAGATTGGTGCCAACTTTGCATATCGTGTACCTACTACAATATCGACAAAGTTCCTGCTCGACCAGTTTCTAAACATTCTCCATTGCACTAGGACACCTCAAAATATTTAAACACATAGGAAGTGACCGCGCCGACTGCAGGCGTGGTTGAACTACGTTTTTACACGCAAGTATGTGTACGTGCGCACGATTCAACTTCGCTGTTAAGCGATTGTCATCTCATGCCTGATCCTGCGGCAACTTGTTCGATAGTACCTACCTATTACCTACTGAAAGCTCGCGCATTCACATTTTCTCAAATGCAAATCACAAGTAAACTAAAGAGGTGAAGCTTCAAAAATTAATAAATTCCTATTGAGATGATGATGATGATGGTGTCAACGTTGATGCTAGCCGCAAGAATGAAACAATTATTGAGTTACGGAATCCAAGCATCTATTACGTGAGAACATAGAAAACTGTACTTACATGTTGTATGAATTTTCTGCCAATGACAGTGTGGAATGGTCGCAAAAAGCGGAGGCAAGATGACATGACTACCGTCTAATTGTCCTTAGAAAAAACAGCTCACTAGGCACCGGGCAATCATTAAATAAAACTAAATGAAGTGAGAGTCTCAGGGCAATTAGGTGAGAACGTCGGCAATGGCGGTCGTCAGGAGTGATGCTATCTGTTGTCTCCACAGCGGTATGCCACAAAGCCGAACCCGTATTTTCCTGTCTGTAAAAATGTGCCTGAGAAATTATAGCTATTAGATACTGTTTCTGGTTTGTGCCTTGATGAACTAAGGGTCAGGTCACACTGAGACGCGACGTGGCGGTGCATTTTTAAGAAAGCGATTCAACATTGTTTATTCACAATACAAGAAGATTAACGTTTCATTGCAAGTGTACGAATTTTGAGCGGCACCGAGCTGCTTAGCGTTTATGCAATGAAACGTTTATCTTCTTGTTTAGTGAATGAAGTTCTGTTTTTACCGACTTCCAAAAAGGAGACGGTTATACGCTTTACTGTATATATTTTTATTATTATATTTTTTGTTTTTGTATGCCAAACGATTAATCCGCCGTCTGTGGACCGTCTCTGAATTTAAAAGGGGAATTATTTAGAAAATAAGATTTATTTCATACTTTTTTGTGCATTTTTACTTTGGAAGTCGGCTTAATTTTTACTTTAAAAATAATAATTAATCGTAATCTTAACAATGCAGCGCCGCGTCGCGTCGCGTCTCAGTGTTAGCTGACGCCAATGCCAGTTGTAATGATATAGGAAAACTCCTGATAAACTAATTGCGTTAGGATTTTATATCAACGTTTCTAGGGATAGGGATTAAATAATCCTACTACTATAATTATAAATGAGAAAGTTTGTGAGGGTGCCAAACCATTCAACGAATTTTTATGAAATTTAATAACTTAGTTGTTTAAACTCTGGATTAACACTTATGATACTTTTAATCCCGAATATGTACAGAGTTCCCGAGGGATACTGTATTCACGAGGGCCGAGCCGCGGGTAAAAGTTAGTTATTGAAGATCTTGCTACTGGTACTCATTACATCATTCATCACAAACATTGTTGTTTTGTGTCGAAATAAAGTTTGATGACCTTAGAAATTCTAGTGGAAGGGTATAAAGGAATATCATTATAATATAATAAGGGGCAATATCATTATCTCTACATGCCTAATGAACCATCCAAAGACGTTTCACGTCCAAAACCACGAGGATTGTGCTAAAATTGTACCAAAATATCATAAGTCAAATTAATCTAAAAGCCAGACTCAATTGAAACTGCAATAATTACCGTCTACTGAGGTCACACGATCTCAAAAGCGTCCTTGTGCGCGGTGAACCAAAAGGTCGTAAGCGACGTCATCTACGTAGAAACATACGGCATTTAGTGAGAAGCTGACGCTCGAAACTACGGCAGGAAACGCGGCGCGTGCCAATCTCTAGAGGTCGGTAACTGGTCGCTCAGGTCAATAAAAGATTAACAAAATATTGAGTTTCTTTAAGTTTAATGTTTATATTATTATGATAAACATCTATCGTTGATCAATATTAACCCCCTTTACTGATAAAAATATTGATACAGTGTATAAGCTATACATTGTTTGGTCCTTGTCTTGTCGGAAACAAAGACAAAACATTGTGTAGCTTATACACTGTATAAATATTTTATTAGTAGGGGGATAAATATTTAGCGACACGCAAAATATAATTTGTATAAAAGTTAAAACACTCGTACATGATACTATCCTAGCATTTAATGTATGAAATAATTGTTAAGTCCAAATATTTTTATCCTTTTGTAGAGTCATTAGAACAAAATAATTTCAATATTCACATTTATAGTAATAATCTAGGCTTTCAGTGACGACTCATTACTTAAGTAGGTACCTATATTATATAATACTAGCTTCTGCCCGCGGCTTCGCCCTCTTGGAATAGTGTTCTTGGAGAAAAAACTTCTTCAGCAAATAACTCTACTCACTGCAATATACTTCTGTATACAATATTGAAAATGTAGGGTTTCGTACCCAATGGGTTAAAACCCTAGGTAAGCCTCAACACCTCACCACAATAATATACATATTCTAAATATAAGATATTAATTTAAACTATATAGTTTAAAGGGCTTAATGTGTATAAAATGCTTAAAGTGAGAAACGTATTTAATTTGATAAGGATTAAAGCTGTATTTAGTTTTAAAGAGCTAATCATACATAGGGACAGACAGAAAAAGGGACATTATTTTATACTATTACATAATATTTAAATGTACCCTATTTTAATAAAAATATATATATATATATATACGTTTCGAACTATTAAAAGGTTAACCCGACGCGCATGACCTAGGCACGAAAGGATCTTGGGAAATACGCTGAATAGACCACAGATCGACCTAGACGTGATCTAATAAGTTAAGATAAAACATCATTAGTTACTTCATATATAAGGACTTTTTTAGCAGCCTTTGTGGTCAAGTAGATAGAGCTTGGGTCTCGACTCGGAGGTCGTGGGTTCGATACCCGCATTGGAACAACAAAAAATGTTGTTGGTTAGGACAATGCAGGCTGATGACCTGATCGTCTGACAAGAAAGATGATCCATGCGTCGGATGGGTATGTAAAAAGTCGGACCTGCGCCTGATCTCTCGCCAGTCGTGTCGGTTATCCGTCCTACTGGGTTATGAGAGTTAAAGAAGAGAGAATGCTCTTGTGTACTGTGCGCACACTTGGGCACTATAAATTAATGACTTATTTACAATAATATTGTACAGTTGTGATGATGTTAGTCTAGTTATATTGTCCATAACATTTAACTAATTTAATAGTATGCAAAAATTTTTAGACATTGATTATTATTACCTACTTGATTGATTATTATTGATAGATATAATAGGTATTTACCTATGAAATTGCCGTTTTGCAGTATTGGCCATTTCAAATCAAAATAATTTCTAATTTCTCAATTCTCAAAATAGCCGTAGATTCTGTATCATCAGCTTCCACAATCGCCTTTAATTCGTCATTGTTGACCAAAGTCTTCGGACGACAGGTCGAAATTTCCAGAACGGAAGCGAGCAAACCAATAACAGGTGGTGCGTTGGTTTGAAGTGTTAGCTCCGTAAACGTCGTTAATGTTGCGTGCCGCTTGTGCCGCGTTGCTGCCACGACGGTACTCATATTCCATAATTACTCGAACTTTTAACGTATCCATGATGACGAAAAAGATTGAAATGCGATAAAAATGTAACACTAATCAATAAACAAATGACTACTTTTGGAAAAAGAATTCCATGTTTTTAAAATAAAATTAATTTGAAATTATAATTCTTAGCTAAACAAAAATTATTTTCATTTGAAATGGCCAGTAATCCAGAACGGCAAAATCATAGATTAATAATTATTACCTATTAATAATTAAAGAACAAAGTTTTATGTCACTTTTTGTATAATCAATTATTTAATATGTTCATATAATGTCAATAGGTACATCATTAAGTTTGAATGTTAGTTCCTAATGTCAAAAAAGTCAAAATGAAAAAATATTGTTAAAATGTCAAATAACTTAAAATAAATATTACTGTCACGTTTATTGTTAGTTAATGCAATTATAATAATAATCAATCAGGTGTAATATTTCCAATCAGTCCTATTTAAAATAAAATAGAATTCATGTAAAATAAATGTCAATGCTTTAAATTAATAAAAAATGATAATATCAAAGAAATTAAATAAATGAAACATTAATAATATATTAAAATAAAAAATAAATAAATATTCCTAAGATGTCAAATGATAATTATCATATGACAATAATTGATATAAAATAAAAAAAAGTAATGTCAATAATGGGTTAAAATAAAATGTCAGAAATTGATAAAAGTAAACAAATACAAATACTGCACTGGTGTGGGCAAGTGGTACAACTTCAAAAAACGTGCTATTTTGTGTTCCCTCCAAAACTCCCCAAGAACTTTCAGTATAACTTCTACCACTTTACTGAATCGACTGACTTGACTCATTGACTGCTCCGACTATTTATTTGGACATTGACTAAACTTAAAACTTGACGATTTTGGAATATGGTGTTGAAAATTTAAACGACAATTCTATTTCCCGCCTTTTTAACTTGACAATGGCAAATGATTTGAAGGCAACGCCATATATTTAAATAAAAAAAATCCTAATAATATGTCAAATTAATTAAATTTATATCAACAATACAAATAAAGTCAATTTAAAACTTAAATTATGGTATTGTAATATTGCATATGATTATTAAATTATAATTAAATGTGTTAAAAGCAACTGCATCAGATATTTAAGTATGTATGAAATATAAAACTTTAAAATATGAAAAGCCTCCCTGTAGGTATGTAATGGTTCCACTTTTTATTATAAAAAAATATCAGCATTTTAATCTACTACTTACAACATGATAATAAGTTAAATAAGCTTAACTTTAATATTTATTTTAATCACTTATTACAATTAAATCCATTATTAGGTATGTTCATAGTCTGTAATAATGATTTGTCTCACTATGTAATAGGCAGTCCCAAAAAATAGCTGATAATTATTATTTAAGTTATGTATTTTCAGTCCTTCATGTTGTTGATATCAATTAATTAATATTTGTTGTGTTTTATAATACTTATGAAGAAATCGATCAGTCCCGTTACCCGTAGAAATTGTCAAATATATTAGCTTTATTGCGGCAGCCAAAATCGACAAAGCCAAGTTGGTACAATCCTCACACTTTTCTTGCAAACGTACAAGAAAATTCCTTGTACTTAACAATAAAAAATCATTGGTCCATAAATTCTTCGTCTAATTTCGAATCGAGCTTGTATGCATGCTCTAGCTACTGGGCTTGAAATTATTGTAGGCACTTACTAATACTGATAAGATGGCGAACAGCTATTGTGCGCCGTATCTTCCGTTCAACAAACACAGTGTTATTTTAGACTAAATATTTTGTTTTATTATTCTCACACATCTATGCACTTATAAAACAATATTTTTGTACTTAATATTGTAAAATGAGCACTAAATTTAAATATAATTCGTAAAATATAAAGACGTTCAGTAACCTGTTTGCAGTACCATAGACAAGGTCTAGTAAAATTACTCCTGCGTAACAGGCCTGGTTTCTGAAACCGGCCACCGTCACCGAAATCGGTGTGGGGAGTTACATATTATAATCAGGATTGTTTTTCTTTATTCAACAGTAGGATCATAAAAGCTTACACAAAATCTAGCATTTGTAAACTTTTGTCTATCTATCGACAAGTCTTATTACATAGTAAAGGATTTTCAGCATTTAATGCTAAGGCAAATAGGGTAACAAGCCGCTAGTAACTTGGCTTGGACTAACTAAAGAACTTATTAACGCCGTAGATATCCTTAAACGCGAAAATTTGAGGCGAGTAAATCTTCAAGCCTCTATTAAAACCACTAGATTCCGGAATCATTTTTTACGTAATTCGGATGTCTTAGTTATGTTCAAAATATCTGAGGAAGTCTCCGCCGGTTACTCATATTTTGAAAGTTACTAATAATACCCAAAAACGTGTAGGACCGAAATGTTTGATGTTTGACCTCAATAAAATGTTTATTCATTAAGATCCCGCTCCGGATACGTCCGGAACATACTTTAGAGAGTATGCAGATAAGGCTTTCTTTCTCACGGCGTTAAGTAACCTATGATTCACATTTCACACAGTGAGTAACTTGACATAACGATAGAATTTTTACTTTTATTGTTTTCAGTACTTATGTCTATTACCTGATGTGGGGTCGTCTACATATTTCGTTACAGCACAAGCGCGGGTCATACCAAACGTGACAGCACATGTTAAAGGGCCTAAAAAAGCGTGACATCCCTATGTCACGATTTTTTAGGAAGCCAGGAGGGAGAGGTTCACAAGTCGAAATTTTGTGTGACGTAATACGTGGACGGCCCCTGTTTATGTATGAACTAGCTTTTGCGCATTTCATCCGCCTATGCATTATGTCATTTCATCCGTGGGGGATGAATTTATAAAAATACACTTAAAACACAATGAAACGGCCAAGCCACATGACGTGACTAAGGTGTAGAGTTTGTAAACTTAGGCTTGTAGATTTAAGCCGTGTAGAGTCAGAAGTTTGGTAGAGTCAGAAGTTTGGTTTTACATGAGATCTGGATAGCTTTTTGACATTGCGATTTATATGGTATTGTCTTGGCATCACTTTACATGAAAATGTTTTCCTACTCTCACTTCCTTTTGAAAGTTGTTTGACATTATTTTTATTTTTTTAAATTTTATTGTTACTTTTTATAACACGGATCCCTACAACAATTTTCATCCCCTAGTTTAAGGGGTTGGAGGAAAAAAGTTTCAATTTTGACAATTTTAATGTTGTTTGTGTACTAATACTAGTTTACATACCAAATTTCAGCTTTCTAGGACATTCGGAAGTACCCTATAATTTTTTGGTCATTAGTGAGTCAGTAACGAAATCAGGGGTTTTTAGATATCAATAAAATCTAAAGTATAAGACCTTTAAAACTTTAATGTTTAATAAATCCACTACTGGAAACATTTCCTGAAATTTCATTTATCTGGTGCAATCCAAACCAAAGTTATGAGGGTTCAAAAATCGACGAAACGCTTCGAGAAAAGGTGGTCTGGTAGTACCCTTGCGCTTCGCTTGGCTCGTCTTGGCGGGGGTACTGCCGTGCCCTCAGATACAAGCTTTGGACCCCCATTTCAGACCTTTAGGGGACGGATTTCAAAAATCTATAAAATTATATTCAACATTTTTTGTTATTAGCTCTGCTATTAAATTTAATGGAAATTGGAGCACATACATTTTTTTTTGTACAAACTTTCAACCCTTATTTTATACCCTCAGAGGATGAATTCTAATAAACCTCGAAACATCTATGTAATGAAATGCATTTAAAAGCATAAATCTAAATTTTCAACGAAATCGGTGCTAATTTAAAGATTTCTCATACAAAGTTTCAACCCCTGTTTTACCCCTTTAGTGATGAAAATTTTCAAAATCCCTTCTTAGTGTGTGACTACGTTATAAATGTAAACAACTGTCCAATTTTCACGTTTCTCTCATTGACAATATCTACTTTTATTTTTCATTGAATTTATATATATATAAAATGAAATTATAGGTCAAGCATAATCTTTATTAGAAGAAATAAAAACGATAGATAAAATTAATTAAAGTTGATTCTAAATTGTCTAATTACTTTGGTAATAAAATTGACGCTGGAAACCAAGGGAAATATTGTTCTGTTTTGTGTGTGATCTGAAGCAATTATTTATCTGACTCTAAAATTAAATTTAATAGTTTTTTTATGACAAAGTTTTATTTCTGAATACTTTTTTGCTCATAATTTCAGAGTTGGCCTACTGGATGACATACCACCGGTTCAGGAAGATAACCGGCATAATAAACTCGCGAAATTATTTGTAACTTTATCATGTGGTAAATTATTAAAATCAGATGATAATTACACCGACAAACCTTTTTTATAACAATCAGAACGTTATAAAGACAACCAATTAATAAATGTACTTTTAAGCGCCTAGCGCCAAAGTCCTAATTTTAGTACCGATTTCACCAACACCTGTTAAAATTAATCGTTGATTAAATTAAAATGTTATCTCTCCAGTTCTTCGTATAAATAAAAGAGAAGGCATGATATCTAGAATCTAGATCTATTTATATGTATACAATATCTAGATAAAAGATATACACTAACAGGCGTTGGTTAAATTGGAGTTAATACGGAGTTAAAAATTTATAGTATTTCGAATATCTGTAAAACTATGAAGATTGTTTTAAACTACGAACATGACACCATCGTAATATTTACTGCTTACAATATACAATATACATCATGCAACAAAGTACACAATCTCCATTTCATTTAGTGATGCTCGCTCTTAAGGGCTCCGCGTTTGATATGCTCGACATTTTATCATTAATGCCAAATTATTCTGCTTTCGATATTGAGCCATATAGATAACTATCAAGTCCATTATTTTTATCTTCGCGGTCACGACCGATCATCGTTCGAAGTCATTTAAACGGTCCGATCTCCCACGTCAATTACTTATTATCAACACCCATCACGTATTACTCGAGTGTAAGCGTTTGTGCCTTCCGCTTCAAGACTACGTACCTCATTTCTGATTCATACATTTTTTAAGTTCATTACAGTTCCTTAATTCAAAAGTGAAAGAGGCGACTTACGGAATTCGATCTCCATCCGAGGGCATATTATAAAGTCATTTGTAATATCGACATTTGAATCACATCAGTAAAAACGAACGCTTAATCTCTGGAAAGTACAATAAGGATAATACTTTCGAACCAACGCGATGAGTAAGTTGACAAAAAATTTCATAATCGGCCACGACCTGACCTAAAACCAAATCGTAATTAGTAATACTAATTACATTAAACGATAGCATCGCTAAATGCCTCTGTCGGTGAGCAAGCACCGTAAAAAATGCTATGGTATCTACCTCCATTACGTTTTTCGCATTCATTCAATCGTTCATGATTCATGGGAATCGCCAATGATTCATTATAATGACATTAACCTGTCTCTCTAAAGAGTGGTCCATATTCGCAGATCAGTTTACCTCGAAAGTTTTTTTTTACATACTGTCTAGGAACAGTCATACTTACGACGTTTACCTTGTAATAGCACCTTTGATTGGATGACATAAATGGGTTGACCAATCAAAAGCACAATTGAATAGATAAACTACCGACAAAAAACCTCAGAAACTGAGCTTAAATTGTAATTCTCTATTTAGATTAAGAAGATTGAATGATCCACATATCATTTTTTACATAGATATTTGCCATAATTCTTTATTTTCAATATTTAAAGTTTTAATATTTAGTAATATTTCAAAAAAATTCGTGAAAATGTGTAACAGGTTTTACAAAATTTGTCACAGCCCTTACATTATCAGGATATCAAAATGTTCTAAATTAAGTGTGCATGATTCAGAGTGCTAACAATCAGTTTACTAACCATTGTTTAACTAGTGAGTCTTCACTCTCGCGCCGGGTCAACTGTTACCTAATTGATATTAAAAAAAAGGTGTTTACTAATATTGTAAAGCAAGAAAATATCTCCACAAATGTTATTATATTTTTATGAAAAAAAAGGTCAAATGTGATGGAGACTTTTATCGACATATTTATCATACTTTTTATTTCTTTTATTTTTATACATATTTCGTGTCATTTTTTTAAAATTAGTTTTTAATTCTGTATATTTTTTATGTAATGTAATAAAAATTATGTTTTTAAAAGTAAAATTTGTAATTAGATATAAAGAAACAATTGCTTATTCTGTTATAATAGTTATAAAACATTCTCAGCTCAAAAGTCAAAACCAATAACCATAGCTTATAACAATTAGGAACTAAAGAACTTAAACAAATATAATATATTTTTTTAACTTTGTGGTTAACCAACTGTAATCTTTAACGGATTAGAAGCATTCTTTACAAACCAATTCATTAAAGGTGTCTTGTTTCAAACAAAAAACTGACCAACAAATAAAACAGTAAGCCAGCTGGAAAATCGTCTTATCTGTCGATTTATAAAGTTAACATAATCGGAGTAGATAAGTATTTATGGCCCCTTAGGTAGCAGATTAGTAGCAGTTTCGATAAGCAAATACATTGTGCGGTATAGTGACTGGAAAGGTCTCTACAAATACAAAAATACCAGACGAAAAGTTCCCAGACACAAAGGTTTGTTCTACGGCGTTAATTGCTTCGTAATATGTCATGGTGTGAATGTTGAAAGAAAACATTTCTATTATTTACTCAAGTTCGCGGGACGAATTACAGATTCATAATGTTTTGTTAGGAGATGTTTTTATTTTCTTCTTTCAAATCCCGGTGGTCCTTTAATGTGGGTTAGCGACTGGTTTTTTATATTATATTTTGACCTTTAAATTTGTGTTACTACTAATAAAAAAGTTGTCCGGTATAAATAAAAGCACTAGTTTTGTTTTTTTTTCATATGTTTTCCCGCTTCCGTTTGTACCTATAATCAGTTCTATTTTTATCACGCTTTTATTAGCTCGGGTTGTATGTATCTATGTATGTAACGGAATCTTTGAGCTTAATTTTCACCGGTTTCTAGACGTCTGATCAACTTGAAACTGCACACGTCTTAAGGGCCGATGACAATGCAATAACCCGATAAAAATTTTCTAAGCGTGTTTTTTTAGTTTTTTTAAACTATTATTGATCTTTGATGCGCAATAAAGTTTTCATTCGTTCATTTTATTCATACTATTGCTTGAATCTATTGGCTCCGAAACTACTGATACGATTTGGATGGAATTTGACGCCGATATTGATTAGACCACCGGAAAAGTTTAGAAAATTGATATAGACAAGATTTTTTTTTTTGAAATTGTTCTACTTTTGATGCGCTCAAGAAAAATTATGCAACCCTAAAATATGTTTATCTAATCCGAAATTTCTATATAGATATATTGTAAGAAAATGGTGGGTAAAAAAATGCCATCGAATTCGGTTTCAGCAACCAAAAAAAGTTTTTTCAAACATTTTTTTTTTGTTGTCCAGCGCAATTTTAGTTTCTAACAATTTTAACACGTTTCCAACTATCCCATAATAAATTTGCAAAAATCTCTCGGTTCGCGAGATTTTCTATCCGATTTACGCAACTGCTACCGGAAGGTAAAACGATATTTTATGTTTACTTCTCATTGTTGGGCAAATGGTGATCGACAACTTAATGACCTATGCTCATGGTTTAAGGTTTCAAAGGATCCACCGTACCTACCTGTGTGTATCATATGTTTGTCTTAATTGGTCAATTACTTGGACTTGGACTCCAGCTCAATGATCGATTTTCCTGCAAATTACAGCCAGAACTATAGAAGAGTCCATAAGACAAAGTAAAAAATGTAAAGATACATTTAGGGTTCCGCAACCTTTGAATCAAATTAAAAACAGTTTCGTCCCTTTGTCACTGACCTTAATATCAAATCAGTCGATTTTATGTACAAATTGCGCCGTAACTTACGAAGCTCGCCGGACCGACAGTTGACAAGCTATGTACGCTGAATATAAGTACATAATGAATCCGATCAAGTGAAATCGCTTATTAGTTTAGATTTTATTGAATTTAGAATTATTTTGAATGATGATCATTCATTTACATAAATTATTCTCATTCATGGTTTTTTTAGTATAGTAACCAATTACTATTATCTCATAGTTTCTAAATTAATTGTCAATTCCGATCCGAAATAACTGAAAAATAAATTATTTTTTATTGTTTTTGGTAACAACTTAAACTATAGTCCGGACTAAGGTATCAAAAGTTTAAAAGCTTAACGCACATAGCAGGCAGTTAATTTATAAACAATAAATAAATAACAAAAATAATACAACAAGACATCAGTTGATGAACATATCACACATTAATAAGCAACATTATGACCGCAGCAACATCAGACGAAACCGTTCAGAATTAATTAGACATGATTAATAAAGAATCTAAAACAAACTCCACCCAGCTCCCAACAGAACCGAACATTGTTTTATTTGTTATACCTTCGGATTTACAACACTAATGCTCACAAAGTCACAACCTAAGCTTTTATTACCAAGTGTTAAAGATCATTTTTGAACACCGAAAGTTTTTGATCAGCATAACGATAGCTATTATGGTGTGTATCTTAAGCTTTTTTGTTACAACATTCCGGACAAAACGCGCGTTGTAAAGAGCACCCGACGATACCACCCATTCATAAGGACAGTGGTGACCTATTGAAAATAATCATTTACGATAAACGAATGTGGATATTCCAAAATATAATTCCATTTGATATTGCCACAGTGAGTTTGGATATTTACCTTTAGCTACAAATGACAATTAAAGTGAATAGCTGAATAGGCGAAAATAGATTACTATTTCAATACATAAATAATTAGTTTAAAGTTTAAAATCTAGCATGTCACAAGATAAAATACGTCTGAACACAATATGTATATTTATTACCTACACTTTTTAAGCAGAGTATTTAAATATGGAATAAAGATACAGGTTATTTTGTATCTAGACAAATTTACTCTGGAAAATAGTAGTTTCACCCCCAAATAAAACGTATGCTTATCGAGCATACATCGAAACTCTTTTGATTATTGTCATAATTTATCAAGAACATTCTTGTAGGCAGTAGACATAAAAAGGCACATCCACACTAAGCCAACGCGGGCCACACGCGGCCAGACAGCCTCTTGTAAAATCGACTCGGGAATTCTACGACACTTGGTCCTTTTGTTAGGCCATGGCCTTGGCTGGATTTACGACCATCACACCGATATTAACACGCCGCTCAATGTTCAATGACCACGCTCTAGTACCATCAGTTTCAACCCTATACTGTGAATGAGATGTCCACGATTTGGCTACAAACGAGCCGTAAATCTATGAATTCGAGTTGCCACAAAAACTATATTGACTAGTATATTTAACACATCATTTAACTTGAAATGTGTACGCATTTAGTTAAATATATTTTTGCAAAAATATCTTATCATGTGCTGAAAATGTAATGATTTTGTGTATGTACCCTAAATCACTGTAACTAAGTAATGTAACGATACAAGTGGCGTGGGGTTCCTATAACTCCATTCCTTTCGGCTTCTCTTACCACTTACCTTTTGAAGACCCTCCTCCAAATCCCTACCTATTAGCCTTCGCCACAGAACGATACTTACTTTATTATGCAGAATTTGTAGTCGATTATTATTAGGAGCTTACAATAAGTTAATTTGAGGTAAAAAGTAAACTTTTATAGATCACATCAAACTTTCAATTCTTATTTTCCTAAACTAACCTAAATTAATAACAAATAAAACGGTAAAATTTTGCGGTCTTTAGACTGTGAAATTTCATGTAAATAAATAATACTTGTGTAACTAACTATTGAATGGATTTACTACCAAACCATGAATGAAATACAAACCTTTTTGAATATAATTATGATATACCAACAACCTGTCAGGCTTGTTCAGCAATTTCCACGGCTGACTCGCCCCATAGAGCAGCCTCGAGCCGTGTAATTAATAAATAGTGTTGTGCGAACACCCCCTGACACCCCCACACACCCCCCGACACCTCCCCGGGCGTACAATGCCCGCACAATACACGGACCGAGCCGGTTATGATGTTTAAAAGGTTTCGACGTGCACCCAAAAAATAACAATTTATGGCCACTTCACCCCCGCTGAAGCCATTCAAAGCCCAATAATTGTATATTCTTTTACAGTAGTATCCCGTTTTGTATAGCCGATGAAGGCGAGAAAAAAAAAACAGCGGACCGAAATCACAGGCGCCTTTAATCACCGCTATTGAGCCGAGGCGGGCGCGGGCGCGGGCGCAGGCGCGGTGGCCCCTCACAATATTGTGGTAAGGTCCACATTGCCGTTCGCCACGGTCACGCCCGTTTTTTTTCGGCGGATGCTCGCGTCAAACGCTTTAGTATTTTGAGTTTGTTTTGAAGATTCTTTTATCCGATGCATTATTCGCCGTTTCCTTTGTCACTGCTCATCTGCTGCCGCTGAAACTCCGTCCAATAATTTAGATGTCAAATAATAAGTTTTTGTGCGGTTCGACGCGGAGATCGTTTCAGGGTTATTTATGAGTTTGACAGGGCTCCAGGGCTTGGTCTGTTGTGTGAAGGAATTCGCGGCGGCTTTGATGCGTCTCCGCGGAGTCGCCGGTGGCATTTCCGCTGATGTGTCGGGGTTTTTGCGGCGTAATGTAGCCGGCCGCGCCGCAATGCGTGAACAGACATGTTTTCATGTAATCAGCGCTATAGGGTACCTACTTGTTTCTTTGGATTAGTATTACTTAACATTCTCACGATTGTTTCAGTCCGAGATTACACATATAATATCACTCGGACATTTGTTGAGATACAAGAAATGTTATGTTCAGACGATACAACTATAATTCTTGAACGGACCAGTAAAGATAAATGAATATTTAGTTTTCTTAGGTGGTTATATGTTGTTATTTGAATTCCATTATTTATAATAACAACGAAATACTACAATAGGGATGTTGTCTAGTGTGGAATATCACATTTTTATAAATTAAATTTTTATTGTTTATGAAAGGTACACAAATCTAAAAGAAATAAGTTTTTAGATAGACGCGATAAAAAATTATAAGCAAATAAAAAAAATTGCCCATCTCCTTCTCGCAAAACGATTTGTTACGTCACAAGTTGCAACCGCCATACATTTTGTAATGACAAATGTACGGCGGGTGCAACTCGTGACCTCACATGCCGATATATCGCTCTCTTTCATATTGTAAATTTAAATTTTTTGTATCTTCATTATTTTTTAAGATATACGAAAATTTCTTTCGTTCTATATTGTTTATTAACATGTTGTCTGACATTGAATAGACGAAAAAAACATACCCATTAAAGATGTAAACATTACAACACCTACCTGATTTTAATACATACAAATTAATAGTTCATCGATATCTGATTGGAGTTTTTGTAGGTTGTCACAGCTATAATATGAATCATGCGTAAACTTGTCTCAACTTGTTCCGATTGTGTTTCGCGTAATGTTTCAATCGATTGGAGATGTTTAGTAAGCCAAAAAGAAGCTCCAACTTAGCTGCCAACCGAGTACTGACGATTTGAATGTAGGATACGCTCGTAGGGATTGTGTTTCTCAGAGATTTCTTATCGGTCTTAGCTTAATTGTCAAGTCCGTCTAAAGTCTGATAATAACAACCTATAATATTGTTTACTTTTTATGTCATTTCCATTTGTCTAAGTTTAATAAGGCTGATCCCCTTATTGGCTACTAAAATAAAAGCTTTCACATTCTCTTTTTCTTCCTATCGAATAATCTATAAAACCTCTCCTCTCGAAAAGGTATCCACGACTCTCAAGTAAGTACACAATAATTAGCATCATGGGCATCCCTAGCTGTAAAGGATAAAGGTAATGGTATTGGATGTCAATATATTAGCAACACGCTTGAAAGTTACGATTCAATTTTGTGTAAAACTGTGCTTATATTTTTTTTTAGGTTAATTTAAAATCAAGCCCTGAGTGCTAAGTGGGAGTTTTTCTTTTTGCATTCGATCGTGAGCGCGTTTGGCGTTTACTAGGAATTTGTATGTGATTTGATCTAGCTGTCGCGTTTACAACTAGGTGGCGCTGTACAAATCACATACAAATTCCTAGTAAACGAAAAACGCGCTCACGATCGAATGCGAAAAGAAAAACTCCCACTTAGCACTCAGTATACAAACTAGAGCGACTTGTTCTTACATTTATGATTTTTCCCAAAATATTGTTGAACACTCGTATAAATTTTTTATACGAGTTTCTATTATGTGATTAACAAAAAAAAAATGGTGCTATAAGTTAATCGCCTTCCACAAAGTGCGCCACTAAGTGAGAACGTCGAACAAAAGACATCAACGCTCTCCGCGCTTAACTACAAGCACAAAATACAAAATATAATATTATTATTATATTATTAATTATAGTAACTGATAATAATAGCTTTGTAATTAATGTTATTTTCAGAGTTCCGTACCACAAGGAACCCTTATATAATTTCGCTCTGTCCGTCCATCTGTCTGTACGCCCTTCTAACTTCTGTAATTATAAATGTAAATGGATAAAATTTGGTAAAGTTATAGATTATGTGTGTAGATTTCGGTTTTGGCATCATACAATTATTATATTAATAGATTTCAGGGGTGGCTCTCCATACATGTGAAGTGGGGATGAAAAATTTGTTTCATCCTACCTCTTCATGACCTACCTACGGTATCGACGAAAGGGTCTTTTGAAATAAAGGCAAGGTTTCATACATTACTTTTTTACAAATTCAGTCATTTTCGGGTAATCAGCCTCCAAACTGGTTAATAAGTTCCGGCATTTCTAAACTATAAGAAATAGATTTTTTTAAGAGTCCATGCTAATAGGTTATGCTAATAACTCTTCAACAAATTTATTTTGAGCGAAATTGGACAATTTGAACTTTTGAAGTAATTCAAAGAAAACCTATTGCGTGTTGATAGTAACGGAACCCTTCTTAGACATGTCCTGACATGCCCTTGGTTGGGTTAATTTTATTACGTAAGTATACTAAGTGTTTATAACTATGGTTTTACCTCGATTTTTAAATAGAGACCTACAAATATTATGATTTGCTAATAATAAAATATAAAAGATTTCGCCTAGTCCCTTCGGATATAGCCAAAAATGTGTTTAAGATAAATCATCAATGGTGATGGTATCGCACCAGGGCCATATTCATCCTGGCCCACCTGTCGGCGGTGGGCCACGCGCCGCAGCTGCAGCCGCCACTGCACCGTTGACGTTACCTGATTCATACGTCACCTATACGTACTGCACTTAGCACCTGCTTTTTGATTTTGGGAATAACTTAAGTCCAAAGCGGCGTGAGCATACGAGGACTGTTCAAAAATTAATGCGAATTTTGGGTTTCTCCAAAAAGTTTTTCTTTATTCGCGAAAAACTGCTTTGTCACGTGAAAGTAATTCAGTCCAGATATTATTTCAACTTTATTAGTGTGTAAGTACACAGGTAGTGTGAATGTTTCTTTATAAGATTTAAAAAGATGGTAGCTTAAAATATACATAGGTATATAAATAAGCACGACGCGGCGATATTATATTCGACACGTAGGTGAATGTCAAAATATATATATTTTTTTTGACTTAAGCTAAGTGTCAAATATTTTACGTCACTCTTTGTCTATTTTAATTGCACTATGAGACAGTGAATTGGAGCTCGTGTGCAAAATGTAGGAAGGGTAATATTTATGTTTGTAATAAATATGTTCAGTCACACCACACAATCGCATAAACAATAGACAGTAGACACTAATTATATAAATATAACAGCCTCCGTGGTCCAGTGGTTTAGAGCTTGGATCTAGACTCGGAGGTCGTGGGTTCGATTCCCGCGTTGGAACGACAAAAAATGTTATTTCCAAGTTGGTTAGGACAATAGGCTGAGCACCTGTCGTGTCGGTTATCCGTCCCACTGGGTTATGAGAGTACAGGAATAGATAGTGCTCTTGTGCACTGCGCGCACACTTGGGCACTATAAAATTACTCCTGCGTAACTGGCCTGGTTTCAATGAAACCGGCCACCGTCATCGAAATCGGTGTGGGGGAGTTATAATTATAACACTAATATAATTTTCCACGTCAATAAAAATGTAATAAATGTTTTATTACATATACACAATTACATGCGACCTATATTAATTACCGGTGATATAAAACAACTGTAACAATATTTTATATAAGACAACATCTGACGTACTTACTTAAATATCTGATGATTTTATAACAGATAATTTAAAAAAAAGTAACCCCCGATCGTAAAGCAGTGAGCGAGCTGATGATGTTGAGCTGACGATCACTCTCGGTCACGTCAGCCTTCAAACAAAAAAACCGCATCTATATCGGATAGACACACATACAGACAGACAGACATACAGACCAAACTTATAACACCCCTCTTTTGGTGCGGGGGTCAAATATCAATTTTAATATGCTACAAGAAATAAATCTTAAAACAAAATATATAAATATGTAATACGCATACAATGTGACCTATTTAGGGGGGGGGGGGGGTCATCAAAAATACTACGCTAAGTCACCATTCCTGTGAGTATAGCTCTTTAATCATGAGCTTAATATTTTTTTTTACTTTTACTGTTTGCAATATTTTTAACTATTTAGTTATTCAGTATAACGTGAAGGGGGAAGGGGGAGTCTCAACTACTGACGGCAGATGGTCATCAAGAGGGAGGGAGGGATAATATTTTCTATATGAACGTCTTATGGCAACACCGTAAATTACTTCAGAATTTAGCAGTCTTTTCACATAGTCAAAAAATCGTAAAACGACAAAGACTCTCAAAGTATCAAATTACCGGCGATAACATCCACGTCTAAATATTTACTATCATAAAACCAATTTGGAGGTAATATATAGCGCAATCAGCCGGCATTAGTATTCCGCCGTCCACGATGCGTTAGGGCCCTTTCACACAGTACCGCACATGAAATGATTATAGTATTTACTTACTTACCCATTTTGGTTGTACTGAATGCGTTATAACTACATGGTTTTTCATTGAGCGCGCTCTAAATTTGAAATGAAATAAAACAACCTGTTTAATTAATAAATACATTTTTTTATGTTGTTTAGGATAATCGATGACAATAATACACGGAAAAATAACGCACATGAAATGAGTATTTATTTACATCAATCCTTAAAGAATCTTTTCAGGATCTCTATTTACGGGGTCTAATTTTACAGGATCTTACACTATTACGACGTCGCATTGTTTGTTGCCTAACCACAGATAGTTGCGCGACAGCCGGAGGAAATGAAAACTGTTGAAACTGTTTTCACCGTGTACCGGTGTGTTCCTCCTGGCTGGCATGGATTTTATATTTTTTTTTCGACTCACAAAAAAATTTAAGGATTATAATCTGTGTTTTTATTTAACGTAAATAGGGTAATATAAGCGAAACAGAGTTGAGATGATAAAAAGTGACACGCTTGAAACATCCAAAGACTGTCGCAGTTCCTCAACTCACTGAGCCTGGGGCTATATGCTCCGGAATCTGGAACGCCGGTGAAAATTCAGAGCAGTGAAAATAGAACTCTGCGCTAATACTATAGTGTTGAAAATTGATGTTTCGAGTGGTCGAGCTGTTATATATGACATTTGACTAGGCACTCGTGTGTTCGATTTTCAACTCAATTGTATTAGCGCAGAGTTCTACTTTCAATGTTCTGAATTTTTCCCGGCCCGCCGTTTTCCGGTTCATATAGTCCCAGCGTTATACGACATTACTAGTGAGTAGTGGCGCCGCGCCGCACCAGTGTCGCACCAAACCATGTGAAGAGGCCCTTACAAAAACATTATGTCGTTTAGGTGTTTTTTGTCTGTCGAACAAAAGACAACCACCGCCGCGTCACGTACATGATTCGTCTCCAATAAATTATAACAAACATTTAATGTGCTGCGGACACAACGTGGAAAGTGTAAATTAGATTTTATTTTGACGTTCCTGAAATTTATCCTCATATTAAATATTCCGTTGAGATGTATGAGTTTTATGGGAAGATCTTGATATTATTTATGTGTAGCAATAGTCAGTTAATAACTTCGTACGCAATAAATTTGTTTTACAAGGCCAAATGTCAGGTTAGACTTTAGAGAATTGCTTTATAGCCATTCACTCTTTGACTACTACAGGGTTTAAAACACAATAATTGTATTTAATGATTAAAACAATATGATGGTAATAGAATTTAACTCTTATTGCAGAAACTTATGTAATATATAAGATTTAATTGTATTATATACTTCTTTAATACACCTCCATGACCCAGACACAGAAAACCTTTTGTTCCCTTGGCGGGATTCGAACTCGGCTTGAGCGCCAACGCGCTATCCACTTAACAAATATATGTATTTACAATTATTAACTTTAGCTCAACAAACGTATAAAATCACTTGTTTATTTTTCGTTTATCTTCGTGATAATAAGCTCAATAAATTCAAACTTAGCCGTACTAGCATCAGCGCTACTGATGATGAATAAATATACCATAATGTTCATGTTATGAAGTTCTATCACATTACGTTATCCATCAGACAGTCAATCTAAATATTAACATATGAAAACACCTCGCCAATAAAAAGGTAAACTCGATTACTATCGATCATAAAAGGGGCATCAAAATCAATTTACGATCAAAGGGAATGACTCGCGCGTCGCTAACGCCAAGCCACAAAAGCCACAAACGCCTGACGCCACGCCACAAACACCCAAACGCCACTTGTCAAAGCCTATAATGTTATGACAATAAAAAAGTATTCATTGAGACAATAGAACCGGGGCGCAGTAAGCCCCGACACGGTCCATTTATCACGGCGATAATCATCGCACGCCCCGCGCCCGGCCACGTGAAATTCCTGCCCCTTTGTTAATTTGAGTGGAGATTATAGCGTGTCAATTTATACGTCAATATTTACGTTTCTTTCCCGTATACGTAGTATTGCAAATAAAACTATTTTTGTGGATTTTATTGCCGTTTATTTTCAGTTTAGTTTTTTCAGATTCGCTCCGGTTGGAGTCACCGAAGGAAAAATAGTAAAATAGATTTATTTCCATTAAGTAATATTAGCGTAAACATGAGAAAAAAAAGTTGCTGAATATGTTTTACTGATTGTGATATAAAGGGTTTTTCATTGAGAGCGCTCGGCTCGAACTTTAAAATTAAATAAAACAGTCTGTTTAATTAAAATAACCACAATTTTTGTAATTTATAATAAGATATTCGATGACAATATGTATGAAAGATATTTCTTGCTAAACGTCGCTGCAACTTCGCTGTAAACAAATTTTTGAAGGCATCTTCGTATAAAATGTCAAAAAATCATGAAGAACCTGAGTTGTATTTTTAGGGCACAAATTATTGACTGAGGTTTAAATCAGCAATCATAAACTTATCGAGCCGTCTTAAATCAATTTTAGTGCTCAGTTAATGTCGCTACCGCGCGACTAGAACGGAACCTTCGAACATCTCATTCGTTAAAAATTATTTTCCGTGTGCCAATTATAGCCAATTAAAGCCATCCTGTCGGAACCACATGTTTATGAGATCTATACCATCTATACTAGACATTTTATTTTTTAAAACGCTATAAATTAGGCGCAACCAACACAGCACATAATATTTCAACGGCGCCTTCGTACATTATTGTATCTGAAAAATGCTACTCTGAAAAGTAGCGATTTAAAGTTTATTTTTCGTATAACTTTGTCTTCATTAATGATTTATAGATCCTTATGAAAATTTGCATAAACAGTATTGTTAGGATAAAAAATTTGTATTATAGTAAATATTGTATCAAAAATCTAAAAAGTTGATTAGTTTTCGCGGAAATTGAGCTACGATAATATACCACGTAAATGAGCTTGCTCTCCTTATCGTAACTGGCACTTCCAATTATTTTCTAGGTACTGCATAAACAAAAATGTTTTTCGGATTTGCCGATTCCGATAATCTGCATTGGTATTTATCAGGAATTTTATCATAAGTGTCACATTCGATTATGTACTTCGTGGATCGCTACAAGCAATCAACTTTGCTACAAAAATCTTACGATTAATTTTAATGAATTATTTCATTTCAAGGACAAAATTTACATAAAATATCTTTACTATCGTGGTTATTCACAGTACTTTGCTTGGCGCACTTATTAGCTGTTCTTTATTTATAAACCACTATATGTAACAGAAAAAACTCAGGAAATTTATTCAGGAAATACGTATTTTGTGTATAATTTGGTACTGGTATAACAAACAAATTAAAGAATCTTCGTTTGTGGCACGTGTTACGATAAAAGTAACCTAAATCCTTCTCTAAGTTCTGACTCACCCCAAATTTTGCCAAATCAGTTCAGTAGGTAATTTGCGCATAATTGCGTTACAGACTGACTTATCTTTGCATCGATAATATTAATAGTAAGGATTCTATTTGTTAAGCGAAAAAATTAAAAATCAATAAAATAATGGTATTTTTTGGTTTAATTAGGTATAAAAATAAATATTTTAATCATCGCTTTTTTAACTGATAAAATAGATTTCATGTGAGACTAATGTTTTCTTTCATTATCGTTGTCAGATGAGAGAGCTAATAACGTCTTAACAAGATTTAGGCACCCATGAATGTATTCATAGCAGAAATTGGCAATACATAAGAGGCACCAATGAAGATGAAAAAGTCAAATTTATTCCTAGTGTGACAAACTTATAACTTTTTACTGCACAAAACACAAGATCTGTAAATCTCTGTAAAGGCCAACAGAATGTTTGCTACAATTAAGACTTCAGGTGTGGAAGAGAAAATCAACAAATCGTTAGTTGAGACCAAATCAGGTTTTACTTCTATTTCTTTTATTTTATTATTCAAACTTTAATCGTCTTAACGTAAGATCACTTACGCTTGAAAAAATAAAAGGAAATATCCTGAAAATTTAACTTGACAGCTAAGTAGTAACATATCTAGAATTTCTAAGCTGATATTCTGAAGTAACATCAAAAAAAAATGTAAAATTATGATATAAACCTATTTAAATAGGTGAAGAATATCATTAATAATTTTAATAAGTTTTCTAAATTAGGAAAGCCTTGTATAGGATTAATCTCAAACAGCTATGATAATTATTAGTCTTCTTCCATTATTTTGTTAAGTCTCCAAGAAATAACTTTTGAATTTTTTAAATACTTTTGATCGAATGATAGGTAGTATGTTGTATACTAGGCTACTATAAGAATCTTAATGATACTATTCTGCTGTAATCTTCGATATAACTACTTTTAAAATTACTTGCATAATGAGTGACATAAACTTCCAACTTCCTCATTCATAAAATACTTTAACTGTTAGCTACCCAAGTCATTTTCTGTCATGTGATCTTTTATATTGATCTGACAAAGATTGATTAACTAATTCGTCGTTTAAATACGAGGGCGGGTCAATAAGTCCGTGACTTTTGGAATAAAACACAGATTTTTTGATAAATAAATCATTTTATTTTTCAACGTAGTCCCCCTTGAGCTCTATACACTTTGTCCAACGCTTCTCCAATTTTTTTATCCCTTCCAAAAAATATGATTTGTCAAGGTCCTCAAAATAGGCCTTTGTTTGCGAGATGACTTCATCATTGGAGTCAAATCTTTTTCCACCGAGCCATTTTTTCAGGTTTGGGAACAAGAAGTAGTCACTCGGAGCCAAATCTTGAGAATAGGGTGGATGTGGGAGCAATTCATAGCCCAATTCATGGATTTTTGCCATGGCAACTGCACATGTGTGCACCCTTGCATTGTCTTGGTGAAAAAGAACTTTTTTCTTGGCCAAATGAGGTCGGTTTTTTTTCAAATCCTCATTGAAGCGGTCCAATAAGTTGGCATAATATTCCCCATTAATTGTTGTTCCCTTTTGAAGATAGTCAATGTGGATTATCCCACGTGCATCCCAAAAAACAGTCGCCATAACTTTATTGGCTGACAAACCCACCTTGGCCTTCTTTGGCGCCGATTCACCCTTAGAAACCAACTGTTTTGACTGTTGTTTGGTCTCTGGTGTGTTGTGATGGATCCATGTTTCGTCCACGGTTACAAAACGGCGCAAAAACTCCTCCATATTGTGATTAAACAACGCCAAACCTTCCTGTGAAGTTGTTACACGATTGCGTTTGTGGTCGACTGTGAGCAAACGCGGCACCCATCTTGCGGAAAGCTTTCTCATGCCCAAGTGATCATTCAAAATTGAAACCACTGAGCCATGCGAGATGTCTATGGCTTCCACAATCTCTTGCACCTTCAATCTTCGGTCGGCCAACACCATATCGTGAATTTTTTCGATTGTTTCGGGTGTAGAGACCTCAACTGGGCGTCCAGGACGTTCGGCATCTTCAGTGCTTGTACGGCCACAACGAAATTCAGTAAACCACTTTTTTACCATTGAAATCGATGGTGCAGAGTCCCTATAGTATTTATCAAGCTTAGCCTTGGTCTCGGTAATGGTTTTTTTTCGCAAAAAATAATGCGTAATAAGCACACGAAATTCACTTTTTTCCATTGTTTCCTTAAGTTACTGGATAGTCTGATAAAGATAGCTGTAAAACACAAACTAACTGACGCAGCAAGTTCAAATTTTGATAGGAGTCAACTGACAGATGCCTGTTCACAGGAGTAGTGTTGCTTTTTCAGTAAGGAGGTTAGAAATTCAAAAAGTCACGGACTTATTGACCCGCCTTAGTATTTAAAATAAAATGGAGCTCGGGCTTTTATAAAACATGTGATCGAGCTGGCTGCCTGAAACTTTAAAACTTACTGATGAAATTTTAAAACTGTGAAAACTTTTATCCAAGAAGGGTTCATCACCCACCAACTCCTTCATGTTGTTTTCATACAGAAAAATCCTTAATGTTGTTTTTGTACAGAAAATCAATTTCGTCCCTATTTCGTTATTAAACATAAAACTTCATTTTTACATGAGTACTTAAATTGAATATGTATAAAAACTGTAAAAAAGTCCTCCAAAACAATCGTAATTTGCACTTTCGATAAATATCGGAGTTTAAAATACCACGCAAAGTATCGTAATTATCAGATTCTATACAAATACATTAAATAAAAGCCATGTAAACTGCCGGAACTGCCAGTTACGCTATTTTCAAAATATGAAAATCCATCTTAAGCAATCGGTGCTTCCCGATTCAATACTTTATTCAGTAACATTTTCAATTCAAGAAACACAATATGAATGCTAATTGGTACAACATTTTCAGAAACTAACACTTAAAAAAATTACGCGCGTATATGGCGAACACTTACGGCAGTTACGGGCTTGTCGCACACTCAGGTGCGAAACGTTAACTCAAGTAAGTTAACATACGTTAGTATTGGTTGAACAGACTCATATGTTACGATAAAATAGGACTCAAAAAAAACGCACATGCAATGGGTTTTTAAAAATTGTAAAAATGTGTTACTAAAGATATATAGACTCCAAAACAGTAATTAAAAAATGCCATTTTGTATTTGTACAATAATGTACGTACGCGCCGTCGATTTATAATGCCTCGGTAATGTAAATTTAAAATGGAGCGCTGATTTTGATAGAAAAATTTAATATTTTTACGCGTTTTTGAAGCGTGCATTTTAGTTCAATGGTATATTGGCTAAATATGTATTCTTGCGAAATTTTACAGCCACGACTTTATCAAGATGCCGCTATACGCAGTCAAAGTTCAAGCGTACCTATTGAAAAACTCCTTAATATATTGTTACTACAGATACTCTACAACAACAAGCTTCTTCTAGTTTAAACACGGCGCAACAATAAATCTCTTCTAGTTTACAATACATAAGAATAGATAACAAAATAGTAGAATATTGTCAACACTTACATAGTTATGGAAATCACCAAACTCAAATGATTCATATGATATTAACCGGTGTGTCAAAGGCTGGAACAAAGTAAGGCAGAAGGCTCTAGATATCGAATGAACACTATTGTTTACGAGCAATATATTATATTCAGTCCTCTTCAGCTAATCTACTAAAATTACTGAATCTGTTTCGGTCCTTGCGATTTTTACGATTATTAATCTGTCAGCGTTTTGTGCACTGATGTGTGAATTATGTGACATAAACAGATTTGGTTTCTTTTAAATATGTTTAAAAAATAAGAATTTATTTAGCTACTGATGATTGAAGCTTCTGTAAAATGTTCTTTGTTAAAACACTTTTCTACTTGGATATCTACAAAAATATACTTATTTCGTGATATATCCTTTAGTTCTACCGACCTATAGATAAAGCCAGCGTAAGAAACTCGAGGTTTTTCTTGTTAAATATTGTTAAATAATGCACTCAACATTACTTCAAATTAATTTAAACGTTAAGGACTCGCTTGATAAAAAATTGTGATACTATTTTGCCCTGTTACTACACAATTAATATTTAATATTTGTAAGCAGCTGCTTATAAATATTAAAAATGTAGAGTACTATGCAAATAATATTTACTGAGTACAGTGCTGCATTGTTAGAAAGGAAATGGTTAGTTCCTATTTTCAGTTAGTTCAGCTATATGCTTGTCAGTTAGTCAGGTTAGTTCAGCTTTTTGCTTGCTTGAAATATTTTAGGTCACAACAAACAATGTAACTACAACAATTCGGTTAGGAATTAGACACACATTTATAAACACACCAGGGTAGATTTCATACAAATAATGATTACTAGCTTATACCCGCGGCTCCGCCCGCGTAAATATAGTATCGGGTATCCCACAGGAATACTGTACTTTTTGGGTATAAAGAGTAGCCTATGTTTTAATCCAGAGCATAAAGTACTGTCAAACCAAATTTCATCGAAATCCATTTAGTAGTTTTTGCCTGAAAGAATAACAAACATCCATCCATCCATCCATCCATCCGCCCTCACAAACTTTCACATTTATAATTAGAAGTAGGATGTAGTCATCAACGATCGATAATTGGATCAGATGAACTTTGTTTGGGTTATTAACCACAGCAGTCCCAGACAAAGATGCCAGATTACCTGCCGCTTTAAGTTAATTTGCCGGTGCCTTATTTACATGTAACGTCGGTGACGGTTAGACCATAAATTCACTAGTGACTAATAAAGAGTTCCGCGCTGAAGACGGGCCGCTAATGTCTCAATTTCGGGAACGGACCTCCGCGCACGGTAAATATACCGCCTTCTGAAAGTCCCCCACTGCGACCGGTGCTGGCCTATCTGAAGTGCGCATGCGCAATAAATTATTTAATTACGTGACAACAAAACCGTGTGAGATCGCACAGTGGGCACGACGAAAAATCAGAGAGTAGCCCCCCGCTGCGGCGGACCTCACCGAGTCGGGTTCGTACTTATGTCACATCACACCGGCTTTGTTAACCCAAATTCGCTATCCCTTTCCGCTGGCTAAAATCGCCCCGTGAGAGCGAGAGGGGGAGATCGTCGGCGATCCTTTGCGCCGTGCTCATCATTTTTCACGTCTTATTCAATAAGTCGCGTAGTCGCCGCGATAGTGATCGAGTTTTGAAATATTTCGGTGGGAGAGCGATACATTCCCAAGGATATGGTGTTACTTCGCGTGCGGAATGTTAGCCTTATTATTATTGTTGTACACATTTTTATGTGTTTCGCATGTATCGCTTGTATACTTTTACTCGGCGGTAGGTCAGGTTGACCCTTTTTAAGATCGGACACAAATAAAAGAATTATTTTGTCCACTAATTTATTAAAGAAAAATATACGTAAAGTGACTCAGATGCCTTTTTAAAATGGTCGAATTATAAGAATAATTACGATTGTTATCATATACTTACTAATTTGCAGAATAAGTAAGGCAAGGATTCAATATAGCAATTAACGTTTATTTAGTAATAATATGTGTATTATGAAATGGACATTTCATTGATTTCAAAACTTAAAACTTTATTAGCACAACTAAGTAGGTACAACATCAAAAATATTGACAGGACAAAATTATCAGCCTTGTTTAGGCGCTTGCTAAAAATTTTAATTACAATTTATATACTTATATTTAATTTATATTCTTAACATAATATATAACGTAGGTATAGGTACATTAATTACTATCATTATTATAATATATTTTATGAACTTTTATTACCTTCATCCGTTGCAAAATAGTCTTCTAAGGAATATAAGCATTTTTTAATAAGTATTTTTTTTAATATTCTATTTAATGTTAATAATTTTGTTTCTTTTTTTATATTATCTGATAGTCTATTATATATTTTTACTGCCATATAATATGGACTTTCATTAAGCATTTTTTTTTATAGAATATAAGTAAGTGTAATCTGTCTTTATGTCTAGTATTGATGTTATGGGTATCTTTAACCTTTGTGAAATAATCTATATTTTTAAAAACAAACAAACTAATATCCTGTATGTAAATAGATGGGAGTGTTAAAGGGTTGTATTCAATTAAGTATGGTCTGCAGCTATCTTGATTTGTTATGCATTCTAAGGCATTTTTTTTTTTTGTAAAATAAATAGTTCGTGAATATTTACACTTCTTCCCTTTTTTCATTGGGAGTTCAATAAATCTAACTCCTACTAATATATTATAAACGTGAAAGTTTGTGCGGATGGATAGATGTATGAATGGATGGATGTTTGTTACTCTTTGACGTAGAAACTACTGAACGGATTTAGATGAAATTTGGTATGGTAGTAGTTAAAGCTCTGGATTAAAACATAGGATACTTTTTATCCCGAAAAAAGTACAGTACAGTTCCCGGGGATACTGTATTAACGCGTCCGGAGACGCGGGCAACAGCTATTATATAACAGATAGATACAGTATTATATAACAGATAGATACAGTATTATATAACAGATATTGATTTTCCTTCTTACTAATAATACTATTTCCTATATTTTTATTAGTCATTGTAATATACTCATACAGTGCTGTCTTTGTTTGTGTCATGTGTCTTTTCCAACGTATCAGACAAAGACAGCAGTGTTGCATAAGTTATCCGTTCTGTAAATATTTTATTAGTTAGGCGTACTATGTGCATCTTGTGTATATCAGTTATTTGAAGAGCTCCGTGGCCTAGTGGGTAGACCGTTTGGTTCGCACTCGAGAGAGTGCAGGTTCTATTCCCAGGTTGTGGCGTGTACCAATGAGACATTTCAGATCTGAAGTATAATATACGGACGCTCTAACGGCGAAGGAAAACATCATCAGGAAACCCGCACATGGTTGGCCCCAGACGTATTGACCAGTCATTCCTCTGGACGAGGCTGACTGTGTTGTGAGAATGCCGTATGTGCTTGGGCAACCATACAATATTTAAAAAAAACGACTGCCCCAAGCACTTCAGTATTTCAAGAGTGGTTACTTCGCTCGGCGAATACTGTATAAATCATCCAATAACGGATGAAAAGGCCTAAGTTTGTTTTTGTATATCGTGCTTTTGCTGTGGCAGAGAAACACAGGCTAACTCCACTGTTATTTCAAATCTGTTACATAAAAACCCTGTTTTAATACACAAAACCGGACACGCAAAATGATAATTAACACTTTATTTGCATCAGCGAATACAGTCTGGCGACGCGTTAAAGCATGTCTTCAGTTCTGTTGTACATTGATTCAACAATGGCCTACCCAGCATTTGTTCGGGGGCAATTGTCGAAGAGATTAGTCGTCGGCTACTTTAACAGATTAACGCTTTTGTACGCGCATATACATTCAACACTTTCGGGTACAGTCGCGATGATGTTATCTATAAAACAATGCGGTTAGTTTTGCAAACGGTCCGTTTTTACGTCGCTTATCTCGTAATCTTCGGTTTGATGGCCCGCTTTACAGGCGCTATTTGTTAACAAGGGACCTTATCTTATAGGCGTTCGAATCCTGCATATTATTAAGCCGTGACACATGTTTTGCGTGAAGATTAAACACGATTGGGGGAATATAAATGGGCTTAGGTAATTAAAATGTATTGGGCATTAGGCGTATAATGACGATCGTCGAATTAACATTCAATATTTGGATATTACCTGGGTCCAAAAATGCACAAATAAAGCCGTGAATTTGTTTGTGCGAAAAGATTAAGCCTTAAGGTAGCCTTCCGATCTATGCGACCGCGACCAGCAAACCGGCCAATTAGGTTCTCTGGCCCCGCTTACCGGTTGCGCGACGCGGGTCGTGGGGGTTCTCTGGCCCCGCTCACCGGTTGCGCGACGCGGGTCGTGGGGGTTCTCTGGCCCCGCTCACCACTGCGCGACGCGGGTCGTGGGGATTTTTTTAGTGCTCCATATATTAATTCATACCAAGCAGTGGCTCCGCGGCCCTACTAAACAACTACAACTAAACAACTTTATTCGAAAATTTTAGACATTACAGGTCAGTAAAAAATTTGTTGTTGATATTTTTTAGAATCAATTATATTCTACTTTTTATGCCCTTTCAGATGGTAGCCATATCGAGTAGTTTGTAAATAACTATAAAGACAGCCAATTTATAACGGCGGCCATGTTGAATTCACAATCATATTGAATATACCAAATTTTAGTGTCAAAAAAACTAGAATTTATCGGATTAGAGATATCTGATTAGAGAGATATCGAAGGCCAGACTTGCATTTTTATCGGTTTGTAGTTGGCGAGCAGCCGTCTATCACAACAGTTTTCTTGTTCCATATGAGCTTTTTTTACTCAAAAAATCTTTACACCTTTTGTTAAAAAAAAAGCCGCCGGACCGGCGGTTTTATATCAAACTTTAGGGGCCCTAGCGATCTGCACTGGTCCAATGCTTGTTCGCGATGAGCTCCTTTTTCGACGGCGAGCTCTAGCTGTATATCGTCTCGGGTCGCGGGTCGCGGTCTCGGGTCGCGGTCTCGCGTCGCGCGTCGCGTGCATCGGAAGGCTGTACCTTTAGACTGCATAGGCTACTTGACTCATACCTAATTTCATACATTGAAATGAGTATTTCCTTTAGTACTTGTCTTAAGAAAACGTAATAAAGCGAAATCATGAAATAAAATAACAAGATGGATAAATAAACTTGATTTGGAAAAAAAAATATTTTATTTATTATTTACTATATTATTATTATTACTATATATATTTTTTACTATTACTATTATCATAGTAATAGTAAAAAATAAACGTCACTTGTCATAGTTCTAAACCGTGCATAGTGCACTGAGTTGTCAAGTGATTGTTTACTGTAAAATTAGTATGACGTCAGAGCACAGGTTATCTATCGACAAACATGGGGAAGGCGTTTTCGGCTGTTTTTAAAAATCATTTTTTTAAATTAAAGTTTTGTGGGTTTCTATGGTTTTAAAATAATATTCTATTATTTTTTTGGGGTAACGTAACAATTTTTAATCGTTTAGGATAAAAATGAAAAAGGATCAACCGCTGCAATAGGCTACCTATTGCAGCGGTGGCAAAATCCTACTCCTATTATAAGTGAGAATGTTTCAATAATGGATGAATAAATGGATGGGTGGATGTTCGTTACTCTTTTACGTAATTACTGCTGAACGAATTGTGATGATATTTGGTATCGTAGGCGTGTAGGCTCTGGCTCACATAGGTTTCTTTTTATCCCGATAAAGTTCAGTGGTCCCATGTAATAGTACTACTGTATTTTTGTGGGCGGAGCCGCGGGCAAAACCTAGTTTTAAATAATACTTAGTTTCGCAGATTATGACTATAGACCTTCCTATAGTAACAGATCAACCAAAAGAATGATGCACACAGCCAATGATCATTTTCAACTGTTTGCTTTTAATGATCGCTTAGATTTGTTATCATTGACTGTGATTCACTTACGAGACAATTCACAAGAGAAAATGAAAATGTACGTACATAATTAGAACTTGTTGCAATATTTATTTTGTTCTAGCTTCTGGCCGTCAGCACCGTAACTTTCAACTGTTAAAATTGTACCAGTATTTTTCTAAGTTCTTCAAACGCCGCTGATTTACAAACAAATTGTTTTCTAAGGCCTTTTGTTACTTCCATAATCCCCAAACTAAACCGTACCTCCGGTGTCAAAATATCTTCATTTACAATGTCCATTGACGACGCCGTATCAATGAACGCTTCTCGGAACGCTGAAAGGGTCGGTGTTGCCAACTATATTCTTACTAAACCGCTAAACTCGTCTCCCACCCAAAAAAAACAAAAAAAAATCGCTGAGAAACCACAAAATTTCTATAAAGTGCATACATAAGACACAAATATTGTGCTTTTTTATATTCCTTCGAATTTTTCTAAGACAAATAATATACATTTAAAATATTAAAATGTTAAATTATTATCTTATTGCTTACTAATAAACAGAGTTTTAAGTCAAAATATTCAACTGAAAAAAATAGGTTAATTACAATAGATTTACTGTCTTACATCTGGAGACTGTTTCCTTAAAAAAGTATCACTTAAAGCCCACTTAAGGGGACAAAAAAAACCTCAAAAATTGGTGAAACCACTAAGATTGCAACACTGGGAAATATTTGAAAAAGGACTAAAAGTGGCAATTTGTGTAAAATCCGCCCACATCCGGTGGCGCCACCATCGACTTAATAACAATCCGCTAACGGCTAACGAGTGGTTTATAATCCAGGATGAAAGGCGCCGCGGGATGAGCCGTGGATAACGTAATACGGCCGTAAATACTTTTGTTTTGTTACACATTATAGGACTGTTCATTTTGATCAAGTCCTTATTGCTGGTATGCGCTTATATTTTGAGTTAATTTAATATAGTTATTATTTGACTGCGCCAGAAGGAGGGTTACGTTTTTCGAGTGTATATATGTATATTTCTTTGGCACGCTCTAGAGCCTAAACAGCTTGTTGCATTTGAGCTTGATAGGTATCATTAGATTCGTCCTACGGCCGGTTTCAATAACCTATCTACCAATATCTATTTGTAAAAACGTCGTCATTTAATAATTTGCCAGTTTTTTGCGATACAAATTTGACATTTTCAATAAATAGTTATTGGTAGATAGGTTATTGAAACCGGCCGTGAGTTGTGAGAGTTTTTTATTTATTTATATAAGTAGTTCATTAATATTGAGATTATTAATGAACTACTTATTACAGTACCCGGTCAAAAAGAATAAACATCTTTTAAAAGATATTTGGATAGACGATTTGTAAAGCGTTTCCTCTTACGCATAAACATCCTTCCCTTACAGCCTGCCCCCCTTCTCCCGTAGGGTTGCAAAAGCATTTTAAAACTATTTACTCGCTGACGTTGGAATAATACTACCTTCATTTCGAATGTCGAGTAATAACTATAGTAGGTGCAAGCTGATAAGAAAATTGCTGCACAACTACATAATAAAATTGCCTTAACGTTTGGTTTGATATTGAGACTGATAAAACTAAATTAAACAGTATTTAAAATGTTTAACATTAAATATCACTGTTAGTAAAAAAAAATGTGATAAACATTAATTTTATTACCAATTAATAGATTAGAGAGAAGTTTAATGATTAAAAAGTTGCTTTTATAATTTGCTTAAAGAACTTAATGTTTTAAATAAATATTTTTTAAAATAAATTAGATTCGTAGTTATTTTAATACCAAAATAATATAATTTACATTATAATTGCAACGCCATCTAACGTTGAGTAGCTAAACGTTTTTATCGAAATCGATCCCTATAAACTTACAATTATAATCTACGATATTATATTAATAACTCTTACTTTTACTCTTAGTTCATGTTAATTAGAAAGCAGATCATAACAAATTAAGCTCCTCTTTAATTTTATTGCTGATTTTGCTTGTTACCCGATAGATGGCGCTAGGAGGCAAGATGCTTAATATTAAGCTCGCGTTTTGGTAATTATTTATTAACTTATACGTAGTAAATAATATCTTTATAAAACGTACTAAAAATAAATTAAAAAAAAAACAAACGAAGAATAAACCATAAAACAATTATTCAGAGCAAATCCGAAAACTTTTGTAAAGTATACCATAATTTTTTTATATTAAGTATACCATAATTCATTTAAATATATTGTTAGGTTAGCCTAGCCGGTGTAATTTTATTTTAAACTATTAAATCTTATAAAATATTTGTAGACTGTTCGTTGTCAAAATGCCTTAGTCCTACGAGTTAAGATGATTAATATTTACATTATAAACAAATTGAACCCTTACTTTTACTGAGTAACAGACATGACTGTAAATATTATCAAATATTAAAGAAAAATAATCTTCTTATATCCTTCAGCAAATATTAGATACTCACTTTAAGTATCTTTAATTAATTTTTTTTTATTCTTATAATTGTTACGAGGTGTTTCCTGCGACTTAGTACGTGAAAAAGAATATCTCGCGGGAACCGTACATTTTACTGCGATAAAGTAGCATATATCTTTAGTCTTTATCCGTGGTCTACCCTATATTTGTGCAAAATTTCATTTAAATAGGTCTAAAGTTTGCGAGCCTATTCGTGCAAACAAACATAAACAAACAAATATTTCCTCTTTATAATAATGAGCTAGTAATGTCCCGACCGACACACGTTGTTCTGTCTCAACTATGAACTGGAATAAATAAATACATACACCTACAACCTACTCCAACATCTACACCTATAACCTACTCCAACATCTACCTACACCTACATGTACACCTAGCTACATCTACAGTATTTTCTCCGTAATTTATCCAATATTTCTCACCGTTTAAACCTTCCCTGAACTTCCACAAATAGTTATAGTTACGCTCTGTCCGTCCGTTTGTCTGTCTGTCTATTCAATCGTCTTGGTCGCAGCATTAGTAATGATTTAATCGGCACAATAATTTAGTAGAAACTCGAAACATACACATCAACCGGTCAACATCAAAATTTTTAACTATCAAATTTTCAACCATACTTAACCATAGACAACATTACGTTTAGCTGTCAGTTGCGTCTTGTTATTCCATGTCAGTTGTGATTTGTTATACCACGTTTTATGTCACGTGACACGTCCCACTGGAACGGGATAAAAACAATCCTATGTCCATGTCCTGGTTCTATGCTACCTCTCCACCAATTTTCAGCCAAATCGGTCCTGCCGTTCTTGAGTTATAAATAGTGTAACCAACACGACTGTCTTTTATATATTATGTAGATATTATATTCGTTATGTGAATGAATGTAACATTTGGTTTTTCCGGCGTATAATTAAGGAGGTATCTGGTAGGAGGTTAATAATATAGGTCAAATGGATATATCTACATAGTATATTAAAACAAAGTAGCTTTTTCTGTCTGTCCCTATGTATGCTTAGATCTTTGAAACTACGCAACGGATTTTGATGCAGGTTTTTTTAATAGATAGAGTGATTCAAGAGGAATATTTATATGTACATAATATACATAATATAGTATAAAAACACTTATAAATTTAGAGATTACTAATGTCGTAAATAAACTCATTTTTTGCGCTTACATTGCAAACGCTGGCTGAACCCTACGAGATAGATCAAAATTATGTACGTCAGTATTGTATATCTTAAAAAGATCTACAAAAAAATCCGCAGTGATATATGTCTATCTCTTAGGGATAACCCACAATCACCATTTTTTATCCTTTACTTTTGACGAGAAATAATGGCTTATTTACGAAGCGATTTTAAGCAATACAGCATAAATCCTTATCCAATCAAGGATCTGAAATACATTCTTCATTTAATATAGATCAATATGGCCATTTATAGCATGTAATTTAAATGAATATTTTCGAAGATATTACAGATTTAAAATGCAGGGACATTGCTGTTGCGACCGGCCGGGGGGTTCGCGCTACTGCATCGCGCTATCGAAAACTAGACGTATACTTTATGAGGCTCACGAATATTTTCTACTGCAGTAATTATGAAGGTAGTTGATCAGTTTTATTGGAATGTTGAATAAAATTTGAATTTTGAATGGCAAATTTAACGCATAATAATTAAACTATAATTACGTATCTTAAATTTCCCGCCATATTCATTTTATCAAATATATGCTGCTCCTTTTAATATATTATATCAAGATTCAAGCGGTCTCGCAGTCGCGTCGAGGTGAAAGGGTCCCGTTTTTACCCATTGGGTTACGAAACCCTAATAACATTTTCAATATTGTATACAGAAGTATATTGCAGTGAGTAGAGTTATTTGCAGAAGAAGTTTTTTCTCCAAGAACACTATTATCTCCAAGAACACCCAAGAGGGCGAAGCCGCGGGCAAAAGCTAGTTAATAATAAGTAAAACAAAAATAAAAACCTTTCTTAGATAACTTTAATGCTTTATTTAAAGCTACCAGAGTCATTTTTAACCCCCGATACCAAAAGAGGGATGTTATAAGTTTGACGTGTCTGCCTGTGTGTGTGTGTGTGTGTGTGTGTGTGTGTGTGTGTGTGTGTGTGTGTGTGTGTGTGTGTGTGTGTGTGTGTGTGTGTGTGTGTGTGTGTGTGTGTGTGTGTGTGTGACTTCGTAGCTCCAAAATAATGGCCCGATTTCGATATGATTTTTTGTTCTGACGTGATCGAGATAGTTCTTAGCTATGATAACTCATTATTATTCACACATCAACTCGCTTACTGCTTGGCAATGTCGGGGGCTACCTAAAGCTTTTAATTTTGTTATTAAACGATTACCTATAATCTTCAAATCCAACAGTGAATGAAACAAACACTTAATTTTAATAAACACAATAAATATACGGACAAACGATACAAGGATAAATCCCATTCAAACACGATCCTTAATAAGAACATAAAATCGATAGCTATCGCGTCAGGGCGAAGGAGCACGCCAATATCCTGTCATTTCGACCGTTTAAACTTTTTAAAAAAGAAATCAAACGCGTGTTTATCTCCCATCGGCACCCTGTTACTCGTTCCACGCGAAGGTTAACACCGATTTATTAAAAAAACGACGCCCGTAGACCCCCAAAAGATTGAAAAACGAGGAGTCCATACGTTTTGGTTCCCGAGCGGCGCCAAGCGGCCGCTGCGGCGGCGTCTCTGTTGCTCCCCTTTACACTACACGACTCAGGAGTCAGGACTATCTGTACTTACACGGGACACGATATCTATCCTTCTCAATTAACATCTAAAAGCTTTGTGGTTATGCAAATGCTCTGAAGCAGAACATAATGATTGTTTTATTTTTTTAATAATTTGTATGCCCTGCAACGGTAGGTTAAGTTTTTAGCCTTTAATCTTTTTAATTAAAATTATATTATAATGTTTACGTGTCTGTCTGTCTATGTGTGTCTGTCCGTGGCATGGTGGTCCGTATCATCCTAAACGAAAGATCCGATTTAGATGCGGTTTTTTTTGTTTGAAAGCTGACGTTATCGAGATGGTTTGGCATGGATAAAGTAGTCGCGCAGAAATAGCCTGAACGTCCGTATAGAAGCTACGCTTTAAAAAATGTGAAGTATTTCTTTAAATAGCGTAGACTGCTCATCAGCTAGATTTTTTTTTTAATGTACGAAAAAAATTTTTAAACACACCTGTTTTCTAAAGTTTTTTCAGACTATGAAAGTTGTTGTGTTCTCTCCAATGTAAATCTATTTATTATACACATGTAGTACCACTGTCTTCGCGGAGAAGGCCCTAGAGCTTACGCTATGGAAGTGACTAAAATGAAAAGCGAAAACATAGTCAAAAGAACCAACCGGTTTTAAAAAATCAGGACATCTAGACATTTATTATTAACATCAGGTAAAACTACAAGGACAACTACATTAAAATTGGCCTTCTTGAATAATTTTTAATATTCTATATTATGTATTTTAGCTTTATAAATAAAAAAAAATTAAATTATTGTAATCTTTTTATTCCTTAATATTATATAAAACTGTACCACGTATCGCACGGTGTAAAACGGCGTAGATCAGAGCGATATTCAGCGCGGCGTGTTCGGTCGCCGGTCATACATACCTCATGCGTCTACAAGTTCGCAATCTGCATACATACATACAATGTATTGTATTTAATTAAGTTTAGTGATATCGCTTATGTACACGACCGTTATGTTTTATGTACCTCCAGTCCGCACGTTCATTGATCTATTATTTTTATTTAGTTGTATAATATGTATTGAATTTTATCGACCATTCACACCACTGTAATGTAGCATCATAATTGGTCTTTATGTTCATAACAAAGCTCCATAGATAAATGATTGGTCGCGGCACTTGACAAGATACGACTGGCGTGCTTGAAAAATGGGGCGAAAAATAGTGGCTTCGAAATCTTCGTGTCAGATGTACGTACCGAATTCACGCACACTAGAAATTGTCTTACACACAATGATATTATAAACTCACACTACATTAATGAGTTGCCGCATTCACGGAGCTCTCGTTGTTACATAGCGCGGTATCTTGTCGAGCGCCGAGACAAAAAATTTATCTATTATTTAGCAAAGCTCTTAATCATCTGAAATCCTGATTCAAATTAAAAATTACCAACCTACCTATATGTTGTAATTTGTTAGACAGATGAAAAACATGCGCCCATCAAAGTCCTACCGACTACGAATTCATGTAAACTGACCGCAACACGGCTGATGCCATACATCAAAGGCTAGATATTAGTCTGTCGAATGCGCCATAAATCAAATGACTAACAAACTTTTAATATTGGCAAAGGTTTTTTTATTGGGCATTTTGTTAGACAAAATGAACATGTGTAATGTTTAAAGAGCTCTGACGGATTATGGTAGACCGCAGTGATACGATCTGCCATATGAACGGGCCGCGATATAAATCAACACTAATTGGAACTCTCGTGTGACTTAAAGAATATCCCTTTTGGGCATTGTGAGAGAGTTCTCTGGAATTATTTGGTTTTGCGTTCATTGAGAACAGCAGATATTCGATCAGCTATCGACACTATATTCATACTAAGCTTAAACCTAATTGACTTAACCAGATCGGTATCACGTTTAATTTTAATTAGGACAATGCAGTTAGAGACTTAAATATTCTAATTTATTCACCCTGTTTGAACTTTGTTCGATTGTTTAAACGATATTATATTTGAACGTTTAATGCAAACTTTATAAACCCGTAATATAATAATAATTCCCCACACCGATGTCGGTGGCCGGTTTCATTGAAACAGGCCAACTATGCAGGAGTCATTTTATAGTACCCAAGTGTGTGCGCAGTACATAAGAGCACTCTCTCCTCCTTTACTCTCGAAACTTAGTGGGACGGATAACCGACACGACTGGCGAGAGATCAGGCGCGGGTCCGACTTTTTACATGCCCATCCGACGCATTGATCATCTTTCTTGTCAGACAATCAGGTGATCAGCCTGCATTGTCCTAACCAAACTTGGAAACAATATTTTTGTTGTTCCAATACGGGAATCGAACTCACGAGTAGTTTAAAGCCAAGCTCTAAACCACTGGACCACAGAGGTTCCTGTTGTTAAATCGTAATAAAACTTTTATTAACGAGTTGCGTAGTTAATTCTTTAATGTGTAATAATATTGTCTGATATTGGAGATTTGTAGACGTGTTTTAAAATGGTTTGGCAAATCCTGGAATTAACTCTGCAAAATCAATGCCGACTTACAAGCGAAATAAAGCCTTATAGCACAGTAAACTCGATATGCAGCAAAATTTTTGTTACACTCAAAGTATCCTTAAGAGTCAGTTCCCGCCGCGACGAGACGTGACGCGGCGTTGTATTCTCGTTTCGATGTGAACGGACGGACCATTACTGTAAATTCACTACATGACAGTGTGCGCAGGGCCTCCGTTCATCATTAAAATGTTTACGAGTCGGCGTTGGAAATGACAAATTATTATTTGTTCTCATTTTTTGTGACATCATACATACATTAACCCGCGCCATATATTAGCAGTTTAAAATGACTTAGCGCGCCTCATCACCACAATCAATTATTTCTCCATTTACGTCTCTGTGTCCACTCGACGTTAGTAATTTTGTACCTAACAGCATTTTTTACGTCTTACTAAAAGTGTTGTCATATTGCAACGTTTCGCATACCTTGCTGATGATCGCTGCCGAAATGAAAATAAATAAAGATGCATTAATACTCCGGTATGGATTTCGTTGACAAAAACTCTATCTGTTGTTGTTCACTCGTAATTGAAGGGAGTCCTTATTTGTAGGATCATTAATTCGCAATCTAACGATTCGCAATCGCAAAATAAATGAAAAAAATTGAGCCACATAGGACCTCTGTGGCTCAGTGGTTAAGCGTGTCGATGCTCAAGCTGCGGTCGCGGGTTCGAATCCTACCAAAGGAGCAAAAAGTGTTTATAGTTTCTCAGTCATGGATGTGTTAAATATGTGTATGGTATAATAAAAATCTTTAATATTCAAAAGTATTAAATAACCGTTGTCTGGTACCCGTAACACAAGTTCTTCGAGAACTTACCATGGGACCAGATCGACGTGATGTGAAAGCGTTCATAGATATTATTAAAAGTTAAATAAGTGCAATTGATCTAAAACACATTGTTTTATGATAACTAAGAGTTCGAGGATGTTTAGTGAATTCAACTGTTAAGTCGGTTTGGTTTTCATTGTAACAAAACACCCTCATTTTTTAAGGGAGGTTTTTGGAAATATACCTACCTATCTACACATACCTAGATCTGTACTTCTTTCTTTTATTACTTTCAAAAGAGTTCCCATTGTAGTAAAAATATATATACATATATATATATAATATTTGCCGCATTAAGTGAATCGTACTAAAAAACATCACCTATGGAAATTCAATAGTTGATGTTTCATAATACGATTAACATGATGAGACCATTTGAGACCTGCAGGCCTTCGCTTCCCTTTATCGGAATTGCAATACGGACATCTTCATTCGCATTAAAAAGACAACAGGACAAAAGAATGAAGTGCAAATGCTAAGTCCGCGCCCACGGTTCAGTACGGCAATTAGGCCGATTACAGACTACGCTCATCCTGAGAGTGGGCGGACTGCACCCTCCAATCAATGCAACGTTTTATTTCATTTCTTGTGTCATATAATATGTTAGATTCTGCTGCACAGTATCAGGGGCATTAGCCAAAGCAACAACAACATCTATGGGATTAACATTTTATGTATTTCGTCATTAAATCTCGTGATTTATTTCGTACATTTTGTTTTTTTTTTCTAACTTCGCTATAGTTTTCGTATTGTTCTTTGGCTAAGCCCCCATGTCATATTTATAGGGCGAGTTCATCTTAAATAGGTAATAGAAGTGACATAAGACCTAGAGAGTAGCGAACGTGATGAGTGAATCGTAATCATGCAATGATTTGTAGAAAACAATTAAATTTTTTATGAGCAAAATCTTTGTTCTCTTTTTTTTAATCTGGGAAGTATGAGTGGTTATATAAATAGAGACGGTAATGTGTAACTGGAAGTCCAGTATGCAACTATTAGGTCATATGAAATTGGCGTTTTGTAAAGGAGGAACATAAGGTAGATTTTTTTTAAACATAATATATTTATTTGATCAAAGTATAAACCATTGCTATTTATGCACTTTTGCCATCTCATAGGTAATACACTGACCAGATTTAAGAAAGCTGTAGTGAACGACACCGGCACTAGTCCACCAAACGCTCACAAGTAACTTTTTTGAGACAATTTTCGCTTGTGGCAGGCTTTGGCTGGTTCGCCAGCGTTCAGCCATTGTGATGAGCATTTCTGATTATCGTACAGGATCCACTTTTTTCATCACAGGTAATGATTCGATTTAAAATCCCTTCATTATTGTGCCGGTTGAGTAATGTAACGCAGCAGTCGACGCGTGTTTGTCGGTTTGCTGCACTCAATTCATGAGGTACCCACCTTTCAAGCTTTTTCACCTTCCCAATTTACCTTCTCAAGTGGATTAAAACAGTTTTATCAGTAACACCGCAGCCTGCAGCTAACTCGGACGTGGTTTGCGTTGGATCCGCTTCCACAATAGCCTTCAATTCGTCACTATCTACTTTGGTCTCCGGCCGCTGCAGGTCGAAATTTCCAGAACGAAAACGTTGGAACAAAAAACGCACTGTATTTTCTTTTGCAACACCGCCACCATACACATTATTAATACTTCGTGCCGTTTCTGCAGCACTGGTGCCACGGTGGAACTCGTACTCGAAAATAATACGATATTTCAAATTTTCCATTTTGTAAACAGAGTGACGCAAAGAAAAAACCAAAAGAAGAAAAAACAAATGAATTACGATTTTCGAAACACAAATGCATGAGTAAATAGCGGTATAAATTTTAAATTGGAACCAAAGAAGATATATTTGAGATCAAAGTGGCCAGTACCAAAAAACGCCAATTTCATATGTAATGATTTTAATAGTTGTATGTCATATGCAAAAGGGTCATTTTATTATTTTTTATATCTTAAAAGCGCCTTGTAATTAGTGACAAGGACAAACATTTCATATTCATTATCAGGACGACTCTATTATGTCACTATACAGTATACAATCTATCGTCCGTTCGATTGGATCAGTTAGAACTGTCCATACTGTTTGTATAGACAGTTCTAACGGATCTATACTGTGTGCTGTGTGTGAGTTTTTGTCACCACTCGCCGTTTGTATGTCATTGAATTAGTTACCATTGTTTGCCACTACGGGCGTTGTTACGATGACATCCAAATTGTAGATAACTTCTTCACTTCAGTAGTGACAAAAACTCGGAAAACAGCACACTGATCCAATCGAACTGATCAAGTCGATTGGACGATAGCCTGTATGGTGTATGCGTATCGTTAGTGATTAGTCTGTCCTACTACTATTATAAATGTGAAAGTTTATGAGGATGGATGGATGAATGGATGTTTGTTACGCTTTCATATAAAAATTACTGAACGGTTTTTTTAATGAAATTTGGTATAGTTGTACTGTACGCTCTGGAGTAATACATAGGTATACTACTTTTATAGTGTTCCTGTGGGGTAAATTATTTACGCGAGCACGATCACAAATGTCACTATAAATTTTTGGAAAACATTCACATACTCATTGTTTATCGGTCAGTCACGAAACCGCCTCAGATTATGTCAGGTGCTTTCCCAAGTTGGCAGACGAGCCAGTGACCGTGTTCACAGTGATCCAAGGTGAGTAGAAAGTGTGTAGGATTAATTACAGAGTACACAGCGCAGAGAGTATAACGAAAATAATAAACAATGTCATTAGGTCGGCCGTAGGTGTCTACAATCTCTACCTGTGGAATATAGGTTATAGCTATAAGGCTGTTTCTAGTTCATTATTGTACTAGAAGTTTCCCGCGACACAAACGTAGGAGAGCCATGCCTCAGTACGTGGCCTAACAGAAAACCGGCGTGAAATAACGCTTGCGGTGCGTTTCGCCGTGTGAGTGAGGTAATCGGAGGCCCAAGGGGATTGGGGATTCTATGGACCAGGACCAGGAGAGAAAGTGCGCAAGTTACAAGTGTAATTCCTCTGGTGTTGCGAGTGTCCATGGGCGGCGGTAATCGCTTACCATCAGGCGATCCATCTGCTCGGTTTCTAGTAGATTTTGTTAAATAAAACTTCGTTTATACATAAAGTAATCCCGCGAAACCCGCACATTTCGCCGCGATAAATACTTGTCTATGTATTTTATTCTAGAGCCTACACAGCCCATACCAAATTTCATCGAAATCCGTTCAGTAGTTTCTGAGATTAGCGCGAAAAACAGACAAAACTTCTAAAATTCATTTTTTTGCGTTCTATTTCGTTCATAAAGCCCTAAAAGTTTTTCTTATATATCTTCCTTACGTTCTTCTTTATATTTTTCTTCTATATTGTACAGACAGCGACCAGTTATGATTTTACTAAAGGTATTGATGATAATATAATAATAATATGTTTTTCTAATAATAATTAAGTTACGATAGCTCTATATAAAATGACGAACGTGCTATAAAACAGTTAATCTTGCTGTGTACTTGGTAGTTTTACCTTGAAAAATTATTTTAATGTGCTCTTTTCAAATTTCAACTTTGCTACCAGCTCATAACTTGGCCGTTAGCACTGCCATCTTGAAAAAAAGCGTCTTAAAATTGTTTTTTGTACTATCTCCATTCCGACATATTTTACTATAAAACATGATAAGTACGCAAAACAAGATAAATAGACCTAGACTTAAAGTTACTTAAACCGCCAAAAGTCCATTCCATTTTAAAACTATTTATAATCTACTTACAATTACTATACTATTATACAATTTTTATCTTCAATTTCATGTAATATCTAAACTTTGGAAATTATTAGAAAGAAAAATCTCGTTCAAAAGATCTGAGATTCATATCAGACAGACATGTATTATTGGACATTCAATAAATTACCTCAATTTATTAATATAGCATTATAATCAGATTCAATTTTGGCAAGTAATTCACAAGCTTCATGCTGCGGAGTAGGTAAACAAAGTGTTATCGCGTCATAACATAAAATATTTCAATCAAACTACAACTTAATAAATTACATCTCGGGTACTGACCTTACAGATATAATGTAAAAAATAAGTTGAAATATCATCTGACATTTATTTAAACTAAATTCATATTCTATATTCATATTCATATTTCGCGCAGAGCGCGTATTCGCGCTTCTAAAACTTGTTTAAAAAAACTTGACATGTGACATGTAATAGAGTACACAGCAGAAATGAAACTTTATTCATTCTACATTCAAAAATTAATGCTGTGCTGTGCTCTTGTCGGTGGAGAAATCGCCAATCCTCGAAACCTCTAAATATGTTTTTCATTCCATCCAACTCATACCTTCCGTCCTTCTCCAGCACCATATTTCGAATTCCTGTAATCTTTCTAGAACTTCATTCATCATTTAAGATTAAAAAATACTCTGATCGTGAATACAAAATCGCTAAAAAAAAGAATAGAAAAAATATTATATTTTCACTTAGCTTATCTGTGTCTTGAGCCGTACAACGTTAAGTTGTTATGTAATGTTGTTGTATGAGTAGCTTCCGACAGATGGTGTTATATACAAAATCGTATAGGGACTCGTGACATGACTTTCAAATTTCACAATTCACTCTTCACGTTTGACAATTCCTGCATAAAAATTTTTTGCTGATTTTTTTGTCTATTTGATCATAATATGATAGCTTTCAGTTTTGAGAATTTTTCATGCATTCTGAAACATGTTTGAGAGTCGGATTTTAGTATTTATTGTTTAAATCGTTTCGAGTTATACAATGCTACATATTGAACTTAATTACAAGTTTACTTAAAAGTAAAATATGTCAAAGTTGATAACGCATTAAATCTTATAATATTGCATTAATTTTTTAATAGTTTTAAATAGAAAAGCATTACATTGTTCTAGGCTCGCGGCTGGTCTCACTAAGTATAACATTCGATGTATTTGAGCGGTCCTAACACTCCTAATGCGACCTCTCATGAACCTCCGCAGTAACCTTGAATCCCATCCATCCAGCGTGTAACAAAAAATCTCTCAAAAAAGCCGCCAAAACCTTTGATGCCCGACCACAAATCCAGAGATTACCATCCATTTTGCATATTATTGACGTTTACTACCACACCGCTTTATTTATTCGTGGTCGAAGTTATTTGGGAAGTATTTTTGAGCACATAAAAATGTTGGCAACAAAACAAAACGACTCAAATTTATTGCTAAGCCATGTGTGTCAATACAAAATTTATATTGTTGGGCGTTTGTGAAATATTGCCTTTGTGATAGACTGTGGCTGAGATAAAATAATTAATGGTTAAGGATAAATATCTAAGTATAATATTATTTGATGACGAATTATCCTTAAATAGAAGTCGCTTTGTGGTCGAAATTCGCCCATAATCATTCATATTATTTTTCCCATAATCATTCATATAATTTTTAGGTTTGAACTTTTTAAGGGTTCTTCTACCTCTTAGATAGGAAAAGTCAAATCAAATCAATGTGTAACAAAATTGTATCTATCAAACGCACGGTAGTGTGTGTTAATAATCTGAGGTAGTGTGTGTTCAGTGTTATTATTTTATTAATTTTATGAATTTCTAAGCATTATTTTAAAAGATATTAGCTTTTGCCACGCCTTCCCCTACATATATTTTAACTGTGCCAAATTTTACACTCCAGATAAGTAACGGACAATTCTCGTAAAACTGTAGGTACTTTATTTTTTATTTATTTATTTAAGGTCGTTTCAACATCGAGGTCATTAATGACCACTATCAATTTACATATCTAGTAAACATTTAACTTAAATTAACTTATAAACATTTATCATATTTAAAAATTTTAGAGTAGCAATACATCCATTTTCATCATTTAAACATTTTTTCAAATCCCTATTTAATTTACACAAACTTTTTTCGGTATTACATTCTAAACAATCAACTAGGAGATGAGACACAAAGAAAAGATCTACATTTGCATTTGCTTTTTTCAGACTGTTATAATGTAAATATGGGTGATATTTGTGTGATATTTATACCAATTCGCAATCAGGTGACTACAACTTGATCATTTCTACAGTGAAAATGGAGAGGGAGATGGTATATCAAATGTTGAATTTCTAACAGTAAATAATTTTGACGTATTGCCTGTTTTCCAAACATGATATCTAATTTTGTGTTTCATATGTTTCTTCATATCGGAATAAGTTGATTTATTTGAACAGTTAATATTTTTAAAATTTCATTAGTAGTATCAATCGCCACCAATTCAGACCTTAAGCACCTTGGGACTTAAAATATTTGTTTCACGTATTAATATATATTATATTATGATGATGCATGTCTGATCTGCTAGACTGTAGTTGATTTTATCAAAAAAGTTTTTCCTACGTACCGCAGCGCGCACAAAATGTCGCACCGACCACCTGAAATAATAAATTTCAATACATGAATGATATAAACTAAGGGTTAATTCACATCAAATCGATACGAGACATGGCGCTGCATTTTTAAGATTGCTATTTAAAATTAAACTTTATTCATTACAAGAACCACGTGTACCACGTTTCATCGTAAAGCTGGGTCCAGATAGTATGTTATTTTGTGTGTAACTTATGAAATGAAATGAAAATTTTTTTTTTCAAATGAAACTTAACAAGGTTTTTTCGGAAAGTCAACAGAAAAAGCTACCACCGGTTCCACCCTAACCCGCTGAGAAGCCGGCATAAGAAACTCGCACGTTTGACGTATGTTTGGTACGGTACGTTGGTATAGCGTCTCGGTACGGACACAGGCACGCTCCGATCCATAGTTTCAAAAACGATACGGTACGGCATAAGCTGGGTCCAGACATGTTCTTCTGTCCGTATCGCACCTCCGACTCGTGTCGTCATCGCGATCATATAACGCTAGTTTGGTCGCATAATCTGTACGGTTCTGTGGTACGGATATAGACAGGTACGCTGCGATCCACCACGAGTCGATTTTCGCGTTCGCGTTTCAATGAGATACGCTACGGGGTTTGCGCCAGTCTGGGGCCTTACGAAACTGATACGATTTTGATTGACGACTCTGAATCGATGTCGATTTTGATTCAGTTTCGATCCTGATGCGAACTCCTGAACAAAATCGAATCGAAATCGTCATCGTGTTGAGATCGTGTCTTATCAGCGTCGTTAGCTGTATCCGGTTGCTGACGTCACGTCCACAGTGTAAGCAAGTTACAGCTGCGTGCCGTAGTCTATGGTGAAGATTATTCAAAATATGTACACGTTATATATTTTTCGCTTTAAATAACATTTTATAATAGGTATTTAACTATGAAATTGCCGTTCCGTAGTACTACTGGCCATTTCAAATCGAAATAATTTTTGTTTGGCTAAGAATTCTAATTTCAAATTAATTTTATTTTAAAAACATGGGATTCTTTTTCCAAAAGTAGTCATTTGTTTATTGATAAGTGTTACATTTTCATCGCATTTCAATATTTTTCGTCATCATGGATACGTTAAAAATTCGAGTAATTATTGGAATATGAGTACCGTCGTGGCAGCAACGCGGCACGCAACATTAACGACGTTTACGGAGCTAACACTACAAACCAATGCACCACCTGTTATTGGTTTGCTCGCTTCCGTTCTGGAAATTTCGACCTGAAAAATGAACCTCGCGGTCGTCCGAAGACTTTGGTCGACAATGACGAATTAAAGGCGATTGTGGAAGCTGATGATATCTAAAATCTAAATCACAATCTACGGCTGAATTAGCAGCAGCTTTCAACATTAGCGTCAAAACAATATTGGTCCATTTGTGTCAAATTGGCAAGGTAAAAAAGCTTGACAAATGGGTGCCCCACGAGCTCAATGATCGCCAGCGCGAAGTACGCGTCGAGACGTGCCTTGCACTGCTCAACAGACACACAAATGAAGGAATTTAGAACCGCATTGTTACGTGCGATGAAAAATGGATTCTGTTTGATAACCGCAAGCGCTCAGTAAGTTGGTTGGATCCTGGTTCAGCACCTAAACAATGCCCTAAACGAAAACTTACCCCTAGAAAAGTGATGGTCACTGTTTGGTGGTCTAGCGCCGGTGTGATTCATCACAGCTTCTTACCAAACGGGGTGAGCATTACTGCAGATGTGTACTGTGAAGAACTGAATACAATGATGGAGAATCTGGCACATCTCCAACCAGCATTGGTCAATCGCTCGTCTCCGCTGCTCCTGCACGACAACGCGCGACCTCATACTGCAATAATAAGAAGGGCATCAATAAACTGCCACTGCGTTGGCAAAGATGATTGAATGCATGTGTGATTACTTCGATTAATACAAATAAGAAATACATTAAAAAAAAAATTTCATACAAAACGGCAATTTCATAGGTAAAGACCAATATAATTTCGGTTCGGTTTCTTCATATTTAAATAGAGGAGTTAAATCTGGGACTAATACGTTGAATAATTTTTAAGGCGATAATTGTATCGAAATTCTTCAAAATCCATGTCCATGTTGCTAATGAGTTGTAGCGGGTGAATCTTCGTATTTTTTCCCGATATTAGCTCCTTCAACAACATTAAATAATGCTTAAAGTCGAGCCATACTGCCCCCTTACTCCCGATACAATCGAGAATCGAATCAGTCCGATCTCAATAGCTTTGTAACTGGCTGCGCAGCGGTGGCTCAATTTGTAACTAACCTGGGATCGAGAAGTTCGTTAGATCGTAACTTTTGGTACTCCCGACGAAATCAATCGACTGAGAATCGAATGGCAGGATCGAAAACAAACGTTAAATTACACGATAGCTAAAGAGGTCTCATTTGCAGTATCGAGTTTGTTTATTTTAGTGTATTTGAACTAAATTCGGGAGTATCAAAAACTATTGAAATCGAACTGATTCGATTCTCGATTATGGCGAGAGTAAGAGGGCTGGACGCACTCGCGGCGTGCGTAACTGCGCAGGCTGTTTATTTTTTTATTTCGATTTAAAAAAATGTAGTGGAACAACGATAACATCGTGAAGCTCACCGATGGATATATTAGGGCCAAAGAAGTTTTGTGGGTTCCCGGACACAAAAATTATTGTAAAAAATTTTTTACTTAAATGCTTATTGATTGTTTGGATACTCTGAATATGTATTGCAAGCTGGTAAAATAATATCCGGCAGCAATATAACACAAAGTTATGCTTAATATTTTTTGTACCGTACCTAATCGGTTTTCTGAATGTGGCATTCACCCTTTTTAGTTTTGGACCAAATATATTAATCAAATGACATGCAAGTGACGTTTTTGTATTATCCACTTGTGCTTTGAAATACTTAATCTCTCATCAATATTTTATACAATTATAACTCGCACCAACGACGCCTTTTTGGATTTTTTATTATTTTTGTTATAATATTATTGATAACAATAAAGCGAATTTTCATATAGTTCTGTAGACGATGACAATGAACTGACATAGATTGATGGCAATTATTGCACACGTGAAATGAATACGACGTGATTGCAATTACGCAACGTAACATTGCGTATGCGGAATATGCGTCCAGAGTTCTTGGACTGTGTCGACGATGCGGGTTGAAGGTACGGTACGGAGACAAGACCATATCTGGACCCAGCTTAAGAGCTTGAATGTCATTTTGTACCGCGCTTCACAGCGCACGTGCAGTGTATGATTGATGTCATGTGAAACGTGTATATTTTTGTGTAGCGAACAAACTTCAATTTTGAATAGCTATCTTAGAAATGGAGCGCCTCGTAGCATCGCGTATCGTCTCGGTGTGAACTGACTCTTCAAAGTCATAACTTACACTTGTATACAATGTCAATAGTTCAATAACAAAGTATGATGTCATTTGAAAGTTGATCGAAGTTGACTATGGGTGACGTCACTCACCTTTGCACTTCTCTACCCTCGATACAGATCCTGTTATACTCAGAAATCAAAGTAAAAGTGTGGTAAAAGTGAGCACTGTGACAAAATCATCTTATTATACAATCATCTTTTAAGAATTATTATCATATCTCACTACGTATCACCTGCGACTTCGTCCGCGCAAAATCAGTAAACTCCACAGAAACCCTACATTTTTCTGGATAAAAAGTACTGTATGTGTTTAAACAAGCTACAAACTGTCTGTTTACCAAACGTCGTAGAAATCCGTTCAGGCGTTTTAGTGCGAAAGACAGTCAAACACACACACATACAAACGCATAAACTTTCGCATTAATAATATTAGGGTGAATCATAGCAGAGAAACTTATCGATATATTATAATATTAAATATTAATAATAATACCACTAAAGTTAAAAAATGCTTCGGAACTCTTTCGGAAAAATTCGCACGATTCGAAAGTTGCTTCAATTTATATAGAGTCGTTATTAAATAATATTCAAATAAATTACGCCTTGTTAATCATAAACACGAGTGTATTGAAAATACTAGCCAACACCCATTATTAAGGTAATTCTATGACGAGAATAACTTTCTACGAATTGAACCCACTGTTTACATGTTATTACACGGATTCAAAATAACAAGCAATTGTTTGTAATATTCGCAAAATAATAATTCATTATAATAATGACACGATCTTGGAGTTTCTGAGATATTCAATTTTGAATTTACGAGTAGGCTCTTTTTCCGAAGGGACTATTATATATTACTAGCTGTCCCGACACACGTTGTTCTGTCGCACCTATAAATATAGTGTTAATATTTTCGCTTCAATTTTTCCAATAATTGTCACCGTTTAAGTCTGTGACATCCGACAGCGACACCACAAGGATCTTCGCGTCGGGCTACCAAGCGCCGCCTGGTGATAGAAAAATAATCGAAAATTCTTATTGACCGTTTTTGATACCACTTACGCCACCAGATCGTCATCTGGTGCTTTGTTTGCGTTGGGTCTGCCCCCTAGCGGCAGAAAAAATATCAGACACGCTCATTGCAATCCATTTTTATTATTATAATAATATATAAGATAAGATTTTCCATTACTTTGTAATTTTTCATATCAAATGACACATTTTATAAACTTTATGTCACGTCCCACGGGGGATATAAAGTATCCTATATGTTCGTCTCCTGATTATAAGCCTACCAATTTTCAGCTAAATCGGTTCAGCCGTTCTTGAGTTATAAATAGTGTAACTAACACGACCTTTTCTTTTATATATGTGTTCTTTTATATATATGCATAGGACGTAATAAAGAAAATATTTCCGAAGAAATGATACTTATATACGAACGGTATCATCAAGTCTTATAATATCTGCTCGAATTATGCCAATCGTCGATAAAATACTGGATATTTTTAGGTTATTATTGATTTATTTTTGAACACAGCCGGATATTCTGTAAATTCTATAAAGACAATCTAGATACATTTTGCGAACGCACTAAAAATGATTAATTAAAAATTTTATTAGCCTTGAGTACTTACTTTAATTGCGATACTGCTGAGATGCTATTTCGAGAAGCATTTGTTGATACCTACTTATTATAATAATGCCTAATAACATTTATTTCTCATAATAATAATATCTATAGACTTTTCACACCACGTCAATCTGGGTCAGATGTGGTAAGTATACGAATAATTTGTATTACGGGGACAAGACACCGGGAAGTATATTTAATACTATCATATATTCAAGATTTTTATTACATTATAAACACTTGAGCGCGGACGCGCTAACCACTAAGAAACATAGGCTGTCTTATTTTTATATGGAATATTATAAGCTAGCTAGCTAGCTGCCCGGCAAATGTTGTTTTGCCATTGTATCTATTTTTTAATGCAACATCAGATAAAATTAAAAATAAAAAAACCGTCCATGTTTCTGTCCTTGTCTGTCAAATGGCTCCTCTCCAACGTATCAGACAAAGGCAGCAAAATGGATTACCCGCTGTGTAAATATTTTTAAAATTACGGATGCTAATGATAATTTGCAACTCCACTGTTATGTAGTGTGTGCTGTCCTCAACTAAATAACATGATGTCATAAAAAAGCGATGGCAAATTTTTTCTGTCGAAACATCGTCCTTAATCATGTCGCCCTTTTGCCCGTTAGCTGTACCGTTAATTATACATTTTCGATGCAACGGTGAATGTGACGCATCTCACCGTCTCACACAATATGGGTGACCGTATTATCCTGATGTATTAGGGTGGGTGAAAGATGACATTTGTATCGATAACAATCGCATACACATTTAATAGTTTTTGTTTGTTGATTGTTCACCCAATATTTCTTATAATATTTGAGTTGTATTTATAATACACAAATAAAAATGTGGAAATGTTGATATGAATCTAGATATGGCTGAAATAGGATAGAGGAATGGTTGAAAAAAATATATTTTTTTATAGTGATAAATTAACAATCAACTTGCACAATATTTATTTTGTATCTACAGTTTATGCGCATTTTCGTTGATCAACACAAAGTCTGTAAAGGTATACACTATATTGCCTTCCGTCCGACCGGCTTAAGGCTGCCGATTGGGCAGTTAAAACAGACCGTGTAAGGGCGTGGATTGGCATGACAGTTATACGTTTGTGGTGTATATTGACAAAATGTAGATTGCGTTAAGCCTGCAGCGTCATGATGATTGGACGATTGGTAGTATGGTGTATGGCTACTATAAGTAGCATTAAATATAATATCACATTTTAGGCCAAGATAATAATGATGATGTAGCAAGGCATGGATATAATTGTACATGAAATTGATTCACATGGACATTTGGTCAGTACCGTGAGCGCGTAAGTGATGTAAGACATCACTCATGCTAATCGAAAATTCTCAACATGCTATCTTAAATTTCAAGCCTCTCGAAAAGAAATGCCTAATGTGAGGTAAGCGACACAGGTATTGACAATGACTACGAAATATTAAAATGTCATAGAACACAAAAAACTTGAGAGGTGTCAAGGGACACCCGGATGGAACGAAGTTATAAAATAGGCTTCAATTCTTAATTATCAACTATATATATATATATATATATATATATATATATATATATATATATATATATATATATATATATATATATATATATAGTTGATAATTAAGAATTGAAGCCTATTTTGGAATATATATATATAGCTTTAACTTTAACATATAAAGCTGTTAATTTGAAATTACAAACAGACGCTTCAATTTTGTTTATCTGTATAGTATACTTAGTTTATAATATATTATATTATACAAAACAAATAGTTGAACTAAGTATATATAGTGCGCACGGAACTAGTTGGCCGCGCCTTAGGTAGGGATAGGGGTGAGGGGGCGGGTTGCTTGCTGCTCGCAGTGTTGCCGCCGCGAAGTCCGGCTCCGTCTGAGTAATAACATCAAGCGCTCTTCCGTCCTACCGCGCCGTTCGCATACCTAAGGCTAGGTAGTCACAATATGTAACAGTCATAACAGTCACAATTTATAATTGCAAAATACTACATTGTTGTCAAGGTGATAAGGTCGTTTTTTGTATCATTCTTAATAATCGTTATTACATTGTGATTTCGAATAGCAAAAAGTGTCGTGCCTATAGTCCGTCCAACCCCAATACAATTCGCAACGCGCCATAAGGAACTTCGTTCCAAAAACGCGCGACCCACTGTTTAGTATGAATTTATATGGAGCACTAAAAAAATTCCGCGACCGCGTCACGCAACCAGTGGACGTGGCCAGAGAACCTGACTCGTTGGTTTGTTGGTGGCGGTTGGTAAGATCGGAATGCCACCCTTAAGTTCTTTCGGATATGAACCCGAATAGTGCCCTACACACATAAAGCTCTGACCGCGCGGACATCATTCCTAACAGCGTCGGGATCTGTACGGTTTGGACTGCGGAACAAACTGTTGTGGATAAATTTGACGTCGTACTAATTATGACGTCAAATTTATCCACGGTTTGCACTACCTGCGTCTTACATAATATGTCAAAATACCTCATAGCGCGCGGTTTTATGGAAAAAGGAAAATGCGCTCTCATTGACATATCCGATCGGACTGTCGGCCCAACGTATTTACTGTTCGTTTTGAACGCTCTGAACGCTTTGAACGGTACGTGTGCTGGGCGCTAATGAATGTGTCAAACTGTCAACGTCTGGTATAGGTACTCGTCGAAACATAGTCGATAATCGCGTCTCAATTTCGTGATACCGTACGGAGGGTACTTTTACTTTTTTGCATGCAATTTTTCTCACGCGATTACTCGGACTCAATTTACCCAAATTTTTTACCAAACCTTTAATTATATTATATCTGCAATTTTGTTTAACATACTATGCTTTTTTTAGGACAATGATTAAAGATAGAGCTATATTACAACACTTTAACCGTCGTTCTAACTTTTTCTTCTGTATCTACTTATGTATCTATGTATTATCTCCTTTCCCACCATCTGTAATCTGTTGTTTTGAAACAATTTTAAAACTATCATAATTAATATAATACTTTATTTTTTATTTTTCTTAATTAATTTACATTTATATTAATAAAGGAAAATAAAATAATAATGAGAAAATTATTGCTTGTCAATAATAAATTTATTAGATTTACATACAACCACTACTGGCTACTTACATATTAGGTATGTTGATATATAATTAATAATTATACGTTATGCACATAATTATATTCTATATTGACATTAATGAACAATAAAGCAACTACCTATAAATATACAGGGTGGTAACAGAGTAATATCTATTGAATAAATAGTAAACTTACAAGTATAAAAAGATACCGACAACATAAAATTCTTCTGTATTTCGTTGCGATGCCAACAGAGTGCTAAGTGTGAGTTAAATTTTTTCGCATTCGATCGTAAGCGTATTTGGCGTTTACTAGGAATTTGTATGTGATTTGACCTAGTTGTCGCGTTTACAACTAGGTGGCGCTGTACAAAACGCCGTACGCCAAACGCGCTCACGATCGAATGCGAAAAGAAAAACTAACAGTTAGCACTCTGATAGTAGGTACGAGTTTATAACAACCTCATCAGAATATTAATACGTGAAACAAAAATATCAATACAGTTTTACGAGAATCGTGCAACCAACGTGGAGGAGTATGAAATTTGACCGGTAAATTAAAGTTTATGTGGGGGAATTTGTGGAGAAAGCTAATATTTTTTTTAAATAATACGATTAGGAATACATAAAATTAATAATCATAACAACAACACACACTACCGTGCGATTGATAGGTACAATTCTGTTACGCATTGACGTTTGTCAATCTGTCACTACATATTTTATTTTTATACAAGAGGCAAAATCCTTATGGAGTCAAAGCTTAATGTTTATATTAATTATTATTATGGGTGAATATCGACCACAGGGTGATATCTAGTCTTAAAAAATCTGTCCTAAACCGAACAAGCGTTACTTACATTAACTGGATACCTATTAAAGTAACATTAAACAGTACCCTCTTGTTAAAACATATTTTCACTGTATGCTCCACTGCTCCATTAATAAGTACGCAAGCTGTGTATTATGGCTACTGGCTTATACAAAATTAAAAATAAATGTTGCAAGCTCAACAACTGAAATATCTCACATACCCACACCGCTAGATAAAGTTAAAATATTAAGTCGTCATGGATGTTTATGCACGGAACTAGGAGATATACGTGGGGCTTGTGCAATACAATGACCAAGCCGACCCGACCGCCTGTAAATATAAGTCGCGCAGACCGGCCACAAGCCACCGCTACTGATCGCCTAAACAACGAGTTGTCGCGATCGGCCACACGTAGATAATGCAAGAAAATGTATACGAACTGAAGATTGCTCCGCGATGCGAGATATAATATGTCGCGTGGCTTTCAAATCATCTCGCGCCGTTAGAGAAATAGAAAATTCTTTATTTGCACACACACACATAATGCCCATAAGTACATAGTATAATAAAGATTAAAGCTATACCTAATCAAGAAGAAATTATATAAAATTTAGGCAGCTTTATTGCTAACATCAGCTGTTGCTTCTAGATATTAAACAGATTGGATAATATATGTAACCTCATTGCTTCTCTTTGATATACTTTTTAGACTTCACAATGAATATCAACTATCAAGGGAATAAGACTTATATTTCGTTTATTATGAATAATTTTTTTGAAAACATTATTTAATTTGTGAAATATTAGCATTAAATATTGCTTGAAAAACATGGGATTTTTTTTCCAAAAGTAGTCATTTGTTTATTGATTAGTGTAACATTTTCATCGCATTTCAATATTTTTCGTCATCATGGATACGTTAAAAATTCGAGTAATTACTCGAATATGAGTACCTTCGTGGCAGCAACGCGGCACAAGCGGCACGCAACATCAACGACGTTTACAGAGCTAACACTACAAGCCAACGCACCATCTGTTATTGGATTGCTCGCTTCCTTGATGGAAATTTCGACCTGAAAAATGAACCTCGCGGTCGTCCGAAGATTTTGGTCGACAATGACGAATTAAAGACGATTGTGGAAGCTGATGATATCTAAAATCTAAATCACAATCTACGGCTGAATTAGCAGCAGCTTTCGACGTTAGCGTCAAAACAATATTGTTCCATTTGCGTCAAATTGGCAAGGTAAATAAGCTTGACAAATGGGTGTCCTACGAACTCAATGATCGCCAGCGCGAAGTACGCATCGAGACGTGCCTTGCACTGCTCAACAGACACACAAATGAAGGAATTTTGATCCGCGTTGTTACCTGCGATGAAAAATGGATTCTGTTTGATAACCGTAAGCGCTCAGCAAGTTGGTTAGATCCTGGTTTAGCACCTAAACATTTCTCTAAACGAAAACTTAACACTAGAAAAGGGATGGTCACTGTTTGTTGGTCTAGCGCCGGTGTGATTCATCACAGCTTCTTACCAAACAGGGTGAGCATTACTGCAGATGTGTACTGTGAAGAACTGAACACAATGATGGAGAAGCTGGCACATCTCCAAACAGCTAATGCTGTCAATCGCTCGTCTCCGCTGCTCCTGCACGACAACGCGTGACCTCATACTGCACAGCAAACGGTCTCCAAGTTGCAAGAACTGGGGTTGGAAGCTCTCCGTCATCCGCCCTACTCACCCGACCTTGCGCCTATAGACTACTACTTTTTCCAGAATTTGGATAACTTCTTGGCGGGAAAAAAATTCAATACCCGAGAGGCAAGTAGGCAAGAGTACAAAATGCCTTTAAAGAATTTGTTGCCTCCCGTCCAGCTGATTTATTTAAGAAGGGAATCAATAAACTGCCACTGCATTGGCAAAGATGCATTGATTGCATGGGTGATTACTTCGATTAATACAAATAAAAAATAATTGAAAATTCATTTAAATTTTTTCACACAAAACGGCAATTTCATAGGTAAAGAACTTATATATTTTATTTTCTTCGAAACGGGATGCCTTTGTCGAATGTCCACGACATATATACACAATACCTAGCATCGTGTCTCATCTTTGGTACATGTTCTGGCAGCTGGTCCTACCATTGTCGCCTGTGGCCCGTCTGAGCTGAACCTTAATGTCGATATACCGGAAAGTATATTCCGTACAGGAATCTAGTCGTAAAGTTTTGTACCACTCAATAAACGTATTTTCCATTTTAATGCGACAATTCCCGATTGGTTCATTTCACTTCGCGGTTCGTATTAACATAAATTCTATTTTAATGCTGTATTACGTAAATGTCTCTATCATCGACAAATTATTGTAAAATAGAAACTTAAATGTTCTTGCTTAGTAATTATTTTACATTCTATATGAACAAAAAAATGTTTGATCCGATAGAAAGTAGTGGCCTCTATTTTTATTAATATAATACGAGGGCGGCACTGAAAATTTCGGGAATCAAGGAAGTGACACAACATTACTATTTAAAAATGTATTTATTGCTTTTCGAAGTATTCTCCGCGAAATTTGACACATTTTTCCATACAATGGAACCAATCATTGAAGCAACCATTCCATTCGGAAGTTGGGGTCTCCAAAATGGCCGTTTTGTAGGCGTCCACAGCTTCGTCAGGTGATGAAAATCTCTGACCATGCAATTTATTCTTTATTTTAGGGAAAGTATAGAAATCATTAGGGCTTAGGTCGGGGTTGTACGGCGGATGGTCTAATAATTCTATGATTTCTTGCTCTAAAAACTCTTTTGTTCTGTGCGCGGTATGAGAACTCGCATTGTCGCGATGTTGGGTGATGCGGCGGTTGCAGTTCTCTTTACGGAGTTCAGAAACGACCTGTGGCAAACAAATGTTAGCATACCATTCTGCATTAACGGTTCTTTGTCCCTCAAGAGGAATAGTCGCAACATGGCCGGTTTTGGAGACAAACGTGGCCACCATTTTTTTTGCAACACTCCGTGAACGAACAATTTTTGTTGGCTTTAACTCATTTTCGAACACCCAAACTCGTGACTGGTTTTTTGTTTCAGGTTCGTACGCGTATATCCAGGATTCGTCACCTGATACGATGTTGTATACAGCATTTGAGGATCCTGCGTGGAATCTTTCGAGAGTTCTGACGCACCAAATAGCGCGAGCCGCTTTTTTCTCTTCACAGAGCAAATGCGGTATCCATCGGGAAAACAACTTTTTTACACCTAATTGTTTATGCAATGATTATTTGTATTTGACTCATGGCAATGTCTAAAGTTGCCTGAATTTCGCGGTATGTCACATGTCGATCTTCCTCAATCAGCTTACGCACAGCCTCAACGTTTTCTTGGGTGAATGCAGTTTTTGGACGACCTTGACGGGGATCATCACTGAGCTAGACACGTCCACGTTGAAATTCAGCAAACCAGCGATAAATTGTGGTTTTGGATGGGGCTTCATCACCAAATGCAGAAATCATCCGGTCAACACACTGATTTTGTGTTAAACCACTTCGAAAGTCATAATAAATCATCGCTCTAGAATTTTCTCGAGTCAATTCCATTTTCTGAACGACTAAACAAGTTTGACAAGACCTTGTGACAAGACCGAGAATCTTTTTTAAAATAAATAAACGGTATTCGATTTTTAAAACCAAAGAGTTTTAAATTAAAAAGATTTTAATATGACAGGAACAGTGGAAATATTCCATTTCCGATACTTTTAGTGCAGCCTATGTATGGCGAATAGGTCAAGGGGTATAATAAAAATAAAAATATAATAACTGATTAGTTATTCAATGTTGCTGTCCTTGTCTGTCATGTAACTTTTTCAACGTATGAGACAAAGACATCAACATTGAATAACCAATCAGTTGTTTAAATATTTTTAATAGGAGGAGAAAGACAAAGGTGCTTCACATTATAATATTTTTGTGGATTTTAATTTAAAATACCATTCTTATATTATAATCATTGAGCAAAGGACTCAGCATCCAGCTCACAATAAATTTTAAAAAAAATCAATCATGAATTATTAGGTATAGCCATAGCCTGTCAAACAATTGCTATAGGATACTTAGCAATCTAATAATATCTACATTACTCAATTCAGTGATTAGATTAAATGAAGAATACAATTAATATCAATATACTAGCATTTGCCCGCGGCTTCGCCCGCAAAAAATTAGGTTTTAAACAATATCTTTATAATAATTTAAAACTTTCATCCCCTATTTTATATTCTCTTAGTGGGTGAATTCGTAATTCATTATTTTTCCGTACCCAATTCCTACTAAACTTCATGCAATTATGTCCAAGGAATAAAACGTTTCAAACAAACTTTTATGGGGGTTGTAGCCTTTGGGAGTTGAATTTTGAAAAATCCTTCATTAATGGCCTACGTTATAAAAACACACGTGCAAAATTTCAATTTCATTTCTAGTCTTAAGGTAGAAAAAAGCCTGTGCGTTGATACATCAGCCAATCAGCTTTGCCTTTTATATATATAGAAAGATATATAGATAATTAATAAGCAAATAAAATACATCATAAATCATACAAATCCGGAGACGCACATTCACTAAAAGCGCAGGCAGTTGTTTATAGATTTCGCAATAGCAAGCCGCGATAAATCTCGGCGATGTCGCGAGCGGCGAGACCCGACTGGTTTCCTTCAGACCCATTCATACAAACGAAAGCTGCCTACCACTTCGTTAAGTATCTAATCTTCTCGCCCCCTTGAATATTTAGTAGCTGTAACTCGTGTGTTCGAGTGTTTAAACGTGTAAGGTATTCGAATCGAGTGTTATTAGGAAACGTTTAGTGCGCCTACTTCAATGGTTACTTCGTTCGTAAATTATAATAATGGCTGATCATTATTTATTTAGATTGCTTCTAGCTTTTTTTTCCAATTTTAAAACTTTGCAACTATTTGGTACATTTCTACATAAACAACTGAGATATAAAATATAATCGTTACATATCTTATTTTTAAGTAATTATTGTACTATTGATTCTACAATCTTTAACAATTTATCAATATTTTGGAAAAACTAATAGGTTCTTGAAGATATTGTGAATAGTTTCTACAAGTTGCGAGAAGAACTTGTAAAACCAATTTTATACAATTTTAATGTCACCTTACACAATATACATAAAGATATTAGTTTTACAACACCCTGTACGTGTGTGCTAGCTGCTAACGCGTATAAATAATGCTCGAGTTACATTTAGCACATGCGGTCTATGTCCCGTCAGATTTTCTTATTGCTCATAAAACTTTATTTCTTTATGAACTTTTATTATTTTATACGCGAACTGGACCTTTGTGTTCTTTGTTGCGAATGTTGAGGTGGTCTATGGTCTAACTATAGGGCTGTCACTTTTACGAAATAAAATAAATCAAATATTTCCAAATGTTTTTTAATTATTAATTTAAAAAATAATAATTTATTTCTAAAATTTTAGTTGCAGTAGCTGTCAATAGAAATTAATATTTGTAAAAAGGCATATTAATACGATGACAGTAAAAATTTAAGGTTCAGGTTTGATTACATCATGGATTAATTGTTAAGTTTGAAATTTTTATACAGAAATATTAAACTTTTTGCAATTTTAAAATACTTTAAACCTAACGATTGTATATTTATACAAGTATCTATCAATGCTAATTTCTATGCTCATGTCACATTGAAAATACGCAGAAACTGCTGTTTAACATTGAGGCGCCGACAGCCCTACTTCCACTGATTTACTACACGCCACGTAGTATAAACAACATATTGTGGTAAAGTGGTGAATAATCCGACGCTGTTTATTGTTACCATTTAGGTTTCACTCGACCACATAAATTGCCATTTTCTTCCTATAACACTCGTAAATGTTTTTATTTTGTAGCAGGTATATTTAATAACTAGGTATTGCTCGCGACTTCGCATGCACAAAAGGAACTGCGGCTACCGCAGATTTTGCCGCGATAAGCAGTAGCATATGTATCTCCCCTTGATTTACTCTATGTCTGTGCCAAGTTTCATTAAAATCGGCCCCGCAATTTGGAAGTCTATTCAATGCAAACAAACAACAAATCTTTGCTCTTTATTAAATCGAGGGTAGATAATATTGCATAGTACTATTATTTCATAGTATCGCTTATTACTAATTTTAAATTTCATACATAAGGTACTTTATGTTTCTGTCTTGGTCTTTGTGTTTGTTTGGCAATGGATGGTACCACCCCGCCCAACTGACAATAATAATAAAGCTAAGGTATAGAATTATAAAATAAAAATATATCAGTCGATCATTATTTCTTTAACCTTTCAAATACAAATAACGAAAGTTCACCTTAAGCCGCGTCACACGTTCATAGGAAGCATTTCCTCAGCGCTATTGTATTACATTTCGTAGCTTGACGTAGACCGACGTATTTGTGAGATATGGCATATGTGGATGTGGTATGGATTTCACGGGCATGTGGTTCAAAAAAGATGGCGCTATTTGCCATACAGCACGCGAAAAATTAAATTTATTGATTGAGAAGTTCGAGGGCTTCGATATCTCGCGCGATGGCGACATCGGCTGGCCAGTGAAATCTTGTGATTTAACACGGCTCGACTACTTTCTGAGGGGCTATGTTTAATCTTTATGAAACTGAGCCCCATTTATGCGAAGATGTCGTAAAAAGTTACTGTACAGCGGAGTCACAGCTTCCATTTGGCTAAAATTATTTTCTTTACATAATGTCATAGAATATCCATCACAATATTATTAAAAAAAATTAGATTTTTATTACTTTAACAGGTTGGTTTATTTTATTTCAAAGAACTTTGAAATTAAATAATACAAAGTTTCGAGCTCTCTCAATGAAAAACCTTTTGTTAGGTATGATTCATAAGGATAAATATAGCATAGACGAAAGCGAAAAATTAATTTTTTATGAAGTTTCACGTGTAGATTAGTAAAAATTATTATCACTTGAAACTTTTGATTGTTATAAATTATGAAAATTTATTTACATTTATTTGCGGAAAAAAATAGTTTTTTTTTAGTCATAATGGCATTAACAGAAAGTTACCTTACTACCTACATCGGACTTGCTGTAAATTTTAGGAGCCCTAACTTTAGACGCGTTTGAGAATAGGTTATTGGACTCATAGTTAATTTCATACATTGAGTGAGCATTTCCTTTAGTACTTGGCTTAGGAAAACGTAATATAGCGAAATCATGAAATAAAAGAACAAGATAGATAATTAATTTGAACTGACGAAAACATGCATGCATCGATAATATGCACCGATCGCACAATGCACAAAACTATGCATTGTGCGGTCGGCCATGGTGTGACGACACAGTTATAGTAAAAAAATAAATGTCACTTGTCATAGGTCAACCGTGCATAGTACACTGAGCTGTCAAGTGATTATTCACTATTACGTATTTATTAGTATGACGTCAAGCGCAGAATATCTATCGAAAAACATGGCGGAAGGCGGTTTCTACGATTTTAAAAAGCGTATTTTCAAATTAAAGTTTTGTGGGTTTTTATGGTTATAAATAAAAATTTCTATAATTTTTTGGGGTAACGGAAAATTGATTAATCGCTTAGGTTAAAAATAAAAAAAGGTCAAGTAGCCTATTCTGTCGTGATTCTATCGTTTATAGCTCTATGGTATTGTGCCCGTGATCGACGTGCGATAGCGGTGAGATGGCCGCCCTGATCTACCGGCGACATGGGAAAACACGGGATTAACATACACACACGTACACTTTATTACACTTAATGTTATACAAAATTTATTGCTATTAAATAGTTGCAGTGTGCACTCATGTGAGATTTGATAAAGTATGAATAAAAATGAATTAAGTTTAACTAAGTAAATCATTACCTTTAAATTAAAAAGCGCCAACTTAGCACAATAAATTTAGTTAAATTACAGCTTTCTAAAATAATTCTACCAAAACAATTATTATGATGTAATCAAAGAGACACGGGCGAAACACTTTTAATTCATGATGTTATTTCCCCGGGGCCAAAAGTGTCCCACAGGTAATAAAACTCATAAGATATATACGCCGATGTGTCACAAGAACTTACTAGTAAACCTACTTTGTATATAAGTATTAACCTTTTTTACAAAACTAATTACAATCCTGTAATGAACATAATATTTAGTACTGTCATAACTAATATTATAAACGCGAAAGTTTTTAAGAGTGGATATACGAATGAGCGGATGTGTGGACATAATATGTTATTGTTTGTACTGTAGGTTGTTGGTGGAAATTAATGTTTCACATAATTTAATAATACACAGAACTTCTTGTACTGTTACCCCTAAAATAAGTATTTTACATTAATTTTAATATATTACACGACCAGTTTCGACATACTCATCATGAGGTGTACGGATGTATGTTATTCTTTCGCGTAATAACTAGGTACTGAATGGATTTTGAAAAAATTTGGTATGGCAGTAGTTTATACTCCGTATTAACACATGGGCTATTTTTTATCGCAACAAAGTGTACGGTTCCCGTGGAATTTATTTTTGCGCGTACGAAGTCGTGGGTAACATCTAGTTTATACTAGCTTTACATACTAGCTTTAGACAGAGGCTCCGCCTGTGTAAATACAGTACCCCACGGAAACACTGTACTTTTTCGGGATCAAAAGTAGCCTATGTATGAATCCAGAGCTTAAACTACTACCGTACCAAATTTCATCGAAATCCGTTCAGTAGTTTTTAAAAGAGTAACAAACATCCATCCATCTATCCACACATCCCTCCATCCTCACAAACTTTCAGATGTAGCTATAATAGTATATAAAAGTTGGATGTTTCGTTCATTATCTTTTGTACACATATTGCATGGTTGTAGTATACATGTCATTGAATATGTATACACATTTTACGTGTATACATTTTAGCGCTCGTACTGAGGCCTAATAAGATTATCATCGGGACATTATACTCAGACCATGAAATTGTAAATAGTTTTCGCACTATGCCCACATTACAAACGGAAATGGGCAGAGCACCGCCTACGTCGTAGCACTGAAATTTACACGCTCCTACCCATTAAATTATGTTTTGGCGTACTTAATATTGCTTGCTAATATTAAACATTAACTTAATAATAAAATTTTAAATTAATGTTTAATAATATTATAAAGGCAAAAGTTTCTATGGACAATACATACATGTGGATATTTGTTACTTTTTCGCGCAAAAGCTACTGATTTTGAGGCAATTTGGTATGTTAGTAGTTTGGATCTAGATTAACTTAATATTTGCCACTATGTATTTATACCGACAAATAATATTGTTCTCGTGGGATACTGAACATGCGCGGGCGGAGCCGCGGACAAGGGCTAGTAATATTGTTACGGGATTATGGTTCGATATTCGGAGTAAAACGCCAGTTTCCTCTGAGGGAGTTTATTCGCTTATTTCCCACACCAACACAGGTCTGGTCTTCCAACACGCCGAAATATCAAAATTGTAAGCAGTAGTAATCGTAATTCGTAGCGGAAGTCGCAGAGAGTAATCGCACTAATCACTTAAGTATCGCTCGAAATTAACTTGAAGAACACTCGTAGATAACTTAACCGACTGCAGTCGGCGGTTGCCTCTTTATATACCGACGACTAGTAACTTTAGAAAGTTGGCGGTGTAGGACTTTCTAGATCTTTTTACATAGAACGATCTAGAACTTTCGGGTCGGGGTGAGAATGGTACAGTGTACGTTCGAGAACGTCCAGTACTTTTCATACTAGAAGCTTCTACAACACTCTACCCATTATAGCGCCGCAGCCGTAACGTTCTAGAACACTCTACAAATTGAAGCGCCGCAACAATATCTGATAGCGCGGCAGCGTTATCGCCAAGTATTGAGAGTCCGTTACTATCTTTTCTCGAAGCATTTCGCGGCTTTTTCGTGGCCCCATATTTTCGTTTGTAACAAAGCTGTCGCAGAGAAGTCGTTAGCTGCACAAGCTACTGTTTTAAATTTCATATAAATCGAGTGCATAGTTTAGGAAATATTAAGCGGCAAAAACACGATTTTGAAAGATATGTGTAGATGAGGTAGGGAAGTAGGAAGAATAAGCTTAATTCAATGCAGACTTCTAGCAGACTTAGAAATTTCTAATTTGCTGTCAGGCTAGGTGTTTAGCTACATTTCTAAAATTTGTAACAAAAGTTAAAATTCTGAAAAAAAAAGATTTTAGAATTTTTAATTTTAAGAATTCACAGGAACAAAATGTATGAATACAAGTTGACTGATAACTTTATAATCGATATTTATATAACTAATCTCATAAATTGAGAAGTAGTAGGTTATTTTAGTTTACAGTAGATGCTTCTGGACGAATGGGCCCACTCGACCGGATAAATAAAACGGCCTCACAGAAAACCGATGGTAAATACGTTAAATACGTTAATACGTTAGATAAACGTTTACTGCCGCTTATGGACATCCGCAACACCAGAAGAGTTACAAGTGCGTTGTGTCTCATTGCATGAGGAAGATACCGGTGTCCCAAAGTAAAACACTGGTACCTTCCTCATACGAAGCTCGCAAACGTACTTGTAACTCTTCTGGTGTTGCGGATGTCCATGAGCGGCAGTAAGTGTTTTAACTATGGAATAGATCTCGACACGAGCAATCGGATCGCCCGTTAGTATGAAATTGTAATAAGTTCTTAGTAATTAATTTGAAAACGAGCAAACCGATCGCCTGGTGGTTAGGAATTGTTATAATTTCTTACCATCAGAGATTAGTGGTTTTATAGATCAGGAACGCACTTGTAATTCTTCTGGTGTCGCAGATGTCTATGATGGGCGGTAATTATGGAATAGATCGATAAACGAGCAAACGGATTGCCTGATGGTATGTATGTAGTAATTTCTTACCATAAGGTGATCCGTTTGCATACTTAGACATCTGCAACACCACAGGTTTTAATGCGGGAGTAATTGCTTACAAAACTGCTAAAGCATTTGCAACACCGGAGAAATTATGAGCGCGTTCACGGTCTTTAAAACCCCAAATTCCTTGGTCCTTACTAAGTCACTGTTTTGTAATTTATTAAATTATAAAAATAAAATTTTCCACATACGGTTACAATTTTTTATGAGTAACTAATTAAATGAACTATCTTGAATTTCACTTGGTCTTTACGACATCTTATAACTTTTTGCTAACATGATACTTGGCTTTTTTTCATTTAGGTAATGTTTTCGTGGGATCTATATATATATAAGAAAGTCGTGCTAGTTACACTGTTTATAACTCTAGAACGGCTGAACCGATTTGGCTGATATTGGTGGGAAGGTAGCTTAGAAACAGGAGACGGACATAGGACACTTAAGTGCTCCGCCGAGTCTGTATGTCTGTATGTTCGCGATAATCTTAAAAACTACTGAAAGGATTTTCATGCCGTGTACATTTACCGACAGAGTGGTTCCTTAGGGAGGTTTAGGTCGATAATAATTTGTTAAGGTTTTGTGGAAATTGTTTGATTTACGACGATAATTGTTGAAGGTGTCAGAAAAAATCAAGCCGTCTGGGAACTTTTATCGAAAACGCTGCCTAACCTAACCCGTTGGAGATAAATGACAAAACAATATATGGTGGGATTGTTTCTCTTTTGTAGGTCTACAAAAAAGTCCGCGATGGCATAGATACATCTATCTTTTAAGGATAGGTTACTATACACATTCTAAGTTTAAAAAAACGATCAGAAATAATGTGGCATTTTCAGAAGCTATTTAGACGTATAAAATTGAATTATCCTTATCTAGGAGATTATATATAGCAGATATCTTAAAATTAAAAAGTACGTGTGAAAATTTATTATAAAGTATATATTTATACTCTGCACTATAACTATCAGTAACACTCTCCCACGCAGGCGAATCTGCGGGCAAAAGCTAGTTAGAAGCATAAAAGTCCATATGTATAGACGTTTGTTACTCTTTCACGAAAAAATACCGGACGGATTTTGGGGACATTTGGTATGGTCGTAGTTTATAATCTGGATTATAACATTGACTACTTTTTATTGCAGCAAAATATACGGATCTCGTGAGATTTCTTGTTGCGCGTCAACATCTAGTGGCTTTTATAAATAGTTCCAATAGTATATTATGTACAAATATAGTCATACAAATGAATTTAAACAACTATTTTCCATCTATTTTTATAAAATATGGCCGCGCACGAGTTTCATACGCCGGTTTTTCTTCCCGAACCGGTGGTGGGCATTAAGTAGACGTGACGTTCAGAAAATATTTTGTCAAAATTCACTCTGAATAAATTATTTGATTTGGAATGGATGTGGCGTCAGTATTTTTAAACATAAGGAGGTATACAAACAATTTATTTTATTCTTAGGATACAATGCTAAGTTATGTTTATAAATACATGCCTTAAGAACAGACTTGTTACATATGTACCCCCTATGGAATATGGATTTAGCACCGAATTGCCGAATACCGAACGAACGAACGCAGTCGAACATGCTGTTGGACTATAATTAACATATAACATATAATAATTGAAGCCACCTCTTGGACTATAAAGAAAATACATGTCGTGCAGTTTACGAAAGAAATCGTCATATACTGGAAATGCTGTCGCCGCTTCATCGTGGTGGTCCCAACTCCGTGGGACCGTGAATTGGGAGTTAAGTTGGACACTTCAGATCTTACATCGGTCAAAGTCGGTAGTCTTAATTTAGTTATAATTCTTGAGTTTAGATCCAACATAGATCTGATTCATTTTAGTTAAGTTTAAATGTAACAATAGTTTGTTATTTTTAACTTTAATAAATATTTTAATTAAAATCGTTTGTTTTAGAACTCCCGATGGAGAACACTATAAGTGATTTCTTATAAACTACCCGTTTTTTGAGTGAAAACTATGATACATAATTAAATGCGTTGCAATGCCAATTGTCAAAACGTTGAACTCAAATACACGACGAAAGCGGCCAAACTCACTTTAACCACAGCATTTGCATTTTACTAAATCCTAGAATTTTGGAAGTCGTAACTACTGCCATACCAAATTTCATAAAAATCCGTTTAGTAGTTTTTGCGTGTCTTTCACGCAAAAACTACTAAACATAACATAACAAACATCCATCTATGCATCCATCCTCACAAACTTTCACATATATAATAGTAGTAGGATTATCGTAGCTGTCTGATGATATTATCTTACTGGCATTTCCCATAATTTAGAATAGACCTGGTCTGTATAATTCAAATTGATAGTAAAAGTATTACTATCAAATAGGTAGGTATATATATACAAACCTTGCTCCTGTGCAATATATTAGGATCATAACTTCTGATCTACTCGAAAATCAACACTAAATGAAAAGAATACGGTTCCATTTCGTGTGAGAAGTTAATTTGATGTGGTAGGCAAAGTTTCGAAGCTCCATAACTCACGGGCGTCACTTCGCTATCGCGACATATCCCAGTAGTGAGCAATTACATGAACAAAACCCACCAAAGCCACCTGTTCTCACTATAATATTATTAATATTTCCTTTTGATTGGAAACATTATAGGAATCTAAGCTTTAACCCAAAGTGATAGAGTTCAATTCCGCTATGAACGCTGAAGATGTTTCAGTTAAAAGAAATGCTTATTTATCTATGTAGATATAAAGTCAGTTTTCCCATAAAACGAGTATACGATTTCCGTCATTGATGTAGGATAGGAGCCTACGCGCTTTCATTCATAGAAAATACAGACCTTTGTAATGAAATTGTTGGTATATTTTCTTCAAACATAAGTTGTTAATGTATGTGCTTTTTGTGATAAAAATAATCAATATGGGAGGTCCGGTATTGCGTAAACAAATTGACGTAACCTGGGCCTTTAGTCAAGATGCATTCTCGATGATCGACAGCGACTTCGAAACCATAAATGTATGGGATTTTAAATGGGTCATCGCTAAGTGACATATTATAGCTTGCGAGGCCTTATGTCAAATCTCATACATTTTGTTTTCGAACTTCGCCGTCGAAATTATCTAATGCATCTTGACTAAAGCCCCTGGTAGGTTATTCGAGAATTCGTCTTTTCCTTCGTTGGACAATAAGTATTTCGTTTAATTTCTGTTCGAAATTAAATATTTCAATAACCGTTGAACGTGAAATCATAAGTTCAAGCACAGATTAAAGAAGGAGGAACAGATAAACAGCTACATAGTTGGTTTTTGATTTGATTGCACTACTAAATCATACGGTGTGTCCACGATTGTGTGGAAAAATTGTAGGCCGTTGAAAATTTTCAAATTCGGATCGATTTGGATCGTTTCTCTGTAATTAAGTATATAAGGTTTGGTAAAATAAATTACAGATATTTAAAATGATCTACTGCTTATGTAAAGACGTTTCGGTAGAAAAATAAAAATAAAATCTTAATAAAATTACATTAATATGTTCTTTACGGTACTGCGGAGACCATTGAACTCACACAGCTGATTGAACTGATATTATATATAACTGATATTTATTTAGGTAAAGACTAGCTTTCGCTTTAAAGTTAGCCGTTTCTGAAAGGTTAATGACCGCAGCGCCTTAGAGAGTGCAACGTAATTTTATTTATTATATTATATTCGAAATTTTCAAATAACTTTTATGTCTAAATGTCTTTACGTAAGCAGTAGATCATATGCTTAAAATATGTGTAATTGATTTTACCAAACCTTATATATATTTTCTACTCTATGGTTCAAGTGCAGACAGAATGTCGGAATATTTTCTAAAAAACAGACTTAATAAAATAAAAACTAAAGATTATTATTTACAACGAATTGAGCTAATTTAGGTGAGTTACTCGCTACACGGTGCAAGCACTTCTAATAAGATAGAGTAAAAAGATAAAACGCCTTAAATAGAAATCGTAAACCCGATAAGTCTTATTTAATTAAATAATCAACAGTTAACAGCGTAACAAATATCAGTGAAAGCGTGTAAGAGCCTACTCAAACAATTACTACACACTTACAAACAAATTGGTTGCAGAGACTAGCAAATGTAGGGCCTTCATTTGTTTACAAATATTTAACAATATAGGTGAATAGAACAAGTGTAATGACGACTTCTGTGGCTCAGTGGTTGAGCGCGTTGGTGCTCAAGTCGGAGGTCGCGGGTCCGAATCCCGCCGAAGGAACAAAAAGCTTTTCTGTGTACCTGGGTCATGGATGTGTATTAAATATACTGACATTTTAAAAAATAATACATATATCAATCCCTACTAATATTATAAATGTGAATGAACTTACATTGTAATATAATAATAAAATAAATACAATGTAATATAAATAGTAAATTGAAAAATGTAAGTAAATTTAGTATGGTAGTAGTATAGGCTCTGGATTAAAACATAGGCTACTTTTTATCCTGGAAAAGGATGTTTCCGATACCTGATTGTATATTTACGCGGGCGGAGCCGCAAGCAGCAGCTAGTTATTTTCAAAAATTAAAAAAATCTGATCGCTTTGCTGGACAGCTTTGTTTACATTTAAATCTATGAAATATAAATATTTTTACAAATTATGATAGTGCTTCAATATTTAATTATCAGTTTATATTCCCATTATCTACACTAATATTATAAGAGGAAAGATTTATTTGTTTGTTTCCATTGAATAGGCTCCGAACCTACAGGACCGATTTTGATGACAGGCACAGATTTAGAGTAGTCCGCGGGGATGGACTTAATCTACTTTTATCGCGGGAAAATGAAAGGTTCCTGCGGGATTTTCTTTTGCGCGTACGAAGATGCGGGAAACATTTAGTTTCATAATATATAAACGTAGCCATACATGTAAGGGTGTACCTGACAGGTTTGCCTGCACAGATACACCTGTCAGGTAAGCTTGAGCTGAATAGTGTAGAAACCTGCACAGTTGTGCGACATACACGCTCCGGTTTACATGTTAAACTCAAGTTTACAGGCAATCCTGTCAGGTACACCCTTGAGTGTGTGACTAAGGCCCGTATTAATAAACCGTTCTCAAACTCGTTCTCAAGACCTTTCTTGGCTGAGACGGTCTCAAGTAACGATTAGCTTCTCAAGAATGTCTTTAATTAATAGTATGACCTCAAGACCGTCTCAGTTGATAACGTTATTGAGATCACTTACTCAACATTTAAGCGTCATCTACACGACAAAGAACGAATAAAATAACGTTTCGTTTACACTTCTACAAGGAACGGATTTATTGATTATACATTCCTTCAATATTTCTTTTTAAAAATGTAATATTTAATAAAATAAATACCAAAAAAAGTTTAGTCTGTATTTTTTATATTGAAAAAACTGATTTTCATAATTTTTACGTAGATATTAATATTTACTATTGTCTAGCATATTAATATCCATATTTTTTTAACAACTACGTAAAACGGAATGCGGATCATTGCCATTCGAAAAAAGTTCTTCGTCTTCTTATTCTTCAAAGTGGCTCCTTAGTGATTCGCCAGTGTTGTGTTGACGAAAACTCTACCTAATGAGTGGGTTTTATGAATAAACAAGGGCACGGTGTACAGGAGGAAGTCTGTTGAATAATTTAAAACCTAGAACAGACAAATTTAGGGCCAGTACCACAGTATGTACATAAAGTTTCAGTAAAAGGAGTATTTACAAAATACAGAACAGATTTAAGGTTGATAGGGCGAGGAATTGTAGGAGGGAGGGATCATAATATAATGAGGATTGTTTTTTGGGCAGCGAAAAAAAGTTCTGCTGTCAAGTGTCAAATCAAGTCAATTTATATAAATCAAATAGGTAATTCGTTTAATATAAATAAATATATTTTATTTAATTTTTCATTATTAATAAAATCGAAAATATTTCTATAAATACTCGACACTGGCAGAATGGTGCAAAACCTTTGCAGCCGCGATTACCATAAAAGAAAAATAAGTATCAATCATGTATCAATATAGCATCTTTTTTTATAACTTTATTTTGTGTTGAGTATGTAGTGTAAATTCTGAGTTTGTTTAATCATAAATATTTAGATTTTAATTTACATAATTGTAACACACCCAAAAACACCACAAATAATAATGTACTGTATCCCAATTCCAAGCAAGCCGTTCTCAAGTCAAGGTTTGACAATACCCACGAAACCGCGTCTCAAGTAACAGTTTGACAGGAAAGACAGCGTACTTGAGTAACGAGTCTCGTTTATTAATACGTTCGCACTCACTTGATACGCCGTACCTACAGCTGTACATAAGTACGGTCTATTAATTAAAACCACATCTTAAGTACTTTCTTGAGAATTGTCTTAGAGATAAGAACGCTTTATTAATACGGGCCTTACATAAGGCGGTATTTGTCAGTTTGTATTGCGAAACATTACATCGACTGTTTTGGCGTTATCGTGCTCACTGCTTGAGGTACCAGTAATTAAGCAAAGGCGCGCCGGCGACACTCAGGCATTAATTGTGTCGAAATGATTTATTCTCTCCGGGAGCATTGTTGTCACACGTAGGCTTGTCCCTATATATACAAGAGTCATGCCCCTGACATTTGAATATTGATATGAATTGAGATACGTAATTATTTGGGGTCATATTTTTGTAATTCTTTCTAAAATATCACGAGAAGCAAAAGCATATTTTAAACTTTCAGTGAAAAAACGTAACGTGGCAGAAGAAATACTTCATTTACATTTAAAACCAAAAAATACTCTAAACGTGCCTAAAGTACATGACTTCAAAAAGGAATAGAAATATAAAATTTGCACACTTAGCGCCATCTCTGTATTGAGCCGTAAGTTAAGTTGTTATGTAAGAAGTATAATAGTTTCCGACAGATGCCGTTATATCCAAAATCGTATCGTGGCGCGTGACTTGCCGCTGAAATTTCGCTCCAAACACCGCTAAAGGAGTTTGACTTCAAAAATTTCAAATACACAAAATGGGAATAAAAACAAGCATTCTCAAAGAGCTTGAACATAACATAACTTTTGAAAAACTTGCTCATAAATATCCCGCGTTTGGAAATGTATAGGTAAAATCCATACATACCTATAGTCATTAAAGATTTCGGACAGGATATGTGAATTATTATCATACATTAGCTGAGCGATAAACAATAAAAATAATCATAATTATTATATTTCATACTAAGGCACTAGCAACGCGATGCTTAATTCTATCAGTCTCACTTCACAGTTCAGACCACAGATTAAAGAAAGAGGAACAGATGAACAGCTACATAGTTATCTTTCATTTTGATTGCACTACCACACGCATACGGTGTGTCCACGATTGTGTGGCAAAATTCTGCGCTGTTGAAGGGGACGTCAAAACTTTCAAATTACGATCGATTTGGGTCGTTCTTTGAAAGATGTTTCTCTGTACAAAAATTTATATAATTTCTACTCTGGTTCCGACAGTCTGTCCTGCTGCATAAGTTTCATATTAACAACCTAGTGCTATCGTTACGTAAACAAAACAATGGACAAGTAACCGAACTTAGCCTTATTTTGCCGTAACCCGATCCCGCTCAGGTCCCACCGTAACCACGTGCGGTTTCCCCACTTGATACAATACTTAGCCGCTTAATGCGATTCCGGCAATTAATTATGGAGGTTACGTCTTTTATTTCTGAAATATAAGTAATAAGGCATAATATCCATTCATAAGGCTGAGAAAAAGTAGAACAAACTCTTTTTTTTTAACTTTGATATATTTGATAAACCAAGACATTGAATGTATCAATGGTCAGTGCCTTTTTATAAACCAACAGCTAAATCAACTTTGGCGCGATAAAATTAGGAACAAACAGAATTACCTATATGTTAAGAATTTAAAGGTTATCTACAAATTTATAATTGGCGAACAAGATTAACGCGATCGTTAAGGTATAATGGAGCCATTATGTGCTATCAGAGTATATCTACTGAAGTTAATTCACAATGTTAACTAAGTTTGTTAGTCGAGATGTAAATGATAGTGTTAAGTCACCGATTGATTTAATGCCTTCAAACTGATCTCATTGGAAATGAATCTAACAACAATATTGAAATAAAATTTCCATAAGGCCGTGACAACTGATTTGCTCTTAAACTGATAGTAAGATAATTTAAATAATTAATTAAATACTTGGCGGGGCCTGTACCACGAGTAGAAAATATTATATACCTGACGTACAAAGAAACAGCTTTCAAAAAATGATCTAAATCGATCTAAATTTTAACCAACGGCGCACAATTTTTTCACACAATCGTGGAAACACCGTATGCTTGTATTAGTGCAATCATATCGATAACTAACTATGTAGCTGTTTATCTGTTCCTCTGTCTTCAATCTGTGTCTCGACCTTGCCCCACCGATTTAAGTTAGCTACTAGTATGAAAAATGCTTTCTTTCATCAACAGACGAAATTAGAAACAATAATTTCAAAGGCCTGAAAACCACTCTATTGGAGTCCTCAGAAATATTGCACTATTATTTGAATTGAAACATTGTTTTATTTTTATATTTTCCTAGACGTTGCCTGCGAAATTGTGCGCGCTAAAGGAAAATGTAGATTATGTCCTTCCCGGTGATCTAATCTATATGTGTGCCAAATTTCATAAAAATTGGTCCCGTAGTTTTGAAGCTTATTCAATGCAAACGAACATACAAACAAACCTTTCCTCTTTATAATATTAGTATAGATTATTGCACATTTATTTTTAATCAATACATTGACTCTTAATGAGGCAAAGGTTTTAATTTTTTTTTTAATTTTTTATTTTAATACTTGTTCCCCCGGCCATTAGCCAGGACTATTTTTTACTTTTTTAATTGTTACATTTACGATTATTTATTATTAATACATTCCTTATATCTCGCCTCTTTTTACATTTCCGATTTGCTATTTTAACTATATTTAACTTTACACTGATTATCATTTACAGTTTTTTACTACTTTGTCACATTTTTCTAAATTCTTTCTTTCTTTGTTACATTTAACTTTACACTAATTATAATTTACAATTTTTTCTACTTTGTCACATTTTCTAAATTCTTTCTCTTTGTTACATTTAACTTTACACTTATTATAATTTACATTTTTTTTTACTTTCTGTCACTTTTCTTTTCTTTTAGTTACATTTCCTTGCTTACATCTACAATGGGGCAAAGGTTTAAGAGAAGTGAAGAATTTAAAACGTTTTCATTTTATGCATGTTACTTTCAATCATTTTCTAAAATTCAAGCCCTAAGAGGGTAACATAGGGGATGAAAGTTTAAAACCAATTTCACGCGGGCGAAACCGCGGGCAATTAATGCTAGTTAGATTATATACACATTTAATAAATATTCATGACCCAGGAACACAGAAAACTTTTTAGTTCCTTCCGCGAAATTTGAACCGCGACCTCCGGCTTGAGCATCGACGTGCTCAAGCACTGAGCCACAGAGGCTATCAAAGTCACCAAAGTATCGCTTGTATAAATCGAATATCGTTTTGAATAGTTGGCTAGTGACGTCAGCTGAGCTATGATGCAATCGCCTCACATCAATCCTGACCTGTCAGCATATTGATACGATATACCTTAGGTACCATTATCTTGTATTTGGGTATATTTTTTATTTATCCAAGACAAAAAATTACATTTTTTTTTAACGATGACTATCATCTGACGCCCTACAGGAACTTATATGTTGTTGACTTAAAAACAAAAAAATATATGTTTCAACCTGTACATGTATGAGAGAGTTTTAAACAAATTTTTATGCCCGTTGGTAAAATGGTCCACCCAATTTTTTATTTTGTGATTTGGCATTAAAAAAATACACATAACCCTCAATTTTCATATCGTATCAATATGCTGATGAGCGCCTACCAAAATTCGCTGTGTGAACTGTGAAGTATGCCAGCTATTTCCTTTAGTATTAGGGGATAGGATATGAAAATATGACTTTTTTTCTTTTTGCCGACATCCAAATCATGGGGTTTTGATGTCGGCAAAATTCATATGTCGCATTTTTTTGTGTTCAAGTAATAAAACTTTATAACTGATGTTGAGACTGATGAGTATTTCTATTTAACACAACAGTGATCTCATAACGTCATTTAAAGACTCGGCGTAAAACAAAACTGGTAGCCACCGCTACAGAATTTTTATACACTTGTACATACATTTTGATAAAAGTTCAAAGTTAATACTCATCAGAAGTGTATGAAAATCTACTAATTTTTATACACTTGTTTTGATAAAAGTTCAAAGCTACTCATCAGAAATGTATGAAAATTTTGTAGTAAAAGTAAAACAGAAACCGGTATAATTTATTTATTTAAGTCGATCACTCGTTAGCACCGAGCCTTTGACCAGTTGGGTTAGCAGGAACAATTGACAACAACGTATTCGCTACGATATGGAGTGATATTTGTATAGGCGCTAATAAAATAATGTTATTTTTTTTTTATTTTTTATTAAATACCCTTATTTAATAAAAAAAAACGGGGCAAACGAGCAAACGGGTCACCTGATGGTAAGCAACTACCGTCGCCCATGGACACTCGCAACATCAGAAGAGCTGCAGGTGCGTTGCCGGCCTTTTAAGAGGGAATACGCTCTCTTCTTGAAGGTTTGCAGGTCGTATAGGTCCGGAAATACTGCTGGTGACAGTTCGTTCCAGAGTTTTACAGTGCGCGGCAGAAAGTTACGCGAAAAGCGCACGGTGGAAGACTGCCACTCATCAAGGTGATGAGGATGGTATGTTTTTCGCGTGGGACGATGGCGAAAAGTTGCAGGTGGTATGATTCCGAACAATTCCTCAGAGCACTCCCCGTGATACAACCGATAGAGGATGCAGAGTGAAGCTACATCTCGGCGTAATTCCAAGGGGTCCAAGCTGTTTGAAACACTATGGCACTCAACAACTCGAGCGGCCCTTCGTTGGATACGATCCAGGGGGAGCAGTTGGTATTTTGGCGCCCCTGCCCAGAGATGAGAACAATATTCCATATGAGGCCGAACCTGCGCCTTGTAGAGTTGTAGGCGTTGGTCCGGACTGAAGTACCGTCTCGCTCTGTTAAGAACACCAAGCTTCTTCGAGGCTAACTTGGCCTTACCCTCTAGATGATATCGGAACTAGACTTCGCTCGATATGTTGACGCCAAGTATCTCAATGCTAGGGGAGATGGTTAAAGATGTGCCCTCGAAACGAGGATATACGACCATTGGTGACTTTTTAGTGGTGAACGCGCAGACTTGTGTCTTGGCGGGGTTGAATTGGACTAAGTTACGTCTACCCCATTCAGAGACTTTCTCCAATGAATTCTCTATTTTAGACACAAGTTCGTTTCGACTCTCAATGACATTTAGCCGAGAAATATTGGGGGAGCCGGTATATACAGCATCACCTGTACTATCATCCGCATAGCAATGAATGCCGTTGGTCTGTAACATGTCATTGATATGCAGTATGAATAGGGTAGGCGATAGCACACAGCCCTGAGGGACACCAGCATCAACAGACTGAGTTTCCGAGCATTCGCCGTCAACTACGACCTTTATGCTTCTATCTGCTAAGAAACTAGTGACCCACTTACATAATTTCTCGGGCAGCCCGTATGATGGAAGCTTTGATAGCAGCGCTTTATGCCAAACCCGATCAAAGGCCTTCGCAATGTCCAAACTAACAGCCAATGCCTCTTCCTTCGACTCAATTGCCTGAGCCCAACGATGAGTTAGGTACGCTAAGAGATCACCAGCCGAGCGACCCTTACGGAACCCGTATTGTTTGTCGCTTAGTAATCCCTGGCCGTCCAAGTATCGAAGAAGCTTGCTATTGATAATGGATTCCATTATCTTCGAGAAGAGAGAGGTTATAGCGATTGGTCTGTAGTTGGAAGGATTTGAGCGATCACCTTTTTTGGGGATCGGGTGCACCAAGGCTGTCTTCCAAGAAGCCGGGACGATGCCAGAAGAGTAGGAGAACCGAAAAAGACGCGTCAAGACCGGAGCCAACTCTGGAGCACACTTTTTCAACACAATAGGAGGGATTCCGTCAGGCCCACTCGACTTTTGGATATCAAAGGAACGGAGGGCTTTTCGCACTGAGCGCTGATGAAACCGAATATCCGACATGATGCTCGTGCAGTCGAGTTTGACGCAAAGAGCTTGCCCAGAAGATCGGCTTTGTCCTTTGCGTCCTGGGCCAACGATCCATTTCCTACGTGTAGGGATGGTAGGGTTGGCTTGCAGAAATTTCCTTCAATAGCTTTGGCCAGAGACCAGAATGCACGGGTTCCCGAGGGGAGGCGCTCAAGTCTCTTGCCAATTCTATTGACGTGCTGTTTCTTTGCCCGAGTGATCTCTTTCTTGAGGGACCTAGAGGCAAGGTTGTACTCCTTTTTATATGTGCTGGTATTTAAATCCCGAGCAGACACTGCATTGGCCCAGGATTGGTAAGCCTCCTGCTTCCGGCGAGAAGCTTTTTTGGGGGATGAACTAAACCAGGGACGAAATCTGCCGCCAGTTGGCACTACAGAGGACGGAATGAAAAGTTCCATCCCTTGCATCACCACATCGGCAACAGAGTTGGCAGTGTTGTCGGGATCATCCGGCGAGAAGCACACGTTCCCCCAAGGATAGGATGCAAAAAACGACCGCATCCCATCCCAGTCTGCCTACTTGTAGTGCCACACACGACGGTATTTAACAGCACGCTGTCGTAACACCGTCGTAAGTGGCACAGAACTCCTAACAAGGCAGTGATCCGATGTACCAAGTGGTGCGATTACGGATATTTGGTAGCCGTCAGGATTTGAAGTCAGCAGAAGGTCCAACAAGGAAGGATTCTGACCATCCACATCTGGGATTCGCGTAGGCGTAGTGACCAGTTGTGTCAAGTCGTTCGCAAGGGCAAAGTTGCAGACAGATCTCCCCGCATAATCAGTTTTACTGGAATTAAGCCAGTCGGCGTGGTGGGCATTAAAGTCGCCAAGTATTATGATCTCTGCGGATGGGATCTGCCGCTGCACAAAATCTGAAGCAGCTTGCAGGTGTTCCAAGAGTCGGTCCGTCTCGGGGTCACCACTATGGGACCTATATAGGCACGCATAGACGCGAGGGTGGTCGTCGCAATCTATGCGGAGCCATAACGTTGACAGGTCCCTGTCCTCAAGATTGCTGAGGCGGCGAGAGCTGATATCATCTCTGACATACACACACACTCCAGCTTTGGGCAGAAAGGAGTGCTCGAGAGAATACCCTGGGTGGGAAAGGTATGATGTGTCACTCGGAGATGATATCTGCGTCTCGGTTAAAAAGAGCAAAGCCGGCTTTGCCGTCTCAAGGTGGTAATGGTGATTTTCATACAATTCTCATTCGTTAAATATACGTTACCTCGACGCCGCTGTCAAATGTTCCTGGTAGGCCTCCTGATCTACATAAAGTGACGGCACGCTTTTAAATTTTAGATATTTCGTGCTGAACTGTTCCTAATAATAACTGAAATATACAAGGTATACCAACATCGCGGCCACAACGCAGCTAAGTATTGGTTGACATTTACTGCCTACTGTCATTGCGCTGGCATTTTGACGGTATATTGTGTTGAATTTCACTTATCTACTCGTGATTTATAAGGCTTACGTATTATTACTCACTAACAACGTACTTGTGAGTTGTGACTGCCAGACTTACAGCGCGATACAATCAACTTGATACTTTAGGATAACATTAAAAAGTATTGAAAAATTTCAATAAGACGGGTTCAAAAATTTTACTGGCATGTTTGTAAGCTGAGAAAGTTATGCCCATGTCTAAAAATGAATGTGAGAGATTTTTAGTCACTTATTTCAAATTAATAAATAGCCATACAACACCTATGTAGGTGTAATAAATAATATATGCCTTCTATATATTCAAAAATAAAAGACTGGAATGTATTGTTAATAGAAATTTTGGATAAAAGTGAAAATGTCAAGATATTTCAATCGAACATACTAATTGTTATTTAACGTTTGTTTGCGCTTGTACCTATATTATCTTTGATCTACAACTAACATCTAAGTTAGAACCTGTATCCCATTTAGACAATGGGCATAATGTTAGACTAAGTTACTAATAGTTACTATGTCGATTTAATTGAAATTGATAAAAAATATGATTCAACCGTCAATACACCTGCTTATATATTCAAGTATAACATCACATCAATCCTTATTAACATTTGTAAATGGACCAACTTTTCACCGTTTCATTCAGTCATGACGTTATTCCAACGTACATACGGCTACGAGTTGAACTGCACTACGTTTGTAAAAAGACCATTAGTTAATTACACAAGGGTATCAGAGGGGGGATTTTGGAAATATCTGCATATCCTTACGTTAGAGGGTGGGTAATACCAACCTTAGGTAGGTACGTAAAATTTTGCAAGTCCAAATTATTAAAATTTAAATATTGTTCTATTTTGGATGCCGAATGTCTGGCTCTCTTCATTTTATAACAATTCACATTTCATTTTATAATTCGATTTATCTGTACCGGCTATATTTACGATTGAATATTACGTAATACAGTGAGGGTTTGAGAAATTTTACTTATCATTGGGTACATGGGGGTTGAAAGTCGCCAAAATCATCCTTACGTAATATATGAATATGCCATATAGGACTATTACTACACTACGAAGTAAACTAACGAGGAACTAGGTACTCAAGTTTCATATATTTTTATTATAGAAGGTTATCTAATTTTTGTTCTACGAGAATAAAAAAAAATATCGACATATAGGGATATTCAATTACATGAAAAACCTTATAACCTATTAATTTTAATAATTAAAGCATTCATATAATTAGCCGAGACTTACACTAAGCTTATTGTTATATTGTAACTCCATAAATAAAAACTTTTCTATGATGAGTATATAAAAAGTTAAAAATCGAGTATCAGGAAATTTATTGATGCGTAACAAATGTAATAAGTTATTATTTTGGACTTTAATAATATTCAGATATGTGTCCGCAAAAAACATCTGATATAGATAATAAATCAAGATGCGTGTCCCCCCGCCCACATTCCAAACGGTAAGTCGACAATTACTTACCATTATGATAGAATTAGTACTGAGTCTCAAAACAGGTCATATTCGTCACCTCATTTGGTATTCATTATCGATTGTATTGTACCGATAAGTAATTTTAAGTGTAACATCGTTAGATTATGTCATTGACACTGTATCTAGTCAAAAACAGTTACAGACGTATACCAAAGTGCTTAGCCATCATGCCATCGTTAATTACAAAGACGATCTTCGAAATTGAAAATATATGGGATTGATATAACGTTAAACTAACGTTAAACGTTCATTTGATTTCTAACTTCGTCATCATAATTAGTGATGGTATATTAGCTAAAGGGCCTGTGCTGTATATAAAAAGTGATATTTTTATATACATTATAATATTATTTCCGATTCATATGGTATACATATTGTTGCAATTTATATATTACATAATATTATATTTGTTCACATATTATTATTTAAAAATCATGCACTGTGTTGTTTAATACGTACAATGTATCGTTTTTCAAATAAATATGTTTGCCTATCGTTTATATCTTTGAAAATTAGGCGCGTATCTAAATATACGATAATCAATGTGTCCAAATCTGCAGACCTGCTAGTGTAACAAAATTGTGAACATTTTTCGCTAAGCACCTTAAAAATTGCTTCAACCTATCATTGACAAAAAAGAACAGTTTTGCATAAAAGTGCTCAAAAAAAGAAAATCTCACCGGGCCGTTAAAACAAGAAGTTAAAAGTGAATCGCCGACATGCAGTATAAGTGTACCACCGATGTATAATTTGTCATGCAATTTAAATAATGTCCATAATTTGCATGTCTTGATACCGGGGTGATGAAATGACGACGTGTTTCACATAGATTTACTGATTATGAGTATTTTTAAACCCCGACGAAAATAGAGGGGTGTTATAAATAAATAAATAATATTATTATAAATTTATTTTATTTATTTGCGTTAAATTTATTTTAATTAGCCAAACAACATAAAACCATTTTAAACGGTTTTAATTACCAAACATTCTTTGACCATAAACATTATCAGTTACTTATTTCAACATTAGGTAGGTATGTATTCAATTAAGTTCATGAATTTCGAATGGTTTTTATTTCCTACACTAATAAAAAATTAAATATTTTGTTTTAAAGTTTTGCAATTTAGTTTGATAAGATTAAAATTTAACTAATTATATAATATTGATGCTCTTAATATGTTTTATCATAGTGACTACTCTCTGGTAAAAGATGGTCAATAGCATATAAAAAAATCTAGGCACATAAGGACAAAATATAAATCTTACTTTACTAAATATAAAAGTTTGTAAATGGATTTTTTTTATTACAACATTTTTAATACAATAATAATGTTGCTGACTGTACCGAACGAGCGAGACGAGCGAATTTCTTTCGTTATGTCGGCTCATAATTAACTTAGTTCAAAAATATTAAAATTTAAAGCGATAAAGTACAACTACGATTTTTAATGCCTTTCAGAAAACTTAATTAAAATTTATTTTAAAACGATAAATATATACCTATTATTATATATTTGTCGTTTTATAATAACGACAAATATACCTAGTCTTGCCATAAATACTGAAACAAAGAAAAAAAAATTCTATTGCAAATATCATTTATTTTTATATTACTTTTACAGTGTTTTACAGTGGTTTACAGTTTATACATAAATATAAACAATTTTTTTTTAACAAACAATTTAAAATATAAAAGCTTATTCGAAGTGGTCTCCATTGGCTGCAATACAGTCCTTTAAACGTTTCCAGTTTTCAATAGAAGCACGCACTCTTTCCATAAGAAAATTCTTCACTGCTAATGGTACGGATTGTTTTAGGGACTCCAAATTATCATGGCGTTTAGAGCAAGCCGTACTCTCTAAAACTGACCATAAATTGTAATCCAGCGGATTAAGATCGGGACTAGATGACGGCCAGTCTTCAGCTCTGTTGAAGTCCGAAACGTTCGTTTCCAACCAAGACTGCGTAGACCGTGCTTTATGACCCAGCGCCGAGCCTTGGAAGGACCATTCTTGGTTATTGAAAATGGTGTTGTTAAGGGGCTTCACTACCAGAATTTTCTTTTTGAATTAAAATGCAAATGCAAATTGCAAAACATTGAACAACATTTTAACAAACAAAATGACCGTATTTATGCTCAAAGCTCTAAAGAAGCTTCCCAATTAGTCGACAGAGTGCAACGTGGGCACTATCCGACTTCAAAAATTTCTTGAGAACAAGAATGGTATCTTGATACACTTGTGCCGATGTTTTGGATACCTTTTTTACAAAAGTATGGCTCAGTCACTCCTAGTCAGTCATAGCTAATACCACATTATCCCTGAAGTCCGATAGTGCCCACGTTGCACTCTGCCGACTAATTGGGAAGCTTCCTTATAGCTTTGAGCATAAATACGGTCATTTTGTTTGTTAAAATGTTGCTCAATTGTAAAAAAAATCTAATCCGTAAACCTTTTTCTGTGACCTCCCTTTGCGTACCGCTTCAGTAGTTGTTTCGATTTTAACACCCTATTTTTTAAATTATCAGTTAAGAAATGACCAGTACGTCTCTTATAGGCTGCAAGTCCTAAGTCATTTTTTAAAATACGCGAATGGTTCTAAGCGCTATCTTCAACTTCAGAGATAAAATCTTTTGCTTTCGGACAGGATTTCTTCGAACTCTTTTCCTTACTGCTTTGACCACCTTTTTCGTACGAACACTACGTGGACGGCCAAATCTTTTTCTGTCACAAACAGAGGAGGTCTCATTGTACCTATTAGTAGTACACGGTACCCGGCACACAAATATTTTACTAATACCAAGCGTATGGAGAGTTTTAAAAATTGCATTTGGACTCCATTTTAATATCGCAAATATTGTACAATGTATTGGCGCCAAAATGAGAAAACACAATGAACAATCTTATAAAAATGACAATATTCCAAATTCAAATGTAATATTTTGTTTATTTTTAATTGTAACAGTATTTATGGCCAAACTAAGTATAATAATAAAATAGTGAAAGATGGAATTGTAATTATAATATAGTATGGAAAATAGATACAATATAACAACAACATTGTAGTTTTAGATTTGTTTTGTAGTTTTTCCTTAATTTCTAAGTATTTTAAAGTAGCTAGTCTTGTTATTGTGTTTTTATTACTAACTGAATACGTCAGAACTATGATTACTCCATACTACATCATAATATATATACACTTTAATTTTTATTTTATTATAAAATAATAGAAAATGTTGCGGCAACTGTACCAAGCGAGCGAGGCGAGCGAATTTCTGTCGGCGTGCGGGCCGCAGTTATATAAGCTCATAATTGACTTGTCGTGTCAAATTACCGTTTATTAGCTGTTACGAGACTGCCTTGTTATCCGCCTTAGGCCTATCGACATCGACTGATCGATATACTTGATCGATTCATTCACATAACTGAAGCTTTTGTGGAAATTGATTTGTCAGTTTAGTTCAAGTTTATTGAATTTTATCATCCTATAGCAGAAATGAAAATGTTAGCAATGTATTGTGAATGCTTACATCTGTGTTTGTTACTTTTTCATGTAAAATCTCAAAACGCATTAAGACGCTCTTCAAAAATGCACGGAATTTTCGGGGCATTAGATTTATGTTAAGTCACGACCAATCTTCATACAAGAAAATGCTACGCCATCTTGTCAAATGCGGACTGATTAAACTGCGGAAAGCAAATATCAAAATGTCAAGATGACAAATGCCATACCTCAACTGCCCCAAAGAACCCCAAAAAATGGGCAGTTTAAATGTGGCCACTTTTTACCTGGACATGTCTCGTCTATAATATTATAATTCATTATTTTCACATAGACCTAATGTGAAAATGATAAGATTTGATAGCATAATATGGATAAAGTACATTAATTAAGGTGTATAGTCAAAATACTCTATCTATAGAGACCCATAAACGACCCGCTATTTAATAAGCACTTACATATAGTATGTAGGTGTTTTCGGTGATATATCGGACACTTATTGAGTCGATTCATTAATCACAATAATGATGGTTCTATCAGATCCAGTAGGTCGTTACCCTCTAGTATCGCAGATAGATTCACACAGACCTAGTGTGACCTACGTGTTTTTACGACATACATTTGTCATATTAATGTGCACTGCTAGTTGTTATTGCCTTGGAATACAGTAAATGTATCCTAGGTTTTACCTGATTTAAATTATTTTTATGTTCAGGTACAGATCTTTTGACAGTTTACTAACTTTAAAAAATTTTGTTCAGTAAATTAATGACGAAATTAAATAAAATAAATAAAAAATTAAGTTAATTTAACATTATAATCTTAAATAAATTTTAATTAATTAAGTTACGTACGTGTTACATCAAGTTTCAATTGGTCACAAATCACAAAACTAGTTTTACTAGACTAGACATTTAAAAACAAATTATAATGGTAAGAGAACTAGACGATATTTGACACAATTAATTAATATACAATAAAATAGATTTCTTAAGAAATAAAACATTAAACTTGTCAATTTAAAAAAAAGGCTGAAACGTTATTTATTGGAAAATACTAGTATTTATTAAAAAATAGTAGTACTATTTTGTAATAAATGTCAATAAAGAAGTAAAGAAGGATAATAAGTATAAGTATAAGAGAGGTATAATATGTCAGTACAAAATTGTTTAAAAATATATTTAGATGTTAGAAATAATATTTATTATTTTGTTATATATTTTATTTTGTTTGATGAAAATTGTTTGAAATAGAATTATAATTATTTTATTTAGAATACTTCAACCGCCAACAAACTGCTCCACAGTTTGGTAATTTATGTAATGACTGTAAAATATGTTATTTTTTGTATTAAAAAAAAAAAAAACATAATTAGTCATAAGCTTTGCCATAAAAATGTGCCATTAAGCTTATGACTAATGACATAATAAAAAAGTACAGTGATTCTGTCACGTCCGATATTGTAAATCTCTCGAGCTATGACGTAAGTATTCTAGTTTAAACTATCGTTCACATATTCAATTAAAATCTTATTAATTGAACCCCGTAACTTTAATTGATACTCTACATTATGTACGTCATATCATCGCGCCGCGTCAGTTTTCCCTAGAAGTAGGCAGTTAACTAAAACGTTTCATGTGATCCTGACTGTATTCTTTAGTGAGAAAGACTATCCATATATCCAAACCCTCTCTTTTTTATAACAGATTTTTAAAAAGTTAACGTTTGATTTTTGCAGCAACTAGCTTGTAGAAAACGCTTTGTCAAATAATCATGAATGTATGGAAGTAAATTCAACGAATGTTACACGGGTATACCGGTACAATCGGCAGCTCAATAATAATTAAATCAATAATTATTATTTTCATAAGTCTACCCTCATTGTAAATAATCAACCTTCATTGGAGTAGGAACCAAAGGTACATAGTATATAAGTTTTTTGGTAGACATACAAAGAGGTTCAGGTATCTATCTATAAATTAATAAATTTCGTAATAGAGCATGAGGTTATAGGTACAGTAATTTGGTTTCAGATTGTCTTATTCGATATAGAAATAAATTATAAGGTATATTAATAAACTACTTTGTAGAGCATATATCCTTAAAAACTATATTTCTCACATGTTTTCTTATTTGAAATATGAACAGGTTATCAGGATTCTATATCATTCTCTTTGTAGAGCATGAGTCAATATATTCATATTACTATAGCGTCATGATGATTGGTAAGGTATTGCAATGCATAAATTATAACGTAATTAATTATGTCATATTGTCTGAAACTAGATTGTTTTAAACTTAAAAAAATCCCTTGAGAATAATTTCTTGTCTTTACAACCATTATCAAGTAATAAAGATATTCAGCATTTAATAATGAAACCAAATTTATTAGTTCGGAGCTAATTGGAAAAAACTGGTTTTATCGTTAATTTTCATGTTTTAAGAAGTATTTTTACTGATGTTGCTATTGCTATTGATCTATCGATGGTTGAAAAATTAAATGTTTATCTTAAAAGGATATTAAGTCGCAAGCAAGAGAGAGAAAAAAATGTTTAGGGGCTGATGTTGATGAACTCGTCGTTCTTGTTGTCTGTAAATTATAGACAAATTATAGTTGTTAATCGATGGAAAGGTCAAGGAAATAATTTACCACAGTATTTACAGCGAGTATACAGGCGCAGTGGGGAACTTCCGAACACGATCATTACGGACAGTACAGAATTTAAATCGAAGTATTTTGTTACGATTAATTAATTTTACGCACCAAATATTCTTCAAGACTGAACTGATGCGATATCAGTTAGGCGATACCAATGAGTTTGCACAAATTTTTAGCACATTGAAAAAGGTGAATTGTCTTAACCTTAAAAATGTAAAGCATGAAAATAACACCACAAAAGTCTAAAACTACTCAAAGTTTTGTTTTGCCTTGCCCTCCTATTCAGATAGGTCATCATTGCTCTCGGGCCTGCGAATTGTGTTAAGTAATTCTCTTTACTTCAAATTGTTTTGAATTGTTAATAAACGAATAATACACAGGTAGTGAGTATCTGGTATCATAAGTTCTGTTAATTCTCTTTTAAATATGTCATCTGAAAATAATCTTTCCCCGGCTCTATGATTTGAACATATTTACTTACAAACAACTTGACATAATGGACAACTTAACAACAAATAACTTAAAAAAGTAATTTTATTATTTCAATAAATTCGTCGTATTTTATTACAATCGGGTGCTTTGAACACATTAAAAAATAGGCCAAGCGCGAGTCGGACACGCGCGAAGGATTCCGTACCACATTTATCTATAAAAACCTAACCAAGAGCATGTCAAAACATGTCTAAGGAGGGATCCGTAACTATAACCGCGTAAAAGGTTTTTTTTTCAAATAACTTCAAAAGTTACTGTCCGATTGCGTTCAATATAATTAACCTAAAGAGTTTTTAGCATGATCTATTAGCATAGAAAATTGCAAGTTTCTAAGTCGCATAATTTAGAAATGCCAGGGGGGACAGACTTATAAACCATTTTGGAGGCTGATTACTCGTAAATGGTTGACTTTGTAAAAAAATCATGTATAAAACCTTGTTTTTATTTTAAAAAATCTATTCAACGATACCCCACACGATGGGGTAGGGGGAAAAATATTTTTCATCCCCACTTCACATGTATGGGGAGCGACCCAAAAAATATAAAATTATTATTATTTTATGAGATCTATACACAATCTATAACCATACCAAATTTCATCCATTTATATTCATAATTACAGAAGAAGTTTTTTATTTATATTCATAATTACAGAAGAAGCTAGAAGCGCGTACAGACAGACGGACGGATGGACAGAGCGAAACTATAAGTTCCTTATGTATTACATAACCCTAAAAACGGCAAAAATCACGTTTCTTGTATGGGAGCCCCCTTAAATATATTTTTTTATTGTTTTTTTTTTGTATTTTTTGTTATAGCGGCAACATAAATACATCATGATATGTGAAAATTTCAATTGTCTATCACGGTTCATGAGATACAGCCTGGTGATAGACAGACGAATAGCGGAGTCTTAGTAATAGGGTCACGTTTTACCCTTTGGGTACGGAACCCTAAAAAGGAAATTACATATTTATCACTTCGTACATAATATTAAGTGGGTATTTATCACACGTGGAAAATTAAATACTAGTTACAGTTAAGTTAGATTTATAAGAACAGATCCATAATGCATAATTCTTGTAAAGTCCACTTCTTTGTACGTCATTGCCACAATTATAGTACGGGTATCCATACGTTCACTGTAAACACTAATACTACAACATGATATACATTTTATCAGTAAGAATATAAGGGCAGTCTGGCTGGCCTGGGATCTCAGGCCATAAGGTGATAGTTTTTTTTTTTCATTTTAAATTGTTGCACTGTCTTTATTTACCTCTAATTAACCTCATAAATAATCTATAATTCGTGTGCAAAATTAATAAGTTATAGATAAGGTAGTAAAATTGGTAACCTGGTAAACTTAATATAATATCTTATCTAATTATGTAATTAAATGTGATTAGGCATTTCCAGGTTCTCCTATTGTCTCATAATATGTGCTATTGTTTTGATTTCTTATCGGTTACCGCCAGAAATTTCTGTTTTTTATGATGTAGCTAATGTGAAAACATCGCTATCGCTTTAAAAATATTCTATTCCGCCGATGGAACAAAAAGTTTTGTTCTTGGGTCATGGATGTGTATTAAAATATGTATTGTTTATAATATAATAAACAACTTAAATATATTACGTCTATACTAATATTAAGAGCTCCGTGGCCTAGTAGGTAGACCGTTTGATTTGCACTCGAGAGAGTGCAGGGTCGATTCCCAGGTTGTGGCTGGTACCAACAAGACTTTTTCAGATCTCAAATACATTATACGGACGCTCTAACGGTGAAGGAGAATATCGTGAGGAAACCCGCACATGATTGTCCCCGACATATTGACCAGTCATTCCTCTGGACTAGGCTGACTATGTTGTGATAATGCCGTATAAGCTTGGGCAACCATACGACATTTAAAAACCAACTCACCCGACGGTTTCGGTATATTTACTTTCATGTTTTTTAGTTCTCCTTACTTTATTTATATAACCATATAGTAAAAAGAAAAATTAATCATCCTTCAAACATAATACTTAAGACTTAACATAAGTTGAAGGTCGACGACACAAGGTGGGACAGAGACATGATAGTCATTATGGCTAAAGAAAACGTATGTTGAAATTACTTCTAACAGCACATAGTACTACTAACATAAATATTAGCTGAAGGGACATCCTTCTCAATAACGGAGTGTAAAATAATGCTCAACCTAAAGGAAGCATTCCGATCTTAGCGACGCGACGCGCGAAAGTGACCCGCTGTCGCGACCGAGTCGTGCTTAGTATGAGTTTATGTTGAGGACTAAGCAAATCCCACGAGCGCGTCGGTCGACCGGCGCGGCGGGCGTGGCCAAAGAACCTGATGACGCAGTCGCGAGTCGCAGTCGCTAAAAACGGACCTTAACAAAAAACTTTTTGCATTGACTGGATTGCAGAATAGACGGACGTGGAAGGTACATAGACGCTACCTACAAGCGAATTGATACCTACCGAAACATTTGGGAATGTTTAAAAAAAGACAACAGTACTCGTTGGTGACTGACATGTTTTGCCACAAATGGTCACTGTTTTCGACTTTTTATGAGCAATGAAGGTTTTTGAATTCGTGACATCTGACAGCTTTGTGACACGACAAGGATCATCGGACTACCAAGCGCCGCCTGGTGACAGAAAAATAATCGAAAATTCTTATTTACCGTTTTTGATACCACTTACGCCACCTTAGTGTGCGTTGAGTATGCCCCCTAGCGTCAGAAAGAATACCAAATACCCTCTTAAAATAGATACATTTCATTTTAGCTGTGCAGGTGTCGGAAAATTTATAATATTTAACTACTGGCAGCGAATAATAAAAAAAAAGTTTTACTTTATTTTTTAATTTCCCAAACTCTAAATAGAATATTTACCAAATTTCAGTAGGTATTTTTTTATATATTATATTATAAGGCTTTCCTCAAAATCTAAACGTATTTAATCCTAAATTCACTGTGTTACCTTCAAGTTAATGTGCATCTAGACCCCGGCCCGGAGACCGGTGTCACATGTCCGTCTGAGTTAAGTCAAACATTGCCTTGGGCACGATGAAATTATTTACGGACCTTACACAGTATGTCACTTCCACTATCACACTTAAGTATACAGTTACATAAAAAATTATTTGCTTAATTTTTGTCAAAAACTAGTTGTTTTCCTCCAAGTGGATTCTATGGGAAAATAAAATTGGTTTTATACTATTTACCTCGCAATTTTTTGGTTTCTTGTCAAAAGTATTTTTCTTCCATATTAAAGAAAACTAAATCACAGCTAGAAGCGAAGCTTGTTCACAGAAGCTCCCAATTCTGGGCGGCACTTCTCGTAAATATCCGGTTAAATCCCGTTTGGATTTTGAGGCTGTCCCGCTCGCGCGCACACAATTTCAGTACGTGGACCGAAACGGGATTATATCGAAAATACTTAAGTAGTACTTAGGTAGTTAAGAAAAATAGGCTGTTGGTAAAACACGCGAGTTCAGTTGTCGATAGCTAACCAATAACCATGATATAGCATAGAACGGTTATAAATTATAGAACAATTTTGAGAGAACTGCTGTTATATGAACTAACTTCTCCGTAACGTCAGATTTTTTTTAAATTTTATACATATCTACAGAATATATTTTATATAATATAGATGTAACATGATGTTTGCGCGACTTCGTGCGCGCAAAAAGAAATCCCGCAGGAAATGTAGATTTTTTCGCGATGACAAGTAGCCTATGTCTTTTCCCGTGGTCTACTATATATCTCTGCCAAATTTAATCAAAATCCGTCCATTAGTTTTGGAGCCTATTCAATGCAAACAAACAAACAAACAAGCTTTTCCTCTTTATTATCTTTATATATATAATTGTACTGTACGTGTGTATGTCACTGAACTCCTCCTAAACGGCTGGACCGATTTGAATGAATTTCATTGTATGCGTTTGGGGGGCGCCCTGGATGGATCAGATTCACAAATCAGCCCCGTAGGGCAACATCTGTCGGGTCCGCTCGTATTAGTATTCTGTGAATAGATGGTAAACTATTTTTGTACCAACGAGTGATAATTCAGATAGCAGAATAACGTATGCTGGGTCAGCTAGTTCTTATAAAATACTAATTTTGTAAAGGTTGTAGGTACAAGTGAGTTACAAAAATAAATTGAAGACCCCATATTTTCTTCATCGCTCGTTTTGTTGCAAGTATTTGTTCCGAGTAAACATATTGTAAAAAACGTCTGTGTATAAAAGTTATTACTCATAATATTACGAAAATACAAACGGTACGATTTGGTATAAACACATATATAAAAACTTAGTAATCAATAGAGTATTATCGAATGAGTGTGCCATTTCATTCATTTTTTAAAAAGGCCCTACATTTTACCTCGTTACTGTATACAGTGACTATCTGTGTGACTGGCGGTACTTGATCAGAATTACTCATTATTATAGGTCAGCAGGTCTAAATTGCCACGTAAATCTATTCACATACTAAGTCTGGAGATGTATGTTAGTTTCAATCAGACCACAGAACTCCTGAGAGTTCAGCAGCTCTAAAATGGCTACATTAGGCCAAAGGCCACATCAACATTTAACAATTCTATTTTAAGAGTTTTTTGGAGTTTACTCCTTAAGAATCGATTTTCATATAAGGCCTGAAATGAAATGAATGAAATGAAAAAATGAAAAAAATATGAGCAGTAACATCTACTAAACGAATGACAGCGTTACGTTTTCGTGCGCAACCTATTCTGCGCACCTGTCACTTTTTTTCACATGGCGCGAATTTTTGAACTCAAATCGATCGCTAAAGTTTTTGTTCCTTCTGAGGGACGTGTTTTACTTTTTAGAGTAAACTCCAGTCGTGCGTCGGAGCACACACACCCTTTTTTTTAATAGGAATGCGTAAAATGGTATCTACACATAATAATAATTGCTTGATTGTCAATTAAGAGTATCATTTGAAGTTACTGTTAGAGCAACCTCTTCAAAAGTTGATGCTTCATACGAGTACGATTAAATTAATGTTGCTATTTTAGACCTTCTGAACTCTCAGGGGAAGTTCTGTGGCCCAATAGTCAACAGTAACAATATTCTTATACACCTTTTTACTTAGTATTTAAACAGGTTTTCCCCGCATATTTGCAATAATATATTATTATAATATTATTATAGGAAAAACTTATTCACATAATAATTAACCCGTAAATAGTAACGGTGACTGGTTTCATTGAAACCAGAGCAGCTACGCAGGATTTATTTTACAATGCTCAAGTGTGTACGCAATACACAAAAGCATTCTCTCTTCCTTTACCTTCGTAACCCAGTGGGACGGATGACAGACACGACTGGCGAGAAATCAGGCGCAGGACCGACTTTTGCCTAACCGACGCATGGATCATCTTTCTTGTCAGACAATCGGGTGGTCAACCTGCATTGTCCTAGACAGAGTTGACTTGACAGCAACATTTTTCATTTTCAACGCGGGGATCGAACCCACGATCTCCGGAGTCGAGAGACAAGTTCCGAACGACTTGACCACGGAGGTTACCAGTAACATTAAGCACTCATGACCACCTTGTATTGCAATGTGCAGGCTTAGGGAGTCCAATTAATGACGTTGCGCGCGCGAATAACGTTTACTAACTCAACCTTAATTACACTTACAGTACAATATATAGGGAGGTGATACACACACTACAGTATCACCTTCACCACAATTAACGAATGCAAACAACTTTTACAATGTCGTTAAAACTAAATAAACACCCAAAGGATAACGGTAAGCTTCCATAAACATTATCTTAAAAAAAACTTTAAGTACCATTTAAGATGACTAATTAAATTGAAGTATAAGTACCCAACTCTACTTTATAAAGGGAAAATTCCACGGTGAATGATTATTTACAAAACTTAGCAACGACTAATTTATTATTTAAATTGCAGCCATTTGATAAATGTAACGAAAACTTAGGAAAATAGATAGAAAAGGATAGTTATTACGTACCTACCCTAACTTATAATTAAACTAAATATACACACACATCCGATTGGTAATGTAGTTGCGTAGAAATTTGCTAAATGGAAATATTTTATTTAAGAAATTAGTTTCTTAATTATTATATTAAAAAATAAGAAATTTAAATCTTCTCACACATAGTAAGTTATCAATCATACAATTCAATTAATTATGTGAAGTAAGTTGGCACATACTCGACTAAGTATTTACTTAATTACTTACAGTATTTATTGCTTCCTCTAGCCCGCTCTATATACCTGCCCGGGTAAAGTACAATTTTATGTTAGTATTTTAGTGGGCGGCATATCCGTGATATCTATTACGGCTGATTTATATAAGGCCATTTTAGGGTTATTCCTCCCAACGATATTATGCTCTCTTGGAACAATACTATTAGTACCTACTATACTTAGAAAAATTTAAAGCTATGGAGCTCCTTATTACGTCCTTATTTTGTACTCGTATTTAAATCGTACCTACTCGTAATTTGTCAATTAACAGTAGACTTGAAACTGCAAAAATTAATATATATTATACCTTAAAATTATAAGGCAAAACAAAGATTTGCAAGATACAAATATTAACTCTTACACATACAACGCACTAAACAAACCAAAAGTGGTGTCGAACAGTAAAATTGCATTTGTTATATCAATATTACTATTAAGCGTAGCATTTAAATTATTTTATGTTTAATACTAAGGAGGGTCAATAAGTCCGTGACTTTTTGAATTTCTAACCTCCTTACTGAAAAAACAACACTACTCCTGTCAACAGGCATCTGTCAGTTGACTCCTATCAAAATTTGAACTTGCTGCGTCAGTTGGTTTGTGTTTTACAGCTATCTTTTTATCCACTAACTTAAGGAAACAATGGAAAAAAGTGAATTTCGTGTGCTTATTAAGCATTATTTTTTGCGAAAAAAAACCATTACCGAGACCAAGGCTAAGCTTGATAAATACTATGGGGACTCTGCACCATCGATTTCAATGGTAAAAAAGTGGTTTACTGAATTTCGTTGTGGCCGTACAAGCACTGAAGATGCCGAACGTCCTGGACGCCCAGTTGAGGTCTCTACACCCGAAACAATCGAAAAAATTCACCATATGGTGTTGGCCGACCGAAGATTGAAAGTGCAAGAGATTGTGGAAGCCATAGGCATCTCGCATGGCTCAGTGGTTTAAATTTTGAATGATCACTTGGGCATGAGAAAGCTTTCCGCAAGTCGACCACAAACGCAATCGTGTAACAACTTCACAGGAAGGTTTGGCGTTGTTTAATCACAATATGGAGGAGTTTTTGCGCCGTTTTGTAACCGTGGACGAAACATGGATCCATCACAATACAGCAGAGACCAAACAACAGTCAAAACAGTGGGTTTTTAAGGGTGAATCGGCGCCAAAGAAGGCCAAGGTGGGTTTGTCAGCCAATAAAGTTATGGCGACTGTTTTTTGGGATGCACGTGGGATAATCCACATTGACTATCTTCAAAAGGGAAGAACAATTAATGGGAAATATTATGCCAACTTATTGGACCGCTTCAATGAGGATTTGAAAACAAACCGACCTCATTTGGCCAAGAAAAAAGTTCTTTTTCACCAAGACAATGCAAGGGGCAATGTGCAGTTGCCATGGCAAAAATCCATGAATTGGGCTATGAATTGCTCCCACATCCACCCTATTCTCCAGATTTGGCTCCGAGTGACTACTTCTTGTTCCCAAACCTGAAAAAATGGCTCGGTGGAAAAAGATTTGACTCCAATGATGAAGTCATCTCGCAAACAAAGGCCTATTTTGAGGACCTCGACAAATCATATTTTTTGGAAGGGATAAAAAAATTGGAGAAGCGTTGGACAAAGTGTATAGAGCTCAAGGGGGACTACGTTGAAAAATAAAATGATTTATTTATCAAAAAATCTGTGTTTTATTCCAAAAGTCACGGACTTATTGACCCGCCCTCGTACCATATGTACTTAGAAACTATTTATCATTTAACTTTTCGATAATTATTGATTTACAGTCTAGAAACTTTATATAAATTTGAGGTAAGAAAATCTTAACTTGTTGATAGAATAACGCCCATATTTTCCAAGCGCCCAGATAGAAGTAGCGCACGGTCGCCACGCGGCCGTTGCAAATTGAGATTTATTGAATAGGCCACTAAGTACAACCTAATGTCAATAAATTTACAATCACCCAACAGCGCGGAGGCCGCGCGGTTTGTGAAAAATCTTCACGTTGTGGCCAAATCAATAAAGGACAATTTGCGGTAGCCGCATTGTGATTCTGTGCTCATATAAAAGCTAAGCGCTTTATAAAGTTACATGGCTCTCAAATCACATTATATCCTTATCATTTTTCTAAGCAGAGACAGTGAGAGCCTGTGATGAAAGGAACCCGGAACTAAAGAAATGTTTGAAAATTTGGCTGTATCTTAGACTTCTTTCCATTCATGTTCAGCTTTGGACAAATTTGGCACGAATATTTACGAGTTCAAATCACTCAATGCGGCCACCGGCCATTTATCGAAACTTCGTTGAACATTTAATCTGGTTTAAATTCATTGATGTTTGTCAGCTTTGCAATAATTAGTTATTTATCATTTGATTGGGTCATACCTACTTTTCTTTAACAAACTTCTTTTTAAATTGATATTTTTTATTCAACACATTCAAAGAGTACGTTATATTATGAATTCTAAATAAAGCACAAAGCCGAGAAGTATGACAATTACTTCATCGATAAGACCCAGACTCTTAATATATTATTGAATGAAGCACTGAAACTACGTCACATCTAAATAAACCTATTTTGCTGAAAAGGTTTATTTAGATGTGAGAAAAAAACATATTACGTGGGTTAGACAAACATCTATAAAACCAGTATCTGGAACAGGTGACAGAGAAGTTATTGTAAACTGCTTATTAAATTTCATCGGCTTCTGTAAAACATCCGCGTGAATCCTAACACTTCGCTCGTTTATATTAACTTGAGATATCGGTATTTGCTGTCACCTACGTCACGGTGTTGCCGGTCGACGTGTTTCGATAATGCTAATCTACCTATCGTTACAGTCATGTGTATTTATATCACACTTACTCATCTGTCTCACCTAAATCTTGAACTAGTTATACAAGTTGACAAAAACCTTCCTCAATTACAACTTTTTGCCACGCATGATAGACATAATCGCTAAATTAATTGACAAGATCTTTGCACCTGGTTAGCTTATTGATTTTTATTGTTTTGATTCCGCTTCTTATCCTTAATCATATAAGATTGTCAACCGTTAAATGCTGATTTTTGCGACGGTATTTCGGGACTACTGCATTGGTTGTTCGATTTCTAATCAAGGTAGTCTACTCAGCTTTATCAGTCTACATATATGTGTAGTATAAAAGTATTAAATATACTTCCCGTTGTCTGGTAACTTCCTTTACTAAACTTCCCGTAACACAAGTCCTTCGGATACTTAGCACGGGGCCAGACTGACGTATGGTGAAGCGTCCATAGATATTATTATTAACATTCTAATCTCCTTAATAATATTTTCTATTCTTGTGAATATTTCGTTTAATCATCAGTGCGACAGTTAATTTCTCATAACCCCTGGTTTTTAACCTTATGATTGACATGTGCCTTATTAGATTTCATAATGACGTTGGCTAAAAGAACCTAACGGCAAAATAGTTGTTCCTAGCTGACTTCCAAGAAATATCTCGCAAAAAGCAAAGATTGCATGTTTGCTACAGATTAAATTTTAGCAGTTAGCACCTAAGGCATACGTCAAAGTCGGGCTATGACGCAATACTGAGCGATCTGTCTGCTTGTTCAAGCTTGCGCGTGCGCTGATTGCGCCAAATATTTAACTGATAGACTGGGGACAAGATATCAGTACTGGGAATCGATACGAATAAACGAATCAATATTTGCAACGATTATTGAAAGATTAAACTTCGTCGATCAAAACTTATTTTAACGATTTCTTATAGTGTTTACAGGAAAAATTCAAAATACTTTGAAGAGGAAAAGGCAATGTACCAGTGGCTTCACATACCACTTACCTTTTGAAGATCCTCATCCAAATCCCTACCCATAATACAAGCTAGGGCTTCCCTATGAAGGAGAATCAGCCTTCGAGCAACACTGCAATGTACCAATTAAAAAAACACCCTGATATTACCTAAAATATTTACGTTAGTTTGTTGTGTCACTGTAAACTCCTGCACGTTCAAAGATTTCTTTAGTTTAGAGTCGAAAGAAATAATTATACTGTTTTTTTAAAAAACACACTGCGTCAAATAATTTTAATGTGCCCAGTGACACTCTCATGACTAAGACGAATCTAGTGATATATTATTACTAGATTTGTCCTCCTCAAATAGCTCAAATGCGACTAGCGGTTTAGGCTTTAGAGGGTGCCAAAAAATATTCATTATACACACATACATACACTTGATAAACATTACCCTCCCTCTGGCCCAGTCGGGTAAAATGACGTTTCGGTCGGAACCTCTCAAAAACCAGTAGAATTAAGGTACGCTATATTTTTCGCGGCTGATGTTTTTGTTATATTCAGATCTCTTTCTTGGTCTGTCTTTATCGGCAACTTCACTTTCTTAACGGTAAATATATAGCTTATGGTGTGTTTTATTTGCGCATAATTTTAAATAATTGGACGATTTTAAATTATATTTGTGACATTACAAACGCCGTAAAACGTGGCCGCACCCACGTTCTCAAAAAGTGTGCTAATGAGTAGGTCATCAAACAAAATGTTGCAAATTATTCGCCTACGATTAATACATATTATGATTATGACATTATAATAAAGATGATGGCCCCAAATTCTATTTTAATTTCTAATTTAGATGTAAACTGAACTGAACTGAAGGTCGATTCTGCTAATTGCATTCTGTAATAATACAAAAGTCGATTCTGCTAATTGATTCCTACAATAATACAAAGGTCGATTCTGCTAATTGAATCCTGAAATAATACAAAGTTCGATGCTGCTATTTGAACCCTGCATTATTCCAGGATGTACAATTACGACTACAAAATTAATGCTAAAACTGCAAAATGGTATTCTCATATACGTCAAACCAAAGTCAAACTTTGTTTTGATTGGTCTGAACTCCAAAAATTTGTTTATGATATCGTATATAATCGTCATATGTATATGACGATTAATGTATAATTCATGAAAGCCAAATGAAAGTGTAGAAGCGTAGGACAACCTCCCACCAGGTGAACAGACGACCTGAGAAAAGTCGCAGGGAGTCGATGGACACAGGCCGCGAGCGACCGGTCGCACTGGACATCTATCATGGGGAGGCCTATGTCCATCAGTGGACGTCAACAGGCCGAAACGATAACGAAAATTAAAGTGTAAGCTTATTGGAGTTCAGCATCCACATTTTGACCAGTAGTTAACTATTTAGTCAATTTAGGCCACTCTCACTTAAAATCTGCCTTCTATTTACTATTGGTCGCCCCGTGTCCGAAATTCGACCATAATAATTAATATAATTTTTAAGTTTGAACTTTATAAAGGTAAGTTTGATCTATATAAAGAAAAAAAAATGTAAATGTTGTTACAGATTGACAAACGTCAACGTGTAACAACATTATTGTATCAATAAATCGCACGTTAGTGGGTGTTGTTGTTATCTTAATTAATTTTATGTAGGTATTTGTAAGCATTATTTAAAAAAAACATTAGGTTTCTGCATACCTTCCTCCACCATAAACCTCAACTGTCTGCTACTGGGAAAATTTCATTTATCTGGTTATAATCCAAACCAAAGTCACGTAGGGACAATTCCTTGAGTGTTATTTAGATTTTTTTTTTTTGTTTTTATATGATTTGATAGTCATACATTTCGTTTCATTCCTTTCGTAGCTGTATCGCTATCACAACTTATTGACTTTATGGGCTACGGCGTACATTTGACAGAAAAATCTTCATACAATAAAAAGCTACGCCATCATGAATTCAGACGATTTTATCAAATAAATGCGAACATAATATACTGCGAAAAGCAAATGTCAAAATGTCAAGATGATAAATGTCAAACCTTGACTGCCCCAAACAACCCCAAAAGTAGAGCAGTTTAAGAGAGGATACTTTGTGCCTCGACTACACATAATATATAGGTATATGATTAATTTCGAAAGGTTACTACTATTATTACAATTAAGTATACAGTGCAGTCTACCCCCCGGACGCGTATCTTTTATCAAGATTCGCATCGGATGTGGGCAGCGTGGTACACAGTTGCAGCCCGGCCCACGCGGCCCATCTTACGTAAGCTTTATATAGCGCAAATCGCACGACATAAAATGTGTCTAAATCTAATGGCTAATAAATATTTCATTCACATAAAACCTATTTTCTGGACCAGGATATAATCTATTTATATGTATATGATTAGTAAATAGTAGCTGATGCCCGCAACTTTGTTCGCAGTGAAAGTCCCGTGAAAATCGGTCCAGCCGTTCCAGAGCTTAGACGAAACAAACAGACATACAAGCTTTTTAAATGATGCTGCTTCGGAATGTCAACAGAAAAACCGGTTATTTCTTATTTCCGTACTTTTCCACTTTTCCTTGTTATTTCTCTATTTGAAGACGCAATTCTAAAATAAATTTCTTAAAACAAGTTGAAGCAATCTAAATTAATTTTACCGTAGTTAAATTTCACGTTTTATGACTGCATTAATAATGAATAGAATGATCAGTTAAAGAGTTTCATATTTATAATTTTTAAGTTACAATTTTATAAGAGTTCTTTTGCATTTTAAAAATTGTACAGAATGACAAACGTGTTGACAAAAAATTGTCTGTATCAAACGCACGGTAGTGTGTACTAATAATAATCTGAGGTAGTGTGTGTTATTGTTATTAATTTGATGTATTTATGAACATCATTTAAAAAATGTTACCTTACTGCACACCTTTTTCCATAACAACTTTTACAGTGCCAAATATAGGATTCCTCCGTTCGGACAATTCTCGTAAAACTTTAATGAAAATGTTTGCTTATCGTGTTAATATTATATAATATATTAATAATATATTATATAATATTTTATTATCATAGGATGATGTTAAATAAAATAAAAATTAACACTCTTGGTCCCTTAGCTACTTTTTACTACGACTTTTAACTACAACAACTGAACGCTGATAAGCAATACTGTGTCAACCCACAAAATTACTAAAATCAACATTGTCCGGAGCATCTGAGGATGCTACAGGTTCGAGGGCGATACGCGCGTCGAGTTTTGCAACCTGCATGGTGGTGTGGGGCCTTGCACGATCTTGCTGTCATTGTTGCTTGTGTGATGGTGGTGTTTGCACGATCTTGTTTCTGAGTGCACGCATAAGCAGTGTGGGAGGAGGGAGGTGCTTTACGCATTCTTATGTGTGCACTCACACATTTTCTTGCAGGTGGGTATTTTTTATATGCTATTTCTAGATATTATATTAATTAAATTGTTATTTAATAAAAACTTTTGACACATAGTTGAAATTATCTATAGAATAAATTTAATTAAAACACGCTATGATTTGATTATCAGCGTTCAATTAACTAAGAAAGTGACTTCTTAAAATTAATTTAATTCGGATGAAAATAAAATTTGATTTGAATCGTTGGATCAGTAGTCAGTCAGTCAGTTACATAAAACAATTATTCCCTTTGGTATTGTGAAAGCGCCTTTACAGCGTTGGCGTTTACCGTCCGCTCCGAACTTTCTCACTTGGTACTATTTGTCGCTGTCTCCGCACTATCCATAAAAACTGTATACCTATCTGTGAAACTCACTATATGGCTCTCGTTTAACGTAAAGCACCAATACAGGATACACACACTGGTAGGCATCACGGATGGACAATTCCGTTAGTGTAATTATTTTATTTGTTTATTTATTTAACAGTTTCTTGTATATACAAAAGGTATTACTTATCTCTAATGGAAATTTCTTCCAACAGTTCTACGGAGAGAAAGTAGATGAGAAATATCAGATAGGGCGTGCACAATTGCTGATATAGAAACAATAAAAATATAATATGATTGTGATATAATAATTAAATACAAATACATACTAATATAATACAAAATAATACATAATATAATTTCTAATTATATAATGAAGATATCTAAAATACATATATACTATTTGTATATATAATATTGGTATCAGGATTCAGTTTTGAGGTAGTGCTCTTTCAAGCGTCTTTTAAAGACAGTAATGGTAGGGCTGTCACGAACGGTGTGGGGAAGGGAATTCCACAATCTGACTGCATGAACAGTGAAGGAGTAGGAGAAGAAGTTGGATCGATTAGAGAGGAGGGAAAGATTCGTCCTGACACTAGCTCTACAAGGGATGTCAAGGGCTCATGAAAAATCGTCGTTAAATCGATCTATAAGGTAAGAGGGAGACATGGGATTATACAGGATATTGTAAAGGAGAGAGAGAATATGGGTATTCCGCCGAAAACTTAAAGCCACTTCAATTTTGACCGGAAAGCATGACATGGTCATACTTTTTTAGGCCAAACACAAAACTTATGCAGTGATTCTGCAAACGTTCTAGCTTCGATAACAGCTCTTCAGTAATATCCAAGTAGCAGGAGTCAGAATAATCGAGGATAGGGAAAATGATGGATGAAGGATGTCTGAGCTAGGAAGATTAACTTAGTTTTCAAGCGCAAGAAGTTTTGAAGACTCTTTAGCGTATGTGCAATGAGTGATACACCTACTTCATTGCCCTGAAAATTCCAGGACAGATTACTATCAACAATTATGCCAAGGTTTTTTGTAGAGTCTGTATAGTTAATCGGAGTACCATTGTACATTACTCTGGGTACGTTTTTTTGGGTCATATATTTACTACCAATGATAATAGCTTGTGATTTTTTAGGATTTACTAACAGACTAAAAGATTTCGCCCAGTCTGCTATGCGCTATAGATCAGCGTTGATACCTATCGCTGACTGCAGAACTGATGTTATCAATATGTGAATGACGATAAATCTGCAGATCATCTGCATAGAGATGGAAGTTACACGATATTATTTTAAAGGTGATTGTGTTAATAAAAATTAGTATTGTTAGTAAAGAAAAGAAGGGGAGAGAGAACGCCAGCCTGTGGAACTCCCGCATCAAGATCACACCAGTCCGAGGAAGCCTAATTAGAGCGGACCCGCTGCGAACGTCCCCGAAGATATGAGTCGAACCAATCTATCACCGAGGAGGATATGTTAAGGGAGCGAAGGACAGAGAGGAAGATGTCAAAGTCTGAACATCTGTTTGACTGTACTGAATTAAAAGCACTGCTAAAGTGAAGTAGAACCAGAATAGCTAGGCGTAAGTCATCTGTGGCTTTTAGCAGTTCCGTAACTTCGCCGTGACTAGGGCGAAAACCGGATTGGAAGGGAGAAAGCAATTTATTAACAGATAGGAAGTGGGGAAGCTGCTTGTGGACAATGTGTTCGAGGACTTTGGATAGGCGGGGTAATATGGAGATTGGTCTAAATTGGAATAAGGAAGAAGGATTAGAAGTTTTTAGAGGATTTTAGCACGTTTCCATGCTAAAGATAAGAATCTCGTTGACAAAAATAATTGAAGACGTGAGTGAGATTTGGCAAGAGATCATGAAGGGCAAGAGAGATCATACGAGGGCTAAGTTTATCAATACCCACAGCAGTGGAGGTTATAGCTATGATATGATTTTTAACATCATCCTCAGTGATGAGCTTAAATGAAAATGGAGTACAAGAAGGGAGGGGAAAAGAGGAGAGATGGAAAATTGTGCTCGCTTTGGTAAATTGGTCTACAATTACAGGTGGAAGAGAGAAATAAGTATTAAGTGCATTTAAATATACCGTGTTGTAAGCGAACAGACGGAAGACTTTCCTATACCAAGCGTTGAGAGGAATTTCCTGAGTTGGGAGGGGTTACTTTTGTCAATGGTAGAGTATATGTGGCGCCTTTTAGTATCCCTACACAGACGACTGCAATGATTGCGAAGACTTATATTTTGCTAGATTTTCATCTGTTGGTCGTTTTCTATATCTACACAGAGCTCGGTTACGTTTCACCATCAAAGTTCAAATGTCCTTCGAGAGCCTGCATTATTAACCTATATGGATATATATTTTTTTAAATTTTGGAATTGACTTATAGAGAATTTGCATAACATTTGTTAACTACTTATTTGAACTCGCTGTAAAACGCAATATTTTAAAATGTTATAGTGCTTAAAAAATGTTATAAAAAAAAGTTATATAACTGATGTATGGGAGAAAATTTACTCGCTCATATGGAACAGACTATCGAGCTATGACCTAAATAGCGGTTAACATTGAAAAGTCACGAAGTGAATTATCATCTTTATAGCTCTATGCAAACTAACAAATCGCTTTCCTTGAAAATATTCTAATGTTCCATAAAATTATATACAAATAAAGGCTAACATTAAACATGACACATAGCTATGCTAACTGACTGTTATATAAACTAAATTAATAAATGTTAGTCCTGTAGTGACCTGGTGATGATGAATTATAGCTAAGAACACTCTCGATCATGTCAGCTTTCAAACAAACAAAACTAAAAAATAGGTTCATCCGTTTGAGAGCTACAATGCTACGAACAGACACACAGACAGACACGTCATACTTATTATACCTCTCTGTTTTCGTCAGGGGATAAAAAGGAATCGTTTTCAAAATACTTTGGAAATTTTCCGGGCCCACGCTTAAGGGTTTAATTATATATTTTTTCGTACATTAATTTAGTGTAATTAATAATCATGAAGAAACAAATCAAAACATTAATAATTGGCGGCTGTAGTATGTAAGCTGTAAATTGAAACTGGCCAACCAGTTTAGAATTCAAAATTGAAACTTCTTATATAACTTAAATCTTTTTTATCCAATTTACGTTCTTCACAAGATAAATTAGAATAAAGAGTTATACAAAGAAGGGCATCATATGCACTTTTCTCCATATGAACTGTAATAGCCACTAGGGGCACAGGCTCCATATAAAACGTAACAACCAGTTTATATGGCCATTTCAGTACGGCGTTATAGTCCATTCATCACGGCGAACAAATCGAGTGCCGGCCCTCCGCTCCCTACGAGTAGGTTGGCATATTCACCGCACAATAGAGGACATTGCGGGGACAGCAATGAAAATAAATAGGATTCCCAGACGGCCGTTCCATAGTGTTTATGCGTTTTATTTACGATCATATTTTTATAGCCTATTTATTGTATTTAATCACTGCGGTCTGACTGACTATTCTCTGTTCTGACAGATCCAATTCAATCTCAACGTAAACAAAAAGACAATAGTATTTAAGTAGTAATTACACTCGAATGCTATCAATTTAAATGTAATTTATGGTACCTAAATAAATATGTAATAAAAAAACAAGAAACATTAATTTGAACTAGTAAAATATTTTTGTTTATGTTTGTTTCCCTGCGCATTTATTTTTGTGATAATGGCACAACTTTGTTTCTAAGTATACAACTTTTCTAATTACCTAAAAGCCTTAGAGTACCTTTATTCTAGTAGCTGGTGCCCACAACTTCGTAACGGAACCCTATTTTTAAAACGGATAGAAAGATAAAAGTCCCCTCAATTACTCCTGAGTCTTAAAACCTTCTATTCCACTCACTATTTTCTTTCTTGCATATAATAGAGCGCACAGATCACAATTTGTTATAATTATTATATTCACTATATTTGCTATAATTATTACATGTTGCAACGTAAAACTTGAGGCTAAGTCTAATTTGTTGGACATTTGGACGGCTGTGCACACGCAGTCACGGATCGGCTGCTACACACATCACTCAGCTAACTCGACTTATATCCGATGTGATATATGACTTTATACCTATAAATGGACCAACAAAGGAACTAAAGCCTGTTATTATTTATTAAATGTATCTTGCGGTTAGACCTACATTTAATTAATGATTTAAAATTCACGTACAATATTATGTCGGAATTGAAAATGGTTCAATCATTTTTATTTTTACGTGTACTACGTGTGTTATGTTTACGGGTTACGTGTACTAGCTTTTGCCCGATGCTTCGCCCGCGTGGGAGAGGGTTCGTGGTAAAAAACTTCGTCATCAAATATACCTACTGCAATATAGTAATAGCACAGAGTAAAATATATACTTTTAATAAATTTTCACAGGTACTTTTTAATTTTAATATACATCCTTGATAAGGATTAGGTACCTAATAGCAATATTACGGATACAAATCCGTCTTAATAGCTTCTGAAAATATCACATTATTTGTGATCATTTTTTTTAACTTAGAATGGGTATAGTATCCTTTCCTTCAATAAAAGATAGACATATATATGCCACCGCAGACTTTTATGTAGACACTCTGGTACCGACTTCAAAGTTATGAAGATTGAGTAGAGAAATAGTTCAAATTTTAGCCGAATTTAAAAGGGGAATAGTTTGGAAAAGAAGTTTTATTTCATACTTTTTTGTGCACTTTGGAAGTCAGTTTTTCATTTTTTATTTAAAAATAATAATTTTCCATATTTAATAATATTTATTATTATAAACACATTTTAAGAAAGTTATTACATACAGAAACATATATACAGAAAGGCCTCCGGTATCCTCACTCTATCGTCAAAACAAACTCAAGCGTTTTTTTATGCCGGTTTTCTGAGAGGCAGTGGTATTTCCCCAAATAAGCATTACCGATCTGTGGACCAAATAAACAATCACTACTGTTGAGAATTATTACAGACACTATATTATTTTTTGAAATTTTAGTTATTGCAACTTTGTGCTGTCTCCCGCTTTGCTTGGGGAGGGAACTTGGAACCTTTCCTACTCCTCCAACCTTTCTTCTGATTAATTTCGTTGCGGGTCCCAAGACAGATTTAGCATGTCCCTCGGGCACCCCTGAGATCATATCAAAGGGTTCATGTGGTTGGTTACCGCTGTCGAGCCTGGCTCACAGGAGTTGCAGTGGTGGGAATGTGTGGTGGGCCAATGCTCGTTAAAAAAGGACACTATATTATTCAATAATTGTTGTTGGTGTATCGTAAGAAGATGGTGATGATAATGATGATGATGATTACCGTAGGCGAAATATGCTTACAGTTCTATAAACAATGCCGAAATTTCTAAACGTGTATCTTTAAAGACTGAGGAGCTCTGTTCAGTGTTTTTGGATCTAGGGTACACCTTGACACAAAATTTTACTTATTATAAAAGTCAAAATCACTATAAATGTCCTTATAATTTTGTCGAGTTCTCTCGATTCCTCATGGTTGCCATCATCAGGTGACTAAGGGACCAATTTCGAATTATATGCTTTACAAAAACAAAAGGATTTTGAAAATGCTTCGACCAACGGCAGAGTAATGTTCTAAGATATACGTGGCGGTGTAAAAGACTACGAGAAGTACCTATTAAGTAATTATATATATATACCACCGCCTCCTTTTTTTGATAAGTCGGTTAATAAAATTTACATAACACATTAGTGAAAACTGCATTCAAAGCGGTTACGCCGTTTACTTCGTACGCGTAAAAACAAACCGGGAACCGTACATTTTTCCGCAATAGAAGGCTTGCCCGCTTAAATATACTATAGAGTATCCCGCGCGTGTATCAGAATACTGTACTTTTCCGGGATGAAATGTAGCCTATTTTAATTCAGAGTCTAAACTACTATCATACCAAATTTCATCAAAATCCGTTCAGTAGATTCTGAGATTAGCGCGTACAAACGTACAGACAAACAGATAAGCAGACAAAAATTCTAAAAATCATTGTTTTGGGTTATATGTCGTTCATAAAGCCTCCGTGTAAGCCATGTAATAGTTTTACTTATGTATCTTCCATGTACAGACAGCGACCAGTTAAGATTTTATTATATGTATAGATTTTTTAAAATTCAATTACAAAGTATTTAGAGACATGCATGAATCATTTATTTGGTTACTGTCTGGATTTATTGCACGAAACATTCTTATGACATTTCTATGTCAGTGGTTACTCCTTTCTCGGCCACAGTCAAACAGCACATTTTGGGAAATGTTAGTTTTCCAAAATTAGTCATCACGCCTATTAAAAAGTTTTACAGACATTTAATTGCTCTACAAAGACTACACCAACCGAAACGTCATTTTTTTAAGTTCAGTGTGTATTAGTTTTGGGTAATGTACATTATGTTAGTTGTATGTACTATATCATTATTTTGTAAATCATATTGTATCTGGGATATATAAGGCCGTAGATTTGAATTTTGCGGTGAGCGGCGCGGCGGAGGGCAGTGACAGCAACGGCGCGGCGACGCGACGTGGTCGCCATAGTTACCGCCTGACACACGCACTCCTGTCACAGACCAAAAAATATATATACTTACGTATAACAGCTTACATAGAATCATTCAAATCAAACCAAATTTCAAAATTTTGACGTACCCTTCAACGGCCCACAATTTTCCCACACAATCGTAGACACACCTTATGCTTGTAGTAGTGCAAATATCGAAAGCTACCTATGTAGCTGTTTATCTGTTCATCTTTCTATAATCTGTGCTCCTGTCAAGCAGTGAATATGGCGACCGCGGGCGCGCGACGCCGCGCTAAATTCGAGGCAGCGGCCGAGATATCTGTGGAAACAGCGAGTGTTAATACTGTAGTAACTAGTAGGTCGTTTATGGCTGATTATGCGCGAACACGCTACATGCTACAACTTACAACCTTAACTACAACTTAGCGCATGATATTAATGTTTTTATTAACATGGCCGAGAACATTATTTCAAGTTTTATCACAATTTTATGATCTAGAAATTTATATCGTCGGCTCATTTACATAATTACTTGTCAATTTGAATTTTTATAGTGTGATACATTTAATACATTATTTGTTGCCAACCGTATCAAGGAAGACATCTTATTGTGATTATTCACACCACAGCTACCTTCCCAACATAGCCAAAACGATTAAATTTATATTTTATAGAGCAAACATTTATTTTAAAATTGAGTTTTATTATTACTAGTGGCCAAAATTTGACCAAAATATTTTAATCATTTTTAATATCATAAGGAGCTTTTTAAAACTTAAGCTACACTAACGTTTGCACATTGCATAAGCTCTGTTTTGAAATTTTAAAAAGTTCACCACGATATTGACGTGTTCCGCAAACTTTCATGTGAAATAAATTATAGAATTATTGGTTTCGTCTCATTATGATAATAGACTGAATTCTGAATCATGGTGAAATATACAAAAGTATGACAAACTCATCCAATGACTCACTGAGGAATTCGCGTCGTTTTCTTTTAATTTGTAAGATACAAGTTGGTATATAAAAAAGAAAACAGTTGAGCGTAGTTTTGTTAGTTAGAGTTCGCGTTAGAGTTGTAACATACAACAACTTTGAACTTTGAAAAAGTATTTTAAATTGTTACTAGATTATTTCTTTTTACATTTTAAAGCAAAGAAGCCTCCTACTCAATCTAATAAACATTAAATACGTGTAGGGGTGTATACGTGTGGACTGAGAGGCCTCTTTACTTGAATTTCCCCAAAATAAGTATTTTAGTAGAAGTCTAAAAAAATTGTAGAACAAATCTGGGAATTGGTAAAAAGATAGTTTAAGAATTACAGCCCTCAAAGTGTGGTCCCTCAGTTTACACACCACTATTTTCCAGATCACGAAAAGTATGTGGAGAATTATATATTTTTTGAAGTGGAAACTTATTTAGCGGCGCTGTGTACTTTTTTTGGAATGGGTAAAAATTTCTAAACTCGCGTCAGGACACGTGACCTGATCGAAAATTCGTAAGACGGATGGAGAGAGGCGGCGCAGGGCGCTTGCGCGAATGTTCGTGTGTGTTAATGTTACAGCGTGCCACGCGCATCCATGGATGAGATTAATATTATTAATTTATTTTGTTTATTTTATTATTTATTATTATTATGTAAAATAATTGTAATAGTTCTGAAGTGTTAAGTTTTTAATGTAATATAAATTGTCATGTTTGTGTACGATAGCGCAATAAATGAATATTGTATTCCACCACATAACTAATAGTACTTTTATACTGATAATGAAAGCAATTCGTACAAAATTATTCTCTAACCATTCCAAAATATCAAAAATGCACAACGTTAATATTCAAGTTTTCACTTCTGCCGGCACTCCCGGAGTGCAACCCGTCGTTTTTTTTCACTACAAAATTTTAGTAGGTCTTATATAAAAGTTCTTACAAATTTGTAGACTACACAGCATCAGATATAAAAAATCCTAAAATCACCGAAGTGTCGTCAGTTCACACAAAAGTGACTTAATGATTTCGCGATATATTACCTACTGACTTTCTTATTTATAAAAAAAATTAGTAATTACGTACTCTAGGGAATATTTAAAATATGATAAATATTAGATACTGTCATAATATAAAATTATGTATTCTTTGGTGCTGTCCTTGTTTTGTTTCTTGTGTGGTAACCCTATTCCATATTTTAATAGAATCAAAAAGTTTACATTATCTCAGCTGGGAAGCAAAATTACAAAAATTCAAGTATAGTAGACTTCCTGATATTTCTCTCGTATAATAGTTAATTGAGTTTTTCTTATACACTAGTGTGTTAACTGAGGGACCCATCATATAGGTTTATATCTTCAAATTGCGCCGATAGATTTTTCTGAAATGTTGTCTACAGGTTATACAATTTTCTTACAAAAAATTCTACAAATTATTCAAAAAGTCAGTACCTAATATATCGCGAAATGAATATGTCACTTTTGTGTGAACTGAGGGACCATACTACGGTAGTTATAGATTTTTTATCTCTGATTTTATGTAGTCTACAAATTTGTAAAAACTTTTACAAAAGTCCAATAAAATGCTGTAGTGAAAAAACCATCATTTTCTACATACTTTTCGAGATGTGAAAAATAGCGGTGTGTGAATTGAAGGACCACACTCTAAGGGCTTTTAAAGGAAATATAAACTATCTTTTTACAAATTCCCAGATTCTTCCAACAATTTTTTTAGACTTATACTAAAATTTGCTATACTTATTTTGGGTAAATTCAGATAGGTCCATATATATATACGGACCTATACATATATATAATATATATATATATATATATATATATATATATATATATATATATATATATATATATATATATATATATATATAATCCATATGTGGACATATGTCCACGCGTATACCATAGAACGTACCGTTTCTTGGCATGAATCGAAGGCACATTTTTCGGGAGTCGTATGAAAACCACATACTTTAAAAAACTTTAGTTTCTGTAAAAAAGTTAATTCACCTTTTATCATACCTTTCGTACGTTGTAATGTTGACAAAAAATAAATATTTCTCCATGGTCTTTAAAAACAAAACGCTTGAAATTTTTATGACATTCGAAGCGACGCTGATGTCTTAGAATCCATTAAACTTACCATTTAGAGTTTAACGAAGAACTTGTTATTTTTAAATAAAAAGTAGCCACGCTTTTTGCCCAAGTAGTTTTTGAAAGTCATAAAATAGAATTTTATCTCCCCTGTAACATGTAGGTCGCAAGTTTTTTTTTGCTATTAAACAGTTACATTAAACGGTTAATGTCCAACCAAACACAAGCCCCTAGTTTGCACCGAGAATTACTGTTTATTAATCTATAGAAAATTAAATTAACTATAAGAATAAAATAATATTGATTTTGTGACTCAGAGTAAAAGCTTTTGCTTGTCCTAACGGCGAGGTCTTACTACATACTTCAGTAAAAAAAAATTTAAATCTTATGGTCAAATACTGAAACGCTTATCAAAATTAAGAGCCTATCGTGTGTATTCACAGACTGTAGCTGTCACGCTAGAAGAAATGACAAGATCAGCATCTGATTTTAGCGGCAATTAATTTAACTATCGTTTCAGCATTCAGCCGCTAGCCTCCTCCTTCCTCGTCTAAGGGTCAGCTTACACCGAGATGTGTAAGCTGACCCTTAAGCTTAAGCTTGTGTAGTGAATAAAGTTCAATTTTGAATCTCTATATTAGAAAATGCATCGCCGCGTCGCGTCTCGGTGTGAACTGATGCCAACATATAGCGTTTTCGGCACCTAAAACTGACCTGGAGCAGGTGAGTCGATTGTGTCCGGAAATAACCAAATAACAATGTCTAAATCAGTGTTATAACATTGTCAAATATGTATAGAAGATGGAAATTTGTGCCTCGTGAATCATCGGTTTTAATTTTGCAGCTATTCGACTGCCCTGTCCCAAGGCAGTTTTAGACGCTGAACGCGCTAGTAGTGCCTACTACCTACTGCAACTCGTACAGGCACCAACATCTATTACCTTAAAAATCCCACTAGAGCGAGCGAATAACTTCTCACATGACACACGTTGAGTAATATTTCATAACTCTGATAAATGAACTCATCACATTTTGCGGAGGCATTGACCTTCCTTCAGTCAAGTCCAAATTTTCGGTCTAGTCACCACACCTGTCACAATCACCTTTTCCGGCGCCACTTACTCAGAGCTATTTCGTGGGCGGGCGGAATTTCATCACGTCATACAGCATACGTCATGGCAGTCATATCAATTTCATCATTACTCATGTTATGCAATCGCGTGAGCTGGCTCTACCGGATAAATTCCACGGGCTCAAAGAAAACCAGCGCGATATAAATATGTGTATAACATAATGAAGATCTTACATATATATATATAACACTCGTAACACAAGTTCTTCGAGAAGTACCCAAAGCAGCAGAAGCATGGGGCCAGATTGACGTGGTGTGGAGCGTCCATAAATATAAATAACAGTTGCGTTTTGCTTCGACGAGTGAGTGAGGTTACCGGACTCCCAAAAGGAGGTTGGTAATTTTGAGGACCAGGAACGAAAGTGCGCAACACCAGAGGAGTTACAAGTGTAACTCCACTGGGCTTGCGAGTGTCCATGGGCGGCGGTAATCGCTTACCATCAGGCGATCTGCCCACTCGCTTCCTTATCCATTTCATTAAAATAAATTAGGTATTAAAGGCTCGTTTTTTCTTGGTAAATATTATTCATGTATTTATTATGTTAATAGAAAATTTTCCCTATTTAACTTCATAAAACACAACAATATACAAGAAAGTTTTATAAATCCATGAAAAAGCTCGATCTCTTTAGCATATTAAACTGAAACCCACATGTTAGCTGTCACAAAACCTGTGCAAAATAGCGTAGTGAATTACAACCATCCTTTCCACAAATTACGAAAATTAATGATGATGCAGTCTAGAAAATTATAAGCTATAGTTCGCTATTGCTTTTTTTCATATTTGGTAAAAGGGAAAGTAAAAATAGTTGAAGAAAAGAAAACCCCAAGGAATTTAATCAGGTTACTCACTACTGACTCAGTTAATAACGAGCTCAACACCATGTTCGCCAAATATTTCAAAACTAAAGATAGGCTATGACGTACATTTGACAGAACAAATTTTCATACAAGAAAAAGTTGCACCATCTTGGTTTTCAACATACTTCAAATAATAGCCATCTTGATTTCACCATAGCAAAAATTTCAAATTGGCCCCAAATCTCCAAAAGTGGGGCCATTTAAGTGGGGACAGTTTTCACCTCAACACGCCTCGTCTAAAACATATGCGTCTATGATGTTCGCACAATAAATCACAATATGTATATGTAAAGATTAATAACCTAACGTAGAGATTCGTGCGTGATTCACTTGGTAAATATTGGCAGTGACTAGCGGCCTCGGACCTTGTGAACTGGCCGACAACTTACATAAAGACTAACGTATCAGGTAAATTTCGACTCCAATTAAATCATAACTCCAAATATTGACATTTATTATTGATTGTTTTAAACACTTACGGATTGTGTCGCGGTGCACTTTTCTTTTTCCCGACGTTTCGGCTACTTTCCAGCAGCCGTGGTCACGGGAGGACTGAGGTGTCAATTGTCCTATTTGTTGAAGTTATTCAAACTACCCGAAGATTCTTCAATTATTATTTGTGTTTCGATCCACTACATGGAAAGTAGCCGAAACGTCGGGAAAAAGAAAAGTGCACCGCGACACAATCCGTAAGTGTTTAAAACAATGAACAATATTCGCGTAAACCTAAGAAACCAATATTTATTATTGAGTTATTTTTTTTTATTATTTTTTTAAACTTTCATAAAATAAATTAATTTCATTTTAAATAAATATTATTAAATAATTATTTTAAGTTATTAAGTATATTAAGTTTGTTTATTTAAACAGTTTACTACATCTCTCATAGAAAACTGAAAAAGAAAGATGGTTCGACACTTGATACGACATGACGATTTTATAAAGAATATCATGGAAGGAAAAGTAGAGGGGAGAAGTGGAATGCCTAGGAAAAACTTTTTAGAACAACTAAAAGAGAAAGTTAACGTTGTGTCGTATCAAGAGGTCGAAAGTAAAGCACAGGACCGAGAAATATGGCGATTACTCCACCAACGAGAGCCTAGCTCTTAAGATTTGAATGAATGAACTACATCTCTGATATACCGGTAACAGAGAGCATCGCGAACACTAATCTATATGCTGGCTATAGTTATGTAATTCCTACGAAATAATCATTATAAAAAATCCTATTTTACAGGTTAAAATCTGTTCAAACCTTATACCCATAAAGACTTCTTCAGAAAAGTACAATAAAATCAACAGGCTAAAACAGAAAAACAGTAATAAATATGATATTATATAATTATTACGTAAAGCGAAAATGTTTAACTTCTTTTTACCGAAATAATACAAACGAAGAAGTATAAAATTTTGCACAGTTAACGTTTATGTGAAGGAAGGTTTGTAGAAAGCCAATATATTTTAAAATATAAAATTAATAAAAATAAAGTCACATACACTATCTCATATTAATAACTCACACTATGGTAGTGTGAGTGAGAACGCATGGGCGTTTGTATAATAATACTAGGTGTTGATTTGACACAATTGTCAATCTTTCTTTCACATTCCATAGAAAATATTTACATTGTTTTTTTAATTTAAAGTATGAATTATGGTCGAATTTCATCCACTCGTATGAATTAAACCTTAATTATAAGGGAACATTTTTAGAACTTTTTTTAAATCTAAGAGATTGAAAAAAGTCGGTATAAATCAGAAAAAACATAACCTTGTCACAAAATATCATAAAGCCTAGAGCTCGGAAATACCAATCCTTCCACGCGCCCGCTCAGGCGGACGGCGGCCTTCCCAACAAAATTGTGTGCCCTGTGTGGCCCCAAAACGGGTCATTTTGAAATGTATAATAATTGGCCGACAATTTTCGGCCTCTTGTATTATTATGCTCGTAAAATATCGAAATCTTATGTGAAACATCGTCGTTTATTTCTATTCATTCATTTCATTTATTTCAATTTGACTTACTTCCATTCAACATTATCAAAATCGTATATTTAAACACATTTTACGGATTCTAAATTAAAAGTTGCCAACTTCACTTAATGAACAGTTAAACTTAAATGCTTATAAAAAAACTTAAATATTTTATGTATTAAGTTTTGTACAGGAGATTTTTGAAATCTGTATCTACTGATAGTAGTTTTGTTACAAATTAATTACCAGCTAACAAACTTGTTAAATATATCTCCATAGAATATTTATATTATGATGATAAAAATGCTATTTCACCTATTGGAATCTAAATCACAATCGAAATGGGAAACAGTTCGTTCGCCGGCGGTCCGCGTATTTCATCTTTTACGATCCATTCGCGAAACTACCATATTAGGCATGAGTTATTTTAATTGACGGTTATGTATAATTGTCTATTATTAGCTATCAGACTTTACTTATGACTCACATGAACAAATAAGTTTTATGTTACGCCAACGGCCGCGGGTTTAAGTCCCATTAAACGCATGACTATTTCTGAAAAATGTTATGTCATTTTCTTTACTTGTGTGAAAAATAAAACTTGACTTTGTAGAGGTGAAATTATTATTTATTTGTTATTTTTCGACAACCATACCGAAAGTTAAATATAATACTGCTACGATGGGTTTGCTATAGGTACTATATTGAGTAAAAATCCATGTTTTAGGTCAAATTATTGTTCTCGAATAACATAAGTTAGTTCAGAGAATGACGACAGTTAAAACATTAAGTACTTTACTCTCGAGCTTACTTGTAATTTTCGTAGAATTAGCATTTCCCAATGGCAATAATTGTTTAACAGAAGTCCGCGCTGTCTTATTACACCGAACTACCACTATTAGTATTATTATTATAAATTTTAGTTCGAGTAATTTCTCAAAACGAACAAAATTAACGAAAATGTATGCAATCACGTGTAGATTGCAATATTTTAAGTGGGTAACTATCACGCGGTATGTCATGCAATTTTTTATAAAAATATTTTTTAAACTTACAATTACATTATGATTATCTATGATTGATATAAATAAGTAAAAGTACATAAATATAATAGACGTGCCTCAGAAGTCTTGAAAAACCAATCATTAATTTATTTTTATTGATACTCTACAAAAATATAAGAAGTTTAAAAAATTGGTTTGTAATTTTAATAATATTATATACGTGACTGAGAAAATTTACCTAGACATATAATGACCTGTAGTTGACGTCCTGTGGCTGAGACGACAAAACGTAGTAACTTCGTGCAAAGACAAAGATAATACATAATATTGTACTAAAGGCCTGTTTTACAATCGTCTAATAAGACGTGTCCAATAACTTATCCGGAAGTTTTGTCGCTGCTTACTTTATACTAAACGACAGAGGCAAAACATGCAAATAAGCTATCCGACACTTATCAGTAGATTCTGAAACAGACCCTAAGACCATCTTCTAACCGCATAAGGACTAAGATGGAAAAATATACGTACATTTGTAAATGCTGACAATATATACAGACTTTATTGTTTATCCACATCGCTGTCGCTACGGCGTCATATATAAATATTAATTTTATTTATTGACTAATGACACATAAATGCTTAAATGTTTACATTTAATCAATCAGCAACTTTCACTGAGACACAGGAAACCACTCAAAGACTTCTAAACAATATGCGATATATCACTATTTGGGCGTTACACTTACCTATTAAAGGAGAGAGTATGGCCTTGATACTGGTTCACACTATTAGTGTCGTTTTTTCTAGACGATATGCAAATAAAGGTACCGCAAATTCGAGTACATCGACCTTGCTAGCACCCACTAGCTATGAATCAATGCGTAACAGAGCGAGGTAGCATCTACTGACCTAGTGCGGGCACGGAGCGCGTGGGCGGCTAGCGCGCCGACACTAATTGATACTCGAACTGACAGGGGTTGACAAATTCTAAACCGTCTGACGTTTTGCTAATACGCACTAATACGATTTGATACTTGATTTCATCCGTTCCTTGCGTGAACTATTTAAACAGGTTATTGATTAGCATAACTAATCCTTTCGACCGGTTAGAGTGTGAAAAAGTGCAGATTAAACATCTGAGAAAAAGAGGTGAAAATGGCTTCGTAACTTCAGAATACCCCATTTGTCTACCACGTCTATGGAAACTTTTGCGTGTCGTTTGTAAATTCTTGCAGTGAAGTGACAAACATTACTGTAAGTGCATTTTGTTTGCACAAAGTCTTACTAACATATTGATACTTTAGCAGGCTCTAGCGTACCTACACGTGATCCCAAACGATTGATGCCAGCAGTGCTATGCTCAAACGGAAACTAGTTATTCTGACATTACTACAGACTATTTATTTATAGATAAACAATATCAATGCACTTAAATCAAAGCGCTAAAACAATGTTCTAAGCCTAACGAGGTGACGTAACACAATAAGCACGACTTGTCAGGGCCGAACAAACTCGGCTTTTACCGCCGATTCTTTATAAGCTAATAGCACTTTACTGCGTTTATAGCCCACTAAAATCAAACAGCGTACTCAATTACATCAGTGGCCATGTTTTGTATATAATTAACGCCTTATTAGACCCGAAAAAATGTTTGAATGTCGTCAAATGAATAAGCATTAAGTAAACATTGCCTTTTGTTAACGCCTTATTGTGCATTAAATTGGATTTTGTATTTATTTTGCCAGAACATAAAATTCTAAAATTATAATCGCTTATAAACCGTATTGCATACAAAGTTAAAAAATGTTACTGATGTACGTTTCAGAAAGTAATAAAATATACAGATTTTTTTAAATTATACTTTAGCTATCATTTAGGTACAATAAACTTAAAATCACTTAATAGATTACCGCCATAAAATTAACCCGTGGACGGCATCTGGGGGGTTGCCGTCTACTGAAGGATCAAGAGACGTAGTGTTCCCTTATGTCCAAGGAACCCTCAGTGTAGGAACATGTCAGCATCGCCGTCATCTATAATAAGATAATGCCCGATGAGGCAATACGCCAGCGGGGCTGTGGTAGTCACATCAGTTCCCATGGGCCCGCTTAAAGCGTGAAGAAGGATATCGGGGGGTTTTAGTTGGTAAACCGGTGCAAAATACTGCGGAGTCCAACATAACCCTGCGACCTTACCCCGGGGTATGCATAACGCATTTCCCCTAGTAAAAAAAAGGTACAATAAACTTTTGGAGATAAACTACTTTATCTATTTACTACATAATCGTCTAAATGTGTGTCCTTATGTCCTTAGGAGTATGTTAACAATATTGTATCTGACAATGTAATGATTCGAATGAAACGACCTTACAAGATGATGCGATGTATTCTGTGAAGCATAATTAAGTACTTGGACCAAGTTATAAAATAATTAACGCATTGAAAACATGAGCACTCAATAGGTAATATCAGTTTATAGAAATAAGCTCAAAATTTTAGGTAAAAAATTGACTAAAATTATATTTTTGTTCTATCGTCAATTATATCTTATTAAATACATTTTAAATACTTCGTTACATAAAAATAATTATTAAAAAGACGATGGAATTATATATTATGTAATACTATTTAATACTATTTTTATTTTACACTAATAATATTTTTATAAAAACTCTCACTATCCTGACATATGCCAGCTTTAATTTCACTATCTATAAAATATATTAAATTCTCGTGTCATAATGTTCGGGGAGGAGTGTCCTCCGAAACGGCTCGACCGATTCTTATGAATTTTTTTTTTGCATGTTGTCTAGGTGTAGTGGTAGGTCTGAGAATCGGTCGTAATCTATTTTTTCAACCCCTAAATAATAAGGGTGACCCACACCTGAAAATATTTTTTTATTTTTTCGTCATTTTTATATGATGTGGCAATAAAAAATACATACAATGGCAAAACATCGTTTGCCGGGGCAGCTAGTAAATCATAAATTTAATAAGATATAATTGAGGTTATTCGCATAGAGGTCCGCAGTCAGCGTGAAAGTCTGCCATTGTCTGTCATCTGTCAAAACTCATATTGCTGGGTTGGCTGACAGACTCAGTTAAGCAGCATTTGCAGTAAGTAAGATAAGACAATTTTCAGACGAAAACACAGCAAGACTGGCAATATTTTAGTTACTTCCACAGTATAATGTCCTATGGCATTCTACTGTGGGGAAATGCTGCCGATATAAATACTATATTTGTGCTGCAGAAGCGAGCTGTTCGGGCAATCTACAAGCTGGCCCCCAACACGTCATTAAGAGAGAAGTTTAAAGAAACTGGAATCTTAACTGTAGCTTTTCAGTATGTTCTATCAAATGTATTATATGTTAAAAAAAATTTAAACCTATTCAAAAAGAAAAGTGACAACCACAATAGAAATACCCGAAATAAGCATAAGCTTGATGTACCTGTGACTAGACTTAGTAAAGTAAAGAATTCGTTTAAAGGCCAATGTATACGCCTATACAATAAGATCCCAGAAAGGGTTCAAAATTTTTCAATCAATAAATTTATAAAAGTAGTTAAGGAACGTTTGTGTGCTAAAGCCTATTATAAAGTTAATGATTTTATGAATGATAGCACACCTTGGGAATGAGGTGACCCTCTGCAAGGCTACTTACTAAATTACATATATTATTGTACTCTTGTTATGTAGTTTTAGTCATAACATTGTTATATATGCCTTTTTTATATTTTTAAAAGAACAATTTTCCATCTTTTTGATAAAAGATGGCCCCGCGCGCGTTTCTTACGCCGGTTCTTCTCGCCGGGCTAGTTCCCGAACAGGTGATAGGCATCATGTAGATCAACGTTCAGAAAGTGTATAAAAATACCTATTTTGAATAAAAAAAAATTACTTTACTTTACTATTATTTTTAAAACAAAAAGAAATTGCTTCATTTTGGCAAAAGCTTTTGGTGAACATTCAAGTTAGAGGTGTGAATTTATGTGTAAGCCATTTTACTAATACTTTGAATATTATGATACCGTTTAAATGTCATTAGTCCCCGTAATAGGAAACTTTGCTATTCGCAGTGTTGCTATCAAGATCCTTTGAAAATATTAGGGCCAAGGCATAGAAAGAGCCAATGTAACAGAGACTGTAAACGGTGATTTGCGGTTGACAAGTCTCAATGGAATTGATAATACTCCGCGATGCTTATCACTCGGCGCCCATGACATAATCTTCACCAGAAAGCCCAGATACTAAACTTGATACACAATAGTATTATGAAGATAAAATTGTTTTATATACGCAAATACTTGAGTAAAAATGTTGCCAGGATTCAAATTTTACACCAGAAAGCGCTCAGAATGTGTCTTAGATATCTATTATTTGCAACGCGTTGTAGTCGTTACCACAGCACGAATTTTGCGTTGTGGATACTTGCTACAAGGTATTAATAGTTGATTTTATCTTCGATGACTGTTTTAGATCTGTGACAGAATAAATTGACTATATCTAATAATATTATTGTGTATATAATCTATATATAACATAACAGATTAACGTTTAGCAGCAATTTTTTCGTCCGTATTAAACAGATTAACGTTTTAATACAGACGAAAACATTGATGCTACAGCTAACTTTGATTAATACCTTATGCTAAAGCGGCATTGGTTGGGAAATAATAATTAATAAATAAAAAATTACTAACATTTGACCCACGGAGTCAATAGTATTATATTGCACGGTAAATCACATTAAATGATAAATCTCACAGGTAAATATGCCTACGTAATTACGTAAATTCGATTATGCAAATACTATCCACATAGGCGACGTTTGAATTTTCCATAAGGTCTTTGTACGTCTTGATTGAATAGTAATTTCTGCAGTAAAACAGCCTACAGCATTCGGTCAAAAAATGCACATCAATCTTTGAATTTCGCTCATAATTGTTCATATAATTTTTAATTTTTAACATTATTAGGGTTCTTTTGCCTCTAAGATAGAATAAAATTAAAATGTTGTGGCAGATTGCCAAATGTCAACGTGTAACAACACGTATATAACGTGTACAAAATTGTATCCATCATACGCAAGGTTGTGTGTGTTGTTGTTATTTTTACTAATTATTATTTGTATTTCTAAGCATTTTTTATAAAAATATTAGCTTTCTGTACACCTTCCTCCACATAATCGTTAACTGTCCCAAATATCATACTTCTCCGTTTGCACAATTTTCGTAAAACTATACCGAAAGTTTCTGCTTCACGTATATAAAATATGATATAAGAGGAGTCACATTGACAGTGTTTGACAAAGATGGTGCTATACAAAGAAGACACTATCCGTATATATTATATTTTCGAACGTCGATGTGCATCCGTCATCATCGTAAAGAATCGTCATTCAATAGACTTACACGAATGAAGGCTCGCGGCTATGTGTGCGTGGCTAGATTGTGAGGGGAACGCGCGGCGCAAGCGGGAAGAGTTTTTTCACGCCAGGACTTTCGATCACCGGGTTGACCGCTGGTCGTTTCGTGCTTTGACACAATTGACAATATAATTTCATACTACAAATGATTTGTCTGACGGGACGTTTGAAATTATTTCGGTGACAATCTAAGGCTTACGTCAACATGGCTCACATTCCCTGGTGCTCAAGCTGTCATTTGTAGAGAGTGTCGCCCCTATGGCTCGGGCACTGTAGCTTTATTTTTACCTTACTACGATGATGTCATAAACAGTTTATCGACGTAACAGGGTGCCGGTGAACAGCCACGTTCTTGTCAACGGTTATAAATCCATCATTATGATAATAGTAATAGTAATATAATAGCTCCCACACCGATTTCGGTGACGGTGGCCTGTTTCATTGAAACCAGGCCAGCTACGCAGGAGTTATGTTATAGTGCCCAAGTGTGTGCGCAGTACACAAGAGCACTCTCTCCTCCTTTTACTCTCGTAACCCAGTGGGACGGATAACCGACACGACTGGCGAGAGATTAGGCTCTGGTCCGACTTTTTACATGCCCATCCGACGCATGGAGGCTGTTAATCATCATTATGATAGACAGTACCCGAAGACAGTAGATAGAGAGAGACAGAAGACGGTCCTTTAGTTCATCAATATTTACAACTATGTGCTTCTAGAGGCTCAATGGATTAATTAAATTGTTTATTAGTTTTAAGCTTAACATTTGCTTTTCAAAAATATGTGCAAGTACGACTGAAAATCTTCATCAGTACCTATATTTTATATTTTTTTAATTCGTCTCGTTTTTTGTTTTTCCGTTAGTATCATGATAGTTTCACAATCTTCAAATAAGTTTCGAATAGTTAATCGGAAATTTGGTCGCTGCTTACTTTACCTATATCGAGGGACAGAGATAAAACATAAAAATAAGCTATCCGATACTTATCTGTAGATTATGAAACAGACCCTAAAAATAATGTTTCGGTTGCAATTTTACATTTCCAATTTCATTCCAATTTCACCAACCAATTGTTAATCGTTTGTGAAAATATTAGGTTTACCATCTCCTTCAGTAATACGAAGAACGAGAGAGATAATATGATATTTAATTTAACTAAACGATTAAGTTTAACAGGCGTTGGTGAAATGAGCAATATGATTGTAAATCGTGGTGAAGTTGATCAAGTCACAACTGTGATTAAGATCATAAAAGCGAACACCATACATAATAATTATGTTAAATAGAACATGCACATACAGTATTGTTTTAATAACAGTTCAATGACCCCTGTATTATTTTTATATAGATTACGAAACAAAACAGTGATCTAATAGGATGAATCGCACTGCAATTATGTATCATTTAATCACGTATCGAATTTTAGAGATCCCTGTGAAATATACTTATTATATTTATTTTTAAACATTACAATTTTTTAAAATAATTTATTTTTGAATTAAATCTATCGTATACGATCCAAATTTCTTCGCTGATCTTTTCATAAAAATTAAAATATTCGTAAAAAAATCATTATAATAATAATAATCGTAAAAATTCGTGCCAGAATTTTAACAGTAATAAAACAGGCGCTACAGGGTAACGGATCAATAAATATGGTTGAATTTCGACCACTAGCCGATGTCTAGTTTACAAAAATATCAAATCATACGCAAATTAAATAACCCATTATGACACCATAGACGTCCAAACGAGCATCTATAAGGAGCGTAGCAAACCCATGTGTTGGTCGCCGCCCACAGGCCACAGTGCTCTTGCGATAACCGTCTAGACAAGCTCTTCGTACAAAAAACTCAAAACGAGGACAAGAATGTAACCTTTTAATTTAATTTACTGCCTTCTAGTTCTAAATTGTTTTAAAGAGAAAGTATTTAGTCATAGACTAAAAATTACTCTACATTTCTATTTGCAAAATAGCGGATGTAAATAATGTAAAATCGATAATGAAGGCTATAGCGCATTAATTAATTCTAACCTAATCCAACAAGTTTTATGACTATTTTATTACAGGCTTTCATTTTATTTTATTTTTATAGCTTCATTTCATTTTCTATTACCTCTTTTAAATTTACCCGCAATCTCATTTACTTACCCGATATATCTACAACAGGGCATAAAGAATTCTACAATATTATTGATTAAAAACGACCCATCCCTTCAAAGTTTCCAATTTCCATGAAAATATTCAACACGACATTATAGAAACTAAGTAATGATTTAGGTAATCTTGTATTTAGTGAAACCATTTTTAAGCTATTGCATAGCTTCTATCGCGGGCATTGAGCGCGGGGACCGAATCCAGAAATTCCGTAACGAAAAAACCTCACGCTCCCCACTCCGACGAGCACGGAGGTGAGGCTTGAAGGCCGTGCATCGTCTAACGTCGTTTCAGTTCGGCAGTCTTCGACACGGCGTTGTGTGCGTGCGATAATGCTATGCAATAGCTTTACCGCGGCAGTCCCCGAGTGCCACACGTCTTTTTGTTATTCAGACTAATACAATAAAAGTAATCTCAGAGAAAACCTTAAAGAAAACCCACTCATGGGAAATCAAACAAAAACTTTCTCGTTAGCTTATCGAACAATCGATATGACACGAAAAAACAATGCAAGAGTGACCTTACGATACAAACAAAGAGATAACGCATCTCGGAATCGATTAAACAATGACGATGGTTGGAATTTAAGTCGGAAAGCAATTTTATGTAACAACTAACAACAGGAAATACAGGACTGGCGAGTGGCAAAACGCCGGCCATCATTACCGACATGTCGTGAGGAATTAGCCTTTTTTCTCGGCTTGAAACACTGATGCATGTGTTTATATAATCATAAAACTTTCCGCATTATGCACGAGCTGACCACGCAGAAAGTTCACGTACAGTCGACCACCATAACAGAATGTTCATATTCTGAAGAAAAACCAGACAAGACAATCTTGTCTAATTTCGTCAGAAAAACAATATCGAAAATAAAATACAATTTTTCTAAATTTTAAAATAAAATCTTTGGGAGATGCACGTTAATCCATTTTAAAACACTCGATGGAAACCCTTATAGTTAGTGAATACATACTTGGTATTGTATGTAAATAGTAAGAAGATTTTTTTGTTTTTAACAAAATTACCAGTGAAAGTCACAATTTAAAAACAAAATTAAAAAATTAAGTATCCCCCGAATTGCCAAGCAGTGACTGCCCTCATGATGATGAATAGTAGCTAAAAAAACTCTCGATCGTGTCTGCTTTCAAACAAAAAAAACCGCATCTTAATCGGACCTTTCGTTTAATTGTTACGATGCCACGGACAGACACACATATAGATATACAGACACGTTAAACTTGTAACACTCTTGTTTTTAACACCGACGCAAAAAGAGGGATGTTATAAGTTTGACGTGCCTGTGTGTCTGTCCGTGGCATCGTAGCTTCTAAACGAAAGGTCCGATTTAGATGCGGTTTTTATGTATGAAAGATGACATGATCGAGAGTGTTCTTAGCTACAATTCATCATTATCAGCTCGCTCCCTGCCTGACATTACGGGGGTTATCTAGTTGATGAAAGGTTGTAAGCAACATCCACTGGTCAGATCGGTTCAATATTTCGTATCCTGGCACTTTAACAATATTGCCTACACTTGGTAACGTTAGGCTGATACTGCAGCATCACCTGGAATCTGTAGGATACCCAACTCCTCACAAACTTACAGAAGAGGTATCGTGCTTGGGCTCATTTTGGTGATCTTAATGAATAGGACATAGATAATTAGTTCCCATTTGCACCTGATTATGCAGCATTACTTGGAATCCGCAGAAATCCCAACTCTTCACTAACGTATAGCAGACGTATCGTGTTTGGGCTCATTGAAAAGGCTCCAATGAATAGGATGTATATATAGATGGTGATGTCTGCACCTGATGCTGCAGCATGGTACTAGAACCTCGCTTATTACATTGAAAAATGTATGCAAAATTTATAAGTACTGGTAAAAATATACGTATCTATAGTCGTCGAATTTATAGTCCAAGGAACCTTCCACTTACGGTCAATTTGTGAATGGTAGCATGGGTACTTAAAATCAGAATTTTAAATGAAATGGACTTCGCAGAGACCAGTTAGCTGAAGGTTATAATTAAAATAATTTAAAGTATGAAATTAAAAAAAAAATAGCTATCCGAAAGACAGAAAACTATAAAAAAGTAAATAAATAAATTTCTATTTTAGCCTTTAAATATGTTTAAAGTATATTTTTAATATGTGCGTTGCAGATTCGGGGGTCCGCAGTGTGAAGATGATTATCTTAGCTATAACGATAGAAAATAACATTTTTCGAAATAAATATTTATAATGTTAATATTTCCATTTCTTCATTAAGTGTAATATAATATAACCCTGTAATATTGTGTAGTATCTGTGGTAGTGTTTCCGAGATTGTTACGTAGAACAACAATACTAACAACAATGTTCTGTAATGGGAGATAAAACAGCCACTTTTCTTCGGCGCGGGTCACTTCACAACAACCAGGAACGAACACAAACTGATTTAAAGTCAAGTACATTGCGATACTACTGCACGATTGACAAAATAATAGTCTATCAATGGATGGTTCACTGGCTTTTGCGACAGTTATTAGTATAGGATTTGTTTTTCTTATTATTATTTTATTCAATTATGGCGTTACAACTATTATTATACAATCTGATTTAATAAAAGATTGATAATGTTCTTTTATTAATTTTGCACGCTACTTAAATGGCTGAATGTATAGACACTATATCTCTAATTTTAAGATCTCTGTAATGTACATTCTTGCAATAAAATATATTTCATGTCATTTCAGAAAACCTAAATTTTCCCAACAAAATTTTCTTAATGTGAAGTAGGTACCTAAATAAAAATGTTAGTATGAATAAATACAATTTAAACTTGGTGATACTGTAGATACCAAAATATTCTTCTTTCAAAATATACATGATGTGATGTGATGATTCAGTTTAAAAATAACTATTGATATTTATCGGTGTCAACATCGACAACAACATACCAACAGTTTACATAAAAATAATTTTAAGACTTAATTAGCAGCAGTTGCCAATGACCTGTATAACGCGGATTTTGACGTCAGTTTTGACGATATCCTTCACATTTGAACTTAACTGGTACTTCAGTACTCACTAAATTCTGGTACTGATTACACTTGTCTCATTTGACGACATGACATTGTAACACGATTACGTTTTTGGGCACAAAAATGCGATTCAATCTACTTTTAACCAAAATTATCGATATCAAAAATGTGTATGATGATTTCTTATATGATGTCGCTTAATTTAAAGGTCGTTGACCAGTAAATTAAATCGTGTTATAACATAATTTAGTAACAAGTTATGATATTATTCTTTGGCGCTTAAACTCATTTACAAGTAGAACAACTTTAAGAGCAATTCTTATCAGCTACGACTTGAAATATTAAAAACTTAAACATTTCTTTTAGGTACAATTTACAGCAACAACACGGTGCGGCGCGAATCAACAGAAACTTATTTTACTTAATCTTAGACCGTAAAATTACAGCCGACACATAACTCTATCTAAACTATATCCTTAAGGCCGGCAACGCTATTGCGACTTCTCTGGTGTTGCGGGTGTCTATGGGCGACGGTAATCGCTTTCCATCCGGTGATCCGTCTGCTCGTGTGCCCCATATTTCGTTATAAAAAATTGACAAATAACAATAGACAGATTAGGTGAATAAAATTGTCATTACTAACTGAAATTATCAAGCAGAGTAGGTATAGGTTCAATGTGGAAATGCCCTAATAACTACGATCGATAGAATAAGATGCACGGCAAGGCCAGCAAGGAGCGTGGGAGCGATGCACCGTATTCAAATCGTTTGCGAACAAAAAATTTACTTTTACAGTAAACTTCCAGTTTTTCCGGTAAAGTCGGTCTGATTTTAATGATCGTAATTGACCCATCTTATTGCGTATTCAAATCAGTCTTTGTCTTACGTTTCATGGGTATTTCATCAGTCCTGAAACCAGTATATTTGCGTATTATAATCAAGTTAGTCACCGATAGGCTTGGCGCGAACGGTAGCTGTCGCACGCTACCGCTCCACAATTTTCATATATTTCAAGCTGCTGTGACCAGCAACACCTGTGCGGTAACGGCGAGCCTATCTACTAGGAATAAGCCTAGCTACTAGAATTTGATTGTTTGTTTGTTTGCATTGTATAGACTCCGAAACTACACGCCCGATTTTGATGAAATTTGGCACAGATATATTAGGAGGAACTTAAAGTCGTTTTTTTTAAACATAATATATTTATTTAATCAAAGTATATACCATTGCTATCTATGCACTTTTTCCATCTCATATATAGTTCATTCCTTTACTAAAAAACCATTCGGACAAGAATCAATAAAATATTTGAAGGCGCTTTGGACTGACCCATCGGAGTTGAATTTTTTCCCTTGCAAGAAGTTATCCAAATTTCGAAAAAATGGTAATCTGTCGGAGCAAGGTCCGGGAAGTACGGTTTAGTCGATGTCTTAGACTTAGTCTTAGACATTCTAATTGAAGCTCCTCTAATTTGGTAGCCGTCTGTTGTGCAGTGTGTGGTCTAGCGTTGTCCTGAAGCAGCAGTGGCCTAGAGCGAATGACCAACCTCGGTTGTTTAACAGCTAGCTTTTCTATCATGATTTGCAGTTGCTGGCAATAGACATCTGCCGTAATCGTCTGGCCAGATTTAAGAAAACTGTAGTGAACGACACCGGCACTAGTCCACCAAACGCTCACAAGTAACTTTTTTTGAGTCAATTTTCACTTGGGGCAGGCTTTGGCTGGTTCGCCAAGGTTCAGCCATTACGATGAGCATTTTCGATTATCGTACAGAATCCACTTTTCATCACAGGTAATGATTCGATATAAAATCCCAATTATTGTGCCGGTTGAGTAATGTAACGCAGCAGTCGACGCGCGTTTGTCGGTTTGCTGCACTCAATTCATAAGGTACCCTTTCAATCTTTTACCTTCCCAATTTGCTTTAAGTGGATTAAAACATTTTAATCACTAACATCGCAGCTTTCAGATAAGTCGGACGTGGTTTGCGATGGATCCGCTTCCACAATAGCCTTCAATTCTTCATTATCAACTTTGGTATCCGCCCGTCAACGGGGCTTGTTCTGCAGGTCGTAATTTCCAGAACGAAAACGTTGGAACCAAAAACGTACTTTGTTTTATTTTGCGACACCGCCACCATACACATCGTTAATCCTTCGAGCCGTTTCTGCAGCATTGGTTCCACGATGGAACTCGTACTCGAAAATTATACGATATTTCAAGTTTTCCATTTTGTAAACAGAAAGACGCGAAGAAAAAACCAAAAGAGGAAAAAACAAATGAATTACGGTTTGAAACACAAATAAATTAAATAGTGGTATAAATTTGAAATCGGAATTCCTAACCAAAGAAGATATATTTGAGATCGAAGTGGCCAGTACGACAAAACGCCAATTTCATATGTAAGGACCTAATAGAATAGACAACGGGGATTTTTTTATTAGTATACTAGTTGTTTCCTGTGGCTCCGCCCGCGTTAATATAGTATCGAGTATCCCGCGGGAATACTGTACTTTTCCGGGATAAAAGTATATTTTAATTCAGAGCCTAAACTATTACTATACCAAATATCATCAAAATCTATTCAGTAGTTTTTGCGTGAAAGAGTAACAAACATCCATCCATCCATCCTCACAAAATTTCACATTTATAATATTAGTAGGATTTAAAATATACTTCCCGCAGGATATCCTTTTACAAGTCGTGGCCAACATCAAGTACAAAGTATGTGAAAATGCGCGACAATAGGCTGTCGAACACCACCGGTCATAAAATTAACACATAATCTAGGGCTTGAAAATGTTGCATACTCGTATGCCTAACAAAGAGCCCCACCACAATGATTTAGTTCATCGTTTTTCAAGGGGAGTGGCAGGGGTCGAGTTTGTTTTTAAAGGGGGTCGCAGTCTGTTGAAAAATAATAAAAACATACTACATAATTATAGGTACAAAAGATTCTTTTTTCGAACTAATATTTTGTATCGAACGTCGAAAACATCGTTGGAACCAGTGAAGGCTGATATAACGTATAGCTGATGAAAATAGCGCGCTATGTACATATTGTTATCATTTTATAGTGACGGGATCGCACGACTTTTTACTTATCTTTTTTGCTTTTTCGTGGGTCGCAACATAAAAATGGTTGAGAAACGCTGATTTAGGTCACTAGAATAATTTTCGAGCAGTTCAAACGTTATACACGAAAGGATATCATTCGATACCTGGCCAATATTCTCAGAATTTATTAAGGTCGATAGAAAGCGTTGCCTACATGCTGCTTGTGTGATTCAAGAGTATCCGCGTTGCGTTGCCGTTGTGACGTAATCACATAACCGTTGACATAGCAGCATTAATTGCCAATAATGAGGAAAAATTAAGCGTATTTTGTAATTTCTTTAAGACTTTCTTTAGGAGATATTTGGCAATTTTTTAAGGTTCCGTAGTAAAACGACACTTATACTTTCACTCTGTCCGTCCGTCTGCTTGTACACCCTTCTAACTTCTGTAATTATGAACATAAATAGATGAAATTTTGGTACAGTCTTAGATTCTGTATAGATCTCGGTTTTTGACATCATAAAATTGTAATGATTTTATATTTTATGAGAGTGGGGTTGTACATGTGAAGTGGGCGTGAAAAATATTTTTTCATTGTACCATCATGTGAGGTATCGACGAATAGGTTTTTTTAAATAATGGAAAAGTTTACAACATATTTTTTTTTTTACAAATCAACTATTTTCGAGTAATCGACCTCCACAGTGGTTTATAAGTACCCTGTAGTGGTTTATAAGTTTAAGTATAGTATAACTAATCTATAAGAGATGTAAGTTTCCATGCTGCAAGATCGTGCTTAAAAACTCTTTCAGATAATTTGAAGAAAACCTATTGCGAGTTGGAAGCTACGTAACCCTCCTTAGACATCTCCTAACATGCTCTCGTTTAGGTTACATTCATTTTATATCACTTAATATCCTATAGATTTCTTAGGTTTACGCGAATATTGTTCATTGTTGAGTGAGGTAAACACTTGCGGATTGTGTCGCGGTGCACTTTTCCGGTTCGGAACACAAATAATAATTGAAGAATCTTCGGGTAGTTTGTACAACTTCAACAAATAGGACAATTGACACCTCAGTCCTCCCGTGACCACAGCTGCTGGAAAGTAGCAGAAACGTAGGGAAAAAGTAAAGTGCACCGCGACACAATCCGCAAGTGTTTAACTCACTCAACAACATAATATCCTATTAAATTCTGTAGTAGAATATATTAAGGCTGCGGTTAATCGAGTGTATTTTACAATTATTTCAGTGCTTTCAAAAAAGCGTATCTGAATACGCACTCTACTATCTTGACTATTCTCTTACAGTAAAGGGAATTGTCTTACTATAGGAACTACGCCTCGGCAGTTGGCATGTGTGACCATGCGTCTTCGAAAACCCGGATAAAAAGAAACCAACGTCTACTCAAATATGATCTCACATCGGATGTGACGGAATTGTTGCAATGTTAGTTAACAATGAGTCGGCGTGCTATTGGGGATTTCACTATTTCGCTGAAATCTAGCATCAAGGATGTGAAATTGCAATTATTTCATAATGACATGCACATCATGTACAGTAATTAAAAGATTCGCCTGCTTTGAGTACTTATGATGTTGCATCGTTAACCTTTTTTGTCGCATAGTAACCATGATTTTAAAAATATTCAACTTAAATAAGTATAGAGATCCTACGGTTTTAAAGGTTTAAGCGTTTTGCATAAGCAATTCTAATTTTGAAATCAAAATATACACACGGCAATTATTAAGATTAAAAATATTAAAGTGTTAAGAACATAATGGGCTGAGGATAGGTCACACCAATGCATTGCACTGTCATATTTTCGCGAACAACACTCCTCGAACTTGTCTTAGATGTAGTTTCTTATTCACGGTATTAATATTAGGCATGTCTGAATTGATTGTAATAATCATAATTCTGAAAGACAATTATTTAACTTTACCGATCATAGATATGTTTTGTTGACTGATCCGAACATGTAGTTAAATTTCTTAATCAATGTAATGTATACAGTTTAAATAATGTTTTGTAATGATGTCGCTGATAAACTCAGTTGTTATAAAGCGACCTTAAATAAATAAATAAATAAAAAGTTTCCAAGTAAAATTATAACCGCGCTTAACTCGCGCGGAAACCAAGCCTTACAGTTCAATTGTATCTATGTTACGTTTAATAACAATTACAGCAATCACAACATTATGACGACAATTATCTCTACGCAGCTGGAAATCTCAGTAGCGTGTAAAAAAAACGTATCTATGCACCGACTCTGCACTTTTTACGCCCGCCGCATTGGATTTTCTTAACATCCGTACAAAAATCCTAACGGATGTAGAGCACTTTTAATTGCATGTAAATTTTCTTAACGCAAGCGGTTTTGAATATGATGGGTTTTTTAACTTTTTTAAGGAAATCCTTGTAACTGATATACATTTACATGACACATTGCATATAAATTAACTAACTTAGTAAGCTAACAGATCTATTTTTACAAATACACTTGTGTTCTAATTAAAATAATCAATAAAAAGTAATTGCTAATAGTTCAGGTTATGCGAGTTATAAAACGACATTTTATCTCATGTTTTTTATCGGCGATGGAGATAATAATATTATAATTACTTACTTTGCTTACACATTTAACGAAATTCATAGCTTCGTGAGTAGTCATTTAATATTGACAATATTAATTTAATCTAAAACTATTTATCATAAAAAGATTTAAAAAATATAAGGACAAATAAATATTTATATCTTAAATATTGAAAAAATAAACATCTCAAAATTCTGTAACGTCTTTTGGTCTTATCCTTAATACTCTTGATACATGGTAACCCTATACTCGGGAATTTATTCAAGACGTTTTATTGTATCGTAAACTCTTGTGTAAATGATGTACAGATGTAAGTTACAGGAGTAGGAATAAAAAAAATTTAAGTCCAAGCTGATTAAGTCATGTAACTGTAACAATAAAAATAAAGCAAGAAATTATCATTATTGAGTTTTTGCTATTGCCAAAATAAAACATGTCGCATTACAATACAACACCTACATAAAAATCTACACGTTCTAAAAATGTTATAAACATTTATGCAAATTACCGCTTTCCCTAGTTTCGCGTAGCATTGAATTCAATTTAAATTAGGCCACATTTCTTCCTGCAGCGGCAGCGGCGTTTCATAGGCGAAGGGTTCTCGCGGGCGACCAATCGTGCGGGACTATTTCGGGACAAGAGGCGGACTTTTCCGGAGGCGGGATTGCGGGATTCGGCCCTCGCTGAAATTGCGAATAGTCTTTGATATATTTTTGTATCCAAATATTTGCTACTGCGCCGCCATGATCCACAACCTTCGTTGTACAATGTTCAATGGATTTTTCTAATTCTGGCAACATTACAATATCGTGGTTGCCATAGAATGTAAGAGTTTGTTAGCGCATATAGATGTAGATATGGCGCTTTAGCTGCAAAGTTATGAAATGTTACTAACTTATTTAATTGATTTATTTATTTATTTCTTTATTAGACTCGCCAACAGCAAAACACAGAAATACATTAAAAATTTACTTAAACTAAAACATGCACTTATGTGTAAGCCAATTATAGGCGTGTACAGCATTCATTGAGAAGAGTAGATATTATTCCTTAAATAAAATAAATTTAAGATTTAAATAAATTACTAACTAATACTGTGTAAGAAAACAAATAATATTTAATATTTAAAACCAAATCAGCTGAAATTCATAATTCTAATGTATATTTCCTATTGGTAGAGTACATTCTTTCGAAAAAAATATATTTCTGCAAAATTTTTAAACAAAAAAAAAACATTCATTGCTTCTGGACTTTGAACCTTATTTCAATGCGGAAATAATTAAGAAAATAATAATTATAAGTACTACGTTGATGAAGATGGTATTACGTTAAATATTCAATTTAATAAACCTTTAGTGAAAACCCCGATGTTCTGAAAATAATCTTAAAAATATTTTTATCACTCTTTTGTTTTATTGTCTTCACCTAAAATTTAATATGCTTAAATGTAAGCACAACATATTTATTTACTATAATGATTATTAATATTACTCGTATATTACACACTGTTATGTCATTCTCTCCGACAATCATGGTCACGTTTTGATCCCGACTTTATTGACAGTATCTGGAAGACCGAGCTTCGCGATAAGATACTTTAAAAAAAATCGCAAAAATATTTACCTTACCGGGATTCGAACCCACCACATTCCGAATTTCCAAACAATGCAATAATTATACGTAGGTACGCATATCAAGCTGCCGATCAGACTGTCGTCGATGTCGAGGAGAGTCGAAATTATTGATATATTGTTGCACGACGAATTAAAAAATCATATATTGCTTAAAATGCGCAGTTCCTAAGGGATAAGACATAGCTCGATTGATTTATCTCTACCAAAACTCCCTGCATACTAAATTTCATGGTAATACTTGTAGCCGTTGCCTAGATACCGATTATATAATATTATATACAAGATCGTCTCGTTTAAAGTATAAAGATAGATCTACGTTTCCGTACCAAGGCGAATTCTTTGGAGTTTCGCTAAAAGTTCTGTTAATTTATTCCACCTGCACTATGCATACACGGGATTATGATCTCTATTTTTATACATATTGGGACGTTAATCGCATTTGGGAGATGCAGACAGTTTGTTGATTCACTAATGGAGCTTCAGAAGAACATGTAGCAAAAGCTTCCTAACTAACCTTGGTTCCTTGTTATTTATTGCTATAGTTATTATTACCAAAGATTATCAAAAATATTAACAATATTTAAAACAATAAACGCTTTTTACAGTACAAAAAAAGAAAATAAGTGTTTTAAATGCTGGGTTATTCTCAATAAAAAATTAATTTATAAATTGCCCTGCTTTTATATACTCATTTATTTTATCGGCTACAAAATAAGAGAATTATTGTAGCAATTGTAAACTAAATTTCCAATTTATTTTCTATTTGAAAATCGGAAAATTGATTTTCATAGTGTGACCCACTTTTGACACGAATTTAAAATCTATAAAGCTATTTTTAGATGCCTGACGTCCACGATAATAGAACAAATAGGCTGGATTCACACCACTGGGATCCGGTCCCACCACATGCTATTTATTTGGACAGGGTATTGCGCACACGCACGCGGCTTACGTCCTGCGCGCGCGCGACGTCGTATCGGTGACGTCACAACGGGCCCTCCTGCAAACAATCCGTTTTTTGCACCCTTTATCACGGGAGCGCCGGCTAACTACATAAAAGCTGTGGAAATCCGTTCAGGACACACATTACACGTAACGCGGCTGAACGTAGCTGCGCCCCGACGCCGCCCGCCGCGTTCCGATTTCGAACGAGACCATAGAGAATTTTGCAGTTTCATTGTGATGTGCCAGTGACATTCAAAGTGAAATTGACAGTTACCAAAGAATAATTTATCTGTGATAAAATATCCGAACATGTCCGAACATTGTACGTGCAGTTACGGATGCAAGACGTCGGAGTTCGTAAAGAATCGTATGTATTTATTTTTATTGAACATAATAAGTGATTGAATTTAATTAGGTACCTACTATAGTTACTGAACATACAATTTGAACCTGATATAATAGAACTATTTATTAAAACTCGTAATAAATAATAATTATAATTGAAATTTCATTTAATATTTATAATAAAATATTAATTATTAACTCATGAATCATAATAAGGAAAGAGTTTTGCCTTTTACAACATAACACCAAAAAACCACCATAAACCGGCAAGAGTATTTCTTGACCACATACCAATTACGTAGGCAATATCCACGTAGACAAAATTTATGACTGTATTAGCAAAATGACTTTATTATGGATTATGTCATGTTAGGTTGCGGACACTTAATATTTTCAATGTAAAGGACGGTAATGGTATAATTAAATATAGTTTAAAATTATGTACAAGATTAAAGACAGATTCATTATAGAAGAAGAAGAAGAAAATCGATAGCCAAAATAATAAAAATTAATGGCTGTCATTTTTAAAGAAATCTACATTGTTAAAGGAGTCATTCATTTATTATTTAATTAAAACACAACAATTTAAGAAAGTCTCACAGCATCAAGAAATATACAGCCCTTTAGAAAAGTATATCTGTCCCAAAGAATAAGCATCATCACCGTGATTATGAATTATTATTGAAGAGAAGAGCGTACCAGGAGGAGAATCAAATTGTTTACTAACAAGGTCTGATATGGGCATATTTATGTATCCCAAGTCGACGATAGTCGCGGGGTAAGGGGTCGAGGAGATTTATGTACAAGTCTGAAGTATGATTTATATTGTGGCTCGGAACAATGGGAGACAGTGGCCGGTGGTCGGAAGCCCAACGGTAAACTTAAATTAGCTGAAACTATGTATGTAGCCCTTAAATATCTGTAGGTGTTGCCCTTCAATGGAAGGTGTTGCCAGAATCTCTATGTTCTATTCGACAAACGTTATACAAATAGTCATCTCATAGAATCAAAAAAAGACTCAATTGTCTTTTAAAACGCCATTTATTACAGGTTGCTATTACCAATAAAACTGTGGAATGAATTGTTTCCCGCGGTATTTCCGGGCCAATACGATCATCAAACCATTAAGAAAAGAGCGTATTTCTTTTTGAAAGGCCGGAAACGCACTTGTGACTCGTCTGGTGTCCACGGGCGACGGTAACCGGTATTTGATTTTAAGAAAAAGAAACAATTAGTGTAACGCATAAACTTAAGCTACCGGCCGAGCCGAATACATATTACGAGTAGAACTGAAAATGTAATTTTTCCACCTCAAATTTAAATTTTATTACTGTACTAAGATTTTACGAATTACCTCAATGAAGTTTCATTCATATTTATCTACTAGTGTGTATAAGATATTAGTTTCTTGTCCACCGTAGCAAGCTACAGTAAAATTATCAGAACGTATACCGTACCGTAGAGAAAAACATACTCCTAGTAAAAGTTTTGGATTATTTAGAATACTAGGCGACTATATAATAGGCGACATGGTAACAAATAACCACTGCGCCACAACCGAAAAAACTTGATAATATTCAACGCGTGACTAAGTGAATCCGCGTTGAGATTCGATACCGTCCTTGTAGGCTTTCAGGCGCTCTTCATTGTGACGTGTTCCGCGAAAATTCGGGAAACCCCTGACTCATGCCGCAACAATCGCCGGAAAAGTTTTTATCACAGTCAACACTCGCACTTCGACTAACCCGGATTTGATCTTCTACTTCCAGTTCAGATTTAATATTGCATACCGGGTTACATAAAAATATCGGTATATAATAACGATAGCCTAATGTAACATGCATTTTACTTAATAGCCTGCAAATCTAACTAAAAATTACTTCTGATAAAGTATTTTATGGATAAGAAAATAAAAGATAATAACTTTTATATTTTTTAGTTTTACTTATCTACGGTAGACAAGTAAAACTTACGGAATCTCTAGTGCGAAGTAGCCGCAAAAACAAAAATATTCCGACCACACATATCGAACATTTAAAGGCATTTATGTCCTGCAATTACTACTTTCTACTGTCAATTCGTTAAAACACAATGCCACAAAAAGCAATCGATACACAAGAGAACATCACAATGCCGACCGGAAAAACCGCATTTTAGCTAATTACAAACTCATCTCCACAGAAAAACTAATTGACGAAAGCCGTGTCATCATGTCAGATGGAATGGACTGAGACAGAACAAAAAATGCATTCCATCATTAATAATCGATTTGCCGTTTTCAATTGCTTTTCTATATTATTTCCCTCTTCCCGCTACCAGTTTCGTTTTTCTTCAATCTCCGTTTAAATGGGATTTGATTTACAGCTCGTTTAAGTCTACCTATATCTTATATTCAATTCCTTATATCGTGAAAATGGTAGGAATATATATTTTATATTGATGTGTCGGGAGCTGTCCCATCGGGTTTCCCTCAATGGTCTCTCTTAAGGCCACTGTTATGCCACAATTTGTATCCACACATTACACTCGTCCACGTTTCTGTGGACGAGTGTAAACTGTCTGATTGCTACGAGCAGTGTATAAGGTATTTAATCCATCCAAAAAGAGTAAAATTAAATTTTTTAATAAAAATATTTACACAACGGATAAGCATTGAATGTTGCTGTCTTTGTCTGACAAGTGACTCTTTCAACGTATCAAACAAACGACCGAATACTGAAACGATAGTTAAATTAAATGACAGCAGAGATAGCAACAGCCTGTGAATAGGACGGCTCTTAACTTTGATTAGCGGATCAGTATTCGACCGAAAGATATTGAATAGCTTATCCGTTGTGTAGATATTTTTATTAGTACTTCTACACTTTCTAACCTATCAATGCATTAAAAACCTTTAGCTCGTAGCAATCGGACAGCTTACAATCGTCCACAGAAACAAAATAAGCGTCTTCTTTCACTAATCTATATTGTTTAAAATACAATGTGAGTACACAAAGCATCACTTACAGGAAGTATTATTAATCATAAACATAATAATCTCCTATTGACATTACCGATTCCAGTACAATAGCGACGCCTCGTTAGCCGCGGAGCAAAAGAACGTGTCAATATTAATATGTTCATTCAAAAGTAACATAAACCACATCATAGTGTAACACCTCATTGTAAAGTTCGGAGGAGCCGGTATGTCAAACGGGTTGCAGGGCAGTATTCTGGCGTATGACGCTGTGTGGCTCGTTACGGCTCACGTAGGTGAATCTGATCTGTTATCTGTGTCGGACGACTGTCTTTCCCATACTTTATTTTTATTTAAAGTTTGCCTTCACATTTAGTCCTCGGGTTCTTTTTCGCATCGTGTTTGCTGTTTGCTCACGAAGCCGGACAAAAAGAAAACTGCGTACGCCTCGGCTCAAATATTTCTTTTAATAATTTGAAGGAGGTGCACAGTGTTTTATTTCAAATTAGACACGTCAATGATATCACAGCACTTAAAGTAAAAAAAAGTAACTTTTTGCGAATTCCGCAACATAACCTAAAAAAATGTTAAGTACTTGATTGACAAACAGTAAGCGAGCTAAAGGTCATGAATTATAGGTAACCGATTTTGATCTAGCTTTTTTGGTTGACAAAAAATGCTAGATCAAAATCAGTTTATCCATTTGAGAGCTTCCTACAATCCAACGGACAGACAGACAGTCATACAGACAGACATGTCAAACTTACAACAACATTCTGTTTGCGTCGGGAATTGAATAAAATTAAATGTCAAAAGTCACGAAGCGAAGAATTTGTTTGAAATTATTAATTAAGATTCTGAAGAAAGAAGAAATATCTAATAGGTTATTTTATAATCATTTTTAATCATTCATTTAAGATTGGAATTAATTACAAAAAACTCGATCGCAAAGTCAATAATCGGATCCAATATAATAATAAACTAATAAATAAAAAATAAATAATAAATAAACTGGATATAATAAAATTAATTAAATCTACAAGGATTTAAATAAATTATCCGAAGGAAATCGTTTTTTAATTACGATATTATATCGATTAAGTACAACACTACACGCGCTGAGCCCGCGACTAATGCACGATAAAACATTAGGGTACACTCATCGATGAATCACTCACTAATCGGATCGTTCACTTGCACAAGATATAGAAAGCGAATGTTTTAGACGTAACTATGTGTGTTTATTAATTATCACAGTGGCGATAAATATTAACGTCACTATAAAGAAGATGTTTAAAATTATCGCGATTATCGAAAGAGAACTCTTGTCTAGTTCGATTGTAGCTTTTCTTTTCTAATCCATCACTAGAAATTTCTGCAAATGGGTATAGATTTATTTGTACATTACGTAACTAATTAGTAATTATATAATTGCATAACCTATTATCAAGGTTATTTATATTTCATGTCAAGGAAAATCATGCGATAGTGGGAAAACACAGATTCTATTAAACTTTTCCAAATAGGACAGTACAGTGATCTATGTGTTAGCCAAGTAATAAGTAATGAAGTAACCGTGAATCTAGTTCAGATTCAAATCTAAATAAGACCAGAGGAAAAGTCGAATCAATAGAACTAAGACTTATCGAAAATTATTGAATTAGATCATTAGATCTTACATATCAAAAGAAGAATAGTCCCTTCCTTAGTAACCAGCTCATCATTTTGTAAAATGCATAAATTAGACTTATCGAATTTTTATGTCACTTCGAACATTTGTGATAAGCATAGCGAATTGTAATCAGGGCAATTGATAATAAATATTATTATAATATAATGCAAATGAGAACTTTTGCAATTTCAAATGAAATTAAAACATGTACGCGTGCCTAAATTGGAAAAACAATATAAAAAATAAACATGACATTAACGATATGTTTAACGTAATTAACAAACATTATTAATATCTATTATAATTAACGTAACATTAATTTTTAATTTCTTGTATTTGATACTTCAATTCATTTTACGTTTTTAATATTTAAATAAAAAGGACTAGTCCAAAACGCACGCTCAATTGAAATAGAGTAATTGAGTCTGAAACAGACCAAAATGGTACTTAATCGTTTATGTATGCAAATAAATTTCAGCTGAAGAATCGACAAGAAACAGAAGGACTGTAAACCAAAGGGATAATTTAAAATTTTAATCTAAATAAGAAACTTAGGAAATTAATGATCCCTCCCTGTCTGGCCTAATGCAGAAAGCTTACACAAGCTTTTCTAGTTACATGTTCAGTACTTACTAGTGCACAAAATGTGAAGGGTCGCTAGACGCAAGGGTTTTCGCCGGCTATTTCATGTACGGTACAGCATTTCGGCGCTCATTCATCGTGAGTCGGCTAACCGCGCCGGTCTCCTCGCGTGTGGCTGTGCTTTTCAGTTTGTAGTGAATTATCCGAATGAATATGGACTTGCTCACGGACACATCAATGCCCTGTTCATGGATGTCTTTTTAACCGGTGTGTGTGTGTTTTCTTTTCTTTAATAATTTTCGAGTGTCAAAGGTGCGAGGGTAATTGGAAGTTGATATGTAAATAAACAGTGTTTGATAGGTTTCATGCAATTGTGATAAGTAATTTGGAAAAAGTGTAGTGTAGCCAGTAGGTAAAGTTAATATGACTTAGGTAGCTGGCCGAATTTATTATCTTATATTTATGATACAAAGCTATCTATGACAAAACAATTTTTCATTTTGCGTTTGCAATTATTTGTGCATGAATAAGTTGTAGTATTTATTTAATGTCAAAACAATATTTTTATTTATAACAATAATTTAATATTTATGTATATTTTATGTAATTATGTAATTATTACAAATTTACATAAAATTTAAATATACCACGAAGCCTTAGAAATTAGTGGATAGATTTATCAAATCCTCTTAATTTATTTCAAGTTTAATTATTATCTTCCCAGATTAAAGATTGCAATAAACCATAAAAGAGATAAAATTGGTTTAAACAAAAAATGATTTTTCTTTTCAACTTAACTAAATAGATGAATAAAATTAATTACAGGTGTTGGATAAATTGCCTAAATTATTTATAAAAAGATTTTAAGCCAGATTTTCCTGGATTTAAGTTTTTTTTTTTGAAGTCAAAAAAGTTTCAATTTTATTTACATGAAAAAAAATGACGAGCTTTGCTCAACCCTCATATACCGCACTTACATCAGCACCACTGATACGTAAGGTTATCTTATTTTTAAGGTCAGTTTTTAGCAAAATCAGAAATTACCAGACTTTTGAGTTAAGTCACTTCGATTCTAAGGGCGATATTAGTGTAATTAATACGACACTGCTTATACCTATTCACCATATCGATTCTCAAAAGCAATGATGTTCTTTTTTGGAATCGAACAATGCAAATTAGGAGTAGTGCAGAGTAAACGAATCGTGTGGGAATGTCAAACCATCGCGGCGGCTCAAAGCGATTCGCTGAAGCTCCGACATACGATACTCGGATGCTGATCAGTGATCGCTCACCAATTACTTTACTCATTTTTGTACTCACCAAATACTTTACTCATTTTTGTACGTTCACCAAATACTTCACTCGTTTTTGAACTCACCAAATACTTTACTCATTTTTGTACGTTCACCAAATACTTTACTTATTTTTGTACTCACCAAATACTTTGCTCATTTTTGTAAGTTCACCAAATACTTTACTTATTTTTGTACTCAATCCAAATACGTTACTCATTTTTGAAATCACCTAACACGTTACTTTTGTAATTGCATGAAAGAGCATACCTATTTGGTTTTACACGACTACGGCGAATATAAAAGTGAGTATAATGTTTTTGGCAGTATATGTAAGTTTGTTCCACCGTAGGGCCTAAGCTACTCAGTTGATTTTTATGAATAAGGGTAATTATGGATCAATAGATGCGTAATAATAGCTCGGGTAATATAGGCTAGAGTAGCGTGGGGTTCCTGTAACTCCATTCCTATCGGCTTCACTTACCACTTACCTTTTGAAGACCTTCATCCAAATCCCTACCTATTATACAGTATAGGGCTTTCCTATGAAGGAGAACCGGCCATCTCCACTGATAGGCTATATAATTTACGTAGTCGGGTTATTTTTTTATTAAAATATACTTAGTTATTGATACTTATCGTGAAAGCATAATAAGCCAATTTAAATGTTGTCAACGCCTATTTAAAACTATACGAGTCATTTTTGTACTAGTTGTATGCAAGTGTATTTTTCTAATTATTTGAGTCAAGCAGAAAATCGAATTTCTGTCTCGTCAAACTAACGGGGAAACCCCGTGATTTTCGCGGTAGCATACGTAAGCATTATCGCATCTTAACAATGATATAGATATCGAAGCGACTACATGCCACAGAGCAGAGAAACCGCGAACTGAAACGCCTCACTATGTCAGTATGACAAGTGTGCACGGCCGACTATTTTTAACTAGACACGCGGCCTTATTATTACGCATTCAATTGTCAACGACATGGATTGACCTAATGATTCACTGAGCAGTGATAAACCTCCGTTTATCCTCGTTTGACGTAACATTACCACGGTTTATGAGTAATGGTTATAGGTAAAAAAAACAAGTGCGAGTCGGACTCGCGCACGAAGGGTTTCGTACGAAACGGCAAAAAACCACGTTTGTTGTATGGGAATTGGAAGCCCACTTAAATATTAATTCCGTTTTTATTATTCGTTATTTTAGCAGCAACAGAAATACATCATCTGTGCAAATTTCAACTGTTGAACTACCACGGATCATGAAATACAGCCTGGTGAATAGTGATAGACAGACGGACTCACAACGGAGTCTCAGTAATAGGGTCTCGTTTTTACACTTTGTACCCAAAGCCTAAAAACTTATATTTTACTGCAAAAATGGTATCAAAACTCGTTTCTAATTAATATCCGAATCTAGATCCTTCATAAGTTTAGCGACTTATGAGCGGAAATTTTATACACCTGCCTAGAAAACGTATTTGATATTATGCTCTCAAAATCTAATTTCGGAGATGAAACTCATTTTATGACATAATGCTTTCTTACAGGCACAGCACATTAATACTTTTATATTTAACTGTTGCTTTTTAATTACAACTCCTTTGTTACTAGTTTTTTATACTACATCTATAATTTTTCTCCCATTTTTTTTTTCCAATTCTTAGCACATGAATATTATATTTTCACATAGTTGCATTCACACCAAAATTTTATATGTAAAACTAGTTACCTTCTAATTACTAAAACACCCAAATAAATATCATATTAGCAAAGCCATTATGTAGATACAATTAACTCGGTGTTCATAACTCGTGATAATTTTTAATAAGCCGAGGGAAATATATAAAAGTTTGTTTACAAACGCGCATGCGCAACCGTTAACTTTCTACGTTTTAGCACTTACAGACAAAGCGCGTAAAATCGATGGCTCTCTTAAAAGTTGTCATACAAATTGACAAACATAAAATATGTTTATAGCGGCGCAAACACCACAGCCTTCGCTCACAAACGAACATTAAAGGCTGGCGACGACAAAGGATTTTCGTTGCACTTTTATTTACGCTTAATAAAACTAATTCATATGCGTTTTGTATTCAAAGTTCATAAATACATCTCGAACTGATGCCCGCGCGCGAGTTGAACGCAGTCGGGGCCTGAGGTGCGGGCCTCCCGCCGCTCGAACTATTTATTGTATTATTTCTGCATTCAACTCGCGCGCGGACTATAGTAAAACGACAACCGGAGAATGAGGATGTTTTCAGTAGGCAAAAGTTGCTTCAATCTCCGTAGATTCCCACCTAATACCTATCTAATGTGCGCTGTGTGTATTATGAAGCCTTGGGGATTTTTGAAACGTGATAGGTTTTTTTTTTTAATTTTGTCTGACGTGGAAAATTTTATCAGACGTGTTAATTTGTATAAAAATATAGACGTACCTATACTATGTACATAAGGGTCTATTCACACCGAAACAAAATACGCAACATGGCACTGCATTTTTAAGATAGCTATTGAAAATTGAACTTTATTTATTACACAAGAAGATACACGATTCATTGTAAGAGTTCGAATGTCAGGTTGCACCGAGCTACACAGCGCATGTGCAGTGTATGACTGATGTCATATGAAACGCGTATCTTTTTGTGTAGTGAATAAAATTCAATTTTGAATAGCTATCATAAAAATGCAGCGCCGCGTAGCGTTGCGTATCGTTGTGGTGTAAACTGATCCTAAATATGCCTGATTAAGTTCTCACTGCTGTAATGGTAGGTATGTAAAGGCAATGCTGAAACTAATGCAGAAAAATGCTACTAATATAACACGATTGAATTGGTGTCCCCCAAAAGAAACTGCGATTTATTCTATCCTTACTTATATTAACTTTGTATTTCAAAAGTAAAGTATAGCTCATTAATTACATTATTCATACAAAGCACAGATTAATATCTAAGATAATATGCAAAAAATGTAGATTAGCGATTTAATGTCAATTTAAATAAATTAATAAAAGACATTATATGTCACTCACAACATATTATAATAAATTAAATTTAATAAATAACAAAAACTTGCGATAAGCCGGTTTGTGAAGTCATAAAGTCATTGATGACATTTATTTTATAAGGTATCATGTCATTTTACATACTATTTTCCATATTAAAAGAAGCCTCTATTGTATTGAACTGATTCTGTCAGTTAATTGGAGCAAAGTAATAAACCTTTGCATTATTCCGCTTGGCTTAGAAATCACTTATCGGCTTCATCCTTGTAATATCTAACAATATTATGTCTAATATTGCACAATATACAAAGTAGTCCTTACTAATATTATAAACAAGAAAGATATGTGGATGTTTGTTACTCTGTCACGCAATAACTATTGAACGGATTTTGACGAAACTTGGTATGGTAGTAGTTTCAACTCTGGATTAACACATAGGCTACTTTTTATCGCAGCAAAATGTACGGTTTCTGCGGGATTGCTTTTTGTAGGTCGCGGACAACATTTAGTTATTTTATATAGTTGTTTTTTTTTAAAAAATCGAGTATTTTTAAATCAAACATAGCACAAAAAATCTACGTAATCAATGAAAATATAAAGTAATTAATTTCTTTGGACGCAAAATATTCGAAAAATATAGAACATACCTTATGTTGTTACTACAGGTCCATTTAATTTATGTATAGATATTTGATATTAGACATTTGCAATACATATCTAATAATTAACATATTATATTAGAAATATAAAATTTCTTAAAGTGAGGCTTATTTAAATAAATTAATAAATTATAAGAACATAATATATGGAGTCTGCAAGAGCTCTATTTGTCATTTATTTAAAAATGTTATTAAAATAAGGCTGTGTATAAATAAAAGAGATCTCTCTTTTAATTTGCGATTATCGTTATATTTTTAACTGACTGCGCCCGAAGTAGAGATATGTTTTTTAGTGTATGTATGTAAGTATATTTCTTGAGGCATATATCTTAAGCCTAGACGGCTTGTAACATTGGAGGTTGAAAGGCATCATTCGATTTATCTTAGTCGTGAGATTGACACTGGATACATCATGATTATTTCATGCAGTCGGGATTTTTGTTTTTCAATAATTTATATTTACTTTGATGTATAGCAGTTTGTACCCGAACACATCCAAATGTTAGTGTTCTTCTTTTTACTCTTTTTTAAATTTCGAACAATAAATTAAAGTTTAATTTTTATTTGTTGCAGGTTTTCCCAAAAGGCTTTTTGTAGCTGTATCCGTAGTTATAATAATCGCCATGTGTCTGAACCCCGCGGAGGCTAGATCTATCGAACACAGGAGGAGACACCAAAGAACCAGATATTCAGAGATGGCGCAACTTACCAAAGAAAACTTATCCATGAGACGAAACCCCAGCGTAGATCACTTTAAGAACGCGACAAGAAAAATCAAACATAAACTCAGAAATACGAAAAGGTTTTTCGATCAGGACAAGAAAGTGTTGGTAAAGAACGAGACCAGAGACTACAGGGAAGGCATGCCAGCGTGGCTACCCACAGTTAACTTCGTAGACATTCACTTCCACGACTACAAGACACCTCGGAAAACGGGAAAATCGGTCACAGAAAGAAAGGTAAATATATTTTGGTACAAATTCTCTTTAGGTACCAAATTTGATTTAGATCACAAATTCTGGAATGAATAGGTAACGAAACAATCAAGTTACTAGATTTTGCCCGTGACTTCGTACGCGCAAAAATAAATCTCGTAGGGACCGTAAATTTTGCTGCGATAAAAAGTAACCTATATGTTAATCCGGAGTCTAAGCTACCGTAACACCACCTTACCAAATTTCATCAAAATCCGTTCAGTAGTTATTGCGTGAAAGGATAACTGGTAACAAACGTCCATACACACAAACTTTCGCGTTTATAATATTAGTAAGGATTAAGAATAAATTCATATTAAAATAACAAAGCTTATATTCCTGACAGAGCAATTACTGAGCGTCGAGGGTGTGGTAGACCAGCCCATCATTTCACCGGCCAGTGTTCTTCATATTTTCGACTGATTAAAGACAAAAAGCCTCCTGTACTTTAGGGTCGGCAACATTCATTCTCCGTATGAGAAACATAGTAATAACTTATGAATATCTTGACGGAAAGGTTTTTGCATCGCATTGCATTATTAAAGTTATTAGACTTATGAGCTTTATCCCAGCTAATAGGATTGTCACAATGAGAGTTATTACTTTTTTAAAGTCTAGATAATCTGGGTATTTGACAGCCCTAAGACACCACACCTTTGCAGCTAAATGAGGTTTCATCGGGCCAAATTACACGAAGCCAGCCTTTTTACCCGTTCATTCACTTACATTGTACTTATGAGCAATAACAACAAGTGCGAACCCACAATCAATGCCGGAATTTAAATTATCTCTACTGTAACTACTATTATCTGTAGTAAACAGCTAAATACAAAACACTAATTGACTTATTTAAAGGTCTTAAATATGTTGTAACAAAATTTAGTACCGAATGTATTCTATGCAAAATACATACACGTAAATTTGAAAATATTTTCAGAAAGATATCGACACTAGATAGTATCAGAAAAGTGACAGTCATAATTCGCTTGAGATTTGAAACAGTCAATAAACATCCTTATGTTTTCTGTTCTACAAGGATTTTCTTACAATATCCGCGCTTGTTTCTGATGACCTCTCTCAAAAAGTCTGCTAAGTATTTCTGATAAGAATGATATTACGCTTATCTGATAAGAGAGAGCGCCATTCTTTTAAGATATATATCAGATATTAAAATACAAATAGCTTCAATCAAAGATTATTATCAGTATTCATGTCATAACATGTTTTTCAATGTATCTGACTAGCTACATAAAAATAACAAAAGCTGCACAAAATCCGGTAGGGAAAAGCAGAATTTCTCAATCATCAATTATTATACCGGTCTCGCCAACTTACACCGGTAGTTATAACACACTAGCTGTTGCCCGCAGCTCCGCCCGGGTAAATACTGTATCCCAAAGGAACACTGTACTCTTTCGGGATAAAAAGTAGCCTGTTTTGATCCAGAGGTTAAACTACTACGAAACCAAATTTCATCGAAATCCGTTCAGTCATTTTTGCGTGAAAGAGTAACAAACATACATCCATCCATACATTCATCCATCCATCCTCACAAACTTTCACATTTATAATATTAGTAGGATTCAGTAAAAATATGAAGCATAAAAATCGGTTACCATAGAAAGGACGAGCGAAGACCGGGTTAAATGTTTTACAGAAATTTGCGTCTATACTCGGCCTGCGCACGCGACCGTAAGTGGACGGCTACGTAGCGTAAAAACATGGAAAACAAAAATAACTAATTTGCTTTGAAGTTAGAATTAGTGTTAATTTCTTTAATCATAAAATATGGAAAAAAATGTTTAGTCTATCAAAGTAGTCTAAAAAGATACAACAAAAAATATATTATCTTACTCCTAATAGATAAAATTAATAAAACAGTGAACACATTATATAACTAAAAAATCAGCCAACTGCGAGTCGTATTAGCAAAAAACACTTTTGTTCTATGGAAGCCCCGTTTAAATATTATTTTTCTGTTTTTAGTCCCGTCTTTATCATTCGGGTACGGAACCCTAAAAATGTGTTAATTTAGTTCCAACATAGGAGTATAATAAATGTTACGTAACGTACAAACATAGCTGATACAGTTCAATACGAAATTAATCTCCACCTGTAACGGCCCTTTTAATATTATTTGCCCAGCGCACACTTTAGCCATTACGTATGCATGCCGAGCGCCCACTAATTAGTACACAAGCTAATACCACGGGACAGAGTGTCCGATGTCCCGTCACCGGCTTCGCGCACTCGCGACAAACCTCTGTCAATGAATATTAAATATTTCGTGTGTGTTTCGACAGTTCGATGCATGCCCACTTAACGAATTCAAATATTTAACTTTGGGCAAAGGAAAGCGTTAGAATTCAAGTGATCTCGGCGTTCGGTTCTCAGTTGACTTACGAACAATTTAAAAATTAAATACCGCTCAAATGAGACGTTAAACCCGAGTGTACACTCGACAATGTGGACGTTAAAAATATTTGTTCTTGCAGTCAGTATCTTTTCTCTGCAAACAGATATTGTGTCTGAAGGAAAATACAAATAAGGTATTGACCTTAAGAATATTCATTAAATTGAAAAACGATTGCACTTATTATGTCGAGTATCCTAGGATGGATGGATGGATGTTTGATACTCTTTCACGCAAAAACTGCAAACGGATTTTGATGAAATTTTCTATGGAAGTTTTTTAAGTCCTGGATTAACACATAGGCTACATTAAAATGTACAGTATTTCCGTGGGATATTGTATTTACGCGGGCGGACTCGCGGGCAAAAGCTATATAGTTATAAGTAGGTATTACCGAATAGGGTGCAGGAAAATGACTATCATCATTTTCCTATGACTAGTACGCCCTAAACTAATCCTCATTAAGTCATTAAACTATTTTAGGTATAACGTGCCATGAAATTACGAAATAGGTTTTTCAGGCATGGAGGTGTTATTTTCCCCAATTACATACTTATTGTTATTTACACACTTAATTAATCATGATGACATGACAATAATTATCCTGAAAACATAACACCAAAACGTAAATCACACACAACACACAGTTACATACAAAAGTGCAAATATATACAAAAAAAATCATGAACATTCCTTAGGCGAGCTTTCACGCTGACACGGGCGATTAGTGTTTGTTCGGTAACAAAACAACATGAAAACCTTAAAAACACATTATTTGTACAAGTGAGACGAATGCTAAGTTACGAGGCGCGTTTGTCTCAACACGTCCAGGTATTGTGGGGGTTTGAGGCGGCCATTTTGTCCGCTTTTATTACGACTCGAGTGTGCGGCGTCGCCCCTACAATGCATGTAGATGCAGCGCTAAATGGTTATGAACCGTAAAAGGTTTTACGATTATTTTAGGACCGATTGTTAATAGCCGAACGGACAATCATCGTCGTTACCTAGGTTTTCGGTTGTTTTTCCTGCTGATAATACTTTGCCTGAAATTTTTTAAATTGCAAATGTAAAAGGACATCTAGGAAGGATTAAGTGAAACGAGTACTTCGCAATCATAATTCATACGGGATACTCAAAGGGTCAAAGAAGAAAAAAATTCAATGTTTGTATTCGCATTTTTTCTGAATTTCGGCAATTTCGAATGTTAAGAAAAACAAGGCGCTAGGTACTAAAACCAAGTTTAATTAAACTGGATACTAGCTTCTAGAGTTTATTATATTTAGTTGTATTTTATTTCGATTACTTACAACTAAAAGGATCTTGGTATGATATAAACGGGGTCAAGGACTCCTACAGCTTTTCGCATTCAAAGATGATGCGAGATCTAAAATATTCATTCTTGATGCTTATTAAATCACAAGATGTTGTCCGCGACGATAATCCCATGGCAACCGTACATTTTGATTTATGTGATGACTGTAAAAGATGTTATATGTTGTGTTAATAAAAAAAACGAAAAAAAAACAAATCTTTCCTCTTTATTGCATTAGTGTAGACAACATAAGTTGTTAAATATAATATTCGTACGCGCAAAAAGAACTTCCGCGGGAACTATAATAAGCCCCTGTGTTAATCCAGAGCCTAAACTTTTAGTTATTGCGTGAAAGAGTTACAAACATCCGTAAATAGAAACGAATCGCGTTAATAATATTAGTAAGAATATTGCACATAATATTCTTTGTATACATACTAAAGTTTCCACAAAATATTACTCTAATCTGTGGGATGATTCACTTAGTCCCCTATAGGATAGTTTACCCGTTATTTCCGTTCGGAGAAACTGAACGGGTTGATTTCATTCATAGTCGCGTTTTCCTGAAACATTACTCACTTTCAATTGCCTGATGAGTCTGGCAGACGAACATTGTAATTATTATAATGGTTATGATTCATGCTAATGAACGCTATGACCACGTTTTCGACGTTAAACGTGATATTTAGATTTTTTAATTTTGTTTTATTGAAAAAAACAGTCATAGTACTGATACGACTAGTTATTGAAAAATAAGACCAGCTACGCTACGCTTTTACTATTGAGAAATTGATTGAACCAACCCTACCTTCGTGTGAGTACTCCAAAAACGACAACGTATTACGTGATCAAAAAGATACGACGCGTATGCGCGTCTCCTAGCCTAAATCCTCGACTCTTGAGCCTGTCTAGCCAATACAAAATCTAGACGCTAGATACCCGACATACAAAAGACAATCATGCGGTGACTTGTCGAGGCGAACCGGATCGTAGCAACCCAGGGCTGTCAGAACACAAAAAAATATTGAATACTTTTGTTAAACATAGTCTATCATCAAAATAAAAGCAAGCTCTCAAAATTTTTCCAAATATAATAAGTAAGTAGGCACAAAAATAATCATTTTCTTCTAGTATGGGAATTAAGAATTATATTTGAAACATAAATATTCGTGTCTGCCAACCCTACTAACAAAACGCAATACTCGACCTATCTTTGTTGCAAGTAAATAACGTTTTATGCCTACCGATAATCATATTATTGTCCTAGGACCTAGACTAATAGATACAAGTCGATTATGTTGTTAAAGTATTACAAACTAATAATGCATGCTATAATTAGGTACTTTAATCGCAATTATTAATTAATTAAGTACATAATACTGGAAGCAATAAGACGATAATTACTACAACAATAAATTGCAAGTGCAAATCTAGAAGAAGTAGAAATCACGTATAAATTTGTAATATCATACAGAAATAAATAACCATAAGAAACAACAATATTATATTAAACATACCAAAGAACTACAAAAACAACAACACAAAACAATAGATATTATTAAATTGGCCATTAATAAAGAATTTAAATTTAATAAAACGCCGATTAATTCTAAAATTTGTTACAATTCCATTGATAAACCTTTCTTGTGTACAATTCTTTAAATAGTTGATATTTCAACAAAGGCATTTTATAAATAGCTCAATAAAATCGTTTATCGCGATCTGTCATCTTCCACTTTTGTTCGTATAAACAACGCCTTAGTGGAGTATGTGCCCGCTCAAGAATTTCAGTTGGTCGTAAGTGTGCAGGGACCACACTATCGACCAACTGAATACAATCATACAATGTTACAATCTTATAATGTTCAATCACAGAATGTTATGTGAAAAAAAAATGGGAGTTACTTTTCCTTCTACAACTTAAAGATTCTGATGGGAGTAAAAAACTGTGTTTAATATAAGACAAAAGTTTAAATGCAGCTTAAACTTAACCTGCTTTCTATAAACAGTTACTTCAGAAAATGTTGTATATTGGCACCGATTTTACAGTGTTATTACATGCTATTTAGTCCTTTGAATGAGGCTGGTTGTAAAATCATCAGCGACAATTTATAAGTCCTCTTAGAGCCTTTAGTTTATATGGGTGTTGCGAGAACAGCCTCGACACGAATTATCCGACTAGTTAAAGTATTAGCAATATAAATGCAATATCAAATGTAATTTAATCATCTTTATGTAATTCCTATTGATGCATAAAGGTTTAATGCATTATACATAATACATTATCAAAATATAAACTGTGATAAATCAATGTTACATGAATTTATCTCAGAGTTGAACAGTTGTTTTTTATTTGAAATTATTACCAACTTGCCCTTTAAAACATCAACAGGAGTCACAAGTGATCATAGGGAATTAAATAAACCTTAAAGACTTAGGTAATTTCCTATGTGACTCCTTATAAACCAAGACGGATCTAACATGACAAATCACGGATTCTTCATTACAATGATTTTCCTGTGCATAGAGAAATAGGGTAATTTATCAGTAAACTAAAAGATCACGAAATGTTTCTTGAACTTTCTTTATTCCTAGACGTTGCCCGCGACTTAGTGCGCGCAAAAGATAATCCCGCCAGGACCGTACATTTTGCCGCAATAAAAAGTAGCCCATGTCCCATGCCGTAGTCTATTCTATTCTATAAACAGGCCAAATTTCATCAAAATCGATCCATTAGTTTCGGAGACTATTCAATACAAACAAACAAACAAATATTTCCCCCTTTATACCATTAGTGTAGATTTTCAAATACTAACAGTTGTTTTCTTATTGTTACAGTTCACGTATCTGATGCCGAAGCTGTACAAGACTTTGAAGGAGTACGAGGTGATCTTCAAGCTTCTACTGAACATGCAGGTGGACGTGGCGGACGACCCCTTCAACAGCTACTTGGCCACCAGGAGAAAACTACTGAAAGACACACTAGACAAGCTGTCAGGCACGATCGACGAAATCCACTTCAACATGATGGCCGTGAACGTGAGTCCACCCGTGTTCGACAAGAGCAGAATGAAGCTGGAAGCGTTGCAGAAGAAAGTTGACGCGACGACATGTCTAAAGAACGACCACATAGCGTTCAGAGGCTACGGCAACCTCCTGAACAACTGGAACAAAGAATTCCGGTGTCCCCTCAACAAGAAATCCGACAGGAAATGCAGAGAGTTCCACAGCATGATGGAAAAGAAGAGGATCAACAAAAAAAATAATCAGAATACGAGTTAGACGTTGTGATTGTTAAGAAATTCTTGTGTTATTTATTGTATTGTGCCCGAAGTATTGTAATTGTATTTATTTATTGTTAGGCTAAGTTATGTCGCTCTCTATCGCGTGAGGCGGAAATATTTTAATGACGGACGATACCTTATTTCGGTTAAGCAATGGGTACTTTCTCTGTGATATTAAGTATTCTGTAGGTTATTAAATATTAATTTATTGTGTATTTAAGTTCCTTTGCTGTTTCGCATTTGACTATCTCGATTATTTTTGTTGTTTCACTGTGAATTACTTATAAATTTACGAGTACCGCTACAGACACTTCGACAGAAACATTCCATTATTTTCTCTAGTTTTTTTTCTCAATACTTTGATTATGCTGGTCATACTTATTTATGTCCTCTATCGTTGTGAGTGTAGCGACTACTTTCGTTCCTTTGTTAACTGAATAATCTACTTAATACATCAATATTTATTATTAATTCACTGTAAAATCTTATCAATCAAATTGTTCCCAAACTTTTTTCATGGGCCTGTTGCACAATCTTCTAATAAGTGTTGGATAGCTTATTCGGAAGTTTCATCGCCGATTTATACTTTATATAGGCGACAGAGGCAAAACATGCAAACAAGCTATATGTCACTTAACAGTAGATTGTCAAACAGGCCCTTAGTGTTTTTCAATCTCAAATAGTATTATTAGAAGGCTCCGGCCGCGTAAGAAAAGACTTGTATTTAAATTACGTTCTGTGCGTATTTATATAATAATTTAATTTATAGGAAAACATGTGCCGTTAGTTTTTAATGAATCGAACTGATACAAAATATGACCGATGTACATAGCTTTATGTAAAATAAAAATTATTGCAATTTGAATAAATAACGTGACATAAGTATTGCAAACAAATAAACGCTAAATTAATTCTTATTTTGTTTTTGTTTTTTTTTTTTATGTGCCCGTAGCTAACTACCTACATATATATTAAAATCAAATGTTGCTTTTGAAAGATTTATTTACAATCAGACATAATACGGGAGGAGGAGGCGTGTCCCCTACACTTGGTCCCCTTTCGTTTTTTAACACCAATTTCCTACATAGGTATATCATTTGAAAAGAATTAGCGCTAAAACACGTAAAATTTACCTGGCCACAAGAATCTGCCAACAACCAACAGAATATCAGTAAAGAAAATACTAACTTACCTGCTAAAACTAAGGACAGGGAATTGTACCAAGTTACACTACCCCTACACTGGTTACAATACCCCATAATGGGAATGATCCCCTATACAATTACTATGCAACTTTTGAAACTTTATGAAAAACGAATATTTAATTTTAGATATCATACACATCTTAAATACCTATAGTTTCTAAATAACCGTTTTATCAAAATAAAAGTTGATTGCAACAAAAAATTTTATTCCGTCCACCATTAAAAAAAAAGTGTCATATTATATAATACGACGATTCTACTCATTCGTATATCCGTATCGTATACTATCGGTATAGCCACTGTAGTAGGTGTTGCCCATACAGTCTCTGTAAATCTAGTGTACTCTCCTCTCGTCTTGACCCGGAAAGAAAATACTAGATGTTGGCCGCGGCTTCGTGCTAGAAAATAGTAATCCCGCGCGAATAAATTATGTAATGCCTAGCGTGATAAAAAGTAGCTTAATATGTCCTTCCCCGTGGTCTATACTCTATCCCCCTTACTAATAAAAAGATTTACACAATGGATAACTTAAACAACGTTGCTGTCTTTGTCTGTCAAGTGACTTTTCAAACGCATGAGACAAAGACAGCAACGTTGCTGAAGTTATCCGTTGTGTAAATCTTTTTATTAGTAAGGGGGTATTATATCTGTGCCATATTTTATCAAAATCGGTCAAGTAGTTTCGGAGCCTATTCAAACTAGCCTATGCAAGCAAACAAACAAACATACAAGAAAACAAACAAATCCTTCCTATTTATAATATTGTTAGTATATACTAGTATTATAGTTAACGTATTTTACATAATATTTTAATGTAAATTAAATTGATGGGAGACAGATTCTACTGCCATCTATAGTAAAATATAAAAAAACTTCGGCTTAAACTTTAGTTGTGTGATATCTTGGTGTAGCTACTCAACGCTAGATGGCGCTTATAAATATTATTGCAGTGACATCTATTTTCCATTAAGTGAACTTATTTAAAATATAATGTCAGGGCTCTCAAAACTTTCTACTTGTTTAAGACATTTCCACTAGATGGCATTGAAAGCCCCCGTTCGCACGAGAGGTTTTTAATGAAAAGATATGAACAGCGTTTTATGTTGTTTTTCCTTTTATTTATTACCTACATGATTTATTTACTTTATAAAGTCTAATAAAATAAGTATACTTAAATGTATAGAAATAAATAAAAATGAAGTATGTTTGTATTTTCAAACTAACAGCTTTGCACTTAATGCATGAAATATGATATCTAGTATATACGGTACCTACCTACTTTGGTGTAGGTACACCAAAGAACCAATTTTTAAAACTTTTGTCTGTCTATCCGTCTCTAGCCATAAAGCTTTTTTGGAATGTACGCAAGGGTAAATATATATTTTTACCGTGCTATGAGTGTTTCTAATTTCTCAATCTTAAAGGCAGATCAAACAGTATTTTATATTTACAATTGAGTTATGACATTTAACTACTTAGGTACACTCTCAAATATTCTTCACTAGTCAAGCAATTAATAGTTTAATATAAATGAAACAGTATAGTGGAGGTTTCCTCATGAAATAATTATTCACCGACCATCCGTGACAAACGGGTTAATCACACGTTCTCTTGAATTTCTTGCGCACGCTCTGTTTGTTCATAGGGATTCGATACGGGCACTACCGTATGAATAAACCGATTCCATCTCAACCATAGACGTATATAATATTATAGACGAGGCATGTCCAAAAAACTGTCCTGTTTAAGGCCATTTTGATGGATCGACCTATGCATAGAACACAGTCACACATCTGCAAAATCCTTACTTTACAGGAGATCGAAAAGAAGGTTGACTTGGTTGAATTGATCTAACTTTTTTCCTGATTGGCCTAGCCGGATGAATATTTAAATAATCTTGTAAATAGATTTAAAGTAATTTTTAGTTACTAATAAAATATATTTTAGATTAATATACATTGTTATTTAGGTGTGTCTGGGTTGTATGTAACTATATACAACGGAAAACCATACGTCATTAGCTAGATGTAACTTTACTATTGGGAAGTCCTATATATAAATATAACTTTGTTTTACTCACTTAATTCATCAGTTTCTTGATTTTTATTTTATTTAAAAGATATAATATTTGTTTCCATCCTGTACTATCATGTTACTTATATTTTAAACTAATATTTTAATTAAACTTTGTCCAACATCTATCGTAATAAGAATATTAGCGCCCGTGAGTCGTTCCATAGAACATAAACACGAGTGAACCGCGCCGATTCCGATGCACATAAAGCTTCGATTTTTGAGGCAAAATTAATATGTACCTTTGTTCACTTTCTATTTTTGAAAGTACGTACAATTAATTAAAACGGATTTCATTAGTACATTAAATGAGTTAATTTAGTACTAAATATACAAAAAAATCAATTTGGCTTAATGTCACATGTAACATTGTTCTATGCATAGGGCGATTTGAGGTAGGTTTGGTGAAATGAAGATGGCGTAACTTTTCCTTAGACCATCCTTAGTTTTGAAATCATTGATCTCAACGTAAACAATGAGTCAATAGCGCCGTATAATGCTACCAATTTGAATTTACATTTATTTACGGTGCAATAAAGAAATATTCTGTAACATTTTTTGGCAAAATTAATAATTGTTTATAAAACATTAACTGATAAAATTGGATCTAAACGGAGAGGGGAAATGGGGCAATGAGGTAATTTACAACTACGGAAATTCATGTTATTTAATACATTTTTTTGTATCAAATCTATGATTGAAACCAATCATGGATCCGCACCTCAGTTCTTTGCTATAATTTAATAGTTAATATGCAAAATAAACCAAGCAATCGCTGTCGCTCAGTAGTTAGCGCGTCGATGCATTAAACCTGGGGTTTTCGATATTCCTCAAACTTATTAAAGATGTTCCATTTCATTCCATCCATTAGTTGGATCTATAACATGACACATCCATTTGGTACGAGTAAGCTCTAACTGCTATGTAATGTATCTAAATAAGCCACTACCTAGGTGCTGTCAAGGAATCCAATTCATAAGCAGTCAGGATCTATGTAATGATATCAAAATGACATATTTTCATTGACAATAATTGTATTGTGAACTGTGACTGCGTGTGGTCATTATAATAAGTACAAAAAAATTATGAGGACTAGTGTTATGAATTAGATTCCCTAATAGTACATACCTATTAATTTACAAAGCAATAATAATAATAAAATAAAAATAAAAATTCGTTTTCGTTCAATAAATTCCCCTAAAGACTTAATATGAACTGTCGGCGTTGAAAGTTATCTTTACCTCTTACTTTCTACCTCTTATAATTTAGAAATGCCAAGACCCCCCCACTGAAGTTTCTACCAAAATACATAAAAGCCAAGCCAGGCCGATTACTCACATTATAAATAAGTCATTATTTAAGAAAAATTCATTCTACTTCACACGATTGAGTATAATGATTTTTTTTTCATCTTACTTGTATGAAGTGCCACCCCCAAAATATAATTTTTCTACTGTGATGCTAAAAATACAATCTATGATATATCTACATCATCTACTGATTATTATATCAAATTTCATCTTGTAACATTAATAATTATAGAAGTTAGGGAGACGGACAGCCAGACATAGCGAAACTATAAGGCCTGCCCCACATTTGGCGTGTGCGTTTCTCGGGCGTGTGAGCGTCGCGTTTTGCCGGCGTGTGGCGTGTGTGCAGCGCGCACGCGGCGCTCGCGTCGCGTTCGTAACCGGTCACCCACTGGTCCCGCCGCCCGCTACTAGAGTGTCGCAACTGGCGATCGTAAATATTCGAGGCGTTCGAAATTCAAAATTAGGTATACCTAAATATCGTCTGTGCAAACCTTATAACTTGCTCGCTTTTATAACGTTTGTACTCTTTCACACATCGCCTGTGAAGTGAACTCGAAATCATATTTATTATGATGAAACAGTTTGATAAAATAAAATCATGATATAACCACTATATGAACATGCTTCGACTACATTGTAACTACACAATGCGCACTACTACGTGCGCGCTACACACACGCCACACGCCGGCAAATCGCGACGCTCATGCAGCACGCACGCGGCGTGAGCGTCGCTCAAACGCCCGAGAGACGCGCACGCCTAATGTGGGGTCAGCCTAAGGGTTTCTTGAAGAACGGAATCTCAAATACTATAATATACATAATTTGATTGGCAGCTGCCACTGTTAAGGTGCTTCATAGTACGCAACTGCGCTACTGCGGCCTACATTTATGATTTGTAATCAATGTGAGTACAATGTACAAACAACAACATTGAAGGTATATTATTATTACATGGTACCCAGGAACAAGCCGACAGCACTGAGTATAAATAATATATCATGACAGTCTGTCAGTAGCGAAGGCTGGTTCTCCATCAAAGGGAAGTCGTAGCCTGTAGATGTAAGATCAGTTACGGAACTTATTTTAATACCTATCTTACGAAAATAATTACCTCGGATTGTACACTAATAGGTATTTACCTATGAAATTGCCGTTCTGCAGTAGGTACTGGCCATTTCAAAACAAAATATTTTTTGTTTGGCTAAGAATTCTAATTTCAAATTAATTTTATTTTAAAAACATGGAATTTTTTTTCCAAAAGTAGTCATTTGTTTATTGATTAGTTTTACATTTTCATCGCATTTCAATCTTTTTCGTCATCATGGATACGTTAAAAATTCGAGTAATTATGGAATATGAGTACCGTCGTGGCAGCAACGCGGCACAAGCGGCACGCAACATCAACGCGTTTACGGAGCTAACACTACAAACCAACGAACCACCTGTTATTGGTTTGCTCGCTTCCGTTCTGGAAATTTCGACCTGAAAAATGAACCTCGCGGTCGTCCGAAGACTTTGGTCGACAATGACGAATTAAAGGCGATTGTGGAAGCTGATGATACACAATCTACGGCTGAATTAGCAGCAGCTTTCGACGTTAGCGTCAAAACAATATTGGTCCATTTGCGTCAAATTGGCAAGGTAAAAAAGGTTGACAAATGGGTGCCCCACGAACTCAATGATCGCCAGCGCGAAGTACGCCTCGAGACGTGCCTTGCACTGCTCAACAGACACACAAACGAAGGAATTTTGAACCGCATTGTTACCTGCGATGAAAAATGGATTCTGTTTGATAACCGCAAGCGCTCATCAAGGTGGTAGGATCCTGGTTCAGCACCTTAACAATGCCCTAATCGAAAACTTACCCCTAGAAAAGTTATGGTCACTGTTTGGTGGTCTAGCGCCGGTGTGATTCATCACAGCTTCTTACCAAACGGGGTGAGCATTACTGCAGATGTTTATTGTGAAGAACTGAACACAATGATGGAGAAGCTGGCACATCTCCAACCAGCATTGGTCAATCGCTCGTCTCCGCTGCTCCTGCACGACAACACGCGACCTCATACTGCACAGCAGACGGTCTCCAAGTTGCAAGAACTGGGGTTGGAAGCTCTCCGTCATCCACCCTACTCACCAGACCTTGCTCCTACAGACTACTACTTTTTCCAGAATTTGGATAACTTCTTGGCGGGAAAAAAATTCAATACCCGAGAGGCAGTACAAAATGCCTTTGAAGAATTTGTTGCCTCCCGTCTAGCTGATTTCTTTAAGAAGGGCATCAATAAGCTGCCACTGCGTTGGCAAATATGTATTGATTGCATGGGTGATTAATTCAATTAATACAAATAAAAAATATATGAAAAAAATTCGTTTTAATTTTTTCATACTAACGGCAATTTCATAGGTAAAGACCTAATATTTAGTGTCCGTAAATAAGTTCAAGTAGGTAGTCATGATCATAGCCGGGCACCGTTAATCAAATAGTTAACTTAGTTAATCGTTAATCCGCTACAAAAAAAGTTAGCTTCGTTAAACGTTAAAGCGTTATATTTGGGAAGAATTAACGCAAGTTAACGTTAATCATTGATCCGTTAATATGTGTAAAATGCATCTTTATATCGTTGCGTTAGTGAACTTATAAAACCTGTTGGTTTAGGTTCTGATTCATTCATAAATTATCAACACGCAAATGATCACTGACAGTAATTTATAATAACGACAAACAAACAAACAAACAAACAAAACACTCGTCACTAAGCACCGGCGCTAAGTAATGAAATGATCAAACGAAACAAATATCTTCGCTGTTTTCTTTCTCACTCGCACGCACCGGCAAAATATATCTAGTTTTGTTTTTGTTTCACTCGCTGCCACGCGACGCCCGGCACTTGTCGGTGCCGTGCGGTAACTACGAGGGCGGGTCAATAAGTCCGTGACTTTTGGAATAAAACACAGATTTTTTGATAAATAAATCATTTTATTTTTCAACGTAGTCCCCCTTGAGTACTACCACAGTATTTTTCAAATATCAAGATTAATAATTCGTATACTCATAGTTTAAGAGACACGGCGAAGGCGTACCTCGACGTACTAATTCCAGACGACAAGCCGGACTTGGACAATGATTTTCACCGCGAGATAAGGTTCAGAATGTTAGACCCCATCAATACGCCGGTATCTGACTTACCTACACTTGATGAGTTCACTTCAACAGTTAATTTGTTACCTACGAAAAAGTCAGCAGGCGAGGATAAAATATCTAATATTATGATTAAGCAGGCGTGTCTAGCGGTAGGCTCATCTATATTACAGGTTTTTAATAAATGTATTGCAGAAGGCACTTTTCCAAAAATCTGGCGAATCGGCACAATAAAATTAATTCCAAAAGCCGATGATAAACCATCAGACGATCCGAAATCCTACCGTCCTATAATGCTATTATCATGCTTAGGTAAATTATTAGAACGTCTTATTGTTCCCCGCTTGCTACCCGGTGGCCCGAAATTTAATAATCAGCAATTTGGATTTACCGCCGGGAAGTCAACAGTGGATGCAGCAATCGAGGTCAGAAAAACAGTAAATCTATCGGAGTGTAAATATGTAGTAGGTATATCTCTGGATATCGCGGGTGCCTTCGATAATGCCTGGTGGCCAATGCTACTACTGAAGTTAAGAAACAGAGGCTGCTATCGTAATATTTATTATTTAATTTACTCGTATTTTTGCAACGGCGTAACAAAACTCCAACTCGGCCATTACACACATTCCAAAAACTTAACGCGCGGCTGCCCTCAAGGATCAGTACTATCGCCGCACTTGTGGAATATAAGTTTTGATGATTTATTATGTGTTCCCTTGCCCCCTCTGTGCTCTCTGATAGGTTATGCTGACGATGGTTTTCTTATTATTCAAGCCAATTCGCGATCTGAAATTGAAAACAAGGCCAACAAGTGCCTCAACGTAATATCGAGTTGGGGACACAGAAATCGATTAGAATTTGCAGCACATAAAACCTTTCAAGTACTTTTAAAAGGTTCATTAATATCAACTCCTTGCATTAAACTGAACAACATCAATGTGAAACGTAAACAGTCACTTTTTTACCTAGGACTTATTTTAGAAAATAAATTTACATTCCTCGAACATATAATACAGACCGGTGAGAAAGCTAAAAGGAATTTCTATTGTTTCACAAAAATATCAACGTCGATATGGGGCCTTTCATTTAAAACATTAAAAATAATTTATAATGCGACGTACCTCGGCAGCATCTGCTTTGGCGCACCGGCTTGGGCAGATAGGGCTACAATAGGAGCGGCCCGTCGTAAACTTTTGCAAAGCCAACGTCTTGCCTTAATATTTTTATGTAAGGCATACCGTACCGTAAGTACTGAAGCACTCCCAGTCTTAGCCGGAGTCCTACCAGTAGATTTAGAGATACAGCGTCGTGCAGCGCTATATTATAAAAATAAAAAAATGACTAACCCTGAGTTTTTAAGCGCGAAAGAGAGTAATAAGATAACTAGATTATTCGAGCCATTAGATATTTCTATACAGAACCTAATTTCTGAGTGGCAGGAACGGTGGGACAACACTATCAAAGGGCGTCACCTATATAATTTCTTCCCTTCGGTACGCGATCGACTCTCGAAGCAATGGATAGAAATAGACCACTACGTCGCACAATTTTTGACAGGACACGGAAACTTTAAAGCGAAACTGTTTGGATTTACATTAGTCTCGTCTCCGCTATGCGAGTGTTCGACCGAAGGTAGCCCTTATGAACAAACTGCTCATCACATACTCTGGGAGTGTGATCTCTGGTATGACGAAAGAATCGAAATGTTGAACAGCGTCCATTGTGTTTCTAGGGTTGTGTACTATGAAGATCTCGTGGACTGCGCGAAAAACTTCCGAGCTTTCAAACGTTTTTGTCATAAGTACTATTGGAAACAATGCAACACTTTTTTGTCATTATAAATGCATTGTAATCAATTGTCATATTATAAATTAAAATATTTAATTACATTCTGTCTTGTAGCCATAAAAAAAAAAAAAACATGTTATTCCCGTGGTGCTTCCCTTTAATTCTGACTTTTTGTCATCACAATTTTTGCTGTCTCCCGCTTTGCTTGGGGAGGGAAACTGGAATACTTCCTACTCCTCCTACAATCTTCTGATTAATTTCGTTGCGGGTTCCAAGACAGATTTAGCATGTCCCCCGGGCACCCCTGAGATCATATCAAAGGGTTTTTGCGGTTGGTTACCACTGTCGATCCTGGCTACACAGGAGTTGCAGTGGTGGGTAAGTGTGGTGGGCCAATTGCCCGTATAAAAAGTCCCCCTTGAGCTCTATACACTTTGTCCAACGCTTCTCCAATTTTTTTATCCCTTCCAAAAAATATGATTTGTCGAGGTCCTCAAAATAGGCCTTTGTCGAGTTTTGGCGAGATGACTTCATCATTAGAGTCAAATCTTTTTCCACCGAGCCATTTTTTCAGGTTTGGGAACAAGAAGTAATCACTCGGAGCCAAATCTGGAGAATAGGGTGGATGTGGGAGCAATTCATAGCCCAATTCATGGATTTTTGCCATGGCAACTGCACATGTGTGCACCCTTGCATTGTCTTGGTGAAAAATAACTTTTTTCTTGGCCAAATGAGGTCGGTTTTTTTTCAAATCCTCATTGAAGCGGTCCAATAAGTTGGCATAATATTCCCCATTAATTGTTCTTCCGTTTTGAAGATAGTCAATGTGGATTATCCCACGTGCATCCCAAAAAACAGTCGCCATAACTTTATTGGCTGACAAACCCACCTTGGCCTTCTTTGGCGCCGATTCACCCTTAGAAACCCACTGTTTTGACTGTTGTTTGGTCTCTGGTGTGTTGTGATGGACGACGGGGATGGGGATGGATGTTTCGTCCACGGTTACAAAACGGCGCAAAAACTCCTCCATATTGTGATTAAACAACGCCAAACCTTCCTGTGAAGTTGTTACACGATTGCGTTTGTGGTCGACTGTGAGCAAACGCGGCACCCATCTTGCAGAAAGCTTTCTCATGCCCAAGTTATCATTCAAAATTGAAACCACTGAGCCATGCGAGATGCTTATGGCTTTCACAATCTCTTGCACTTTCAATCTTCGGTCGGCCAACACCATATCGGGAATTTTTTCGATTGTTTCGGGTGTAGAGACCTCAACTGGGCGTCCAGGACGTTCGGCATCTTCAGTGCTTGTACGGCCACAACGAAATTCAGTAAACCACTTTTTTACCATTGAAATCGATGGTGCAGAGTCCCCATAGTATTTATCAAGCTTAGCCTTGGTCTCGGTAATGGTTTTTTTTCGCAAAAAATAATGCTTGATAAGCACATGAAATTCACTTTTTTACATTGTTTCCTTAAGTTACTGGATAGTCTGATAAAGATAGCTGTAAAACACAAACTAACTGACGCAGCAAGTTCAAATTTTGATAGGAGTCAACTGATAGATGCCTGTTGACAGGAGTAGTGTTGCTTTTTCAGTAAGGAGGTTAGAAATTCAAAAAGTCACGGACTTATTGACCCGCCTTAGTATTAGGCATTGGAGTAACGATTAACGGACTTCTGCATATTAACGGAAGTTAACGTGTCCGTTAACATTTTTAAAAGTTAACTTAAAAGTTAATCCGTTAATCAAAATGTTAACTTCGTTAATTAACGATTAACGGATTAACGAGTTAATGCCCAGCTATGGTCATGATCAAGAATGGTGTCCCGTTTCAATAACCTATCTACCAATTTAACTATAAATTATAGATATTTGTTAGAAACGTCAAAAACGCATCGCAAAAAACCGTCAAATGATTGAATGGCGACGTTTTTAATGAATAGTTATAGATAGATAGATAGGTTATTGAAACGGGCCGTAAGTCAATGTTGAGGTTACCATGTTTCAAACTGTACCTTCATAGTTATTGTATCATAATTAAACGTGACGCCGGCGTGAATCGTGTTTCATGCACACGTCGCTACTGCAATCTGTTGTATTGAGAACATCTATGATAGTGAAATTAACTGTCCACAGTACACGCGCTAAAATTTAACCAGTAGGTGTGCGGTAATAAAGGTAGCCTCCAGAGTGCTAAGTGAGAATTGACCTAGTTGTCGCGTTTACAACTAGGTGGCGCTGTACAAATCACATACAAATTCCTAGTAAACGCCAAACGCGCTCACGATCGAATGCGAAAAGAAAAACTTCCACTTAGCACTCTGTTCTTAATTAAGTGTTGTAACATTTTAGTTAATAAACATTTTTATAACTTCAGTCCCTTAATAGGTACTCCACAGATTAGGTAGAAAGGTCCTAGAAGAGAAATGGTTATGAAGTAAAAAAAGGACCTCTTTTATTTTATATACAAACTGAAATACAGTGACCGATATTAGGTATACGAAAAGGCTTCCTTTTAGATTATATTTTGTTAACACTTTGGGCAGGGAGGGTCACTACGCCGTTCCGCCGCCGAGCTACAAGTACATACCGAGACTCCCCAACGTTGGGGCGATTCAGTGGTTGCCACTTGCCACGCACTGACCGGCCGTGGCGCACGCGCGCGCCTCTTACGCAGTACGGCTCACTTTACGTTGCAAACGCGTGTCATATTTTAATTGGCAAAAATATGTATCCAAAAAAATACTGCATTGCAGCCGATTGTCGGAACAATGAAAAAAATAGCAATTGTCAGTTTTTCTCGGTTCCGGCAAGTGAGATAGATAGCGAATGGTACGATAATCATTACTCATTTATATCTACTGTCATGGTACCTAAATCTATAACAATAATTATTAAATATACACACAAAAGTTTTATATTATATGCTTATTTAAAATAGGTGGTAGGTAGCTGCATATACATACATATAATCCATACCTACATCAAAAGAGAATCACGTGTCGTGTCTGTGTAAACTGATTTATATGTTCGGTATTCATTTACCTAATAGGTACATAGGTATAACAGTTTCCGCTTGTATACCTTGCGTGGTATTTATGTTCGGTCGGTATGTTGTATGGTATCTATATAATATGTATTATATCATTATTATATATTATATCGTCGTCTAGTATAAATCTGATAGTATAATCTAAGATATTTAATAAAAACTATTGACAAGTGACAACCCTATTTTCGGAATATCTGACAAGGTGTGGAATAATGTCGACCTTCGTGCGGCGCCAGAGAGCTCAATTTCGGCTGCTCGCGTGCGGTCCGTTTGTTAATAATAATTATATAGGCACATAAAAAGGCGGCATTTGTGAAGATCAAAACAGAGAGACTTCTGTACCTTGTACTATTATATATTCTGTGCTTTGGGCAATAAATTTCGTAATAAATTTTTTATTTACGAAAATCATCATTTTGTAAAACATCCTAACTACTTAATTATCGTGTGTGACTCAACTTCGATAACTGTGTAACTGGACATTGAGTTTAAGTTGATCCGATGGTGATACTTCTCGTTGCCAAATATTACGGAAGACCCTTACCGTACTTATCGGTCAGTACAGTTTAATAATTATTATTAAACAATACTTATCGGTACAGACCAACCTGCTGAAGTACTGCCCGTTATTTCGGTCACTGCACATATTGTCCGGAATCCGTAAGGTTTACCTTTATTTTCGCGAGCGAAGGCGCGGACAAAAGCTAGTCAAAGGCAAAAGGTTATAATATAATGGGAACTAAATCTTCTGCAACTTTTCGGCAACGTTCCACGCGACAAAACCTCCATCCTCGTCATCTTGATGAGAGACATCCACTATACGCTTTTCCCGGGTTTTTCGTCCGCGCCCAATTAAATTTAATATTTATATGAATTAACTGTCGCCAATATTTGCGGACCACTACGACCTTCAAACCTTCAAGAAAAGTGGGTATTCCTTCTTAAAAGGCCGCAAAATACTTGCGACTCCTCTGGTGTTGCAAGTGTCCATGGGCGACGGTAGTCGCTTTCCATCAGGTGATCCAGCTGCTCGTTTGCGCCATATTTTATAGAAGAAGTTATTCTGAGCTTTGACCTAGTTAGCTGTTAAAGACTCAGCATTCAAATAATAACTGTTTAACGATGAATTCCATTCGTTATACAAACAGACAGATGGTTTTTGCCGTCCCGTTACTAAATATATTGCTTTATTTATATTCAATGTACCTGCAGTCGTCGACAAGCCTAATGCACCACAATTCGACCTTATTCCAATAGGCATAACGTTAAAACGTAGTACACGGCGAATGTCCTCGACTGTACGAGTATATTGCTCGAAGATGTTTTGATGAAACTCGAGATTGCTTTGGACATTAAAATACTGAACTGTCGCTCTTATATTGAGTAAGCATATTGTCACATTCGGAGTGAGCTACTTTCGCAAATGATGATATATTTTTCTATTGCGATTTAGAAACACACGCAATTTTATAGCAATTCACGCATTACGCGTTCTAGCCTAAATGGCCCTTAAGAATGTTACGCGTACGATAATGAAACATAAGAGATTACCATTAAAAACTATTTAGCTAATAATCGGTGTTTCGCCCCTACTCTGTGGTATACTTGAGCTGTCAGCATGCATATTTTCGTGGATATAGTTAAAAACTAAAAATCGGGATGTACTTTAGATAAAAAAAAAAAAATTTAAGTAACCCCCGAAATTTCAAGCTGTGAGCGAGCTAATGATGAAGAACACTTTCGATTATGTCAGTTTCAAAACAAAAAACTAGATCAAAATCGGTTCATCTGTTTAGAAGCTACGATGCCACGGACACATACACACATAGACAGACACAACAATTTTATAACACCCCTCGGCCCTCTGTTTTCGTCGGGGGTTAAAAAGTATACGACATCGGTACACTTGGTAGGAGCACTAGGTACCTCCTATATCGTATTATTTTTCATTCATAAATTATTACTTAGCAATAATTCATGTAAACATGTATGCAAAATTCGCCTGGACTTTCCTACAATTTTTAAGTCAGCGGCTCAGCGCGGCAGCGTGGGGACGCGTTTGAGAATCGTCATAGTCACCTACCTAGGTACCTACTAACGTAAGTATCCGCTATTTTCTCAAACCGCTATATTTATCAACCACACAATACCAAAACAACACAACGTGCGCACAGCTGATAGAAAGTACAGCGCTCAGTAGTAGACAGCACGCGGTCGGGGCTTAGCGCGCGCGCGAGTACGTTACACCCCTAATCGGCAGTCGAGTCGGTCAGAACAGTCAGTCACTCTGCAGTCGGTCATTCGGTCAGAATGTGTGTCAGTGTGAGGATTACAGTCCTATTTCTCGTGGTTTCCGCAGCCTTCGCCGGTCCTGCGGGAGATGCCAGACGAACTCCTAATCTCAAAGGTATAATCTATTACTATGAGGGACAACGATTGTTTTCAGGTTCATAAATTAGGAATAATATCTATTAAATAATACCAAAATAAATAGAGCTGAAATTTTTTACAATAAAAAGAGCGGTATCAATATAGTAATAGCCACTTGTTTTATTACATAAATAGGCAATTTAGAAAGTAAGCAAAAATATAATCAAAAGCAAAAATATAATATCATAAAATCTTAAAAGAAGTTTAAGTTAAACAAGCGTAAATGAATAAATCTAAAAGTGTGCAACCTTGACCTACGAATTTTATAACCTTAAACAAGTAATGATAAGAAATACAGCTAATTTAATACCCAATAAAGAATTATTTAGAACACGGATTATAACAAATAATAATTAAGGAAAATAATCATAAAAAATTAAAACAGGTATGTAATTTATTGTATATGGGTACTAAGTACAGCAATCATTAAAAAATAATAAACTCTTGCGTTTGGATTAAATGGTTGATGTTATCTGACTGAGCATTTCGAAAACCAAACAAAGACAGAGCTTTCTCATTGCTGAAATACAAAACCATTCCTGAATCACGCTGCACTTTAATACCTAATTTATAATTCATAATAATATAATATTTATTCAGATAGATTTTTAATTAGGTTGGTATCTTAAAAGCTAAAATTAACTAAAATCTACTTAAAATATTTACAAACTATAAAAGTAGGTAAGTACTAAAAAATAATAACTACTCCAAAACTTAAAATGCTACAAAACAAAGAAATCTCCCAGGTCGTCCCCACCAGGTTGGTATTAAAACTTTTTTATTTCAGATATGTTTTATGTTAAGCATAATGAAGATAAAACATTTTCTAATTTAATACCTGCTCTATAAATATTAATGAAGATAATTAATTACCTTTTGAACATCAGTTGTTGGATCTTACATCGATTTTATCTACACTAATAAAATAATATATCTATACTAACATTTGAAGAAGAAAGATTTGTTTGTTTCTTTGCATATTATAGGCACTGAATTGAACTGGACTGATTTTGATGATTGAAGTCCCCCGTCCACGGGGAAGGACGAAGGCTATTTTTATCGCAGCAAAATGCACGGTTTCCGCGAGAATTTCTTTTCCACGATCTCGCGGGCGACCTATTATAGTAGTAAAATTTATTTGTTTATTTGTTTGTTTACATTGAGATATAATCTCGAAATCTACTGGGCCGATTTTAATGAAATTTGGCACAGATACAGAGTAGACCACGGGGAAGGACATAGGCTATTTATATACTTTTTATCGAGGCAAAATGCATGGTTTCTGCAGGATTTCCTTTTGCACGAAGTCGAAGGCATCATCTAGTAAAAATGATTAATAAAATTAAGGAAAACGACCTCCATCGGTCAACTTCCCCAGAGGTTACAAGATCACATACAGACAGTCTATTTATATTTCCGGTTTATGAATTCAATTTTATGGTCTCGTTTGAAATTTTAACATTTTAAAATTATATTTACATATTTATACCGCATTACGGTAAATAAAAAGCAAATACTTCTGCGAAGAATCAAAAGTAGAATAAATAGCAATAAGATAGAATTAAAAATACAGTATTATTCTCAAATGTGGGTCGAATATGGGTAAAAATTTTGCATAATTAGTAAAATTATTAGTAAGCTTTCCCGTAGTGTCAAATAGCTAAACATTATATTTTTCTATTTTATCTTATGACCTACTATAAATATAATATTATGTTTAATATAATGATTTGCAAACTATTCACAACACTTCACGTTTTACAATAAAACTGGTCAAGTAGGAGTCGGACTCGCCTTCGAAGGGTTCCGTACAAAACAACACAAATCACGCTCGTTATATGGGAGCCCCCCTGAAATTTTTATTTTATTCTGTCCTTATCTATTTGTTGTTTTAGTGGCAATATAAATACATCATCTATGAAAATTACAACTATCTAGTTATCACGGTTAAGGAGATACAGCCTGGTGACAGATAGACGGAGAGACGGACGTCGGACAGCGTAGTCTCAGTAATATCCGGTTTTTACCCTTTTGGTACGGAACCCTAAAAAGCAACGTAGGCAAATAAGGTCTTGTATACATTAAACTACATTGTTGTGGATAGTATACACTGTTGATAATTTAGTCACATTTAATCGTAAACTCAGTGCTACCAAGATTTTTACTGTAAGTACTTGTTAGTGCGTAAGTTTACTTACGCACTAACAAGCATTTATTAACAATTACTATTTAATTAAAATGCTTAAAACATTACAAACGATGTCGCAAGGAGTTCATAGTTCGTGTTAGCAAATCGATCGCTTTTACAATTTCACGGCGAAACCGACCAGTCTGTAGTCTGAGTGTCTGCCTGGCAATGACCTACTAAACGTTGCTAAACTATTTCATATCACATTTAATAGATATCAGCACTTTCATAAGAAATAGATCACGCACAAAATCCTTTTGAGCGTGCTAATATTTTTCTATCGTAATCAGCTGATAGTTGATATTTCACTCAAAGTAGCAACCAAGCATCTAATGCGGCAGGTTAACGTATCGTATTCTTCACAAGGCGAAGTTACGTCGTCGCCATGGCAACGTACAAAATATTTTCAGTATGTCATAATTGCCACAAACCATAGACGTATATATTATAGACGACGGCATGTTGAGTCAAAAAGTGTCTCCAGTTAAATGGCCCAACTTTTGAAATTTTTAGGGCCATTTTGACATCTGAAGTATGGTGAAAACAAGATGGCTGACATTTGAAGTATGGTGAAAACCAAGATGGCGTAAATTTTTAATGTATGTAGATTTGTTGTGTCAAATGTACGTCAGAGCCTATCTTGAGTTTTGAAATCTTTGCCACAAACCCAAAAATTTCCAAGAGATATTGTATGGAATAGTCAGATTCAAAAGTACGATTGTTATTAGAGTTTCTAACTATACAAGAGGTCGCCCCAATGGTTAAGGTAATGGTAAGTATTACCTATTAGTAACCTGGTAATTAGGTACTTACCCGATGGTAAGTACCTAATCACCAGGTTACTAACAGGTAATTAGGTACCTTATACGGATTCTTTAGTTGGAAAAATAGTAAATGTTGTGGCAGATTGACAAACGGCAACGTGTCACAAAATCGTATCTGTCAAACGCACGATAGTGTGTGTTGATGATCTTAAGTACTTAGGTATGTTATTCTACCTTTTTTTTGAATGTATTGTTGTTATGTTTAATAATTTTCTGTGTTTCTAAGCATTATTAAAAAAATATTAGTTTTCTGCACACCTTCCTCCACATAAACTTTAACTGTGACAAATATTATACTCCTCCGTTCGCACGATTCTCGTAAAATTGTACTGAAAGTTTTTGCTTAACGTATTAATAAAATAATTATGTTAGTTATGAGATGAAAACTACATTGTAAAGTCACTTCAAATGTTCATAATATTATTTAATGTACTTATCTTAGCATTAAGCACGATGTTATCATATTTTGTTGTTTTAGACGGGAAGCCTCGCGCTCAATAAGTTTATGAATAAACGAATTTCCCTCGCCCAAGGTTTCCCTAAATTGCTTAATTGGTCTAAACCAGCAACAATAGAGCCAAGGCAAATGCTTAAGTTGGTTAGTTTTCAACAGCATTGTCTAAATTGTCTTAGCGGATCCGTTCACTTCCGAAGAAAATTGCGAAACGCGGGTTAGACGTGACACTCCGTGCTGACATTTTGACCTTTGTTTCAGGTTACCTTTGTGATGCATTTTTATGTATTTTTAAATGTACTCACATACAAATCGGACAAACGATTATGAATCTTAGATAATCCTTATTAATATTATAAATGTGAAAGCGTGGATGTTTGTTACTCTTTCACGCACAAACTACTAAACGGATTTCGATGAAATTCGGTATGGTAGTAGTTTAGACTCTGGATTAAAACATAGGCTACTTTTTATCCCGTAAAAGTAGTGTTCCCGAGGGATACTGTATTTACGCGGGCCGAGCCACGGGAAACAGCTAGTATTGTATAAAAATTAAGTAAGGTAACAAACACAACATGCCTTAAATTAAGTGAACATTTCTTATTTATCAAGTTTTAACATCAAAATCACAATCATTTTCTTATTTTCACAACGAAAGTTCGTAAGAAAACCTCTAAAATTTTAGAAGTCGGTTACTAAAAAACGTTTATTGCTTCTCATATGTACGTAGGACGTATGAGCTTTTGCCCAACAAAAAAAAAATTGCAGAACTGCCAAGGGTCGTAACTCTGTCAATATTGACAAGGCCAGTGAACTGCGAGGTTCGCAGGTAAGAGATGACATGGAATTTTTATTGCAATTATTTCCTGTTATTGCAGTGGTAAAGTTTAATGCGAAAACGCCACATCTGTTTATTTAAATTATTAAAAAATAAAAAAGTTATAATCACAAATTTCTGGCTGTTTTTTTTAATGTTGCCGTTTCAAAACATTACTTGCCGTTTATTTTTATTACTTGTATTTTTTTTTCTTTACATACAAAATAATCAATATATCCCAGTGTTACCAGATGTTCATTTTTCTTGAGGTGTGTAGAGCACGTTCAAATTTATTTGTGACTTATATTAATTAGGGCCACAACCTTACAACAAAAACCTTTTTATGATAACACTTTAGTCCAATCGTTAGAGTGATAACCCTCCCAGTAAATATGGTGTAGGCATTTAATTGATGAATTATGAACATGTTTTGAATATAAATTCAGCAGTTTTCATTCCAATTTATTTTAAGCTTTTTCGAAGTGAAACATTAAAACTACAGAATGTCTGATTGCGCTTGAATGGCGATGTAAGGCGAAACCAAATTAATGTTAGTTAGGGCAAAAGGGTTAAACTTAACCTTTGTGTCGAGAGAAACATTCTTTTGTGCGACACTATTAAACTTTATCCATACACCAACTTGATCCAACGCACAAAAAACAATAAACACCACGCAAATCGCAATGCAATCAAAGGAGGCAGTTTGTTCACTCATAATATAATCGTTTCGCATACAACACGTGTAAAAGAAATATTCCGCATATATGAATTTTTCCCAACGATCTTTATAACCTCGGTGAATACGGTAGGGCTTCGTAAGTACTTCGTATGTATGTAACACGATATAAAATATTTGTTTACCAACAGCCGACGACTATCGCGGTAACATCGGAAGATACGACACGTTCGCATTATCTTTGTTATTACTAATACAATTAATGTAATTAAAGCTAATGTAACACATATTATGTTACATTAAAGTATTGCCAATATCGTGTTATACAAAGAAAAAATATTAATAACATTAACCGATTTTGTGTCTTTATATAATATTACGTAATTTATTATAAAACCTGATAATGTACAGTGTTAATAATGTAATTAATGTTATTATTTTGTCGGCGATAAGTTTTTGAGATTACGGAAATATTTGAAGTCTTTTACTTTTAATATAAAAAAGTACGAGCAGCGCGCCCGTTCGAATCTTTTCTATGCGTTTGCATAACTACTTATCAGAGACATAATCTAAGTTCGTATCTGTATTCTATTTTACTGAATTTTTGTTACATTATTATCATTATTGCGTATTTCTTAGTAACCTATTTAAAAATTAATGATAATAATTTATGAAAACACAAAAACATTATTTTTAATTATGTTTTTCTAATCGTTTATCCAAATAAATATTTTTATTTGCCACGTGTTACTAAGAATGCATCTTCGGACATTTTGTGTTATGATATAGAAATCTCAAATATATATATATATATATATATATATATATATATGCTATGTCACATTTTTATGTTTTTTGAACTGGCAATGCCATTGTGAAGTATAAATTTGGTAGAACGAAACGCCAAAACACACTTTGCAGTAACATGCATAGTCACGGAGTAATATTCATAGTAAAATATTGATACAGTGCATTAACAAGCAATGTCCAACTCGTACAGGAGAAAAATAAGCATTGTCCATCGTTGTTAGGTTGACGTTTGTTTAATGACATCTTGTTTTTTGAGGTTATTTTGTTCGTCCTGTTGTGTTGTGTTGTGTCGCGTGTGTTTAATTTTATATTTTTATTGAAAATGTCGTCAGAAGAAGAAAACGAGGTTAATCTGAAGCAACCTACCAAAAAACGTAAACTTTACGGTCGATTGTCGGATGTTAATAAGAAGATTAGACTTCAAAGTCATGAAACTGGTCCAAGTTGTGATTGCAAGAGATACAAGTGTTTTGAAGCTGTGAATGAGGGACAGAGGGCTAGAATTTTGAAGGATTTCAACCTGTTGCCATCTAGGGATGAACAAAACCTTTATTTAAGTGGTCTAATAAGTGTTTTGGAAATTCAAAGAAGACGACCTAGAAAAGAAGAACCTGAAGCTAAGTTACATACAGCAAATTACGCTTACAGAGTGAGAGTTGTAGACGAAACCCAGCAGCTTGATGTGCCAGTGTGTGCCTCAGCATTTATTGCAATACATGGAGTAACAAGACAAAGAATATGTACAATAAAAAAATCGTTACTCACAACAGGTAAAGCCCCAACTGACATGAGAGGAAAACATTGCAACCGTCCTAAAAAACTGAGTCCAATGCTTAAATCTAAGGTCATGGATCACATAAGATCATTTCGTGGAAGAAAAATTCATTACAGCTTACATGACAGCTCAAAAATTTATCTACCAGAGGAGTTGAATGTCAAGAAAATGTATGATATGTTTGAAGACAAAAATCAACTATCCTACGAAACATATCGATCTATATTCGTTAATCATTTTAACATAGGATTTGGATATCCAAGAAGTGATACCTGCAGTACTTGTGATGAATTTCTGGCTAAGGCAAAAGCTCTCACAGTAAATCTAAAGAATGCTTCCGATCTCGAAAAAGGTGACATTGAAAAAGAAATAAAAAAGTTAGAAACTGAGAATAAGTTACATAAATTGAAGGCTAATGTTTTCTATAAACGAAAAAGAGAAACTAGAATTCAATGTCAGTCATCTACTCGAAAGGAAGCTATTGCAATGGACTTTCAAAAAAATTTAAGTATGCCGAACATTACCACAAATGACGTTTATTATAAAAGACAACTAACCTTAAATCTTTTTAACATCCATGAACTATCTACATCCAAATCATATTTCTTCTGCTATCCAGAAACTATAGCAAAAAAAGGATCTGACGAAGTGTGTTCATTTCTCCATTACTATATATTTAACATGCTTGATAAAAATACTCGAGAACTAGTGATATTTTGTGATTCCTGCGGTGGGCAAAATAAGAATTATACTGTGTTTCGTTTCATACACTATGTTGTACACTGTGCAAAACGCTTGGATGTGATTAAAATCATATTTCCTATTCGCGGGCACTCATATTTAGAATGTGACAGAAATATGGGTTGCATTAACCAGAAATCACCTTGTGAAACGCCTGATGAGTGGGTAAAAGTGATTTGTGAAGCTAGACAGAAGCCATGCCCCTTTAATGTGATTGAAGTTGATCAACCGCTTGTCAGAAAATGGACAAGCTTTCTATCCCCAATGTATAAGAAGACATGTCCTTTTTTATCTCGACCCATAAGAGAAATCAGGGTTGAAAAGGATCATCCAAGATTGATTTTTCACAGAGAACATTACAATTCCTCTTGGACGTCATCTATTCTCATGGCACCTAAAAAAAAGTTGAAATCCCATAATGACTCTCATAGTGCTGGTGAGTTTGTACTGCCAGATCAATCCTATGAAGACAGCCTTCCAGTTTCAAAGGCAAAATTTATGGATATCCAGGCCCTGTCAAAGTTTTGTGGACCAAAAGCCAAGCAATACTTCTCACAGATAAAATTTATTGATAATTAAACAATAAATATTTTATGGACATTGCATATTATTTGCCTGTATTTTCTGACTTTGATATGTTTTCCTGTGCTAACTCAATAAACATAAGAATGAAAAGGTTTTTTTTTTACTACACAACAGAAACAAATATATCTTCTTTATAAATAAATATATTTTCCTTCTATTTGAAACTTTGTTGTACCTTTTTTCAAGGATCAAAAGATTAATTTTGCAATTTCTCAGTTCATTGTCTTTGTGACATTGCATGTTTTTCCCCTGTGCCCTTCATATATATATATATATATATATATAGCGAAGGTCCCTTTAAATATCAATGGCAGGCCGTTTAAATATTGCTTGCGAAACTTTAAAAATGTATTACGGTTCATATGCTAAAGTTATTCTTGTAAAGTGAACGCACTTAAATAGGTCATTAACATAATATGTTACTAACTAACATTTCACATTAACATGTAGGGCTGAACCTATTAATAACAATACTAGGCTGAATATATATTTTTTAGTCAGAGCCAAATAACAGGTAATTCAGAATGATTTAGACCTCCGGTAACAATCACTCAGCGAAACCGGCTGGTTTTTTTGTGAAACCGTGCTATTTATCCAATCGAGCCGGTCCATTCGTGCCGAAGCATCGCTCTTCCACGTTTGAAGTGTCGCCCAACGAATTGGGTACAATAATGTTCATACATTTATTATATTACCAAACATGCTGTCTATGTCAATAAATGAACTTTCCAACAGGGAAAAAGTATATCAAATCGAACCAGTAAGTGAGATTAGCGCATTCAATTCATGAAACTTCTTTATAATATTAGATACAACTAGATAACATCGATTACCAGATGTTGCGAATCTTCTCAGTGTTAGTTCTTACTTATAATAATATCTATAATAATAGTGTATATAATATTATTACTTATGTCCTAATTTGTCAAATAAACGTTTTATATTTTTTATTAGTATACTTCATGGTCACTAAAAGACTCGTGAAGTTATATAAATGTATATTTAAAGTATTTAACATTTATTATTAATTATAATATACGTTGTATGGAAATAAAATTATAAAGCAAAAGTCCAATTAGGACGTGTACGCCATCTTTTAGAAAAGACAATAAAAACAGACAAAACACAAACTCCTTATAAAATGTGTGGACAAATCCACCACATCCTCCCCGCCTTGCAACATGCACATAGATTAAAGTAAGCTAAGTCATAAGTTGCAAACTATTATCTAAATTGATGATGATGATGTCCTCCCAGACGTATCCGTCGACGGCGACACCTTTAGCTCATCTTCGCCTGGGCTCTTGCATGAGCGCGAGCATGACTCGCAAAACTAAATTTTGTTTTGAAGGTCCTATTGCAAGAAGCGCAGTAAAGAGACCCACTTGAATTGCGAGTATAGTTGTAGGAGGGCTTGGTTCGAGTTTTTCGGATCAGGCGTTTGGCGTCAAGGTCTTCAAGACGGGAACGCTCAAAGTTTTCTATACCCGTGTTGACAGCAGTTCGCCACTCCGACCTCTGCGTTGCAAGCTCCTATCATGACTCACTAGACATGCCAATTGCAGTCAAGTGGCGTTTTAAGACATCCCTGTAACGCAGAAACTGTCTTCCAGGCTTTCGTTTACCTGAGCTAAGCTCAAAGTAAAATACCTTTTTTGGTAATCTGGAAGACTCCATGCGTACAAGGTGTCCACACCAGCGTAGTAAACTGTAACAGTTTGTTATTATCTAAATTAACATACTACAAAACCATAATACACAATCGAATTAGTTAAGTAGATCTAACTTATTCAGTGCAACACACAAGAAGTTGAGATACTGTATCTAAAAACACACTAACATCACCGAGTTCATTAACGACCCCCATCAATTTACATAGTATAGTACAAACAACTCAAATTAGCTAAACATTCATTTTCAAAAAATGTAATGTAGAGTGTACATGCATTTTTATCGTTTAAACATTCTTTCAAATCAGTAGGTAATTTACACATTTTTTCAGTAATGTATTAAATTTTGAACAATCAACTAGGTGAGAGAAAAGATCCACATTTGCATTTGCTTTTTTCACACTTTACTGCGTATGTATAAGTGAATACATAATAGGTATTTAAATATATTTACGGCATGTGCGATATAGAAGGTCATTGTCTGCACAAGGCGAAGTGAAAGTAATCAAAAGTGCTTTACGCATATAGTTCGCTTTTTTACTTCGCTATTGAAAAATGTTGCAATCATTTAGTGTCGTTGTATCAATTTAGTATTATTGCATTAATTTTGTATTGTTGCATACGTTTATTACATTAGCGGAAATAGACGAAATATAAATTACTGTCAGTGTGTTGAATCTTTAATAGTTTTTCTGTTGCGTCCATAAGAAATTCGGCATAAAGAGTTCATAAAAGGACATCATAATTATGAAATAGTCTTATTGTATTACACGTACGAGATAGCTTTAATACATATTTGAATATATGATTAATTTGATATTAATAAAACATCACATTAAAGGCTCATGTTGTCCAGTGGTTAAAATGCTACTAGCTCTCCAGGTCGTGAAACAAAACATAATAATAATATTTTTAAATACAAGAGTACCGGAAACCAAAAACATTCATCTACCACAGTGTGACAATGCATATCTAAAGCGCCTTCCACAGTCGAACAATAGCTATTTTCGACACGTCAACCATATCACAATGGTTAGGATAAAGGCGACATTGCGAAAATCAACGCAACATTTCACAAGCACGCGTGCCAATAAGTGCCTTAAATAATAAATTGAACTTGGGCAATGGTGAAAGATATTTGAACTTGACTATTGTTAAAGCAATCAAATCTATTTTCATTTTATCTAAATACAAAGGTAAGGTTTTATGATAGTAGTTTAGGCTCTGGATTAACATAATCTCTGTTCTCGTGGTACTGTATTTACGCGGGCGGTAGTCATCTATAAATCTGTAATAGCTGATGAATCAGTCTATTACGCCATTGTTAGTAGCTGCTGCGAGATCAAATTCACTTCCATTTGTCATCAATCACTATCAGATCTTACGATCAGATTAGTTTATAACTGTTTATAATATTTTCGGAAACGTTGACAAGTGATCATATTTCAACCTACTATCATCTCGCAATAGTAGAGGAAATATTAAATCATTTATAATATTTTTTGATATTGATAAGTTCAGCAAACAAGCAGACTTCTATTATGAGTCATAGTGAAATGATGTGATTTTAGGAGGTTAAAGAAAAACGTCTACATACTTCCAATCCATATTTAATAATAAACCCACAACAGATGAGTTACAGCTTATCTACAGTAGCCATACATCATACTGCCTATAGTCCAGTCGGCATGACGCTGCAGGCTTGATCCAATCTGCATTTCTTTTTTTTAAATGAAATGAACCCAGGAAACCAGCAGACGGATCGCCTGATGGGAAGCGATTACCGCCGCCCATGGACACTAATAAGAAGTGTAACTCCTCTGGTGTTGCGACTTGCGTTCCCAGTCCATAAAATCCCCAACCCCCCTTGGGCCTCCGACAACCTCACTCACTCGGCGAAACGTTAACATTTAATTAGTAAATAATAATTTAACACACATCCATAACCCAGGAGCACAGACAACTTTTTGTTCCCTGGCGGGATTAAAATCCGCGACCTGTGTCTTGAGCGCCAACGCGCTAACCACTGAGCCACAGAGGTCATCAAAATAAAGAAAACTGATTGAGAGACAGGCGGGAAATTACGTAGTTACCAGGATTCTGGGCCCAAGCTTCATTATGTAAGGAAAGTTAGACCTGTCACGGGCAAAACTTCCTGTTCTCACATAAGTCATGATACTTTATAATCAACCCTATAGGGTTACGTTACAGCTCATTCGTGTAAAGTAAATATTAAAAACAATCATGATATACACATTCATATAGTTGCGGTATGAAATGAATAAAAAGACCGCAGCGGCCGTTAGTGTCTCAATGTAGTACCTAATACCTATTATTATCATTGTCACTAGGGTATGTTTTTAGAATTCGGATTGTTAAAAGTTAGATCAAAGTATATACAAAAGCTTTTAAATTAAAAATTTTAGAAATTTATTCCATAAGATTTTGCCTGAATAGGTATCAAGGGACAGAACAGAACACGCATCTAATCTTCAGTAAAAGTCTTGGAATTTTCTTCGTCAAAGCAATTTATTCTAATCTCTAAAGCGCTCATTATTGATATACATATTTTCATCATGAACATTGGGCTGAGAAATCATTAAGATAGGCCAAGTATATGTCATAGCTAAGAGATAAGACAATTTCTATTATATATAATATGTTAATGCATATACATAGTGATGTAACGAATGTCTTTTTTTAGCTTTCGCGAAAGCGAATGCGAATAATCAGTTTTTGTTAATATTTGGCGCCAATTTGTCTATGGCTTGGCGGCAGTCGCGTTCGGACAAGGTTCGTTACGTTCGTATCTTCCGAATATTGCCGAGTTCAAACGAACTCATCTAAATAAAGCGTCATTCATTCCGCTCCGCTCACGCCCACGCCGATAGTTTTGTAAATAAGTGAATTTTGTGTTTAGAGTGTGAAGTAATAAATAATGCTTTGTTATTTTGTTTTATATTAAAATGAATAAACCAATACCAAGTATTAGTAAAATAGTCCATTTTACACTTTGTGACGCTGAAAGAGCTAATGTAAGTTGTGTAACAATGAATATTCAAGGAAAGGAAGAACTACAACTGCTATGAGAAATCATTTGAAGGCAATGCATAAAACTGAGTTTTCCGAACTAGAAAAATGTGAAAAACTAAAACAACTTTTTTTTACTGAGGGAGAATATAGTATTAGTTTAATATGATTATTTTATTAGTTTTATTTAAGGAGAAGTTATGTAAAGACTGATAAAAGTTACAAAGAAGAATTTGCTTTTGTTTGTTTCATTTCATTACATTTCTTGTTTCATATTTTTGAATTTTATTTTTAAGCTTTATCAAAGTAAAAGAAATAATTTAGTGTTTTGTTGTTATATAGGATATGTAACATTTATGGTTAATTGTAGAAGAATAATTTTTTTGTTTAATTATTACTTTGTTTTGTTCAAGATGTTGATGTAATTAAGTTCCTAACAACTCAGTTCCTAACCAAGTGATAAAATTAAGACTGAAATGTGAATACGTTACGAAGTTAAGTTACTTTTTCTCTAAATAAAAAAATTAAATGAATGGATTTTGATTATATTAACCTAATGTTACCTTCAACTTGTTTTTGTTTTCTGATATTCATATTCGCAAAACATTCGCAAAAATTTTGCGAATGCGAATGCGAATACATAAAATTTTGCGAATATTCGCGAATGCAAATATTCGTTACATCACTATATACAACGCAACGTAAAGCACTTCCTGTTAAAGTTAACTTTACGACAGTGTTCAGTAACTGAAGAAGGTTCTTACGTAAGATAATGAAGGGAAGATTAAATTGGCCATTTGATGCCATAAATATTGACTGTCGTAATATACATAATTCGTCACGAGGATGTCGCTTTTGTTTTCTTTGTAACACTGGTGGTCTTTTAATAATATAAATTAGTTTACGCTTGTGCTTTTATTTTGATTTTTGTCAGATTCATGAATATTAAGTACGATTATTACTCATACTTCCTACCTTCCGTACTTCTTTTTTTATAGTATACTAGCTTTTGCCCGCGGATTCGCCCAAGTGGCATTTGGTTTTGCATGATATATTTTGAATTAATAGCCTATTCGTAATTCTGATATATACGGACGGGGGCGGGCTACCTGCATCAAGCGAGTCCCGTTCATCCGTCGGTGCAGTGCATCAATTTTAAACGTCTATCTACAACGAGCATGTACTAGCCTGTGTGTGTGTTTACTTCAATGTACTAGCCTGTGTGTGTGTTTACTTCAATGTACTAGCCTGTGTGTGTGTGTTTACTTCAATGTACTAGCCTGTTTTTACGTTGCTCTACGACGCGCTATCTACTAGTAGTAGATAGTGCGACGTAGAGACACTTTCAACGCCATGTAATATTTATTTTTCCTAGTTTAAATAAATTTTCTTTTCTGCTCGACCAGTTGCTAAACATTTTCCTTTGCACTAGGTTGCCTCAAATTATTTAAATACAAATGAATTGACCGCGTCTACTGTAGACGTGATTGAATTCCTTATTTACACGGGAGAGATTCATCGACACTGTTAAGTGATTTTGATCTTATACCTATAGGTCGATTTTGCTAATTAAATCTTACAATAATACAGTTTCAATGCAGCCTCGATATGTTAAAACAGCAAAATGGTATTCTCATAAACGTCAAACTTGGTTGATTGGCCAAAACTACAAAAATCAGTTTATGATATCAAGACAATTCATTTATTATTTGTTGATAGTAAATTGAAAGTCTAAATTTGGGGTTCATGTCGAGCCGCAACATGTTCGATAGTACATTAAAAATTGAATATAGGTACGTATTTTCAATCTCCATCCAATAAATCATGAATTTCGTAACGTACCTTTTATTCGGGTTTTTGGCCATAATTTTATTCGCAAAGTCCAGTAGTCGTCTCAATGGAAAAGTGTCGAGAATGGCATTGCGAACTCGTACCGGGTCATTACGTTCAAATAACGGGGTTAGGGTTACTATAATATTATTACTAAATCAATGTTGTAAATGCTTAACACTTGACGTCGTGATCGCAGGGTTCCATAACAACGATTATGTTTTGTAAATCCTTATAATAGCTGAGTGCAATCAAAAAAGCAATTTAAGCATTCAATTGTCTTCGATTATATTGTTGCAACAACTGTTTATCGCAATAACTCTGATGAGTGAGGACTGAGGACGCTTTTTTTACCATATTTATTGTACATAATTGATACATGATTTAAAATTAGAGAACGTAATGGAATTAAGTATATTAAAATGAAAGACAGAAAGAATCTTGTATATAAATAAAAATGAAGTACCGAAATGTTCGTACGCACATCACTTCCAGACGACTGCACCAAATTGGATAAATTTTTCTTTTATGTGTCGTTATTGTCAGGAGGAGATTGGTATGAAAAAAATATTTAAAAATCTCCGAAAATTGAGTGTGCGAATGAAATGTTAATATGGCGGTTCGAAGTTCGCCGGGTCAGCTAGTTTATAATAAAAATGTGGCTGAAAATTGAAATATTACTTCGAGAATTAACGTTTAATCTGTGTAGTTTTTAAAAAGCAATTTTTGTTTTTTTTTCTGACAAAATTTTCGATGACTTTTATACCTACTAGAATTATAAACGGTATATTATTCTGTTCTCATACTCACAAAGCCTGCGAAGTGATAAAATCTAACCTTATCATTTAAAGTCATAAACAATAACGAATTATCATTAATTATTATCTAATAACAGAATAGATAATATAATATTATCTACTAGCTGTTGCATGCAGCTCCGCCCTTGTAAATACAGTATCCCACGGGAACACTGCATTTTTTCGGGATCAAAAGTATCCTATGTTTTAATGTAGAGCTTAAACTACTACCGTGCCAAATTTCATCGAAATCCGTTTAGTAGTTTTTGCGTGAAAGAGTAACAAAAATCCATCCATCTATCCATCCATACATTCATCCATCCTAACAAACATTTACATTTATAATATTAGTAGGATATTAGGTACATTTGGTGCAAATTTATTATGTACAACAGTAATGTAATGCAATCATTACATAATATTATTTTCTAAATTCGTAGTAAAATAAAATGCTAAGAGAATTTATTGAAAATGATGATAATTCGATGATCCTCACAAAATTTAACATTTTAAGAAGATGTGAAGAAATTAAAGTCCTTTTCAACGATTAACAGATAAAATGTTGCATAACAGATCGGTTATTCATCATTCGCATTAAGCGGTAATGTATTTTTGTAACGAGTAAGACCCGAGCTTTCACTTCAAGTATTTAATATTATATTGTGTCGCACGTTACGTTACCATAATTCAATGTACTGTGGTCTGCTCTTTGGTCGAAATTTGGCCATAATGATTTATATAATTTCTACGTTTAAACTTTATAAGGACTCTTTTGCCTCTTAGACAGAAAAACCGTCCTCCAGATAAATTTCACTGTGTCCTCCGGATAACGGAGGATTATGTGTGAAATATCATAATCCTCCGTTCGTACAATTCTTTACTGTAATTATGTACTGAATAATTTTGCTTCACGTATTATGAATTATATGATTATCAAAAGCTTGAGAGAATTACGCGTTATTCTATTATTAGGATTTTTGATGCAAAAACTGAACTCGAAAAATATACCGTCAAAACCGTAGGTAATTTAACGAGTTTGAAGATTTCAATACACTTATTGTTAACTTATTGTTAATAACTAAAGTAATAATTTTATTTATCATGTAAATTACACACTCATTATGAAATATTCACATCATAGATCAAGATCTGTTGTCACCACGGACTTGAGTATTGTGATTTTATTAACAACAACATCAAAGTTGCTACAGTTGATATTAGTTATATAATGTTACGAAAAATTCACAAACAATCATAAAACAAAATAATAAAACGCCTGTAACACTAAAAGACGTAACACTGCTAGCTGTTGTGAGGAAAAAAGGAAAAGCATAAAGCTCTGACAAAGTAAGAATAATAAAAATCTTTACCATAGCAGTGCATTTCTTATGTGTGTTCTCTTGTGAATCACCTAGAAGGTTAATAAATTATGTTCCTCCGATCGTCATATTTCTACTTACTACTATTTCTAGTTACTTGATTTTATCAATTGCTCTAAGACAGATAGTTTGTTCCTTATGTGAATCACCTTCAACATAAACCATATTTCTTCGACCGCACATTTTTCTTATCATATCTAAATTGGGAAGATCTACAAAGCATATGTCTATAATAATTATTTTCAAGGGAAAATAATCAAAGTAAAGGCACTTCTCGTTTGTTTTTATTATTTTCTTGCATCGATTATTTGCTCGTGACTTTATTCGCGTAGAACAAAAATGGTTGTAGCTTGATGATTTTAAATATAGCCTAAAGCCTTCCTCAATAAATGAACAATCCATCACAGCAATATCTTTTTAAATCCCACCACAATTCTTGAGATAGGCTAGAATAATTTCGAGTGCTTTTAAAAATTTCCTTTAATAATCTGGAATAATCTAAATCGAACTAAAACGGATACTATAGAATGAATATCTTATTACATACAAGCTGTTGCCTTCGACTTCGTACGCGCTAAAAAAAACCTGTGGGAACATTTTATCTGTGATAAGAACTAGCCTATGTGTTAATCCATAGTCTAAACTAATGCCATACCAAATTTCATAAAAATCCGTTCAGTAGTTATTGCGTGAAAGAAACATCCACACATCCGTGCATGCACACTTTCGCTTTATAATTTTTGCAAGGACTAACTGTTGCCCGCGGCTCCGTCCGCGTAAATACAGTATCCCACGGAAACACTGTACTTTTTCGTGATAAAAAGTAGCCTATGTTTAAATCCAGAGCTCAAGCTACTACCATACCATATTTCATCAAAATCCGTTGAGTAGTTTTAGGGTGAAAGGGTAACAAACATCCATCCATCCTCACAGACTTTCACATTTATAATATTAGTACGTCCCCGCACGAACAATAAAACCCGTTCAATAAAACCCGCACGAACAAATTGTGAACAACTTTGAAATGACATCTGTGATCTGCATCACCAATAAACCTGAATCGCGAATGAATTATGTAACTAGATATTATAATATGATACGATTTTGTCGCCAAACGTACAATCCTATATCCATAAATACCTATCAATGAGCTTGTAAATCATCATCATCGCTCCTGTCTCATGGTAACGTATAGGGCCGCAGCAGAGCTTGTTGTGTACAAACCATTACACTATAATTACAATAATTACTTATTAGTAATTATTGTAATTATAGTGTAATGGTAACGATACGATACGATAACGATACGAACGATAATATAACGAACGGAATGGTAACGAAAGAAAACTTAGTAATGTTTGTAGTAGTAGTAGTATTCTACTACTACTACAAACATTACTAAGTTTTATTTCGTAGATGCATTACTATTTTAAATACTGCAGCCTGCGTATGATAACGGAATCTGCGCCCACGCTCGATGTGGCGGAATGTGCGCCCCCACGCGATATGGCGGAATTTGCGTCCCCACGCGATATGGCGGAATCTGCGCCCCCACGCGATATGGTGGAATCTGCGTCCCCGCGCGTTATGTCGGAATCTGCGCCCCGTTATAAGTGTAAGACTCACCTTACAGCCACACTTTACTTTCCTACTGTTTTCTATGAACTGATTAGGAGTTGTAAATTGCAATACAATAGACGACCTTGGACTGATAACATTTCGGCGCGCCGCCATAGAACTGTCAGTCACTGATGCGATTGTAAAAGTTCAAATTCATTGATATCTTTTTCTAATCCATGAATATTTCGTAATTCTAATATGGTTATTAATATTTACGCTAAATGAATCTGGTTCAAATGCGCATGTAGGTGCCTACTTCAGATAGCTAGTAAGTAGAATCCTAAAAGCTTACCTCTCCAACCTTTCAAATGATGACGTGTAAAAGTTTTTTTCCGAACGCAAAAGTAACATAAGAAGCGATCTTAATTTTTTTAATAAATTAGAAGAATAAAAAAAATTTACTAATATTTATGGGCTACGGTTGCCATTAACGCCAATTAATTCAGATATAAAGTCATTTCATGATATAGCCATAAATAAAATAAAAATGATCTAAACTTTTGTCCTTTTTTGACGGCGACACTGTCCATCCTTCTTTTTATAATAATAAAAAAATGATATTAAATTGAATGCGTTTTTCTTTCGTAATATTCTTATTTAAAGACTTCCACCCGATCCCAAAACAGATTTTTTTGTAAAGATATTAGGTAGGTAATTATAGGTATAACGAAAAAATTAACATTCGCAAAATCCCGTGAATCACTCTCAATCCTGTGAAAATATGACATCGAAATGTCCATATGCGGCTTGAGATTCGGACTATTCCGTTAAGTACCTAACTGTAAATATAAGTATACAATTAGTGTCCATTTACAAACGATTATCGCATCAAATTGTTGAGAGTGAGATGTAACGTTTGAACAATGCAACAGGGTCAAGGCGAACACCGGCGACCTATATGTTTACCAAACGTGCACTGTCTCAATATTTGATGGACCATGAAAATTATGATGCTTTTTTTACATCACAAATATAATATTGACCTGGGCCTTTAGTCAAAATGCATTCGATAATTTCGACGGCGAAATTCGAAATCAAAAACATTTGGGATTTGACATTCCATATATTCGCTAAGTGACATGTCGCTTGCGATGCCTTATATCAAATCCCATATATTTTATTTTCGAACTTCGCCGTCGAAATTATCGAATGCATCTTGACTAAAGGCCCTGGCTACGGTTGCAGAGTTTCTTCCTCCTATTTCTTTTTCCGTGATCCAACACCATCCAGACGAGAACTCTCGTGAAACGTGAGGAATCCCAAAGGACGATGTATCCTTGTAAGTTCGTCTTCACGCTCGCTCGCTCGGAGACTTTGCGAGATTGATGAGACGTTTTGCGAAACTTCTCGCCGCGAATCTGAATACCGTATCAGGCAAAATTGACGAGAAATTAGATATAATGAAATAGACAGTAGCATAAAAGTCTATTCTAGTCTATTTTTTTTCATAATTCATTTTTAAATCAGAATATAAGTAAGCTGTTTAAAATTAATTTCAATACCCACCTATCTAGTTTATCTCCAGTCTGATAAAAAGTAAAACACATATTTGCATAACATTAGCATTTTTTGCACACATTTCATCGTCAATCTTATGTAATTACATGCGAGTAATAAAATTTTTAAATTCGACCGATGACCCCAAAACGTGTTGCAATACCGAATAATCGATAGACTTGTTGTCGATACCGGTTTGGAATCCGAGTGACATCGATACTATCAGACACGTAATCGTTTTTTAGGGTTCCGTAATACTAACCCTTATAGTTTCGCTCTGTCAGTCCGTCTGTCTGTCTGTCTGTCCGCGCCTCTAGCTTCGTAATTATTAATATAAATGGATGAAATTTGGTATAGTAAAAGAATGAAAAATGTGGGGATGAAAAATATTTTTTCATTCTAATCCATGGTGTTCATGTCGTTGAATAGGTATTTTAAAAGGTTTGACACATGACTTTTTTTACAAAGTCAACCAATTTCGAGTAATCTGGAGGGAAATAATAATAAAAAAAAAATTGATTTATGTATAAACTAAGAATACAAACATTAAGCTTAATCTATACAGTGTGACATAAACCATTGCTAGTTTTTCCGCACACTGCTATTCGTTGTCGGTAGCTCATTTTACTTTTAATAACTAGTTATATTTAGTTAGACAACGCTTATTTATATCTTAATTATGTTATTACTAAGTTTAGCAATATATTTTTAAGGTTACATACATTCTAATAATTACAAAATCTAAAAAAGTCATAACCCATAGGTAGAACTACAATACCGCCAATACACCGCGCGGCCGCATCCTCATCACACAATGGAAACACACGGGCATAAATTGCTTCAGCATAATATTATTTATTATCTTGGTTATTTTTTTTATTTTTTTTATAATAAAAAGTTTTTTATTAAAAAAAAATTAAATAAAAAAATATTTTTTATAATAAATAAAAAATAATAATAATTAAATTAATCTGGATTAATAAAAAATCCCCTGGCATTTCTAACTATGAGAAAATTGAAATTTTTCATGCTGATAGATTATGGTAAATACTCTTTAGGATAATTAATTATTTTGAACGAAATCGGACAGTAACTTTTGAAGTAATTTGAAAATAAACCTATTACGGGTTTATAGTCCTTAGACATGTTCGGACATGCTCTTGGTTAGGTTATTTATATTTACCGAAATTCTAAAAGAACCACGATACTTAGGTTATATTATAATACCTATCAGTAACAATTTGGATTATTTGTCACGTAATTACAAGAAACTACAACTCGGAGTTCTGATAAATTCAATAACATTAAAAAATCCATAAATATTTATCTGACCGGGATTCGAACCTGAAACATCGGAATGTAGTATTTCGAATTTTCGAACAACGCAAAAATTATAAATAAGCATACCAAACTGCCAATTGGACCTAATACCTAATAGAGTCGACATTATTGATATTATATTGTTGCACTTTGGAAAAAAAAATATATAGAGCTTAAAATGCACGGTTTCTCCGGGATAAGACATAGATAGATTGAATTTTCACTACCAAAACTCCCTGCACATTAAATTTCATGGTTTTACAAGCAGCAGAGAAAACGATTATATAATAAATTATAATATACCTAGTCATGCCATAAATACTGAAACAAAGAAAAATATATATATTGCAAATAACTTTTATTACTTTTACAGTGTGTTAGTTTAATACATGAATATAAAACAATTTAAAATATAAAAGCTTATTCGAAGTGGTCTCCATTGGCTGCAATACAGTCCTATAAACGTTGAGGCCAGTTATCAATGGAAGCACGCACTCTTTCCATGAGAAAATTTTTCACTGCCAATCGTACGGATTGTTTTAGGGACTCCAAATTATCATGGCGTTTAGAGCAAGCCGTACTCTATATACTGATATATATACTATATATGATATACTCTCTATACTATAACTGATCATAATCCAGCGGTTTAAGATCTAGACGACGGCCAGTCTTCAGCTCTGATAAAGTCCGAAACGTTCGTTTCCAACCAAGACTGCGTAGACCGAGCTTTATGACCCGGCGCCGAGTCTCGCTGGAAGGACCATTCTTGGTTATTGAACATGGTGTTGTTAAGGCGCTTCACTACCTTTTCAATAATGGTATCTTGATACACTTGTGCCGATGTTTTGATACCTTTTCCACAAAAGTATGGCTCAGTCACTCCTTCATAGCCCACCATAATACCCCACCAAACCATCACTGAAGTCGGATAGTGCCCACGTTGCACTCTGTCGACGGATTGGGAAGCTTCCTTAGAACTTTGAGCATAAACGCGGGCATTTTGTTTGTCAAAATGTTTCTCAATTGTAAAAAATTTCTCATCCGTAAACAAAATTTTTCTGTGACCTCCCTTTGCGTACCGCTTCAGTAGTTGTTTCGATTTTACCACCCTATTGTTTTTTAAATTATCAGTTAATTTTTCTTATGTTTATGTTTAAATAAATTTTAAAAAATTCCTTTTCTTATGTTTAAATAAATTAAACAACTTTAATATTTGTTAAGAAATGACCAGTACGTCTCTTGTAGGCTGCATGCAAGTCCTAAGTCATCTTTTAAAATACGCGACATGGTTCTAGATGCTATCTTCATCTCCCGAGTTAAAATCTTTTGCTTTCGGACAGGAAACAATCATATAAAAATGACAGTATCCAAATTCAAATGTAATATTTTGTTTATTTTTAATTGTAACAGTATTTATGGCCAGACTAATTATACAAGATTGTCCCGTTTAAAGTATAAGATATTTTTTTATTTTATATACTTTAATATTAAGTTGTAAATATTTTCGCATTTTATATATGGAACAATTCATAAAGATTAAATGATAGTACCCATGTATTAATTATCTTTATTTTTTTCGGAATATGCTGACAGCAGAGAATAAATATATATACCACTAGTTCGTTCTTTTTGACGATTAATTCTCGATTACACACCTAACATGTCGCACAAAAATCCCGCATGATAATAGCTTATATACGAAAGTGAAACTTGGAATATTTAATGTGTATTGGACATGAAATGATGTCGTGTGGCGTAATCCGTACATATCCGAGAATCGTATGCCCCGCACGATTCGCATCGGTATTCCGCGATTACGAATTTTCCATTCGTCATGTGAAGAATATTCACTCGAATCGATCGAGACTTCAGTAATAGAAGTGTAATCGCATTGTAAATAAACAGTCACTAGTAATAAGTCAGTGCTAAGAAAGGATTTCTGAAAGGGGCTGGGACTATAATACGAGTATGACCCGGAATCCGGAAATCCGTCGAGTTGTCAGATTTGATATTGACATTTGGTTTGACACTTGTGTGTTCGATTTTCAGCTCTATTGTATCAGCACAGAGTTCTATTTTCAGCGCTCATACTCATGTCAGAGTTGAATTTTGTCCAGCCTTCCGGATTCTGGATCATAATTTAGTCCCAGCCTTAGTAGCAAAATGTCCAAGTACCTACTCAAAACGTCCAACTAGCACATTCTTTTTTGAAAGGCCGACAACACACTAGTGTCCATGGGTGTCCATGGGCTATGGTAATTGCTTTCCATTAGGCGATCCGTTTGTTCGTTTACACCCTATTTTACTTAAAAAAGTATGAATTAAAATAATTAGTTTCATAATACTAATGTTCAAATTTAAAGCTGCATCGAGCTGATTAGCGCGGCGCCGCTCTTACAATGAAACGTCTATCTTCTTGTGTAGTGAATTAAGTTAAACTTTGAATAGCTATCTTAAAAATACAGTTCGTTCCATAGTTACTGCATTCCGTGAACTAAATGTTTCAGGCATATATGGAACTAATCCTTAAAACACGAATACCAATCGAACAGCTGCAACTGTTCACAGTGACATTATTAAAATTTATTACTAGTAATAGCCCCCACATCGATTTCGGTGACGGTGGCCGGTTTCATTGTAACCAGCCCTAAGGCCAAGTGTGTGCGCAGTACACAAGAGCACTCTCTCTTCCTTTACTCTCGAAACCCAGTGGGACGGACAGAGTAACACGACTGGCGAGAGATCAGGCGCAGGTCCGGCTTTTTGCATGCCCATCCGACGCATGGATCATCTTTCTTGTCAGACAATCAGGTGACCAGCCTGCATTGTCCTAACCAATCTTGGAAACAATATTTTTTGTTGTTCCAATGCGGGAGGCGAACCCACGACCTCCGAGTCGAGAGCTAAGCTCTAAACCACTGGACGACGGAGGCTGTAAAAATACTATTACCTATCTATCTACATAGGTAATAATAATAATATCACTGTATAAAATTTAAATTATCAAAAATGCTTAGGTACTTTATTTATTTATTTCTCCGTATTTTCAAACTCTGAGGTCACTTTTCATCTTCCAAAATATGAATAAAGCATGTCTCCTACGACTATGTACTCGAAAATTAAAATCCTTCGGGAACCGTACATTTTCCGCGATAAAAAGTAGTCCATCCTTCCCCGTGATCTACTCTTTATCTGTACCAAATTTCATTAATATTGGTCCAGTAGCTACGAAGCTTTTTCAATGCAAATAAACAAACAAACGTACAAACAAACAAATATTTCCTCTTTATTATATTAGTTTGGGTAAAGTAAAAGAAAATAAAAAACTCTTTTATTTTGCGATGATAATTTAATATTTCATAAGATTATTATCAATAAAATCTTTTCCCTAGATAAAAGTCAACCAATTATTATGAAGTCTTTATATAATATTATATCATAATAATAGATCTTTACATAACATAGCTCTAATTGTATCACAGTTAGCGTGTTGACAAAGTACATACAAAATAAATAGAAAGCAAATAAATGACAATTTGTATTCCAAATCCATTATGTACCAACCTGTACCAACCATAGATTAAACAACAAGCGCAGATACGCCTTGATGACGAGGTTTATCAGTTTGGATGATATAAAAATATAATATTATGTAGTACGAGGGCGGGTCAATAAGTCCGTGACTTTTGGAATAAAACACAGATTTTTTGATAAATAAATAATTTTATTTTTCAACGTAGTCCCCCTTGAGCTCTATACACTTTGTCCAACGCTTCTCCAATTTTTTTTATCCTTTTCAAAAAATATGATTTGTCGAGGTCCTCAAAATAGGCCTTTGTTTGCGAGATGACTTCATCATTGGAGTCAAATCTTTTTCCACCGAGCCATTTTTTCAGGTTTGGAGGAACAAGAAGTAGTCACTCGGAGCCAAATCTTGAGAATAGGGTGGATGTGGGAGCAATTCATAGCCCAATTCATGGATTTTTGCCATGGCAACTGCACATGTGTGCACCCTTGCATTGTCTTGGTGAAAAAGAACTTTTTGTCTTGGCCAAATGAGGTCGGTTTTGTTTTCAAATCCTCATTGAAGCGGTCCAATAAGTTGGCATAATATTCCCCATTAATTGTTCTTCCCTTTTGAAGATAGTCAATGTGGATTATCCCACGTGCATCCCAAAAAACAGTCGCCATAACTTTATTGGCTGACAAACCCACCTCGGCCTTCTTTGGCGCCAATTCACCCTTAGAAACACACTGTTTTGACTGTTGTTTGGTCTCTGGTGTGTTGTGATGGATCCATGTTTCGTCCACGGTTACAAAACGGCGCAAAAACTCCTCCATATTGTGATTAAACAACGCCAAACCTTCCTGTGAAGTTGTTACACGATTGCGTTTGTGGTCGACTGTGAGCAAACGCGGCACCCATCTTGCGGAAAGCTTTCTCATGACCAAGTGATCATTCAAAATTGAAACCACTGAGCCATGCGAGATGCCTATGGCTTCCACAATCTCTTGCACTTTTAATCTTCGGTCGGCCAACACCATATCGTGAATTTTTTCGATTGTTTCGGGTGTAGAGACCTCAACTGGGCGTCCAGGACGTTCGGCATTTTCAGTGCTTGTACGGCCACAACGAAATTCAATAACCACTTTTTTACCATTGAAATCGATGGTGCAGAGTCCCCATAGTATTTATCAAGCTTAGCCTTGGTCTCGGTAATGGTTTTTTTTCGCAAAAAATAATGCTTAATAAGCACACGAAATTCACTTTTTTCCATTGTTTCCTTAAGTTACTGGATAGTCTGATAAAGATTGCTGTAAAACACAAACTAACTGATGCAGCAAGTTCAAATTTTGATAGAAGTCAACTGACAGATGCCTGTTGACAGGAGTAGTGTTGCTTTTTCAGTAAGGAGGTTAGAAATTCAAAAAGTCACGGACTTATTGACCCGCCTTAGTATGTTTTAGAGTCTTTACTTATATTACTATGCTTTTAAAGCATTCAAAGACCGTCATAGAAATATGTTATAAAATTAAGGTCTGAAAAAGTTTTCAATTTTAAATTACTGAATAAAATATAATATATATAATACTTAATTATTAATTGCTTTACTTCCCCACTGGACTTTATGACTAGCTTTTTACCTAAATTCTACGTAATGCTGTATCTATCGTTTTGCAAGTCCCCGATGAGAACAAAAACTTATCGGTTCAGAACTAGTTCACCTTTTGTACTGCACCAATACATATCTACGAAGATCGCACTTTCATTGCCTTACATAACCTCTTCACACAGTGTCTTCACAATTCCTATTTCAGTCCACTTGTTTTGTTCGATTTGAAGCCTCATTATTAAGATACTAGCTACAGTTTTATAGCAGCTTTTTGATGTAAAATACCTTTTTTTTGTGGTGTAGTTGATGTCTGTTGAAGTGATGAGCGTCGCCTTACGCAATATACAATAGAATATTATTATTTGTTTAAAATCATTTATAAGTACTCAACTTCCGGCGATGCAATAGCTTAAGGGTCAGTTCACACCAAGATAATGCAATAATAAGCGCATGTGCAGTGCATGCCTGACGTCATATGAAACGTTTATCTTTTTATATATAAACGTTTCATATGACGTCAGGCATGCACTGCACATGCGCTGTGCAGCGCGGTGCAACCTGACATTCAATCTCTTACAATGAAACGTGTATCTTCTTGCGTAATTACATAATAAAATTAAATTTGGAATAGCTATCTTAAAAATACAGAACCGCGTCGCGTATTCCGCGACCGCGTTTCGTTTCGGTGTGAATTGACCCTAAATTTATTTCGACTACAATTCCCCACAATATAAAGTAAATTTAGCTGATCGAATACAAATCAGATGACACGGCCTGATATGGAAATCGTCAACATCGAGGAAAAAGGGCGCTGTACTTCCAAAAATGTACCTATACCGGTTTTAGACCTTTTTCACAAATATTTTTATATGAAGTTTTGTTTGTAAACAAATTTACATTATTGATGAAAAGTGTTTACAGATGAGTATTAACTAGGAAAGATAAATTAGTACCCAATAGTAATTTTAATTTAAGCTATTTAAGTAATAGCTTAGCTAATCATGCTATCATACAATCTAGAAATAAGCACATAAAATTAATTAAGACGGGCAGAAAATGATGCTTTTACAATTTAATAACCTACTTTAAAATTTTGAATTAGGAGGTTATAAGCTATAAAAAGGAGCATCGAGTTAGATAATGGTTCGTTGTTTACTTTCACGGCGTCTGCATTTTAATGGTTTTTAATAAAAGTAACCAAATTAATCAGACCATGCATAATGTTCATATGTATGTATCCATAATTGCTTTAGCAAAATGGCTTTATGAAATTACATTTTCTATTTACGGTTTTGAGGAACTGCCCTACAGTTTACTAGGACACACAATAAATGTCGATAATTTAATCAAAATATGCCATTCATTGTTGACGCTGTTGTATTTTTTAAAATTCTAACTAAATATATTATAAATGCGAAAGTTAAACTGTTTGTCTATTTGTCTTAATATCGCAGCAAAACTGTACTCTTGTGATACTCGTATAGGGATATTTTCGCAAACAATGTTGGGGGAAAATTTAACAAATAGTAAATACTTGGGTTAATTAAAAAGAACTAAAGGTTGACACTTACAGTCTAAATTCGCCTATATTTTTTTATAAGATTTTTTTGCCTTTTAGTTAGAAAAAAAATGTAAATGTTGTGACAGATTGACAAACGTCAACATGTAACAAAATTGTTTCTGTCAAACGCACGAGTGTGTTAATAATCATGCCAAAAGAAGAAGAAGAAGAACTATTATGTTATTCGTATATATATTTTTTAATGTATTTCTAAGAATTATTTTCAAAAATTTAATTTTCTACACACCTTCCATCACATAAACTTTAACTGTGCCAAATACCATACTCCTCCGTTCGCACAATTATCGTAAAACTCTACTGAAAGTTCTATTTTTACGTATTAATATAATAATAATGAAGGTGAAATTTCACCTTTAGCAGATGTCGAAACTTCAAGAAGAGCAATTGCTCTTCTTGAAGTTTCGACATCTGCTAAAGTTTGAATTTTAAATTTAAAAGAATAAAGATTAATAAGCCTGCGGCCAAGTAAATGCGGTGCGTCGTGACAATGCGTTACGAAACCGCGTGACGACGTACCTAATTACAATTTTTTCGCAACGCCATCTCAGTATTTGCAATGAAATTTAAATATGGTCATTTGAGATTTTCTAATTTGTAAGATTATAATATTGTGTCGAAAGCTATTTTGAAACAATGTGTAATTTACTTGTTTTATTAAATTTTCTGTTTTAAATAATTACTAATTATATTCTGGCAATTTGAAGCCGCTTTTTGCGCGTCTGTGTAATAATCATTATTTTATTAGAAGTTTCATTATATTTGCAGAATTAAATATTTACCTATATATTAGGTCATTACATATGAAATTGGCGTTTTGTAAAGGAGGAGCATAAAGTCGATATTTTAAACATAATATATTTATTTAATCATAGTATATACCATTGCTATCTATGCACTTTTGCCATCTCATAGGTAGTTCATTGATTCCTTTACTGAAAAAACCATTCGGACAGGAATCAATAAAATCTTGGACTGCCCCATAGGAGTTGAATTTTTTCCCTTGCAAGAAGTTATCCAAATTTAGAAAAAAATGCAAATCTGTTGGAGCAAGGTCCGGGGAGTACGGTGGATGTCTTAGACATTCCAATTAAAGCTCCTCAATTTTGGTAGCCGTCTGTTGTGTACTGTGTTGTCTAGCGTTGTCCTGAAGCAGCAGCGGCCTAGAGCGAATGACCAACCGGTTGTTTAGCAGCTAGCTTTTCCATCATGATTTGCAGTTGCTGGTAATAGCCATCTGCCGTAATCGTCTGGCCAGATTTAAGTAAACTGTAGTGAACGACAACCGCACTAGTCCACCAAACGCTCACACGTAACTTTTTTTGAGTCAATTTTCGCTTGGGGCAGGCTTTGGCTGGTTCGCCAGGGTTCAGCCATTGCGATGAGCGTTTCTGATTATCTTACAGGATCCACTTTTCATCACAGGTAATGATTCTATTTAAAATTCCTTCATTATTGTGCCGGTTGAGTAATGTATCGCAGCAGTCGATGCGCGTTTGTCGGTTTGCTACACTCAATTCATGAGGTACCCACCTTTCAAGCTTTTTCACCATCCAAATTTGCTTTAAGTGGATTAAAACAGTTTTATCACTCACACCGCAGCCTGCAGCTAACTCGGACGAGGTTTGCGATGGATCCGCTTCCACAATAGCCTTCAATTCTTCATTATCAACTTTGGTCTCCGGCCGTCCACGGGGCTTGTTCTGCAGGTCAAAATTTCTTGAACGAAAACGTTGGAACCAAAAACGCACTATGTTTTCTTTTGTGACACCGCAGCCATACACATCATTACTCCTCAAGCCGTTTCTGCATCACTGGTGCCACGGTGGAACTAATATAAATGAAATAATACGATATTTCAAGTTTTCCATTTTATGGTGAATCATTAGGTATCTAATGTGACAACATTTTGTGATCCAAGTGGTATATTACACTCATCAAAATAAACGTTCACTTCATTTATTTCCGAAACTATTACAAGTCACAACTTAATAAGGTGAATTCATCTAAACGATTTCCTTATGATTGTAGCGAATTAATTTACTGTCGTAAATTAAAGTAAAACTTAGTATTCTGTCAAGTTACTCAACGTTTGTGAAAGGACGCATAAGATAAGAATTTTTGAAAGAACTTTTTTATAATATAAAGACTCGAAAGTATTAAACTCAATTTTATGACACACCTGAGAATAACCTTTAAAAGATCTTGATACTTGGTGTAATTACGTATTGTTTATGCAATAATTCTTCCGGAGTTGTCATAAGTTACTGCGAACGCTGTGATTAGATGCTTGTTTAAGTTATTTACATTTATGAATTCCAAACTTAATTTTATATAATGACTGCATAGTTATACAGATTGTTCGTGAGAACTTTTGGATCATTTTAGCTTATGGTAAACAGTAGACACTAGACCGTGAGTACCAGAGGCCATGGTTCAGCTACACTCAACCTGCAGCCTTCCAGACCCTTTTTATGGGCCCATCTGAATTTAAAAATGTATGTAAACCATTTAAAAGATCACCAATTGACATTGTGGCCCCTTTTTAAATCTTGATAAAGTTTTGACAAAGAGTTCACGCACAAACATGCTTTAACATATTTTTAAAAACTTATCATTAATAAAGTAAATTCATGGTTAACTTAGGAGTTACGTTTTAATTGAAACCTAAATAGTTTTTGCTTGCGGCCCTCGACACCTTGAGTGAAACATGTTTGTGGCCCCTATAAAAAAAGGATGAGTATGACTGCCATAGATCATGACATTAACAACGCAGCTGTGGACGTCTTAAGTAATGTAGATTTATTATTAAACGACTTTCAACGGAATCAGCACTGTGTCGCGAGCAAACGATCAGTCAGCACTCAGCAAGCATTTGTGCATATTTGAACTCACAGTATTTTTTTCTTTTTCGAAGTAGGCCAAAGACAAGTTCACACTGGGGTGCAATAAACTTGGTGTCAACGGTCGGACTCAGCGGGTAATATCGACTGCGGACTGACTCATTGTTTGATCGAACGCCGAGCGTTGCATAAACCCGCTAACCTCTTAATACTCGTAGATAAGGGTACACGCATACTGCACCGGAAAAACTTGGAAAAAAGGATGGTGCGTTGATACTCCAATTATCAGCACCGCTTTAACACAGTTTATGTACTGTACTGTAATTAGTAAGTAGGTAGTGTTTTCTATGTGCAGTCACAAATAACATAATGCGGTCCAATGCAATTATTGCCAATGACAACTGTCAACCTATCAATTAGATTTCCTGGTAGTGCATAGTATGTACGTAATATAAGGTTTGGTAAAATAAACTACGGATATTTTGCGTATATGATCTACTGCTTATTATAAAGACGTTTAGGCAAAAAAATACTGTCGTACTCAAAGTTAAAACATAATATTCTCATGTATGGGTGCCGCTCCGGTCCGATCAACTCGCCCATATTTTTTTTTTCGAGTATGATAATTCTTGTTCTGAATAAAAGACTCTAAATAAACAGTAGATCATATGCCCAATATATCCGTAATTGATTTTACCGGACCATATATATTTCGATACTTCACGTCTGCCAAGGTTTATACGCTGGCTTAGTTTTGAGAGGTGAGGTGTGACCACAATGATCCGATAAAGGCAAAAATACTCGAGTAAGATGAGACAAAAACAAAAAGCAGCTCTTTAAAATTATTGTCGTGATTAAATTAACCAACACAAAATTATTAGTCTGCTGGTATGTTAAAATTGACTTTCAATATAATATTTCATAGCAATTCCAATGGTTAAATTGATTTTTTATTTGGAACTCATTTATTATGTCCTACGAATGTTTAAACATGGTTTAAACTGTGTTCATATGACAATTAATCATAAATATCTGTCCGGATTAACCTCGTTTTGTTTACCGCTATACATGAATTCGGGTCCGTCTATATTAATATCGGTACTTAGAGTACACGAAGTATGGTATTAGGTATTGAAATAATGTCAAAATACTGTTAGATACCGAACTAACTAGAACCGATTAAATATTACGATACGATATTGTAGGTGTTAAAGTCGTCACATCCTTCGTCTTATCGATATCAAAGACGATCTAAAAAGTGAATAAAATTGTTAGTCTCGATATTTAAACTACTATCCTACTTCTATTATAAATGTGAAAGTTTGTGAGGATAGATGGATGTTTGTTACTCTTACGCAAAAACTACCTAAAAGATATTGATGAAATTTGTATGGTAGTACTTTGAGCTCTGGATTAACATATTGGCTACTTTTATCCGTAAAAAGTATAGTGTGCCCGTGGGATACTGGGATAACGACGTCCACGTTAGGTATACATGCATATTTAAATACGTGTGAACTATAATAAACAATTAACATAGAATTAACATGTTTATATTATTTTCTAGACCTAGTATAAAATCAATATAACCTAACCAAGAGCATGTCACGACATGTCCATGGAAATCCTCCGAAACTATTAACGCGTAATAGGTTTTTTTTCAAATTACTTCAAAAGTTACTGTCCAATATCGTTCAAAATAATTTTCCTAAAGAGTATTTAGCTTGATCTATCAACATGGATAATTGCAAGTTTCTAAGTATCATAGTTCGGAAATGCCAGGCCCCCTTTGTAAACCACTTTGGAGGTCGATTACTCGAAAAAGATTGAAATTTTAAAAAAGTCATGTACAAAACTTTGCCTTTATTTAAAATAAAATACCTATTCGATGATAAGTAGGACCAAGATATAAGGGTAGAATAAAAAATATTTTTCATCCCTACTTCACAATTACATGTATGGAGAGCCACCCCTAAAATGTAAAATTATTATTATTTTGTGATGCCAAAACTAAGATATATCTTTAACTGTACTAAAATTCATCCATTTATATTTATAATTACAGAAGCTAGAAGTGCGGACAGACAGGCAGACATACAGAAAAACAGACGGACGGACGGACAGAGCGAAACTATAATTTATAATATATAAAATCCTTAAATATAACAGAATCCTAAAAAATCAATATAATATGAGTTTAGACTTATGGCTATTGTATTACAAAGTACAAACGGATGCGATAAATAGCATCGTGTGGTGTAACGTTGGCAGTCAGTAGAATGTATTACATATTTATCGGATGAGTGACGACTTTTCGGTTTAATTACGGACCGCGATGTTATTTGACATATAACTGTTCGTGGTTTATGAAGTGGGCAATTTGATAGATAAATGACAGTGTGAAGATTTTGTATGACCTCATCGGTTATACAGTTGAAATCTACCTAGATTTCACCAAACTCTAATAACTGTTAGTATGTAGTATGTAGTTAAATAAAATAACTAATATAGTCTGTTCAACCTCATCTAATTATTTAATTGAATCATGATTGAATCAAAAAATTCTATGAAGACTCACGACATCTCTGGCTTAGTGCGCGTCGATGCTCAAGCCGGAGATCGCGGGTTCTAATTTTGCCGAGAGAATAAAAAGTTTTCTGTGTTACCGGGTCATGAAAGTGTATTAAATATGTGTGTAATATAATCAAAATCTTAAATATATGTATAGTATAAAAGTATTAAATATACATCGAGTTGTCTGGTCCCCGTAACACTAACTTAGCATGGGGCCAGACTGACGTGGTGTGAAGCGTCCATAGATATTATTATTCCTATTAATGAGTCGCATATAAGCTTTTTAAAAAGTGGAGGAATCCTGCTCTACCCAAGCTCTGTCACATATAAAGGCGACGGCTTTGTAATTAAACTTTTATTTCTTGAAAATTATACTTTTCATTTCGTGAATCATACTTTTTTATTTGCTTGTGAACTTGCTTTACCTTCCCAGCACCAAACAAAAGACTGTTAGACCTCCAAATGATGTATTAAAATATTATGTTTTAATTTATGTTTTTTTAATTTCAGGTTTCTATTATTCTGTATTAAATATTTCGAACAACTTTAAATTGTCAATATCAGAAAATTCTAGTGTTTCATTAGTTTTTATTTCTATGGACAGCTCTTAATGAAGCCTACGTTTTCTCACGCTTGTAAGATTTGCAGGAATACGCGAATTGGTTGTGCTTAGGGTTGCCAGGTCGCCAAACCTAATAGCCGGACAGACGAACTAGTTTGGCCGGACATTTGGGTAAAAAGGCCGGACACCCAACATTATTGACGATTTTGTCTCAGTATTAATAAAAATACGACAGTAAAATATTTACTAAAAACAAGCTTTATGATATTTACCATAAATATTCTTAAATTCTAATGAAATATAAAAAAAATCGAAGGCCAAGTCAATCTAATTACTTTATTATTAATCAGTCCAATTATTGTTATAAAGTCAAGTTAAAATTAATTACTAAATAAACACTTATCAACATTTTTAAATACTAAAAAGCCTTATAAAATCCGGATAAGCCGGACACCGTTTATTTTGGCCGGACACGCAATCAAAAAGCCTAACTGTGTCCGGCTTTATCCGGACGCCTGGCAACCCTTGATTAGCACAACTTGTGCTAATCAACCTTCTTGTTGGACCGGGCGATATATCGAACTACCCGCGAATATGAAGCATGTTCATTATCGCATCCTAATTGGTACAACAAAGAGTTATTCCCATAATTTGCCGAGTACCGACACGCGAGCGACGAGCCATTGTCTGCGAGCGGTCAAGAACATGCGCGCACGCATGTTTAATCCGGAAGATATTGCAGGCAGTTGAACACAATAATTCACTAATAATACCTAACACATCATTTTTATATTTTTGATGTGTACAACTCGGTCAACATGACATGTTTCACTCGATTCTGTCATAACCGGAGAGTGAGAGAGATGGGGCTAAAATGCAAGTGTCAACTTATGTCGTCCGAGTAGTAACAATAAATATTCTCTCGTTTCTGAGTTCTGACGTATGTGGGAGTAATTCAGTAATTAATTCAGTGCAGTGGTAACATTGGCTGTATTGTGTTATCAAAGGTGAGGAGGAGATGTCAGATGTTACACATCAAATACGGCTACATTACGGTTAGTTTTTATTTCAATTTAATGAAATAATTAAGAAACTAAATTAAGATTCAAGTTATAAAAATATGACAATTAAATGATGAGAGGGGGAGGAAAAAGAGAAGAGATGAAGAGAGGTCCATTGCTAAGATATTTTATTTTCGTATTTAACACCGTCGCAATCGTGAAATCAACGGTATTGCCGTACCAGACATGCTTAGGATATTATTATGATATTTCGGATCTAGTTACGGATACGGATATAGAAACTATATCTGTCACGGTTACGGATATTAAATTATTTCAGATTAGTTAGTTTACTGTTAGTTTGAGATAATTTCGGTTACAGATATTAGGTTAGGTAGATTTATGACGAATGTAAGTAAAATGCAAATATACATTGTACTGTTTTTGTATTTTACAAGTTTAGTTAATTATTGGGCCTAAAAAGCTAGTGAGTCGGCTCGGTCGGCAAATTAAATGAATATTGATTAATATATACCCCATCTGTATCCGAAATAATCCGAAGCTTTTATATCGGATTCGGTTACGGTTAGGGATAGATTTTATTTCGTCTATCCGATAGTTACGGTTACGGAGCTCCGTAACATCCCTATGCTATACTTTCTTGTCATTATTTCCTAATACACAATAAATTTTACGTTCAATCAAAATGTAGTTCCTATGTAGTTTTTACTACGCAGTTAAAATTATATATGATGTCCACACTGTCATTAAAATAATGCTTGCGTGCCTAATTGGATGAAATAAATAATAATTGCTTAAGCGAACTTTTACTTTACCAATTAACGTACAAATAGTGTTAATAGTAGATGGTAAAAACTATTTTTGCCAGCACGCTGCGTCGTCGTTTTTTTTCTACTAGGTAAGAGTTTTGGCTTCAGTTTTGGTCAAGTTTAAAAACTTACCTTCTTTACTTCTATGCACCATTGAAAATATGGCCCAAAGTTTTTTTATTATAATATTGCAAGGAAAAATCCCAATAAATAAAATCACACATTTGCCAATTTGAAGCGAAAAACATAGTGAACCACGCGGGCGGCAGATTTTATATATAGAAAAAGTCAATTACAAAAAATGACAACCACGTTCCTGTGCGAGGTATTACTTCGTCAGTTTACACCGAGACGTGACGCAGCGCGGCATCATTAAGATTCGAGCGATTCAAAATTGAACTTTCTTTACTACACAAGAAGGTACACGTTTCATTGCAAGAGTTCGAATTTCGAGCTGCACCGCGCTACGTCGCTCTTATCCGTGGTTCACCTTGGTGTTCTGCAGTTAAAACTGACAGTGTGTGAATCGCCTTACGGTCCGTTTCAATAACCTATCTACCACTAACTACTTGTTAGAATCGTTAAATTTGTATCGCAAAAAGCCCGCAAATGATTGAATGACGACGTTTTTAACAAATAGTTATTTGTAGATAGGTTATTGAAACCGGCCAATAGTTGGTAACTCTCGTTTCTATACTCTAATATTTCATTCCGCCTGTCTTCCCCAATGGAACCATTAGATAAATGCACGATATTTCGTCACGAGCGGGCGGAAAACGTTTCGTGATTCATTGTACAAAGTTCTTAAGTTCACCGCGCCACCATATCCGCGCTATTGGTTTATGACCCTATACTACAGATATACGAAAGTAAGATATGGCGTAACACAGAAATGAACAAAAAAATTAGATGTGCCGCAGCGAAACAAAAACATTAAAATATGATTTTGTTCTAACATAAATTATATTGATGTATCCTACTGATACAAAAACAAAAATGAAAATGCTCTAAGTAACGAAAACTAATGCTTAAGAGTACATTTTTGGATTAGGACTAGTGAAAAGTGTTCGTTTATGGTTAATTTTTACCCGACTACAGCGAAGCCAAAAAGAAGGGTAGTGATTTTAGCAGTCTATGTATGTATGTTTGTTCCACCGTAGCGCAGTCATTACGTAGTCCCAACTACGTTTTTATAAAAATAAAATAAATGATAAAAATAAAATAAATGAATGTAATTAAATAAAAATAATAATATAAAATGACTCCTTTTTAAAATGCATTTCATAATGCGTTAAACCGGCACATAAAGACATTAAAGGATCTACACTTTTAAATCTATGTTGAATGTACTCGTAGTGAGGAATATATCAATCTTAGCTAGATTAGGGAATTATTAAGGCTATGAGAACAATTCTATAAGTATGTTGAAGCAACGGGATGATGGAATCGTATTGAACTGAATTAAGTAAGCTTTTTCCGTGACTTTGCCTCATTTACAGTTATTGTACTACCGTTACTACGCGTATTAGAGACTAGAGTTTGTACTTCAGTTAATGTCTTGAGTGCTTCGTAGTAGGTCTGCTTCTACTCCAGTGAAGCTACTTCGCAGTTTCTGTGCACATATCTGTCAATATTTGACACATTTTGAACCGATTAAACCAACGACTAAACATAAAGTCGACATTTTTTCTGTCACTATAGCCTACGAAAAACTATTCATTATTAATCTATGTCTACCAAGCTACCGAGCAACTTACAATGCTTTCAAAGAAACTCGTTGCCTTGGCGGCTGATGGAATAGTATTTCAGATCGGTGTTTAGATAATGGCCAATTAGTGTGCGAAACTACGATGAACTTCACGAGTGTGGCAATGTTTTACTCGCGATCATGTTCAGATATAATTACCTAACCGAGAAATTTAATATAACTTTTATATCTGAAGCCAAATTCACGTAGCTATTTGTGATTATAATCCTCACTCGCTATCTGGCGATATAACCCAAGAGTTACTAGGAAATTTAGCGTAGGTGCTCGAGGTAAGCTGAAACCTTGTCCTGTACTTCTCCTATTGTACCCCAACACGAGACTGCAAGACAGGACAGAAGCGGGGCTAAGTCAATATACAAATTTTTGAAAAATGTTTTTTTTTATCCAAAAAATATGTTTAAATCAATTTGAATTTTTCAATATAGTGTTAGTTTAATGTTTAAAAAGTTGGGGAAAAAAAAAGCTAGACCGTTTAGTCGGGACTTTAACCTTTACCGTGTAGTGTAAAAGTAAATAATGTAAATATGCTGGCTATCAATTCATTATTTTCTGACATCTATCGGTCATCTTATGAACTACAATCTTCATATTATCAACGTATAGCAGACTCGATCTCCATCTAATAGACGCGTGTATGAATGCGACACCGCGCGGACCGAAACCGGAACCCCAATTCTCGTAATTAACTTACACAAATTGTTACGAGAATTGGGCTTCTGTTGTTTTCATGCAAGACTTACACTCTAGACAAGCAGCTTAGCAAGCAAGCAAATCCTTTTGTTGGTAGATAGATCACTGCTTGGCAAGCTGCTTGTCTAGCGTGTACGGGAGCCATCAGAGATTGCAAATATTATGGATTAAAATACTCAGAGTACCTATTAAATCTACAATGAATAAATTAATTGTTTATTAGCTTCATTTGCGCTATTAAGTATTAATACAATTTATTTCGATAGGTAATCTTGCTTTATGTAATTGGACATATTATCCGTTAAACTTAAATAAATTATCGAATCAAGTAGTTTTTAGTATCAATCAAATCAATATTCATTAAGAGAGCTAATCCAATAAACATTACATGTTGGATCCAAAGCCTTATAAGCTACGAACTAACTTACTTAAGGCTTTTTTTGGTACAAATTATCGTAAATTATTTCTGAATTATGTACAAAGAAATTTGTTGAGCTTACATATTTATACTAATTTTAGGTGAGTGCCACTTCACTAAAATTAATATTATGTGATCACGATTTGTGCCTATTATTTTAAGTTTTGAATCCGTTCCTGGTAAAGTCTTAGTGATCACGAGGTGGAACATAGTTCGTGATCATTTTACATTAACCGCTTATCACAAGCAGATTTAATTAAACTCATTCTCTTGATATTTGTATCTGCGCATCAAACTTCTATCTGTGAATCATAGTTACTTGTATCTACACATCTTACGCTTGTTAAGTTTTATTGATATTTATTTTATTGCACGAAAATTGCACTTTTTACAATTCTCGTATACCTAACAAATTCATTTACTATATAAATAAGGTATGAAAATAATATTATATTAACATTACTACCTATATTATTACATACGTTACTTATTTTTGTGTCTCCTTATAAAACAATTCAACGAATGTATTATATAAAGGAAGCAAAAGTTTCGCAATTTCTCCCCATGTTTGTATTACAATTTCCTCGGTCTGGTTCAAGATAAACAATGACTAGCGTTCTAGTTATTTTAAACTAAATATTAAACCGGTTATAGTAAGCTTCATGTAAACCTTGAGCTGTTCCCACTCCCAACTATTGTACCGTATTAATTATATTGCGCGGCCCATTGTGAACTTTTCACGTTAATTTTGAAACTAAGTGACGACACGGTAATGTCTATTGACATAAGTGGTTTTTAATTATGGTGGAAAATTTCGTTAGCAAAGTTTGTGCTCATGGCATTCATATTATGTCAGGACTCGAGATAAGTTTTAGAAAAACGCCTAGAATGAAATCTATAAGTAAGGGCTTGCTATGTGAGACAGCGTGATTCTGTAACACAGGCGTATCCTTTTTTTCTTTTTTTCACGAGAGGAAATGCGTTTCTGACGACCCCGGGGAAAGGCCGCAGAGCTATATTGGACTCCACAATGCTTTGCACCGGTTTACCAACTAAAACCCCCCGATATTCTTCTTTACGCTTTAGGCGACCCCGCTGGCGTATTGCTTCATCATAAGGGAACCCTACATCTCCTGATCCTTCAGTAGGCGGCAACCCCCCCAGATGCCGTCCACGGATCACTTTTATGGCGGACACAGGCGTATCCTAGCCCAGACAAGTAATAAATATTCATTCATTCATATTCATTACTTCAATGTTTTAAAATTGAGTTGTTTTTTTTTAAATACTATTTACAAACTATTTACTATTAACATTTAGGCACTAACTTTTCAGTCGTCATTAAATCAAAAAGTGAACTTTGACGATAGTACAATTTAGTAACACGCTAGAGAAACTAACACTTAATTGGTGCAATTAAGTGCATACAGTGTGCTATCGGAGTGCGGGTGCATCGGAGCGTGAAGCGTGTTGAAAATATTGACCCACTGGTAACTGGCGATAGCCTTGAACGATTTCAATCGATCGTGATAAAAACTAGGTAGGCTTAGCGCTTTTTCAGTTTAATACGTTATTATTCATATCTTATCTTGATTTTAGGGTATGTATAGAAAAGGTCATATTTGTAATATGCGAAAATAAATGAAAAATAGCAAACTGTTTGTTAGATACCTAATGAAAGTAAATGTATATTTTGACGCATGTTATTATTTTATGTACAGTTTATTTTTTTTACGTCAAATGTAACTTCATTTAATAGAGTTTTAGTCATTAACTACATAGTGTAAGCAAAGCAAGTTTTTTCCTGGGCTGGTTTTGCATTTACAATAGTCAGTAGTTTTCCTGATACTTCCTTCGAGTCACGTTTACATTTGCAATTAATCATATTGCTCATGTTGCATATTTCGAATAGCTTGTTGCATGTGAAAATAATAATTGTATAAATAAGTGGAAGTTCAGCGAAGGTTTAAATGGTGACAAATATTGTAAAAGTTGCGAGAAAAATTATAAAAACGACGATGACATTTTTCAATACTATCTGTTTCTACCTGTCAAATGTTTGATGTTTGTCTCGTCGTCAGCATAAATTCGGGTCTCCCGTGTCACTTGGATATCAAATATTTTTATTAGAAGCGTTCAGATTTTTTTTGGAATTCAAATCAGTTGTTTCTGAAATATTAATTCTTTTCTTTTAAAAGTGCATAATTTTAAATCGGCCAGCCCCAGTAGATTAATAATAATAATATAGTAAATGTCTGTCGGGTAACTAATTGTTAATAAAAAAATTGTAACGTTAATTACGAATCAAAAATACGAATACGAATCAAAAACATTAATTAGAAAAAAATCCACGCGTATTTCTCACAGTGAAATAGGAAAAACATCTTTCGATGCAATATTAAGTCACCTGACGTAATACTGTGACTAATACGCATTAAATTATTTGGCCCATTTTCAATTGCCCATGACCACAACCTTTTCGAGGACTAGATCCGCGCCTGACGGAACATTCGTTCGTACTTCGTTGAGACCACAAATTATATAATTGCATTAAGATTACCTTATACGGCATAACTATCATGGACTCTAATGTATATAATTACTTGTATAAACAGCTCGTAGAAATAAGATTTTATTATAAATAATTTCTTCCTGCTACGGTTTAGATTATAATAAATTGTTACGCGTGTTCCGGAGACTGTAACTTACAAGTAAGGTTATAAAGTTACATATAAATTAACCCATACAGAGGCTTTTAAATGGACAAAGTGTTTGTAAATAATTTTTCTCCACAATTATTCATTTGACTATAATTAAAAACAAAAACTAAGAAAAGAATAATCTTAGAGTCAATTCACACTGCGACGATACGCGTGTATCTTCTTGTGTAATTAATAAAATTTAAAATTCTTTCAAATGCAGCGCCATGTCCCATATCGCTTCGTTTCGGTGTGAATTGACCGTAGACTCTCGGTGGAATCATTACATGGCCCATGGAGCGCCCAGATCATGGCCCATAGAGCGCCCAGATAATAAGGTTAATTAATAATATTCATAAACTTCAAATATTATTGTGTTATTATGCATAAGCATGCTATAAAGTGCCTACAGCGAGGATAGCGATGGTCAAGATGAGTATGATAACTTCATACGCGGTCAAGTGGAGGGCTTGTTATGTGCGCCTCTTGCCGCCGAAATGTATGCGTCATATAACGTTGCCTAGTTAAGCTGTTTAATTCAAAGGCGGTTTTCATACTGATGCCGCGCGACGGAAACGTGTGGATACCGCTATGTCGAAATCCGCGATAAATTCCGCGCGGTTTGAAGGAATCGGTGATCTTGTGATGCCAATGCAATGTGAGAATGTGCCCACTTCTAGTCACACATAAGTCGTATAAAAAAAAGAATTAGACGATTAAACTTTAAACCGCTTCCGCTTCAACCCGGTCAAATCCTGATTGTCGTGGTGTTATTTTTTTCTAAACAATATATTTAACGACGTATAACAGTTGTCGCTCCATTTACTTATATCATAAAATAGTTTGTTGATCTTAACTTAATTTAAGATTTAATCCAATTATGATGGCATTTAAAGTCTTACCAACCCTTACATAAATTCTATAAAAAGATATAACAATCTCGAATATTAAACAAATTTATTTTGATGATGTTCGCTGACCTTTTAATGTTATATAATGAGAGAGGTACATTATAAAGATCTTTTTTTAATCAAGTCAAGTCGGTTAATGGTTTTCTCGTTATTGTATAATCTGAAATCATCAGATGTGTGGTTTTACCGCTGGAGGTAATGCAATGTGACATAATGATCGTGTGTTTAATTTCCGGGGTTATCAGTTACAATATCCCACGGGAACTCTGTAGGTAATTTTCGTGATAAATAATATCATATATGTCCGTTCAAAATCCGGAGCCTATAATACAACCATACCAGACTTCATCAAAATCTGTTCAGTAGTTTTTGCGTGAAAGAGTAACAAACATCCATTCATCCTTTATAATAGTAGTAGGTAGTATCCTGCTACTATCATTTATAATTGTAGTAGGATGCTACTTTGGCATATCAAACAGAATATATAATAGTCTTTCACACTAGCGAATTTTCCGGCTTTCTAACGGTGCTGTAAAAATGTGATACTTTGCCGCGCCGCGTGCCGATGTAAAAGGCATTGGTCTCCTCAATAAGAACAAAAGCCAGATTTCTTATTATTATCAATTCCTTTTGTTTTAATTTTAAAGGATTAACGTATAATGTAAAACGTTACGATGCGTTACATGGGGGGTAGTGGAGTTCGAACAACGCGTTACGTATTGCATTATCTTTTTCTACTTAAATAAAAAAGTAGATGGTAATTTGGTCGGTTTATTTCTTGAAATTATTATGAATTTTAGATAAATTTGTCACATGGGTGTTACGTAACTTTTCAAAGGAGGGGGGAGGGGGGTTCTAAAATCTTCGAAAGTTGCGTTACGTAATACTTGAATTCTCCCTTACTCGGATACTCAAAATTTAAGTACATACCTAGATATGTTCTTCTTTTCTATTGCTTAGAATTCTGAAACAGATAGTTTTTACTCGACTACGGCGAATACAAAAGAAACCGTAATGATTTTGGCAGTCTATGTACATGTATGTTTGTTCCACCGCAGCGCCTATTGCAGCGCCTACTGGCCGATTTTAATAAATTAGGTGTCAATAGATTCGTAATAATAGCCCGGGTAACATCCTTACTTAATATTATAAATGTGAAAGCGTGGATGTTTGTTACTCTTTCACGCAAAAACTACTGAACGGATTTCGATGAAATTCGGTATGGTAGTAGTTTAGACTCTGGATTAAAACATAGGCTACTTTTTATCCCGAATAAGTAGTATTCCCGAGGGATACAGTATTTACGCGGGCGGAGCCGCGGGAAACAGCTAGTAGGCTATATAATTTACGTAGACGAGTTGTAATTTTTAATGAAAACTGTATTATTGAAATAAATTCACAGACTCATGTTACGATAACTTTAATTGCTAGTCATTTTCATCATATTCCTATAGAAATAACGAGCATAATATTGCATTCTAAACACCAGTGTTACCCTGTTGAAGTATCGTGTTGACCTTTTCCACCTATTATTCTAGTATAAAGGTATATCTTGGATATTATATTACAGTACACACCATGATATTATGCTGACTAGTGATTACACTATGCACCTCTTTGTTGCACCTACCATGCTGCATTTATTTATTAATTACCGATCAATCAGGGCGGGATATTGCTTATCATCTATGACTTTGTGTTTTTGATACTGTACTTTTAACCAACTACGGCGAAGCTAAAAGGAAGGGTAATGATATTGGCAGTCTATGTATGTATGTTTATTCCAACGTAGCGCCTAAACTATTCATCCGATTTTAATGAATGAAGTGTGGCAATAGATTCGTAATATTTGCCCGGGTAATATAGGTAAAAAAGTGGAAAAAAAATATTTATTATCACAATTAAAAAACGTTTTATTATATAACTATAAGATATCAAATACTTTGCCGCTCGACCAGAAATAGGATCAAAATTGCACAACAGCGGACATGAATCGTGCGCTTGCACACATACGCACGTGTGTGTCAACCACGTCTGCAGTCGATGTGGTCACTTCCTTTGTGGTTTAATACTTTGAGGCGTTCTAGTGCAATGGAAAATATTTAGAAACAGGACGAGCAGGTACTTTGCCGATATTGTACATACTCATAGTCGAGAGCACAGATGCATGTATCGAAATCCGACAAATGCGTTCCAAACGGAAAGATGTGTGCGATTCGGACCACGGAGCGAGCTGTCGTACTAATCACGACTAAAAATGTGTCACGGCGAGGACTGCTGGCGTCTTACATAATACGTCATAATACGTCATAGCGCGCGGATTAAAATGTGTGGAAAATGCGCTGTCATCGACATGCTAGATCGGACTGTCGGCCCTGCGCATTTACAGATTCGGTTCGGAGCGCGGGTTGGAACGGCGCGTCATATTTCCCGCGGTCAGAAGTGTACGTGTGGCGGGCGCTAAAATTTAATATCTATGTTATTATTAAGTGTCAGTCACAACTTAATAGCAAAATTTCCAAAGCAATATAATAGATTTCCATCAATAAGGATAATACGCGTGTCTTGGGTCCATTCTTGGAATATAATATAATGATTTTCGCACAAAGGCTATAATAAGCATGTACATCTAAAGCACAGACAAAACACAGTAGTTTACGCTGACGACAGACATCTCGTAATTCCGTAACAGATGTTTTGTATTGCTTCTGTGTACAGTCGGATACACAATATCATATTGTTACTGAAATATACCATTATAACCTAATCCTGACAATTAACTGCGGGTAAAAGAATTTAAAAAATCCCCCCACGTCGATTTCGGTTACGATGGCCGGTTTCATTGAAACCAGGCCTGCTACACAGGAGTTATTTTAAAGTGTTCACAAGAGCACTTTAATCTCCTTTACTCTCGAAACCTTGTGGGACGGATAACCGACACGACTGGCGAGAGATTAGGCGCAGGACCGACTTTTTACATGCCCATCCGAAGCATGCATCATCTTTCCTGTCAGACAATCAGGTGGTCAGCCTGCGTTTTCCTAACCAAACATAGAAACAACATTTTTTTGTTGTTCCAAAGCGGGAATCGAACCCACGACCTCCGAGTCGAGAGCCAAGCTCTCAAACACCGGACCACGGAGGCAGGTCAAGCAACTGATTTGACGGCATATTCCATGTTCATTGTTCAACCCCCAGATTTTCGTCGCACGAGACGTCACGTTTTCGTTATAACTTACAATATGCCGCATAATACCAGGCACTGTAGTGTCCACTGTGCCTGGTCTGTCAATCAAACACATCAATCAAACACATCAATCAAACTGTCTGTAATATGTTATGTAAGTCTTTGTATTATTTGTAGTGTATTTGTAGTCTCATTGTGTCAAATAAATGTTTTATAAGTTGACCACGGAATAACTAAGGGCTAAAGTGTGAGTTTTTCTTTTCGCATTCGATCGTGAGCGCGTTTGGCGTTAACTAGGAATTTGTATGTGATTTGACCTAGTTGTTGCGTTTACAACTAGGTGGCGCTGTACAAATCACATACAAATTCCTAGTAAACGCCAAACGCGCTCACGATCGAATGCGAAAAGAAAAACTCACACTTAGCCCTCTGATTTGATTACGACGAGGTCCTAAAATGTTAAAGCATTTACGTTTTCGACTGTACTTCAAGGATTAGAGAGGTGCTTCAAGGTTTAACAAATTTAGACATTCCGATTTAGATATTGTGCTCGAAAGGGCAATATCAACTACTTAAATGACGTCAAAATCGTTTTGAATTTATATTGTTGAGTTGTTCAAAAAGGATTCCTTTGTCAGCCTCTTAGGGTTTACATTTTTTTAATAAAAAATTATACGTATTATAATTAAAATACACATTATAGCTTTGTTTGTTCTATTTTTTCTATTCTATTCATTATTTACTATATCTATTTATTATTTACTATCAACAGTAGTAGCAACAAGTAGATTATTTTGAATACTTAAAATAATCTACTTCTGTTGATCATTGTAACATTATTCATGAGACTAGTTTTACTTTCACGATCACGTTCACAATATACTTGACACTTTTAGCTATTTTGGAAGTTGAAAATTCGTTTCACTTCTAGCATATTCGTCGAAGAGTAAGCGTTCTTAATTTGAATTTACAAAAAACATAATGACCAGCAAAGAGACAACGTAACATCGTATTATGTAATCGACTGTACGTGCCAAGTACTGACGAGAGAAAAACGCTTCGGATATAATCTCATAATCTGCTCATTAAATGCATACTGATATTAATTTACTTAACACTTTAAAACCTGCTGGGTTAGCAGGAACAATTGACAACTACGTATTCGTAACTATATGAAAATTATGACAGCGCCGCGCCGCGATCATACAACTGACATTCGATGACGTTATGAATACGAGTACGTACTTGTCAATAGTTGTTCCTGCCAGGGCTACTGAATTGAGACTGCACATAACACGTCACTTAATACACTCCAAAATTTACTCATTTAAAAATTAAATAAATATTCAGGATAGTGCTGAATTCGGATACAACTTTAAAGTTTACGTCCTTTTTACTGAGGCTTCGCTGTCCGTCTGCCCGTCTGTCCGTCTGTCCATCTGTCTGTCTGTCTATCGCCAGGCTGTATGTCGTGAACCGTGATAGCCAGACAGTTGAAATTTTCACAGATTTTTAATTTTTACAGATCGCCTTTTTTCTTGTTGTTAACATTACTAAAAACAGAATAAAACAAATGTTTAAGGGGGCTCCCATACAACAAATGTGTGAGTTTTTTCCGTTTTGTAAGGAATTTTTGGAAGGGAATGGAGTACGCGACTCGCACTTGGCCGATTTTATATCTTCCAAAGTTACAGAAAACTTTCACTAATAAACATAATATTTTATGCATTCGCTTCTGCATAAAATATTATGTTTTCAAACAATTACTATTGTAATTAAATATTCGATCGGATGGATGTTTGTTACTCTTTCACGCAAAATCTATACGGATTTTGATGAAATTAGATATAGTAGTAGTTTCAGCTCTGGATTAACACATAGGCTACTTTTTATCCCAAAAAGAACAGTGTTCCCGTAGGATGCTGCATTTACGCGGGCGGACCCGCAGGCAAAAGCTAGTAATTAATACTACGTAAATCGAACGTAGGTTATTTTTTGTGTGATCACTTCCTTGATCTACATTACGTGTTCGTATATGTCACATATTCGTACATGTCACGAATGCGTATTGTCACTTACGTCTCAATTCCGTGTACTGTCATTATGTACACTGTACACCTACATTGTACACCTACGCAAGAGTTACATCAATCTTATTTGTGTGCAGACTGCAGACTAAAGATTACCAACGGATGAATTATTATAGAAATGGAAATCGTATCCTTATACAGTGCGACCCTCTGCCTTTGGCCACGATGCCATCGCTAATTACGACGACGAAGTTCGAAAACAGAAATGTATGGGATTTGACATGAGCATCGGCAACTGCATTACGCATTCCATATACTCATCCTTTCACCTTTACGCTAACGACCTCCAAAATTCTCAGACATCCTTAAATAACCTGCGTGTTACCATTAGTACCCTAAACAGTGACCTGAAAATAATTTGTGATTGGATTAAACGCCATGGTCTCCTTATTAACCCAACCGAGACACAGCTAATAATCATTGGCAGTCCAGGGCTGGTGGTCGCCTGGGATTGCCTACCACCGATGGTTGTGAATGATGTTATTGCTCCCTTTAGTAAAACTGTTAAAAATTTAGGAGTTTATCTCGACGAAACTTTGTCATGGACGCAACATATTAAAGATATAAGTAGAGAAATTTATGCAGCTTGGCACCCCCTATACCGTCTTCGTTTCCTTCTTCCAATCCCCACAAAAATCAAGATCGCTGAATCTTTGTATCTTTCCACGCTCGATTATGCAGACACTTGTTTTGTAAATCTGACCGCAGCTCAGCTTAATGAACCTGAGCGGCTTCAAAATCTTTCAATAGGATTCATTTTCGGCCTTCGAAAATACGACCACAAATCCGAATTTCGCACCAAGCTCAGGTGGCTGCCTATTCGCCTTCGTCGGGATGCTCGCATACTATCACTCGTATGTTCCATTAAAATTTCTATTTCTATTTCAGAAAAATTTCTATTTCAACGAGCAGAAATCAAGGATTTATGGTCAGTTTCAAAGCTTTTTATGGAAATGCCCGTGCATCACTCAAAATACTACAGCTCTTCCTTTACAATCACCGGGATAAAACTTAGGAACGCGTTACCTATAGACATAAAAGTGACGAAATACTAAGTCGGTTTAAGGCATTGGCCAAAGAACAGTTTCTTTCCATTGCTAATGATTAACACAAATGAAATTGTATTTTTTTATTTCTTATCTTAAAATTAATGATCCATCCTTATAATATTATGTTCTTACTTATATATGTATTTTATAATATGTATTTGTATGTATCTGTTTATATATTATATTAAAATATCTATGCTCACATATAGGTTTATTTTGCACATTCACGGTAATCTAACATTATTACTGTTCTCTACTCGTGGTTGCCTGGAATAAGGCCATCATTGTGTTCTACATTGTTTAATATAGATTGTAGTTAAATTTCAATTTTTAAAAATATGTGTCCACAATAAAGAGTATTTCATTCATTCATTCAAGTGACATAGCGGTGCTTAAGCCACCAAACGATGCTGATGTCAAATCCCATACATTTTTGTTATCGAACTTCGTCTTCGTAATTAGAGATAGCAACTTGGCTAATTGCTCTGTTTCTAATGGTTTTAGACTGTCGTCATTTTTCATACATCGTCTGTCAATTACAATAGAAAAACGAAAATTGTCAAAACCATTAGCAAATTGGTTGTATTGTACGCGTTTCGTAATTCTTTCGTGTATCTAAAACTAAGTAGTGTTTAAGTTTGGTACCTGTAAAACAATAATGGAGACGCTTTTTTGACGTGAATACAATTATTTCAATTACAAAACTAGAGATCTAGATTTTTTTTTTTACTTTTTAGAGCTAATCTTAAAAGGGTTTAGAAAAGATCCCCGTTGGAAAAATTAAAAAACTTGGATTTTTCACTTTTTTATTAATCACAGAGGCATTTAAAAATGCATTAAGTAAATAAAGCCATTCCGAATCGAATGAGAGCAAAAACATAATTTTCGGTGGTCTAGGATAGGGAAAATTTTGGACGAAATGGCACTTGTGAATCAGACTAAGATAGGTATATGCGTAAATACGTATTTAAAATTGCATACATTTGTGAGTACCTACAATACTTACTCATATATTATCGAATTTACACTAATGTAATAGCAGGCACTAATTCACTGAAAGAATGATCGCATGGGGAATGGTCCTTTTTGGAGACAAACATTTTTCATCTATAGAACGTAACTAGAGCAGTTAGTGAATTTATTCAAATATAGTGCTTGGATTGCAACACAAAATTGTTAGACACGTCTCGTCGTAAAGAAGTCTTGGTCCAAATTTCGTCACACCATTCTAAGATCTTATGTTAAGTAATATCACTCCTAAATAACAACACACCTTGTCTTCTGCTTAGTAAAAATAATATTAAATATATTAAAACTTCGTTGTATTTGCGATAGTTTTCAATTTAAAAATGCCGAACAGTACATGTATTTAATCAACGTAAAATATATTCATTAATCCCACTACTATTATAAATGTGGAAGTTTGTGAGGATGGGTGTATGGATGGATGGATGTTTGTTACTCTTTCACGCAAAAACTACTGAACGGATTTTGGTGAAATTTAGTATGGTAGTAGTTTAAGCTCGGGAATAACACATAGGCTACTTTTTCTCCCGAAATATTAGATCGTTTCCGTGGGATACTGTATTTACGCGGGTTAGGTTAGTTCATATTAGTTTGTCCTGTTTGATGGAAAACATCTTGGAGAGATGTTCTATTTGTTTATCCGGTTAACGATAGTGCTAGAAGAGAAAATTTGTGTTTTTCGTTACTTTATTTGCAGTGCATTAACCACGTCAAAAATGACAAGACCATTTCATTGTCATACAACAGAGCACTTGTGCACGAAGTGGGAATGAAATGATTTACTCACTCTACCCCATTTTATGGGTTATCTTTATCTACGTATCGGTCTTTCTAATAAAGGTGATTAATAATACACGACTTTTTTATAAAGTAAACCATTTTTGAGTAGTCGGCTCCCAAAGTGATTTCCAAGTTGGTCTCTCCCTGGCATTTTTAACCTGTAAAAGGGAGAAATTTGTGTTACCAACTTACCATGCTCATAGATTCCATGTGGAAAATTATTTTGAACGAAACCGGACAATAACTTTTGAAGTGATTTGGAAAAACCTATCGCACGTTGAGTGTTCCGGAACCCCCCTTGGTCATTTCCTTATACATGCTTTTTGTTAAGTTTATAATAAAATGCATGGAAATTGACGTGACCTCTTATTTTGTAAGTCACTTGTAACTATGGCGTTTACCTCAGGCGCTTCTCGTCTGAAGTAGGAAATCATTAGATAGAAAACAAGTTGGTAGGTTTCCTATATCCGACACTTTGATTAACTCAAATTACATTGATCGTAAATACAAGACAGTTCTACTCTTGATAGAGATAATAGCGCCCTTGACACGTTGAGTTCGGACCACGGAAAACGGCACTAGCCGTTCCAACCTTCACTTCGTAGAGAATATGTAGATGCGCAGGGTTGGTAATCCGATCTGGCATGTCGATGCGATCTCATTTTCCATAGTTTCATGCGCGCATAATGTGTGAATGCAAAATAAAACATGTCGGTTTGGAGCGTCGACTTACTACTATTCAAAATTTATACCGTGATCCACGCGGCAGTTCAAATTGCAGTCACTCAACTTAACTCTTGAAAAATCACATTAACACACACAGTTTGGAACGTGCGCCTAAGTATGTCAGATCCGTTCGCATTTTTAATTGTTATTAGCACGACAGTCTTTTCCGGAATATTTGTACTGCGGAAAAACCTTCAAAATTGCACATCCGCGGTTTGGAACTTAGTCTCAGTGGCGCGGTCGTAACTGTACCGTGTGGAGGGCGCTATTATATCTATCAAGTATCACATAAGTCATAGCAACTTACGATGCCTATTACAATCAACTGCGAGTAAGCACACATCGGCACGTTTCCTATTAAGTGATTATAATTTAAATATTAAACTTAAATTGTTTTGAAAATCGTTTTCGATGTCCTTTCATGTTATTTCTGGAAATTCGGGATACTTCCACATTACAGGTATAGTTGCCTAGTACGGAGGACCTTAATAATATACATATGTTGACTATTAATGACTTGTATAATGCATTTTTAAAACAAATTCGATTTATTTTGGAGTTGGTCCAAAAATCCAGAGTCGATCGCAACAAAATGGTTGCCCAAATTGTGTTCACTTTAAATCATATTTGATATCATCAAAAGGGCAATCCCGAAATACGCCGGAGATTTTGACCATGTCCTTTAAAAAGAAGGAAAGTACAATGCAAATTAGACCTTCAAAATATTAAAAAAAAGATTTTATCTTTTACTACAACGTCTTAGATATCGAAAGTGGTACGGTAAATACTTATTTGTACTTTGTAATTCTCCTAATATGCTCCAAAATAACAAATCATCAAGTTTCTGTAATGTAAAACGTTTGCTTAACCGTCACGTAATGGACAAATGAAGTTAACTAAAGCCAAGTTAAGTGGCTTTAGTTAATTTCAGTTATCGTCGTAAGGTTACCTTGCGACACATTACCAAAACTCAACTCTAATTTAGTTTTATCGTCGTGGTCAAGTACACAGTTATATTTTCTTTCTTATCTAAGTCATCATGGGGCATGACTAGTGTAATGTACTATTTCCTAATATTATGAGCATTTTTATTTCTTAATACACAATATTGTGATTATTTTATAGGGCCCACGTAATTCTTGATGAAACCTAGTCAAGAATATCTAAACTAAAATAGAACATCGCGAATCATTCATACTACTATTACTAATAATATTGTAAGAATACTAATAATTTATTATTGTTATTTCGCTCATAATATCTGTAATAATATTTCTCTGTGTTTACGTTTTTATAATTTTAATTTGCAATTTCTTTAAAGTCGCGTTGCCACGATCGAAGTACGCTTGGGCAAATTTCACTTGATCGTCTACTTGGACAATACTCGTATTGTGTCAACAGGACATGCGAGTGCACTTGTGTGACGGGGTCCGATCCAAGTTGTCTTGGACGGTGTCCTATTCATCCGAGCTAGCTCGTACGAGGGCACTTAGACAAAGTGTACTCTGATATTACTTCGATCGTGTCAACGCGGCTCAAAGTAAGATCAAAGTGTTTTTTGTTGAAAATTATTGCGAAATGAAATTACGGCCAACAATTCTCAAGCGTACTTAATGTCACTGGAAACGAGTAAACTTTGATGTGTGTAAACCGCTATCCAAGTACTCACGATTGAAGCCGACTCGTCCAAGTGAACTTTGTCGAAGCGTTCTTTGATCGTGGCAACGCGGCTTTTCTGATGCCGCGTTTGCTAGCTTGGATGAATAGGACATTGTTCTAGTCAATTTGGATCGGACGACGTCATAGAAGTGCACTCGAATAACCTGTTGACACAATACGAGTGTTATCCATGTAGGTGTCTAAGAGAACTTCTTCCAAGCGTACTTTGATCGTGGCAACGCGGCTTAAGCTAAAATAAACCAAGTTAGACTGTCGATTTACACGTCAATTATTAGCGTTAAGTAACTAACTATTTCATATTTTTTATTAACTTTAAAGCAGTAAGTAACTCTCAACACTGAAGTAAGGTATTGCTAAATATCTAATCCTATTTAATATCTCACTCTTACACATTTAATTCCATTGGTAATATAATTATATTATTTATAATGCGTGTCGAATTTTACTTCAAAAGAAGAATATGCTCATACCTATATAATTGTAAATTTTTGTAGCCGTGTCTTGTGATCTTAAGATGACGATTTTAATATTATTGTAAATTGCTATTTTTGATTTTATAACACTACTGTATTATTGTCTGTTAAGCACTATGTGCTTGGTTATTTTTGTTTGGTTTGTAAGAAGAAAATTGCTTATTTTTGTTATATTTTGTCGCCATCACATTATAGAACCATTTGTCAGCTCATATTTCATATTCACTGTCGCCAACGCAAGTTGAACTTCACCTGTCATTAGAACTCATTTTATCTATAAGTAATACAAATATTGACTTGATTTTCAACAATATACCAAACGTTGTTCTGTTGGTGAGTCAATAAAATGAAAATAAAATAAAATACCTTATAAGCTTTGAACATTGTTATGGAAATACGTTACCACTTACCTAGTCAAATCCTATGTCTCAACCGTCCAATTAAATGAATACAATATACGTGACGAGCTCCGCCGATTGTGGTCACGTCTCTTCTCTGGCTTTCTACTGACCTATGGCACACTTTCGTAATGTTTTTCTTGAAAAATATAGATTTTTCGTATGACCAGCTCAAAGGTGGAATAGTGTTCGATTACGTAACTATTTCACATGTATTAAATAATAATCAGGTGGTCGCTTCCGCAAATTTAAAATCATTATTACAATCCAAAATCTATTTTTTTTGACCAAATATATTATACAAATAAAATATAGATTTTTCGTACGACCCGGTTAAAGGTGGAATAGTGTGCCACTACGTAGCTATTTCACACTTATTAAATAATGATCCGGTTATCGCCTGCGTAAATTTAATTATAACAATCCTAAATATTAATTTTTTTCTGCACAGCAGATTGCATCGCAGATTTTTCGTACGACCCGGTCAAAGGTGAAAATTGGAATAGTGTTCCATTACGTAACTATTTCACACAATATATTAAATAATGATTAGGTTTTCGCTTCCGTAAATTTAATTCCATTAGTGGCTAATGGGATTAAGGATTAAGCGGTTAAGTAAGTTTCATATGTCATTATGTAAGTATATATCTTGGGTTGGGCAAATGACAAGAAATAGACGAGAAAGTTGAGATAACGTAATGCTAGTTATTTAATACTCGCAAAGGGGAACATACAGTTTTTTTATTGGCTCTTCGAAAAGTACATAAGAAGCCAGGTAATATTGTCTTTGCAATGGCTTTTCTACGATCAACCGTTGATGAAACACAGTCATCACAAAAGTGATATCGTTGGAGAGCATTAAAAACGCTCTATACAAAAAATGATGCACGAGTGATGTGAAAATGTATGAAAATAAATGAAAATTTGCTTTTACTAATTTAAATATCGTTTATGTTTATCATTATTTTAACAAAAAAGTCACAAATAACCTAAGGATTTAAACAATAATTTTCGTTTTTCAAAGATAGCAAAAAACTTTTTAATTTAGCAACTGATTACTGTACCATTTGCATTTTCCGGTCAATATTTATGTTGCCTTTCGTAAAATATAATAATTTTGCTGATTCTCACCTATCGACATGTACATAAGTAATTTGTAAATGGGCGTCCGGATTCTTGAAGTCCTTAACTTAACGACGCTTAATTATATAAACGTTTAAATAAAAAACCGGCCAAGTGCGAATCAGACTCGCGCACGAAGGGTTCCGTACGATTATCTATAAAAACGTCAAAAATGTCACGTTTTTTGTATGGGAGCTTCTTTAAATATTTATTTTATCCTGTTTTTTAGTATTTGTTATTATAGCGGCAACAGAAATGCATTATCTATGAAATTTTCAGGCGTCTAATTATCATGGCTCATGAGATACAACCTGGTGATAGACAAACAGTCAGAGGTCAGACGGACAGCAAGACGAACTGTGGCGACTTAATTAATTTCTTTTTTACTTTTTGGTACTGAAACCTAAAAAATATGTGAAATACCTTAAGGGGTGCGCCGCTATGCGTCGCCTCTTGTCGCTGGTGCCTGGTTTCACATCGGCCTGGTATCCTGTAACAGTTCAATGGGTTCATGCTCGTTATGTAATATTCCAGGAATACCTCAAGGCACCGTACTCGGGCCTCCCTTGTACAACATATTTACCCGCGACCTACCCCAGTTACCTGACACAACTGTGCCAACGTTTATAATAATAATAATATATATGGTTGCTTCCCCACCACGTCAATCTGGCCCCGTGATAAATTCTCGTAGGACTTCTGACAGACTTGTACCAGACAACGGAAACATATTTAATACTTTTATACTACACTTGGGTATATTTAAGATTTTTATTATATTATATGTATATACATATATTTAATACACATCCATGACCCAGGAACACAGAAAACTTTTTGTTCCCTGGCGGGATTAGAACCTGCGACCTCCGGCTTGAGCGCCAACGCGCTAACCACAGCCACAGCCACACGAAACGTTTGCTGATGATGAGGCCTTTCTCTGCTGCAACCAGGATCCTAACGTAGCGAGCAAACTATTTCAAGCCCAGCCCAGCTAAACGCCACCAAACGCTTGGATGAACAAGTGGCGTATTAAAGCAAGTGCCCCGAAATCAAATCACATTCACTCTAAGACGCGACTCTTGCTCTCCAGTTATTATTTAGGCCCAGACACGTTACCACAATCGTCCTGCGTTAAATACCTTGGATTTCACCTGGATCGTAGACTGACATGGAAAGACTATAGAAAAATTAAGCGCAATGAAGTCAACATAAGATTTAAAAACTTACTTGGCTCCTTGGCTAACAGTCCACCTTCATCCATATCCATTTCCAACAAATTAAGGATATTTTGTTTTATAATAAAACCGATCTGCACCTACGGAATACAATTTTGGTCGACATCCAGCAAATCCAACATCATGTGCCTTCAGAAATCACAAAATAACATCCTAAGAGTAATTCGCTTTAACTGTGGGAGAGGCAAGCTTCGGCGGCATGAATGGGCCGGCTCGACCGGGTAAATACCACGGCCTCACAGAAAACTGGCGTGAAATAACGCTTGCGTTGTGTTTCTCCGAGTGAGTGCGTCACCGCAGGCCCAAGGGTGGTTGGGGATTTTAAGGACTGGGAACGCAAGTCACAGCACCAGAGGAGTTACAAGTGTAATATTCCTCTGGTGTTGCGAGTGTCCATGGGCGGCGGTAATCGCTTACCATCAGGCGATCCGTCTGCTCGTGTCTTGGTTCATTTCATAAAAATAAATAAATAAATAATCAGCTCCTTGGTTTGCACGCAATTCGGAAATACATGAGTACCTTAAAGTCCTAACTACCTTGAGTGAAATAGAACGATTCTCAGATAACTAAATACTCGTAGAACGTTTGAAAAGTCACCCAAACCAACCAAACTCCACCAAACCAAACTCGAAAAACGCCGAACCATTTACAACGAGCCTGAACCTCAATTCTCGTATTTAAAGTAGACTTTCATTTTACTTTCATTGTATTATAAGTAAAGCGACTTGTTATCATAAACTGATTTTGTGACGTTTGGACCAATCAGAACGCGATTGACGCTGGTTTAACGTTTACGAGAATACCGGTTTGGCAGTTTTAGCGTATCGGGACTTGATTGTAATTGTATTATTGCAGGTTTTATGCAGCAGAATTGACCCTCTGATTATAGTATAGCGACCGATCGCAGGTCTTCACCAAGAGAAAAAAAAATCCAGGCGTTAAAAAAAAATATACTATGCTGTTCAGATGCATTTTAATCGATTTTTAATCTAAACGTGATGTACGACAACAATAGAATGCAATCTGCTACCAATATAAATGTCACTTGTACTCGTATACCGTGCAATAAAGAACTACACACAGCACACACATCAATTGGTTGAATTTAATCATTTTGTCGACATGTAAATCCGAACACAGTTTCTAGCCAGTTCCGGCTGCTATTCACTTTCTTGTGTTAAGTCGCTATTATCTGATCTGTTGAACAATGACACAATGGGCTGTGCAACGTGCACCCTTATTTTCATACTAGTATTATAAACGCGAAAGTTTGTATGGATGTACGGATGTGTCACGCAATAATTGCTGAACGGATTTTGCTGAAATTTGGTATGGTTTAGATTATTTGATTATTAGCACATAGGCTACTTTTAGCGCAGCTAAATGTACGGTTCCCGCGAGATTTCGCAGAACCCGCGTTGCTTTTGCTAAAGCCATTCCTCATTTATCGTCCATATTTTAACGGTATCAGCATGACGACTTCCTTACAACGCCTCTACTTAATATTTTGTTTCTCCTTATACATAATTTTAATGCGTAAAATAATATAATTTAATGTAAATTGACTTAATTAAAGGCCTTGTAATTGTGATATTATAATCGTTTCGTTTTTCCGAACACCGCAAGTCGCAGGTGAGTGCTGCGATATGTCACACGTAATCACGTGTAATATAAAGTACATACGAAACCAAAACCTAGAATGTATTAAGATTTCATTTGAAATTGGAGCGCTGAAAATCGATCACACGAGTGTCAAGTCAAATATCAATGCCAAATCTGACAACTAGATACTCATGAGTTCGATATTCAACTCTATTGTATTAGTCCAGAGTTCTATTGTCCGTGCTCTGAATTTTCCCCGGCCATCCAGATTCCGTATCATATAATCCCACCCTTATAGCATGAATCTTAATATATTCTAGGTTTTGGTTTCGACTGTACTTTATTTCAGTATAATATAGTACCTGTAGGACTATCTAACTAAGGCTTAGTTAGATAGTGAACACTGAACGCCCTAGCACAAATTTAGGCAGACGCGACGTGACGCGAAGTCATAAACTATAAAGCTATCTCGCGCCAGCTTTAAACGACAATAATTTAAACTTTAATTAAGTTCAGATCTTTGAACCCTTGCCAGTTAATTCACAGCCGATACATTACTCTGTCTGTCCTAACTAGCGAAGAAAGTGAATAAAAATTAATTTTGGATTATAAATCGTTACTAAACTATATATTTGATAGTTTTGAATATAAACTTTACCTTGCGACTGTACTTCAGTAAAGTAATGTATATTCACGCTATCGTAACGTTACGCTCAACAGTCACGTGTTTCAGATTGTCATATTGACGTGAGCTTTATGACGTCTCAATATTCAATATTGACAGTTACTAACGATACCATTGGTTCCGGTGTTACGTCACTATTAGTTGACGTCTCAATGGACGTCAAGCGTCCGATCCGTATCTTTTCATCTATATGTATACATACTTATAGCGTCAGTTCTCACTTCACATCGAGACGGTACGCGAGTCGCGACAGCGATAGATTTTCAGATAGCGATAGCGATGTGAACTGACCCTTAACGTAACTACATACTCAATGTCTAGGTACTCTAGTATAGTGATGGCGAACCTATGGCACGCGACACAATCTTTTGAGCACGTCACTGATAACAAAGTTTTGTGATTATGTACAACCAAAGAAAAGTATGTATGAAAAGTAAATGAAGTAGGTATTAATTGACAAACCTAACATAATATTTTATTTGTTATTTATTTTGGAACATTATACTTTAATTTAAATTAAAAATTATCCTGTTTTTACAGTCTTTTAGGGTTTAAAGTTTGAAGAGATTTTAAACCTGTTGATAGGAAAAAAGATTTGCTCGCTCGCTCGCGTTTAACTTATAGAACATATATTATATTATGATTTAGTACCGATGTTCTGTTTTAGCCGTTCACCGTTTTTTAGTGTTTTAGTTTGAACAGATTTTAACCTGTTCACTCGTGTTTGGCTTCAAGAACATATTATAATATTTAGTACTGACGTTAAGTTTTAGGCTATTGATATAATTGTATTTTTCCAAAGTACTGTCTTTCAGGGTTTAAAGTTTAAACGGGTAAAAAAGAAAATATTTTGCTTACTCGCTCCGCTCCACTCGCGCTAACATATAAAGTAATTAGGAAGGAAAAGTAATAAGGAATTAGATTTTAACCAGTAAAATAAACAATTTTTTTTTTGGGATGGGTGGCTTAATGGGCGGCAAAATATTTAATTGGCCGGGGACGCCAAATCTTTAAATAAGCCTCTAAATCACAAAGAAAAATGAAATGTCAAATTCGATGGCACGTCGTCTATGACCTAATTAAACATTTCTTTACAAAAGTGGCACGTACACGTACATACATAAAGGTTCGCCATCCCTGCTCTAGTAGATACGTAGAGGTTTTTCCACTTACCGGCCCGGCACCGGTTTGGCAGCGGGGGGCCGGTGACATATTATGTCATGTGGAAGTCATCGCCGTGCCGTTGCCGAGCCGGTAAGTGAAAATTTTGTTATGTTTACTACGCTTCCATTTTTATGGACAGCTTTTTAAATATTTCGAGCCTTCCAGAAACAAAATATTCGAAAAAATTTCGACTCGCTCGCCATTCAATACTTGAAGTCTATGTAAAATATTTTGAAAATATCTGGCCCGCTCTGATTGTGATTGATTGATGATTTTAGTACCAATTTTTACAACATGCGTAAACTCTTGAATAGGGACAATATCTAAAACTATGTCGAGTGAACTACGCCGCTGATTTTGTGACTAGTATTTCCAAAGTGAGGAGTTCTCAGATACAAAAATAATACATATAAAAATAACGGTTATTTTCCCTCTTATGAATTTTTACCCTTGGGCCCTAGCCCTTTTTTTGATACGGAGCCCTTCAAAGTACGCCACTGGTTAACACTCATCTAAAACAGTCCTTCGGCATTCGAGTATCGATGAGTGAAAGAAAGTTTAAGTAGGAAACACCACATTAACGGGTTCACGTACGCACAGAGCGGTGAGTGCAGACAAGACCGCGGAACTAATTTCTTACGTTGCCTTCTCCCCGCCTCGTAAGTCGTAACACGTTACTTATACCAGGAAGACGTATGCTCTAACATGTCTGTGACATACTGACGCTGGACCACTACCTATATCGGACTACATCGGCCTTAGCCAAGTGAAAGCCTTTAAAAGCCTATCTAGGTACTCAACATATTAATTGTGGGAGAGACACGCCACGGCATAAATGGGCCGGCTCGACCGGTTAAATACCACGGCCTCACAGAAAACCGGCGTGAAATAACGCTTGCGTTGAGTTTCGTTTCGCCGAGTGAGTGAGGTTACCGGAGGCCGAAGGGGGTTGGGGATTTCAGGGACTGGGAACGCAAGTTCAAGACACTTGCAACAAGGAGTTACAAGTGTAACTCCTCTGATGTTGCGAGTGTATATAGGCGGTGGTAATCGCTTACCATCAGGCGATCCGTCTGCTCGTTTCATTTCATTAAAAAAAAAAAAAAAAACATTTTTTGTAACTAAAATTTGAAGAAATTGTTTCAAATCAAATCTCAATGCCTCAAAAAATCGAGGGCACATTAGATAATAATAACACATTATATAGGTTATTGAAACCGGCCAAGTGACATAGCGCGCGATAGATTAATTCCATACATTTGTGATTTTGAACATCGTGATTGTTCATGGGAACAAACGTACATTACAATGAAGATCTACGAAATTGAAAATATGGATATCTTCATAGCGGACGGATAAATTATCGATAAAATTTTAGTGCTATAAAAACAAAATTTAGATAAAATAATAAAATGTAGTAATAAAAATTAAATATTTCACGTACAAAACACTTGATGAGTATTTGCTATTGGAACTTTATTACGCAGGCGGTCAACTGCTATCCTAAGCGCTATTGTTATTAGATATTGTCTTTTTTTGATGGAATATTCATCTTCACTAGTAGTATAAATTGTAACACCAATACAGTAAATATAACACCAATCACCGTGCACACAATATACATAGCACTTATTAATCAAAGGATGACAATCCAAACATTAACGAAATTGTATTTATCGTGTTCTGTTTATTTTAACTACACATGATCCCTGCACTAGATAAACTGTCCTTAAATCTAGTGCAACTATCAGGTCATCGGGTATAAGGTTGAAATGACCTGATATCCGCACTAGGAGAAGAAAAAATCTCCCGTGTCGGTATCAGGACCAATTCACCCGATATGTTTTTCTAGTACCCATGTAAATTATTAAACGGGACAATTCCAAAACAAACCTTCTTTTCTACCCCTAAGCAAAAAGAAGATATTGGTCGCGCATCAGTTGTAAGAACAGTATTTTGCCGCTCCAACGGATAATTCAGGGGAAATTCTCATAATTATTATTATCATTTATATCTCATTTCGATTTACAGACGGTCCCGCTCGCGCGCGCACGATTTGACGCGAATAAGTCAGCGCGTTGACCGAACCGAAATTATATCGAAAATAGTTAAGAGAATTGGGTTCTAGTAACTTGATACCGCAATGAACGTATTAAGTATAATAATAACCCATATTATACCCGTATTCACGCTTCACGTCACGCGTACCGCCCACACACCGAAAACCTTCATTTACAAGTGTTATTGCCGCAATATCATACATAATTTATAAATAGGAAAATGCAATCTGACGGTTCCTTTGTAAAAGTTGATAAATAGCATCACGCATTCCTATAAATATGTTCCTACGTCTGTATCTAATTGCGTTGGTTTGATGTACTAGTAGTAGTAGTAGTCATCGTCGCTTTAGCCTGGTGACGTCCATTGCTGAACATAGGCCTCCCCATAGATGTCCAGTGCGACCGGTCGCTCGCGGCCTGTGTCTACCGACTCCCTGCTACTTTTCTCAGATCATCTGTCCACCTGTATGTACAAACAGCAAATTGTACTTAATTTTGGAACTAATTAAGCTGTTTTTTTTTCAGATCAACAAGGGGATCTCATGGCCGAATCATCGGAAATCATAGCAGAAACAGTTGTCCCACCGCCCAACCTGCACAGGGCAGATAGTGAGAAGGATCTAGAAACGGCAGCAGACGAGCACGACCACTCCATAGAAGTAGTCGGCGACTCCCAGACTTTCTTTCCGTCTTTCGCCAATCTGTTCGAACCGAGGCAGCCGAACAATTTCCGCTTCGGAAACCAGGAGGCAGCGTACAGTCAACGACCGAACTCCTACCGATCTCTTCTAAATTATCCACTATTCGGCAATTATAGGGGTTTCGAAGGATTCGCTAAACAGAGTAGCCCTCCGCCCGTCGCGGAGCCCATCGTCGATGCCAGCACCAGTGTTCTCGGCTCGGGAAACTTCGGCATCATTCGGGGAGGCACGTTCTTCGCGCAGAACGACGACGACTTCGACGAAGGGTTCAGCTCGTACTACAACAACGGTCACGGAAGACCGTCTAACAACGTCAACTACATCGCCAATCCAAGACCCAACTACAACCAAGACCAGTTTGCAAACTTCAGAGACTTTGCCGACATAAATGCCCCGTCTGGATCAGCGTACTCGCATTACGTGGTCGTGTATGCAAACAAAAACGCCACTTTGGACGAGGTCAGCGAAGAAAGCAGGAAAGTGACAACGAGACCCAAAAATATAATTGAAACGTTAGAACAACTAGACGTACCTCCACCTAAAAAGTCCAAATCGAAAACCAAATTGGAAGCGCTGAAAAAGAAAACGCAGAACAAGAAAGACCAGTGGAAGAAAAATAACTCCAAATACGTCAGTCAGAAACACGATATCGAAGAACCGTTACTAGCGTTAAGTTAAATCTAGCTATAGATCGAAAAGACTTGCCAACTCTAAGTTAAGTGCTTAACAGTGCTAGTATATTGAAGCTGCCAGACCACGGTTTTACGGAAGCCGACGAGAGAAGACCAGGTGTATGTGGCAACAGACCGATGTTATTTTATTATTGCACATAGGTAATAATAACCATGCAATTAGTTACTACCTATGAGTATACACGAGTAACATAATAAAACCACTAAAGAGCGCAAAGTTTCCCCCAGTTTTGTTTCTTTATTGTGATCGATTATAGTGTTGTGTCTAAGGAGTCGCTAAACATTTTATAGAGGCTAGAACTCAGAGCGTAGAGGCAACACTCGAATAGATAGGTAACACAAACTCTAATTTCTTCGAATACCCTTGAAACTCATGTGTTCACCTAAACTAATTTAAATTGAAGTAGAATAGAATTCATATTAACTTAATGTGACACAAACTTACTAAAGTATCTAATGATGGAGAAAAAATACGATATTCTGAACCATTCTGCCCGCAGTGTTGCCAACTCTGTTTTTGCGAGAAACTGAACTACTAAACTCGCATCGTTATAAAAGAGATATGAAAACTACCAAAAAGCTACTTAACTTGGAAATTAAAGCACACACGAAAAACATTACATTTCGGGTTACTATGTTGTATATATGATAATTTTACCGTTTAAAAAAACTTATATAGAAATTGAACGGACAGTTTTATACGACTTATGGTCGCGTGCTACAATGTATTGTCGAGTTAAGATCATTTTAGTATTTAGTGCCTAACATAGGCTATTTTGCAGATAACTAAATGCCTACTAAAGTGGGAAAAAACACTTCCGGTCTGTATGTCTTTACAGGTAATATTTAGTATTTATTTTAATGCATAATGAATGACCAAACAATAACAATGCGTTTTGTGAGGTACCTACCTACCCACACATTACAAAGTAACCACTCTCGCCTTCATAACGGCCCTTGGTCACGCAACAATAACACATTAATTTTTGCCACCTTTTGTCCCATTGATAGGTAATTAAAACTATAGAGTCTATTATTATATTATTATTAATAAGATTCTTAATACAAGGGTACACACGACTTGCTCTTTCCATTGCATGTTCACCGTTTCATTATTCACCTCACTCAACGAATAATTTCTTGCCAATTTTAATTATAAATAAAAATACTGTTTAGCAATATACACCTATAGCTGTCCATAAATTAAGACCAATAATAAGATGTTTTAAACACGTACGGAATGTGTCGCTGTGCACTGACCGAGAAGCTGGCTGGGTGCTGCCATCTAGTTGGGATCAATTAAATAAATAAAATAAATTTTAATTCGAAAAAACACCGCGGCTTCAAGATACTGTTAGTATGATTTTGCGTGGGTCGGAACACAAATAATAATTGAAGAATCCTGGGGTAGTTTGAACAACTTCAACAAATAGGACAACCGCCACCTCAGTCCTCCCGTGACCACGGCCGCTGGAAAGTAGCCAAAACGTCGGAAAAAGGATAGTGCACCGCGACACAATCCGTAAGTTTAATACAATGAATAATATTCGCGTAAATATAAAAAACCAATAAAAAGTTGATAAAAATTGTTTGTGGTCTTGCAGAACGATGGTTTTAAAACTATTATAATGTTTATACGTAAATGTGATTAAATATCACAGTCTTGATTAATATAGGAACATAGACATTAGACATTTAGGAAATGAATGACCGTTGTTGTGTATATTTTATAAATGATGTTGATTGTCGTATTGTGGATGTATTAAAATAAATTAATTTGTTGAAAAGTTTTTCTTTGTTGACCCCAAAACCTAACAATAATCCATTTTGCTTCATTCATGCAGCGCCTCAGAGAGTGACTACATAACGAAGATTCCTACTAGAATATTGCTTACAAAATTGTTATTAGAGATAAGAGAAGGCATAACAATTTTATAAATCATTATTATAAATTGATATTACATAAGTAAGTACCTATATAATAAAAAATATCACGTCAATCCGATCCCGTGCTAAGTTGAACTTGTGTTACGGGTATCAGACAACTGATATTTTTTTTACTACACACACACACAATTTTATACTATACAAGACTATACATAATTTTATTTTCTATATTATTCACATTCAGACTTACTCACTGTAGTTTATCACGTACTGTCTTTTTTTCGGCGAGGTGATGCGCGCTTCGTTGGGAGCCTTCCTCGAAACCTCCTGTAGACATATTGTATGTTACATGTCATAATATTTTATTTTCGAAATTGTTAACAAAGTACCATTTAAAAAGTTTGAATTCCTACTTAGATGGAGTTATGTATATGGTCTCAAAGGTGACATCTATTGTCATGTAGACATGCTGTACATTAGAACGCCATCTATTGCGGGATTATAAAAAGATTTTAATTATATTACTTTCGACTGTTATAAAACAGATGGCGCTTTAATCTACTTGACAAAAATATTTTTATGAATTCTACTTGATATTGCCTGTCGAAAGAGATTTGATTGAAACATGATAACGCCATCTAACGCAAGGTAGTCAAAACATCTTTACATTTGTTTTGACAAAGGTGCAATAGATAGCGTCCTAATGTGTAAAATATGTATGTCTACTGGACGTTAGATGTCACTATCGAAACAATAGATTGACAATGATTGTTACCATACCATACCATAGATTACCATAGATTCTCAGTAGTAGTAAGATCATCTATGCCATAGATACCATAAGTCTATAAAGTCTAAATTCTATAGTCTATAAATTGGTAATGGTTAGGGTTACTGAAACTGAAGATATTTTGAAGAATCAGGGCAAACTTAATTTCTTTATCTAATAATGTTTTAATCTTAGTGTAGAAATCGCATGTGATATTAAAAAGTGGTTTATCAAATGAAATCAATGTGTACTGTAAGGAAACAATGAATATGTTTTCTGGCAAGGATGCCGCAAATGCGGCATATCCCACGCAGTGGGCTTTAAATCCATCTGCTTATCAAAACGTTGATTCAAATTCTGTGGACTGGGCGGCTTTAGCGCAACAATGGATTGCTATGAAAGAAGCAGCTGCTATCGTCGGTGCGTCACAGGCAAAAGGCGAGGTCGAGGAAGGCGAAGCTCCTATGGAAGTAGAGAATCCTGACACCAACAATGATGTGCCAATTGCTCCTGCAGCAGACTGGAACTCTACCAATAACTGGGGAGGTACATGGAATCAATGGGGTATGTAAATTTTCCATTGTACCAATTTACAATTCTAATTTTCAATTATTAATACAATTTAAAATTAGAATATCATTGGTACATACTACTTTACTATCAATTAGCACTATTTACCAATGAAAACCTTATTTTAGACCTAAAAGTTAGTAGTTTATATCTAGAGGATACTGGATATTACATTGTTAACAACATAAAATTGTAAAATATATTTTGTGCACATTAGTATGTTACTAATAATGAGGACAGGTGTAAAACAATATTTTGTATAGAAACATTTATTTTCTTCAGCTGTAAAACAATAATTGGTATAGATACATTTATTTTCTTCGGCATTATATTTCTGACACAAGTTTACAGGAACTAAAGTAGGTCAAATAATTTAACCACATGATTTTGTTTGCTATATTTTAGGATGGGGCTGGCCAGGTGCACAGCAGATGGATCCAAAAATTGCAGCTGATCCGACAATAGCAGTTCCTCCCATGATTGATGGATTCCAAACTGGTGATAATGCAGCTTCAATGCCTGGGTAATATTTCCATAATAATACAACAAAAAACTTTTATAACGACATCATTTATAAGAAGAAACCAGGAAAATATAAAATTTAATTTTTAGTTTTCTATCTAGTTTGTAATCCTAGTAATATTATAAATGTGAAAGTTTGTGAGGATGTATGGATGGATGGATGTTTGTTATGTTTCACTCAAAAACTACTTAACGGCTTTTGATGATATTTGGTATGAAAGTAGTTTACACTCTGGATTAAAACATTGGATACTTTTTATTCTGAAAAAGTAGTGTTCCTGTGGGAAACTTTACTGCGCAGGCGGAGCCGCGGGCAACAGCTAGTATGATACAAAAAATGATAAAATTATAATGTTTTAAATATTAATGTTTTATTTCATCAATTCTTAAAAATTGAATTTCCATTCTTTCTCAATATTATCAACCGCTCTCCTGGTTACAAAAGCAAACTTTTTCCACCTGTATATTTATTTTTCTTTACCAATGATCAATACTATTAGAAATTCATACTTTTTTGGCTACGACAAAATAATATACATTACAACAGATAACATGAGTTGTCTGTTGTAATTTATATTATACCAGCTGTGGTGCCTGCAACTTTGTTTGCATGGAATTGAACTAGAACCCCAAGATAAAAGTAGCCATTGTTACTCTTTGTGAAATCAGCTATCCAAACAAAATAATAAAGTCCAAAAAAACAGGCAGTCAGACAAAAATTTTAAAAATTTATTTTATTGGTGTAGGTTTTGTATACATAATATACTATCCATTAGTTTTGCATTAAATGCAAAGCTATTAGTTTGAAATTACAACAGACAAATTTATAGAAACCGAGTATTACAACTAATTTTTGACAATCATGTCCTATTATGAACATTTCACTACTTTTGGCTATTACAACCAATTTATCAGTCCCTGAATGTCGCTAAAATCGGTATTGACATAGGTTGACATAGGAGAATATAATTGTTCATAATTGCAATCATTTTGATACTTACATTATACAGCAATTATTGTGTAGTCAGTTTTTGCTGCAAATAACTATTAGGCTACATATTAAATAGTAATAAAATTGGTTGATATATTTTGTATCTATAACTTGTCAGAAGTAGAAAGTTAAAGTGTGAATTGAATGCAATTAGTTTTTAAACAAATCTTTTTGGTTCGAACAATTTATGTTAGATTTGATACTATTATTTGGAGACATCCAAAGTCCTCTAGACTTGTATTAAAATATGTAATTAAATAATTTACAGCTATACAACTGCGGGTGTGCAACAGCCTACATTCCAACATGGTTATTGGACTGCATCCCAAGCGGACACCACATCGAACAACAGAACTAGTAACAGGAGTATTGACAGAAGATCAAAGAGTAAAAACCGAGATCCTAAATCATCTAGGCCAAGAAGTAACAGGTAGGCTTTGTGTTATTATGAATTAAATCTACTACTGTTTTCTCTTTCCGATTTAAAACTTTCTGTGGGGCTAGCAGGAACAATTGACAACTACATATTCATAATACTATCGAAAGAGAAATGTATGACAATTATGACAGCTCCCATACAATTGACATTCGATAATGTTACGAATACTTTGTTGTCAATTGTGCCTGCTCGGCCTACTGACTAAAAAAAATATTCAATTCTATATGCTACTGAAAGTCTGGTTGAAATCGATCCAGACATTATCCATTTCCAGAGATTAGGCAGAACAGACAGACAGACTGACAGAAATTTTAAACATTGATTTTGTAGTGTAAGTACTGTATATATTATCATATGCATTTAGTGCAAAGCTGATAATTTGTAATTTCAAACAGAGAAATATTTATTTGTATAAATATAGATTAACATTATTCCTACATTACAGAGAAAAACCACCAATGATCCCACCAGTAATAGAGCCTATTGTGATGCCAACTCCTGTGGTTCCTCCTACCATTGATGCAGCTAAAAGGAGGCAGCTGCCTGCGTGGATAAGGGAAGGTAAATATTGTAGTCTTTTTTCCATAGTAAATATAATAAATATATTCTCTTCAAATTTAATTTAATCCGAATGTTAAACAAAAGGCACAGTCTCGCGTCAGTTGTCACTTGCGCGAAGACGACTTTTGTTATTTCTTTTTATCTACCCTTAATTTTTGTGTCTGAAAACTCTTATTTATAAAGTGATATTAGTGAAGAGGAAGCTCCTCCTTGTTGGTGTTACTAATATGAATACTAGAGAGGTACAAATAACCATATTAGAATCTTCGCCATTACATAGCCCTTTAAGTCAAGATGAATATTTTGAGGTTAGGAGTGAAAAATATTGTAGTGTATCCAATTAATTTGAAGAGAACAAGGGATGAATCAAGTGCTGTAAAAATATTGAGAGTTTTGTCATGGTTATGAGAAAGAAGAAACTTAATTTGAGACGTTCACCAACACATGAAAATAGAAATTTATCTCAAGTGACGGAGTACATAGCTTTTATGAAGTTCCAGTTTCTTCTTAGGTTCCGTTACCAAACAACTGGCTATTGCGAAGCTTTTAAGAACGAAAATTGTGCAGGATATTGTGAAAGTTTTCTGTAAAAATCCTTGCAAAATTCTAATTTGCTTAAGTCTACTAAGTCCAGCAGTACAGCAGAAAGTTTTATTAATAGTAATAATAACAAGAAATGAGGCTGGATATGCAGAAGAACAAATGAAGTTATTTATTCTTATGGGATAGCTAAAGGAATGAGAAGGGTGAATGGGTGAAAAACGAGACGATTAGAATCACTTTCCAATGAGCCACTCTACCAACATATTATGTTAAAGCATATGGTTGCCGTATGAGTGTGCAGTCATTAATTTTTCCAGTTACATAATGTTCAAAATGTTGGAGCTACGGTCATATGAAACATCTTGTCCAGCCAAGTCACAGATATGTCCGAAATGTGATGGTGAACATGTTAACTGCACAACTGATCAGTTCAAATGTGTAAACATATATATCTTATTAAGAACTATCTAACCCGGGCCCACTTCGTTGGGCGTTAAACATTTTTTTATGATGATGTTGAGGATAAAAAGTATCCTAAGTTACGCCTTATAACATCAGCTGCCTTCCAGTGAAAGTCCCGTGAAAATCGGTCCAGCCGTTCCAGAGTTTAGCCAGAACAAACAGACAGAAGAACGTACAGACAAAATTTTTTTAAATTTATTTTTTATTATCCTATACCTCAAATATGTCAGATTATATACAACCATACTACACAGAGATTTTCAAAGTAGCTAAACTAATTTGTATCGATAGGCAGTATATGGGTACCTGGACAGTACAGGGTATCTGGACTTTGAATAATGAGCCAGGTCTGAGCCCACGGTTTGAAGGCGTTAATATTTCCAGAAATAGTTTGGTTGCAGCTATAAACAGGTTTAATCATATGTTTGGGAAAAAGGAGTCCCCTCTGTGTGTTTACTGTGGTGTTACGGAAGTCTTGATGCACTTGTTGGTGGATTGTGGCCAAAATCGTGACCTCAGAAGCCGTATATTCCCGAAGAATTTTTTGGGGATCAAATTAATATTATTTTGGCAACGTCTCTCTCACAGGATGCCCGTTTGTTAATAAACTTTTATATTTCGCATACATGGGTCGCACTTGAATACATTATTGTCTTTATTCATTTGAATAAAACTGATAAGGCTGACATAGATGCCAAGTGCATCATAAGCCTCGTCAAATATATTGATAAAAAAAACAAAAGACAAAATTTGACCAAATGAATGTGTTAAGTATAAACATATAAGCATTAAGTGTTATATTGTTCTCTTTCTTTATTAATTTATATTTTTGACAAGTATATTATTACAAAAATATAATGAAACAGCAAAACCAGCAAGTATATATATTTATAAATATATATTTATTATATTATTTTTACTGTCAAATAATAATTTCAGCTTTTTTAAATTTTTAAATTCTATTGACATTTAAATTATATCAACAACATTTACGGCCTGTTTCAAAATCTTCTAATAAGTGTTGCATTAGCTTATTCGGAAGTTTTGTCTTACTCTATATCAAGCGACAGAAACAAAACATGAATAAGCTATCTGACAGTATATTCTGATACAGGCCCGTATTGTCCTAAAAAGTGTTTATTCTTTAATTTGTGTTATCTTCTTTTATTATATTTCCAGGCTTAGAAAAAATGGAAAGAGAAAAACAAAAAGCTATAGAACGGGAACAAGAGATGAAAGCAAGAGAGGAAGCAGAATTAGAGAAAAAGAGATTAGAAGAAGAAGAATTGGAAAGGATTAAACAAGCGGCAGCTTCTGGAGAACCAATTATCCCAGTGAAGAGTAAATTTGTTAGTATCTGGCTTTGTTTTAGCAGAAATTTTATACATCAATAAGTCGTCAATATGACTAAGGACCTATCCACATATCAGTTTTTGTTTCGCTAATCTGTAACCATTTCTTGCAAATTGTACGTAATTCTGAATTCGAGATCGCTGAATATAGTCCGTCCGTCCGAAAAACCACTGTGCAGACAAGCCCTAACATTAAAAACACTACACTAGTCCGCAACAAAAAGAATCATGAGATAAAATTTCAAGCAATCAAAACATTTAGATTGGGCATTTAACATACCAAATCTAAACCTATTTACCATTTTATTTTTCAACTAGATTTTTCCCGCGACATAACACAAGGATATCCTACGGGAGCCATAAATTTTGCTAGGCTAGGCTAGATAAAAAGTAGTAGGAGGTAGTCCTTCCCCATGGTCTACTCTATGGTCCAGTAGTTTCGGAGGCTATTCAATGCAAACAAACCTTTCCTCTAATAATATTAATAAGATGGACAACTACTCGTTCTGTTTAAAACCAAGCAATATTTTGCATTTTCTAGTTGTACTCTACTATAATCGCGTTAAGATTGCAGTGACATCAGTGCAAATGTCAAAATTGATATAAATAACGCCTAAGGTGTGTTTACATTCACCAATTGAATTGAGCCATTAACTAGTGCGGATTGCGGACGCGTCGTTGGTAAATTTTGACATTTACATTGTTAACTCACTGCAATCTTAAAGTGAATATAGTAAAGTTATGTGGCACATTAGTTTAGTATAAAAAAGATTAATAACGAAAATAACACTTGATTTACAGGAAACGGATTCGGAGGGTGAAGAATCGGAGAAAGAAGAGCAGAAGCAACCATCGCGGGAGACTGTGGAACCCCCAGCAGTGGTGAGACCTGCACCGGAGCCCGAACGACCAGCGCTCATCAAGAAGACCAAGGAGGAGATTATGCAGGAAGTGGTACATAATTATTGTGTATTTTTTTTAAACTGGGACTTTGTATTATTTGATAAGTTTCATTCAAATGTATAGTAGAATCATCAAATGTATGATACTATCAGGGATCTAATTCATAAGCAGGTAGAGTGTTCTCATAATTTATTTATTATAATGACCACTGTAGTCACATTAGTACAATTGTCAATGGCATGTCAGTTTCATTTCATAATATTAATACGAAATTAATGGTCAACCTGCTTTCCTGATAGTACATTAGATGTGTGAAATCTAATAATATGTAGGAAATAAAGAAATAAAGTTTAAACAATAATTATTATCTCATCTGCATCATATCTTTAAATACTAAGTACCTATTCAATATCTTTCAGATGCTAGCGGTAAGGAGGTCACTGACAGAGATACTTCTGGAAGTGACCGACCAGGAGATACATACGGTGAGCCAGGAAGAATTGGCCCGATATACCGCCGCACAAGGTATTTCCACTCATATAGGCTTATACCAAACGGCCCCCGCAAGACTATGTCCCCTAAGGGCTGCACGACAAGAGACAATCTACTGACTGTAAAATTAGTGTTAGTCTATCTCGTATCGAGACATGTGGTGCTGTGATAAAATGTGATCTATACTATGCTAATAAAGTCTTATTTCAGATGTCACCAGTTGAAATACATGTATGTGTGATTAATGTTGGTTTTATTTATATGGTAAAAGCGTCGCGCCTCAACGCTATGAAGGCGAGCAAGTCCAAGGCACTCGCCGCCATCGCCAGTGGGCTCGGTGAGTTCAATTTCTATGCGATTTATATCATACGGGGACGAATTAAGGTGCACTAAACTAGTATGAATCGGTCAAAACCAGTTTGAACTGGTAAAAACTGAATACGTTTTTACAAGCAAATTAAGTACAAAGTCATAATGAAATACTTTTTTATTAGCACTTTGTGGTATTGGTGATACATGTAGTTTGAGCATTTATCAATCTATCAATCCATAGATTATAAAAATTAAACATTATATATTAGTACTAATGTATATAATTACAATAACACAAAATTTTTGATGTTTGTGTCTCGCCACCGTTGTGTACCATTGCATACCATTGCAATATCCTTTGACCATCTTGTTCTTACGTTATCTTTAATTTTACATTATTCAATATTTGAAATATTCATTAAATAAAGATGTCACATGAAAACGTATTCATTATTAATATTTTTGCAATGAGATCATACCTTAATTCGGCCCTTATTTCAGCCCCAGGACTCAGCTGAAAGAAGCATTTTTTTATTCTAGGATTTATAACCTTGCTATTGTGTGATAGCTTTTAAGGTTTGTCATAAAATCCGAAGCGTACTTTCTGTGTTTATTTCAGAAATTTCAGCTTTTAAACATTGGCAATATATAACAATAGGGATGTGATTGGTAAGACATAGCTGTAAATCGATGTTTTAGCACGTGTGTAGTATGTCTACTTTGATACTACTTTTTTTCTAGAACTTTTATAATTCTTTATTTATTGTATAAAGAAATGAATAGTTTAAACTATAAAAACAAACATTGTATGGTTTAATTAGATTAAAATAATCGATAAACCTACTATTAAAATGATAACTTGATTGAAATGAAAAATATTGTTCTTGTATCCAAATCGTGTTTGTAAGAAGATTGTGTTGATGTATCAAGATCCACCCAAGAATGAAGTGAATTTTTCGTGCTAATGTCTTTTTTATTATCCTGAAATGTACTAATTATATATTATATAATTATGAAGTATATCATCACACACAATGCAAATGCCTCAAAATTATCAACAATTCATATTTTTTGTGACTCAAAATTCAAACAAAATATAAAAGTCTTCATTCATTTCTAGTTTCTGGAATAAGAATCTTCATTAGTTACAGTTTTATAATAAATAAATACTATTGTTGCAATAAATTAAATACATAATATTATTTTTATTACATAGTGCAAGTAATATATTATGCTCATGAGATTATAAGTAAATTAAAAAATTAAAACCCTTTTGTCTGAATAGTAATTGCATAAAATTACTGTATTGTAATATTCAATATCATAAAGAATCTTCGCCATTTAAAAAATATTTAGGATATCAGAAGGTTTTAAAAGTATGAAGAAGTTTTGCCAAATGGGCACTTGGCATTAGATGGAAAGACTTGTCCTACTATTTTTGGTGAGACACCCGGGATAAAATATGAACTGTAATTGAAAAAAAAAATCATTGAACCTATGTTAGGTTCAATGATTATTTTTTTTCAATTAAAGTTTCATTCTGATTTTATCTGACCACGTGAAAATGAACTGTTCCATAAACTTGTCCAGCTGACTCTGTGACATTATTTCCGACGTCATGGCCTCAAAAATCATACTTTTCATAAAGAATCTCCGCCATTTAAAAATATTTAAGATTTCAGACGGTGGTAAAAGTATGAAGAACTTTTGGTCAAATTGGCACGTGGCATTTAATGGAAAGACTTGTCCTAGATAAAATAAAAACTTTAAATAAATTACACAGATTTAATTAATTAACATTGATTTCATCATATCACGTGAAAATGGACTGTTTCATGAACTGGTCCAGATGACACTACGAGCGTTTTAACTGCACGCGTTTATTTCTCAACTCTTCACTAGACGTTATGCCAACCATAATTCACTAAAGAATCACCCGTGCGATTCCGATTCGCGCGTAAATTGCGTCATCTGGACCACCCCCATGGCGGTGGCAATGTGTTGATGTGTAGTAATGATGCGCAGGACTGGGCGCGTACGAGAGCAGCGACAGCGAGGAAGAGCCCGACCTCGACGACCAGCAGCTGCAGGTCAGTCAGTTGAATGTCAAAACATTAGTCCCCTTGTATGGTGCATCGAACATATTTGCCGCTCGACCAGGGCTCCAATTCTCGTACTTCGAAACTCGGCTCGGTAATCAGTCTGTCGCGCTCGCACGCGCATGATTTGCCGCCTCTGCGAATGAGTGTGCGCGATAATCGAACCGAGACTCGAGAAACCCATGGTCAAACCATATGTCAAACGCTGTTTTCGGTTTCTGGAAAGCTATTTAAGGCGTAAATGTGTCATGTCAAGATGATCAATGATTAGTAAATTTTTCACTAATTAGCGTTTCAGAAACGCAAATTGATTTAACCTGCCTGTAAACTCAATAACGTGTTAGTTCATCGACTATTTGATTAGCCTTTCAGAAACCGGGTGTAAGTCATGCACAAACATGTTCAGTTTGGCAAATGTAGTTTTTTCTTAATCTTCTCTAGCCCCAATTTACTACCATATTATATTTTTTGTAATAATATACGATTAACCAATTTATAAAATATCAGGAGATCATAAGGCGTAAGAAGGTGGAGTTCGAGCGGACATCGCGCGAGATAGACGCGGACGTGCGACGCGCCGAGCTGCGGGAGGAGGAGGCCACGCCCCCCAACACGCCGGAGCGCCCGCGACAAAGTGAGTATTGAGTTAAGACCGCACTAGGCGGCAGCGAGGCGACACGACGTGTCCCTACTAGTAATACTGTAATGAAGTGCCGCGTCTCGTAGTTCCGATGCCGCGTAGTGCGATATATCAAGCAATTTTATACAAAGAATATTTGGCCGTGTCGTGTCGCGTAGTTCCGCTGCCGGGTAGTTACTAGTTATGCCTAGTTCTTTCACACCTTTAAGTTACAACCCGGTCTGGTATGCGACGCCCCTCCCACTACCTTTCACGTCCCCACGTTCGCCCCATTTCGTCAGTATGGTCAGCACAGCATCTTTGCTGCCGATAATTTTGCCACTTTCGTAAAATTACCGTTAAAGGTTCAACTTCGACTTACGGCCGGTTTCAAAAACCTATCTACTAATAACTATTTGTTAAAAACGTCACCTTTGGTATCATTTGCCGATTTTTTTCGTTTCAATAAACTAACTTAGATAGGGGATTATTTGTCTGTGACAGCGAGATCGCTGACAGCGATACCAAATGTGACTTTTTAAACAAAATATAGTTAACGGTAGATAGGTTATTTAAACCGACCGTAAACCTATAACCTCGTATATATCTTGTATGCAAGATTAACTTATTAATTTTAGTGATTTATTTAATTCGAAAATTATGATGTCAGTAAAACTATAAGTTCTAAGTAACCGGAATGGACAGAAGCATAGAAAATAACGATTCGTTGCGGCCGAAAGCAAATAATACAACTGTGGATATAATATTATGTATTTATGTCTGAAAATTTTAATAGAAATGACATACTGCATGGTACTACATTACAGGTATACAGCACTCGAGTCGGGTTAACTGTCATGTCGCGCCAGTAAATGTTTCGCACAATGTTATTCTGTGGGGATTGTTATTTGTAAGCTCGGCCAGGCTATGGCTGTTTTTCCACTTACTGCCCCAGTGCCGGCCGCCGCCGGGGCGGCTGGTGACATGTGTCAAGTGGGAATAAGTGAAAAACTTGCAATATATTTTCCATACATTTTTGCTCCCCCGACAGCCGGCCTCCGCCGGTACCAGGGCCAGGCCGGTAAGTGGAAAAACCGTCATAAAATCCTGATTTACACCTGCATTACCAAATGGCATGCAGGTGTAAATCTTTAGACTAATTAATGAGGCACTTGCAAATGGAATATGTTATTACTTTGTCCAAATGTCAAATTGAACAAACCGTTTTAGAGAAAACAAGTTTGTCGAGTTTTCTCGTATCTCTTTCTCGAGTGTTTATTGTATTGTATTGTTGTATTCGCTAAAAAGGCAAAATTTTGTAGACTATTCTAAAAACAGCTAGTAAGCGGACTACAAAACTAGTTTTAAAGGTCGAGATCAGGTTACTTATTATCAAGATGATGTGTTTCCTAAACATTGTTCTGCCATGGCCCGATAATTTTCACACTGCACCTTCATGATGACCTACCTAATACTTAATACTTTGAAACCCAAACTTTTAGGTAAAATAATTAACATTTATTAATTAACTAGCTTTTTCCCGCGGCTATAAAAGTAGCCTATGTTTTTATCCAGAGCCTAAACTTCTATCATTCGAAATCCGTTCAGTAGTTTTTGCTTGAAAGAGTAACAAACATACATCCATCCATCCATTCTCGAAACTTTCACATTTGTAATAGTAGTAGGATAAAAATGTTTTATTAATATTTTGGTATCGACTATTTAGTAACAGAATATTTACGATGTACTGAATATGTGTGTCGATCGATAGAAGGTATTGTTTTTAAAACAAGGCGGGAATGTTGCGACCCTGTATTTTATTTTAATGGCCAGGTACCGGGTCGTAACCCGGCAAATGGGAAACGCTAGATTATTACGTAATAGTCTTGATAATAACATGATTACTATACTATTGTGTTATGTGTAAGTACACAATAGTATAATGATGCATTTATTTGTTTTTGCGCTGGAGGCATACATTTTATAATTATTTACTTTTGGATTAACTATGTATATCGTATGTATTACAAAAATATTTTCAAAAATACCACGTGTATTAAAATCCTTCAGTACCTATTATTTTTTGAGATTTAAAATATTTAATATACATAGGTTAAGTGACACTTTTACGATCTTTGAGTATTGTCTTGCTGCTTGGTATTATTATAAAAACAATAGTAGGTATAAAATTTGTCATAACGTAATTGCAATAATAAATCTCTTAAAAAAATTACGTACTTACATAATGTGTGGGAATCAACTTCAAGTCTTCCTATTTCTAATGACGCGAGTTTATAGTTAATAATTAGGTTTTAAAATAACTTAAAAATCTTATGTTACAGCTCCTATTCTATTATTAAACCTTAATCATTTGTGATAGCAGATTTTTTGTCTAAAGGATCGTCGATTACTCCGCCGCCGCCTGCAGACAGCGAGACCCCCGAGAAAAAACCAGAGCGTCGCAATTCGAAAGACAAACGTTCGCATAAACCGGCAGACAAAGTCGATGGCTACCGACAACTCGAAACCATTCCAGAGGAAAAACATAAAAAGTCAAACAAACACCCGGAGCACGCGCGAGAAACTAGCACTCCGAGTCCGCAGAGGACAAACAAACAGAGCTCCTCCAGCTCTACTGACTCGGGGGACGATTCTCCTTCCTCCGGCAGTTCTTCCGAAAGCGAAGCAGAAAAAGTAGAAAACGTTCGACCGAACAAACGCAAACGCAGGGGTTCTAGCTCGACCGAGTCGCGAAAGAAAAGAAAACAGAAAAAGGATAAGAAATCCAGCGATAAATACTCCAAATCGAAATATCAGGACGATCGCGAGAAATCCGACAAATCTAAATCAAGGAAACGCGATAATCACGACAAACACAAGTCTTCTAGAAGTAGGGACGAGAGGTCGCATAGGGATAGATATGATTCGGACGACGATAGGCCGAAAAAACGTTCGAAACGCTCGCGTTCTATTAGTTACGAGTCGCGGTCGGGTCGGAGAAGAGGATCGAGAGACAGATCCGAAGATAGATCGCATAGGAGGGACAAGTACGATAGGGACAGCTCGAAGCGGGACAGGTCTTACGATAGGTCTAGAGACTACGACAAATACGATAGGTATGAGAGGTCTAGGGACCGAGACAGGAGGCGCTCACGCAGCGGCAGCCATCGCCACCGCCGGTGAACATCAGGTTACATCAGCAGCAGGTTGTACTTTTGTTTACCCATTTTACAACACGTGTATCCAGGGTTGCCAGCTGTACAGATTCGCCCGAACAAAACATCTGTATAAAATAAGACCTATGGTTGGCAACCCTGCTTGTGGTACATAACATTCGCATATATTTATGTTTAAAACACAGAGACTACCTTTATATAAAATAATAACTGTAATCCTGAAACTAGTTACATTTTCCCAGTGTTTACATTATTATAATACTATTTGAATTACCTACACAAGTTACTATTCTATATTTTGTTATCTAATATCAAAAGTTATTTGCTTTATAATAAAATTCTTTATGTAACTAATAAAAATTAACATTACTTAATAATCTTCAAGAAAATATTTAGAGGTAAGCTTTAAATGGAATGCTGTGATAAATATAACTTTTTCTTTTGCAGGTTGTGCAGACAAGGCAAGACCTACAAATGTAAATACTCCCCGGTATTTAACTCAGATTAAGTATAATACTTAATAAATTAATTAGACATATAATCTACTCTTTTATTCTACAACATTCCAAATGGAAATAAAATTTAAGATCATGAAATAAACAGATCAACATGATAATAATATGCCAACTTGGTTTTCGTAGCTTTTAATGGAGAACATAGTTAACTGTTGAGTGAAGTTTGAATTTTTTATTTCTATTTGCAAGAGCTTTAAACAACATAATTATTATAGTGCCCATAATTTCTGTACAATCCCTGATGGTCGACCCCTTCAACGGAAAATGTCATGTTCGACTCACGCTAATTTTTGGAGTAACAGGAATTTTTCTTTCCCTTGGGCCCCAGTGTTGGGGATCGACAGCGAAAAAACTCCGTCATCCACCGCCCATAATCTCCGACCAAATAAAAAAGTGAAAATAGAGTTCGGTGCATGGAGCTAATAAAAATTTCGGTGAACCACAATGTGAAGCAGTTCTTAACTGCACCTCGTCGTGTAATTAAACTACGCCTTACAAGGTAAGGCGAACTTTTGTGGTGTGGCTTTTTAGGGCTCCGTAGTTTACGTCGAGACGTAACCGTGCCGAGGCACCCATATGGTTTCGCCATGTCCGTCCGTCCGTCCGGATGGACGTCTTCGACTTACCTGCGACCTGCTAAAATAAAATCAATATATTTTTTGGGTTACCTCTCCTGGACGTGAAGTGGGGATGATGTTTTTTTCACGCGTCTACCCCAAAGTGTGGAGTTATAAAGGTCTTTTAAAAATATTAAGAGATTTTTTGTTTTAGGTATCCGTTTGCCAGATAGTCAACTTTTAAGCGCACTTTTTGTTAACATAGCCCTTATCCATCCTTCCTCTAAAAACGGCTGGAAAATTTTAAAAAGTCATTGTGTTAGTCCATGTGATACAACTTTTAAAGAAAACTAACGGCTTATGTATCATCATCATGTCAGTTTACGAGTTATTGATGCCTACCTTGTAAAATGCGCTTAGATGGAAAGCTCTGTAGAAAAATAACTATATAATAAGTATACATGACAAATATTAGTATAAACGGAACCCTAGGACCCCTACGTGTACGAGACCGATTCGTACTTGGCCGATTTTTATGTATGTAGTCAACACCGACTTAATATTGATGTAGTGCGTATCCATACGCGAAATACATACATAAAAAATGTTATGTTTTTGTTTGACAAAGTGCTGTATTCACTTTTTTATTTGGTCTGAGCCCAAAATGAAAAACTGCGTAGATTGTAGGGATAAGATAGCTTCAGGCAACATTTTCATCTGAGGAAGATTTTCCCTTTAGATTTCCCATCCATCTATCTAGTCTAGGTTATCCATTAAAATAAAACAATATACTGATAAGATTATCTTATTTAACTTTTAAATATAAATATCTACAATACAATACTTTCTACAATAAATAGTCATAAGGTTGTGGTAGCAAATGTTTTAGTATAACTCATTTGTTATCAATCATAAAATATAGTATAGTAATATTTTTTCATTAATTAAGTAATGCAGCAAGCAGAATTTTATAGACTCAACTTTTATTGAGGAAAAATTAAAATAGATATTAAATGCTCAACTATTATGCCAAATGTACATAATACTATTTATTACATATAAAGCTTGTTCATAGTAATGTAAAAGTAGTATTAGGCAATAAAATTGGTATTCATGAACATGTAATCCAAGTTTACATATGAAATTATATTGAGACACTAAGTTTTATCACATTTTTCCTTATAGAAACTAATCAATATTAAACTAAACATTTACAAACTCATTCTGTCTTAGGTTTTAATTATTCAATTATTCAATTTGCTCTTGTAGGCCTGTGGTTATGTAAGATTAAAGTTTATTTACCAAACCTCTGATCACATTTATTATATTTGTATATTGCATTTATATAATCATCAACATGAATGGAGTTGAATATTGACAAAGGTATAAACTCGGACAGTCTAATTTGCCATGGCAAAAGACCATGGGTACAACACAAACGACCTGTATACAAAACAACTTCTGGGTCAGGAATGCAAGGATAAACATTTGAAAGAGCTTTATCAAAATCTTGAACAGTAAACTCTTTCATTGGAACATCTTCAGCTAAATAATTCTTAGCTATTTTTTGTATACAATTGGCAATTTTTTGTTTACCATCACTGTTATTAAAAATATTAATGACAATAGTATTTGCTTGACTTCCATTAGTGTATCCATTTAAATTTGGTTTGTTTGAGAACTTTATACAGCCGGGAATGCCCTTTTTATTTTCCTGAATTTCGAAGAAGAGGGCCTCGTCATTTGATTGTAAATCCCCTGGAAAAGTAACCTCTAATTATTCAAAGTGATATGATATTTGAAAAGCTGTAGCAAGAGAAATATAATATATACCTGTGACATCGTAGAAACTAATATACGGAACCCCCAGGACTAGACTCCAAATGACTAAATGAGCTAAGTCACACATGGAGTGGTAGTTTGTGTTTGCCAACACTACTAAATGCTTCAGTTTCTTTTGCATTTTTGGAGAACATTCTATCAACTTGAGGATATCTTCATTCGCAACTTTTTCCACGGATAATTGTCTTTTATTATTAAATAGCCCCAAATAAACATTTTGAACAGCAACAAGTATATTCACAACCAAATGCACTAATGTAAACAGAAATTGTCTGAGAAGACGTGACAACATGGTCAATGGAGATAAATTAATGTTCTTGAAATATATTATTTGACCATTTTAGACACATGAACTCGAGATATCTAATATATTCACTGCAAAAAAAATCATTTTGTAAATTTGGAAGACGGAGGTCCGTCTACACTACCGCTCCTCTTATTTCTACGTTGACCAATCACGAGCTAAAATGTGTACAGTGTAACCATTGTCTATGGCATCTAATGACAGAATTTCCAACGTGATATGAATAAGTGTTGCTATATTACGTGGTAAGGCGCGTCTCCTGCGCGTGTTTTTTTCGAACCATTACACAACGCATCGAAACAGGTCGTGGCTATACACATTTGTGAAGTATTATACAATGTTTTTGTCTTCCGAGATGGACGGAAAACATTCCCCGCGCGGGTAGAGAGGGGAAAGAAAGTTTGATTTCTTATCAACTGTTACACCACTCACCATTGACCATTAAACATAGAAATACAGAAAAAAATATTTATCAATCCCAAATCGGTCTTCTATTCATAATTCCTGATAAATACTAAAATTACGGGTCAGTAAATATGGCCTAACTCGAAATCTGGGGGTCAAAAAAGGCCACTTTAGATGTTTCAAACAATGATCGTGAAATGGTAAAATCGCTACATTCTTATGAAAACATCAATTTTAACAGTTTTTAATAAAATGCTTAAAATGAGGCACATAATATGAGTTAAAAAAAGACCCCCTGTGTTTGCTCATAGATTCTGCATCTGCAATAGCTAAAACTGCGAGTGCTTACGTCTTCCTCATCGGAACTCACGATCTTGTCTACACAAAATGTTTTGTTTCAATCAAAAATATTTTCTGTAGCTGGAGACAGCTTGTGTATGAAAACAAATATTTTTGTTTCATGTTTTCTGTGTAATGTTTCGAAAAAACATGAGCAGGAGTCTCGCCTTTATGTATACATTTGTATAGAACTTATATTATTACTAAATTTTTTCATTTACTGCAGCAATGGTTGTCTGGAAGAAACCGTTACAGGCCGATACATCGCTCTTTTTCATATTGTAAATTAAAATTGTTTGTATCTATACGAAAATGGGTTCTATATTGTTTACATGGAATAGACGTAAAAAAAGGCAACATGCCTAATGTTAAAACATAGCGCGTGCGGGGCAGGGCGATGGTCGGGAACTAAAGGTATTCTGTGTTATTACGACATGACGCAAGTTTACTAGTCCAATTGAACGACTCAGTCGCGAACGCACACGTAATAGACGTGTGTAACGTCTATTACGTGTGCGTGAGGATCAAATGCTACTTTGTTAAATCAGTAGGTAGGTAGGTAAATATAAAAGTCTTAATTTATACGGTACGCAACTAACACTGCGGTTTAAAATTCAAAACTAGAAATAAACATCATCAGAATATAAAAAACCATAGTTATAATTCGGAAAATTTACGAAATTAAATTGAAACCTGGTCATATTTTAAATATTATTTACCGTGTAAATGTAAGGCACTTTATTAGCAGATCTTTACCTTAAAATTAATTTAAAATGTTAACACCGTTTCCGTTTCACTTTTGACAGCGCCGCCATTATTGTTTCTTTCGCTTGTCAGACGTTGTGGCAGGTTAGATCTTTGGCGAATTTAATTTTATTTCATCGAACTTTTTTGTAAAATATTTGATGTAACTATAATGATTGTGTTACTATTAATTGTATTCTATACCTACATATAATTTTTGAAACATTATTTAGTGTGTGTGTGATAAGATTAGTTTCATGACCATGCTGCTTTTAACTTACCGATTCTTTTCAGAATCCACTTGACAAGATGCAATTACACATAAGAGGACAGTCAACTCACATTCTTGATGTCAATGGAGAGGAATCTATTGGCCAGATCAAGGTATAGTTTACTTTTTCATTTTGTGATGCTTCCTAACCTAACATTTTGTCTGTCATATGTTTCTTTCACTTTATTGTAGTATTAAGCTAGATAGCTTTATAGGCATACCTAATCCAGTCTAAAATGTTTCCTTACAAATTGGTGTAGCATTTCGAGATCCAAATAAAAATAACAGTTTCCGAATAACATTGTTTACATTATTAAATCAAAATACAATTATGTAGTTCATATGATTCAACTTTTTACGCATATAGCTTACCAAGAAGGATTATATGACATGCACTATGCAATGCATTTCCTTTATAACACCATAATACAGGTTTTAATTTTTTTAGGATCGCATTCGTGCCCTCTCAGACATCGGTTCAGAGGAATTAGTGCTGTCAGCATGCGGTGCCCCTCTTGAAGATGCTGTTTTGGTATCGGATCTGCAGTCCACAGACCTAGACCTTACAGTACCACTGCTTGGTGGTAAAGTGCACGGTTCACTCGCTCGTGCTGGTAAGTCTTTTCATATCTCTTGCAATTCTTAAATAATTGATAATAGATAGGCATTATCTCATTATATTTTAGTGTAGCTTGCTCAATGAAAATAATACATTTTATAAATGTAACAGAAGCAAGTGTCAAATATCTAATTAATTTGTAGGTGTGCTGTTATATGGATTAGGTTTTGAAACCTTGGCAAAAGATTTACTTGATATAAACTATTTATCAATTTTGATAGTATTATTATAATAATAATATGCCTAGTTAATATATTATAACTTTGTTAATTGGATGGTACCTAATAATTAACCACAGTCACCTAGACTAGAGCTGTAGCAAACCGGATGTATTAGGTACTGAGAAACGGGCACCAATCTATTACCAAGTAATGAAACATTACCCACGAATACATTTCATACAAGCATTTGCTGATTGGATGTTTTACCAACACTGACTGGTAAAAAAACTCTTCAGGTTGCGGCAAGTGCACTGCTTGCGTGATGTCATCAATAAGAGGCCATACATTACATATAGTGGAACCTATAGATAATCTATAATACTTACTTTTTCACCAGTTATTTATTTCATCAGAAGTAACGAGTAACATAACAATACTATAGTAACGAGTACTCTAATCTATACTTTTAGCTTCATTATTTCTTTATTCTGTGGGTTTTAAATACAGAATACATGAAACCCTTTTATTTTTAGGTAAGGTCAAGGGACAAACCCCAAAGGTAGAAAAGCAACAAAAGAAGAAGAAGAAGACTGGCCGTGCCAAGAGGAGAATCCAGTATAACAGGAGGTAAACATTATTATATTTTTCTTTTTATTCTGTAATATTCTAGAAGAAAAATTTGAGATCTAAAAATGTAAGACCAACGTACATCTACTTTTGTTTATAATTTTTTTATGACAATATGTTTTGGATGTTTAGAAAATTCTGCAGATATTTTAACACAAATTCTCTAAATGTACTAATAATGTGTAAATTTTTTCTATATGTACTGCCTTGCCATTTTTAGTTGATGTTAATAATTTAAATTGCACACCAGTTAATATCATGATTGTTTTTGCTACAGATTCGTGAATGTTGTGCAGACCTTCGGTCGTCGTCGTGGACCCAACTCCAACTCGTAAACTATAGTAATTTAAATAAAATGCAGATATAACATCCCATTTGCACATTGAAGTTTTATTGATTTAACTACACCTAGTTTTTAATCTACTTAGCTGAAATCTAATGCAGAAGTGCAAGTTAGTCATTGATATAAAACTAATTGTAATGCTATTCCAGAAAATCGTATTTCGACAGGTTAAGATTTTTTATATTCAGAGTTCAGTCGTGTTCCATCCCACAGTATATGTAGATTTTTTTTTTTTTTAATTTAAGTTGTAAACCAAACCAACCAAATAAAATATTTTATTAGTTACAAGCATGGATCTAATGCTTGTAACTAATAAAATATTTTTTTATTAAAATTTGCTCGAGAATGTAAAAATAACACATTTTTATAATATATTAAATAGCTCTCACATTCATCCGCACCGTACACGCCGCATTTTTGCACGACTATCGGAAAAACGAAGCATATTTGCCTGTAGGTGGCATGTCTCCGTAGAATCCAGTTTCCGCCTGGTTGTCTATTCCGTATGGAACATTAATTGGGACCTTTCCAGTCCACCCTAGATGGTATGAGAATCGAGAAGCTATACCAGGTTTTCATACCATCTATGCACCTTCATCATTGCGTCTGATGGCATGGGCATGACAGGTGTCTCAAGAAGAGACTGTTGCACCCAAGACTATAAAAAATCAAGATATGCAGGTTACGGAGCTGTCCGACGGTTACTGTAGTACCTGTAAACTAAATCAATAAAAAATCATATAAATGGTATTATACTACTTGATTTAACCGAAACAGTCTTTTTTACTAAATCATCTTTCATGATAGTAGGTCAAATTAAAATCTGAGTACAGAATACAGATATGAAATTAGGAACGCAAAATCAGTCATAATATCTAACATATAAGTAATCAATAATTATTTATATTTTTACCTGCCATTTAATTTTGTTAGTAGACCCATGTGACAGGCCAATAAAAAGTGACTGAAAAAAAACACTTTTTTAATGAATTTATAGATCAGTAGGTAAGTACCTACATTATTTAAATCGAATATGACAATTTTTTATCATCCATTTCGAAAAAAAAAGTTTTAGTAGGTAATAGAATACAGTAGGTACTAAAACAAAACAATCAATAATTTGCACCCAAATTCAGACGGTGACAACAATTCTGTCCAACGCACGAGACGTGGTAAGTAGTTCAATAATTAAAATGTCACATCTTCTATGTTTTTGCTAGCGGCTTGTATAGATAAAAAATCAAAGCGACTTCCAAAGTAAAAATAGACAAAAAAGTATGAAATAAATCTTATTTTCTAAATAATTCCCCTTTTAAATTCGAAAAAAAAAAACTATTTATTTACACAATCTTCATTATTTTGAAGTCGGCACCAGCCCAAACAATATCCTGATAAATCATTATTTTATAGAGCTTACGCTTAGTTGGCTGGTAGTGGTACTGACTTCAAAATTATGAATATTGTGTAGAGAAATAGTTTAGCCGTTTTTTTAATTTAGAATAATCATACTTTTTTGTGTATTTTTATTTTGGAAATCGGGTTAATTTTTCGTTTCATAATAATAATTTTTCTCATATTATTATATTATCATTAATACATTTTTAGAACGTTAAAAATAAACGATCGAATGTATAATTGAATACGCGCCAAGCTTCCATTAGGTATTGTATATAAGATGATGATGATGATTACTGTAAGTTACGTAATGGCATATGCTTGCAGTACAATAAACACTGTCAATAAATTTCCAAACGCGCATCTTTAAAGACAGGAGTTCTATTCAGTGCTTTTGGATCCAGGGTATACCTTTCAAAATCTTACTTTTTGGTAGCATATGCTTGGGTTACATCAGAAAAAGTCAAAATCACTATTTTATATATACAGCCGAACGTATATCCGCCTCCTTTTTTTGGAAATTGATTAAAAATGAACCTTATTTAGATGAAGAACAAATGAAAAAGTGATATAAATATTGGAACTCGGGCACTACGATGTGCACGCGCGGTTGACCAGACGAACTAAAACTTCTACCCCCAATATATACCCGCACATAGCGCTGTGAGTTGTGATTTAAACCCCCCCCCCCCCCCCCCACCACACACACTAAACTACGCCAGTGTTGATATCCAATATCGGAATTGAAAACCGTCCCAGTCATTCAATTTTCATATTGTTAACTAGATGGCGCTCAATAACTTTAAATATAAATTAAATTGGTAAATTATTAAAAGTTATATTATTCTGTAATAAGAACGAACGAAGCCACAGGCAAAAGCTACAATATTTTGTTTACGAAATTTTAGAGCACAATATAATTTTATTATTGTGTTCTGCAATATAGGTTTTAACACGTACACGTATTAACTTAATGTGAAATATAAGTAAGTTAATACTCGTACCTATATTTTTAAAAATACCTATATGTACGAGTACGTAAATTTAATACATAAGAAGTAAAACATTGTGTCTTACATAAACGGCAACACGTGTTTGAGTTGTTTGATTTCTAAAATATAATATGTAAGTAATAAAAACCCGTGAAAACGTTACTCACGTGTATCAATAGTTGTCTCTATTTAATCTGTTTTAGGCACGATTTAGGTAAAATGTCTTTATTACATGATCCGGTAATTTGATACCTTGAAGCTCCATTGGAGAGTCATTCCAATCATAAAAAGACTCTAAAGATATAGGTGGAGCGTGTTGTCTACAATAGTCGGCTTCCACCCATTCTTAACATCGCAAGCTAAATCTAGCGTGAATAAAAGTCATTACACCGTACTTCGTATCGGTCGAGACTCGAGAGCGCGCGTTACGTCCCGCACCCCTCACACTTGCCTGCCTGACGACGCGGCATTCAGTCGGCGCGAGCGAATCGCAGCGATCGAACCTAAAAGCAGCGCGGATTTTAAGCAGAAACGTCATTATTGTCAAAATTTTATCTAATATTGTTGAAAATATGGTCAGCGAGAAAGAAAAGAAGGTTCTTTTGAATATCCTACGATTGTACAGAGAAAGACCTTGCTTGTGGGATCACTCGATCAAAGCTTACGCGAATAAGCAGTTTCGACATGAAGCATATTTAGAACTGCTGGCTATGTATCAATGTTTCGATGATAGCGCGACGTTGCCGCTGCTTAAGAAGAAAATATCGAATATGCGCACTAATTATGTACGGGAATTGAAAAAGGTATGACGATGACATTAATTCCTTATTTATGCCCCTTATTTCAGCATACTTTGTGCCTTGTGTATGTAATTGTTCCGACGGTGACATTTTAGTAAGGGCATAAGTAACAACAAACAATGCGAACAATTTTGGGCTTTATTTTGTAGTGTTTAGGTGTATTTTGTATGCTGTTTGTTGTTGGTCAACGATAATACCAAGGAATATAATATTATAAACTAGCTGGTGCCCGCAGCTTCGTTTGCGTGGAACTATTAATGAGACGACTTTTTCTAACGAAACCCTTAGATCAAAGTAGACTACTTCATAAAACATCAGCTAAGTATCTGTCAGTGAAAGTCCGGTCAAAATCGGTATGGGCGTTTCAGAGATTAGCCGAAACAAACACAGACAAAAAATTAAAAAAATATATCTTTTGCATCATACATAAGTAAATAGGTACTTACATAAGCATTTAATGCAAAGCTGTTGATTTGAAATTACAAACAGACACTTCAATTTCATATATTAACTACTAAATATAACTAACTCCCCCACACCGATTTCAGTGACGGTGGCCGGTTTCATTGAAACCAGGCCAGTTCCGCAGGAGTAATTTTATAGCGCCCAAGTGTGTGCGCAGTACACAAGAGCACTCTCTCTTCCTTTACTTTCATAACCCAGTAGGACGGATAACCGACAACTACTAAATAAGTAGTAACTAATAATATTTAAAAAAAGGTCATACTTAATAGTGCAACAATACGGTATTTGAGATAAAACAATTAAGTACCTACTTATATAAAGAAAAGTAAACCACCGCCAATTTCTTAAAGCTTATTTAATAGTTAGCCTGTTGTAATATTATTATCTTTGTTAAGTAGTTTTAAGTACTGTACAGTGTGTACTAGGTACTATCTTTTTTTTATTAAAAATGTTATGATAAAGGTAATATACGCGAAGAAAAATGGCCAGGAATATGTGCCTACCCTGTGGTACTATTATGAAATGGCCTTTATAAAAGATAAACACAAACCCAGAAGTGACGGAGACTACGATGCAGATGAGGTTCTAGACAAGAGTGAATCTGAAACTGAGGTAAGTAGATCACTTATGCTGGGACTATATGCTCCGGATTTCGGTACGCCGGTGAGAATTCAGATCACTGAAAATAGAACTGCGCTAATACAAGATGAAAATGGAAGTTTCAAGTGTCCAGCTGTCAAATATGACATTGACATTTGACTCGACACTCGTGTGTTCGATTTTCAACTCTGATTTATTTGCGCAGAATTCTATTTTCAGTGCTCTGAATTCTCACTGGCGTGCCGGATTGAAAATAGAACTCTGGACTAATACAATAGAGTTGAAAATGAACACACGAATGTCGAGTTGTCAGATTTGACATTGACGTTTGACTTGACATTCGTGGGTTCGATTTTCAGTTACAGTGTCGTATTAGCGCAGAGTTCTATTTTCTGTCTGAATTTTCACCGGCCAGCTTTAGGCTGGTACTATAAGATCCGAATTCCGGATCATAATAGTCCCAGCCTAAAGCCGTTATTTTTATAGAAATTATCATAAATATATTATGTTAAGCAGTTTGATCGTCTTCATGATCGTATTATAATGCTAGGTAGTGTTGAGGAGGAAAACGAACTCCTATGTTAGTGGATTCTCCAATGAAAGGCGGACTGTAATTAGACGTTTATTCTTGGCGTAACAAAGGATAGTGGACTAGTCCAGCTGCCGAGCTGAGTTCGTACTTCGTATGTGTAGACTGTAGTCAGTAGCAGCTGCCGTCGACCGCAGGCTGGTCGCCGCCGTCAGGTCCACGCACGCCCCGCGCGCGCCGCGATGGGACGCGGAGTGTTGCCGCGCTATAGGCGCGACCATGGTCGCGGTGCGGTGTGTTGCCGCGTTAAAGGCACGAACAGTAGCCACTCGTTCCCACTTTCGAATTTGACAACTCGATACCCGTGTGTTCGATTTTCAGCTCTATTGTATTCTATTTATAGTACTGTTTTTTATCGCCGCCACATTTTTTTTTGTTTTACACACAGTTTTAATGAATGTGTCATGTCATGTCATGAATGATGTCAATAGATTTGTAATACCAGGCCGAGTAATTTATGCTACATAATTTACGTAGGTTATAGTTTTTTTGACGTGAAACGTCTTTAAAATCGCGCCGAAACATACGGGTACCAGGTTTAAAAACTGGACCGTAACGAAAAGGTCTATATCATCGTACCTTAATAATTAAAAAACTATTAGTCTTAGAAACAAAAATGTGGTGTAAATATTTCACTTATATAGTCAGCTCGCTGTTATGACATTGAGTTCGTGTCGGGGTCAAGCGGGGCGGCGGGGGAGGGTTTTTATTAAAATACTTAAAACAGCGTCCATCTGGTTTTCATTTCAATCTTTTACTTTAAAAGCGATTCGCTAACATAGACGTTTCACGTTAAAACCAACGGCCGTGTGCCCCGACACAGCCCCACCCGCTTTTTTTTTAAATAAAAAATGTAGTTTTTCATATTTCAGGATAGCAACTCGGCGAACGATGAAGCGCCTGAGACACCGGTAACTAATTCTAGCGTGTTCGTAGAAGTGTACCCGCCCGAACAGAAGTTCTCCTTCGTCACCACCAATAACACTGCTACCACTACTAGCTCACCAGCTACTCCCAGCTCCAGCAAGGCCGGCAGGAGCGAGAGGACTCATAAATCCACTAAGAGGCCTCGAGAGTCATACAGAGATTCGACCTATGACGATAATTTACGTAACCTTGAAGAGGCGGCTTGCGATAGTTTCGGGCGCAGTGTGGCTGTGCAGCTCAAGAAAATGTATGTTGAAAACGCTCTGCTAGCGCAGTCCAGAATACAGAGTATTCTCACTGAAATCGGAATATCTGACCATAGACAAAAGGCTGCCGAGAAGCAAATGAAATACGCAGATTAATGGAGGGGTAGGTATTCGTCGTGTCCAATTTTTAAAAAAAAAGAGAACATCAAACTGATCACCGGTACTAATGGCCGTCATTAGTGTCAATAGTGTCAATAATTTATATAAATTTTTCCTACTTTCCTACTACTACTTCAGGCTGGACGGTGAGTATGGTGCTTAATTAAAGAACTATTATGTAGTATGAAATGTAGGTATCAGTGCATAGTCGGAGTATTCTTATATTTTTAAACTTTTATAGGCAGCTTTCAAAAGCTGTACGAGAACAGTTCTGGCAGTAAGTTAGAATTTTACAAGTGACAAAGTACGTAATGATAACTAATCATTTTATTTGTTTTTTTTTTAATTTTATTTCTAGGCGTGTACCTGTTTGTCATGTGTGTAAGGTTTCAAATTAATACAATGAATCCGAGCACATACTATTATAATTAACGGAGTACGGACTAGTTAATCTAGTTAGTAAGTAGATAATATAGTTAGTTAGTTGGCAAATTAAAATGTTAAGTATATAAGAAATGGGTTCTGTTTATTTACTTACAATAATACAGTTACGATCCAATCCCGACGAGTGCCGACATGTTAAAAGCCTAGTTAACTGAAAAATGGTTTTCTCATAAACATCAAACCAACGTCAAACCACGATTGGTCCAAAGTCCAAAAATCAGTTTATGATATCGATTGGAATACAAGTAAAATGAAAGTGTAAGGTAATTACGAGAATAATTGTGGTTCTGAGTACATAGTACAATGTACATACATCTTAATGTACCTACCGCCACTGGTGCAATCACTAAAAATTTACTGCTATTTATGCTTTCAATATACCTACTGGCTTTAATATGCCTATTAAACTTACACCAGAAAAGAGTATGCAGTCCCGTTAGGTTTGCGATTTTTCGAGTTCAACCATCAGCGTAAAGTTTATGGTCTGAAATTAAAGTCATTCATAATTTTTCAAATTGTATCATAATTTATTTCATATTGATAAAAAATACGCACTCTTAAATTGTACCTACTGTACCTTCCTATTGTGGCTACCTGGCACAAGAATTATATTTTGCACATAGGCAATTATTATAGGTACAATAAGTATAAAGCCCCTAGTACACCGACGGCCGACGCGTTCGCATGCGCCAGCGATACTGCGAAAAAACTAAGTAGGTATACTTAGTATGCTATGTCTCTCTCTAGCACTAAGCTAGATTAAATGGTTGCGTCCTTGTCGGTATAGTTTCGCATGGAACTGCGGAATGGCCGTTACACAGACGCAGACTTTCCGCTAGTGGTGTTGCGCATCACAAGGCGTTCGCACGCGATCTGTCGATGAGGAGTGAGGACAGATTGACGCACCGTTGAAACCGAAAAAATTGAATTCGATTCAAAATTAACCCATAATATATGCAGTCGGACACGCATATTATAAAAATGCGCACGAAAAAGTGGTGGTATGGAGGAAAGTTCAAGAAAATAAGGAAATTACAAAGACATTTCTTTGCGAAAAAACTGTAGTGTTCTAACGTTCCACAGGTGATTCTCTACCGCAGTATTTTCACAGCGACGCGACTCGCTGCCGCACGCAATCGCGTGGGTGTACTAAAGGCGTAACACCATAAAAAAATCTGAAGTCCTAAACAAACAATTATAGGAATATTTTATACAGTTCATGTACAATTTCATAGGATTTATGTCAAGTTAAAATAATTTTCTTATGAACTAAAATGATATAATATGTGAATTGTTCTTTTGATCTAATCTGTAATTTTATGACTGAAGTATGACTATGACTCTAAGTATAAGGCACTACAATTAAGACCACAGCCACAGTCGTTTTGTTAAAACTATTTCTAAAATGTACATTATAAATCAAAATAAATCTTTAGATGAGCATTCCGTACAATTGACGACGGACTACGCTCAACTGGGCCCATAGTGTGGGCCGCTTCTACAAACGGGCCCCTATATTTAGTAACTTCCTTTTTGGGCCTTTATTATATTACTAATATGAACTTATTTATATTTGCACCAATAACATGTTCTTAAGTTCTTAAATTCGCTAATATATATTTTACATGTAATTATTAATAACAACGAACATAATAATCTCTACAAGTGTATAAAGACCCTGTACCGCTAGGATTTCAACTCTTTTATCCGATCCTGGATAAAATTCTAAACGATACAATATTAAACACTAATCTATGTATCACTTCATTCAAGGCACAAAACATCAACAATAGACCATTAATACCTACTATACTACAAACGATCACTCTTACACTGACTCTTAAACATTAACAAGTCTTATTTGATATTTCACACACAGATAGCATTTCATTTCAAGTATTTATATCCTTGGCTAAGAGTGCCACACGGCATTAATATTGGCGGCCATTTTTTTTACTTTTTTTTTACCAGCAAATGCATTATAAGGTTAGCGGTTTTGTTTGGATAACCGATAGCGCAAACGTTCTATTGAACAGATAAACTACCGACAAAGAACCTCCGAAACCGGCCATAAGAATTTAAAGACATTAGTTAAGGTAAAATAGAGTTGAGGTGACCGTCGTAATATAATTTCATGTTTTTAAGATCGGTAAAACTAAATTTATTTTTTTCTCCAGAGTATTCAAGAGATGTAAATGGCGTACTGACACATTCCAAGATCAGTAAATTTATTTTTACAAACTTAAAATAAAGTTATAGTATGATAGTAGTAAATAGTAATTCGAGTTATAATTTGTACGTTTTCTACTAAAACTATTTTAAATGCAATTCAAATTCTGCAGAGAAATTAGCAGGTGACTTTCCATGTGTCACAATTAAGTCTGAGGGGAATGTAGCTGGACTCTACTACGGAAACTAAAGATAATAAATAAAAAAAGGTACAATTAACGTACATTTAACGAAACTTGAAAAACCTTAAACCTTAGTACTATGACACTTGTTATTTTAAAGGAATATTATGTAAAAGGTAAAACACAAAAATTTTAGACCATCATGGGAGTCTATGTTTATCGTTTCAGAATGAAAAAATATTGATTATTGAAATAAGGAGCTCTCAAAATCTCACAGTAGGTATACTTTTACTATAAATTATTATACAAGAATATAAAATAATTCAGTATAAAAAAAAAACAATACAAAAATGTGTAGTGTAAATAACTAGGGTAGGTGATGTTAAGTACGTTATATTGTAAAATATGAAAGTGATTAAAAACTTTATGGTTGACACGTAGGGTCACTTCACAACGAAACGAGACGATACACGACGCTGCATTTTTTAATATAGCGATTCAAAATTGAACATTATTTAGTACACAAGATACACGTTTAATTGCTAGAGTTCGAATGTCAAACTGCACCGCTCCCCATAGCCCCGCGCGCAATTAAACGTGTATATTCTTGTGTAGTAAAAGTTTAGTTTTGAATCGCTTTCTTTAAAAATGCATCGCTGTATCGCGTATCGTCACGTTTCGGTGTGAACTGACGTTTATTTGTCTTTAAGAACACAAATAGAGAGTACTTGGCAAGCAAGATTGTATATATTGTAAAAAACAATGCAGTGTTTATATGAAAAATAATATTATAAATAACAAACGTCCTAAAACGGACTGTTGGCAAACAATATAATCCATGCCTAATTCGACTTAAAATCCTTTCGATTATTTTTGGATTGTTAACTTAACGTTAACTTTATAAGTCTCTTAACTGCCCTAATTTATGGCCGCTTGAATTTAGTTACCTATAGCTTATCCTTTGTGGCATGGATTACAAACTTACAAACTAATACCTAACTTAAATTGTTTGTTTCTTTCTTACAAGATTAACATGTTCCCTAAATAGTAAATCTAGACACGCATTATATATTTAGGTACAATCAAAAATATGTAACGGAAAATCTACGATAGCTGTCTCAACATTTTATATAAAATAGATAATTTTAAGCAAAACTTCTAACCATTGAAAATGTCGTGAAAGCTAGAATTTATGTTGTGTCTAGTTGTTTATTTGATTTTACTAACACTAGGTTCAGAGTTCAGACCTTGGGCGTTTCGACTTTTTTACTCCGCGACTTCTCCCATCTGCTGATGTAGTCGATGGGGTAGCACATGACAGCAGAGAACAGCATGAAACCTCCCGATACGTAGAATGATATGTCGAAACTCTGAGTCATGTCATAAAGAGCCCCTGAAAACAAAAAGGTGTCGAAAATTTGGTAATTTTATAACAAAGGGTTTTATATAAAAAAATGCTTAAATTGTAGAGTTGTGCAATATTTTCTAATTGTCAATATTGTCAGTTATATTTTGAATTCAAACATACCAGCAATAGGCACACCGAGGAAAGCCCCAAGCCCTTGGAACAACAGGAAGAGTCCGAAACTGTTCGTTAGCTGCTCCAAGCCAAGATACTCCACCACTATTATTGACCTCAGCGACGAGAAAACAGCTGCAAAAAATTAATTAATATGCACATAAATAAAAATGCTTGGGGCCTTGTGGCCTTTGTATACGCCTCTGCTTTTGCAAAAGCAGGGACAAAATGCAATTTTCCTTTTTCGATTATAGATATTCCTAGAATAATAATACTAATATCTAATTTTAATAAAATAGCCTCCTAAGCCTGATCTATGGAAAGAAAATAAGATCCATGTATAACGTAAAAAGATAAACTTATAGGGAAATATTTAAAGGTTCCCAGTACGTAGGGTCACTACGTATTAAAGTATTTATCAATCGTTCTCCGTTGAATCTTACCCACGGCAAGTCCGAAGATAACACAGTAGGCGAGCTGGAAGTAGAACTCGTAGCAGTAGCCGCTAAAGATGGACGCGATACCGCCCGCGCTCAGTGCGATGTTGTTCAGCCACAGCGGGGAGACCTTGGGCAAACAAGTCCAGTAAACATTAAAAGCTTACATTCAAGGCGGGTAAATGATGACTTACTTACAGACTAAAGAACAATGAGAAGTAAGAAACTTTTTTTGCACAATAATATGTTAACGTGATACATAAAACATGCATAAATAAAATATGATCAGCGGTCGAGCACCGAGCGAGACCAATAATTTATCTATGGATAAAAATCAAGAAAAAAATATACCTTGGGCAGGGATGACACGTAGCCACAGGCGACACGACCCACGATGTTAGCGATGCCGATTGTCGACAGCAGCATAACGCTATTCGGCACGTTATTTTTTTCCGCGCGTTTCGTCACGTACATGTACGGTACGAAGAATCCCAGCATCGTGATGAATCCGCTGACCGCCAGTATGTTGAACGTTATCGACTTGAACAGGCTCACGTCCAACATAGTGGCCAGTGCCCGCTTCACCGCTTCGGGGCAGAGTTTACATTTTCCGGTTTTTTCCTCTTGCGCCTCCTCTTTCGTCGGTACATGGGTCACGGCCAAGTGGTAGCCGAGAGACGTGCGCGAGGTGTACTGAGGGACCCTCGCCAAGCTGCCGCCGAAGAAAATATCGTCCCTGTACAGCGGGCGCGCTACCAAGTCCAGCTGGGATCGCCTTCGGGGCCGGACTTCTTGCGTGACGACCTTGACCGACTCCGAAATCAGAGGTTCCACGTTGTCGTTATTGTCGTCCTGCTCCTCGTTTTCGTCCACCGGGGACGTGATGAACATGGGTTTGTTGCCGAGAGTATTCTTGATGGTGGCGGCGGTGGTGGACGACCGCCTGCTGAGCAGCTGGTTACTGCCCTTGAAGATTTCTTCGGCGGTCGGATACTGGGTGTTATTGCCGACGCCGACCCACGTGTGCGGGCTCACTTTGTTGGTAAACCGCATCTCGTGAGGCATTGTGAGACTGGAGTTGATTTTTTTGTGTAAGCTTATTATGGAGTTGAGTTTCTCCACGGCCTCCTCGTGGCGACGAGCTATATCTTCCTCCTCCTGCTGCTGGGCCAGGGTCACTCGCACCGGATTTATAGGCCTGAATAGGCTACCGAAAATGATGCAAAACAGAATCAAACCTGCAATAGAAGAATAGAGACGTAACAAAAATAATTTGGTGCATATTTTTAGGACGAAAACGAAGGATCGTAATTACATTATAATATGATCGTAATAACGTCAATAGACGTAACCGAAAATTGTTTTAATGCTTTATTATACTTTTTGCTTTAGTCCTAAAGAGTTCAATTTATTCAAAACATAGGTACCTGCAAAGACAAGTAAAGTGTATCGCCATCCCAGAACACTAAGCAAATGCTTGGTCATGGGTGCAAACGCGAAGGTGCCGACACCGGAGCCGCACAGGGCGAGTCCAGTCGCCAAGGCCCGCCATTTCTCGAAATAAAACCCAACAGTCAGGACGGCAGGTAGGTAAATCATACAGAATCCGACACCTGCAAAAAAAAAAACAATTGCATATAATTGTTGTATCAACATTACCATCGTTTTATGGCCGTTCACCGCTAAACGTACGAGGTCTCCCCAATGAGCGCCAACATTTTAAAAGAGTGGGAAGCGAAGCGAAGAATATTTAACCAATTTTTTTTTTTTTTTTTTAATTTTTGTAATAATGACATCCATACTTAGTAATCAGGATTTAATTTTATTTGTAAACTAGATGTTCCCCGCGACTTCGTGCGCGCATAAAGAAATCCCGCAGGAACCGTATAATTTGTCGCGATAAAAAGCCTATGTCCTTCCCCGTGGTCTACTCTATATCTGTGCCAAATATCATCAAAATCGGTCCAGTACTTTCGTAGCCTATTCAATGCAAACAAACAAACAAACTTTTCCTCTTTATGATGTTAGTATAGATACATGTTTACTCAAAATGAACACCATATATGGGTTTTATTTATGGTTAGTAATTATGGGTAGATAAGAAAAGTAATTATATAGGTACCTATTTGACCAATTAACTATATAAAAAATCGGTTGTCTGTAATGTCGGTTTACTGACGATAGTTGAACGTGACAACAACAACAACAACGACAACAACAACAATAATAATAATAATAATAATAATAAAATGCGAGGTAACGCAGGTACTTGGTAACAGTACTTGGTAACGTATGAGTCATGTTTTTTCGTGCGTGCAGCCGGCTCTATCGAATTATAAGACGTTATTGTTACATATGTCAACAGTAAGATGTAACTGTCAATGTCATTATTGACATTGACAGATGTCATGAAGTAAAGCCTATCGAGTTTATTTCAGTTGGCCAAAGGGCTATACATAGTGTAGGCGTATATTTGTGTTAGACATAATATCTCATTTGTAATACGTATCTGTGTAAGCACCAATAAAGGAGAATATAAGAATTGTTGCTGTATTATTATCATCACCACTCAAGCGTGAGAAGGACTTGCATATCAAGAGGTCGCAGTCCGTTACAGTTCACACACATCACGTCAAAATCCTTAACTCGAGACATTAGGTAACAGAATATTGGACGCGTAAGGATAAAATCATCTACTTTATAAAAATATTAGAAACATTTCTAGGCTTTCGTTCTGCTGATTTTCGAGGGCAAAGTTTAAATTACTTCATATGAATAAATAATTTTAAAAAAATCTCACCACCGACGAAACCAAACACCAAGTACAAGTATTCAACGCTGGTCGCGAAGAAACACATCGCGAAGGCAAAGGAGGCCAGAAGACTACCAGCGATTGTGACCACGCGGAAACCATATCTGAAAAAAAAAAATTTTTTTAAGTAAACCGTGATATTTTTAAGCAGTAAGCGACATTTTTAAGCAGTGACGATGAGAGTTATAGCTAAGAACACTCTCGATTAAGTCACCTTTCTAAGAAAAAAAATGACGAAGCCACAGATAGAGATATACAGAGTACAGACACGTCAAACTTATAACACTATTTGCGTCAGGGTTTAATAAATAGAAACATTTCTTGAATCATCGTGAGATGGCACGAGTTATCTCGAGTTAATAAGGCTTCCATCAGTAAGGCTAAAGTAAGTGAATTTACTTGTTGGCAAGGGCGGACACGAAGGGCCCCACCAGTAAATAGAACCCGCTGAGTAGCGACATCACCGGCGCCACCTGACCCTCCGTTGCCTGCAAACAACAAGAATAAGAATACATTATATAAAACAAAAAAAAAATGTAAACATAATAAATAACACCATAAAAAATTACACAAACAAAACATGTAAAAACACACACGTTTATAAGAAATTGCAAAAATTATAAACGCAATAAATTTTAGAATGGTTAAATGTATGTACATGAACATTATACAGCAAAGTTCGATATTAAGCAGTTTCTTCCCGAAAGGACTACTTTTTTTTCTTTTGGCTTCTACTTTTGGCTTCGCCGTAGTCGGGTAAAATTCAACTATAATTTTAACTACTCGATAGTCTATAGTTTGAAGCATATAGTATATAAGGTAGATAAGGGAACGTACCGATACTATGTGACCACGCATTTTTACGCCCCTCCCCCCTCGGTGACCATCCGTAATATATGCCGAGACCTCCTATTTACGTAGGGCGAGATTTTCCTAGAAGACGTGACAAAAACCTTAAACTTAGTACTTGGAAGTCCCGCCTCCCCCCCTAAACAGGTCACGTAGTATGGGCATATTCCCTATGTTGAATATGGCTTGGGAGTTGGGGGTAAGCAGTAGCACAACAGTTTAAGCATCTAGTTTTGGAGTATCAGACGTACGACTGAAGAGTCCAACCGCCAGTTATTTCTTCATAAGATTATCAATTATCATATTCCAAAAAGTTAGATTGCTTAAGTAAGTTTTGTACAGACTAGAGTGCTCTTTTCTGTTTTCTTAAATATGAATTCTTCATGTCTTGTCTCTTTCTCATAACTGATTTGGATGAATGAATGCCGAGTGAATGAACGTACAATTAGTACGTGGGTATACCTATTTGTACAATGTACAGTAATCGGACTCATTGTCTGCCAGTAAACATCACTTATTGATCGGTTACAGTCTTTTGTCAATTCATTTGCCGCCGTCTGACGTACGAGGTATATTTGTACAGTCAAGTAAATGTTCTCAAAGATATTATTCAAGTATATACGTGCGTGAATTGTCTTTTAACATTTCCAATTTAATGAGTGTAGTTTTCAATCAAACATCATATGCCCGGCTTCTTAGGTGAATTTGTAGGCTATCTATGTATTAATTATTAGCGCTGTTGGTTCGACGATAACTTGTGTAAATTGCGTTTCCAAACAAATAAGTGACAATATAAACTAAGTTTAAATGGTGCATAGTATCCCAATCCCAAACTATCCGTGTAGTGGTCACTGATGAATCTCTTTCGACTTTTTGTAAAATTGAAAAAATGAACTGTAATCTGTCAGTAAAATGACCTTTTTTCGGGCCCCGTACCCAAAGGGTAACAACGGGAATCTATTGGTGAGACTTCGCTATTCGTCCGTCCGTCTGTCTGTCGCCAGGCTGTATCTCGTGGACCGTGATAGATGGACAGTTGAAATTTTGACAGATGATGTATTTCCATTTTCCGTTGCCGGACATATAACAACAAACACTAAAAACTTAAAATAAATCTTTAAGGGGGTGGGGGCACAATAGAAGAAACGTAATTTTCAGCCGTTTTTGAATTCACTGAATATTAAGTTGTATTCTCTTTTCCAATATTATCAAGGCTTCCAATAAAAAATACTTGATTTTTCACTATTTTGTTTTGCTCGATATTACTTATTAGTATGTACTAATAGTACGTGTACGTGATACGTAACGTACGTGTGTATGATAATACGGAACCCGGCACTTGGTTGGTTTATTTTGTTTTTATTTCTCACTTCTCGTAAAAGATATCATTGAAAACGGGCGTTACGCGCCTTACTCACCATCCAGCCCGCAAATCCAGCACCAGACTGTCATTTGTGTCAAAATTGTCAATCATTTAAAAATTCTACTTAAAAGTTCGCGGAGTTTTGCCGGGGAGTTCAATGGGTGACGTTGTGGAATTCGTATGTCTCCATAAATTTGTGTTATTTCGGTTCTTAATGTGTAATAAATTAATAATGGTAGTATATTAAATTAAACAATTTAATGTTTTACCATTCGTTAACGTTGAATTAAATATTCGTTAACGTGCACAAGTGTGGGCAAGTGGTACAACTTCTAAAAACGTGCTATTTTGTGTTTCCCGCCAAAACTCCCTTCAGTAAAGCTTCTACCACTTTACTGAATCGACTGACATGACTCATGGACTGTACTGACTATATATTTGACTAGACTTTAGACTTGACGATATAGAAATACGGTGTTGAAAATTGAAACGAAAGTTGAAGATTGAAAGAAAACTTGACACTGGCGAATGGTTATAAGCCGATGCCATATATAAATAAATAAAAAAATAAAAAAATAAAAGTTCGCGGCCTTGGATGGTGGCTGGATGGTGAGTATGGCGCATTAGTCAGTTAGAACCATGGAGCAAATATAGAACTTAATAGAGAGTAGAGACGGAATTAGAATTAGTTTAGGCTACAGCTATCACTTAACTGTCTGTCTGACTTACTGATTCTCAATGTTATTATTTTACACTGGATGTTGCCACTTGCCCGCGGCTTCGTGCGCGCAAAAGGTAATCTCGCAGGAACCGTACATTTTGCTGCGGTAAAAAGTAAGTCTGTGTCCTTCCCCGTGGTTCTATACTCTATATATATTCTTACGCCGGTTCTTCTCGGCGGGTTAGGTTTGAACAGGTGGTAGCTTTTTCTGTCGACTTTCGTCCGTCCGTCCGAAAAAAGTAGGTATCATTTGGAAATGAAAAATTTCTTTTCATATCTGTGCCAAATTTCATAATTTCATCAAAACCGTAGTTTCGGAGCATATTCAATGCGAACAAACAAATATTTCCTTTTTAATTTTAGTAAGTAGGTACTAGCATTTACTATATTAACTTACCAGATACTATATTTAAGCGGGCGGAGCCGGCACGCACGCATATCGCACGGGAAAACTATACTTTTTCGGGATTAAAAGTAGCCTATGTTTTAATCCAGAGTTTAAACTACTACCATACCAAATTTCATCGAAATTCGTTCAGTAGTTTTTGCGTGAAAGAATAACAAACATCCATCCATACATCCATTCTCACAAATTTTCACATTTATAATATTAGTAGGATAGATTTACTTGTTTTTGCTTACTTATTAAACTATAAAAGTTTTTTATTATTTTATAACTTATAATTTACCTAAGTACGTAGTATGTACATAAAATCCACAAAACGAATAACTTTACTGTCATTGTAAAAACTAACATTTTCCTATTGCCTAATTATTTATTTTTATTTTAGCTGTCTCGTTTTCACTTAGTGCGTCGTATGGCTTCTAGGTCAGCCGCGAGTCGTTGTAACGGGACTAAGTCTAGGTATTCTAGGTAATAGCTCCCGCATTACAACAAGGCCTGCCAATAAAACTCAGACACATTCCAAAGACAACTATCGACTTCTGATGGTTACCTATTTTAACTACATTACTTGGCCAGTTGGTTACTTTATTTTTATTTTATTTGGAAAACTTACATTCAACAAAATATATAATAACAATAAATAAACATGTTAAAAAGCAAAATGCCAATTAGTTAGTTTTCACTAGTACAAAACAAATTACCAAATCTCAAGTTATTTATAAGTAGGTATTCCTGAGATTTTTAATTCTAATGTCTTCCCTAGACATTATATTTCAATATTCGCTACGTCTCCATTGACCATCTAATGTACACAGTTACTTGTAAACACCATTTAATCTTTATTTAAACCCGATACAGTAACACCCCACGGTAACACCACACTGCCAATCGTCCCGGCACACGGCATGACGCTATCGATTGGATCAGTTAGTATTTGACATACCTAAACAGTATAAACAGTCATGTCAATCCACGCCCATACATGGTCAGTTCTAACGTCTGCCTCCCATCTCGTATTAAATTTCGACTGATCCAAACGATAGCGTCATGCCGATTGGACGATTGGCAGTGTGGTGTAAGGCCACATATTTACATTATTGTATATTACATTATTGTATATTACATTATGTATATTGCATAGGTACATTATTGTATATCACAAATGTTACATAAACATTGTCGTTTGTTGTGTTCATACAAACATAGTCCATACAGACCATACATTATGGACTATGGAGTAGTTATGGAGGAATGTCAACAACCAAATGTCAAGGGAACACAAAATAGCACGTTTTTTGAAGTTGTACCACTTGCCCACACTTGTGCGCGTTAACGAATATGTAATGGTTAATATTCTACCAATATTTCATATTAAGAACCGAAATAACACGAATTTATGAAAGAAATACAAAAAAAACACAACGTCACCAATTGAATTCCCCGGCAAAACTCAGTCCACATTTATTTGTAAGAAATCAAGATGGTTTAAAACTTTTTCATGTGAAAATGTACGTCATAGGACTCACAGGCCATAACCCCCATCCTTAGTTTTAAAATCATTGGGTAGTAACTAGTATCTAATAAGTAATAACATATCAATCCTATATACTATTATAAATGTGAAAGTTTGTGAGGATGGATGGATGTTTGTAAGTCTTTCACGCAAAAACTACTAAAGAAATTTTTATGAAACTTGGTATGATAGTAGTTTGAGCTCTGGATTTTTATACCGAAAAAGGACAGTGTTCCCGTGGGAACGTATTTACGCAGGCGGAGCCGCGGGAAAAGTCTATTAATATCATATTATAATAAGAGGCATGGTTTATTTTATCTGTGAACTACTTTCAACAGCTAAAGACTGTACAATATAAAAAGCTCTCTGCGAGATTATATCGAAGCAAAGATTAATTGCTTAGCGGAACTTATGATCAATTATTACGAGCTTTTCGTTGTTAAGCCTTAACGTTACAAGTTTTTTTTCTGTGAGTGGCCAACCAGTGTAACCGATTTCAAGGCTATGTCGGTAGATGTTAAAAGTTTAACCGAATATACATAATATGTACCGGAAGCTATAAACAGTGTCAGTTTGGGGTTATTTAAGGTCTGACTCACACTTTAACTAGGGACTTTATATTCGTGATGGTGTAGGAGTGGGTTGAAAATTTGAAATATTAATCATCAAATAACTTGGGAGTTTACTAGAACACGAAGTTTCCAAAAGCAAAGACAGGCTATGACGTACATTCGACAGATCAAATCTTCATACAAGAAAAAGTTAAGTCATCTTGGTTTTATCATATCTACCAAATATATCATATCTATCAAATGTCTTATATTAATTAAGCCATTTAAGTGTATACAAAAATATTGTATACGCTTAAATGGCCCCAAAAAAAGTGGGACCATTTAAGTGTATACAATATAATATATACGTCTATGCTATAGTATTAGGTCTTTACCTATGAAATTGCCGTTTTGTATGAAAAATTTAAACGATTTTTTTTCATGTATTTTTTATTTGTATTAATCGAAGTAATCACCCATGCAATCAATGCATCTTTGCCAACGCAGTGGCAGTTTATTGATGCCCTTCTTAAAGAAATCAGCTGGACGGGAGCACAACAAATTCTTCAAAGGCATTTTGTACTGCCTCTCGGGTATTGAATTTATTTCCCGCCAAGAAGTTATCCAAATTCTGAAAAAAGTAGTAGTCTGTAGGTGCAAAGTCTGGTGATTAGGGCGGATGACGGAGAGCTTCCAACCCCAGTTCTTGCAACTTGGAGACCGTCTGCTGTGCAGTATGAGGTCGCGCGTTGTCGTGCAGGAGCAGCGGGACGAGCGATTGACCAATGCTGGTTGGAGATGTGCTAGCTTCTCCATCATTGTGTTCAGTTCTTCACAGTACACATCTGCAGTAATGCTCACCCCGTTTGGTAAGAAGCTGTGATGAATCACACCGGCGCTAGACCACCAAACAGTGACCATCACTTTTCTAGGGGTAAGTTTTCGTTTAGGGCATTGTTTAGGTGCTGAACCAGGATCCAACCAACTTGCTGAGCGCTTGCGGTTATCAAACAGAATCCATTTTTCATCGCAGGTAACAATGCGGTTCAAAATTCCTTCATTTGTGTGTCTGTTGAGCAGTGCAAGGCACATCTCGACGCGTACTTCGCGCTGGCGATCATTGAGTTCGTGGGGCACCCATTTGTCAATTTTTTTACCTTGCCAATTTGACGCAAATGGACCAATATTGTTTCGACGCTAACGTCGAAAGCTGCTGCTAATTCAGCCGTAGATTGTGTATCATCAGCTTCCACAATCGCCTTTAATTCGTCATTGTCGACCAAAGTCTTCGGACGACCGCGAGGCTCATTTTTCAGGTCGAAATTTCCAGAACGGAAGCGAGCAAACCAATAACAGGTGGTGCGTTGGTTTGTAGTGTTAGCTCCGTAAACGTCGTTGTTGTTGCGTGCCGCTTGTGCCGCGTTGCTGCCACGACGGTAGGTAGGTACTCATATTCCATGATTACTCGAATTTTTAACGTATCCATGATGACGAAAAAGATTGAAATGCAATGAAAATGTAACACTAATCATTAATCAATAAACAAATGACTACTTTGGTAAAAGAATTCTATGTTTTTAAAAGAAAATTAATTTGAAATTAGAATTCTTAGCCAAACAAAAATTATTTTGATTTGAAATGGCCAGTACTGCAGAACGGCAATTTCACAGGTAAAGACCTATTATATGCGAACATGGCACATAATATTATGTGTCGTAGTAGAAATTACTTCATTATAAACATAGATCAACAATCAACATATAAATTATATCGATATATCTGTAGAAAACAAGTGGCTTGTTTATAACAATAAGAGCATTTAAATGCAAATATTCATAGGGTCGTTGCAATGCTATATATATATATACATATTAATCTTATAAGAGCTGCATCTTGTGCCTAGGGTTGGCGCTTAATTTGTTACTAGATGTTGCCCTCGTATTTTGCCGCGATAAAAATAGCCTACATCTGTGCCAATTTTCATCAATATCGGTTGAGTAGTTTCAGAGGCTAATCAATGCAAACAAACAAACAATCAAATCTTTTCACTGTATATTATTACTATAGATAGTATATATAAATATATAATAATAATAATTATATAATATAGAATATATAATATAGAAATATAATAATATAATAATATATTTCTGTATAATAATATAGAAATGCAAAAAAAATATATTTTAGAATGTTAGCTATTGAATCTCGCTTTTTTTTAGAATTTAGAATTCTTTTATTTAGCAACATGTCTCAATAGCGATATGCAAGGTCGGTCAAATCTATTTTATTACAATATATTTTTATTACATAATATTATTGATATTACATATTGTGTAAGTTAACATTGTTTCTAACTTAATCATTGTTTTATTTTCCACCTTATACAAAATAAATATTTCTAAAAAACGCATTCGCGTTTAAAATTAATAACTCAGTAATAAAATAAGAGTACATTAAGCAGAATATTACGTATTTAGTTTTTAATAATGTATCAGCCCTATTTGTACAGCCATAGACTACATACGCACAGAGCCACAGAGCCACACGTCGCTAACAGGTTTGTGTGTGTAATATGACATTATCTCGACCTTGCTATTACAGGTTTCTTTGAATACATTTTGTATAAAATATTGATGGTTTGGTGCTAAAATTACATAATAATATATAGTAATAACTGACAGATTGAATTTTTGCTTGAAAATATCAGTGGTTATAAAAATTAACTAAATAAAAAAAAGTTTGAGCTTAACTTTTTAATAATGATTAATGATACAGTTCGGTTCATAATGTGTAATATTTTTAACTGACACTGGCAAATGGTTTTTAGCCGACGCCATATTTAAATAAAAAAAACATAACCTAACCAAGAGCTTGTCATTATTGACAGGACATGTCTAAGGAGAGTTCCGTATCTATTAACGCGCATTAGGTTTTTTTCAAATTACTTTAAAAGTTACTGTCAGATTTCGTTTAAAATAATTTTCTTAAAGAGTATTTTTATTATTAAATAATAAATAATATAAAATTATTATTAATATATGATGCCAAAACCGAGATCTATACACAGTCTATAACCATACCAAATTTCATTCATTTATATTCATAATTACAGAAGCTAGAAGCGCGGACAGACAGACAGATAGACGGACAAAGCGAAACTATAAGGGTTCCTTGATTATTACGGAACCCTAAAAAGGTATGTATGTATAACAATGTTATGACAAAAACTACATAACAATAGTACAATAATATATGGAAATTAGAAGTAGCCTTGAAGTAGCCTCCTCCCCAAGATATAAACTTTCTTTAACTACTTTTTTAAATTTATTGATTGAATTTTTTTTACGTTTTCTGGGATCTTATTGTGTAGGCGTATAATTGGCCTTTAAACGAATTCTTTACTATACTAAGTCTAGTCACTAGTACATCAAGCTTATGCTTATTTCGAGTATTTCTATTGTGGTTGTCACTTTTCTTTTTGAATAAGCTTATTTTTTTTAACATATAATATATTTGATAGAACATACTGAGAAGCTACAGTTAAGATTACAGTTTCTTTACACTTCTCTTTTAATGAAGTGTTGGGGGCCAGCTTGTAGAACCCTGAACAGCTCGCTTCTGCAGTACAAAGATAGTCTTTATATCTGGAGCATAACCCCACAGCAGAATGCCACAGGACATTATACTGTGGAAGTAACAGCCTTGCTGTGTTTTCGTCTGAAAATTGTCTTCTCTTACTTATTGCAAATGCTGCTAAACTGAGTCTGTCGGCCAACCCAACAATATGAGGGCACCACTGAAGTTTTGTATCTAATGTTACGATTTTCCCGATCCCGAATATTCACATCCGTCACACGTTCCTTGAAGGAAAATTAATTATCCATGGATAGGAAATACTCCTTCGAATACGAAATCGCAACTTTTGATAAATAAATTAAATTAGTAATGAATTTTTATTAGCAGTTTGAAGTTTCATAGAGCTCTTACTTGTATGTAAATTATCTAATTTTATTATCGCGTGTTGGTGCGGTCCATGTTTCTAGACCGTTCCATATTATTTGAATAGTGGACTTGCCCAAACCAGTGACGACTGATAGTAAATTCGTGTTTAAGCCACACGTCAGTATTTACATAGTATAATATTATTAATATACTTTTGCTCGCCCGCGTAAATACAGTATCCCACGGGAACACTGTACTTTTTCGGGATAAAAAGTATCCTGTTTTAATCCAAAGCTTAACCCAAATAAATAAAATCCGTTTAGTAGTTTTTGCGTGAGAGTAACATCCATCCATCCATCCATCCTCACAAACTTTCATATTTATAATAATGTTATACTTAGTAGTATTCCAGATACCCACTATCTTTATTACGCACTTCAACTGGCTGTATCCCTAATACGAAGAATTAGGGTGAACTCAACATTTTAGTACCTATGATTAAGTCCCGAAATGCCTAGAGGCTAGAATACCTAATAATTCTTTTATTCCATGTATATATTAGCTATTGTTTCACTAAGGAATTTAAAGAAATCAAATTAAAATTTATTAAGGCCAATCTATCCCTGAAAGGAACCGACACATTACTAGTATTATGTACTAAGTAATCATAAATAAATAATTAGAAGTTTTAAGGAACGTAATACTGTTAGCAGTATCATTAGCGCCCTGCACACGTAAAGTTCGGACCGCGGATCGAACTACGTTCCAAACCGTCATAGGATCTGTGCAGTATGGACTGCGGATCTAATTGTCGTGCTAATTACTACTAAAATGCGTCATGGTTTCGACTGTCGGTGTTTTACTGTCAAAATACGTCATAGCTCGCAGTTAAAACTGTTATAAATGCGCTGTCAACGACATGCCTTGTCAACTTCGGACAAGATCGTTATTATTTTTTGCATTAAATACCACTTAAGTAAAAATATAGTAGGTTATGTAAGTACTAGGTAGGCAGGTTAAATGTTCTGCGCTTGGCCTTAAAAAACTTAGGCCTTTTTCATCCGTTATTGGATGATTTATACAGTATTCTCCGAACGAAGTAACCACTCTTAAAATACTGTAGTGCCTCGGACAGTCGGTTTTTAAATGTCGTATGGTTGCCCAAGCACATACGGCATTCCAACAACACGTCTGCCTAGTCCAGAGGTATGACTGGTGAATACGTCTGTATTACCTATGTGCGGGCTTCCTCACGATGTTTTCCTTCACCGTTAGAGCGTCCGTATAATACTTGAGATCTGAAAAAGTCTCATTGGTACACGCCACAACCTGGGAATCGAACCTGCACTCTCTCGAGTGCGAATCAAACGGTCTACCCACTAACCCACGGAGCTCAACAGCCTAGGCCTTAGCGGTATGGTAATTGTGAGTAGACGGTGGCGTTGCACAGCGACAGACACAAAAGCAAAGTACAATTAAAATTATTTCTCTTTCACTCTTTAACAGTAATCGCGCGTTTATACGACTACAAGAATTATTATTTATAACGCAGCCGCCGCCAAATTGAGCTTTATCGACTAGCTCTAACGACTAGTTGACTAACGTACAACACGTTTTCGATAAAGCTCAATTTGCTATGAATAGAAACAGGTTATGCGCCTCCGCACGCCTCGTCTAACTTTAAACGAGACAATCTTGTATATATATACATATTGGCAGCTTGGTATGTGTACTTCGTATAATTTTTGTATTGTTTGGAAATTCAGAATGTGATGGGTTCGAATCCCGGTAAGATTATTTTTGTGATTCTTATTATTTCTTTTTTATTTATTTATTTATTTTTATGATTTTATCGTTCTACTAAACAAAGCTCGGTCCCCCAGGTAGGTACTAAATATTTATAAAAGTACTCGAATTAATCACAAGTTTAAATACACGTACCTATAAATTGGTGTTGATGAAACTTCTTGATACCTATTATGTTGAAAAATAACCCAGGATGGACCCAGGACAAACAAACAAATAATAAAGTGTAGCTCCATCACAGATTAAAGAAAGAGGAACAGATAAACAGCTACATAGTTAGCTTTCGAATTGATTGCACTGCTACAAGCATACGGTGTGTCCACGATTGTGTGGAAAAATTGTGGGCCGTTAAAAGGGACGGCAAAAAAAAAAAAATTTAAATTTGGTTCGATTTGGATTGTTCAATGAAATTAGTTTCTCTGTACGTAAGTATATATATTTTCTACTCTGTGACTCCATCTAAGTGAGAGAGTTTAGAACTGACCGTGTACGGGCGTGAATTGGTATGACAGTTTTAAAATACTGTTTACCAGTTGCGAAGGTTGGTTCTCCTTCATAGGGAAGCCCTAGCCTGTATAATAGGTAGAGATTGGGATGAGAGACTTTAAAAGGTAAGTGGTAAGTGAAGCCGATAGGAATGGAATTGTAGGAACCCCACGCCACAACGGTCTGCGTCCATATGGAACTGATCCAATCGGCAGCGTTGTCTATTGGACGATAGGCAGTATGGTGATGATGGTATGACTAAGATAAAACTTAAAAGCCTAATGTTGTCATTAAGCTCGACACTTAATTCAGAAGACAGATTTTCACAATTGAAAGTATTTCCAACAATATCGTGTGTTAGGAATGTATGACATGGCAAATCAAGCAAAATATTTTCTATTTTTGTTAGAGAAATTTTATCTGTAACAAAAAATCTAGACCAATGACCGTCTTCGCAGCATCTGTCGTCAATTCACACTCTGCGACGTCACTTCGACCCAGTTCCATCAACCTTGGACATACCACGACTATTTTTTGTAGATCCAATCCATCAGACAGCCATTCAGTTGAAAAATGTCAGACGACAAAAAAACGCTAATACGAACTGGACAGTGTACGAAATATGTAGCGTAAAAACGAAAGCGTAAAAAGTTTAACAACTGTCAATTCATTTGTATTACTGTTTCATGTAAAGGTGAGACCGCATTAGGCGTAATTACGCGGCAACGGAACTACGCAACGCGACACGGCCAAATACTCTTTGTATGAAATTGTATGAAATATAACGCATTACACGTCAGCGTAGGTAACTACGCGCGCTGTCAATTCATTTGTATTACTGTTTCATGTAAAGGTGAGACCGCACCAGGCGTAATTACGCGGCAACGGCACTACGCAACGCGACACGGCCAAATACTCTTTGTATGAAATTGTATGAAATATAACGCACTTCACGTCAGCGTAGGTAACTACGCGCGCTGTCAATTCATTTGTATTACTGTTTCATGTAAAGGTGAGACCGCACTAGGCGTAATTACGCGGCCACGGCACTACGCAACGCGACACGGCCAAATACACGTTTCATTGTAAGAGTTCAAATGTCAGGTTGCACCGCGCTGCACAGCGCATGTGCAGTGTATGGACTGATGTCATAATATGAAACGTGTGTCTTTTTGTGTAGTGAATAAAGTTTAATCTTGAAAAGCTATCTTAATAATGCAACGCCGCGTGCCTTCGCGCATCGCCGCGGTGTGAACTGACCCTAACTTTCAATCTTTTTAATATTATGCGTTGATCTGTTTACGGAAACACTAACTTATGGAATGTCAACAATTTGCGCTTACAAAGTATCCTGTAGTTTTGCCAAAACAAGTTTTATATTGTTGTGTGTAGTCGTAGACTGCAGCGGCTAGAGACGTAGAGAGTCGGGAGCGGAGTGTACCAAGAGGCTCGGCCATGACGCAAGGAGGCGTGGCGTTATTGCGCACGATTTCCGTGCGCCCGCGCAGTTTTGGCCAATATATCCGCGTGTATACGTTAATAACTCGAGGAACTCAAGATTTTTTGTGCCATGGGTCACCAGACTGATACGACTTAGATACATTAGAATAATGAATATTAAAATGTTGCATAATATATAATCTATTGTCTACATGCTTACTTAAAAAAATTTACGTCAAAAGATTTTCCTTTCGCTTTATTAACTAACTAGCATTAATTGCCCGCGTGAAATTCATCCCCTATTCTACCCACCTAGGGGCTGAATTTTAGAAAACGCTGAAATACGTAACTCATTATTTTTTTCGTACTCAATTCATACGAAATATCACGCAAAAATGTCCAAGGAATAAAAAGTTTCATACAAACTTTTATCACCTATTTTACCCCTTTGGGGCTTGAATTTTGAAAAATCCTTCTTTAGTGGATGCCTGCGTCATATGAGAAACACGTGTGCAAAACTTCAAATTTCTAGCCTTAAGGGTTTGGCCTGGGCGTTGGTACATCAGTCAATCAGCTTTGCCTTTTATATACATGTACATATATATAGATAGATACTCGTTTAAAAATATAGAGCTATGTATGTGGTCAAAATTATTTATATATCGTTCGTATCGTTATGATAATAATTTTTACAAAAAATTATAATTATAACGATCCGTACCTATCTAACATTAAAATTGCAAACTTTATTTTCAATTTAAACTTATTAAAACATAATAGCATGATAATGGCTTAAAACTTTATGATATATTACTTTACATTATTTTTCTTTTAAACATAAAAATAATATTAAAGCAGATAATATAATAATAACTACCTACTTTAAATTATTTACAAACTAAAAGAAAGAAAGAAAAAGAATACCTAAAAAAGAAAACTAAACTACAAGAAACTTAATAGGCTTAAAAAAAGAAAACCTCTATGTCGTCCCCATCAGGCAGAGTGCCTATTAGGCTCAAAGAGTTTCCTCGCTGGATGGCAATGCTAACTCTTTGAGCCAGATAGGTGCCAGCTCTGGGGTCTCGGGTGGCCTCTACGAGTTTTTTCGAAATTTCTCCGAATAGTTTTCAACCCCAAACGGTACAAATATAAGTGACGGAGTCGGGCCTTTTGCTACAAGAGCCAAAGGCCCGACTCCCATTTCTCCGCAGCTAAGAGGCGAGCCTGCTCCATAGGAATGGACGACGTGTTAAGGAGATTATTCCGTACCAGTCCACAGAGAGGCTCGTCCCAGGGCCTTTAGGAAAAGGTATTGGCGAGCAATTCGCTACAAATACTAGCTGCGATACCTTACTGGAAGCGTTGCCTGAGTTTATGAGCGGTCATCGAAGTTTATGTTCAAAATTTCAAAATAGTGGAAAGTATATGTCTTATAGTGTCATCCAACTGTTTGAGAAAGTGAGAAGACATACGTAAATATAGGTACAAAAGGCAATAATGTGTTAAGGTAAAGATACATATATATACATATTAAAATATGTTACAGAAATATTATCAAGCGGGTTAAGTTTAATATTATTATTACTCACAGCACTATAATATAATTGCGTCTTAAGGTCAGCAGTCAGCACTCAGGTTACACCGAGACGCGACGTGACGCGGCGCTTTAAGATAGCGATTCAAAATTGAACTTTATTCATTACTCAAGAAGATACACGTTTCATTGCAAGAGCGGCGCCGCGCTACGCAACTCGGTGCAGCTCGAAATTAGAACTCTTACTACTCAGTGAATATTTTAAGCGTCCACGTTACGTTTGTTGTATGACGCTCTTAAATATTTATTTTATATTGTTCTTGGTATCATCTGTGGAAATCTCAACTGTCTAGCTATCACGGTTCACTAGATACAGCCTGGTGACAGACAGACAGCGAAGTTTGTGTAATAGGGTTTTTTCCTTAATATCCGTACTCTAAAAATATCCCCTCTTAAGTATTTTATATTTGTCTCAGTTCTGAGTGTACGTATTCGTATACGCAAGAATGTGGCAAAAACGACATAGCCTTGCCGTTTATTTCCGCGGCTCCGCCCGCTTAAATACAGTATCCCACGGGAAAACGGTACTTTTTCGGGATAAAAAGCCTATGTGTTAATCAAGACCTAAATAAGCTACTACCATAAAAAAATCACCAAAATCCGTTCAGTAGTTTTTGCGTGAAAGAGTAACAAAGATCCATCCATCCATACATCCTCACAAACTTTCACATTTATAATATTAGTAGGATGTACTCACATTGAACTCCTCCTGGATGGGTTTGCTGAGCAGGCCGCCGGTGAAGATGATGCCGTCGACGACGAAGTTGCACATAAACGATGCCGCCACCACCACCCAGCCCCAGCCGCCGTCCGGTGGGACTACCTGCAAGCATACATCATTTTAGCATCTGCGTAGAGACTACCTGCAGGTGGTATATCATGTTAGGACTAGCATAGGGACTGCCTGCAGGTGGTATATCATGTTAGCACTAGCATAGGGACTACCTGCCGGTGGTATATCATGTTAGCACTAGCATAGGGACTACCTGTAGGTGGTATATCACGTTAGCACTAGCATAGGGACTACCTGCCTGTGATACATCTCAATAGCACTAGCATAGGACTATTTCCAGGTGGTATATCTTGTTAGCATTAGCATAGGGGATACCTGCCGGTGGTACATCATCATAGCACCAGCATATACGATTGCATACCGGTTTTCTGTGAGGCTGTGTTATTACTCCGAGTCAACTAATAGAAGAAGTTTGTCATCGTTTGTCATTGGGTAAGCCTAGCTGGTTTAGTCTTATTTGACAGCCTATTCGTATGAAATTCTGCATAGAAGCATTGTTATTCCATAGTTAAAATCACACCAGCTAATTTGTGATACGTAAATAAATATTTTTTCACAATTTTACACTTGGTTTTATTCGTTCATAGGACCATACGACGCGAAAATTGCGCACTCTCTGCTCTGCCTAAACGTTTACTCTATTTGATAAATCCCTATTCATTTAAGTGACAGAATTATAAATGAATTACAGCTTTTAATTTAAATATACAATCGTTTATCTCTACATATATTTTTTATATGTAAAGAAACTTTATACATTATATACTAAGCTTTTTACTCCAAAATTCGCTCGAATCAGTCCTAGCAACAGTACGCTTAATACGTCATAACTGCCGTAGGTGTCCGACATTCGATACTCAGTAATTAGGCAATTAATCGACTTGACCGCAACATTTTACTCGGAAATCCGGCCTTGTCCTTCTTGTCATTTTTTCTTACAATATCCATTGAAAGTTAGTGGAGACCATTCTTCAAGTAGGTATTTTTATTATATACTTTTCTTATTCAGTCTTCACAAAACATTTCTTCACACCTACTTTAGTTTACATTCTGATATAATGAGGTATTACAACTTGATAAAGAAAATAAAACTAAGATTTTATGTGTAGTTTTGTAATTATGTGCATTTCAAAGTCACAAAAAAAGTTAGATTTTATTACCATATAGGTACATAGGTTTAAAAAACCTACATTGTTTAGTTAAAAACCAAACCAAAAAGAAATACAAAAAGATTTACTACGTTAAGTATAATGCACAAACTTCAAAGATATTATTATAATTTTTGTGCATGTGACCAAATACTTCGTAGCAACTCAAGAGCATGTGAGTGACGTCACATTGCAGTACAATTTCTGTATGGGGCCTTTTAACAAGACTCACAAAAGTGCTTCAAACAATCCGCAGTTTCTTGGAAAATATTGATTTTTGTTATACTATTCCTTTGTATACTTTTTTTTATATTCAGAGCACTGTTAATTTATGTAATAAAACAATTACATACAAGTACCCTACTTACATCCCTGAGATCAGATGGTCTCAGCTAATTAAATTCTGTAATAATAGTTACGATCAAAGATACGATCCAGTCACGAAATGTTTAAAGTACAAAATGGTATTCTCATAATCGTCAAACCTGTTTTGATCGGTCCAAACTCGAAAAATCAGTTTATGATATCAAGACGATTCATTTATAATTCAATAAAATTAAAATGAAAGTGTAAGTTAATATCGAGAATTGGGGTCCAGGTCTATTCTCAACGTATCGAGGGTAAGGCAATGGTCTACATATAAATTTTTTGAACTATAATAAAATCTTAAACAACAAACCAGTTTGAATTCCAAAAGGAAATAAACTACGTCTTTAGTATTTAAATTATTTCATTCTGTGTGGGGTTAAATAAATGATACGAAACAATGTGCCGCAATCTTTATGGATTTGCCAAATCTTGCTTTTGACTGTGTAAAATTTGATGTACTTTTAAATATCCTTGAAATTATTGGAATAAGAGGTTTAGCATTGAAATTAATAAAAATATATTTAAATGACAGATTGAACTACCAAAGAAGTGTATGATTGTACCACAAAGATGTTAAAAATGATAGTGTCAAATTTCGATAAAGTATTACTTGGCATTCCCCAAAGTAGTATATTAGGGCCACTTCTATTTTTTATCTACATAAACGAGCATCCCAAAATTATACCTTAATAATTATGTATTATGTACGCATATAACGCGACAATATTTATTACGAATGAATATGCAAATGAAGTAGATTACAGAAAGAAAATAAACGAAACATTAACAACCACCGCTAACGGGCTCAACTCCTTAATCTAAAAGTTAACCTATCCAAAACCAATATCGTGCAATTTAAATCTTACCAAAGTAAACCTTCCTGTCTAAATATCACAGTATCAAATGTTGCTATTGAAGAAGTGAGCAATATGTGTTTTCTCTGCGTCATAATAGATCAACATCTATGCTGGAAAGCTCATATTGAAAATATAAATTTAAAAAATCTAATGTTACGGTTTATCAATCCTTGCTGAAACTACCAAAATAGTCTAGAAATGTCTACTTTGAAAATGTGTCTCCATTACTATTATATGGTATCATATATTGGGGCAATTCAACAAATGTTCAATCCACTTTTATCCTACAAAAAAATGACTAAGAAGAATATACAACATGCATAGCACCGAGTCTTTAAGAGATATATTTAGGACAAAGGGATTTCTGACGCTGACTGGTATATACATACTTGAACTACGAGGGCGGCACTGAAAATTTCGGGAATCAAGGAAGTGATACAACATTACTATTTAAAAATGTATTTATTGCTTTTCGAAGTATTCTCCGCGAAATTTGACACATTTTTCCATACGATGGAACCAATCATTGAAGCAACCATTCCATTCGGAAGTTGGGGTCACCAAAATGGCCGTTTTGTAGGCGTCCACAGCTTCTTCAGGTGATGAAAATCTCTGACCACGCAATTTATTCTTTATTTTAGGGAAAGTATAGAAATCATTAGGGCTTAGGTCGGGGCTGTATGGCGGATGGTCTAATAATTCTATGATTTCTTGCTCTAAAAACTCTTTTGTTCTGTGCGCGGTGTGAGAACTCGCATTGTCGTGATGGAGGATGATGCGGCGGTTGCAGTTCTCTTTACGGAGTTCAGAAACGACCTGTGGCAAACAAATGTTAGCATACCATTCTGCATTAACCGTTCTTTGTCCCTCAAGAGGAATAGTCGCAACATGGCAGGTTTTGGAGACAAACGTGGCCACCATTTTTTTTGCAACACTCCGTGAACGAACAATTTTTGTTGGCTTTAACTCATTTTCGAACACCCAAACTCGTGACTGGTTTTTTGTTTCGGGTTCGTACGCGTATATCCAGGATTCGTTACCTTATACGATGTTGTATATAGCATTTGAGGATCCTGCGTGGAATCTTTCGAGAGTTCTGACGCACCAAGTAACGCGAGCCGCTTTTTGCTCTTCACAGAGCAAATGCGGTCGGGAAAACAACTTTTTTACACCTAATTGTTTATGCAAGATTATTTGTATTTGACTCATGCCAATGTCTAAAGTTGCCTGAATTTTGCGATATGTCACATGTCGATCTTCCTCAATCAGCTTACGCACAGCATCAACGTTTTCTTGGGTGACTGCAGTTTTTGTACGACCTTGACGGAGATCATCACTGAGCTTGACACGTCCACGTTGAAATTCAGCAAACCAGCGATAAATTGTGGTTTTGGATGGGGCTTCATCACCAAATGCAGAAATCATCCGGTCAACACACTGTTTTTGTGTTAAACCACTTCGACAGTCATAAAAAATCATCGCTCTAGAATTTTCTCGAGTCAATTACATTTTCTCAACGACTAAACAAGTTTGACAAGACCTTGTGACAAGACCGAGAATCTTTTTTTAAATAAATAAACGGTATTCGATTTTTAAAACCAAGGAGTTTTAAATTAAAAAGATTTTAATATGACAGGAACAGTGGAAATATTCCATTCCCGATACTTTTAGTGCAGCCTATGTATGCCTATTTGTTAAAAATAATATTAATTACGTTTAAATCTGAAACGAAAAGAAACTACGCAATAAACATAAATTATACAACATAAATCTCCCAAAAATTCACAATATGATTTTTTACAAAAGTACTTACATTACAGCTAGACGGGTTTACAACAATTTACCTAAAGGAATAAAAGAACTAAACGGACAAAATTTTTAAAACATATATACTTAAAAAATGGTTAACTAAAAATGATTCTTTAATCTAGAAAAGTTTTTAATATAAACATTATAAATAATGTAAAAAAATTATGTAAAATGTAAATAAAATGTAAATGTATATTTGTATATAAAAATAAATTCTTATATAATTTAAATTAATAAAATTACATTTAAAAATATAATAAAAGCTTATGAAACAAAATATGAAGTTAAACAATATGCTATTCTTTGAATTTAATATAATAATTCACATAGTTTGTAGAATAATCTGACAATAATATGAGCAAATAAACTTAATAACAGTTATAAATAATAAAATATAATAAAGTAGACACAAAAAATATGTAATACCAAATACTGTTTCTATAAATTGTCCCTAAATTATGTCGATACTGCAACTATTAGTTTTAATGTATGCTCTATTTTATAATGTTTAATGTAAATGTATTTTAAGTTCTGACATTCAGTTATTGTATGCCCGAACGGCCAAACTGTTGATACTAACCATACACTGTAACATCTTAACTACTGTACACAGTGTTAAGCAATAAATAGTTCTTTGTCTTTGTCTCGTCTTTGTCTACTACACAAGCCTACTACATTTTGGCTTCACGCGCCTTCATATGACGCAGGTTTTTAGTGCATCAGTATAATGTTTCTACTTTAGAAACTAGAAGTCTCGTTATTATTCGCCACAACCTGGAATCGGACCTGCTCCGTTTTGAATACAACTTTAGTTATTTGTCCTTGAAGCTCCAACGCCTTAAACATTTGGTCCTCTCAAAACTCAGACCTGTAGGGTTAGCAGGAACAATTGATAATTACGTATTCGTAATGTTATCGAAAGAGCACCAATTTTCTTGATTGACATTCGTTTTGGTTACGAATACGTAGTTGTCAATTGTTCCTGCTTATTAGTGCTTGGGCTACTGAAACATGACTGAAACTGTCTTTAAAAGCACCTCTTCACCGTAACGTTTAAAACTATTTAACGGCGATATTTTTCTAGTTTAATTATGACGTAATTCTCTAATAATCTAAATACCTATGTTAAATGTGCCGAAATGTTATTTTTTATTTGTTGAAAGGGCCTCCGGATCAAGACCTCGGTGGAGGCCAAACACGTCACGTGATAAGTTATCGCTAGGCCGTTTGTCCACCGCCACCGTCAACGGGAAGTCAACGAGAACGAGACTATTTCTGGCATGCGGTGGACATACGAGTACGGCTGTAGTAAACGTATGTATCGCTACTTCGGCGCCGTCATGTCTTTCTCGTTGACGTCCCGTTGACGGTGGCGGTGGACAAACAGCGTAAGCCTGTATTACGAGGTTTTTACATAGCTACCTAGTACCTATAGTCTATAGTCGATACTAATGGATTTCCACAATGTACGATAGCTGTCCGTAAATAAGTTATTTATTGATTATGAATTAGATAAATAAGTTATCATACTTACTATTTTAAATGTGAAGGTTTGTGAGGATGGATGGATGGATGGGTGTTTGTTACTCTTTCACGCAAAAACTACATAATGGATATCGATAAAATTTGGTATGGTAGTAATTCAGGCTCTGGATTAAAGCATTGGCTACATTTTATCCCGAAAAAGTAGAGTGTTCCCGTGGGATACACTGATTACGCGGGCGGAGCCGCAGGAAAAAGCTAGTATTTAATATTTTAGTATTCAAGAGGAGGGAAACAATTGTAAGAAGTTTAAGTTTTTATCTCGGTCAAATTATTATTAAATATATTTTTTATTCCTACTACCTACTATTATACTTAAATGTGAACGGATTTCGATGAAATTTGGTATGAATAATATGATAGTAGTTTCGGCTCTGGATTAAAACAAAGGCTACTTTTTATCCCGAAAAAGTGCAGTATTCCCATGGGATGGGTATTTGAGCACTCTCTGAATTTCGTCGTTTAATGCCGTCCTAGAGCAGAAAAAACATTCCTTATTCTTACTGAGTTCTAGAGAATAATTTTAAGTTAATTATGATGATAATAAAATATGAAATTAGTACAATATTAACAGTTACTTTGCGAATGAGCTAGAAATAATTCGTTTAGATGTATATATATAGAATAATTCGTTCGAAGGTCACATGTGTTAAGGATTGTATAAAATTGAATCGTTTTATACAATATATTATATTACCTCGATAACAAAAGTATTATGTTATGTATTGTTAGAAGTATTTATAAGTTAGTTATAAAGTTATTTTTAATGTCAGTCTGATTGAGTGTTTCTGTAAAAGACATAAATAATATAAAATATACATAATCGAAATTTTGAAAGCTTGTAAACACGTCGTGTAAAGACCCCTCTACTTTTGGTGCTAATTGTGGTGAAAATGTTTAAGCTTCAATATGAACAGCACTGCTTGGTAATTAAAAATATACACAAAATAAACAGTGCTTACATAAATATATTAACTAACATTCACCCATCCATCTATTCTTACAAACTTTCACATTTATAATCGCTAGCTTTAGACTGCGGCTCCATCCACGCGGAAACAGTATCCCACAGAAACACTTACAGTGTTTCGGGATAAAAAGTAGGTAACCTTTATATTATTAATCCAGACCCTAATCTTTTTCATCAAAGTCCGTTCAGTAGTTTTTGCGTGAAAGAGTAATGAACATCCAACAATCCATCCATCCATCATCACTTTTACATTTATAATACTAGCTTTTGCCCGCGGCTCCACCCGAGAATACAATATCCCACAGGAATAGTGTACTTCTTCGGGATAAAAAGTAGCCTATGTTTTAATCTAGATCCTAAACTACTACCATGCCAAATTTCATCAAAATCCATTAAGTACTATTTGCGTGAAAGAGTAACAAACATCCATCCATCCGTCCTCACAAACTTTCACATTTATAATTGTTGGATTGTAGGATTAGAAGGATAGAAGATAATCACAAATTACAGAGTTTACATTTTCAGAAATATATTAAGCAATAAGTACCAAAAATTACAGCTGCCCACGCCAGAGAATCCGCCATAAAGATTAAGATTCTGGATGACAGTTTTTGGATTTTTCGCATCATTTTTAGAGAAGCAAAAGTAAAATAGCAAGGGAGACTTCGGCAAAAGAGAGGGATATTATCGTTAGCAGTGCAATGTCAATTAAAGTGTCTGCGGTCGTCCTCAGTCTTGATTTTGGTTTTTTATTTTCTTTTGCTTTCATATTACTATCGAATCTTCTTTCCATTTCTCTTGTGCAATTTGCAAAAGTTTATTTATTCTCAGTTACAAGTCCTGTAGTAACTTTTGATTGTAACTTAAAAAATCATCTGAAACTTCTTTTGTATGTATAGTAACTTCATTTAGCTGTTTAATAGCTTCATAACTTCAGATGTTCGGGCTGACGGTGTTTTTTACTGTTGAGTGTTCACTGCTCACTTCATTTTGTTCTGTTCTATAATATAGTTTCATGTACTTGGATATTGTAGTGTAAATATGGTAAAATACTATGCCACTCACTATTGCATCTATTATTAACATTTAATAATATCTAAGTATGTTTGTTCCATCTTTACTTTATCGGATTTCATTTAGCCATTTTGTGCGACATTATAAACAGTTTTTGTTATTTTTGACAATAACCTTTTGACAAATTTTTATTTTTCATACTATCGAATTCAAACTTTTTATTGGTGACATTCAGTTGAAATTGACATGGTTGAGATCGGATGTTATGGTGCTCCGTATCAGTTACCAAAACTATCGGACATCCGAAATAAAACTATCCGAAACCGTAATCGAATCCGTTATAAAAGATGCGGATAATTGCGGATATAGTTGGAGTATAAATTATGGGACTTGAAATGACATGTTAATTAAATTTTCCGGCCGAGCCGAGCTTTTTAGGCCAAATCAAATGATTACTTAAACTTTCAAATTGGAAATAAGTATTTGCATTTCCCTTACATCCGTTATAAACCTACTCCCTAAATATCCCTAAATATCCAAAAACATCCGAAACTAACGGATATTCCGAAATAATTTTATATATGTAACCGAATTCGAAACCGACATAATTTTATTCTTATATCGTATCTAGATGTCATATCGTTCACATCTCTGGTTAAAAGGACATCGACTTCACCTCGGCTGCACCACCACTTCACAGTACATACCAGTGCCGCCTCAGGTTCGGACTCGTCGCTGGGCGTGTCGCTGCGGCCCAGCCCGCTCTCGTCGGACGATGGCGTCTCGAACGGCCGCTCGTCCGTCGCCACCCTCTGCACCATCTTTGCTGCTGCAACAAAAAAAAATGTCTATGATGTTCTCAATGAAAATAAACCATATAAGTTTCACTGCACAGGGCACGTCACCACGTCAATTTGACTCGTATTACGGCCCGTTTCAATAACCTATCTACCAATAACTATTTGTTAAAAACGTTGTCATTAAATTATTTGCCGTTTTGGCGTACAAATTTGACGTTTTTAACAAATAGTTATTGGTAGTACTCAGGTTATTGAAACGGGCCGTAAGTGTTTCAGTCCAAAACTGTCCGTTTCATCAGATAAATAAGTACTTAGAAACCACATAATATGACATAACTCAGTATCCTCGTCTTTAAAACGTCACGTCGAAAGGACAGTTTTTGGTCGAAACTCTCTTTTTAATTTAATACATCTATGGTCGAAAGTCGAAACACAAAATATTTTGGTTTGCTGATTGTGGACCACGCGAAGAAAGCAACAAGCGAAAATCAAGGGTTTTCTAACTTTGTCTCACCTATTAATGAAATTAAGGGTCATTTTTTACAAAATAATAACCTGGTGTTCTCATTAAGAGCAAGCTTCTCATTAAGCGAATAAAAAACATGATAAGATCCTTATGAATATGATACCAGACTAGTGTGTAGGAAAACTACCAGACAAATATTTTTTTTAAAAATCGAATACGAAACATAATAAAAATATAGTCGCATTCTACGTTCGACCAACAGGTCACAGTTGTTCAAATATAAAAATAAACGTCAGCTGTAGCCTGTAGAACGTTCGTAAAAGTGTATGTTAATTTTTGTAAACGTAGTTTTATTGTATTTTATGTTTTGCTTTCAAATTAATTAAGAGCCCTATTACAAATCTGAACTCTGCAAGATTAGGTATTTGAAGCATTCCCGATATTTCGCATTTCGTAGTAATTTTGCAGTTGTATTTATCGTTTTTATTGAAATAGGTTAATAAATTCATGCTTTTAAATTATAAAATCTTTATTCCTCATAAAGTAGCAATAATTGTTCTGGTATAAATTTTGCTTAGTAATATTATCGTAGATAGGAGTAATTCACAGTTAACTTAAAGCTATTTTCGATTTTTTTTTGGCTCAGAATAAGATTTTTTTCTATATTAAATCAAAGATATTTCAAAATTCTAAGGCCGCTACGAACTATACGACTATTATAATATAATAGGAGATAACATTATCATTTTATTATTTCATTTGCTTAGAACAGTAGTTCAATCCAGGAGCTCAAAAAAGTGCCTTCGCGCATTTTATGAAAATTTTCTCTGCAATTTTAGGGTTTAATTAAAAATTTAAGCAAAATTTACAAAAAGCGAGGCCGCTACGAACTAGGCCAATAGCTATTCTGCACTATTCAATATGTCAAAATTGTTAATGTATCTTTGTTTGTGAGATCAAGAACGCCATAATTGGCCATTTTACGAAAAAATCACAGTCGAGTTGTAATATGCCTCTTAATATCTTACTCAGGGGCCCTATATACGGTCCGGTTTTCCTTCAGTTCGGCCTAAACGGATGCAAAATCGTATCTTCTGTGTGCAATTTCGAGTTTGCATCAGTCGGCAGGATGGACTAAAGCGATTCGTTCGAGTGTTGCCAGCTCTGTTTTTGCGAAACTACTACCCCGCGTCGAGTTCTACTCAAAACTACTAAAAAAAAATCTGAAAACTATCAAAAAAGCTGCACAACTTAGGAATCCCTAAAGCCCCCAAAAAACCACTGCATTTTAGGTTTTGTTATATTAAAGTTTTATTATTTATTGAATTATATTTTTCATTTTATCGTTAGAATAAAATATTCTAGGAAATATTACGTATATATTAATTAAACGGGTAGTTTTAAGCAAATTACGGACGGATGGCTCTTTTCTACTAAAACACTAATAAGAAGGGAATAAAATACTTACTTAATTTAGTAGTAAATCTTTGTAAAATAACTAAGTTGGCAACATTAATTCTGGACTGAACGGATGTACTGAACGGACCATGTGTGACAAATCGCTTCAGTTCTCACACAGAGTACTTTTTTATATTATGAAAAGTTCTCACCAGAGCCGCGGCCTTGCGGGAATGTATCGTGTACAAACGTAGTGAGTGTACAATGAATAAACACGACCGTAACTTGCGGCTAACCAGAACGAACTGATGCGATTTTTCCGTGTGTGTGCTCGAATCTGTTCAGGCCGAAATGACGTCAGTTGGGTCGGATGCTATTTTTTTCCGTGTATGTGCTAGAATCCGTTCAGGCCGAACAGTCAGATCTCACTGAAACGATCGAACTCTCGTCTGTCGAACTCCCTTCAGATTATCTATATTCTAATAATAACGTAAAAGTTTCGCTTCCTTTATTCGCTTGCTAAAAATATGTTCTCTAAGTTTCTTACAAGTTTTTTTATCTACAGGAAATTATTACAAACGCTAATCACAATTTCCACAATTAGCCATTGTCTTCATTTGAAACCTAATCAACTCTTTACCTGTTGCAATAAAAAAAAATCTACAAATTACAATGTTTCTCTAAAGAATTCAAGGTTTGTACTACAATCGCTTCTCCTTTTTGGGTTATATAGTTACGGAGAGCCCGCATATTTGAATGTCCTTATATATACTAATTTATTTATATGTAACACTATAAAAAGCAAAATATAAAAAACATAACCCGACTGGGTTATGTTTTTTGCGCGTATCTTGTATGTATGTATGTTTGTAAATTATTTTACTCCCACGTATCTTCCAAACGGCAGGATGGATTTCGACAATTAAGGTATCATTAGATTTGTCTCAACAACCCAAGTGTCCTAAGATAGCTAGTTCAAAGAAAAATACAAAATAGTTGATTTTGGCGCCAAATTGTAAGTAAGTAGTTTAATTTTTTTTATCCAAACCTATCAAGTAGGGTGGAAAATAAAAGGAGATTTAAAAATAATATACATATTATGTCATGACTCATGTATTTAAATTTAATCAGGATTAATTACATCAATTTTAATTAAATCATTCGAATAAATTTGTAATCAATGTATTCAAATAGTCGTATTTTTGCTTTAAATCGACCAAGTGTGTATTTTGGATAAACTAAAAATCTAAAATAAAATAAATAATTAAAAATAAAAAACCCGACTGCAAAAAAGACAGATACCTAAGAAACGTATTATAAATCGTACAGAAATAAATGGGTCCCGCCTGCTACCAAACACAACGTCAATTAGAAATAATATGAGCTGAAAGCCTGAGTGAAAACTTAGGCTTTCAGCTCATAGTGTAGTCTGTTTTCTCAATCTTGTTTCGGTATTTTTAGTGCAATGTTTAGGTATTTTCCAGTCCAGCCTTTTTTGCAGTCGATTTTTTAATTTTTTTTAAGTAAAAGAGTATTTAACATGAGCCATTACCATTGACAGTTACAAGTTTCTGCCTCTTATAGTTTAGAAATGCCAGGGAGTTGGAGGGCTAGCTTGTAAACCATTTTGGAGCCCGATAACTCAAAAATGATTTACTTTATAAAAAAAGTCGTGTATAATATACCCCTACTTTTATTTGAAAATACCTATTCAACTATACCCCACACGATGGGCTATAATGAGAAAAAAAATCCCCACTTCACATGTATGGGAGGCCACCCTTAAAACATCAAATTATTATTTTAATTTATAATGCTTAAAAAAAATCTTTACGTAATCTATAAAGGTATCATATTTTATCTAATAATATTAATGATTACAAAAGTTATAAGTTCGGACAGAGTGACAGACAGACGGATGGACAGAGCGAAACTATAAGGGTTTCTTGTACTTAATACGAAACCCTGAAATGGATAAAATATTTTTAAAACGCATGCTCAATGCTGCTATTAGTATTATTATATTTTCAACATAATAAAAATAAGTAGTTATATCAATAAAGCTTTAGTTCGTTTACTAGCAGGCCCGACGCAAAGTCGGGTGGTTTTTAAACTATTATATCCTTTTTCAATTAAATTTTAACCGTTGTGGGTTATTTTTTATTTTAAATTTTGTATTTTATTCAAACTTTATAGAGATCATAGGTATTATGTACCTAAATTATATAACATATCGATGTAGTTTATTTAATAGTCACAACTCGCAATAAACAAATATTTAGAAAATAAGCTGGTGTATATGAACCACCTATCAAACTCGAACCCATCACTGAAAACCGCATCGAAATCGGACTAGTAGTTTTGGGTTTTGCACAAACAAATTTTCACTGCAGCGCGCCGATGTGAGCTGTTGTCGTAACACCTACGAGGGCGGGTCAATAAGTCCGTGACTTTTGGAATAAAACACAGATTTTTTGATAAATAAATCATTTTATTTTTCAACGTAGTCCCCCTTGAGCTCTATACACTTTGTCCAACGCTTCTCCAATTTTTTTATCCTTTCCAAAAAATATGATTTGTCGAGGTCCTCAAAATAGGCCTTTGTTTGCGAGATGACTTCATCATTGGAGTCAAATCTTTTTCCACCGAGCCATTTTTTCAGGTTTGGGAACAAGAAGTAGTCACTCGGAGCCAAATCTTGAGAATAGGGTGGATGTGGGAGCAATTCATAGCCCAATTCATGGATTTTTGCCATGGCAACTGCACATGTGTGCACCCTTGCATTGTCTTAGTGAAAAAGAACTTTTTTCTTGGCCAAATGAGGTCGGTTTTTTTTCAAATCCTCATTGAAGCGGTCCAATAAGTTGGCATAATATTCCCCATTAATTGTTCTTCCCTTTTGAAGATAGTCAATGTGGATTATCCCACGTGCATCCCAAAAAACAGTCGCCATAACTTTATTGGCTGACAAACCCACCTTGGCCTTCTTTGGCGCCGATTCACCCTTAGAAACACACTGTTTTGACTGTTGTTTGGTCTCTGGTGTGTTGTGATGGATCCATGTTTCGTCCACGGTTAAAAAACTCCTCCATATTGTGATTAAACAACGCCAAACCTTCCTGTGAAGTTGTTACACGATTGCGTTTGTGGTCGACTGTGAGCAAACGCGGCACCCATCTTGCGGAAAGCTTTCTCATGCCCAAGTGATCATTCAAAATTGAAACCACTGAGCCATGCGAGATGCCTATGGCTTCCACAATCTCTTGCACTTTCAATCTTCGGTCGGCCAACACCATATCGTGAATTTTTTCGATTGTTTCGGGTGTAGAGACCTCAACTGGGCGTCCAGGACGTTCGGCATCTTCAGTGCTTGTAAGGCCACAACGAAATTCAGTAAACCACTTTTTTACCATTGAAATCGATGGTGCAGAGTCCCCATAGTATTTATCAAGCTTAGCCTTGGTCTCGGTAATGGTTTTTTTTCGCAAAAAATAATGCTTAATAAGCACACGAAATTCACTTTTTTTCATTGTTTCCTTAAGTTACTGGATAGTCTGATAAAGATAGCTGTAAAACACAAACTAACTGACGCAGCAAGTTCAAATTTTGATAGGAGTCAACTGACAGATGCCTGTTGACAGGAGTAGTGTTGCTTTTTCAGTAAGGAGGTTAGAAATTCAAAAAGTCACGGACTTATTGACCCGCCTTAGTATCTAAGGCCCGTATTTATAAACCGTTCTCAAACTCGTTCTCAAGACCTTTCTTGGCTGAGACGGTCTCAAGTAACGATTAGATTCTCAAGAATGTCTTTAATTAATAGTATGATCTCAAGACCGTCTCAGTTGATAACGTTATTGAGATCACTTACTCAACTTTTAAGCGTCATCTACACAACAAAGAACGAATAAAATAACGTTTCGTTTACACTTCTACAAAGAACGGATTTATTGATTATACATTCCTTCAATATTTCTTTTTAAAAATGTAATATTTAATAATATAAATACCAAAAAAAGTTTATAGTATTATATAGTATTTTTATATTGAAAAAAACTGATTTTCATTAATTTTTACGTAGATATTAATATTTATTATTGTCTAGCATATTAAATATCCATATTTTTTTTAACAACTACGTAAAACGGAATGCGGATCATTGCCATTCGAAAAAAGTTCTTCTTCTTCCTATTCTTTAAAGTGGCGCCTTAGTGATTCGCCGGTGTTGTGTTGACGAAAACTCTACCTTATGAGTGGGTTTTATGAATAAACAAGGGCACGGTGTACAGGAGGAAGTCTGTTGAATAATTTAAAACCTAGAACAGACAAATTTAGGGCCAGTACCACAGTATGTACATAAAGTTTCAGTAAAAGGAGTATTTACAAAATACAGAACAGATTTAAGGTTGATAGGGCGCAGCAGCAGCTAGCAGAATGGTGCAAAACCTTTGCAGCCGCGATTACCAAACAAAGAAGAATAAGTATCAATCATGTATCAATATAGGATCTTTTTTTATAACTTTATTTTGTGTTGAGTATGTAGTGTAAATTCTGAGTTTGTTTAGTCATAAATATTTAGATTTTAATTTACATAATTGTAACACACCCAAAAACACCACAAATAATAATGTACTGTATCCCAATTCCCAAGCAAGCCGTTCTCAAGTCAAGGTTTGACTGTACCCACGAAACCGCGTCTCAAGTAACAGTTTGACAGCAATGACAGCGTACTTGAGTAACGAGTCTCGTTTATTAATACGTTCGCACTCACTTGACACGCCGTACCTACAACTGTACTTAAGTACGGTCTATTAATTAAAACCACATCTTAAGTACTTTCTTGAGAATTGTCTTAGAGATAAGAACACTTTATTAATACGGGCTTTAGAGTATCCCAAACTCATAACTGACAACCGCATCAAACTCGGACTAGTAGTTTTGTTTTTCACCAATTTTCCCAACTAATTTTCTAACCTATCTAAGAACATTCACCAATTAAGCCCGAACCTATCACTAAAACCGCACTAAAATCGCACTTGTAGTTTTGAAGATACATGGCAACATAAGCGACAAACACTCTCTCATGGTGTTTGTCGCTATATTATTTTCCGTTCCGTTTCCGTGCCGGCGCGGGTAAAAGGGCTACATTTAAATAAGGTGTCAATGATTTTAGAAGCCATATTGTCTGAAGTTACTCTGCTAGGTACATCTAAAGTGTTGGTAAATGAAAGTTACGTTACACGCAGAATATTGGACCAAAATAAATGTAAGAGTACCTCAGGGATCTTTTATTTTATTTTCACCTATATTAATGACCAAAGATAGGCTAGAGATAGTATTGCCTCCGTGGTCCAGTCGCTTGGCTCTCGACTTGGAGGTCGTGGGTTCGATTCCCACGTTGGAACAAAAAAAAAATATTGTTTCGAAGTTTGGTTAGGACAATGCAGGCTGATCACCTGATTGTCTAACAAGAAGATGGTACATGCGTCGGATGGGCATGTAAAAAGTCGGTCCTGCGCCTGATAACTCACCAGTCGTGTCGCTCATCCGTCCCACTGGTTGCGTGAGTAAAGGAGAGAGTGCTCTTGTGTACTGCGCACACACTTGGGCACTATAAAATAACTCCTGCGTAGATGACCTGGTTTCAATGAATCGGGCCACCGTCACCAAAATTGGTGTGGGGAGCTATTATTATTATTATTATTACTGGCCTTCTAAAAATGAACAATTTATTTAATTATTTGTGTTCTATTTGTATAATGGAAATACCCAGCGAGAACAACTAACATCTAGATTCTAAAACGATGTCCGTTTGACCTGACACGATAGAGAACTGCATTAATTAATGATAATAAGTTAGCCTAGTGCTTGTTTTGGATATCGTCAGAACATTCTAGATAGTAACATTGCTGGTTGTAATTTATGAATGAACTAGCTGTCCCGACAAACGTTGTTCTGTCGTAACTACGAGCTGGATTAAATAAATAACTACACTTACACCTTTGACAACCTCTGTGGTTCAGTGGTTGAGGGTGTTGGTGCTCATGCCGGGGGTCGCGGGTACGAATCCCGCCGAAGAAACAAAAAGTTTTTCTGTGTCCCTGGGTCATCAGTATAAAAAGTATTAAATATATTTCAGTTGTCTGGTACCCCTAACACAAGTTCTTCGAGAACTTACCACGGGACCAGATTGACGCGGTGTGAAGCGTCCGTAGATATTAAATATTATTAATATTAACACCTACAACTTATACCTGCATCAACACCAACCAACCTACTAGGGCTAGGTGATTTTTTAAAAATATACCAAACAGGTAAACTGAACGCACATATAAATATTTGACAGTCGATTTTTTCCATTTTTCTCACCGTTAAAACATTCCCTAAATTTCCACAATTATTTCAAAATCAAAATTAGCCGAATCGGTCCAGTCGTTATCGAGTTGTAACGGATATTGGAATTGCAATCTAATTTTAACCGACTTCCATAAAAGGAGGCGGTTATACGTTCGGCTGGATATCTATACATAAAATCCTTTGTCCTGAATGACTGACTGACGGATCAACGCACAGCTAAAACCGCTGATCGTAGAGACCTGAAACTTGCAGGGTATGCTCTTTGTAATGCGTAGGCATCCGATGTATACGAGTACTCGTAGCATAGGGGTGAAAATGGGGGAAAAAGTTTGTATGGGGCAACGTGATTCCTTGGGCCAATCTACTTCATATTTTGCACAAACATTCTGTAATAGAATTGATGGAATATGTTTATCATAGTTTATTGAAATTCGTCCCACACAACTTTTATTTCCCCTTTTTTAACCCCGTTAGGGGTAACGGGGTTAAAAAAGGGGAAATAAAAGTTGTTTGGGAGCGATTTGCATTAAAGTTTATATCAATACTCCTTAGTGCTTTTGATTTAAAGCTCCCACTCACAAGATCGATCGATTTAGTCTTTACAATTTAAACATTTACTGGATTCGTAGTTGCAAGTAAATCGGTTTAGTTGAATGATGAATATAGCCTGAGATCCGAGGCCCGCCTAACTACACCTTTCATATACAAGTAATTTTTTTTTCGTACTTTTGGCGCCTACCGCAGAAAATAGCGGGTACGAACTATGCATATGTATATTCTTATACTGCAAAATGAAATTTAATTTATCAGTAAGAGTGTAAGTGACAAGTGTAGTCAGGCTGGCGTGGGATCTCAGTCTATAAATTATCGTAACAACTAAAGCGTTCGTCGTTAACAAAATATCTTTAAGAATAAATTTCAAATTTCATCTTAACAATCGATTGCCTGTGAGTGGGACCCATTATTTTTATTTTGTTTTGACACGTCATATTATTGTCATTAGTTGAAAAATAAATCTGATAGGATTCGAAATTGAAATTTTATATTTTGTTCATGGTCATTTAATGAAATACTCATTTTTATTGGATAACTCCTAAATTACCTACCTACCAGCAATTGTCTATATATATATAAAATAAAGTCGTGTTAGTTAAACTATTTATAACTCAAGAACGGCTAAACCGATTTGGCTGAAAATTGATGGGGAGGTAGCTTAGAACCAGGAGACGGACATAGGATACTTAAGTGCTCCGTCGACTCTGTCTACATTTGTGTGTACATTTACCAACAGAGTCGTTTCTTAAGAAGGTTGAGGTCGATAATAATTTGCTATAGTTTTATCGAAATTGTTTGATTTATGAAGGTGTCGGAAAAAATCAAGCCGTCTGTGAACTTTTATCGAAAACGCTGCCTAACCTATCCCGTTGGAGATAAATAACAAAACAATGTATGGTGGGATTGTTTCTCTTTTATAGGTCTACAAAAACTTCGCGATGGCATATATGTCTATATTTTAAGAATAGTTACCCATTCTAAGTTTAAGAAAATTATCAGAAATAATGTGGTATTTTCAGAAGCTATTAAGACGGATACAATATTACCTAATCCTTATCTAGAAGATATCTTAAAATTAAAAAGTACGTGTGAAAATTTATTATTAAGTATATATTTTTACTTTGTACTATTACTATATTGCAGGTATACTACATTGCACGAACACTCCCACGCGGGCGAAGCTGCGGGCAAAAGGTAGTATATGTATATATAATATATATACACATATATTTTTTTTTGTATGTTCAACTATTACTCCGCCGTCTGTGGACGTGATTTTCAAAATTATTCTTTTGATGTATCGAATATAATCCCAAATTAGTCCTTTTGACATCAAAGTGGTGACCTGATGATGGATTCTATGAGTAGTCGAGGGAACTCCTCGAAATTTATATGGACATATAAGGTGATTTCGATTGTCTTTTACTTTTTCTGAAGTAGTTCAAGCAAATGCTACCAAAAAGTAATATTTTGCACCAAGGTATACCCTGGATCCAAAAGTACTAAACAGAACTCCTGACTCCTTATAGATACATATTTGGGGATTTCGGCGTTGTTTAAATAACTGAAAGGATATGCCATCATACTACTTACATTAATCATCATCATCATCACCACCATCTTCACACGAAACACCCACATATTATTATTATGATGATATAGAAACTACTCATCAGTTTTGTGTACGGATATCAGTCTTTGAAATTATGCTATTGCCAAAATTCGTGATCATCATCATCACTCAAGTATGCTTACTGCTACACTTTTGCCCCTGACTAATAATAATAATTTAATAATTTAGCATCTAATCATTATCATCGCTGGTGATTGTTTAGTAGGTCCGCAGATCGATAATTTGGGAAATACCACGGCCCCTCAGAAAACTGGCATGAAATAACGCTTGAGTTTGTTTTGCCGAGAGAGTGAGAATCCGACCGACTTCAAAATTAAGAAGATTGAGTAGAGAAATAGTTAAAATATTAGCATAATTTAAAAGGGGAATTATTTAGAAAATACATTTTATTTAATACTTTGTTCTGCATTTTTACTTTGTTAGTCGATTTTAATATTTTGTTTCAAAATAATTATATTTAAGAAGATTATAATTTTATTCAGAAACTATGTATTGATATTGTACTTTGTGATCTTAATATCCTTCAGTTTAAGGAACTTTAACAAAGAAGCGATGGTTAGGTTTGATTAGGTACGAACATTCTTTAATAATTTCCTAGGTAGATGCTTCTGAAACTAACACGCAGTCGTAAAATTGAATCTCTGTATGTTGTGAAATAACAAGTTAATAATTTTAGCTTATCAACTTACAAGTTACAACTTAGATAAGATATAATGTATCGCCCGTGGCTACCTACTCGAAAGCTTAACATTTCGAAAAACTTTGATTTTAATATAACATAATATACCTTCTATATTAATAAACTAATAAGTAATAACAACCTGATTAAAAATATATATATATACTAACGGGACTAAATTTTACAGTGCAATAATTACTGTGCTGAGACAGTAGATACTATAAAATATAATGAGACTTTTTAATTGCATTCTATATGGAAAGGCTGTGAGAACCACCTAGTAACTAGTTGTTAGTTTAGCGACAAAGATCACAATCTTTGGTGCAGTTGTCTGTTGTACTGACCACAAACCTGGACAATATCAATGCAAGCCGGCATTTATTTATATCCAGGCGGTCGCAATGCTCATGAAATTACTCTTTTGGAATCAAAATTGATTTAGAGGTACCTAAGGGGCGCATTTTAGATCATTTCCTTCGTCTCATACACCTACATAAATGATTTACCAAAGATAGAATTGAAACCTGCACAATATATTCTGTGCTAGCTCCAGCGTTTATTTATAACTAACCCATCGTTAAGCTAATGGTATTCTGAATACTGTTTCGGGGCGAAAATTTATATAAGGATACCTCAGGGGCGCACTTTCGGACATTTTCTTTTTCTCATATACAAAATTGACTTACCAAAGATAAAACTGAAACCTGCACAATATCAGTGCAAGCTCCAGCGTTTATTTATAACTAAACCGGTCTTAATGCTCAATGCTCATGCTATTACACCTTATATGAATGGAAACGCGCCGGCTAGAAATTTGCTTTAGAAATCGTAATTACACGCTGCCGTGCCGTATGAAAAATTACTTGGACGCATATCTATAAAAATAACAACATTATTATATTTATAAGTTAGCTAATATCATTATATTCCATTTAAAAATGAAAAAATATGCATTTTGTATCTTTATAGGTACTTTTCGTTCAGCCATAACCCCAATTCTCGTTACTAACTTACACTTTCATTTTACTTCAATTGAATTATAAATGAAACGATTATGATTTAATTATGAACTGATTTTTGGAGTTTGGACCAATCAAAACAGGTTTGATATTGGTTTGACGTTTATAAGTATACCATTTTACAGTTTTGACATATCGCGAATGGATCGTAAATGTATATTTTATTGCTTTGTAAATGTATTGCAGGACTTAATCAGCAGAATTGACCTTCAGTTTCAAATCATCGTGACGCTAATTTCACTTAAAGATCGTTGTTGTATCGTAGAGTCCAAGATATGTTGCGACACGACCAAAGAATATATATTACTAAACGCGACTCTACCATCGAATCAAGACGTCCATAGTCGGTATTATTATTAAGTTCTACACATTATAACGTATTGTTTCTAAGAATAATATATTCACTTTGATGTTGCATATATTACGTATACTATCCTGTAATCCAATTATAAGATCCAACAGACTAACTCAAGATAAAAACTAATGAATATCTCCTTGTACTAATAAGTAGTTATCCGTTAAAGATGTAGCGGATAATAGTTTTAGCTCACGAAAGGATTTTATCAATATAATGATTACATGTGATCTGATGAAATATAAGTCAGTTTATTATAAGATCACATTAGTACTGAAAATACCGCAGGTCAGAACATAAGATAAACTTTGAGCATTTTACTGTAAGAATAAAATAATAATTATGATGTACTGCACCCAAAAGTGATTACTTCCAATTTGCAACCTATATTGCAAAGAACAATGGCGAAATATTATTCGATATTTTTTAAGCGTCTAGAAATGTCATATGAACAAAAACAATTATTTTATTTTATTACATTTTACCAATATATTCTAGGATTTAATAAAAGCCACCAAACAAAACCGATTATTTTTTGTAAATCAATTGACAAATTTTTACGGATTTCATATTTTTCCCTCAGCTACCGTTAATATTGCCATATTTTGATATTTTTTGCCAAAGCGGCGGCGCACACTGCGCGGTGGCTCAGCCGGCGAACGGCATTAATAGTATAATATTTCATCCTACCGTATAAGTTGTGAACAGATCTACAATTTTAGTTAATTTCAAAACTTTTAATAAATAAATCGATTTTATTTTTTCAAACTAGTCGGTAAAAAAGGAAGGATGAGTTAAAATAACTAGCAACCCTGTTTAGTTGTCAAACAAATGTATTAGCAAGTGTCAAATAAAGAAGTTACTCTACGGTGTGATTGTGTTTTGGTATTGTTTTTCTTTCCTTTATTTTCGACCCGGCATGTTTTTGGACTGTTAATACCAATAATGTTAATATCAATGAAACATAACCTAAAATATTTAAGATTTTTATGATGTAATATCTAATAACCTAGGCCTTCTCGGGAATATTTCTTTTTAGAAGTTAGTTGGAGGATGAGTTCCTAATCATTTATGTATTTTTTTATTCATAGACGCCTCCATTTTATCTCAAATAAAATGATGTATGAGAGTTCGCCATTGTCATTTATTATTATATTAAATATCGACCTATAGGTTCTATACTCAATCCCCTTACTAATAAAAATGTTTACAAAACGGATAACTTAAACAACGTTGCTGTCTTTGTCTGTCAAGTGACTTTTCCAACGTATCAGACAAAGACAACAAAGTTTGTGTGCGTGTGGCCTAATTAATACACTAACCCCCTTACTAATAAAAATGTTTACACAACGGATAACTTAAACAACGTTGCTGTCTTTGTCTCTCAAGTGACATTTCTAAGGTATCGGACAAATACAGCAACGTTGTTTAAGTTATCCGTTGTGTAAACATTTTTATTAGTAAGGGGGATTGAGTATAGAACCTATAGGTGTGTTGTTATCCGTTGTATAAATATTTTTATTAGTAAGGGGGTACTAATACATCAAATGTGTATACAATAATAGTTTTGGAGTACATAAATTCAAAAGAAACTTATAATTTATGAATGGTCGTTAATTTTGTAAAAACAATTAACTTCTGTTAACATGATGTATGAAAATGACTATAATCCTGAATTCAATCAAGTACGTAACTTAACATAGTGTGTGTTATTCGAAACTAATAAACAATTTCACTTGTTGTGTCTGACGCATGAATCGTAAACATTCGAGCGAGCCCGCCCAAATTTAAATTTAATTTGAAAAACTATAGTTTTAAACACTTCACCTTTTTCTTTGTGTACTTATATTCCAAAATATTGGCGATGATTCTTTACACCTCTCAGAGTCACTTTCCTCAGGGCTGGGCTCTATATCCTCATATTTATGAGGATGATAATAATACTTTTTTATTTAATAATAATAATTTTATCTTTTGTTATTCATATAGCGTATATATAATGCTAACTTTCCATAAAATTGTATTGTGATAACGTGACCCCTTAACATCAAGTCCGATAACTTGTTGATCGTCCTAAACATTGCTATGGGCTCGAGCTTGTTGTGAACAACATTATCAGTGCAATTGTTAACGATGCTTATTTCATCATCAAAGTCATCAACAGCGAGCATATTAATCGCGAAAATTGTTTGTGGCAATTGGCCCTTACCTCTAGCAAATGAAAGTTATTTATGAGCAAGTATTTTTTAATTGGTGATAGAATCATGCCTAATGACTAATCTGGGATGAAACCCATCACAGTCTAGTGACTGTGATGGGTTTCATCCCAGATTAGTCACTACTAGTCTAGTGAGTACCAGACTAGTGTCACTACCTACACTTAATCTGGGTTTTAAAGTTTTAGCTATTAAGCCGTTATTTAGACGATGTATTAATAATTACAAAATATCCTAAACTAGGTATGAAAAGGTCCAAATCCATACAAAAAAAAAACAGAATCAACAGCAATGGAATGAATGCTAATGGAGTTCACGTTAAATCATATTTGTTGACACCAGAAGGGCAAAACCGAAAGACCCCGGTTATAGAGCAAGAATAATATCAGTTTTTCTATGGAAATAACAGACGGGAGACGATATATGAAAAACAACGATTACCGAAAGACACTAAAAACGTGGTTTTAATTTATTACTTATATTTGGGTTCATTTTAGACTATCACCTTTTTGAATACGAACTACTCCGAAGTTAATCGTTATATAATATTAGGTTCTCTAAATAATTATAGTACTTTTTTTTATAATTTTGTGTCTGTGATTATTGATTAGGTATGTATACTGGATTACCGTAGCTAAGTAATTCGGGCCATAGCCTGGCCTTTGGCCTCTGGGTGATGGGTCAGACCAATCGCAACGCCAACTGTTTTAATATAAACACCGCGTATTAACGTAAATTGTTCGCGCATACGTAATATTTTTACCAACTTTTGTCAAACAATACTTACGTACACAATACCTATGTATAACAATTGAATACAAATTACATTGAATTTCAAACAAAAAGTATCATTAACAGTAGCTATGTATTTCGCTGAAGCAAATCTGTTGGATATGTTTTAAATTTTAGTGAATATCTCTATTTGGTCATGTCTCTCTTTATTTCCTACAAAGACAATGTTTGTCTATAATATAATATAAATCTAGTTTGTCTATATAAGTAGTGACAAAGTAAAAGTAAATAAATATTACTTTAAGATGGACGATATAGACAAACATTCAGTTCTTATAAATTTAAGTTTCGAAGCTTTTACTTGGAAGTCAATAAAGCATTTAAAATCTCCATAGCTTTTACCCGACTACGGCGAAGCCAGAAGGAAGGGTAATGATTTTGGCAGTATATGTATGTATTCCATCGTAGCGTCTAAACTACCGGTCAGATTTTAATAAATGAGGTCAATAGATTCGTAATGATACCGCGGCCGGGTAACATAATAATGCTATTTACATTTTTTTATTAGGTTCGTAATGACTATCAGATTTGTCATCTCAAATCGCAGCCGTCAGTATCTATCTTGGTGTATGCATGTGTATGACTAATATACGCATTTTCTAGAAACTTCTCTAGGCCTTAGGACAGCTCACAAGTAGACGCGATGCCAATGCCATTGGTGGGTGCGACCACGGCTCTACCATGATAATTTTGTACCTATGCATTTCTGGATTTCTATCTGAATTATTTTCTTGTTTCGGCCTTTTAGACCCCTTTTTTATCTAGTCGAGTTATAGTTTTTTTTAACTTTTTTTATATAAGTTTACATGAATGCTTTTATTAACCGCCAATAATCATGAGCTTAAGTTTTTAAAACGTTCAATATTTATTTATCACAATGTATGAGCGTATGATCCAGTCAATCTCGTTTAGTTCATAACCTGTTACTAAAATATGCATTGTTAGACCTTACAGGAAAGAAGTAAACTTACGTTCAAAAAAACTCGCTCACTTAAACTCTTGTATTCAACGCTTAACTTTAACAGACGTTGGTGATACTGACACTTAAGGCTGGGATTATAGGATCCGGAATCCGATAGGCCGGGAAAAATTCAGAGCACTGAAAATAGAACTTTGCATTAATACAATAGAGTTGAAAATCGAAGTGTCGAGTGTCGTACTGTCATATATGACATTGACACTCGACACTTGTATATTCCCCGGCCTTGCGGATTTCGGATCATATAGTCCCATCCTAAGCTTACACCGAGGAACCAACCAACTCAAGTTAAAGTTATCGTTCGTTAGATATCATGTTGATAAGGACAGCGGCCTCGTAACGTAATACATTAGTGAATTTAAATGTGAACGATAAACGAGTGATTTAAAACAGTACATAAAACTATAATAGTGAATACTCAGTGACTATATGTATAGATTTATATGGCATCAGTGTGTAAAAGTCGTGTTAAAATGATGTTTTATCAAGTGCGGGTTATTTTGCTTATATATTTTTAACTAAAGCGAATTTTAACGTAGATTCTTTTGATTTATATGGATAAGCATAATACCTAATGTGTAAAATAACAATTTAGGTTATATAATAAATGGTTAAGAAAATAATGGTAAAAATGTAGAACATTTCATATAAGGTAAACTTTAAGATGTAAATATCTTTTCTATAGAATAAGATTTCTAGTATATAAGGGTTTATGTATATGGTCATAACAATAAAGTATTTCACACAACGCGTTTTGCTTCACCTGGCTCATGAAAAATAGGGAAAATTACGGAAAATAGCCGTATAGGGAGGTAAAAGTGAGATAGCGAATCGGCCCGAAAGAGGTGTACGGGCGGGGCTCTCTATACGGCATTGCCATGAGCCAGGTAAGCCTAACGAAAAAAGTGAAAATCGTTCTCCTCAAATAAGTGTTTTATTATCGCCCCGGCTCTGCCCAAATCGGTGTAACCTTACTATCTTCGAGTCTAATCTGAGCCGGCGGTTGAATCCCTGTGGAATAATACAGTCCCCTACACATGTAATCTCTCTCGTTCTTCGTATTAATGAAAGAGAAGGCATTATATTTAGACAAACGATTAATTGAGATTTGTGTAGCGCGGTCAACAGAATCTGTTATAAATCTGAAATAACAATATATTGTTTACATCACCATCTGAATGTAAATTTTCAAGTTCTATGTCAAATGCCGTAGGAAACTGGTTCTTTGCTCAGCGCGTTAGCTTGTGGTGTTCTATAATGCAAATATCAATAATACTTCATCATTATCGATATAAGTTGGCAGAAAACAAATATAATTTTAAAACCGATTGACGATTGAGATAATTTATCTTGAAATTTTCTTACTTTTATATTTAGCTTAATATATAGTTTTTGTGACGAACAATTAAAGGCATAAATAAATAAATAAAATAATAAGTGTATGGATGATTTACTTTGCAGAACTTATTTATTTTCATAATACATATAGTTTCATAAGAAAGATTTACCAACTTGCATAAGTCGGATCTGAATTAAACAATGCCATTTAACTTGGTTGTATTAGAAGGCACAATCATCGAGTATATCAGCGAGTACATTTACCCAGGCCAGCAGATAACCTTCGGAGACTGCGTCCAAAGAGGTAGACAGGAGAATCGCTACTGCGTGGAAGAAATACTGGGCAAACAAAGATGTATTTAAAAGTAAGATCCCAGTACACCTAAAGAAAAAATTGATGGCCAATACCATCCTCCCATCACTCCTTTATTGTTGCTAGATACGGGCGCTTACGAAAAATATAATATATTTGTCATCCTTTTCATTAGCCTCAATATTCAATACGTTAAAAAGAGAGTGACATTATTTTTGCACGTAATTAATTGTTTTTTGGGATTACTACTCTACCGCCGTAGGACTGTATTGGGTGATGGGGCGACCGAGAGGATAATAAATAAAATTGCTTCCTTTCAGAGAGCTGCTGAGCGTTCTATGCTATCCAGCATAGATAAGACTAGTAGATTTAATAAAAAACGTCGATATCAGACAAAATACGAGACTTAGATGCAGGAACGATGCTCTGCGGACTCAAATGGAAATGGGCAGGCCACATCGCTAGACCTCTGGATGAGTGAGCGCATCCTCCACTGGCACCCCCGAGATGTCGCGCGCGGCAGGAGCCGGCCCCGCGCTATGAGCGACGACATCGTGGAGGTGGCGGGCGCCGCCTGGACACGGACAGCACGCGAACGCAGTACATGGCACAACATGGAGGAGGCCTTCACTCGTTTTTGCATAAATCTATGTTTCTTTTTATGTCACATTCTCAGTCTCTGCATCACCTAAAGTTTGGCTGGTTGACAACGCCCCGAGGCATTAAGCCCGCCTTTGTATAAATAAAAAAGTGTGTGTCAGCTCCGACGCACGACTGGAGTTTACTCTAAAAAGTAAAACACGTCCCTCAGAAGGAACAAAAACTTTAGCGATCGATTTGAGATCAAAAATTCGCGCCATGTGAAAAAAGTGACAGGTGCGCAGAATAGGTTGCGCACGAAAACGTAACGAGGTCATTCGTTCAGTAGCTGTTACTGCTCATATTTTTTTCATACCGGGGGCCTTATATGAAAATCGATTCTTAAGGAGTAAACTCCAATAAATTACATAAACAAATACAGCATACAGACATAGTAGCAGACGTAATATATATATAGGAATTCATTATTATTATTATTCCTAATATTCCTTGGTAATAAAACAATTTAAAAGTAAGCCAATTCATTCAATCAATCGATTGTTTATTGGTCGTGCTGGCCGTTTGTTTCGGGAATTAGATGTGGTAAATTTAGTATTATACTCAGTAATGGTAGGAATTTAGCTACGAAAATATCTACTTATAATATATATATATAACTTTACAAACGTCCTAAATAAGAAAATTGCGAGGTCACGAATTCTTCAAATTATTATTTGAAATTTAATAATAAATTTGTAACTTGTTAGGTATGTGTCTGTGTAGTTAAATTCTTTATTGTAGAATGTAAGTTATGTCATACGACTGTTACATATTATATCAATAGTAAGATGTAACTGTCAATGTCATTATTGACATTGACAGATGTCATGAAGTAAAGCCTATCGAGTTAGTTTATTTTAGTTGGCCAAAGGCTATACATAGTGTAGACGTATATATTATGTTAAGCATATCTCATTACATATTGTAATACGTATCTGTGGTAAGCACCAATAAAGGAGAGTATAAGAATTGCTGCTGTATTATTATCATCACCACACGAGCGCAAGAAGGTCATACAATCAAGAGGTCATAGCCCGTTACAACGACTAGTTAACTCTTTTACGGCTGAATTCTGAAACGCTAATCAAAATTAAGAGTTTTCTTGCCGGTTTTCTGTGAGGCCGTGGTATTTATCGGGTCTAGCCAGCCCATCGTGCCAAAAGCGTAGCTTTTTCACGTTTAAAATTTGAAATATGCTTTTTGTAAAGAGAGTTGAATTTTTTTTTGAAGCAGGAACTTTGTCGTTATTGTACATGTTTCAAAGTTTGTTTTTAAAAAAACCCCCATGGTTCTTGCAACTAAAACTTTTGCTTTGCAATTTTTTAGGTTCCAAATCCCAATGAATAAGTAGACACGCATCCCATGACTGTTGAGCGGTGGGGACGGGCTTCATAGAAAATTCCCCATTGCCCTTTATTTGATTATTTTAACACGTATCAAACTATTGCTTTTCTAATAATAGTATATTTTTTCATCTAAAGAATTTAAGCGTTACGTCGAGTCGATAAAGAAGCTGGCTTAATAAACGACTCTCTATGCATGGTCGGTATAGACGTAACGAACACACTAGGGCCAAGACATACAAATTCTAATTTATTTAGAATACAAAAGCTAAAAAACATACTTAGAAAGAGCCAACTGGCCAAGTTACAATTACTGGCTCCGAGGCACAACATATTCCCCTACTTAACATTATAATTCATGTTTTATAAGAGAATGTACCCATATTACGTGACCACTTTTTACCCATTTTTTCTCCCCCTCCCCCTACGGTGACCATCCATAGCGCCGAGACATCCCTCCTCCTTTTCACGTAGTACCTACTAATGGCCGTCGCCCAAGATTTTCCTAGTCGACTACGTGACCACGTGACCAAAACCTAAACCCCCTCCCCACACCCGGTGACCGAGCGTAGGACTTTGAAGAACCCCCCCTAAGGTCAAGTAATATGTGTATGTTCCCTAACATGTAATTACTGACTAAAAGCTATATGGGTGCACGAAACAGCCTCGAATGCTTCGAGAAAAGATTATTAAGATATATATTAATACCTATCAATAGTATAAGAGCTTACTGGCGTCTTAACTGTCTTCGCCTCTATCATAAAGCAGACAGCTTTTGCCCGCGTGTAGTAGTGTTCATTCCAAAAAAAAACTTTTTGACTTCTTTTTTATTTAGATGTATAAGCTAAAGTATCGTGAGGTTTTATTAAAATCCGTTCAGTAGTTTTTGCGTGTAGGAGTTATAACTCACAAACATCCATCCATCCTCATTTTCACAGTTAAAATAATAGTAGTAGGATATAAAAACAAAGACAACGTACATTCATAAATTCTTCGTCGTTCTGAATGGCCAACTTTATACAAATGTTGAAAAAGGTTCAAAACTTTCCGGGAAGGGTCGCTTTCTCAGAATCGAAATAATGTCGGTGCCTTCAATTCACACATTTTTTAATCACATTTAAACTTCATTCCCCAGATATGATAAATGATAGGGAACAAAAAATTACTTCAATACGACTAGTCTATAACTCTATATAATAAAGTGGTGAATATTATGGCTTTGCAGTGAGACCTTGTGGAGTGTGAGCTATTTAAGTAATGATATTTTCAATTAGTTTACTCTTACACCTTATTATTTAATTCTGAATAATACAATCAAATGGGCGTTAAAAGCGTATTAATCCTTATTTTCCTGGTTTGCACTCCGCGTCGATAAGAATTCATTTGTGATATCCTCTTATATTAATTTTAGTCAAACATAATAAGTAATACAACACGTTGTTTGGTTGTGGACTTGTAGTGTGTGTGTTTTACCATGTTACATAAAATTCAGACAAACTTACTTACACCTAACATAATAAATACAACTCTAATAAAAAAATTACAAATAAATAAAATAGGTGCGCGCACTTTTTGTGACGTCATAAGAATGACGAACAGGTACAATCGAGCACAAAAATATAAAAAGATAAAAGTTAAATACTACTTTTTTGTATGTACTTATGATAACATCGGCCCGGTTAAATGGCCGGTTTCATCGTAGCAAACTGTTGCAACAAGTTGCTGAAGATTAAACACGTCCTAATGAAATTGTATGAGGCAACCGATTGTATAGAAATTATTAACATTATTATAATTTGCATTCGAAACATTGAATTGAAAATAGTAATTAAAGAAAATATCGATATCTTATTTCCTAATTTAAAATTTCCCAATTAAAGAAATAATAATTTCAATTTCACTGCATTCCTAATTCCTATGCAGTGAAATATTAATTAGGATTTTTGATTTCAGCAGACAGTCTATCTGTTTGTTTGTCCACTGTAAAAAATATATATTTATCAGTGCGTGTGAACTGTGAAGTTGCATATCGCACTGAATCAGTCTAGACTCTAGACCGAGAGTAAGGTCAAACAAAATTAATACAACATTTGACTACCACTCACAATACAATACTTTGCAAGTTTTTAATGATATAACTAGGTACTTATCATTTATGCAAATAGTTGTATTCCTTTTTTGCTTTCTATAATTTTTATTTAACCTTGTTTTATTTTATCTGTGAACATTTTTATTAATTTGTAAATAATGTTTTGTTATTTTTTATATAGAATTTTACACTTAAAAAAAATATCGTATATCATTTACAGTATGCAAAATAATTTATATAGCTGTAAGTTTACTAAAAGCACTTTTCGGATCTATGGCCTCTGTTGGTTGTTCAGAGGGTCAATTCTGCTAAATGAAACCTGCAATAATACAATTACAATCAAGTCCCGATACGCTAAAACTGACAACCGGTATTCTCGTAAACGTTAAACCAGCGTCAAACGCGTTCTGATTGGTCCAAACTTCACAAAATCAGTTTATGATAACAAGTAGCTTCCTTTATAATACAATCAAAGTAGAATACAAGGCTACTTTAAAAACGAGAATTGAGGTTCAGAGCTTTTGGTACCAGTAACCAGACATATTGTGATTGTATAAAATTATCGATTGCTCCTTCTAGGAACCTAATAGCAACCGGCGAATTTAATTGGGAACTTCCTCTTAATCTTATCAGTTAAGCCTTTTAAAAAGTGACATAGAGGTGGGAATATAATCAGAATGCAAGTAGTCATTAAAGGGTACTTACATACTTAATAGTAGTTTAGAATCATTAAAGTATTTTATTTATCACAATATGCAATCATACACACACTCATTGCAGTCTGTTTTCAATTTTCATGGCTCGTAGGTTTAAAAGTAGAGATTGGTGGATATGGTTTTATCGAAATTGTTTGATTTATGAAGGTGTCGAAAAAAATCAAGCCGTCTGGGAACTTTTATCGAAAAGGCTGCCTAACCTAACCCGTTGGAGATAAATAACAAAACAATGTATGGTGGGAATGTTTCTCTTTTATAGGTCTACAAAAACTCCGCGATGGCTTATATGTCTATATTTTAAGGATAGGTTACTATACCTATTGTAAGTTTAAGATAATTATCACAAATAATGTGGTATTTTCAGAAGCTATTTAGACGGATACAATTTAATTATCCTTATCAAGGAGATTATATATAGGAGATATCTTAAATTAAAAAGTACGTGTGAAAATTTATTATAAAGAATTTTTACTCTGTGCTATTATTATATTACACCTGCAATATATATTATAATACTTAGCAAATATATCTATATTTGCTAAAGATTTTTTTGGCACGAACACTTCCACGCGGGCGAAGCTGTGGGCAAAAGCTAGTATTTACTATATATTACAGACAATTGTACTTACAAAGTTGTCTTTTGTTTGTGTTATCACAAAAATAAGTGCGTTTACCAAGTACAAGTTAATTGAAATATCGAGGATTTAGCTAAGTCATAAAATAGGACGATGTTGATTAATTTCTTGCTTATTTATATATTTTATTATTTATATTTAACATTTACAACAAGAATATAATAAATAATAATCTGGTAGTTTTCCTTGTTGTCATAGTTAAACACAGTTGTAATTCGAGACAGAAAAATATTGTAGATGCAACCTAGAACGTCTCCGCCAAAAATAGTTCCAACCGCGCAACCCGCACCTCGTCGATGGTAAAAATAAAATAAACTAGGTCCCTTCAAGTGTCACTCACCCGTTCAACAGTCCTAGATAAAAATCGTCGATAGATAAAATCCGTCGAACTCAAAACCTTCACCAAAAATATTTACAAAACCGGCGTTTTTTATTTATCGCACCCACTCGCGTTTTTTATATAAAACATTCGTATCGTTCAAGGTTCCAACTGATAAACATTTAAATTGTAAGCACTAATTTAAAAATAGAGGGAAAAAAATCTTTTCTATAACGAAAAAAAAAAAAACGGAACACGCTACGCGCTCGCTGGCTACGACTGTACTGAGCGGCGCCGGCGTTTGTCGCCCAGGTTTAAAAGCACAATGCTAAATGTTTCGCTTTCCATGTTGTTGCTTCCAAGTTCCGAGTCAAAGTTGATACTTTGCGGTCTCATGTGACAATTTGACGCTCATTCACTTCGTACTAATTAAGTAATTAGTTAACTTTTAACCGTACCACCATTCCACCGTAACGCCTAAACTACTGGTCCCATTTTATAATGAATGAGGTGTAAAGTCAATGCATTCGTAATAATAGCCCGGGTAAAATAGACTATATAGTTTTCGTAGTCGGGTTATAGTTTTTTAACTGGAGTCACAACTTTATATTTAATTTCTTACCTATCAGTAAAACATGTAATTGACTTTATGGTGTCAATCAATGTAATGTTATTGTAATTAAGCTGTAAGTTTTGTAAATACAATAAAAAAAAGTAGATAAGTAATTAAAGTTATCATTGACAAAATATTGTATGACATTAATTGATGTCATAATGGAATTATCATTAACTAATTGTTAGTTAATTCAGTTAGATTGCCTGTAATTTGTCAATAATAAATAAAATAAAATAGTTTTGCCAGGTGGAAAACTCGCGGAAAAGTTTCCATGTGAAATCAAAGAACTATCGAGAGCGAAGCTTATTTTATCATGCAAGTAATAAGCTTAAGAAATTATTTTTCACTATTATTACTAAAACCACTTGTATTTTGTACCAGTACTAACTGATTATTATGTTTAACCGGTAGAAAAGTTTTCCACTTTTATTCCATAACTTTAACAAAACATGACGTTTTAGTTATGATTTTCTGACATCTTCATAAATATTTTAAATACTATGTATTCACAATGTTAAGATAACGAAAGTTGAATTTGACAAAACAATGGGCAATTACGATGTAAACATGTGTTTGTATAAAAAATTTTTTTTTTTCAAAACTATTCTTCCATTGTTGTTATTGTTGTATTGAAAAAATGGGTAGCCCATAAAGACACAAACAACTAACATACAAATGTATTTCGCCCGCGTTTCAGCCCTCGTCAATACATTTAATCCATAGCTTGAACTACTACCATACCAAATTTCATCAAAATCCGTTTGGTTGATTTGCGTGAAAGAGTTACAAACATCCATCCATACATCCATCCATCCTCACAAACTTTTACATTTATAATAGTAGTAGGATACTTTAGCTGTTAATACATTTATTATCTCGCGGATAGGTAGGCTATATCACTCATCATCACATGTCATTTAACTACCCTCTTCAAGTTTATCAGACTTGCTAAGTACGTACGTTTAAAATTTTTCAGCTGCACTTAACAATGTACACAATTATTATGTTACTACCTTTTTCCCGCGGCTCCGCCCGCGTAAATATAGTATCCCACTGAAAAACTGTACTTTTTCGGGATAAAAAGTAGTCTATGTTTTAATCCAGCGCCTAAACTACTACCATACCAAATTTCATCGCAATCCGGTCAGTAGTTTTTGCGTGAAAGAGTAACAAACATCCATCCATACATCGATCGTCACAAAGCTCCACATTTTTATTAGTAGTAGGAATACTAACAGACTACATAAAAATTGTCTTTTAGGTACACGAAAGTGTGCTAGAATTAGTTTTTCACTCGTTGGCTCTAATTATTCAACTCAACTGAAAGTTAGCTCGTATTTTTTCAGGGCATATTTAAGTTTGTGGGCGGTGACATACAATGATAAGTTACAGCTAAAAATTTACATACTAATTACTTTATCGTATTCAGAGACCCCGTATTAGTATAAAAAATGCATTTAATCAAAATGCATGCAAGAATCAATTTTTAATAGAGCAGTGAAATAAATATTAAAACGTTTACTTCATGCCATCACAAAAATACCCAAGATATTTTACTAGCTACTACAAAACACAAAAATCTTATCTCGTGCTCTAAATACCTATCCATGTCGCTAACATATTTACTGAAATAATTTTAATGTGAATGTTTCAATGTAAATAATGAGTTTGAACGTAGGTAGAATAGAATAGAAAACTCTTATTTGCACAAAAACACAGACACACATAACAATAGTTAAATAAAGGAACTGCACAAAAAGGCAGTCTTAATGCTTATAGCATATTCTACATATATTAAAGGTACATATTAGCGACTCAATTATATACTAACGATTTAGTTTGATATTGAAGTTACATTTCTGCACCTCTTTTCAATTTAATATATCTATGTTTCTACCTTAAGGACTTACAAGTAAATGTTCCTATTAAATGAGGAGGTTATTTTGAATTAATATGAAAGCTCCCCACACTGATTCCAGTGACGGTGGCCGGTTTCATTGAAACCAGACTACTACACAGGAGTTATTTTATAGTGCCCAAGTGTGTGACCTATGTGTACAATACACAAGAGCATTCCTCTTCCTTTACTCTCGTAACCCAGTGGGACGGATGACCGAAACGACTGGCGCGTGATGAGGACCCACTTTGATTATACTTTTATTGAATTATAAATGAATCTTCTTTATATAGAGTTTCGAACGATCTAAACTGGTTTGCCGTTGGTTTGACACTTACCATTTTGCAGTTTTAAACTATCGGGACCGGATCGTAATTATATTATTACAGGATTTAATTACCAAAATCGACCTTCAGGCGCGTGACCGTCTTTTCACATGCCCATCCGACGCATGGATCATCTTTCTTCTCAGACAATCCGGTGATCAGCCTGTATTGTCCTAACTAGACTTGAAAACAAAATTTCCAAAGCGGGGATTGAACTCGTCAAAAAATGTTGTTCTCCGAAGTCGAGAGCCGAGCTCTACACCACTGGACTCCGGCGGCGTCAATTTTGAGTTGAGAAACTTTGATCTTGATTTATTCAATATCAACTTTTGCTTCTCCTTTAGTTATTTATTTAATAGATCGGAAAGTAATAAATCATTTTTACCCGACTTCCAAAACACAGGCGGATATTAACTTTACCATTAATCATTAATAGTAACTATAGTGGTTAGACCCGTTCACCTTTGACCCTAGATATCTGTATCAGAAAAAGTCCTCTTGACTATACTTGTTGACAAGCATTGTAACTGAGTAAGTATATATTATTCTTAAATCATTAATCCAACATATTATTTAATAATATAATTTACTCTGTGCTGTAAGTTGTAACCTTATGATGACATTTCGATAAGATAGGGTCCATCCTCACCGTCCCGCTTGCAAATCCAGCATCATAAATACTTCAAAAATCAATCAATAATAATGACAATTAATACCTATTAATTGTTCTGTCCTTTATTAAAATATACCTACTTTCGAAAGTTTATTTACAGGTTAACTTTTCAAATTGCTTGTCGATATAACCGTAGTTCAATACCATAATTTAATTAAAAACAAATAAAATAAAACCTTTAAAATAACCCTAAGAAATTCTCCTTCCTAGAGGGATGATTGATGATGTGGAGATTTTTTGCCCTTATTTTATGGGGAAACCCCTAAATTGGCAACAAAATCCTTGGTCCGCTCCGCACCAAATCCGATCGTCGTTAACTTAGATAATAATAGATATAATATACTTTTTTTAGGGACCATAGTCACTTGAAAGTGACTGTAATGCTGATTGTACACGCTAAATTATGCATGCCGGTTGTGTTGTTATTATTGTTAGTAATTTAAAAAAAAAATAATGCATAACATAACCTAGTAAAAGAAAAAAGCTCAAGGATTATATCTTACCTACGATTATTTGCTCAGTTGCCCTCTAGGATAGTATCCTCATCACGAATTCGCGATGCCTCCTGACTCCTGAGGTCGTGAGTAGGTCCATCAGTATTCTGCGGTCCTCTATACGCCTCAGTTCGTGAATAATTTTAAACAGCGATTTGCGGTCATTGTTTATTGCCTCGTATCTGGCAACATCTTTTTGTTAAAAGATGTAGATACTAGATTATAGATATACTGAATTAAGTCATTATACTGAGTCCCGCTACACACGTAACGCTTAAAGTTAAATAAAATAACAAATTGTTACGATAATTCGCAACGATTTGTCATATACACGAACAATAAAACTGCACGGTACGGCTTACACCGTTTAATTTTACGATTAAACGTGACATGTGTAGCGGGCATTAGTAATGGTTGGGTAGTATACTTTTTTTTTCAAATCAAATATTTTATTTCCATATAATTTGTCATAGTAGTCTTACAATTTGTTTTTGTACAGTAGGTATCAAGAACTTCAGCTTCTCCATAACAATTTCCGAAGCTATCTTTTGCGTTTAGATTTATTTAGCGCGAGATAGCAGTGGCGACGGCGTGCAAAATATATATTTCTTCCATCGCCTAGCATCTTCTTTATGCACGCGCATTCTTTACGCACATACAAAGTCGCGGAAAACATCTAGTTATTAATATTAAATGGATATTACGTGTTGTGTGTAGAGTGTATTTTTTGAATGATAAATAATAAAGCGTACCTACATTACTTATCAGAATTTCCTGTTGTGAAAACGTAATGTTGTTTAGCAAAATTTACAAAATTAGTTTGTTATTAATTACTACTTCATAAGGAAAATATTAGCTTATGAAATTGTAAATATTTTTCCAGGGAAGTACCAACTCAACTACCAACCATCAGAGTTAAGGAAAACGGCGAGATTTTGATCTATATTTTTGCTTAGACGAAAATAATACAAAATGTGTATAATTAAACTATACAAACAGGCATATCCTATTTTACTATTATTATTATAGGCATAACAGCAGAGTTAGGTATTTTTCAACGGTAACCAAGCAGTAATAGTAACTAACTAAACAGTAAAAGTAAAGTTTATTAGAATTATGAATAACTAGGTACTTAACATCGTAATTAATAATTATGTCAATAAAATTAAAAATAATATAAATAAAAATTTAACTTGCTAATTTCAACATTCAAGCTCGTGTGTCGTCTTCCCTTAGGAATGTTACAGTGCTAAAAAATATAGATGACTTAAACTTATTTAAGTCATCTATATTATATTAGCACGATAACATTTTAAATTTCAGTGTTACCGTGCTCTACAAATGTTATGTAACATTGACATTCTCTATTATGTTGTATCATTTCCTTCTGGAGCCTGTCCCGAATTAATACCTAACAATAATAGTAGCTCCCCACACCGCTTTCGGTGAGTGGTGACGGTGGTCGGTTTCATTGAAACCAGTCCAGCTAAGCAGGAGTTATTTTATAGTGCCCAAGTGTGTACGCAGTACACAAGAGTAGGTACTCTCTCCTCCTTTACTCTCGAAACCTAGTGGGACGGATAATCGTCACGACAGGCGATAGATCTGGCGCAGGCCACAGGGCCGACTTTTTACATGCCCATCCGTCGCATGGATCATCTTTCTTGTCAGACAATCAGGTGATCAGCCTGCATTGTCCTAACCAAACTTGGAAACAACATTACTTGTTATTTTGCGCAAGGACGACACGATTTTGTGTGTCGTCCTTACGCAGGGCCCATGCCTATCAGAAGATAAGCATGGGCCCTACGCAAGGACCTCTTTATCGTTCCAATTTTAGTATAATATGTATTATGTACTGCCGAAGCGAGTACGAAAATACGAGAATGAATGAAAATACATTATGTATAAGTAATTTATGTTTTATTCGAAAGGAAATATCTTTCAGAATTCAGAATACAAATTACTAGCGCCTTGACATTGTTTCTGCCAAACAATGGTGGTTTCCGTTTGTTTTTTTTTTATTAGGAATTTACGAGGAACCTTTTTTACGAGAAATTTAATATAATGTAATGTTTATTTTTTTGTCACAAGAGTAAGAATTCCAAAATCAAAAAATACTATAAGAGCCTTCTTGGAAAAAGCTATATACATTTTGCGTCAACTTTTCAGTGACGTCTTATTCAAACCTTTTGATTTTTCGCTGTTTTGTTCTAGGTGAAAAACTCAATATTTTTATTATAATCAATTTACTGAAAAAACATAGGTAATATTCGATTCCAAACCACCAGGTACTAAATAATTATAAAACAACAGTAAATGTGTTATGAAGTTATTTTTTTTATATACTTATATAAAAAAAATCAAAGCATTTAATTAATGTTCAATAAGTTCAGTCCGCGACATGCTATCGTTGGGGCGAGGCCTGTTGTAAGTTTAGGGCACAAAAAAAGTAAAAAATATTAAACATATATAAAACTATTAAAAATATATAATATGTGACACATTTAAAAGCATGAAAGAAAAAAAAGTTGTGTATAAGTAAAAAAAATGTTTGTGAAGTGCGTAAGTGACTTTTATTACACATTTAAAAGTTTAATGATTTAATGATGACATCACGCTTATTTATTCCAATTTATCCTAAATCTTAATGTAGGGGTAATCCCTATTTATTTAAAATTTAATATTAATGATATAATTTTTTCCTAAAATATTCTAACACATTATTCCAAATGTGTACTATTATAAGTAATACATATTATTATTAAGGTACTTATTATTTTTTGCCATAAAAGATCTCACCTTCGCCTCAATTCTGTAAAATGTAAGTTACTTACTCTTATCGTGTGCTAGTTTGGTATCTTCCATAATTATTGACCTTCTGTGCTGGCCTTAAGTTTGTTAAATGCATGTTAAATAGGTTTAGTTCATTTATTTGTAACAAGAATACAATATACAATCGTTCGTACAACCAACGTGAATGACCAATAATTAAGAATATTATTACTCTTACTAGAGGTCTTCCTGTGGTCGAAATTCGCCTATAACTTTTAAGATTCAACTTTATAAGGGTTCTTTAGGCCCCTTAGAAAATATAACAAAAATGTTAATGTTGCGACAGATTGACACAGTCACAAAATTGTATCTCTCAAACTCAGGGAAAGTTGTAATTATTTTTACTTATTTCTTAGTATTTTTTCAAATATTAGAATCCTCCACATAACCTTTTACTGTGCCAAATTCCTCCATTTGCACGTAAGAATGTACTTGAAAGTTTTTGCTTCACGTAATAATAATATATAATGATATCTTATTATTAAGATTTAGTGAGATTTTATGTGATTAAAAGGCCATGAAAGTGCCACTTACTATTGACTCTACATGCTTATTTAAATACATTTTATTAATTATTAACACTTGATAAGCGTAAATCTAATCACTGTTACTGTATGATAAGACTGTAACATTTAGAAATACATTTTCCGCTACAGTATTAAGATGTCTGGTGCAAGTCTGCAGTATGTTACATCATACGTCATACAAGTATGTAAAATGTATACAAATAGAGTTAATAATTCATTGCTGCTAATCCAACAAGTGGCGTCGTGTTAATGAACTGAGGATGTTCAGTGGAAGACGAGTTTTATTTACACACGCACGCTATTTGCGTACAGAATACATTGCGGTAGCCACGCGTTAAAATTTTCCAAGACATTTTGGTATGAATTCAATTTGCGTTCTTAGAATGCAAGTTGCGTGGGTTGAAATGGGGATTTACCTTTGTGTAACCTTTTCCGTATATGTAGTTTTATACTTCGGCAAAATTAGAACGTGCCGTATCGTGTATGTAATATTGGACAGCCGGTTGTTGACTTACGAGAAGTTTCTCAAATATTAACTGAAATGAGATGTAAAGTATTCTACTATTTATTCAATTCAAACAAACAAACTACTGGACCCATTTTGATGAAATTTGGCACAGATATAGAGTAGACCACGGGGTAAGCGCTGACTTCACCTTTTATTTGGTCTGAGCGTCTGAGCCTACACATTGTTAATATTTGTAACATGGCAGTAAGTTTCTCAAATATTAGCTGAAATTAGACATCTCATTTCAACAAATATTTGAGAAACTGTTTCCGTTAATAGTAGATTCCAGGTAATACCTACCTATGAAAATAATTTTGAAGGTATAATTATATCCATTAACGACATGCATGATGCATACCTCAAGTGATCAGTTTTCGTTTCTTTCAGCGGTCCAAGTTTGTCCCTGAAAATGAAACTGTGTAGTCACCTGTTGCGTACGAGGTTTACCCGGCCGCGGCGTCATGTGGTATGCCGTTGTGTTTATTTATAACTAGCGCTAATTCAAAATGCATCACTACTGCTTTTTGAAATTCAAATGCGACTTATGTTACTAATTTACATGAATTTCGAGTAGCAGGTCAAGCAAGCCTTTTTTTTTGTATATTATGAGTATGAGCCAAAATTTTTTTGACGTGATAACGTCTTATACATCGATTAACGCCGGTTGCACGCACGAAAGATTGTCACGTTCCTCCTGAGCCGAGCGTGCAAGCGAGAGCGCGGAACAAGCGATAGAGAGACACGGTCGGCCTAAGCGTTCGGCTTGTGATGATCACGTAAAATTATCGTCCGTAAACAGACTTAACAGACAACCATTTTATTTTTATAGACAACCAACGTTTGGTTTTTCTACACTAATATTATAAAGAGGAAAGATATTCTATTCTACTATTTATTCAATTCAAAGAGACAAACTACTGGACCGATTTTGATAGTATTTGGCACAGATATAGAGTAGACCATGGGGTAGGATATAAGGCTACCTTTTTATCGCGGGAAAATATACGGCTTCTTCGGGATTTGCACGTACTAAGCCTCGGAAAACATCTAGTGTTAAATAAATATTTTATGTACTTATCTGGGAAGGTGATTGTTATATTTTACTTTGACTTTTAGATCACATAGCCGACTAAAATTAATAGAAATTGACCCTAGAAATGATACACAATAAAGAGCCCACCCGTTAGGTTAGATTAGTGATAATAAAAATATAAAATTATATCGATAATAAGCACTTAAACTTGGTGACTGGCGACATTTAATTAAACATTATTATTTATTTTATTGTTTCACGTCCGCTAGCATTCAATTATTGCAAAATAATTTAGTTGGCTCTAATGTAGCGTAACATTTTAATACAAAGTATCTTTGGTCAATAAAAATAGTCTGGCAATCTTATTGTACGTCCTTCTTCAAAGTACAACACTTTGTTATTATAAAATAATTGATGTTAGATAGCGATGAACAACTAAATGAATACATTTTAGGTAGATTGCATTTTATTTATGAAAAATATATTATTTATACGTTTTCGTACCCAAAGGGTAAAAACGGGATCCTATTACTTTGCTTCGACTTCGCTTTATGTCCGTCAGTCCATCCATCCGTCTGTCTGTCACCAGGGTGTATCTCGTGAACCGTGATAGTCTGATGCCGCTATAACAACAAATAGTTATAAAGATAATGGTACCGAACCCGTCGTGCATGAGTCCGACACGCACTTGGCCGGTTTTTTAAGAAAATGGCAACAATGTTAATACTCACATCGTTGCCGTTTTCCCATGTTTGTTGTCAAGTTGCCATGTGAGTATTGTAGGCATTCGAAATGTCGACAAAAGTTGTTTCTGATACACATAACTAGTGTAGGGCAGTGACTGTTGATCGACAAATAGAGCACTTTGTTTAAATACTCGTGTTGATGAATAATTATTAACAATAATAATTATTTTTGTTTTTTTTTTAGATACATATTAGCATTTAGAACTTCAGTACTGTTTGGTTGGAATTGAAAACAGAGGGGTGAATCGATGTGACTGCTTTAATTACAATAATAAAATCGAAATCAAAAATGTATGGGATTGACACAATATTTGGTCGTTAAACCACGTGGTTACTCCCATACATTCTTTAAGAATTAAGAACTTTGTAATCATTCTGACATTGAACTTTGTCTAAAGCCTATGTTTTGTTAACGAAATTAAACTAAATGCTTCTAAAATATTACTTCTAAAATCTTAATAACCACGCTTGCATTGTATATACTTTTTTATTTTACCGAAATTGCAAAATTAGCATGGATTGGTACGTTCCGTGTCGGGCAAGGTCGCTGGCTGATGTAATATCCACGCGGCTTGCACCAGACGCGCCGGTCAACGACCTTGCACGATGCCACGGTCTATCGATAAGTGGAAATGCAGCACATCACTACTGACCTCGTGGGTGCGCCGCAACTTGTACATAGTGCGCTATTTACTCGGCTATGGCATTGTGAAGCTGCAGAAAACCAACAAGTTATTGATTAATTGATAACATTACTTACTTAAATATAAATAAATATAATATATGAAAATATAAATAAATCAAAAGCGAGAGTGTTAGGTTAGGTTAGTTTCCTATATTTTCCACTCTACTGACTGCACAATATAGGAAACTAACCTAACCTAACACTTTCGTTTTTGATTCGAACAGTAAACGAAAATTAGATATTGTAACTGACTAACGGCTGGTTTCATCTTATCTACCAATAACTATTTGTTTTTAACAAATCGTTATCGATAGATACTAGATAGGTTATTGAAACGCGCCGTAAAAGCTTCGTGAGTAAAATTGCACTAATGTAACATTTTTTAAAGTATTTTAAGCACTTACCTACTAACTTAACTTAAGTAGTAGTACCTACCTACTTAGAAGTGAAGATGTCAACACGTTTTTGTGCTCTGAATTATAGGTTTGATAAAAAACAGCAAAGACATCAATGATTTCGTACCCGCACCGCGCCGGTAAGGCGTGTAAAAAATACATCTAAACTTCAACTTGGGCAGTGAAAATACTTGCGTATTTTGGCCGCAGGCCAACACGTACTCTTGACCGGAATCGGCAGGCTTTCCGGCGTATTTCCCATTTTTGTCATGTCAAGGTGTCTACACTTGTCCTTAGAAAAACTTAGACATTACAACAAGGTAGCTAAACCGGAAAAAATTCGCAACATTTCTCGGTATTGACTTCCTCGAGATTGATAACATAATTGATTATTAATCTATCTGGGTTTGAAGTTGTTTATGTAATGATAATGTTAAGAAAAAAAATTAGAGAAAAATAATAAAAATAAAACTTAGGTACTTTTCTCAAACGTTTCGGGTGCAGGAGCTACGGACTACCGCCGACCGCGTCATCTAAGGCTGGGACTAGGGTTGCCAGGCGTCCGGATAAAGCCGGACACAGTTAGGCTTTTTGATTGCGTGTCCGGCCAAAATAAACGGTGTCCGGCTTATCCGGATTTTATAAGGCTTTTTAGTATTTAAAAATGTTGATAAGTGTTTATTTAGTAATTAATTTTAACTTGACTTTATAACAATAATTGGACTGATTAATAATAAAGTAATTAGATTGACTTGGCCTTCGATTTTTTTTATATTTCATTAGAATTTAAGAATATTTATGGTAAATATCATAAAGCTTGTTTTTAGTAAATATTTTACTGTCGTATTTTTATTAATACTGAGACAAAATCGTCAATAATGTTGGGTGTCCGGCCTTTTTACCCAAATGTCCGGCCAAACTAGTTCGTCTGTCCGGCTATTAGGTTTGGCGACCTGGCAACCCTAGCTGGGACTATATGATCCGGAATCCGGAAGGCCGGGGGAATGTCAGAGCACTGAAAATAAAAGTCTGCGCTAATACAATAGAGTTGAAAATCGAACACACAAGTATCGAGTTAAATGTCAATGTCATATATGACAGCTCGACACTCGACATTTCGAATTTCAACTCTATTGTATTTAGTGCTCTGAATTTTCCCCGGCCTGCCGGATTGCAGATCATAATAATATAGTCCCAGTCTAAGATTCGTTCGTGATGGTTACTGCTTAAAATATTTGCGTAAACATACGAAATTGATTAAATATCAATATAATCTATATGTATGTACATAATATATACTTAGTCTGGCCATAAATACGGTTACAATTAAAAATATACAAAATACTACATTTGAATTTGGAATCTGTCATTTTTATATGATTGTTCATTGGTTTTCTCATTTTGGCGCCAATAAATTGTACAATATTTTGCGATATTAAAATGGAGTGGGGTGATAAAGAGAACCGAATCGCTGTGATTGCATTACACAAAGTAGGCATGGAGCCAAATGCAATTTTTAAAACTCTCCATACGCTTGGTATTACTCAAATGTTTGTGTACCGGGCTATTAATAGGTACAAATATACCTCCTCTGTTTGTGACAGAAAAAGATCTGGCCGTCCACGTAGTGTTCGTACGAAAAAGGTGGTTTAAGCAGTAAGGGAAAGAATTCGAAGAAATCCTGTCCGAAAGCAAAAGATTTTATCTCGGGAGATGAAGATAGCACCTAGAAACATGTCGCGTATTTTAAAAGGTGACTTAGGACTTGCAGCCTATAAGAGACGTACTGGTCATTTCTTAACTGATAATTTTAAAAAGAATAGGGTGGTAAAATCGAAATAACTACTAAAGCGGTACGTACGCAAAGGGAGCACAGAAAAATTTTGTTTACGGATAAGAAATTTTTTACAATTGAGCAACATTTTAACAAACAAAATGACCGTATTTATGCTCAAAGCTCTAAGGAAGCTTCCCAATTAGTCGACAGAGTGCAACATGGGCACTATCCGACTTCAGTGATAGTTTGATGGGGTATTAGCGTGAAAAAGGTTTCAAAACATCGGCACAAGTGTATCAAGATACCATTCTTGAGAAGGTAGTGAAGCGCCTTAACACCATGTTCAATAACCAAGAATGGTCTTTCCAGCAAGACTCGACGCCTCAAGCGCCGCGCTCAAACCTAAAGCTCGGTCTACGCAGTCTTGGTTGGAAACGAACGTTTCGGACTACGTCAGAGCTGGCCGTCGTCTAGTCCCAATCTTAATCCGCTGGATTATGATTTATGGTCAGTTTTAGAGTGTACGGCTTGCTCTAAGCGCCATGATAATTTGGAGTCCCTAAAACAATCCGTACGATTGGCAGTGAAGAATTTTCCCACGGAAAGAGTGCGTGCTTCTATTGATAACTCCGGCCTCAATGTTTAAAGGACTGTATTGCAGCCAATGGAGACCACTTCGAATAAGCTTTTATATTTTAAATTGTTTTATATTTATGTATTAAGCTGAAACACACACTGAAAAAGTAATAAATGTTTTTTACAATAGAAATTTTTTTTTCTTTGTTTCAGTATTTATGGCAAGACTAGGGTGTTTTTTCAGTCAGTGTCCTAACATTCAGGAGTATAATACTCTTGAATATAAGCAACTTTTACAATGGGATCAACTTTCCTACTCGAAAAAAATTTTTGCTGTTTGCTACAAAATGCTATCCTGAAAGTTTGGACACTGACTGAAAAAACATTCTATATAAAAGGCAAAGCTGATTGACTGATGTATCAACGCACAGGCCTTTAAGGCTAGAAATTTGATATTTTGCACACGTATTTCTCATATGACGTAGGCATCCACTAAGAAAGGATTTTTCAAATTTCAACCCTCAAGGGGGTAAAATAGGGGATGAAAGTTTAAAACCTAATTTCACGCGGGCGAAGCCGCGGGCAATTAATGCTAGTACGTAGTGCGACGTAATAATTACCTAAGTACATTCACAAATGACAGTGATGTAACTAAAAAGAAATGGTTAGAAGTTAGAAACATCAACCTCTATTATAAAACCATGATAAAACTAAAGAAGGTATCCATTACAGATTTCTGTGTAAGCAATTACATTATTTTTATTGTTAACAAAAAAATGTGGCGATTGTTCGGTTTAATTACAATTTATTGGTAAATGACGATTGGCCTCCGACTTGAATGAAAACGTAGTTGCAATAGGACGTAGCCTCAAAATAGAATTATTAAACAGCGCGGCGTGCTCAAATTATAAAATTATATTAAGGCGATTAGGCTTTTGTACAACGTAATAAAATTATGTAATGTGGAAATTCGGACGTTTGTGGTTTTCCAATTTATATTTTCCGGTTATATACGTTAACCGTTTCTGTATTATGATTTAAAGTAAAAAAAATATGAATATTCACGATGTTCGTGAATATTCATATTTTTTATCACGTTACGCATTAGAATAAATCGTATCGTAAATCGTAAAGAATAGGACATAGCAAAATTGTATTTTGTTTTTGAAATTTGTAAGAAAGGTTATACGACGTGTCTATGTCACGTAAGCAGTCTTACTACACCGCGTAGATTCGCTACGAAAAAAAATCGTAGCATTTTAATGGAATAGCAAGCAGCAAATGAGCGGAAATATCCTATAGGATAATAATTCTATAATTATAATAATAAAATCCAATAATTATAATATTATAACTAGTTTTGCCCGCGGCTTCGCTCGCGTAAATAAAGTATGCCACGGGAACACTTTACTTTTTTGAGATAAAAAGTAGCCTATGTTTTAATTCAGAGCCAAATCTACTACCATACGAAATTTCATCAAAATCTGTTCAGTAGTTTTTGCGTGACATCCATCCATCCTCACAACATTTCACATTTATAAAAGTACCTAGTACAATTATTGCGTAAGGACTAAGGAGTAAGGAAATACCTAAATATCCTACGTACAACTTATATTATTGTTAGATGCCAAACAACTCTAAAACGAAGAGTTAATTTTTCATCATAGGAAATGTTAATTTAGTTCTTTGTTACTAGATAGGTACTGTCCGTATTGGAAAAGCCCACAACCATTTTTTACTGGATGACGTCTTTCAAAGCAATTTAAACGTGAATTGCCTCCTTTTAACATTAGAATCTTAATCGTTTGTATAATTAACTACTACCTCCGTGGTCTAGTGGTTAGAGCTTGGCTCTCGACTCGGAGGTCGTTGTTACGATTCCCGCATTGGAACAACAACAAAAAATGTTGTTTCCAAGTTTGGTTAGGACAATGCAGGCTGATCACCTGATTGTCTGACAAGAAAGATGATCCATGCGTCGGATGGGCATGTAAAAAGTCGGACCAGCGCCTGATCTCCCGCAAGTCGTGTCGGTTATCCGTCCCACTGGGTTATGAGAGTAAAGGAAGAGAGAGTGCTCTTGTGTACTCACTTGGGCACTATAAAATTACTCCTGCGTAACTGGTATGGTTTCAATGAATCCGGCCACCGTCACCGAAACCGGTGTGGGGAGTTATTATTATTAATTAACTACTTACCATATCAGTGTTGCCTTTTGTACTGCTACGTTAGATAATAAAAACTACATAGGTAAACAACGAAAGCCTACCTATTGGCTATTATTTGGATTTTAGTTATAGGGTACCTACCCGGTAGCGGCACTAGGTACGAGATATTGCCGGGACGTTCACGCAAAATTTATTTATTTATTTAGGTACCTACTCCTGCGTGTACGCCTTTCGGGATAAAGTCTTATTCTACAAACTGAGTGCTAAGGGTGAGTTTTTCTTTTCGCATTCGATCGTCAGCGCGTTTGGCGTAAGCTTCTACATAAATATTTGTCGAGTGCAGCTACTTACGGCTCGTTTCAATAACCTATCTACCGAACTATTTGTTAAAAACGTCGCCATTCAGTCATTTGACAGTTTTTTGCGATACCTACAAGTTTGAAGTTTCTAACAAATGGTTACTGGTAGATAGGTTAATGAAACGGGCCATTAGATTGTTGTATGGAACTATCATTGTTGGCCATAAAATTTTGTCCCTTAATGTACCAACAGATGTCGACTTATTGCTTAGGAGGTACCATGAAGTGGAAGATACATAAAGTTTCGAAAAAAAACGAATTATGAAGAAACTGTTATACTTTATTAAGCACACATAATGAAGATGATGAAAATATAAATCTGATAAAGACAACATTCCGAGACTAGTAAGTAGGTAATTGCTAAGAAATGTCGTTCGTTGAATGTCACTTAGTGCACTGGTCCGTGTTTCTTCAAATTTATCAGTTGTCGGTAAGTAGATAACAATAATTTGCCAAGAGGCGTCTACACACCCCTATTCTCGTAATTAACTTACACAGTACACTTTCATTTTCATTTTATCGAATTGTTAATGAATCCTCTTGATATTATAAACTGATTTTGGACCCATTGATATAATATACTCAGATCGTTGTTTGGATCAATCAAAACGGGCTTGACGTTTATAAGAATACCATTTTGTGGTTTTTAACATATCGGGACTAGCATTTAACAGTTTGCAGGATTATCGCTTGTTTACTTAACACACTTGAACATCCTCCCATGCATATTGTGAATGCCCATGTTACATAGGTAATGGAACACATTGTATCTACATTTTTGCACTAAAGATTGAGAAGCACCGATCGCTAATTACGGGAAAGCATGGTAAGATACTTTGCAGTATGTCAACAGGCAGCCTTATAGCCGCGCCAGCTTAGTCGGCTAATCAGCAGTTTTTTGACGTGAAACGTCTTTAAAATCGCGCCGAAACATACGGGTACCAGGTTTAAAAACTGGACCGTAACGAAAAGGTCTATATCATCGTACCTTAATAATTAAAAAACTATTAGTCTTAGAAACAAAAATGTGGTGTAAATATTTCACTTATATAGTCAGCTCGCTGTTATGACATTGAGTTCGTGTCGGGGTCAAGCGGGGCGGAGGGGGAGGGATACTGCGATAACTGTGCGAAACCGGCGCTCACGCTTGTTTCTATTCAGTGTAACTCGTGACTCCGACTTTATAGCGTGGTGATTCTTTCGTGTGTTTATTGTTTCTATTACGTACCTGTTCTTTTTTATTAAAATACTTAAAACAGCGTCCATCTTGTTTTCCTTTCAATCTTTTACTTTAAAAGCGATTCGCTAACATAGACGTTTCACGTTAAAACCAACGGCCGTGTGCCCCGACACAGCCCCACCCGCTTTTTTTTTGTGGGATAAGACCGGCCAACGAGCAGACGGATCGCTTGATGGTAATGTATTAACGTCGCTCACTAGATTAGACCCGCGACAACATGCGTTACCGGTTATAAGCCTCCAGCCTCCTTCGCCCTAAGTGTCACATTTTTATAGTTATAAATGATTCTTTATAAAAATAGGCAAATAAAACAAGAATCAGTCATCACTATCGTTTAATGAATTTATTTACAAAATATCTATTCGGTGGACATTATCAACAACAGCTTGTAGAAGTATCATATTTACCAAAACGCAGCGTGACAAGCAAACACAAAAGCCAAAACCAGCTGCTGCTAATGCCTCAGAATAATGTCTATAGCAGAATAATGCTATAGTCCTTAATCTGAGGCTAATGCATACAATAGGCATAATCGTTCATGACATTACCAATTAAAATTAACAAAAAAAAAAGCGATTTAAAAATCGAATAAAGTTAGCCATCATATTATCTAGTTCACAAAAAAAAACAACAAAGAACAAGATTACATACTTAACATAAATAGAATATTACATTAAAGTCTATTCACGTTAGGTACGCGCCTTACTCACGGTCCAGCCCGCAAATCCAGCACCAGTACCTTCAATGACCGTCATTAGTACCAAAACTGTCAATTATTTTTAAATTTTGCCCAAGTCTACTTCAAGGCCGCGATATTTAATTTTCAGGCTGGACAGTGTCTGTGGCAGCCTGTGAAATGTCAAGAAAAATTCAAAGTGTTCACATTAACCAATTACAGTAAGCACTGATAATATAACTCTGCGCTAATACAATAGAGTTGAAAATCGAAGTGTTGAGTGTCGAGCGTCGAGCTATCATATATGACATTGACGTTTGACTCGACACTCATATGTTCGATTATCAACTCTATAGTATTAGTCCAAAGTTCTAATTTTACTGCTCTGAATTTTCACCGGCGTTTCGGATTCCGGAGCATATAGCCTTGGCCATTATGATTTTACGTACCTACCAGTGATTTATTATCTTCATAATGCGGATAGACTTTATTGTAATATTCTATATATTATGTCAATAAATAAATAAACATGTACATAATCATATGTTTTTGTTTTTTTTTTATCATCAGATATGGTGGCGTACAATATCTAGAAAAATACTTTGAGCCATATTTAATATATTATAGGTATATCAAAACTTGAGCCAACTTACGTGAGTTTTGTTTAATTTTTTATACAATTAGGACCATAGTTATTTTATTTGTTTTGCATTTTACATGTTGCTGTGGTTTCTTTAAATTTAAATGTCACATTTTGATTCAACACGATAAACCACAATTAAAACCTTTTTGATTACGATTCAAACGCACATAATAAAAAAAAAGAATTTTGAAAATCGATCCACAGACGGCGGAATTATCGTTGAACATACAAAAAAAAAAAATGCTGTAAATATATATATACAGCCGAATGTAACAAAACGGTATTCAAAACAGTAAAGCGGAGCAAAATCGCAAACGAACTACTGAATGAGATATATTTCATGCACTGGCTGTGAGAGAAAGTAAATGTGCGCTGCTCTCTCTTGCTCCTACAGTAGTGTACGAAACGTACCTCTCTCTCTTTTCATCTTCACAACTTACAGCTCCCTCTCTACTTCCGTTCGCCTCGCCCGATCATACTTTTCGTAACGCCCCAAGACAAGCGTGCCTAAAGTTTTACCTCAAAACCGGCCAAGTGCGAGTCGGACTCGCGCGCGTACCAAATAGCAAAATACATGGCAATGGCACTTCAATATCTTTTTATTGTTTTAGTATTTGCTGTTATAGCGGCAACAGAAAAACATCATCGTGAAAATTTCAACTGTCTAGGTATAACGGTTCATGAGATATTAGACTTAGCCTGGTGAAATACAGGCGAACAGCGGTGTCTTAGTAACAGGGATAACCTCAAAAAACCTCTGATGGCGCAACCGTGCCTATGTGAGCGAGGGACGGTCTTAGGAGCCACCGCCCACTCGTGATTTTTAATCGGCCGATAGTTTGAACGTTATGGTAATCAGTATGGAGTTATATGGCAGTGCGCGCATTAGATGATTAATAATCGACTGACCAAACTATCGAATTGCAATCGGTGTACGAATGTGACAAAACTATCGGTCGATTAAAAGTTGCGAGTGCGCGGTTGCTCTTAGAGATTAAACAATTTTCTGCACAATCGTGATAAACAATTACTAGGTAGGTGACAAGTAGTCCAAAGAGTTATTTTGAAATATTATCATCATTGTCCATTATCCACTTTCCTAACAGTTTTTAAAAACAGAATAACACTTTTGGTTTTTATAAAGCTATATAACAACATTCAATAATAACTTTCCAATAATATATAATGTATTTATACAATTTTAAATTATACTTAAAAATAAGCATTACATGGTTCATTACAGTTTTGCTATAAAAGAAATATTATTTTTGCATTGTTATCACATAATGCCTTCACCCATATCTACGTACAGCACAACCACGATCTTAACTTCTTTCGGGGAACGTGCCGAGGGATATTAAGAAAGTAGTGGTACTGTAGTTCTCACCGCACGATCTAAACACCTAACCTATGTAATATTATAACACAAAAATATATTCACTGGATGCTAGGAAATACTTTTATTAGAATATATCTATATACAAAAATAAAACAAATCACATTAACGCTAGCTCACAGTTTTGTCAAAAAGTACATTATTAATATTTTAAAAATTAGTACAATATTCACATTAGGAAGCTAAAAGGTGAGTATCGGAGGATTTCCTAACATCCAGTTCGGCGTATAATGTATAATATAATATTATGAGCACATACTAATGATTTTTGGTATATCATGGTTTTCATTGAATTGACTGGGTGGCCACTATTTATAAAGTTAAAATAAATATGTAGAGTAATATGCACAGTTGATGCATCCTTCGACAATAAGGATAACCGAAAAATGCTAACGATTAGTAATAAAATTCGAAATATACAGGATACTCGTTATTTCTATTCGTTGGCGTTTATGTCACCTGTCGCTAAAACGCTTATTTCGGTTCTTATTTGTCAGTAAATTATACACACTTTTTAGAGTTCTTAGCACTCATTTTTGACAGTCCGATGATGGAATTTTGTATTCTTGAAGAAAACTGTAAGATTTTCTAACAAAAATCCGTGCTAAGAGCGGTATAAGTGAAATATGCGTTTTCGGTACATTCTGTCTAGCAATGACTACAATATATTGTACAAGACGTTGGTTCTAACAAACAGCACATATAAATTAATGTTGCCATACCTTACACTTTCTTAATTCATTTAATAGATTATAAATAAACTTTTTTATATTTTTGGCCATATTACACAGTTTATCTTATATATGAAGGGAATACAAGCAATTATATTTTATCTGGTCAGTTAAATAAAATACAGTTTCTGTATTGAAATTCCATTTTTTGAGTTGAATTGTAAATTATAAATAATTATTTATTTTTAAAAAAGTTTTCCTTTTTATTCGGTTTTTTTTTTTGCTATTTTTTTTTGTAAATGAATGGTATAGATCTAATACATTATAAGCAACTGGATTGTATTCCGTAGCAGAAAGGTCCTAAATTTTTGCATTTCTTAAAGTTTGAAATATGAAACTATATAAATAAATCATTAAGAATATTCACTTATTACTTATGTTTTAATACATTTACATAAAGGTGTATTTACAAAAAGTGCAGATAAAAAAATAAACCGTAATGTCATCATTTTAATAAATTATACAATATTTAAAGATTGATTATCTATGACCTACAACTGATTTAAGTTTCGTCACTACCTAAGTACACACTATAAGTACCTACAATTGAGTACTATTCGTTAATTTTAGTTTTTGAATATCGAGATAAATAAATAAAGTTTGCATAAATTGTCACCAGGGGCGAAAGTTTTTTCATGAGGACTGATATATTTAATACAAAAAAAACATACAAAATTGTTGGTTACATCATATTTTGCTGTTTTCATTGACCACTTTATTTATTTAAGTCGATATTTTGTACCGTTTACATCATTACCTGATTTTAAAATATTTCATATGGCACATACAAACTATTCACTCAGCATGATGTCTCTAAAAACGTTAAATTATTGCTCGTAATCAATTTCAATTCCAGGATTTTTGGTAAACATGTTAAAAAAATAAAAATGATCTATAATACGAGTAACTCTATTATATTATGGTATATGATGTATTGTACACTGTGATTTACATTACAGTCCCTTCGAGAAAACAAGCAAGAAAAAAAACGGCGCCAGTAGCAAAGGAGTTGGTATTTTTAATGAGGCAATTTTTCTTGTTATTGGCACTGACGATGTAGTTTTTTTATGTTTCTTATTCAAATAATTAGTTCAGTGCCAGCGAATGTGCGTACCTATTTATATATTTACCTATATGTAAAATGTGTAAATATGTGTAAAACATGATGAGAAGTGAGTGTAGAGTATTGGATAAAATTATTGAAATGGTGGAAACATTCATTAAAAATGACATTTTGATATCACACTGTAAACTATACGGTGCTTATTTTTATTGCATGTTTTTTGACACGAAGGGCTAGAGAAATCTTTATTTTTTTGTCACTTTATATAAATTTTATTATATAAAACTCTATATTTAAGATTTAATGCTACCCTATCTAGTTTGTAAAATTAGGCATCACATGGGCGCTAGGTCAAACACAAAAACGGTACACTTCTTATTATTATTAGTACAAGTAAATAATATTATGTTACATTTTATGATTATGAAACGATTATAATATTTTTAACAAAACAAAAGTCAGTGAACCGGCTATGTGTTTGATCTAAGTATGTACACGAGCTGTGAGAACGTGTCGACAACATCCAAACAGAAATAATACAATAGCACGGTACAAGCATATTATTTTAAAATACCGTTTATGCGTTTCAAGACAGACACTTTAGTCAAATAATTTCGAGACATTCTCACACTTGTGTTTATAATAAACACTTGACGCTCATCTTCCGACATAATAAAAACTGAAGCTATTGAAGATTTAAAATTACAAAAAGCTTGTAATTTTTTATCTGACAGCACCTAGACACATTATAATTTCGTCCTTAATCACTTACATGTATCAAATATTATTACGAAGACAATTATTATATTTATAATAATTATAACGATAATAATTTAATATTGTATGTAAAATTATACACAGACACATGGTTAACAAGACACTCATTTACGCGTAATACTATTGCTGTCTCACTTATGAAAATAGACAAACAATAACCTCCTTCTTTTGGCAGTCGGTTAAAAAATAGAACGATGCGCACCAAGTACCATTACTAATCTGTCAGTGTGTATCATAATTCACACCTACAGCCAAATATTTTAATTTTGTAATATCAGCACCGCTTTGTTGTGCCGTGGAAAAAATACTGTTCATTTAAAATATTGATAAAAGCGTCTAAGAAGTAAAGGATAATATGCTGCATTCAAACATTACTGAGATCGTATTGAAAAGTTAATAATTTAAAATACATTTTTGGTATCTTTATTTATTAAATACTTTTAATTATTTTTGTAATTTGTTACTTTTTTTTTTGTTAGTTACACGCAGGGCGCCGGCGCCGCTGCACCTGTAATCTGTATACTCCAGTTTATGATTTCAGCCACTAAAATTATATTTTGTATGCACTTTACCTCTCTTTCCTTCTTTGTCAGTTACAAGAGACCGAATGATTTTTGACTGGCATTTTACTTACTGAGATTAAAAATCAGAATATAGATCACTCACACTGTCGGACATGTTATAAAACAGTCAATATTTTTATCTTTACCCTCTCAAATAAGTTACCTGATAGTTAAACTTATGTTAGATTACAATAAATCCGTAGAGGTTTTCACTATCGTGTAATTCGTCAACTAGATTATTAATTTATGTCACTCGTTTTCTTTACAAGCAGTCGCATTCAAAAAGTACTTTGGTATATCTTTTTTAAATTTCATTGTTAATTAAATCGGCATCCAAAGTACATTAATTGACATCATATAAGCTTTTTCATTTGAAAAATGTAAAAGAATTAAATTAGCACATTTTAATAAGTGGAATCCCTCCTAGCTACAGCGTATATTAAAAAACATCAAGACTTACTTCTTAGCATTTACAAATCAGTTCGTTCAGTGGACAAAGACGGAAGATCGATTTGAGGTCCTTATTGGAAGTTATGAACCAGAATTCTCTTAACTTGTCATTAATGGCAAATTTCAACAGACTATCGAGCTTAAAAAAATGTACCAACGATTTTTCACAAATCTACTAGTGACATTTACGGCTCAATAGATTATTGAGATTAGATTTCAAACGAGTCTGTAGGAAAATATCTAAGAAAACGTGATGGACTTGGATGCTTTAATAACCTAACCAAGAGCATGTCCGAACATGTCTAAGTTCCGTACCTATAAACGCGTAATAGGATTTTTTCAAATTACTTCAAAAGTTACTGTCCAATTTCGTTCAGAATAATTTTCCTAAAGAGTATTTAGCAAAATCTATCAGCATGAAAAGTTGCAATTTTGTAAGTCTCATAGTTTAGAAATGCCGGGGAGGGGGGGGGGGGGGGGGGGCAACTTATAAACCACTTTGGAGGCTGATTACTCAAAAATGGTTGACTTTGTAAAAAAGTCATGTATGAAACCTTACCTTTATTTATACCTTACGTTGGGGTAGAATGAACAAAATATTTTTCATCCCTACTTCACATGTATGGAGGAGCCACCCCTAAAATGTCAATTTATTATTATTTTACGATGCCAAAACCGAGATCTATACACAGTCTTTAACTATACAAAATTTCATCCATTTATATTCATAATTACAGACGCTAGAACCGTGGACAGACAGACGGACGGACAGAGCGAAACTATAAGGGTTCCTTGAGTATTACGGAACCCTAAAAACGAGGCGAAGCCGCAGTAAAACTGCCGGCATGATTTTAACAACACGCAAAAATCGTAGCAGGCTTATTCATATTGAGGATGATTAATGTGCTGCTATATGATAAGCAGTCGGAGCTGACACGACGGTATTTGAATTAAATAAAGAGAGGGACGGAGACAAACAAAGTCTACGATGTCAGTTGAAATATTGTAAGTATGTAGATTTATTCTGTCTCAGCCCCGTCTTTATCTTAACTAATTAAAGCTATATGATCTAGACAAGTCAATAAAGATCATTACACTTCTACTGTAGAAGCGGCGCGCGGTCTCAGAGCACGCTCTCCCGTTGCGACAGTTCCTGGGGCGAGGCGGGGGAGGCCGGCGAGGGGGGGTCGGAGGGGGAGGCGGCGGTGCGCACGATGGCGGGCGGGTTGGGCCGCGCTCCCATCGTGATAGGCGTGTCATCTGGGTCCTCCTCGTCCCCCTCCTCTAAGTCCTCGTCTATGGGGGTGAGTACGTCCATGGGCTGTTGGACCTCTTCGACTTTTCTGTAACGTTATACGATGCGACTTTGTTTATAATCTGATTTAATATAACATTGTACAAAGCATTAGGAGCACAATCGAATAATAAAATACAATTCCATGACAAGGTATTCTCATATGACAATAAATAGTTTAGAACATTTACAATTATTTTTAAAGAAAAAATTAAACCGAGTTCCAAAGTAAAAATGCACAAAAAGGTATGAAATAAATCTTATTTTCTAAATAATTCCCCTTTTAAATTCGGCTAGAACATTAATTATTACTCTACTCAATCTTCATAATGAGGATCAGTCATGTTTTTTGTGGGGTATGCAGACTTGTGGCGACAAAAAAACCAGTAAATACTTTAAATAAATTATTTAAATCGGATCAAAAATGACGAAGATACAGCAATTTTAGTGCATTAGATCCAAAAACGCGTCCGAGAATGAAGCGAGTCGCTGTGTCGTCATTTGTTGTCGTCACCTCCCCTCTAAATAGAACTTAAATATTTAACGTAAACAAAAACAATGCACGCGAGGCACAAGCGTCAAGAATCGGAGAATGAATACTTACGATATACCTGTGAAGTATGAGTACAATCAAGCCGTCGTCGCACGGATCGCGACAGATGACGACATCGTTAAACAATATCAGCAGAAGCGCGCGTTTCAAACTCGCCGTTCAGAAAAACTTTAATAGATCCACTATTTCTTGACGGATTTTAATAATTGAAGAAATAAAATGCTCGGTAAGTTAATACACATACGATGTACTTAATAAAAATCAGATTTGCTACTAAGCGATTGATCCTCATTTTGAAGCCGGTACCAGCCCAGACATTATCCTGATAAATCAATATTTTAAAGAACTCACATTTCAGTTGGCTGGTACCGACTTTCCCAATTATGAAGCTTGAGTAGAGAAATAGTTAAAATTCTAGCCGAATTTAAAAGGGAAATTATTTAGAAAATAAGATAATATTTATTTCATACTTTTTTGTGCATTTTTACTTTGGAGGTCGGTTTAATTTTTTCTTTAAAAGTAATATTATTGCCCTTTTTAGTCATATTTATTATATTTTTAATATCACATTTTAAGAAAGTTTACGAGGAAGCGTTCGAATTTATAATTTAATCGCGCCAAGCTTCCATTAGGTATTGTATATAAGATAATGATGATGATTACTGTAAGTTACATAATGGCATATGCTTGCAGTTCTTAAAACAACGCCGAAATTTCCAAACGTGTATCTTTAAAGACTGGAGTTCTGTTCAGTGCTTTTGGATCCAGGTTCATCCATTACACCCTTGGGACAAAATTTTACTTTTTGGTAGCATATGCTTGATTTACTGCACAAAAGTCAAATCCCTATAGATGTCCCTATAAATTTTGAGTTTCCTCGATTCCTCATGGATCATCAGGTCTCCACTTTGATGACTAAAGGGCCAATTTCGAATTGTACCCTTTACAACAACAAAAGAATTTTTCAAATGGGTCCACAAACGGCAGAGTAATTTATTCAAGGATATGTATCGATGTAAAAGACTATAAAAGATATCTATTATCATCAAAATGTGATGATGTATGGTGTGATGATAGTGGTGATGATGATGACTACTTTAATTGACAAAGGGGCATATGCTTGCAGTTCTTTAAACAATGCCGAAATCCCCAAACATGTATCTATAAGGACTAGAGATGGGCAAAGTTTTTATGCCCGGCGGGCAGATTGGGAATAAACCCGGCATTTTGGGAATTTATATTTTTATGCCCAATCACTGGGCATAAATAAAATTGACACTGTATTCGAATGATTTGACTAGCTAGAAGAAGCTAAAAACAATCGAGAACCCATGTCGATCGCCGGCGCAGAACTCGCCGGGTTAGTTTATTTTCAGGTGGAATAATTAAAGGTTAAATAGAAAAACATACTTTAATCTGAATAATTATTAGTCTTTATTAAAATTATTTTTAAAAATCGTGTTATATTAACATTTTTTATTGGATTATAATTAATCTCGCGAACAAAAATAAGTTGGCGACTGCAAATGACCATACTGTATTACTGAATTTGGCAGCGAATTAATTTGTTGGCGACTAAATAACTAAACTGGCGAAAGCACTCAGGTGACAAAAAATACAAAAATCGGCAGATAAAAAGTGGCGAAATTTAATACAAACTGGCAACAAAATTTATTAGTTAGCGAGTAAGTGTACGTTTTGCTGCTTAATATATTTTTTTAATTACCTTCATCAGGGAAAATATATGTGCCTATTCTTAAAATAAATGTGTGCTCTCAAATTGTTGCCAAGATGGTTATTTGTTGGCCAAAATAATATTTTGGAATATTTACTAAACAGAACTGGCACTAGTTTTTTGGCACACACACATTTAGTCGCCGGATTTGGTATTTTTTGTGCCTTCCATTTTTTCGCCAACATAGTAATTCAGTATTCTATATTCGGTTTCTTCACATTCAATATTTGATTATTTTGTCGCAAGTTTAAATACATCTACATACATTTTGTTTTTATTAAAGTTGTAAAATATCATAATAATATGTATGCGCGCACTAGCGCGGGATAGCATAACGGAGATGATTTTGTCCCCGTGCGCGCACTGCTTTATCTAACTATTTACATACACCCATATATTATTATAGAGGAGGATGGAGGCATGTCGAGGTTAATAGTGTTACTTAAACTGACCCACTTTGGGGTTGTTTGGGGCCATCTATCATCGTGACATTTGCTTTCCTGTGTTATATTCAGTCCGCGTATATTATTTGACAAAATCTTCTGAAATCAAGTTGGTTTTTCTTGTAGGAAGATGTTTTCTGGCAAATGTTTTAATAATAATATACAATATCCTTTTCACGCTGTACTTTATCTTATTATGAGATCAATAATACAAAATCATAATTTTAAAACAATAAGAGGTAAAACGTTCAAATATGTACTAATAGTACACCTTTATACTCATAAAAGAAAAAAAACGTAAGTATAAATAATCTGGAATTAATTTAAAAATATTTTGAAGCAAATAAATAACTTAAATTAATAATTTAGGCCAGCATAGGAAACAAAATATCGAATTATTTAGTTTACTTTCTAACAAAACATTTATGCCCAGATTCCCGAATTTATCGGGCACTTATGGGCATTCTGCCCAATCTGCCCAAAACCCCCGGGCGTTTACCCATCTCTAATAAGGACTCAAGAGTATAGAGTTCAGTATTTTTTGATCCAGGTACAAAATCTTACTTTTTGGTAGCATATGCTTGGGTATATTCAGAAAAATACCCCATGGATCGCATCATCAGGTCACCACCTTGGTATCAAAAGGACCAAATTGGGATTATTACTCTATACAGCAAAAAACGAATTTTGAAAATCGGTCAAGAGATGGCGGGGTAATCGTTGAACATACAAAACAACAGGCGGTTATACGTTATACAGGGGCGTGCGCTCCTTGTAGGCAGAAATGCAGTGCTTTACTTGTCATTCACAGATATTTTAATAAAACGTTCGTACGTTTTAGATGACTTTAATTAATAGTAAAAAAATAAATTAATTAAAAAATATAATAACTTAAAAACGCCTAATATTTTATAAATTGCAACTCATCTCATGCCGTTGCGTTCTGCAGGACAAATCATCGCATTTTCATACTTCGCAAACGCACACACCTATGAATATCGACATGATTATATAGCGGTAACTGCCGCGGCAGGCGATGGCCTTCGCCTTCGGTTTGGCTATCCGATCGCTTCCGAAAACCGCCGAACTGGCTTGTCGGAAATTATTCGTTGCCTATAATCCGAGTAAAAATAATAGACGCGAATCTAATAATTCACGTATGCACATTATGCATTTTTGTTTAGTAAGGTTTTATTTGTTTAAATAGAAGAAACGTTTTGTGTTTCGCGGGGGCCATATTGCATATTTCATGTGATAAGCATTGTTTAAAATTTAATCGCTCCTGTTTATTTATAGTTTTCTTAAAAGATTTTTCATTTTAACATTTGAAAGTGTGTACATTTAACAGTTTCTTACTGAGTTTCTATAATAATTGTAGTGATTTGCTTTTACTAGTGCGTTTGTTGATTTTTTTTAAATGTTATTTGATATGAGGTTTGCGTTGATAATGTGTGTTTATTAAAAATTTTAAATAACAAGTTCTCACAATTGTCATTCAGTGAAAAAATTCAAATTCTGTCTAAAGGTAGGTGTGTACCCGAGTTACAACAATTAAACCAGCAAAAAAATAATGTAACTCGAAAATTTCATGTTAAAAGATATGAAACGTATAACTGGCTGTGTGGTTGTGTACACACGATTAAATTATATTGTTTTCCTTGCATATTATTTAGTAATTCTAGTACAGTGTGGACTGATTGGGGACATTCAGATTTAAATAATTTCTATTCCGCGGCCTCACTTGGATAAGATATTTGAGGTGGCCGAAATCTTGCGTTTATTTACATCGGGATATAGTAATCTCAAGTAACCGGAACCTTGAATATGTGAAAATTGATGCTGACTGACTGGTGAGTAGTTATAATATTTTATAATATGCTTATTACTAAGGCGGGTCAATAAGTCCGTGACTTTTTGAATTTCTAACCTCCTTACTGAAAAAGCAACACTACTCCTGTCAACAGGCATCTGTCAGTTGACTCCTATCAAAATTTGAACTTGTTGCGTCAGTTAGTTTGTGTTTTACAGCTATCTTTATCAGACTATCCAGTAACTTAAGGAAACAATGGAAAAAAGTGAATTTCGTGTGCTTATTAAGCATTATTTTTTGCGAAAAAAACCATTACCGAGACCAAGGCTAAGCTTGATAAATACTATGGGGACTCTGCACCATCGGTTTCAATGGTAAAAAAGTGGTTTACTGAATTTCGTTGTGGCCGTACAAGCACTGAAGATGCCGAACGTCCTGGACGCCCAGTTGAGGTCTCTACACCCGAAACAATCGAAAAAATTCACGATATGGTGTTAGCCGACCGAAGATTGAAAGTGCAAGAGATTGTGGAAGCCATAGGCATCTCGCATGGCTCAGTGGTTTCAATTTTGAATGATCACTTGGGCATGAGAAAGCTTTCCGCAAGTCGACCACAAACGCAATCGTGTAACAACTTCACAGGAAGGTTTGGCGTTGTTTAATCACAATATGGAGGAGTTTTTGCGCCGTTTTGTAACCGTGGACGAAACATGGATCCATCACAACACACCAGAGACCAAACAACAGTCAAAACAGTGGGTTTCTAAGGGTGAATCGGCGCCAAAGAAGGCCAAGGTGGGTTTGTCAGCCAATAAAGTTATGGCGACTGTTTTTTGGGATGCACGTGGGATAATCCACATTGACTATCTTCAAAAGGGAAGAACAATTAATGGGGAATATTATGCCAACTTATTGGACCACTTCAATGAGGATTTGAAAAAAAACCGACCTCATTTGCTCAGTTGCCATGGCAAAAATTCATGAATTGGGCTATGAATTGCTCCCACATCCACCCTATTCTCCAGATTTGGCTCCGAGTGACTACTTCTTGTTCCCAAACCTGAAAAAATGTCTCGGTGGAAAAAGATTTGACTCCAATGATGAAGTCATCTCGCAAACAAAGGCCTATTTTGAGGACCTCGACAAATCATATTTTTTGGAAGGGATAAAAAAATTGGAGAAGCGTTGGACAAAGTGTATAGAGCTCAAGGGGGACTACGTTGAAAAATAAAATGATTTATTTATCAAAAAATCTGTGTTTTATTCCAAAAGTCACGGACTTATTGACCCGCCCTCGTATTTTACTTATTAGAATTTCTTCCGCTGCGACGATCGATCGCTGTTTTGTCTGCGTTGCCGTAGAAGATGTACATGAATAGTAGTACATCTAAGAGTTGCTCTGTTGGTATGGTTTCGACTTAGAGATTCATTCTAACATACCTGCGGAACATAGGCGAGGCGAACGACGTCAGCGTGGCCGCTAGGAAGAACGCAGAGGCCATGTAGAATGAAGCGTCGTAACTTTTGGTCGCGTCGTAAACCGCGCCCGCCAGAGGAGACCCCACAATGGCGGCCGCGCCACGGAACAGGATTAGCAGACCGAACGCGTTAGTGAGCTTGTCCAAACCGAGCAGATCGACGAGGATGATCGACGTGAGGGAGATGTAGCCCGCTGAAATACATTTTGTGATCATAATATTAATATTAGTCAATAGTCAGTCATACGTAAATGTTGTGTACGTAAATCTTAGACTACGACAAAATAATGGGACTATGGTTAATAAACTTCCAGAACTTCTCTGAATAAAGTGTGTATTGTGAAGGGGCATCACAGACGGCGAAGATACTATAAAATTTCCTGTTAAGATTTAATATCGCTTGCTATATAGTTCGTATGAACGATTACATACGGCTAGGATATATTTCCATATTACGTACTGTAATATATTATATAGGCATCTTAAGATATAAGAAGAAAATATTATATCAGATAGTATCTTCGCCGTCTGTGACATCCTTAAAACTAAAGATAAGAGCTTACCCCCTTACTAATAAAAATATTTATACAGTGAATAAGCTATTCAATGTTTTGTCCTTGTCTGTCGAGCGACTTTTCCAACGTTGGACAGACAAGGACAAAACATTGTATAGCTTATTAAAAAAAAAACTGTATAAATATTTTTATTAGTAAGGGGGTATGTATTTATTGGGGAAAACAAATAAAAAACTTACAAATAGCCAGACCGAACGCTATAGCCACCGCTACGAATGCGCCATACGAATAGCAGAAGGGAATGACGCCAACGGCTACCTGAAGAAATATTTTAAATTTTATTCAATTAATTTTTCAATATTATTCATTAAAATGTTTATCTAACTGCATAATGGCATAAATATAAAATGACAGTGACAACAGAGCTGAAATTAGCGATCAAACGCATATTCAAAGCGGCTTTACTTTTTATGAAAATCTTCTATTCCCTGTATGTTTGCATCGCGTTTCACTCAATACCAAACGGACCATTTATTAGCTTATATGACTTGAATACATTATCATGGGGCCAACTTGAAAGTATGCTCTACAAAAAAAGATTTTTTCAAACTGGTCCAGACGCCTTCGAGTAAACATGTAACATACATAAAATAAACATATCTCGACGAATCGATAAGCTACTTTTGAGGAAGTTGGTTAAAAAGGAAATAAGGATTATATTACGTAGCGCCCTTCTGTAACCGAGAGCGGAGTGTCACAGTCCATACTTAGCGTAAACTTTATTTTGATCCCTTCGCTATCCAATTGAATTTTGGACGGAGAGGGTAGTTTATATCGTAGTAGAACGTTACGAAACAATTTTTTAAAATAATTATTTTATGATATCTATGGACGCTTTCGCACTACGTCTTTGGTCCCGTGATAAGTTCTAGAAGAACTTGTGTTACGGGTACCAAGACACCGGAAATATATTTAATGCTTTTATACGATACATGTATTTAAGATTTTTTTGATATTATACACATAATTAATACACATTCATGACCCAGGAACACAGAAAAATTTTTGATCCTTCGGCGGAATTCGAATACGCGACCTCCGGCTTGTGCGCCGACGCGCTAACCACTGAGCCACAGAGGTCGTCGAAAATTGTATGCCTCGACTTTGTTTCCTTGAATGCTTGTTAAAAAGGAAAAACGGATATTTACCGTGGCTATAACGAGGCAGACGTTATTGAGCAGGAGCGAGTCCATCCAGGGGAAGTCGGCGACCCAGCCGCACATGATACGCCCGAACGTGTTCGTTATACCGATGATCGACAGCAGGAACGACGCTTGCGATTGTTCTACGCCCTGTAAATATATAAAATCTTTATTTATTTATCACGAACATAAAATTAGACACACTCTGTGATGATAATGTAGAGGACTACTTGGACTAGTAATAAAACGAGTGGAAATCGATGCCGATTTCCACTCGTTTTATTACGGTTCAGTCCAGTCTGAAAGTCCAGGAGCCAGGTAGGATAGTGTCAAATTGAAGCGAACTTTATAGGAAATTATTAAAATGATTTACACTAATAACGGCCATAAGTACCGGAGCTGGATTTGCAGGCTGGAGGGTCAATATAGCCCTTAAGATCATATGACATACGTATACCCAAAATTAATGATTTGAATTCGATTTAAATTACATAAATGATTGGCACTTGGCAGTTAAAAGATGTTTTTGTGTTTTGACAGTTTTATCCGCGACTTTATTCTCGTAGAAAACGAACATCTGTTTATCCCATGGGGATTTATGAACAGTACATATTGTCGGAGACGAAAGGTAGGTTATCTATATTTTATCATAATTTTAACCTCGACACTATAATAATGAGTTTGGAGTGACTGTCAAGGAAATGAAGAATGCTTCATCCTTCATATTATACTTGCTTTTACCCGCCGTTCCGCCCGCGTAAATACAGTATCCCACGGGAACATTGTACTTTTCTGGGATAAAAAGTATCTTATGTGCTATGGATTAGCACATAAGATAGAGCTCAAACTACTACCTAATACCAAATTTCATCAAAATCCGTTCAGTAGATTTTGCGTGAAAGAGTAACAAATATTCATCCATCCTCACAAACTTTCACATTAATATTAGTATACTAGCTTTTGCCAGCGGCTTCGCTCGAGTAAATAAAGTATCCCACGAGGCTTTTTAGCGTTAAAAAGATGGAAGAGCCTATGTTTTAATCCAGAGTCTAAACTACTATCATACCAAAATTCATGAAAATCTGTTCAGTAGGTTTTGCGTCAAAAAGTAACAAATATCCATCCATCCACCCATCCTCACAAACTTTCCCATTTGTATATATAATGATAAATACTCACGGCAGTATGTGCGGCGTCGACGATATACACAAACGGCACGTACAGTCCCGCCATGCCGAACACGTTGGACACGCCTATCAACATGAAGGCGGGGTCCCGCAGTAGGCTCACGTCGAGCATCGAGCCGAGCGCCGAGCGGAACGACGCGGGTAGGGACAGGCACGGGCAGAGCGAGTACTCTGGAAATTGTAATAGGTAGTAGTGTAGTAGTAGCAGTGGGTAGCTGTAGTAGTTAGAAGTTGGCATTTTGGCCCGCCGTGTGGAGAAAGTCCAAAGTTATAAAGAGGTGATGTTGTAAATAAGGATCGACTCAAGCACTAATAAATGCTCTCTGCGACTACTACACGCCCGTTATCTTTTTTTGTTCCAACGAACTGTATCACGATTCGTGATATCTACTTTGTAATACACACACGATAAATATCGTAATACTGCATCACGATCCAAAAATCGGCCGTGTAGCATACGCCTAGGTCACTTGCGCGCTAAAATTAAAGTACGCACACCCAGATGGCGTTCTTGATGATTTTTTCCACTTGCTTTTAAAGTATGCACTTGCAAACATAGATGGGGCTGTACAGGCAGTTAATTTTTTACTATGTAATAATCCCCTTACTAATGAAAATATTTGTGATATATATCTGTGAGACTATGACGTTGTTGTCATGGTAGCAACTCAGTTTTACAATTGGAATATTAATAAAAATTACACATTCTAAATAGCGCATTTAGTACTTTACAGTACAATGTTTTGTCCTTGTCTGTCAAGCGACTTTTCCAACGTATAAGACAAAACATTGAATAGCTTATTCACTGTGTAAATATTTTTGTTAGTTAGGGGGTAAGAATTTAAAAGAAGAATATTTAAATTATTTTGTGATGAAATAGAGAATATAATCACTTTGTCCAAATTTACTTTTATAAAAAAATACTCACGTTCTTGCCTCTCCAAATCACCAGCTTGTCTGCTCTGCGGTAAACTGAGTACGGAATTCCTGTACCCCTGCAGGGACTTTTGGCTCTGGTACTGGGGGAGGTTGAGCACTGATCCGGAATAGAAGATGTCCTTTCTTGACATCGGCCGGACCATTCTGGAAGGTTCTTTCGGTATAGCGACCGACAGTTTCGAGTTGTACACGCCGCTTTCCGCGTCCTGTAACGTGATATTCGAAGCTATACAATTTTTTTTATTTATTAGAAGAAAATTAAGCTAATTTTCGAAAATAAAATTTATAAAATTTGAAGTGGAACTAGTTGGTGGTAAATAATATCACTTGTTAGTTCTATAAAAGTATTTTTAAATGTTAAAATACTTATGTATTTATCAGTATATTTTATCGCTTAACTTATAAAGTTCGTTTTTGATTTGAAGGCCTTTGATAAGTTTATGAGACACCGAGATCGCATATTATTATGCATATAAAAGATTCATAAAATAAATAAATATAATGGTCAGAATATTCACTTACATCGTTTCGATATTGACTACTCATAGACGTTTTGGACGTAGCTTTTATTGCTGCTAAGGACGGTTTAAATCTGAAAATAATACCAAGACGGTACATGTTACAAATTTACAGTTTATATTCGCTTTTGTTTTTTGGGCATTCATTCTTGCAGTCACCAGGTGGTTTCACTCGAAAGTTAGGTATATTTTCTACTGCTGGTGACTGCTAGGCCGGGCATGACAGTGGGTGATCGCGCGCCTCTTGAAATACTCTCGTTTCGGAGAGTACACTTTGCGGCCGGGTGTAGCTCAACCCTAACTCACCTATCGCCGGTGCTCTGTTTCCGCTGGCGGTCGAAGAAGGGCACGGAGCCGTTCTTGGGCAGTCCCGGCGCCTGCGCGCTGAACGCCGGCGACGACACGTTGCGCGACATCTGCGACGCCGCGCCGTTGCCGTTCTCCGCTCCGTTCTGAAATGCAAGTAAAGATACGCTCAAGTATATAACCCCAGATGCGAACTCTAACCTTGTCCTATTCGAAACTGGAGATCCTGTTTCGAATTGCCTCAAACATATTTTTTGAAAATAAAAAAAATATTGACAGCCCCGTTTCTGAATAGCCAGTCCTGCAGTCTCGTGTTGGGGTACAATAGGAGAAGTATTTAAGTAGACAAGGTTTCTGCTTGCCTCAAACACTTGCTCTAAATTTGCTAGTAGCTCTCCAGCTAATGATACGTATGTTAGTTTTATAATTATTATTGTAGGTTTTGCCAACTATTTAGTAATCTGTGATCTTACTTAATATTGAGTGTAGAAAAACACTAGATTGCGAAAGTAGAATATCACGTTAACGAACCTAGCCTTTAGTCAAGATGCATTCGATAATTTTGACGGCGAAATTCAAAGACTAAAATATGTCCCATATATTTGACATAAGGCATTTGCAAGCGATGTAACTTAACGATGACTTATATCAAATACACTTTTGATTTCAAACTTCGCCGTCGAAATTATCGAATGCATCTTGACTAAGGGTCCTGATCCATTTGCACAAATAGATATAAAACATTTCTTCGTCATAAACTCTGTACCTGCGAGTACTTCAGTCGTTACCTTTTTCTTATCCTCATCAGGAACTCTGGCCTCGGTGATGGTGGGCAGCGTGGGCACGGTGGGCACGCCGGGCATGTTGGGGATCGTGGGCACGCGCGCGAGCGCCTCCAGGTTGAGGGACGAGTGCACGCCCGGGTCGATGTTCAGCGGTGCCTGGAGATAGTTTATTATTATTGATATGTATTTTTTTAACATTTAAACAGGGGCCGAAGTAAGGATAAACGAATATATTGGCACCCATCTTTTAACGAGCGCGGAGTGACACAGTCCATACTTAGCGTAAAATTTGACTTCAACCAAGTCAACTATTTTCGAGTAATCGGCCTCCAAAGTGGTTTATAATTTGGTCACCCTGGCATTTCTAAACTATAGGAGATATAAACATGTTAATAGACATTTGAAGTATTGCGCGTTACTAGTTACGGAACCCTCCTTAGACATGTCCTGACATGTTCCTGATTAGGTTATTTTTAGTCCTTTTTAGTCATGTAACTTTTTACTGCAACTGATTACTGTACTTTTGTATTGTTCGGTTCATATTTATTTTTCAAATCAAAATAATTTTTGTTTGGCTAAGAATTCTAATTTCAAATTAATTTTATTTTAAAAACATGGATTCTTTTTCCAAAAGTAGTCATTTGTTTATTGATTAGTGTTACATTTTCATCGCATTTCAATCTTTTTCGTCATCATGGATACGTTAAAAATTCGAGTAATTATGAAATATGAGTACCGTCGTGGCAGCAACGCGGCACAAGCGGCACCCAACAACAACGACGTTTACGGAGCTAACACTTCAAACCAACGCACCACTTGTTATTGGTTTGTTCGCTTCCGTTCTGGAAATTTCGACCTGAAAAATGAACCTCGCGGTCGTCCGAAGACTTTGGACGACAATGACGAATTAAAGGCGATTGTGGAAGCTGATGATACACAATCTACGGCTGAATTAGCAGCAGCTTTCGACGTTAGCGTCAAAACATTATTGGCCCATTTGCGTCAAATTGGCAAGGTAAAAAAGCTTGACAAATGGGTGCCCCACGAACTCAATGATCGCCAGCGCGAAACAGACACACAAATGAAGGAATTTTGAACCGCATTGTTACCTGCGATGAAAAATGGATTCTGTTTGATAACCGCAAGCGCTCAGCAAGTTGGTTGGATCCTGGTTCAGCACCTAAACAATGCCCTAAACGAAAACTTACCCCTAGAAAAGTGATGGTCACTGTTTGGTGGTCTAGCGCCGGTGTGATTCATCACAGCTTCTTATGAAATGGTTTGTCACAAAATTCTTACAAAATTACTGCAGATGTGTACTGTGAAGAACTGAACAAGAACTGGAAAGGTTGCAAGAACTGGGGTCAGAAGCTCTCCGTCATCCGCCCTACTCACCAGACTTTGCGCCTACAGACTACTACTTTTTCCAGAATTTGGATAAGTTCTTGGCGGGAAAAAAATTCAATACCCGAGAGGCAGTACAAAATGCCTTTGAAGAATTTGTTGCAGCTGATTTCTTTAAGAAGGGCATCAATAAACTGCCACTGCGTTGGTAAAGATGCATTGATTGCATGGGTGATTACTTGGATTAATACAAATAAAAAATACATGAAAAAAATCGTTTAAATTTTTTCATACAAAACGGCAATTTCATAGGTACCTAATAAAATAATTGTGGTGATTTAAAACAACTGCGTGCTCCCTATTGTATGCCTCGATTTTATTTTCTTAAATGCTTGTTTAGTGCTTACATAGATGTTGCGTTGGGTAGCTACATGCTAGTTAAACAAGTAAAAGTTAGAAAATTTTAATATTTTATAGATAATGGTATAATTTATTCAACTCTCGAACATTCCTCTGCAAAATATACCTTCATCCGTTTCTCCATCGTGCCATCGGGCAGCTGCACCACGAAGTACGAGCCGCCGATGGAGCCGCGCTCCATCTGCAGACGTTTCTCCTCCGCCATACGCTGTAGTAGAGGCTTCTCGCCGGCATTCTGAAATCGTTACAGTAAAGTATGAGAAGAGCAGTCTTTTAGGCATTTCAATATGAAATAATAGTTACGTAATAATAACTAAGCGCTTCGTGACCTAGTGGGTAGACCGTTTGATTCGCACTCGAGTGAGTGCAGATTCGATTCCCTGGTTGTGGCGTGCCGCGTGTACCAATGAGAACTATTCAGATCTCAAGTACATTATCTTATTGACCAGTCACTAGGACTAGACTGTGTTGTGAGAATGCCGTATGTGCTTAGGCACCATACGACATTTAAAACCGCCTGTCCCAGGCGCTACAGTTTTCAAGAGTGGTTACTTCGCTCGGAGAGTACTGTATAAATCATCGAATAACGGATGAAAAAGCCTAAGTTTTTAAAATAACTAGCAGTGGCATGGGGTTCCTATAACTCCATTCTTATCGGCTTCACTTACCACTTCCCTTTTGAAGACCCTCATCGAAACCCTACCTATTAGACAGGCTAGGGCTTCCCTATGAAGGTGAAACAGCCTTCGCCACTGATAACTAGTGCATATCTAGTAATATTACTAAAGTAATATTACAGATACAGGGGCATGGAAGTGATGGTGACCCTAAGGGGTTGTGACCATAAGGGGTTAGGACTTGGGATAAATACTCATTTATCGCTTTGCATCAGGTGATAAAGTTCGACTACCGCTAGTGTGACGCTGTCTTAGGTAACCACAAAGAATTAGACTAAGACATACTTATGCACTCACTTTTCCATACACCACCGGCCCAGCGAGAAAAGATTCGCGTTGCCACGACCCGAACTGTTCTAGAACGATCGCGGCCAGCGGTTCGAAATTGTTGGTGTCCAAAGGAGTCGAGACTTGGGGGTTACACATAACTATGAATCTTTAGGAACTTACTTTAGGATATACCAGCGGCCTCATAAGAGCTCCGAATATAGCACAGTTTAGAATGAGCCCAGCGAGTAACAGGTTCGCGTTCTGCCACGACCCGAACTGTTCTAGAAGGATCGCGGCCAGGGGCGCGAAACTGAAGGTGCCGACGCCGGAGCCGCATACTGCTATGCCGGTGGCCAGCGACCGCCGCGTCTCGAAGTAGTAGCCCACAGCGACCACCGACGGCAGGTAGATCATCCCGAACCCAATTCCTGGAAATAAATATTAGTCATCAGCAAACCTATTTATTATAAAACTGGATTTTCCGACACGTTCGGCCCGTCTTAACTATGAACTGTAATAAATAAATGACTATACCTACAACATACACCTACACATTTCACACAGTTCGAACCTCCTGAACTTCCACAATTATTGCAAGACAGAAATTAGCCAAATCACTCCAGCCGTACTCGAATTTTAGCAAGACATGGGAATTGCAATCTACTGTTTAATTTGAGGAGAAGATAGTAGGTATTGACTAATAACAAAATAATAGTCGTAAGAATACTAGTAAAAGTTGTTTAAAATTGAAATATTTACCATTGGGGTCAGAACAAGGCATGCCTACAAGTAGGTAATATATGGATAATATGCATGGTCATACATTAACATTATCGAGTTGTCTCGATAATGTTAGCGTCAGTTTACACCGAGACAGGACTACACAAGAAGATACACGTTTAATTGTAAGAGTTTGAATTTTGAGCTGCACAGAGCTGCGTAGGTCGACTACGCGCTTGTAATGAATTCTTCTTGAGTAATAAATAAAATTGTTTGTTTTGAATCGCTATCTTAAAAAATGCAGCGAAGCGTCGCGTCGCGTCTCGGTGTGAGATGACCCTTATGTTACTAATATGTTCTATTGATAAGTTTGAGTGTTGTGAGTGAGTTCTATATTAGGTAATTACCTACCTACCTTACTACCTACCAATACGTACTCTCAGAATTTCTTAGATGTTCGGCTGTTAACTTACTCATCGGGTATCAAGACATACATATTTATAAATAAATAGATAGAAAGATAATCGTTTATTTGCCAGAGTGAATGTACAATTTGGTCTTAGATAAAAATATGCATTTCAGGATCGTGTCACTCAACTAAATTAATAGTATGCAAATGTCCATAATAAAATCTAATTTATATCTATTAATCTATTGAATTCCCAAAAAAATCATATATCTTACATGTTGCAGCAATTAATATGCTGGGTGACCTTTTATTCCGTCTGAGTAAAAATAGTTTTATAATACGTTTACTTTTTTTTTTCTAACTTGGTGAAAATTGTTTTAAAACAAATTTTAACTAACTTGACGAATAAGTAATCTAATTTTAAATCATAATTTACTGATTTATACCTTTATAAAAGTTTTTCAGAAAAAGTTAAAATATTGAATTGACCCCAATGAACTAGCGAGTGATTGAACTTGAAGCGTTCAACGCTTGACGCAGCTCCTCGTCGCCCGCGCAGTAGACTAACCCGAATTCAAGATTTATTGTAGATTTTCCAACTTTCAAATACTTCAGCTTTGATATAAATGCTTTTGTGTATCTATTCTATTGTGGATACGCAACCTGCCATTTTTTTACATCAGACGGAATAAAAAGTCACCTAATAAAAAATCGACGCAAGCACGTGATCATTCAGCATAGGAAACATTCCTGAGTCAGAGGTTAAATAGGGAATATAACTGTATGACAACAAAAATGTGCCATGAAAATTATCCAATTGATGATATAGTAACGCCTACAGTGTCACATTTCCATCACTGGCTGATAGGTATGATTGACTCAAACGCGATCATTGTCACACCAATTGGCGCTTCGAGTGTTTTGGACATTCTGTTTCGTCGAAACCGTACTACTGTTATGTACGTAGTCATTTTTATTAGCTGTCTATTGAATGGAGGAGTCTTGATAGCAGTGGCGTGCACAGGATTATGACACTGGGTATGCTGCGAAGTACTCGGTCACAAAAATTTTTTCGTTTATAGATTTTTAGCATAGCTACAGCCAAGCGACGGATCTCTAAGTCGAAACCATGCCAACAGAGCAAGTCTTAGATGTACTACTATTCATGTACATCTTCTACGGCAACGCAGACAAAACAGCGATCGATCGTCGCGGCGGAAGAAATTCTAATAAGTAAAATAATAAGCATATTTTAAAATATTATAACTACTCACCAGTCAGTCAGCTTCAATTTTCACATATTCAAGGTTCCGGTTACTTGAGATTACTATATCCCGATCCCGATGTAAATAAACGCAAGATTTCGGCCACCTCAAATATGTTATCCAAGTGAGTGAGGCCGCGGAATAGAAATTATTTAAATCTGAATATCCCGAATCAGTCCACACTGTACTAGAATTACTAAATAATATGCAAGGAAAACTATATAATTTAATCGTGTGTACACAACCACACAGCCAGTTATACGTTTCATAACTTTTAACATGAAATTTTCGAGTTACATTATTTTTTTGCTGGTTTAATTGTTGTAACTCGGGTACACACCTACCTTTAGACAGAATTTGAATCTTTTGACTGAATGACAATTGTGAGAACTTGTTATTTTTAATTTTTAATAAACACACATTATCAACTCAACGCTAGAGTTACCGCTATATAATCATGTCGATATTCATGGATGTGTGCGTTTGCGAAGTATGAAAATTACACACACATGCGATGATTTTTCCTGCAGGACTTACCGGCATGAGTTGCTATTTATAAAATATTAGGCGTTTTTAAGTTATTATATTTTTTTAAATTAATTTATTCACTATTAATTAAAGTCATCTAAAACGTACGAACGTTTTATTAAAATATCTGTGAATGACAAGTAAAGCACTGCATTCTTGCCTACAAGGAGCGCACGCCCCTGCTTGATAGTGTTTCGATGGACCCACAATATGGCATCTAGGCGAAACATCATCTCTCTCATGAGAAATCTATGTGGGAGAGCGTGAGGGTAGAGGCGAGACACTGTTACACTCCACATCTACGTTTCTCGGGGCTTCTGGGTAGAGTCTTGGATGGGAGTTTATCATTTTTATTACCATGTCCAACAACTACCTTTATTATGTTTCCACGTTTCTGTGGGACTTCGTGAAAACAAAGGGCTAGAACTGAAATTATAACATTACAGAAATAATGAATGAAATGAAAGAAATAATCAGCAAGCCCAAAGGACAACGACCCCGTATGGGAATCCATATAAAACGTAGCTCAGCAGTTCCATTACAAATGCATGTCAATAATGCGAATAGCGGAAAGTTTTGCATCGAGAATTATAAATAAACTACATATACATAGCGAAAACATGATTCCCACGTGTAGTAAACTAGTTTGAAGTTTTTCCTTCTTTATTTTGTATATACTTATTATGTATGTACGAACCATTATAACTAGCTTCATCAACAACAAAATGCCAGGACAAAAGGACATTGGAAAATTTTACCTTACTTAAAATAAGAAGTGTTCATGTTTCAATCAAACGAAGTCTCGGCCCGATCCTAAGAAACAATGTCTCGGGCAAAGGTTAAAATAATTGTCAACATTTTAATGTTTAGAGGAGGAGAGAGATTAACAAATTATCTGATTAAGGGGTCCCATAAACGGTCCGGTTTTCCTTCAGATGAACGGATGCGAAATCTTATCGTCTGTGTGCGATTTCAAGATCGCATCAGTCGGCCGTATGGACTGAAGCGATTCGTTCCAGTGTCGTAAACTCTGTTTTTGCGAAACTACTAAAATCGCGTCGTTGTCTACTAAAAACTACTAAAAGAGTACCGATAACTATAAAAAAGCTACTAAACTTAGCAATCCCTAAATGTTTTTTTTAGGGATTTTGTGTTTACAAACATACTTACATTTTCAGTTTTAATAATTAACCGTTAAATTAAAAAAATATAGTAGGAAATATTACGTATATAGAAATTAAATCGGTAGTTTTAAGCGACTTACGGATGCGTGCTACTATGTACTATTATGATAAGGTGTCATAATAGCACATAGAAGCAGGCCATTTTGCATATTATAATAATTACTGTCTAGCTATTTTCGACAAAACCACTACTAACAACTAAATTCCTACTAAGGATAAAATACAAAATTTTGTAGTAATACTTTGTAAAACAACTAAGTTGGTAACATTAATTCTGACCTGTACGGATGGACTGAACGGCAATAAGATTGAAATTATAACGGTTCCTTATGTATTGCGGAACCCTAAAACACGACCGAAGCTCGCGGCAACTTTCCGTGTATGTGCTCAAATCCGTTCAGGCCGAACCTTAGATTAAAATACCTATAAACCGGGTACGCGCATGAAAAGTGAATCAAATCATACTGAGCCATATCGGCTCAGTTTGTTCGAACGACCCGTTAGTTGTCAAGGTCAAGCGCTAGTGCATACATCTCCGACTATTAAAGTTTGTGTCGTTATTGGGTGTCACAATGCATTGGCACGAGTGCCAACTCGCACTTGACCGGTTTTATTTTACACTAATTTTATTACCGTTCAGTCCTATTTTATTACTGTTCAGTCCATCCGTTCAGGTCAAAATTAATGTTGCCAACTTAGATGTTTTACAAAGTTTTACTACTTTTAGTATTTCATTCCCTCTTTAGTAGGAATTTAGTTGTTAATACTAAATAGCTGGACAGTAATCATAATATTATGCAAAATGGCCCGCTACTACGTGCTATTATGACACCTTATCATAATAGCACATAGTAGTACACGTCTGTAAGTCGCTTAAAACTACCGATTTAATTTCTATATACGTAATATTTCCTATTATATTTTTATTAACTTATCGGTAAAATTATCATATTTTCAATTTAATATTAAATCTGAAATTGTAAACACAAAAAACCACTGCATTTTGTAAACACAAAATCCCTAAAAAAACTTTTAGGGACTCCTAAGTTTATAGCTATCGGTAATCTTTTAGTAGTTTTTAGTAGAAAACGACGCGAGTTTAGTAGTTTCGCAAAAACAGAGTTGGCAACACTGGAACGAATTGCTTCAGTATATACGGCCGATTGATGCGATCTCGAAATTGCACACAGACGATACGATTTTGCATCCGTTCAGGCCGAACTGAAGGAAAACCGGACCGTGTATGGGACCCCTAACACACGATTCAGTGCGGCATATCGATATAAAATGACTCAGTGTAACTTTGTAGGCCACTGCAAATCGAGCCAAACAAAGGATTTTGGGGTCACTCACACGTGCGTCATTTCCCGGCAAGAATTCATATCAACACAAACCCAGCCAAGTCTTTCAGCCGAAATTTGCAGCTGTGTCAATAAGTATAAATAAGTCACCAAATTACTAATCTAGGAAGTTGGTGTTTAACTTTCTAGGTAACTGGATTTTTGTTATAGGACGCGATCGACTAATTGGCATTAACTAATGAAAACAAAATCGGCAACGACTTTGTAGCCTATAATTTCAGAGAGTGTAAATCGTAGAGGACAAGGGAGTCAAATAAATCTTACTAAATGCTCTTAATTTACGCTTATACGAGTTGCATAGTCAGAGTATGTACGGTATATTTTGGCCTTGTCGAAACAGAACATCATACAGAGGTAATTTACTGTTTAAGGTATTTGAAATTCTAATTGTTTCTATGTCTTAATAACATAATACTTGCAGAATTATGAGTTTAGATTCCATTTATAATAATAATAATAGCACCTCAACAAAATAGGCGTTGGTGATTAACGACTCGCAGATTCTGCGAGGAAAGGTATGAGACACCCCTCCACCTTCACCTTGACTGTCCAGCACTTCAACAGAACAGAAATAGGTACCTTGGATAGCACGAATACTCTACCACGGAGGAAATTCGCAGCACCAACCCCAAACATATCGTTCAGTTCATGAGCGGCATAGGGCCAGGGGACGGTACTAAATATAACGGGAAGGAGTCACAATAGATCCACTTAGTCGCAGTGACGTCATGGCTCGATTATCATCATTATCAGCCTATCGCCGTTCACTGCTGAACGTAGGCCTTCCCTAATGAGCGCCAACCATCCCGATGATGGGCAGCCCTCATCCATCGGCTGCCAGCCACCTTCATCAAATCGGTGGTCCATCGTGCCGCAGGACGTCCTACACTACATTTGCCTCAACGTGGTCTTCACTCTAATACTTGTCTGCTCCATCGACCGTCTGTCCGCCTGCAGACATGGCCGGCCCACTTCCACTTCAGCATGCTGCCTGTGCGGTCTCGGGCTAAAGAATTGGACCACATCATCTCTTTCCTATGGGTATCATAGAAGGCGACTAAAGGATATCAGCCGGATAAGAGGACAAACATCTTCTCCCGCTTGGGCTCCGGCAACCGTTTCATGGCGGTATAACCATGTCAATATTCTGGAATGCTCTAAATGCCACAACTGACGGTGGGCAGCATTCCAGTCTATGCAGCTCAATTATAACCTGCCTTCAATTTAACAAAAAAATAAATATGGTGTAAGATTCTACTTACAATAATAATAAATTATAGGTCTCTTATAAATAGAGAAAAATCATTATTTTCTTTTCGTAGTAGTTTCAGTCGTAGCATTACGACGTAGCAGGTAGGATACGAGATTGGGATTACCAATTAGGCATTATACGAATACCTACTTTACAATAATCATCCTTTATGTAACCTAGACTGTTTGTATTACCAGAGATTACTAAATAGTTACCCACTATTAAGTAATTACACTACAGAATGCAGTATTATTGATTGAAAATGCGGCATAAATTGCATAGGGAATGGATTTTTACATTAATTCGTAGCTGGCATGCTAATGGATGTATGTGCGAAATAGCTTTTAAATTACAGTGGCATACATTTTAAATTCTAAGACTGTTTGATGAGACGGGAATATCTTTTATCCTCTGCATAATTTATTTTACATACGACTATTCTTGTGAATAGTAACGATATTTATTATTATTATTGTTTTTTTTTTTTCATTACTTTATTTATGGTAACCTGCTAAATTATAGCACTCAGTACTCAGCTTAGTTGTTACAAATCTGTGAAAACTTTTATATAGTTTTTTGTTCATATTTTGCTATTATGTTGTTTAGTTTTTCTGTATAAATAAAAAGAAATGGACATTTCCAACCAGCTAGGGCAAAATGGTCTATGGGTTACGATTGTAACGGTGCCATTCAAAAAGTATGTTCCTAAAAAAGTAAATGGAATTCGCTGTAGATATTTACAATTATTAATTCTCTATTTGAAACAAAATGTTCAGAGCGGTTAGCATTGATTTCATTAGGCTTGGCTGACGCCGTTTTCAACACGTCCGCCACTTTCCTTTGTATCTTCTCGAGTGTATATTGACTGTGCACTCGAGATTCGTGATTCTACATCACGATCGCTGGACGAGGAATTAATACAATGAAACTCAAATACTAACGAGTCAATATGTCTGAAATTTTACACGTTTGGCGATCACGTAGTCTGTCCAAAATAAATATTATGTCAGTAGCGAATATATTTGTGGCTGGATGCTACTGTGTCGTGCCAGAGTTATCCTAGTGTGAAATTGGCTTTTACGCGACGGAATGTGTTACATATTAGCACAATATTAGTTTTGGGATTTCAAGCATCATTAGATGTATTTTTGGTATAAATTGTAATGACAGCTTTTGGGAATATGATTTAATATATAAACTCCATTTTGTTACTTTTATGGTGCTGATACAATTATTTGTAATATCTCCAGAATGCAAAAACTGACCAAGTGCGAGTAGGACTCGCGCTCGAAGAGTTCCGTACCATTATCTATAAAAATGGCAAAAAAATCACGTTTGTTGTATAGAAATTAAGCCTCTTAAAAAAAGCCCCCTTAAATATATATTTTATTGTTTTTTTTTGTGTTTTTCTTGTTATAGGGGCAATAGAAATCATCTGTGGAAATTTCAACTGTCTAACTATCACATTTCATGAGATACATCCTGGTGACAGACGGACAAATAGTACAGAGCCCTAAAATTTTTGAAAAGTTAATCCCGATTATTGATAAAGGTGTAATTCTTTCAAATCGCAGGGCACAAAAATGATGACGTAATGACTGAAGCTGAGGCAGAGATTTGAGCATTTCTCAGCACTCGTTCTGAATTCTCATCAATAATTTTTGTCGCATAGCAGCACTTCGCTGCAGTCAGTATGAAGTCATTGTCACATGTGGGTGGAGGCATTTACATATATGCTAGGAAACAAAATGTGATATGAAATGTACAAGTATATCTGTATATACTTACAATTGGTAATAATATATAGCGATAGACACATTGTCTGCACAGTAAATAAATATATTTATTTACTGTGTTGTTTGTTTGATTCAATCGCGCTTATCTCAGAGACCACAGATTAGAAATGAATAATTATTTCTGTGTCGAATAGTCATTGAGGATATATAAGCTATATTATAACATGACGTTTTAAACATTTTTGTTGTACACGAACGAAGTCGCTGCCAATAGATCAAGCTGGACTGGCAAGGCTAAGGCGTCGACTAAACAGCATAGCTTTTTTTCTCAACTCCTTAAACATTAAACTACAACATATAAAAATTTCAAATTGCCTCAAACGTATTTTTTTTTGGGGGAAAAAAAATCACTTTTAAAAATTTGTTATAAGTTCATATAACTTAGCCCCGCTTCTTACCAGCCAGTCCTGCAGTCTCGTGTAACGTGTTAGGATACACCTTAGTATACCCCAGTTATACCAGTATATGACACTGAACAAGGTTTCAGCTTGCCTCAAACACCCGCTCCAAATTTGCTAGTAGCTCTCCAGCTAATACGCGAACGAAGTGGCGTGCCATAGTATATCTAGTAACAAGAGTATCATATTATATAGTTTAGTATCACCGTTTGGCGTTGTCGACCACGCTCGCGCACTGTGACAAATTACAATCAATTAACATTGCAAATTGCTTCATTACCACATACGTATACATTATAGACGAGGCATGTTGAGGCAAAAAGTGTCTCCAGTTAAATGGCCCCCTTTAGAAAATTTTGGGGCCATTTTGACATTTGAAGTTTGGTGAAAACCAAGATGGCGTAACTTTTTAATGTATGAAGATTTGTTCTGTCAAATGTACGTCATAGCGTATCTTGAGTTTAGAAATCTTTGTTCGTTACACTCAACTAGACAAGTCTACAACATTTTTTGTCATTTTTGCGTAGGGGTTTAATGGACACATCACTATATTTACTATATCTATATTTGAACATAATAAAAGAAAACTTTTTCGAGCAGGCCACAATTGTTATCAATTTCTCTTTAATATACACATTTCCACAAGAACATAATGGGTTGCGCAAAGTAGCTTTAAAACCGTAAATTCAGAGTGCTGAGTGCGAGTTTTTGTCACTGCTCGCCGTGAAGAAGTTCACAAGTGAAGCAATTTGTTTAAAACAACGCCGCTAGTGGCAAACTGTGGGAGAGCCACGCTTCGGCACGAATCAAAACGAAACAATCAAATATTTATGTATTTATGCAAAGTTAAGTGAGAAGAGCTTTCGTTACAACATAGAAAACACTGCATTACGGCAAACATTTTATTCTATTAAATGATAAGAATCGGGGATGTTCCGTTCATAGGATAAATATTTACGAACATGGAATATAAGCTACAATAGTTCACGCGAAAGTAAAAGTACACGAGAAAGAACGAAAAAGAAAGGGATAGGATGAGTCAAAGTTCTTGGCACTGGATTTGATGAGGTATTCTAATCAAGGCTAGACAGAAAACACTTATACGGTAAACATTATATTAATTGATACGAAGCGGGGATGGTCCGCCACTAGAATAAATGTTTACGAACGTTGAATATAAACGACGATATTTGCGAAAAAGTAATCATATCGTTACCACAGGACCAGATTGACGTGATGTAAAAGCGTCCATAGATATTATTATTATTATTATTATCAGGTACCACCATGTTAGCATGGCGCCGCCTCGTCTGTGGCACTTGGCACTGTTCCAAACATCGTGACCTTCGCACAAATGTAGTGACAAAAAATATGAAAATAGATCTCATACGCATACAAATCATTGCCCTATTTATTGAAGGTGATACTATAACCATACTCTACAATTGCAATCTTGCGTGAAATTTCAGCTTGCGCTGGTAAAGCAATTTTCATTTAAAACATGAAACGTGAATTTGAAAATATAACTGCAAGAACATAGAAAACGGCATTTGAAAGCTTTCAACTGTTGAATGCCTCAATCAAATATTAATTATAGGAGCAAACAGAGTAACAATGATCTGGCAAAAATTCAATAAGCCGAAAATAAATATTATAAAAATCAATTGAGACATTTGTTTGAAAATTGGCAAGAACATAATATTGTATATAATCATTTCCTTTCCTTTGGAAATGCTTTACGTCTCGCAACAAGTGAAAGCGAAAAAATCAAACGATGCTGAAGTAGTAAAAATTGTTTTCTACTATGATGGATACAAGAAATAAATTATTTATAAGTAGGTTCAGACGTATTGATACAACATCCAATAGGTATACAAAATTGCTAATAAATTAAAATAAGCTAGGATATGCAAATAAACAATGTATTTGTAGCCGAAGCCAAGCAATACAATTTAAATGTATTCGGGAAAGCCTTCAGCCTAAAGGGAAAACCGGCGAGTCCTGGAACCTATTAATATCCGAAGGTTGTTCGGGAAACCCGGATAATCGACAAAGGGTTTATGACCATCGACATGAGTGTATGCCGCCGGTTTAGCACCGCTAATACTGGCAAATGTCCAATTTCACACAGCTTGTTGCCACCGCTTTTGAATGACTCAAAAGCAATTTAGTATTATTTTCAGTTTTACATGGGGCGTACTTATATATAATAATAGTAATGGTAATAAGCAACATCTGGTATTCAAAAGTTCATTGACATGGAAGCTTTTTCAAGGAAGGAATTGCAACTGCTTTTACCTTCTACCACGATTTGTCACATTTAATAAGCAATGCTGAAGAGTGAAATCTGGTAACCCAACCAAAAGAACAACTTTAAATCATGGTATCTAAGTAAAAATATTTTCTAAACATAAATTAAAAATAAATGTTCCTTATGTTGTTAGGTACTGTCGCGAAAAGGCAGAGGATTTACGTAGAAAGAACGAAAGCATCTATCGATCATATTTGTGGGCGTCATCACATATTACTAATACGAGAAGCAAAAACTTTCAGGTAAGTACAGTTTTACGAGAATTATTCGAACGTAGGAGGGTAAAATTTGACTTGAACTGATGTGGAGGGAGGTGTGCAGAAAGCTTATATATATTTTTAAATATTGCTTAGAAATACATAAAATGAAAAAGAATAAATTAACACAAACAACCTCACTCACAATCCCATATGCGTTTGACACAATTGTCAATCTTTCCATCACATTCCATAGACTACATCTACCTACATATTTTTATTGCGTATCTAAGAGTCAACAGAAGCCTAAAAAAGTTCAAACTTAAAAATTTAAATATTAATAATGGTTGAACCAGCTGTTTCCCGCGACTCGGCCCGCCCGTTTAGTAGTTTTTGCGTGAAAGAGTAACAAACGTTCATCCATCCATACATCCATCCATCCTCACAAACATTCATACTTATAATATTATTAGGATTTCAACCACAGGGCGAGCTCTAGTTACATTATCACATATTATTGACTGAAATACATCAAGATCTATGTTGAATGGTGATTTACGACGCCACGCTCGTAACTGACTTAATGTCTGCAAGTGGCTGCAACTGAAACGAAAAAATTCATGAAGTGGGCATCAGTTTACGATCAAGCAAAATTTTCCGTTTTGAATTGATATTTGATACTCTGAGAATGGCATTTTGAAAAAATCTTATTCATTTCTTTTGTCAAAAAAATACGCAAGTTCTGATGAAGTCGAATACTTGGACAATGCTCTGCGTCATACAGAATGTTATAAACTATACAATACATATTATAATACATACAGTACCTGGTTGACCGAGCTTTGTTCGATGTTTTAGTAGATCTATATATAATTAAAAAGAAATAAAAAAAAATAAAAAATAAGAAGAAATAATAAGAATCACAAAAATATTTATCTTAACGGGATTCGAACTCACCGCATTCAGAATTTCCAAACAATGCAAAAATTATACGTAGGAAAGTGCGCATACCAAGCTGCCGATCAGACTGACGTAAGAGAGTCGAAATTATTGATATATTGTTGCACAGAGAAATAAAAAAATATATATTGCTGAAAAACGCGCAGTTTTTAAGGGATAAGACCAAGCTAGATCGATTTTTATCCCCCAAAAATCCCTGCATACTAAATTTCATGGTAATACTTGTAGCCGTTGTCGAGATACCTATTATATATATACAAGATCGTCTCGTTTAAAGGATAAGATATATAATATATGTACTATTAGGGAATCTAATTCATAAGCAGATAAAGTATCTCATAATTTATTTGTATTAGGTATAATGACACAATTGCAGTTGCAGTCATAATACAGTAGGGGAGAAGACTACATTTAAAATATTTAAATTCATTAACATACTCAGAAATATTGAGGCATTACTAAGGCCGAACTGAGTAATAACATAATAATAATTATAATAATAATAATACATCCATAATAACGCCTCTCCGCCCCACCGCTCACATACCTAAGGCGCGGCGAGCTGAGGCAAAATTAATAACACAATACGAACAAATTATGAAAACAGTCAATCTGCTTATGAATTAGATTCTCTGATAGTATGTATGTACCCGAAAGCACTAATAAGTGCATTCTCGTACATACATACTATCAGAGATTTCTATTGAATATATTTTATTGTTTGCTAATAGACATCTGACATAAACAAATGATACATTTTGATTTAATTGTCTGATTAGAAGCATTGGCTGTAAAGCTCGCGGAAGGATGTCGCCAGCGAGTCGGAACGGCCCACATTTGTGCCAATGTGCCAAGGTTACTGGGCATCGTTCATGACGCCTCATACGCTTGGCCGTATTGACATAGATAGAAGCTATTAAATTCCTATTACGAGCCATCAATTTTGCAGCAAATTGCGTTTTAGGGGAACTAAATATTCATTGTTATTGTTTCCGCTACATATCAAAAAGACTAGACTAGACGATACAGACAATAACACTTTTCTTATGCATTATAAATATCTAAAGCATTTTACAACATTTCAAAAAATATATAATATTTGTGCGGTGGAAAAGTATTCATGGCAACAACAAAGCCTCCCCTTGAGACGAGTTCAAAGGAGGCACGAACACAATGGCTGAGAACTGACACTACACAGTACGGAGCGCCTCGAAATGTGCAAATGACTTGATTAGATACAGCATCTTTACAACTCATGAAAATAGAAACTAGATTATAATTAATTTTCATTCACTATATGAATGAATAGAATTATTTATATAGCTTAACTGGTGAATAAGGTTTAGGTTAAAGACTTTCACATATTTTAATAAGAGCCACGCGGTTTCACAATCTTTTAATAAGTGTCGGTTGGCTTAGTCGGAATTTTTGTCTCTGCTTACTTTAAATCAAGCGACAGAGACAAAACCTGACAATAACCTATCCGACACTTATCAGTAGATATTATACTGATAAGTATCAGAGAGGTTACTTGTAGGTGAAACAGGCACTTACTGTCTGAATTCCAGAGAATTGATATTTCAGCATACATATACGCTCAACATATTTCAGGTTAATATTTTGTACTATACATTTATTATTCAGCGCTATATGGTAAGCCGCTTAATCTATTGTAATACAGAGTAACTATATTTTATTTTGATTAAACTTAGCGCCATCTATGATATAATAATCATAACGGAAGCCGATATGATGTCATACCTTAAATACCTGCTATACCGACATACAGAACAAACGGATCTACAGACATTCTTCGATGGTTCTGAATAATATCAATTTGTGGAACATTCTTTACCATTAAACTTTTAAGGCTATCCGTCATGGATCACAACCAATTACCATACCATGATACTAATCATTACTCAATAACTATCCGTTAAACTTATGCACTCAGTGGAGAGTGGAGACAAAAAAAATATTTTTAAACATAAAATGAAAACAAACTTCCAAAGTAAAAATTTAAGACTTATATGGTTTTCTCATGGATGCCAGACTCACTGGAAGCACAAGCTTTCAAATAAAAAAATCGGTTGTCTGTAAAGTCGGCTTACTGACGATAGTTGAACGTAACAACGTCATGTTTACAGTGCGCGCGGAACTAATTGGCCGCGCCTTAGGTAGGCGTGTTGCCGCCGCGAAGTCCGGCACCGAACTGAGTAATAACATCAAGTCCGGCACCGAACTGAGTAATAACATCAACTAAGGCGCGGCTAGCTGAGGTAACGGCAATGCGTCATATTTAGCGAGGTAACGCTGGTTACAGGTACCGCATGAGTCATGTTTTTTCGTGCGCGCAGCCGGCTCCATCAAATTATAAGACGTTATCACGTTAAAAAGAATCATCAAAATCAGTTCACCCAGTCAAAAGTTTTGAGGTAAGTAACAAACATTTAAAAAAATACATTCGAATTGAGAATCATCTCCTTTTTGGAAGTCTGTTTAATAGACTTTAATAGACTCACCTCCAATAAGGCCGTACGTGACCATCATCATGGTGACACTCTTGCTGAAGGTGGACAGCACGAACGCGGCGGTGGCCACCAGCGAGCCCGCTATACACACCGCGCGGCAGCCGTACTTGTTACACAACGCTGACACCACGGGACCTGGAACAAGAACAAAATTGATTTAAGTTTAATAATTAAACGATTAGAGTTAAATAAAAATATCAGCAAATTTTAAGACTAATCGTTTTAAGCCAAATACCATTATAAATGTGAAAGTTTGTAAGGATGGACGAATGTATGGATGTACGGATATCCATGGATGGATATTTCTTACTCACTCTTTCACGCAAAACCACTGAATTTGCTGAAAATTTGTATGGTAGTAATTAAGATAAAACACGTGCTACTTTTTATCCCGAGAATGTAAAGTGTTCCCGTGGGATATATGTGTTTGCGAGGGCGAAGCTGCGGGCAAGAGCTAGTCATAATTATGTTTGAATTCATATTACAGTTCTTCGAATTCTAATTTGCTGGCACAAGCACTGTATTTAAAATCGAATTAAACTGCGTTGACATTATACTGTTACTATCTGCAAAACAAATTTTATTATCCGTAGGATTTGGGTATTTTGGTCGAAATGGCGTATTATGGTCTACCGCCATAGCGTAAAAAAATAATATTCTTGCATCCATCAATCTGTCACAATATATACCTACGTACGGTACGTGCGATAAACAGCTATTGAACAAGACGTGTTGACTGATTGTTTACAAGTGTATACAAATCTATATATATAAAAGAAAGTCGTGTTAGTCACACTATTTATAACTCAAGAATGGCTGAACCGATTTATCTAAAAATTGTGTGGGAAGGTAGCTTAGAACAAGGAGACGAACATAGGATACTTTTTATCCCGTGCCCGAGGGACGCAAAAATGGATTGCAATTACAATGTCTCGCTAAAACTCGAGAGCGGCTGTACCGGTTTGGCTAATTTTGGTCTTGAAATAATTGTGGAAGTTCAGGGTAGGTTTAAACGGTGAGAAATATTGCAAAAGCTGTAGGTGTAGGACTAGGACGTAGGTTGCATTGTTGGTGTAGTTATTTATTCATACCAGTTCATATTTAAGACAGAACAACGTGTGTCGGGACAGCTAGTACATATATACAAATTGATTTGTAGGTATTGAGTGATAGAGCCAAATAACATTGACCATATTTCGTTGTCACATAAAAATATCTAGTCGTTAAAAGGTATATCAATATACTCAATGGATCTACCTATCTTAAATAATTGGATGACATGACAGTGGATAATTGTGATCAGAAAAAAAAACCACATGAAAATCAAATATCAAACAGCTATGGTATGTATTTAAGGTTTATCAACATAAACTCAGGTCACTGAAGGTGAAAAGTCTCCCCACGTTTAAGTTCAACGACTTTATATTATTGGGTTCAAACATTAAATCGATTCACACGCACCGCATGCCGAGATCGCACGTTTTCACGAAACGCATTTGGAAAAGCAGTAAAAATTTGGAAAAATTTGTAACTATTTACAATAACTGACTGTGTGGAATATATAGTTTTCTATCTGTCTAAACTAAAAACTCTAAAGTCTATTTTTATTTGAATTTGGAATAAAGACATACTATAAATTAATAGAAAACTATATTCTACTAGCTGTTGCCCGCGGCTCCGCCCGCGTAAGTGCACTATTCTAATAGAACACTGTACTTTTTCGGGATGAAAAGTAGCCTACGTTTTAATCCAGGCCCTAAACTACTACCATATCAAATTTCATCAAAATCGGTTCAGTAGTTTTTGCGTGAAAGAGTAACAAACATCCATTTATCCATCCATGAATCCATCCATCCATACATCCATCCATCCATCCATTCATCCATCCTCACAAACTTTCACATTTATAATATAAGTAGGATAGGTAGCCCGCATTTAAATAAATGTAACGAATTTTACATAACCAAAGATTACGCAATATAAGTCCTTAATATTATCATAATTTCAATCATAGTCGAATACGATTTACCTTAGTAGTTAATGCTTATAAAATAATCAACTTCTTGAGACCTCAATACATTGATTTAACGATATGTAGGTACCTGCAGTAACATCGCACCTTGGGCTAAAACCTAAATAAAGCTTGTCAAGTTATTTAAATACTTCATGCAGTTCAAGGAATTTTCGTAATTATTCGCCTTACGCACCTATGTCAACCATATTTACGTATATTTTGTGCAAAAGAATCAATTAATTTGACCTATATTATTATTTAATAAGAAAAAATCTCGCTAGCCAGTATTAAACTGCACGGCACAAGATTGTGACAAGAAGTGAGACAAAAGGTGAAGTTAACAAAGAAGATGGATTATTTTGGAGTGTAGAGAGATATTAATAAAGAATTTTCATTCTGTTAGTCAACGTTGGAAAATAAATTATTTTGATATACATATAGAGCGGTGGCTACTGTCTATTATATTTATTAATGGAAAATTGAAAAATATTAAACTGACACTTTTAGCCCCGGTTAGCCGTAAATAATATTTACATCTATAATAAATAGGAATGTGGGAGACACACGGCACACACGGCATGGGCGGCTCGATCGGATAAATACCACGGCCTCACAGAAAATCGGCGTGAAATACTCCTGTCTCCTCTAGTGTTGCGAGTGTCCATGGGCGACAGTAATCGCTTACCATCTGCCGACACGTCTGCTCGTTTTCTGGTCCATAAAAAAATAATATTAAGTGTTTTAAAATTAAGTTACTGGGTAGGCACTAGGAACATATGCTCTTTTTTTATTAAACTTTAAAGGACATCATTCATTTTGGACCAAAAAATGAAAGTGCCGGCCAGAAAAAAAAACTACGATATTCGGATAGAATACACAATTTCTATCATTTTTTACTATGACGTCAAATCGTACTATTTAACACATTCATATTTATTCTTTATAATAAAGAATGTTGTCTGTTTAGAGTCAAACATTACAGGTTACTTTCTCTCAAAACTTCAAATGGAATTCCGAGAACTAATGAAAAGGGTTAAGGGACGGCTACCTGGGTGCGTGAGCGCATTGTTATTGGTTGCCGACCGCCCGCCCGCGCTACGCCAGCGGCCAGCCAGCGGCCAGCCAGTCAGTTATCCATGCAACTTTGGTTACATCGGACGGCTATCGTGACAATAATCTCTTGTTCTTAGAGCGATATAATATCAAGTGTATTTAGCGAAGCTTAATATCTGACATTATGAACGTACAATTGTGTATTTCGTGTCGTGTGCCTATTGGTGATCGCCGAAGTTATAGTTGGACATCCCGTGAATCACAACACATCGAAATCGCACAGTTTGTTATTGAAGATCTACTGGGTCATCAGGTGAGGATTATATTATCGCTATAACGAACGAATATGCCTAAGATATTTACTACGAACAAACATCATAACTCTTATGTACATAATGTTATAACATAAGCCGCATTTGCTGCTGTGTTTTTTAACAAACACAAGTTTTCAAATAAAGAGGGCCCCCCGCCCTCCGCAGATATATTATTTTTTTTATTTAATGATATATTACTAAGCTAATAAACTTTTTTTTTTCAGAATGAACCTACAGATGTTATATGCCGACCTTGTTGGCAAAGGGCCGAGCGGCAATATCTCCGACGTCAACGTGAAGTGCAGGAAGAACCTGACAACGAAGAACCTGATGTTGCAGACGAAGAAGTTGACGCTGTGCCTCATTCTACAGTTTTACCTGGATTTGTACGAACTAGTAATACGGCAAACTCTTGTGTATTTCAACACTGTGTAGACTCAACAAGACACAGAATACCAGAAAACATTATTCTACGTGTTCTTTGCCGATACAGTGTATTCATATCAGAAAACAGTCGTGTTTGCAGCGAACACCTCGAGCAAAATGAATGGCATTTACTTGCTATGCAAGACAATTTAATTCAAGATTTTAATTCTGCACAGATCGCTAGTGCGCTAAGGTTGTTAATAAACCACATTAAAACAGAAGTTTTAGATTTTGAGCATTATGAAATGATCAATAACAAAGAGTTCCACGATTGGACTGGTCTTACTGCTGAACAATTCTCTGATTTATTGGCCAACACTCCGAGCTTAAATCAAAGAAGAAACAAAAAAACAATTTTAGCAGCTTTACTTGCAAAGATCCGAACTGGAGACTCAAATGCTAGGCTCGCAACGATATTTAAAACGAGCGAATCCACATTTGCGCGAATGCTTGAGACTGGCCGAGAAGCACTTTTGCGAGACTTTGTTCCAATGCATTTGGGGTTTGACCATATGACTCGGTAAGATGTCACACGTAGGAATCTTCTTATCCCAGAAAGTCTTTTTGGAAATATTGAAAGTCCTCCCGAAGAAAGAAAAGCTATTACAATTGTGGACGGCACATACATCTACATCCAAAAAAGCTCAAACTACTTTTTTCAACGAAAATCTTATAGTAGTCACAAGTTCCGGAACTTAGTAAAACCATTTTTATTTGTCTGCTGCGACGGTCACATAATAGAAGTTTCAGGTCCACACGCTGCTACTTCTTCAGATGCGCAGATAATGCAGAATATTGCTGAAAATGAAAGTGATCATGGCGATGGATTATTCCAATGGTTCTACCAAAGCGGGGACGTATTTATTTTGGACCGTGGGTTCAGAGATGCAGTTCCCATTCTTGAAGGAAATGGTTACACTGTGAAAATGCCGGAGACAAAGCATCCTGGAGCGACGCAACTAACCACGGAACAAGCAAACAAGTCACGCCTTGTTACTATTTGCCGTTGGGTTGTGGAAGTAGTAAATGGCCGATTTAAACGAGATTTCCGCCTGTTGAGAAACGTTCATATTAATATAACATTGCACTATATGTTTGAATATTTTAGAATCGCAGCAGCATTAATAAATGCTTATCACGTGTTGATAGTAGATAATGTCCATGCTTCTGATTTTTTACAAATAATCCGGGAAAGGATAAACATGCCCAATACACTGGCAGATCTTGTCGCCAGACGTAACTTGAACAGAATGAGAGCACAGTTCCAGCCCATGTCTGCAGATATGGCTGAGTTTAATGACTTTCCTACGCTGACCGAAGAAGAGTTAATATTATTTAGCCTCGGTATATATCAGCTGAAACAAGCGAGAAGTTACTATGGAGAGCATGTTCAACCAGATGGAGTTTTTAGCATTGAGCTAAGTGGTGGAATTCCTCTAGAGCTTGTAAGGGAATTGGAGGGAGAGGACTTGTGGTTGATTCGAGGGCGAATACAATCCCGACACATCCGATCTAAAACATACTATGTGCATATTGCTCTGGATAGAACAGCAACCGGGCGTCGAGCAATAAAACATTACTATTGCACATGCCATATAGGAATGAGAACCATCGGATGTTGCTCCCATACTATGTGCATAGTCTGGTACATGGGTTATGCTAGACATGACCCTTACCTCAGCCCACCCGCAATAAGTTTAGATGACGTATTTGTAAGACTAGAAAATGTTTAATTGTACGTCATTAACTTATTATTGTTATTAGCCTTTATTCAGAAGAACAATACATTTATTTTATATACATTACAAAATATTCAAATCAATAATTGATTTTTCCGTTGCGCGGTCTCTGCTTCTGAGTGCCTCTTGGCAATGGCCTCCCCCAACAGCTTCCACTCACATCTCTGACATGCCACTACACATACACTAGTCCACATTTTGCCAGCCATTTGTACCATTTCATCTTCCCATCTTTTTAGAGATCTGCCCTCTTTTCTTTTAGCCCTTCTGGGATACAAAGATGTTATTATTTTTGTCCATTTGTCTGGCCCTCTCAAAATCAAAACATGTCCGGGCCGGACATGTTTTGATTGTTTGTTGTTTCATTTCAATTTTTTAGTTTTATATGTTACATCAGTTACACGTGTCATTTTTCTCAACTCCTTGTTTTCTATTTTGTCTATCCTTTTCTTTCCAAACATACTCCTCTCCATAGCCTTCGGCCCAACTTCCAGCATACTTGTATGAGCTTTTGTTAGTGCCCAAGTTTGGCACCCTTATGTTAGAATGGGTGGAATCCATGTATTAAATAGTTTTCTTTTGGTGCTCATGTTTATACTTATGCATTTTACTATTTCTTTAAAGGACCAGAATCTTTTCCAGGCATTGCCAATTTTTTTTTTTGTATATATTTGGTTGTTGTATCATATATATTAGTTATAACCACTGATTCTAAGCAGGAATCTTGCGGTTAATATTGTCTATTTCTCCCAGCGCCATCACACCTTGCCAGAGTTGCCAGAGCGTTTTTTTCTTAGTAATGTTGTCATTACCTTGTAATATCGATCAAACAAAACAAATGCTGTTTAGTCTATTTATATTTCTTCTTCTTATATATAAAAATGCATTTTCAAACGTGTTAGTCGCGCTAAAACTCGAAAACGGCTGAACGGATTGGGCTGATTTTAGTTTTAAAATATTCGTAGAAGTCCAGGGAAGGTTCTAAAGTGACACGAAGTTCACCGGGACAGTTAGTCTTCTTCTTATATATAAAAATGGATTTTCAAATGTGTTAGTCGCGCTAAAACTCGAAAACGGCTGAACTAGTTGGGCTGATTTTAGTCTCAAAATATTCGTAGAAGTCCAGGGAAGGTTTTAAAGTGACACGAAGTTCACCGGGACAGCTAGTACTTGATACATATTTTTTATTTTTATTTTATGACTAAATATTTTTTTCCAATACTATTTATCAACCTTACCACTGTGTTTTACTATCAAGTATTATATCATAACGTAAGATATCCATGCTTTTAATAGTGACACTCCAACCTTTTTATCACAAAAGGATTATTTTTAAATTATTTTATTACGACGTAACCATTGGGCGCACAGATTGGACGTCATAGTAAAAAATGTTAGGAATTGTGTATTCTATTCGAATATATATTTTTTTCTTTCTGGCCGGCACTTTCATTTTTTGGTCCAAAAATGTATGAAACGTGAATGATGTCCTTTCAAATCTTTCGTCAAATCTAATAAAAAATTATAATCTTTGCTGATAGACCATAGACAAAATAAAACTATTACTAATAAATGTAACATATTTTCTAATCACGTAGTAAACGTAACAAAGACGAGTATGGTAAGTGTAACACATAATTATTAGTTAATAGTTAATGTCCTGCGCGGGCGCATATCGCCCACGTCATCTGGGGAACTAACCTCTATTTAGGTTGAAGTAACCAGACATACAATACAACATTAATAATATAGGCCTGCACTGATTAGTACTAGAGGGATGATAACGCAAGAGTTGCTGCCATTTATATTTTCAGTAACTGGGTTAACCAAGCTTTGCTCGGAGTTCTAGTAGATTAAAAAAATTAAAGAAACCACATAAATATTCCTCTGACCGGGATTTGAACCCGAGACACCATTTTGCCAACAATGCAAAAATTATACATAACAAACTGCCATTTGGACTGGACATTAATATAGTCAAAAATGTTAATACGAGGGCGGGTCAATAAGTCCGTGACTTTTGGAATAAAACACAGATTTTTTGATAAATAAATCATTTTATTTTTCAACGTAGTCCCCCTTGAGCTCTATACACTTTGTCCAACGCTTCTCCAATTTTTTTATCCCTTCCAAAAAATATGATTTGTCGAGGTCCTCAAAATAGGCCTTTGTTTGCGAGATGACTTCATCATTGGAGTCAAATCTTTTTCCACCGAGCCATTTTTTCAGGTTTGGGAACAAGAAGTAGTCACTCGGAGCCAAATCTTGAGAATAGGGTGGATGTGGGAGCAATTCATAGCCCAATTCATGGATTTTTGCCATGGCAACTGCACATGTGTGCATCCTTGCATTGTCTTGGAGAAAAAGAACTTTTTTCTTGGCCAAATGAGGTCGGTTTTGTTTTCAAATCTTCATTGAAGCGGTCCAATAAGTTGGCATAATATTCCCCATTAATTGTTCTTCCCTTTTGAAGATAGTCAATGTGGATTATCCCACGTGCATCCCAAAAAACAGTCGCCATAACTTTATTGGCTGACAAACCCACCTTGGCCTTCTTTGGCGCCGATTCACCCTTAGAAACACACTGTTTTGACTGTTGTTTGGTCTCTGGTGTGTTGTGATGGATCCATGTTTCGTCCACGGTTAAAAAACTCTTCCATATTGTGATTAAACAACGCCAAACCTTCCTGTGAAGTTGTTACACGATTGCGTTTGTGGTCGACTGTGAGCAAACGCGGCACCCATCTTGCGGAAAGCTTTCTCATGCCCAAGTGATCATTCAAAATTGAAACCACTGAGCCATGCGAGATGCCTATGGCTTCCACAATCTCTTGCACTTTTAATCTTCGGTCGGCCAACACTATATCGTGAATTTTTTCGATTGTTTCGGGTGTAGAGACCTCAACTGGGCGTCCAGGACGTTCGGCATCTTCAGTGCTTGTACGGCCACAACGAAATTCAGTAAACCACTTTTTTACCATTGAAATCGATGGTGCAGAGTCCCCATAGTATTTATCAAGCTTAGCCTTGGTCTCGGTAATGGTTTTTTTTCGCAAAAAATAATGCTTAATAAGCACACGAAATTCACTTTTTTCCATTGTTTCCTTAAGTTACTGGATAGTCTGATAAAGATAGCTGTAAAACACAAACTAACTGACGCAGCAAGTTCAAATTTTGATAGGAGTCAACTGACAGATGCCTGTTGACAGGAGTAGTGTTGCTTTTTCAGTAAGGAGGTTAGAAATTCAAAAAGTCACGGACTTATTGACCCGCCTTAGTAATAATGATATGTTTCACAGCGAAAGAAAAAAATTAATACATATTATAATTTAAGCATGTGCTGTTCCCCAGAGATAAGGCGTAGCTAGATTGATTTTTTTCCCCCAAAATCCCTGCATACAAAATTTTATGAAAATACTTGCAGCCGTTTCCGAGATTCTGATTATATACAAGAGTTGCTCGTTTAAAGTAGAAAATTATTAAATTGACCTCGGTATGTTAACGCAGTACTAGGAATACATCAGTTTTGGCACATCGAATATTGACTTGTCACTTCCGTAAGTTAAGAAGAGCTATATTATTATTGTGTATACAAACAATTATTATTTGCCCATTAAATTATTATACTACCCAAATGGCAAGTGTCAAAATGTTGCTTAACTTGGCTGGCAAGTTGTACATGCTTCATAGTTCATACTACAATTTTAGTTCAAAAGCTAAAATATTGAATGAAATAGCACTTAGTTCTAAGTAGTAATTATTTCAGTCCTCGTCAAATCAGGCCAGATGTTAACAGCGTGACGTTGATTTTCATAACGTGATATCAGAACAGATACCAGATAATATCTGATTCCGATCGTTTTATTGGGGTCAATAACAACACTGATAAAGATGTACCTATCAGTTGTCGAGACCAAATTTCGCAACCTACGCAATTGGTTATAACTTATACATGTAATCATTGTTGTGCTACAAGCTACAGCGTAAAATTAACAATTTATTTCTAAAATTGTTGTTAAATTGTAAAAAAAATTAAAAGATAAAAAATCAATCAATCACATTTATCTTAAAGTTTAAACGGAGCATAAAGTGATTTAAAAATTGGTTACTTATTGCGAAGATTTGATAAGAATTATATACTTATTTCATATCTATCACAGTTCCGAAAGTGCGCTAAAATTATGAACCTAATCTTAGGTACAGATTAGGTTCATAATTTTAGCGCACTTTCGGAACGGAATCAACAAAATTCACTATCTTTGCTTATCTCTTGATAAACAAGATAACCTACCCGTTTTAATTATTCTACTGTACACATTGTTTTGTACTTTTTGGTTACTTTTACTTATTTCCCTTTATTTAAAACTGTGCAAATAAATAATATGGAAGTCTCTGTTTGTAATTCCTTTAAAATACACATGAAATTGCATACGGTACTTAGATAATAAAAAAAACTGCCATTCTGTTTGTTTCGGCTGATCTCTGAAACGGCTGGACCGATTTCGACGAGACATGTGGCAAGTAGCTGACAAGATATCCTAAGACATAAAGAGTACTTATGGTACTTTTATCTCAGGGTTCCGTTTAAAACGATAGGGTTTCGTTAACATTCGTTCTACGCATACGAAGTTGCGGGCACCAGCTAGCTTAAAAAAACACATTAAAATATACATAATGTACTCTCAGAAGTAAAACCTTCCTCTGACAAAGAAGTATAAACGTGCAAGTTCCATTATCAACAAAGGTGAAAAGTTTGTGAATGTACTCGTACCACGTGATAGCACAGGCGCGGCTGGTGAACTTTTAATAGGGCATGGGCCATTGAAACGGCTCTAGGGCGAAGGGATTGCGAACAACACGTGCCTAATGTATTCAACAATTTGGCTTACACAACATGTCACGTTTTCAGTTAAAGATGTCAATACCAATTTGGAGAGGTTAGAGTTCCTGCGAGGGCGAGAAAAGGGCTACAGATTTTCTCTGTAGTCTTTGCTTACCTCAGTGTGGTGTCTGTGTCTCTGTCGTCTGTCTGCCTTGGGTTGGTAAATTCATAATATTAAATGCATATTATAAAGATTGTTCAAAACCAATAACGGATATTTTTGTCATATAATCTACTGCTTATGTCAAGAAGTTTAGGCAGAAGAATAATTAAAATTTCGATTTAAAAAGCTCTTAACGGGGCTGTTAAGGTCGGAGACCTCACACAGCTGATGTTATTTAGGCGAAGTCTTTGCTTCCTATTTAAATCACTTATTTCTGTTGATAATGACCTCAGCGCCTTAGGGAACGCAATGTAATTTTATTTAGTATAATTTTTTTTTCGATATTTTCAATTATTTTTCTGCCTAAATATCCGTAATCCTAATTCCCAAAATATCCGTAATTCATTTTGAACAAACTTATATCTACGAGGGGAGGTCCAAAAGTTCGCGGAATGGAGGGAATGGAGGGGATGGAGTGGGGATAGGGTAGCTCGCTTAGTGTCATACTAATTGAGCACTCATAATTAGTATATATATATAAAATCTCAACCCTATAGCGCCATTCGTTTACGAGTACTCGCCTGCTAAACAAGTCAATCCGGAAGCAAACTGCAACTATGGAGAAAATTGAACATCGCGCTGTGATAAAATTCCTTACCAAGCAAGGAAAAAACGTTCAAACCATTTTAAATGAAATGGAAGCCGTTTATGGAGATCAGTGCTCTGGTAAAACAATGGTTTATAAGTGGCATGGACTTTTCAAACATGGTCGAGATTCAATTGAAGACGACCCTCGCTCTGGGCGGCCAGTTGAGGCCACCAGATCAGACATCGTCGAAAAAGTCGAAAAACTTGTACTGGAAGACACACGTTTAAAGAAAAAACAATTATCTGCATTTGTTGGAGCATCAGATACAACCATTTTGCGGATCCTGCACGATCACTTGGGCATGACAAAAGTCAGTGCAAGATGGGTGCCGAGAATGCTCACGCCGCTTCAAAAACAGCAGCGCATCGACGCGTCTAAGCACTTTTTGGAGGTGTGTGGAGACAACCCTGTGCAGATTTTGGAGCGGATTGTTACTGGAGATGAAACATGGGTTCATCACTTTGAACCTGAATCAAAACAGGAGTCCATGCAATGGCACAAAAAGGGTACACCACCTCCCAAGAAATTCAAAGTGTCAGAATCGGCTGGAAAGTTGATGGCCACTGTTTTTTGGGATTGTGAGGGAATATTACTGATTGATTATAAAGAAAAAGGTACCACTATAACCGGAGAATACTACGCCACAATATTGGAAAAGTTAAAGGAGGCAATTAAAGAAAAACGTCGTGGAAAATTGGCCAAGGGTGTGTTGCTTTTGCAAGACAACGCGCCGGTTCACAAGAGCCGAGTTGCCATGGCTGCTCTTCACACGCATGGATTCGAACCACTTGTTCACCCACCCTACAGTCCAGACCTGGCCCCTAGCGATTTTTATTTGTTTCCAAATTTAAAAAAAGAGCTAAGGGGAAGGAAATTTTCCGACGATAACGAAGTGAAGGAGGCAATTTCGGCGCATTTTGAGGCCAAAGACAAAAAATATTTTTTCGATGGTTTAGAAAAATTAATCCATAGATCAAATAAATGTATTACACTTAAGGGTGATTATATTGAAAAGGAAAAATAAATTTATTGTTATATTTTATTAACAACCCTTTCATTCCGCGAACTTTTGGACCTCCCCTCGTATATTGGAAAATAGACGAGACGCTCACGCGTGTGCAATGTGAGATTGAGATATGAGATTACGGCTGATTTTTCAATCGCCAGATATATTTTACCTAAGAAATAAATAAGTAACTCTATCAAAATCTGTCAAGATTTGTATGGAAAATCTGTCGAAGTCACATATTTAATCCTCAGGTAAAATGTATCTGACGATTGAAAAATTAGCCCTTAGAGAAAAAATACTTTTAGAGGTAATGGGTAGAGAATGCGATTAAAAGTACTATAAAATTAGGTAAATGAAGAAAACGATAATATAAATAACTTCTTTGAATCGATTTCAATTTTCTAGACACTTCAGGCAGAAAGAAATTTGATAGTTTACTCTATCAAGTAACTTGAAGGGAAATTAATAGTTACGTGACAGCAAAAAGAGGGAATACCTAGGTAGTATTAAAAATCTTGCGTTTAAGCAACGACATAAAACAATAACCAAGAGCATGTCAGGGCATGCCTAAGGAGGGTTCCGTAACTATCAACGCGCGATAGGTTTTCATAGAATTACTTGATAAGTTATTGTCCGATTTCGCTAAAAATAATTTTCCTAAAGAGTTTTAGCACGATCTACCAGCATGGAAACTTACAAGTTTGTATCTCCTATAGTTTAGCCAGGGAGGGACCCCATCCCACACGATGGGGTAGAATGAAAAAATATTTTTCATCCCCACTTCACATGTATGGAGAAACCATGTATGTACCCCTTAAATGTAAAATTATTATTATTTTATCACGCCAAAACCGAGATCTATACCTACACAATCTATAACTGTACTAAATTTCATCCATTTATATTCATAATTACAGAAGCTAGAAGTGCGGACAGACAGACAGACAGGCAGACGGACGGACAGAGCGAAACTATAAGGGTTCCTTGTGTATTACGGAACCCTAAAAAAAGGTTTAGGTACTACTTTTCGGGTCAAGTCTGGAATGAGATCAGGGGGCAATTCTCGTAATTATTATTGGTTAAAACTAAAATCCCGTTTGGATTTTCAGGCTGTTCCGCTCGCGCGCGCACCCATTGACGTATACGGGAATGAGTCAGCGCGTGGACCGAAACAGGATTTAATCGAAAATATGTAGCTAAGAAAATTGGGCTTCAGAAAACATGTTGGCATTACCGATTTCCTTGAATTATTACAAAACCATAACAAACCTCTGATGAAATAAGCTACCATAATAGCAGTATTTATCAAGCAATATAATCAGTATATTGCTTGATAAATATAGCTAGAACTAACTAGTACCCACCTAGTAGAACTACTGACTGAATTCATTAATTAGGTTACGGCCGAATACTGGAACGATAGTTAAATTAAGTGACGCTCAAGTCACATGCTGTCCTTGTCATTTCGGCTAGCAGAGACAGCAACAGCCTGTGAATAGAAGGGCTCCTAATTTTAATTAGCGTTTCAGTATTATTCAGTGTGTGATTCAAACATAGGCTTTAATAATAATCAACAATATTATGGATATGGATGGACTGGGGTTGAATATTAAAAAAACTAAAATTACATATCTGCAATTATCTTATGAGCTTTGTTATATCAGTATTTTAATTTGATTATGCTGAATCAAGCAAGATAAAAAATACACCTAGATAATTTTGTGAGACAAAATGATTTAATGCCCGGTGTCTGAGGTGAATTTGTCGGTAGTTTATCTATTCATTAGCCCTATAGCAGACGGCCTGCGGGCCGCAGGATCTGAGCCAGTTCAATTTAGTTCAACACACCCCGGGTTAAAGATAAAAAAAAAATACAGACTGATTTATTATAATAATGTTTTCTTTATACTTCTCTCAAAATAGGATCCTTGTGAGAATGTTTCGTACTGAAACCGTTGCCGAACTTAGTTTTCGGTGGACGTTTCCGTCGTAAAATCCAGTTTCGGTCAGACACTAGAGTTCACGTTAAATACCGGGCATTAGTCATTGAGAAAAGCCGTCATTAACCCCATAGGACAGTTTCACATTTTGAATTAAAATGTAGACTGTAAGTACGTCCACATATTGAAATCCTATAAAATGAATTCCGATAAGTCTCCTTATCAATGCGTTGTCAAACACAATCCTTATCTAGCGAACCACTGAAAGTGGATCTATTAGAAAACGAAACTAGAAGTTGTGAAGACTTCGTTCACTTAGAAGAAAATCTACTCATACCTACCCAGTGGCAACTGAACATTTTGCCGGTGTTAAATCGTAGGTCTCATATGAATATAATAATATTCTAATTTTTTACCCGACTACGGCGAAGCCAGAAGGAAGGGAGTTTGGCAGTCTATGTATCTATGTTTGCATGTATGTTTGTTCCACCGTAGTGTCTAAATGATTTTAATGAATGAGGTGTTCAATAGTAGTATGAAAATAATTTACGTAGTCGGATCATAATAAATTAGTAAATTTAATGTTATATATTACATAAAAGGAACATTTTATCAAAAAAGAGAAGCGGATTTACCGTTAATGAACAGAAAAGTGGATCTGTCATCGACCGCAACTTTAAGTAACCAAACGTACAGACGCCAACAGATCCGGTATACCACTTTTGAAACTAATTGCTATGTTTTTAGGTCGAAAATTGGTACAACAAATTTGACCGTACATCCATCCATTCATCCTCACAAACCTTCGCATTCACAATACTAGAAAGATTATTAAAAATTCTTACCGGCAGCCAAATAGACCCCCGACAGCAAACTGCCGACCCACGCGACCGTTCCCTTCCCCTCTCCGAAGTACGTGACTAGCTCCGGCAGAAATATACCGAAGGTGTACGCTATGCCGTCCACCACCAGGTTGCACATGAAAGATGCGAAGACCACCACCCAGCCGTAGCCGCCGTCGGGCGGCGGCGGGAGCTCCCCGTAGTCGTAAGCCTCATCATCATCAGCTTCGGCCGCACCTTCCGCTGTCAGTCTTGCCGCTTCCTCGCATGAGGTTTCGCTTTCGGTCTGTAACAAGATTCAAGAATTATATCGTTATTGTTTCTTTACGGGATGTATGGAGATTGGAATCGGAGCGTAGACAAATTTTATATATAAGAAAAAAAAACAATAGCTCAGGGAGAAAAATAACTTAATATGAGAAGCGAGCTCAATGCTCATATTTGCGAAGAATTCTAACAAGGTTACGCAATTCCTATTGTTTATAATATTACTATAAAAGTATGTCATACTTATAATGAGAATAAACAAAACACAATACGAGAACTAACGCGGTTACGTGTTGGAACTTCGAACAAATTAAAACAGTTTTGATGTTTGAAGAAAGACATTAACCGTCAAAGTAGACACATCGGCTCCGCTTATTTTGTGAATTAAAATTAAAATAAATGCTCGTAATACAAAACAAAGTGCAAAAAAAATATTATTTCAGTTCATATTTGGTGAAATATAAATTGTAATAGTGCAAAGTTTTAAAATAAGTGACTTGTGTAACAAAAAAAAACTGTGCTTAATTCCTCAACTACTGTTCGCCATTTTTATATTTTGAAATTGAACAAAACTGAACGCAGAACCGAAATTATAAGCAGGAAAACAAATCGATCGATTACTACAAACGAATTTTGTTAATCACACAATTACAACAATTCTAATTATAAAAAAAAGTAAACTTTAATCAACGAATGGATGCATAACGAGTCATATGAATTTAAATACCTACCTACTGCAAGAAACAGCTGTTGTTGATATACACATCGACTCAATACGATATTATTAAATTAGTATAATAAATAGCATTAGGTATGTTACAAAACTACTGACAAGTAACACGAACTGGATCACTGGAACTACGAAACGAAAAATCCCAACAATTGCTGTTTGGTTTGGAAGTTTGGAGGAAGAACTTGAAATTTGATATTTCCTTCAATAAATGTCATTACACCAACTTACCTATGAGAAAGAGGAACCGCAAGAATAGTTGTTTATAAAAGACTACTTAAATACAATACCTAGTTATCGTTGTTAATGCCTTTTGGTGTGTTTATTTTTAGTCATTATATACTATATACTCCAGTTTGTATTGAAATAGGTATAAAATATTCACATCATATTTATTGTACTACCAATAAGTAATATCTAGGCAAGGTAAGAGCTCTGGAAATACAAATTGGTGTAAAAATATTAATTGCATGCATAATAACTTACTAATGTAATAAGTGTGTACTGTAATAATGAAAGTAGGTATGTAAGGTAAAAGATGTTAAAATAAGATTGAACTAAGTAAAAGTACCTACTTATTATTTTGCATGGAAATTGGTCTTGAGATTAAACCGCAACAAATTATTAATTGTGCAAGTAAAGCTCTAAAATAAAAATAAAACAAATCCTCAGTTAAAGAATACATAAATTATTTAAAATTAATGTTATGCTGCAACTGCTGTTAATTATTTCTTAATATGTGTTTGTTTTATTGGTAAGAATATCTGAAATAACATGTCAAAAGAAAAGAATACAACATATCTAAATATTACATTTTCCTGTTAACTAGCCTAAAAATCAGAAGTAAGTATAGTAAGTAAGTATCCAGTTTACTAGCCACATAATATTAAGTATTTAATATTCAAGACTTCTATTCAGCATAAAATTGGGATAAGAGCATGTGCTGTTTATAATATTTTAAGTAATTTGGTTTCTTTAAGGTAGATACATATAATACACAGTAGGTACATTATTAAGATTAAATGGTCTATTATTAAGTTGTTATATCAAGTTATTTAAGTTGCCAATTATATTGAGTTAAGTATCTTTATAGGAAATTGACATTACTAACATCAAACATTTTATTTACTAATTTTGATAATTAATCATTATTTTTTAAGACATCAAAATACAATGTTTTTAGTTTAGTTTATTTAACATCAAATAATGCATCTTTTATAGGTAAATGTTTTATTTATTATTTATTTTTTTATTACATGTAATTTAAAGTTTTTAACCTTCTAACTATCAATCAATCATATAAATTGTGAACTTTCTTCTTTTTCCTGCAACTATATTCCTGGACAATAAACTGTTTAAAATTCTTTATTGCTTATTTTCTTAAACCACACAAATTTTAATTATATTTTATAATGGACACCAGACAAGATGATGATTATGTAACAGTAAGAAGACGGCATAGTGTAAATTACAGAGATTTAAACCTAGACAATTCAATGGATAAGTCATTTAATTCGTTATGCTGTGATCCGGAAGTAACTAGCTTGCCAAACTTATCAGTCACTATGAATGAAGAGTTGCAAGAACTGCGTGATAATTTTAAAGATGTGCAACTTCAATTAGACATAGCACATAAAGAAATAGAACATCTTCTATTAGAAAATAATAATCTTTTAAAAAAAATACAAGACTTGGAAAAGAAATTAAAATTACTGACTAAAATTCACACTGCACCAATTAGTAGTATTAAAAGAAGTAACAAAAAACGCATCAATATAACCAGCTCCTATGTAAAAAAACGTATAGACTTTCAAGAAGATGAAAACACTTTTACAGAAAACTTCAATAGCAATGAAAGGTCAAATCTGGAGTTTTTAAATCTGAAACAAAAATCACAGCCAGATATTCAAAATAGTCCTATAAAGAAAGGGAATTTCATACATATATTAGGAGAACAATGTGTACTAGGTTTATCGCAAAGATTAAGGAATACAAGGAATAATTACAATATATTTTCTTTCATTAAACCGAATGCATTATGTAGTGAAACTCTCAGAAGCTGTGAATCTCTCAAATACACCATTAAAGACAGAGATGTAGTTATCTTAGGAGTGGGAACAAACGATAAAAATCCTTGTAGTATTCTAAATGACTTAGCACTTACTCTAGATAAGCTTCGCAGAGCACGAGTATATGTCTTAGAAGTTCATTCTAATGATTATCTCAGGACCAAGACACTCAATAACCATATACAATGCCTTTTGAAATTGCACAAAAACTCTATTTTTATTAAAACTCGAAGACATCACAAAAATTTTAATGATTATATACAAGACATAACAGACCAAATTAATTTTAATATTGATTATAGTGACTATCTTAATACTTATTTGCCATTTTATAACAACAATAACATAATTAGACATAGAGAAGTAACAGGTAAAACAAATATTATAAAAAAAACTGATAATTTGGAAAAAAATAAAATAACTTTCTATTTTAAAAAGATTACTAAAGAAGAGTCTACACCTAATGTGGTACAAAAAGTTTATAACAGAGGTACTATACCTTACTATTTTAAAAAAAATACCAACAGTAACACTAATTTGTCTAAATTATGTAATAAAGAAACAAGCAAGGACAACTTTTTTCGATAGTGACTTAACAATTTTTCATCAGAACATTGCTGGGGCTATTAATAAAGCAGAATTATTACACTTGTCCCTACTAGATTTAAGAAATAAAGGTCTAAATAACTTAGATGTTATATGTCTGACAGAAACATTTATTAAGAAAGGTTCAGAAAATTTATTTCAGTTGCATGGATATAAACTATCAGCTGCTTTCTGCAGAAATACTAAGAGAGGGGGTTCATGCATACTGACAAAATCTTCTATAAATTGTAAAGAAATTAAATTAATAAAAAATATGGGAATAGCGAATGAATTCGAGTGCTGTGGAGTAGAAATACTGGATCATAATTTACATGTTGTTTGTATTTACCGAACACCTCAAAGTGATACATTTAAATTCTTTAATAATTTAGACAAACTATTACATGAAATAAGTAACAAAAGAAAGAAAATAAGAATAGTTTTATGTGGAGATTGGAATTTAGACACTCTTAAAGATAGCAAGAATACACGTGAATTACTAAGTTTATTAAGTAACTATAATTTAACTTCACATATAACGTGCCCTACTCGGTTATCATCCTGCATAGACCTGATAGCAAGCAATATTAAAAATATGACAATGCCAAATATTCATCATCTGGCACTATCAGATCATGACACAGCTCAAACATTAACTATTAAAGTAAGGAAGGTGCAAAATACAAATATTACCTGGGAATATATAAGAGATTATAGTGCCGATAATACAAACAAATTTAAAGAATGCATTTCAGCTTTATCATTTTCAGAGATAAGAGATGAAGAAAGTGCGGACGATTCATTCAACAAATTTCACGAATTGATAGTCCTTTTTTATACATTATGTTTCCCACTTATAAAAACAAGCATTAATAAGAATAAACAAAGAACTTTATGGCTAACTAGAGGTATAAGAAAATCATGTTTGGTAAAAAGAAAAATGCATTTAAATTATAGAATATCAGGAATAAAAAACAACAGTACAAAACTGCGACTTGCAAAATATAATTGCTTGTTAAAAAGATGTATTTTTAAATCAAAGCAAATACAAAACACTAAATATATCAATAATCAAAAAAATAAATGCAAAGCAGGATGGAAAATTATAAATGATAACTTAGGCGATAATAATAAAAATAATGATATTCCATACATTAAGAAGGATTTAAACGTATATACCAAGCCTAACGAAATATGCCAAATATTCAATGACTTCTTTACAAATTTAGGAAAGATGGGGCCAAAAAAGGACAATAACATAAATAAGATTATGTGCTCACACAACATCAATAGAAACACAATTTTCTTAAACCCAACAGATCCCCATGAAGTTTTTAATACAATATTATCATTAAAGAACACTAATGCTGTAGGATATGATGAGATTCGAACGGATGTTATTAAGAAATGTGCAGTACAAATATGTTATCCACTTGCTAAAATTATTAATCAATCGTTAGAACAGGGAGTGTTTCCTAGTCGATTAAAAATTTCAATTGTTAAGCCTTTGTTAAAAAAAGAGGATAGAACAGAATTAAATAATTACCGTCCAATAACATTAATTCCCATTTTCGCAAAGATCTTTGAGAAAATAATGTTAAAACGTATTAAAAGTTTCTTTATTTCTGAAAACCTGTTGGTTGATGAACAATTTGGTTTCCGTGACAATAGTTCGACTACAGACGCCTGTTTTTATTTGAGCAAAATAGTACATGATAGTTTAAATAATAAAGTACCTATCACTGCAATTTTCTTAGACATGACAAAGGCTTTTGACCTGGTTAATCATAACATATTATTGTATAAATTAGAAAGATATGGAGTTAGAGGAAAAGCATACGACTGGATAAAATCTTATTTAAGCAAAAGAAAAGTATGTACAGAAATTACAAACATTTATGGTAATATAAAAAAAACATACAAATCAAAATACGCATATATAGACATAGGAGTACCACAAGGGAGTATGATTGGTCCATTTCTATTTCTTACATATATAAATGACGTCACAACAGCAACGAAGCATCCTAGTGTCTTATTTGCAGATGATACAACGATATTAGTAAAATGCCAAAATATTTTATTATATGAACAAGAAATTAACAATGCACTTAATGACATAATATTCTGGCTAGATAAAAACGATTTACAGGTTAATCTGAGTAAAACAAAAATAATGCAGTTTAAATACTATAACGCAATACAAATACCTAAAAAAATTACTTATAATAATATAAATATAGATGAAGTAGACACAATAAAATTTCTAGGATTAATGTTTGACCAACACTGTAACTGGAAGGCGCATGTGGACTATATTTGTAGCAAGCTGGACAAATTCGTTTATGCACTGCGACGTTTAGCAAAGACCGTGTCCATATCTGCAGCTCTTTGTGCATATCACGGATACGTATCTTCCGTTATATCATATGGTCTTATAATCTGGGGCAACTCTGTTGATTTCACTACAGCTTTCAAATTACAAAAGAAATGCATAAGAGCTATATGTAATGTAGGACCACTTGAAAGTTGCAAACTGTTATTTAAAAAACTGGGTATACTTACGTTGCCATGCATGTACATTAGAGACATGTGTATGTTTGTTAAAAAGAACCCCAAATACTTTGTACAAAACAAAGACATTAATATGACTAACAGATCACAACGTTATCCCAATAAATTAGTTATGCCTAAGTGTAATAGCACAGCATGTCAAAAGAGTCCCTATTTTATGGCTATTAAATTATTTAATAAATTGCCAAAAGATTTTGATAAACTTAACTTATCAACTTTTAAAATAAAATTGAATGACTGGCTATTAGATAAATGTTTTTATGACGTAAAGGAATATTATCTGGATACTTATTTCTAAAAAAAAAATAAAAAAAAATAAGGTAAATGACTTAGACATATCGTTTTCTTTTGGTATTTCTTTTTCTTCTGATCATGTATTTTGTCTTTTTTGAAATTAAAATACATAATATGTAATTTTTAAATGAAATTTAATAATTATCATAAATTTTATTACTGGCATTTGCATACTATTAATTTAGTTGAGTGACATGAACCTGAAATGTTTAATATTATTATCTAAGACCAAATTGTACATTCACTCTGGCAAATAAACGATTATTATTATTATTATTATTATTCGATACTCGAGAGTTTGCACCGGAATCTGAGGAAATTAAAACTCGATAATAAAGCTGGATATCACTTACGACCTTCTCTTCGTGTGTCACGTAAGGAATATGCCTGTGACCTTTAAATAGTCGATTGTGTTGAATAATCAATAGGTTTCCTTGTTTCTTTCGTCTAGTTCAATTATTAAATATTTTAATTGACGTTCAGCTTCCTTTATTACGAGGTATTAGCACACGGCTTTTTCTTGAAGCTGACTTATTAACTCTATAGTAATCCGTGATTCCATATTATTGACGTCACAATTTAGAATAATAACTAACATTAGATTATGAATGATGAAAATGTCTACTACACTCTACAATCTTGCATTCTCCAAAATACGACCGCCTATCATTAATCTGAAATTGCGATCGGTATCAAAAATGTGATAAAATCTGCTAAAGGCATAATATACCTATAAATATTATAGACGAGGCATGTCGAGGCAAAAAGTGTGCACACTTAAACTGCCCTACTTTTGGGGTTGTTTGGATCAGTCGAGGTTTGACATTTGTCACCTTTTGTTCACATTTTGACACTTGATTTCCGCAGTATAATCATTCCGCGTGTAATTTTCTGAAATTAAGATGGCGTAACTTTTTCTGGTATGAAGATTTTTCTCTACTTAATGCTACTATGCTATGCCCGTAATATCCGAAATATGATCTATAACTTGGGCTTTATTTCATGCATTAATTGGAGCAGGTCGTAAAATTAAAAGCTTCCCACGTAGTCTCGCCAAAATGTTGTTAAAGTTATGACGAGCGCTAGGGACGTGCTCTTACAAAATTCACTCGTGCCTGAACCTGATAGGGATAGGCGCGAGCGAGTCACTTGTTAGTCGTTACACCTTTCATCGCCACGTATTAGCCAGATCTCCTTGTTCTGCAATTAGTTCTGTGTACCTAAGTTACGTGAACCATTTCGTACTTCATAGTTCAAATTATGTATTTTTCAAATTTTACAATAGTAGTCAAATTGTTTTAATCAACTACCGTTTAATTGAACTTACTAACGGGATTTATATCCCGACTTGTTTTCTCGAATAAGTTACCAAGTCAGGAGTATAGTAGTAACCCTGATAATTGACGGTTTATTCCGAGTTCAACCCCTAGATTTTCAACTCCTACGTAAAGTCGCACGTCGTTATAAGGACGCGGGTTGAAACGAGAATTTCAACCCTCGTGTTGAACACGGAATGAACGAAAATTGTCATTTATTGGTCCTTAATCTTATCCCTATTGAAATTGAGGAAGTTCTCATAAACTTTTAATCGATCACGTTTGTCGTTTGATATTTCCATTGTCCTTTATTGCATGTCGTTATAATACTAGTTTATTATATTTATTTTACAAGTTTAATGGTAATCAGCCTGTTATATTAAGTCCGCCATTGTACATTGTGCAGAAAGTGTTAAATAAATAAATAAATATATTTGCAGACGTAATAACCTACTTATAATTGAATTATTTCTCTATACATTACAACTATTCTCTTGGTAGAGTTTAAATTCGATACCTTAAAACAATTTATGTGGAATGTTTAGAAGCTTTTATTTGCGAAGGGGCGGAAGTGTTGTTAATAATTATGGCGTAAGTACTTCTATATGTGGTTTCTTAAAATAGGCTAGATGACAAATTTTTTATATTGCATAAATGAATAGTACACTTATGAGTAACTTCTCAGAAGAAACAGTGAATCAAAAGTCAATATTTTCAAAGGTACAGCGATTTGTATGCAAAATTTCGCAAGTTTCGTGAAAACGCTCCATACTAAAGTCGTACCTAGCTGTGACGTTACGCCTAGGTTAAAGTGTATGAAGTATACGGCCGCAGAAACATATTTGTGAATATCTATAATAAATGTTTTTGTATAAGATAAGTAAACTATTGATGTAGGTTTTGTTTACTAATTTAGCAAAAAAAAAATTAAAAAATTTTTAGATGTCTAATTACTAAACTACACATAATTTTTTTTTTAATTTACCAAGTAATATAAAAATAAAGTAATGCCTCAATATATCTGAGTATATTAATGAAACTAAATAGTTGATGTAGTCATCATCCCTATTGAAAAAAACATACCGGTAGTCTGTAAAGTCGGTTTACTGACGATAGTTGAACGTGACAACGTCAACAACAACAACAACAACAATAATAATGAGGTAAAGGCAATGCGAGCTAACGCTGGTACTTGGTAACGGTACTTGGCAACGATAACAGGTAACAGGTAACGCATAAGTCATGTTTTTTCGTGCGTGCAGCTGGCTCCATCGATTTATAAGACGTTATCACGTCAAAATACTTACCCACAACAAGGGCACATAATATCAATATTATAATAATCTATCATATTCATGGTCATTGCCAAAGACAATATAGTGAAACCAGTTGTAAGGTCACGTCAGCACGTGGTATTATTATATAGCTTTGTTTACATAGCGCATGCTCTTGGCCTACAGATATTAGGTCATTACATTAATTATGAAATTGGCGTTTTGTAAAGGAGGAACATAAAGTCGATTTTTTTTAAACATAACATATTTATTTAATCAAAGTATATACCATTGCTATCTATGCACTTTTGCCATCTCATAGGTAGTTCATTGACAGAACAGGAATTTCGGACAGGAATCAATAAAATCTTTGAAGGCGCTTTAGACTGCCACATCGGAGTTGAATTTTTTCCCTTGCAAGAAGCTATCCAAATTTCGAAAAAATGGTAATCTGTTGGAGCAAGGTCCGGGGAGTACGGTGGATGGCTTAGACATTCCAATTGAAGTTCCTCTAATTTGGTAGCCATATGTTGTGCAGTGTGTGTCTAGCGTTGTCCTGAAACAGCAGTGGCCTAGAGCGAATGACCAACCTCGGTTGTTTAGCAGCTAGCTTTTCCATCATGATTTGCAGTTTCTGGTAATAGATATCTGCCGTAATCGTCAGGCCAGATTTAAGAAAGCTGTACTGAACGACACCGGCACTAGTCCACCAAACGTTCACAACTAACTTTTTTTGAGTAAATTTTCGCTTGGGGCAGGCTTTGGCTGGTTCGCCAGGGATCAACCGTTGCTATAAGCGTTTCCCATTATCGTACAGGATCCACATTTCATCACAGGTAATGATTCGATTTAAAATCCCTTCATTATTGTACCGGTTGAGTAATGTAACGCAGCAGTCGACGCGCGTTTGTCGGTTTACTGCACTCAATTCATGAGGTACCCACCTTTCAAGCTTTTTCACCTTCCCAATTTGCTTTAAGTGGATTAAAACAGTTTTATCACTAACACCAAAGCCTGCAGCTAACTCGGACGTGGTTTGCGATGGATCCGCTTCCACAATAGCCTTCTATTCTTCATTACCAACTTTGGCATCCGCCCGTCAACGGGGCTTGTTCTGCAGGTCGAAATTTCCAGAACGAAAACGTTGGAACCAAAAACGCACTGTGTTTTCTTTTGCAACACTGTCGCCATACACATCATTAACCCTTCGAGCCGTTTCTGCAGCACTGGTGCCACGGTGGAACTCGTACTCGAAAATAATACGATATTTCAAGTTTTCCATTTTGTAAACAGAGTGACACAAAGAAAAAACTAAAAGAGAAAAATACAAATGGATTACGGTTTTCGAAACACAAATGCATGAGTAAATAGCGGTATAAATTTGAAATTGGAATTCCTAACCAAAGAAGATATATTTGAGATCAAAGTGGCCAGTACGACAAAACGCCAATTTCATATGTAAGACCTAATATTAACTAGTTTAACTAGTACAATGCGGTAACACTCTCAAACCCACGCATTACATCTCATGTAAAGAGACGATTAGTTAAGTAAATAAAAAAACTAATTTTTTTGTTCATTGATTCAAAGAGTTTATACTTCATTTTATACAAATAATCATCCAAAAAGTATATTTTTATTTCAATGCATTCGACATAACTCAATAAGTACATATTTTGTTGCTTGTAAAAGCCAAAAGTCACTGTAGTGTAGTCACTACACGTTCGACGTTCAACAGTAAGGAGTGATCTCACAAGTTCAATTCAAGGTCTTACTAAGGTACAACTACTACAAAACATGGAAAATCAGATGTTCTGAGAATTGGCCCCGAACCTGAACTAGCTACGATGAGCTAACAAGTAAACAAAACACTGATTTCATAATAAAACAGTCCCATAATGTTCGTTATCGTTGTAAATAAAATATGAATTATGATTATCATATAATATTATTAATACGTGAAGTAAAAACTTTGAGATCAATTTTACGAGAATCGTGCGAACGGAGGAGTCTGAAATTTGGCACAATATGGGTGATGACTACATCTGAACTATTTAGTTTCATTAATATACTCAGATATATTGAGGTATTACTACTTGGTAAATGTAAAAAAAGATAATATAATTTTATGTGTAGTTTAGTAATTAGAGACATCTCAAAAGTACAAAAAAGTTTTTTTTTTGCTAAATTAGTAAACAAAACATACATTATTAGTTTACTTATATCATTTACAAAAACATTCATTATGGTATGGTAAGTATGAACTTAAACGCACAAATATCGGAGATATTCACAAATATGTTCCTGCGGCCGTATACTTCATACACTTTGACCTAGGCGTGACGTCACAGCTAGGTACGACTTTAGTATGGAGCGTTTTCACGAAACTTACGAAATTTTGTATACAAATCGCTGTACCTTTGAAAATATTGACTTTTGATATACTGTTTCTTATGGGAAGTTACTCATATTGAAGAGTACTATTCATTTATGCAATAATAAAAAAATTCGACAATTAATGTTAATCATCTCAATCATCATCATAACATCCATCATCAATTTTACTATTTTAATTACTATGGGCATATGCCTGAAAAAAAGACTTTTTATTTTATTTAGTCGCCACGGGGCGACCTCCAGTATTTATATCTAAACAAACAAGCTGTGTGTGCTGATTATAATATACATCACATATTCAAGGCAAACCAACAATGACGGTACAAAATAGAGTACCAAGACTGTGTAGTGAGTACTTGAGTAGAAGCTATGTAGATTGTAGGACCTTAAATCTTTACACTAAACTCTGAAGCCCTTCACAATTTTAAATCAGGTTATTCCTGCTAACTTCAAAAAGCCGGCTTGATCATACCTACTACGTTATTTCATTAGAAAATTTATATTTTTTAAGATCAAAACCGGCATTCACGTCTTCATTTTAGCATTACATCTAAATATATAAACTATAAAAGTTACAAAAGCTAAAATATTTAGATTTTATACAAAATTACGAATTGTACAATACTACCAAGGCGAAAATGTTTAGAACTGTGGCTAAAAGTTCACAACATGATATCATAAAGGAGACTAATAATAAATCACTTATTCATTCCACATCAACAGCACTGGAACAATGATCACGTTTTGTTGTTGTTTCACTATTATAATGAAGATTTATGAAACTTTGTTCAATTAAATAAGGATATCATAAAGCACCAATCTTAAGTAAAGGGCCATGTTAGGAATATAGTGCAAAAACTAGTTGGAAGGGGAGTCCCTGGACCAGCAGTGGGATAGCATAGGCGAATTACAAAAAGAAGTAAAAAAAAAAGAAGAATAATAATAAAGTTAGCCAATAATAATTACAACAATGGGGACTTGCATGGTTAAAAATGTTACTTTCATACAATATAATAAAAATTGGTCCCAGCACACATCCTTGCGGAAGCCCATAGCGTTATTCACAGAAACATGAAGCATCTTAATATTTATTTATTACTAAAAATTTTTTTACTTAGCAACACTTTACACTACGTCTTTAGATAAGACACATTAAAGGATTAACGCTAGCGTAGCTGCGATATACATCAATGATAAAGTGTCGTTTATCATACATTTGTATTACGTCGCGGTGAAAAATAGAAATACCACTTATTGCAACATGCCATTACTTATCTTTAAACGTTCTACTCCTCATTAGCCTGTTTTCACACTTCGGCCACAGTTGCCATCATTACTGGCAGCCACTTATACCAGTGAGGTATCGTAACTGCTCGTGTGTCCCATAGTATCCTTCAATGCATAATATTACGCAGCGAGAATTTCATTTTTAATTATTTGCAAAACTGAAGCTGGAAAGTTCGCAATTACGATTTTTTTCTTCACATTATAATTTTTAAGCAAATTCTTTTTTAATTTCGCTAGAAAAGTTATACTTAAATACTCAATAACACTTTCCTTTCTAAAGGATTTGTACTTAAATTTCAATTTAAACCGATGTTTGTTGTTATATTCCAGTAATCTCAGTATCTGAATCTCAAAGTAATTTTACTTAATAAGCCTTTAATTTCGAAGGTGGAGGATTGATTAAAAGTGTAACTTGGCAACGAAATAAGCTTAGGGAAAGTAATTTTCGTGGGATCTCTTATAATCCCAAGTAGCGATTTAAACCCGCCCACTACTCCACATAAATTATCACCCTACGCTTTTATCAACGCTTTGAAAACATAACTGACAAAATCTAATTAAAATTGGTACATCTAAATACGGCGTGCAATCACTCCCAAGTCTCAGAACAATTCCTAGAACCGACAATTTTCATTGGTAATAGCAGTAGAAGCTACTTCAGAGAAAGCCATTCTCTTCCATCAAGTCTCCTGCCATACTTTGCTTAGCACTCAGACAAGATATTATCAACATATTCAAAGGGACATATTCAAATGTACCGCAGTGTTGCGGTAGGAGCGACCTTTACACCCATTAGGTACCTACCCACAAGGCAACAACAATACCATAATTAGACATAAAAGATGGACTAAAAAATCTCATGGTGTTTGATCAGTCAAGTCAAAAAGATCAGAAAAAAAATCGTGAAGCCTCACGACCTGTCCTTCGCAGACAATTCCCTTGCTCAAGAAAAGGGCATACGTATGTCCCATTGACCGCAGTATTGCTTCTTTTTTTTTACAGTGCGATCACATTCAAGAGCACTTTTCACTCCATTTTCTACCGATTTTCAGCCATGCTCAATGGCCAACGTGTGAAAGTGGTTTAGATTACGTAAATCACATAACACATTAGTGTATTTTTCAAGCGCGACGCCTAACCAAACGATTTTATCTCAATTTAAAACAAATATGGGACATGTTGCATCATTGTTCAAATTTAAATTCAATGGAATTTTTAAGGGGATAATTATGATAGAACACTAGGTACGAGCACCTAATTTTGAGGTACGTACAGACACAGCGTTCTATGTTAAAATTTAGAAAACATTATTTTTCTAAGTCGGTAATTAATTATAATAAGAGACTTATGCGTACCTATAATAGGTACTAATTAAACGAATGTCAATAAAATACAATTTCTACGCATTCGCGGACAGTACACGCGTTATTAAGATGACGGAAGCCAGTCAAGGAAGCGTAACCTTCAGAAGGGTTTGAATTTTTTATTACGAGCTCTAGCAAGAATGCGGCTCATGAAAAGGTACATATAATTTGTGGAACGAGAAAATTACTGTTTTATATAAAAAAAAACGTAACACGTTATATTAGTTTGTTCTATAAAAGTATTGAAGCGATGAAGCAAAATCGAAAACACTGCCTAAAATATTAAACAACTGCGTAACCATTCGCAAAGACGCAAAGGATGTTTAAAAGGTTGGCTAGCCCTGGTTGAAATGATCATGCACGTGCTCGAAACTAATCATTTGATAATGACGATGGAATGGCTCGTAGGGACCCATGTAAATTACTCTTAATTGATTATAACCGCTCGCTAACTTCCTTCCTGGCGTTACTCTGATATTTGGCATAACCACACGGAACAAAAAAAATACTCGGAACACTTAAGAACCGACAAGTTCTCTAACTCTACCTCTGTGGAGTTCAGAAAATAAACCAAAAGAGCGCTGAAAGTTAATCCCACTTGCACTAATAAAAAACTACAACTAGAGGACGACTGTCGCCCTGTGGTCGAAATTGGCTCGTAATAATTCATGTAGGTAATTTTTAAGTTTGAACTTTAAAAGGCTTCTTTTGCTTTTAAAGTTCAAACTTAGATGGAAAAAATGACAATATAAATGTGACATTGACAAACGTCAACGTGTAACAAAAATGTATCAACCAAACGCATGGTAGTGTGTAATAATATAATCTGAGGTAGTGTGTGTTGTTGTTATTTTTATTAATTTTATGTATTTCTAAGCATTACTAAAAAAATATTAGCTTTCTTCACACTTTCCTCCATAATTATAAACTTTAGCTGCGCCAAATATCATACTCCTCCGTTCGCACAATTCTCGTAAAACTGTACTGAAAATAAAAAAAAAGTTTGTCCGTTTTAACTTTTACATAATATTAATTTAGACGTGGGTATATTTTGATACCTTGTGGTTGTTGAAAAATCCTAAAGTAAAGAGGAGGAAAAACGACTATCAATTTTTATTTAGGATTTTTTTATTAAAATACCTAAATTTATATTTCATTTCAATATTGATTAAGTGGTATCATAATTATTGACTTATCAACGTAAGTTTTACACGTGTCCCGTACATAGTTGCATATTCCTTATATGAAACGAAAACACCTATCACAGGCACTGTTACTAATGCCCACTGACTAATGCACATATGAACGTTAGTACATAATTATCTACATATAGTTTATGTTGCATCAACAGCTGCATAATATAATATTAACATCCCACTTATATCACAAATGCAAAAGTTCGTTTAGTTTGATATAATATAAACTTTGTCCCGCAATCAACCAGGGCCCAGGCATATTTTGGCCAGGGAACACACGTACTTAATATCCTTTAATGATGTCAAATTCAGATCAAAGCCTAGGATTCCGTACAAAACACGCATGTTCCATACACTTGCTGACTCGTTCAAATCTTGACTAACAGATCGATCTGACACTTTCATATGAGTTCGCGAATTTTCACTGAATTTGACATCCTTAATGCATGTCAAATTCAGTATGAGTGTCCCCAGGCTTGTTTGGACTCTGTGTGTACTGTCCATAATCTACACTCACCAGCCATCTTCTATACACATGGTGATTTAACATTGTCGAAACAACCATCTCTGTGGCCATTTGCCATGTAAACTCTATGGTCCAAGTGACTACAATTTAACAGTTTTTGTGGCAATAGCTGTATCTACTTTCAATATTTTTGTAACTTTTTTTTAACTTATTATATTTCGCTTTAAACACCAAAATAATAGCTGATAGAGGCATTTAAAGAGAGCTGTATGGACGGCGCAGAGCGGCTGCCCAAACGCACTGTGCGATTTCATATCGGAAATCAATATTAAATAACATATAATAAAGTTTATAAAAACTTTATTTGCCAAAATCCAAAGCTTACTATCATAGAAAAAATATATGTCAAAGACTTAATGAAATGGCCGAGGACTTGCACATTTCTTTACTAAAAATATCGAGCATAATATTAAAATATATTCGTATAAAATATTTTATTAATACATAATTTAAAAATTATAAATTAAGTCCGCCATTGTACATTGTGCAGAAAGTGTATAAATAAATAAATAAATAAATAAAAATGAAACTGTTTAAAGTAAATGCATAGATATAAACTATGGGTACGAACAATTTGGTGTCAGATTTAAAAAAAAAAAACTTTACTGCCACCACTTGTAATTTTTGTGTACCAATTATTTTTTGGTACGTGGTCGCAGATCAAAAAAAAACTTACCATATTTTTTCAGCGCGAAAACAAACACGTTATGTCCAATTAAAACGCGAAGTCGTGTGATAAGACAAATCGAACAACGATAATTTACTAATCAACGTATCGACTATCTAGATAATATATTATCTACGTTATGTAAGTAAAAAAACGACAATTACTTAGTACACTTCACTGTTCTACGGCCAAACACTAACTGGAGTGGTTCGTGGTAGATTGTCTATGTAAACTCTAATGATAATCCACATAATCGCTTACACATTAATGGGTACTTAGCAATGTAAAGCTATTTACTTCATTAGTGGTTAACAATAATAATAATTTATACCTAGATCAATTGCTTTTGTGTAAGCGAAATCATTACTGGCTGTTATTGTGTGTTATTATATCATAATCGCCAAAATTTAACAAAATGAGAAAAGCTTTGGCTGAATTTGTTTACCTACATATTAAATATCTTTGCCTACTACCTAGTTAAGTGGGAAGTACCTGGGTAATCGAGCTTTGCTTGGACTTCTAGTAGACTTTTAAAAAATCACAAAAGTATATTATTATTATGTCTGAACTGGATTTGAACCCGAGACACCAATTTGTCAACAAAGCAAAAATTATACACACGCATACAAAACTGCCATTCGGAATGACATTTATATAGTCTATAAATAAATGTTGTAAAAAATATATAAACCGACTTTCAAAGTAAAAGCAATAACATTCTTAAGAATCACTAAAAAGTATGAAATAATTCTTATTGGCGAAAGAGTTTTAGTTGTTTTTAAATTCTGCTAAAATTTAACTCTTTCTCTACTCAATTTTCTTTTTTTTGAAGTCGGTCCCGGCCAATTTGTGTCAAAAACAAATCCCGGCTAAGTGCTATAAAATATTGTTTGTATGTATAAAGCTAATTTCAGACTATACTATATAGCATGGCGTTCACATTACGCGATGTTATCGCAAACATTTATAGTATAAGCAAGCTCAGTATGGCTGTGTCACTCGTTTCACTTGCGGGACGGCCGGGGGTTAGGGAGGGGGATGAGGACGCCGCGCGCGATATAGCACAGCATGAACTCAGCGTATCGCACTATTTTATAGCGTATAGTAAGCCAATATACAGTACAGCAGTGGCGAAGGGTGGTTTTACTTCAGAGGGAAGCCCTAGTCGCTAGACGTGAGTTGTGCAAGTTTTTTTGAAAGGAAATTTAGCACCATATTATGTTTGATGGTCGTGTCCGAGAGAAATCGTAAATATTTAGGTACCTAAGGTTCCTATTCCTATTATATATATGGTATTATTATACCTACAATTAGGTATATTTCAAAATACAAAATAGGTACTTAATAATAAAACGTTTTTCTGTGTATTAATTAACTATTGTAAGATAATCATAATATTAAAATACTTCCACGGCACTACCGCCTATTAAAGAATAATATATAATATTATGATCGTCTATTAATATGATAACTACAAATTACAATTGATTACGTATCCAACTTTCCGCTTTTCGAAAAAGTAGATTTATTCAAATGATTTATCACCAACAATAAACACAACACAAGTACTAAGTAGTAAGTAGTCTCACATTCAATATTCACATATAAGTATATAAACACGTATTAGTTTAAACTTTAAGAGAATTATATTTATCACTTCTCAATGCTCAATATAATTTCAAAAATAATATTGAACAATAATTGTTATTAACGTAATAAGTCGTAATAACATGATTTTACATCCAAGGACGCGCCGGATGAGGTAGCGCCGAGCTACTGTTAAAAATTCATTCGTCTCATGATGCACGTGATATTATCTAAAAACGTCTCCTCATTGGTGAAAGCTACAAAATAGCGGGTTAATGTCACAGAAAAATAGCCCTTAATTACTTCGAACTGTCATCGGACAAATCATATTTATAATATTGTTCTTTAGTTGGCCAGCCGGCTATTAAAAACAAGTTTGAATTTTAACCTTATATCTAACGAAATAAGGTTCCTATGATCTCCCACCATTACTCCGAATATATTTGGTTTTAAAGAGATCTGTGATTCTAATATTCGTGTCAAAGTTGCAACGTGCAGCGCATCGATGTCGCTTGAGTCGGTCTACATCGGGCTGTCACTTGTCCGACCTGACTTGTATAAGATATTATTGTTTTCTATATACTAGTTTTGGCTGCAGGTCTTCATGAGGTAATCTGAAAGGAAAGCCGATAAGAATGAAGTTCTTTAGACCCTTCGCCACTGCATTACAGTGTAAACGTGTCCATAACAATGTATGGTGCGCGATATTGTTGTGCTATGAGCTATATACTATATATTATAGCTTGTATGCTATTATATTATAGCGTAGTCTGAAAGCCGCTTTAGGACGTAGCTGTGTTAAAATTAATCATTTATTTATAAAAGGATTTATACAGTTGTTTGAGCTGGTACCGACTTCAAAAATAAGAAGATTCAGTAGAGATATAATTAATCTTTAGCAGAATTTAAAAGGGGAACTATTTCGACATTAAGAATTATTTCATAATATTTAGTGATTTTTTGTTATTGCTTTTACTTTAGAAGTAGGCTTTAAATATTTTTAGTAGGACGATAAAATATTTTAAAATAAATAAAAATATAAGCGAAAGGAATTAAAAAGAATCACAAAAATATCTATCTGATCGGGATTCGAACCCGAAACCAATTCGTAAACAACGCACAAATTATTATCATTCTACTATCCAGCTGAGGCTACTTTTATCGCGGCGAAATGTACGGTTCCCGCGGGGTTTCCTCTTGCGCGAACGAAGCCACGGACAACGTCCAGTATAATATAAACATGTGTTTTCAACGTCGGTTTTAAGTGTCGGTGTTGTGATTTCCGACGTCTTGGTTCTTGCAAATCCTTCTTATGTTAGAGTGGTGACACCAATGATACAGCAAACATTTATTAACTGTTCCTTATTTAAGTGTTACATTATACATATGAGAGATGCCTAACACAGATACGTCTACACTATACATAGCCTTTTGGCTAACTAAATTATTATTATCTCGATATATTTTTATATATCTCGATAGGCTTTGCATGTGACATCTGTCAATAGGACATTGACATTATCTACTTTTTATAACTACTTTATTATGCAATAGGTAGCTGTGAATGTTCAAAGAAATCGGTATCAGTGTAAAAGACTGAAAAATAACTATATCAACATAATGTCATGATGTATGGTGTGATGATGATGGTGGTGATGATGATTATTTAATAGTGACATATGCTTGCAGTTCTGTGAACAATTCAGAAATTTCCATACGTGTATCTTTAAATCTAAGGAGTTCTGTTCGGCCCTTTTGGACCCAGGGTATACCATGGCACAACATTTCACTTATTGGTAACTATGAATGTTCAAAAAAATCGAAATGTATGGTGTGATGATGGTGGTGGTGGTGGTGGATGATGATGATGATGATAATGATGATGATTTTATAGTGACATAAGACTCGATTCATGGATCCCATCACCAGGTCTACCATTGGTAGACCATACCAATGGGACCAACTTGGGAGTCAGCTCTTTAAAATAAAAAAATAAAATTTTGAAAATCGGTCCACAAACGGCGAAGTAATCGCGTAACATACATACCAAAAAAAAACATGTAATTGATAACCTCCTCCTGTGTTTTGGATGTCGGTTGAAAATAATTCGATACATTTTTTGAAAGACAGAAAGTATACCTCATTTACAGTAATATATTTCATGGCATCCCCTATCCGAAAGTTGATATTTACAAAGTTATTGAAATTTCAAAAATTTTTCTTTATTTTCGACTTTTTGACTTTGACATGACGTATTTTTAAAAATGTTTGTCTTTTTAGTGATTTTTCTTATGTATTTTAACCGTCAATGAGTCAAATAACATTTTTAAGGAATAAATAGGGACAAACTAAGCGAGGATTTTTCATTATGAGACATGAAACAGAATTTTCTTTTAAGAAAAATGCACATTTTTCTTAAAAACAGGTGATTTTCTTTAAAAAATGTATGATACAATGCGTACAAATATTCTAAATAACTTCCTTATCTCATTTTTCTTTTTTCGCTTTCCAAAATGTCTACATAAAAATATGACGTTACTGTAAATGAGGTCTACTTTCTATCTTTCAAAGGAATGTATCGAATTTCAGGTCACCTGTATATATATTTTGTATGTATAGGTTTTTTATTCCTGTCGGTTGAAAATATTGATATTATATTGATTTACGAATTCTAGGAATAAAAAACCTATATATATATATATATATATATATATATATATATATATATATATATATATATATATCCAAAACCCCTAATACCAAATTCCAAATATCCTTGCAGCCGTTTCCGAGATTCCGATTATATATATAGAACTTTAGCTCATTTAATGTATAAGACATAACTAATCACATAAAATGAAGGACGCGCAGAAATTTTAAGACACAATATTTTTTCTACATCTTGTAATTACATACGCCACATCGTAAAAGTTTTATGGGTACACGCCGTATATCGGATTTACAAAAACGTTACTTCGAGTCTCGATGAAGTAAACTTTCATCTTCTTTAATTTTCCCCTTCCATTTTCATTCCTTCATGATATTGTAATGGCATCCAGTACCTATAATCCTATGTAGACACTCGAAACTTCCTCAACTCTATTGTATTAGCGCAGTTCTATTTTCAGTGCTCTGAATTTTCACCGGCGTTCCGGATTCCGGAGCATATAGTCCCAGCCTAACTAGTATCAACTATATTAGAAAAACCGGCCAAGGGCGAGTCGGACGAAGGGTTCCGTAAAAATGGCACAAAAAATCAGGTTTGTTGTAGGTATGGGAGCCTAACTTAAATATTTTACTCTGTTTTTAGTGTTTGTTGGTATATTGCGACAACAGAAATACATCATCTGAGAAAATTTCATCTGTCTAGCTATCACGGTTCACTGGTAACTGTAGGTCGATTAAGCTAATTAAAATATCTTACAATAACACAGTTTCGATTCAGTCGCCACATAATATTATATATTAAAACAGCAAAATAGTAAAATCCAACGACGTTTTGATTGGTCCAAACTACAAAAATCAGATTATGATGTCAAGACGATTCACTTATAATTAATTGAAAGTAAATTGAGTAAAGTCTCTCTAAAAACTGAGAATTGGGGTTAGGATATTGTGATTTCTGCCCCGCGCCGGTCAAACATCAAGGCAGCTTAATTGTATAATCTTTATCTTAGTGATTACTTTACCTTTTATAGAGGTCATATAAAGTTATGTATTGCTATAAAAACTTACTACTTATATTCTAAGAAAACTTGCACAATTAAATCATTTTCCTTGGCAATTATCCTTCATGGTCATAACTAACAGTCTTGTGACCGTACTGGTACCAAAAACATTATGATACAGATTATGCCCGCAACACACCACAATGATAAAACTGGGCAGTTCGGACAACGATCACAGTAGACGTATACCTACAGTACTACATCTTCATAATAGACCGCCCGAATCGTCGCACGCACACATTCTAAATATGTCTCCTGTGACCGAACTTGTGTAGTTTTATCGGTGTGGTCTGGAGCGGACAAGACAAGACAAGACGATGGTCAAAAGTACTAGTGGGCACCATAAAGCCTGCCTTAAAGTATAGCGCAGAGTAGTCTCTCTTTTAATAAAGACAATGTATAATTTTTCAAATTATCAAATGTTGGTAAATTAAATGAATGTATTGTATGTAGATAGGTAGACAATGCTCGCTCTATTGACTATAATTACTCTACAGTTTAAAGTAGGGAAGCGACTACGAGCTTTAAAATGGACTAGATCAGGCATGACCAACCTTATAGATGACTTGAGGTTTAAAATTAGCTCAGGTGCTGCATGGCAAACGCCCACGGGTCGCATGCTGCACCCAGGCCTCAGGTTGGTCATGCCGCATGCGGCATGTCTGGACAAGACTCCAGTACTAGAGCATTCAATATTCTCTGTCTGAGCTTGAAAATGGCTAAGCTTAGCTTATCAGCGATTTTATTATTACGTAGTTTATACCTAGGTTATTTAAAGATTTTTGGATATATAAACCGTTATAAGAGGAAAATATTCCTCTTGTTATAAATGTGAAATTCGCCATTTTAGCAATGACCTAATAAACCAACAGCCCCAACAGCACAATGGGCATGGTCAGCTGAAAATTTTATTGAGTCGAGGTAAACGACCGAATCTCCTTGCTAAACAAATACAATTTAAAAGAGGTTAAATTACTCATTTGTTTGGTACCACATTACCACATTTTGTTATTCAATTCACGGAATTATTTTATTACTTACGAAAAATTCAACTAAAATAGTTTTTATGTAGATTTTTTTAATCATATGTGCTGTGACAAACGCCCTTCTAATGTTTCTTTGTCTTTTGACCTTATTAAAAAGTGGACCAATTCAGTCACCATCATGATTAACTTCCTAAAAATCAAACAAAAATATTACAGCTACAAGGTTAAAAATGTGTATTGGTTAAGTACTAACTTAAATGTAGTCGTGAAGTTGATGCGAATATAAATGATAAAAAAAAAATATTAAAAAAAAAGGGAACAATAAAGATTTATTTTATTTAAATCGGATTAATTTGATTTAAATCAGATTTTATTGATTATTTTACTTTCTCGTCTTTTTTAATTAATTAATAAATTTATTAATAAAATGATAACGTATTTTGGTTTAATTTATTTATTAATACAATTAAGATAATTCAACAAGTTCTACTAAAATCAACAATTTAAAAAACAGTAGCATTGAAAATATCACAAGGAAAGTAAAAAACTTAATAGACTAAAAAGGAATATAAACCAATACTTATGGTACCTAAGTAAGTATTATTAACTTAAATCTTTTTAGAACTCATATTCAGTTCCTTCAACAATTTGACAATTTTTTGCCGATTTAGTTGCAGTAAAAATTTAATTATTTAAATCATTATTTTTTTCTTAATCACGAAATTAATCACTGATTTTTTTGGCAAAAAAAAAAACAATTGTAAAAGACTTCAAAAAACTTTATTGAACAGAACATTTACTTACTTGAGCTGAGAACATACTTTATTTATTGTTGAAAGAAATACACACCGTTAAAATACTTTAAACATCTTATTGATAGTTTTATGAACACAAACAAGAGCTCTACGTAAACCAAGTTCGTTTTCTCTCACAATCTACTACATAATTATTGTTTTTGGACATTTGCCCAATGTTACACAATTGATCCCACATCCACAAACTAGTCTAGGTTATTTCATAGAAAAGCCGGTAAAATAGCAGAATATTCAACACAAATATTAATTGTCAAGGTTGCTTCACATCGGCGCAATTAAGCTACGTGGTATTAATTCATAGAAATTGTGAGGCAAAAATAATAATTTATGAATTTACATTCACAGTGCGCACATAATATTATAAACGCGAAGCGCAAAGGTTATAAAAGTTTGTCTCGTACTATATACCTTGCTTGAGGCCATTAAGAGATAGCTTAATTTATATGAAATCGTGCTACCTTTAACATTTACAAGTAAAAGCATGGATATGCAGTATGCACCCAAATGAAAACAAATGGCGAAAAATTAATGTTACAAATATATATATATATATATATATATATATATATATATATATATATTTATTTATATATATTTTATATATATTTTATATATTTATTTATATTTTTATTTATATATTTTAATTTTTCGCCATTTGTTTTCATTTGGGTGCATACTGCATATCCATGCTTTTACTTGTAAATGTTAAAGGTAGCACGATTTCATATAAATTAAGGTATCTCTTAGTGGCCTCAAGCAAGGTATATAGTACGAGACAATCTTTTATAACCTTTGCGCTTTGCGTTTATAATATTATGTGCGCACTGTGAATGTAAATTCATAAATTATTATTTTTGCCCCACAATTTCTATGAATTAATACCACGTAGCTTAATTGCGCCGATGTGAAGCAACCTTGACAATTAATATTTGTGTTAAATATTCTGCTATTTTACCGGCTTTTCTATAAAATAACCTAGACTAGTTTGTGGATGTGGGGGTGGTTGTATATATATACAACCAAATTACTAGATGTTGCACGCGACTTCGTGCGCGCAAAAGTTAATCTTGCGGAAACCGTACATTTTTCCGCGATAAAATGTAGACTATGTCCTTCCCCGTGGTCTGTTCTATCCCTGCCGAATTTTATCGAAATCGGTCCAGTAGTTTCGGAGCTTATTCAATCCAAACAAACAAGCAAACATACTTACAACAGATAAACTTTCCCTTTTTATAATATTAGTAAAGTGTAGATTACAAAATGAGATAGCCGAAACGCTTGGACTTACATAGTTCCAATGGAACTGGAATATAGTGATGAGGCTATGTTTTTAAATTAAATATTATCTGTTTTCCATGTTTTCATAGCTGAAATTGTGTTTTGTGTTTTATCTAATTAAAAGGCGGAAACTTTGGTGGTATGAGTTATGTTACAAGAGATTAACTCAGTGTTTCCGTTTGATACTGGCCTGTTTCGGAAGTTTTGACTCTGCTTACTTTATATTGAGTGACGGAAATAAAACATGCAAATAAGCTATCTGACAGTCATAATACGTATCAGTAGATTGTGGAATAGGTCCTTAGTGTTTGTGCCAGGACTGCCCCGAATTTTAAAAGAACAGCAAAATTATTTAATGTAGGTACTATAAATTGTTGAACTATTATTAAAATAGTACCTAATCTCTCTCAGCACTAGAATAACATTTAATAATATTTAATCAATGACTGGGATGCCTGTAAAACTATTCGTTGGGTTGCATTTGCAAAAAGCAACATAATAAAAAATTATTTAGAATGTAAAATCGGCAGCACAGATCATTTAATAATAGTCATTAGAGTTCATATATTTCTAATCATCTTTAAGGATTATGATTTATGGACTTAACCAAATTCAACTTTATAATATTTTTAAATCCAATTTTGAATTTTTTTATCAGGCGCAACAACTTTTATTCAATTATTATTTATTTTTTACATATAAGTATGTTTCGTCTCGAGGATAAGATATTTTAACAACAGATAATAGGTTTAATTTTATCGACAAAACTTCGCAATCCCAAACCCCCCGGGCTACAAGCAATTAAATATTTTATGTTTTGATTACTACCTTACATTAAGTAAACCTAAATAAATAATTTTATTTATGACCTACACATATCAAAAGGGTCTCATTTTATTCCTCATAATATTTGATACATTATTGAATAATTTATTTCATTTTTTTGCTTAGAAAAAAAACTAAAAAATAAATTTGAATCTCAAAAAAAATATTTTGTTTCTTAAATTTTTTTATTTTATTTTGTAAATAGTTTTTAAATATAGCTCGTTTACCAGAAAATTTTATTTATTGCCAGTATTTCTGATGATATTGCCTACAATATGACGTAAAATACAACACCAAAATCTTATTTTAAACTTAGCTGTTGAAAGTATAGGAATACCCAAATTTTGTACGTAATTACCAATTTTAGCTCCGTGGGTAGACCGTTTGATTCGCACTCAAAAGAGTGCAGGTTCGATTCCTGGCCTGTATCGATGAGACATTATACGGACGCTCTAACAGTGAAGGAAAAGATTGTGAGGAAACACGCACATGGTTGGCCCCAGATGTAATGACCTATCATTCTTCTGGACTAGGCTGACTGTGTTGTGAGAATGCCGTATATGCTTGGGCAACTATAAAAATTTAAATTTAAAAAATAAAATAAAATATAGTTATAGTAAATATAGACAAAATTAAAAACAAAACAACTGTCCCAGGCACTACAGTATTCCAAGAGTGGTTCTCTTCAATCGGATAATTACGGATGAAAAAGGCCTACGGTTTTTTTTAAATATTTTAATAACAATAAAGTATAAAATTACAAATTTTATATAAAAAAATTACATTTTCGTCACTGAAGGCAGGGTAGGTAATCAGTCACTTTTAATTCAATTCATTTATCATCTGTTTCAACAAAGGCTATTGTAGAAACAATACAAAATACTTTGTTTGCATTTACCCTCATCAACTGATTAAGGTAGATGCAATTTACAAATGTATGTATGTCCTTGAATACAATGGAATAAGAGCTTAATCTATGGTAAACAAAATTTAACAACAAGATCTAATTATTTATTCATTTATGTTTAACACAAATAAAGTATTTATACAAAGTGAAATGCTAAGTGTTATTACAATGAGTTAGATACAAAGTAAGCTGTCTCTCTGTGTTTACTTAATGAAAATATGAGGTTATTTTCTAATCAGAGCTATTACTAAAAGTAACCCTGGATTTTAGATTAGAGTAATAAAATATAACTATATAGATACTCACTCTGGAAAATGTGCGTAAGCGGTTGATTCGTGGATTCGATGGAATGTTGCTCAATGACACTCTAGACATTTTGAGATTTGAGGTTTTTCAAAAGGTGTGAAAACTATCACTCCACACGCGATTCGTCCGTCAGCAAACTAATAATAGAGGGCAAGGTAAAGTTTAATTTATTGGTTTCCCATTTTAAATGAACTCGATCGCTTTCAAACACTTTACTGTAAATACGTTATAGTAGTACTCTCACTGGATAAACTAATCCAGAGATATTGTGTTATTATTTCACACTACACAGATAAAACCCTGGAGAAGAAAAGCTTTTGTTATTGTAATTGACAGATGCCTTCAGCATCCACCTTTCAACTACTAAGTACTAGCATTGGCCCTTTCTTTCACCAACATTTAGATAGTGTTCCACTGCACTGGTTATTTTATCACAAGGAATAACATTGAATTCTAATAAAAATCACAAATTCAATTCACAGGCCACTCTTCGCAACACTCAGCTGGGAGCTGTGAATTTTGACGACTTACATTTTACAACCTCAACAATTACTGTCAAGTGTCAAATTGTGACACTGACGTCGAAAGTTTGAAGTTTGTGTATGTTACTTTTCCGGCACATAGATGGCGCTGTCACCTTTGTGATATTATATTTTTTAATCTGTGCTTTAAAATTGCAAGTTTATCTAGTTTTGGAGAGACACTTGATGCTTAAACGGTACCCTATGTCAAAAAAATAGTTTTAATATTTTATCTGTCTGTTTCGGCTAATCACCAGAATGGCTTTACCGATTTTGACGGGACTTTCAGTGCCTTATGCTTAGCTTAAGTTTTTTCTCCTAAGGTTCCGTTAAAAAAATAGGGATCCGTCTTTCGTTTTTTAATCGTTTTACGCAAACGAAGTTGCGTGTCTGTTTGTAATGTTAAATTAACAGCTTTTCACTAAATATACATACATAATATGTATGTATATTGTATACGGTTATCGGTACTTACAATAGAAAATCAATTTTTAAAATTTTTGTCTGTTCGTCTTACTTTCTGTTTGTTTGTTTCGGCTCTGAAACGGCTGGACCTATTTTTACGGGACTTTCACTGGCAGATATCTAAAGTTATAAGGGTAACTCATCCTGTGTCTTCTTCAAAAACTTTTATTGGTATTTGGAAAGCTAAAAGGTGCGGACCGAGGAAGTATTTAAAATTACGTGGATGAATTTGTATATTTGCTAAAAAATATGGCTAGGCGCTCCTAATATTATGTACTAGCATAGACCAATGAAACCAATTCCTCCATGGTACTAGGTACATTCTGCGGGCTACTTTATTTTTTAAATTACTAGGTAAGTTGTTTTAAATTGTTCTGCCATAACGTCATAAAAATACCCTGTAAACAATTTTTGCAGTTAGATAGGTACCTAAAAGATTGTAACATTTTGCTTTGAGCTACCAAATATTACTGACATAATACATACCTACCTACATAAAAAAATCATAAAATTTGTCAAGCCGTTACAAAGGTGTTCGTTAACAACACTCGTTCTTAAAACTATGTAGATTGTAAGTAGCTGGTATTTCTTTCTAGCTAGGTTCATACCTAGCTCCGAGCACAGCTCTGAGCTCGGTTTGGTCGCGCAATAACTACTGAACGGATATTAACTAAATTTGGTATGGTAGTAGTTCAGACTCCGGATGACCGGATTAACACATAAGTAGGATACTTTTTACCATAGCAAAATGTACCGTTCCCGCGAGATTTGTTTTAGCGAGTACGAAGTGGCGGGCAACATCTAGCCAAGAATAATAGTAGTTTTATTGGTCCATGATAATAGTAAGGTTTTTAATAGTATTACTTATTGGAGCAGCAGGCATTGTACCTAGGTATATTGTGTCAAGCAATTTGTTTATTCTAGCAATTATGAACTCATCAGTCCTATGAGGAAATGACATAAATGGACCGACTAAATAATTGTTAGCACTTGATAAATAAGTGTATGTATATGGCCTTGTAATTTGGATACATGTACAAAAAAATAAGTGGGAGCATTATTAAAGTCACCACTGACATCCGCAGTCCACACTCAGTAACGGGTCTGTCCTCAATCATAGAATATGTAGTAGCACACATCAACTGGGCATTTTTAAGCAATACATATATGTTTTTTTTATTTCGTCGTGCAACAATATATCAATAATTTCGAAATTCTTAAGTCAGTCTGATTGGCAGCTTAGTATGCATACCTACGTATAATTCTTGCATTGTTTGGAAATTCGGAATGTGGTGGGTTCTCGAATCCCGGTAAAATAAATATTTTTGTGATTCTTATTACCTATTTCTGTTTCTTTTATATATTTTTAAATTATTTTAATTATTTTATCGTTAGTACTAAAACACCGAGCAAACCTCGGTCTCCCAGGTACTACAGATTTATAGTAGGTACAGAACAAGGGGTAAAGAACAGTTTATAGTCCAATTCCGCCATGTTAGCCTTCTGCAGTTATACTTCGTACTGTGCACGCTGCACGCATTATTAAAAAAGCCGGCCAAATGCGAGTCAGTCTCGTGTACAAAGGGTTCCGTACAGAACGGCAAAAAAATCACGTTTTTTGTCCAGGTTCTTTTGTTCTGTTTTTAGTCTTTTTTGTTGTAGCGGCAACAGGAATACATTGTCTGTGATAATAGGGTAGGTACTTGCCTGTAATTTTTTTAAATTATATAAATGAATAGTGCTCTGAAAAATTCGGAAATTTACAAAAGGAATAGAATACTAAAAATCATTTTAAAAATCACTGCGGATTGTTTGAAGCACGCTATGAAAACGCGTAGTGACTTGTATATAATTTATTTAGTTACTTATTTACTTTTATTTATTTATTTAGAAAGGACACCAGCAGCGCATGTATTATACACTCAAATTACAAATTAATTTATACAATATTCCCGATACATGCACCTTTATAGGTGACACAACATTGACAAAAGTACAAGTAAATCATAATGTTAACTTATTGATTATATAGCAATGAATAGATAGTCGATGATTTAAAATAAGATATAGTTAGATAAATTACATGTCATTGGGAGAAATTAATTTACGTTGAATCAAATACATATTGATTAGAGCGTCAGTAAAATTATACAAATAAATGGATTAATAATGATAGAATCAAATTAAGTTAAACTTAAATTAATTTTAAATACATATTTAATCTAATTATAAAATAATATGAAACAAAATTTAGTCATGATTATTGTTCATTTAAAATACCTAATTGATTTTTGTTTCATGAAATACAAATAAAATTTAATTGAACATAATAGCAAAGAAGTGAAGATACTTAATAGGAATTTAAATTTTTTACTATCGTCAATCATTCATTTTAGGCGTCTTTTTAATTTTGTAAAAATAAGCTAGCTTGTTTTTAATATCATGTCATGATATGGTCATATCATGGAAGTATGGGTCATATACAGTCGACTCTCGTCAATTCAAACCTGCGTTAATTCGAACCTCTCTGTAATACAAAGTTATCACGAGTTCCTTGGAAAATCTCTTTATATTTCGAACTAAATCAATACATTTTTATGCACTTGGGAAATCGAACAAAAAAAACATCGCAACGTAAAAAACGACGCTCTAATTAGAACTCATCGGCGTCAAACACTCGACAATTCAAAGTTGCAGAGAGAAAGAGAGAAAGATTACAGAACTTGCAGAGGCACATTTTGAGACAAGTCCAATCTCGTATAATCGTGCACGAGCCTTTGTTTTTGTAATAATATATAGTTTGACACACACTTCTGCACGCATTGGTCTGTTAGTTTAAGTTTTTAAATAACATATATAACATTAAGATTAATTAATTCACATTATGAATATATACACGTATGTACCTCTCTAAACTTTTATAATTGTTAAAGAACAGCAGTTAATAAATATGTAATACATAATTGATTATGAATACTGAATAAGTGTTCCTTCTAACACTGAATAAGTGCTCCTTTTAAGAACCTTTTGATATTTCAAACACTCGATAAATAATATAATCGTAATATTTTAGGAGTCCCCCGAGTTTCGAATTAACGATAGTCGACTGTACCTACACTTAACTAATTATATGTACCTATCCAACTTTTTGTAACTTTCAAATGCACCTAATTACAAAACTGCACATAAAATATTCATTCTTTTTACTTTTACTAAGTTGTAATACCTAATTAGGTACTTCTAAATGTAAAAAAAAAATTAACATGTAGGCAAATACTCAATTCCAGCTGTCTAGCTATCACGGTTCATGAGATACAGACTGGTATCAGACAAACGGACAGGCGGACGGACGGACAGCGGAGTCTTAGTAATAGGGTCCCGTTTTTACCCTTTAAACGGAACCTTAAAAATATTTTAAACTTGCAAGCAGTAACCAATTACTGTCTTCTATTTTGAAGATTATAATAAGTATTATCTAAGCTCGTAAGTTACTGCATCACCCAAGTAGCACAAAACTTCTGTATAAGATGATACAAAGGATAACAACGATAACTTTAGCGTTTATTAAGAGGTATAACAGTACACTATAACTGCAATAGCTGATAATTATTACTCTTTCGCCTGTATATTAACGCTATTACGCGACACGGATACCACACTGTAAAGAAACAAGCGCAGCGTAGAGCTATTAGCAATAAAAAGAACTGTAAGCTGCAATAAAGCACTTTCGTGGACTTTAACTCGGCTATATTCTGAATTGAAGGCCACAAGTGTACCCCGAGACCGCCCGCATTTTAAGAAAGAACATGTGAGCTTCTATAATATAATTAGTTCTCCTGTGACTTTAATTAATGCGTCTTGCTGCATAAAGTGGAACTTTAGCAGTTAATCAGCTTATTACACGCAATCGTATAACAGCGCTAAAATAGCCCACATGATTACTACGCGTGTACTCTTATGACGCTAAATTACAGCATTTACAGCACTCAGCTATAAATAAGTATGTTATCATATATTAATTATTGTTCCTATTACAGCTGAAATCATGTACTTTAAAGACTTATTTATTCAGCGCAGTGTAGGTATTAAATATCCAGTTAATTCGTCCGTCATATAGTAGCATATAGTACGATATTATATATAGTATAGATATAGTACGAATATTGTGATATATATTTGGAATTGTATTGTTCATAATGTGGAAATATAAACGAAGAACTGGCGGAACACGCCGAAAAATTCATGTAGAATCCACATTGGGGCGGTAAACTGATTAGTTACAATATTTGTGTTAAATGTTACCCGCTATAAAGCTGTACATGATCTGTGGCTGACTTGTTTTACACTATAACTACATGTATCAGCTCATTACTGATTTATGTACCACGAGTGAATACTTATATAGCCCATAGCGGTAATTGTGATCACATTGCTTGTCCGATATTTTCTGGTTATAATTCTATGTAACTCATTAAATGAAAAAAATATCTTTGTTTTTTTTACCGATAGTTTGATTGATTTAAACAGAAAATGTACTGACTTTACGCAAACAGCATGAGGACAAATTATAAATGCAAAATAATAAAAACCTTTGGTTATCCATTTATGATCAACATATTTTACACTATAATTTTCAAGTAAACAGTGATATTTTGAGAGCGCGTGAAAATCTTTTTAAATATTCATATAGTATTTCACGATGAATTCTCTTCCCCATAAGAATTTGCAGTAACGCTTTTACTGGGGAAGGGAAGAGAGATTTTACACGAAAACAATATTTGCCATTAATATATTATTCACCATTACTTTACGTCATAGGTCGCACAATGGTGAACACAATACAACAAACAACATAACATAAGTAATCAATACAATACAACAAATCAAAATAAACTATAAGGAAGGGTAAAATTTGTTCACAATTTTGGCACCTGTGAACATTAAACTCCATAGAAATTTTAAAACAACCCGAACTTTGGGCTGTATAAAAGGTAACACATACTCTAATAATCAGCCAATATTCATCGTTTGCTGATATAATGCTGATATACAGCAAATGTCACAATTGTTCAACTAACAGCTGTTTTTGTGCCTAAATCAAAGTTATATGAGCTGTCACAACGCCTCTACAGCTCTAATTAAGCTAGCTGGGGTACTAGCTACTAACTACTTTGGATAGCTAAAATACTTTGGATTCCATTGTGGACAGTAATACAGCTGATATACACTTTTGTGCTACTTGGGCAGGCATCGTCAGCTGAGCGCGTATTCCACCACTCTTAATTTAGACTTATTTAGTAACTAAAGTCTGTCAAGTGAAATAGAATATACGAAGTTAGTATCTTAATTTGCATCCTAAATCGGCTTCTGACTGACTAAATTCTAATAAAATTTGAGATTTCTTTATGGGATCCCAATTAGCACGACTGAATTTAGTGAGATGGAATACGCGTATTAGTTACTGCAAATTGGTTACAAAATAATAACCTATATCCTTAGTTACCTATCTTTGATGATATGTTATTTTAGTTTTATTTTTAAAAACAATATTCATTGAGATAATTTTACAAGTACAAAAATCTATATTCTAATAGGTCGTAAATGTACTGAAAGGGCCGTAAATCGTAATATAGACAACAACATTAATTACAATCCAAGGCCCAAATGATGTCATAAAAAGTAGGCTAGGCTATGTAGGCATATTCTTCATTTTAGGTTAACGAATCGACTAAAATAAAACCCAAAAACAATTCTATTTCTTCGCTTCATTCTTCGATATATTTAACCAGGTAGATTATATCTTTGAATGAAGCGACTCATATAATAATGATCGAACTTCACTTGGGAAGTTCGTTTGATCATTTATAATTTTACTTACCTTAATTGTAGCTGTTACTTATAATAAAAACATCTTCATACACTCGTTGGAAATTTACCTTCTAAGTAAGCGTATGTTTACATCACCAAATTCCTACGCAACAACGAAATTTTCCCTGACACAATTCGATTTCACTTACCAGGGACCGTTCGGTTGGATTGACATGGATGCGGGGCTCCTCGTCATCATCATCAGGCGTCACCTCGGCGCCAGCTGTCTGTCCCATGATCACTACAGTTAAGTGGCCACTGGCGACTGCCGAGTGCGGCGCCGGGCCGCGAGCGACCGCCGCGCGTGTGTCGCGCGACTGACGTTTGCCGCGGAGGCCACGACGGTATCCCCCGGAATAGGGATTGACTCACGCACCTCGATACTTTGAATTCATTAAAGGATATTATACCTACTACTATTGTAAATGTGAAAGTTTGTGACGATGGATAGATGGATGGATAGTGATGTTTGCTCGATCTGAAAATTGATATTACCATATTAATTTGTAGTTTAAGCTCTGGATTAACACAAATGCTAGGTACTTATTATGACGAAAAAGATCCCGTGGGATACTGTATTCACGCTGGCGGAGCCGCTGCAAATGCTAGTACTGTATCATCATACGCGGTCATTTAAGGGTTTAAAACAAAGTCTTACAATACGTCAATTGAATGTATATAGACTTCACATGTCTCAAACCCTTTCTGAACGTGAACGCGTTATACCTTGTCAGAAGATCAATCACGATTAATGGTGTTTAGATTAAGTTTTAGATGCGATTTTCAGATTGATTTTCATTGGAAAGGACTCACCTGGAAATGAAACAACATAAATGTTGCGATTTTTATAGACGAAAGGAAAAAAATAATAAAAATATCTAATAAATACAAAATTTATAACGTTGCAAAAATAAACCATAATATGAATTCAGAGGGATTAAATTTTGCAGTTGTGAAGATTGTACTAGAAGAATACCAAATATTTTATGAAATATAAACGTTACGCTACGACATCGATAAAAAAGCGTTAGCGTTAATTAGAGCTTTTATCGATAGGTTTTAGGACGCGCCTACGTCAGGGGCGGTCGATACAGTGAGCGCAGGTCTAAACCGATTCGGGACTCTTTACGACATAATAGCTATTAAATATAACCGTTCAAACGATGCCGACTAGCCGTGCGTTATGCACTAAAAATATTTTTTTTACTAGAAAGCCTAAATTTTTTTTAGAAAAAGCACAATGAGTTTGAAAGGGCTTGGTCCAAAATTCATTAAAAAAAACCCAGATGCGACATCATTGAAATGTTTGCCAATGGATTCACTTTAAATCATATTTGATGCCACCAAACGGGCAATCCCAAAAAACGCCGGGTATAGAAGTTATGAGCAAAAATAAAATCACATGTCATAGTAATTGAGTTATAAACGTACACGTATTGCTTTGTACAAACTGTTAGAGTGTGCAGTTATGTTGCTGCCGTACTTACGTAGGTAGTAACCTACCCAAGGTGTAAGTATAGGTGTAGGTGGGTATAGGAGTAGGTGTAGTTTTTGGTGTTGAGATTGTAGGTGTATGTAAGTAGATAAATATTGGACGTAGGTAGGTGAAGATAGTAAGCATAGGTAGTAGCTGTAGTTGTAGTTTTTTGGTGATGTAATTGTAGATGTACTCGTACATACATATGTATAGTAGAGACCTACTTAACTTACTTTTTCATTTTTATCGCATCGCAAGTCGCAACCAGTCAGTGTTATTGGGTATTTACACGGGTGCCTAAAGCCGCACAATATCAGCCGCACTGCGAAAATCGACCCGTGTAAATGGCTCTTTAGTTTTAAATATAAATAGGTGCTGAAAAACCTTCACTAATAAAGCAGTGCGCGCACTGGCAACAAAATTGTCTTGTTCCTCCACCATTTGCATTCTGATTATTGACTTTAGCGCACGCGAAATAGAGTCAACTTTTCCGCAAAACGCAACCGTGTCTATAGGAAAACAATCATGTTATGCGGAAAAGTTAAAGCTAAAGTTCATAATCGGAATGAAAATAGTGGGCGACAGAGACAATTATATTGCCAGAGTTTAAACGTATTGAAAACTTTTTTGCGTTTGTCTGTAATGTAGCTTAACTGAGCAAACTCAACTCTATGGTACGGAAGGACACTTGATCCTTACGGGAGATAGGTACACTCAATTTACAGAGCCTGTATGGGCAATGTCCATTTTTACAGTGGCTATGTCGCGGTCGGTAGTATACGATACTAGCAAACTTTTCCGAATATTTTTTGTTGCAATCGGCTTGTATTTTGTTAGTTTTTATTCTATTAAGTATTAACAGTTATTTAGTAACTATATTTAAGATGTGTATGAATTTAAATGAATCCATAAATTATGTATGTATGTATACGACATACGCTTACGCGCCTTTCGTTCAAAATTGACTTTAGTGATTCATTTGTTTATGGCATAATACTACTCCCGGGTACAACATTAGATACACCTAATTTGGTGAAACTTAATCCCCCCTGGATCAATAATAATAATAATAATATAATACTTTATTGCTCACAAATTACAAAATAATAGACTTAGCCATAAAAACGGTTAGACAGCGTGGGCAAAGGCGGTCTTATCGCTTAAAGCGATCTCTTCCAGACAACCTTAGTGTCAACGGAAAACTTAAATGAAATTGGTATAATTAAGATAACTAAACATAAAATATAAGAAATTAATTACAAATACATACATCTACATACTGTACATAAACATAATAGATACTAAACCATGATACTATAATATATAGATACATACATAGTATTTATGTGTATAATAAATTATTAAATATTAATATATAGAATACGTAAATATAATAGGATCAAGTGCCTTTTAATTTATTATTTTATTAATGATTATACAGAATGTTTTTTCAGCCAGTGTCAAAAAATCAGTTGTTTCCTAAAAAATGCTATTTGTCATAGCCCTTTTGTCTGAAACAGCTGATTTTTTTTTCAAGCAGGAAATTTGATCACATAGTAAAAGCTGCTTTTCAAGATCTTTGCAAAATTCAAAAGCATATTCACTCCTGAAAGTTTGGATACTGACTGAATTGGACTGGAAACACCCGGTACAGTCCTAAGATATATAAAAAAGAAGTCGTACCTACACAAGAAAAAGTACCACAAACCTTAAAAAAATGGCGGTGATGGTGTAAATGTTGTGGTAAAATTAATGCTAAAACGCTACATGTGAAACCAATAATAGTAACAAACATCCATAAATCCATCCAGACTCACAGACTTTCAGATTGACAATACTAGTAGGACATTTAAGATGTCAATTTACAATTATTATTATCTAAAGAGATAGCATATATGTACTAGGTATGTAGGTAAATGTTTGAAACGAGAATAAATAAGAGCTTCTGACTAATAATTATTCTACTTATAACCATAATTAAGCTAATGTACTTGAGCTTTATACTCCGCATTAATCTACAATGTTATGTTATATTATATGAAGGTTATGTTGTATATTTTCTAAGTCTCTATGGAATATTTTGATCAAATTAATAGAACAGAACTCACTCAATTTTCCAGATGTGTCAAAGATAAGCAAATTAAATAATATTAGAGTAGCCACTGGCCATACAGCATACCTCCTATCCAATCGGCATGACGCTACCGATTGGATTAGTTAGAAGTAGGGAAGCCAGACATCAAGTATTTCCCGGGCCGTCCCCTATTTTAGGTATTATTTAAAACGCCTCGCCGGGACAAGCGCTGTCCTGTAAATGGAGCGATCTAGGGTTAAAAAGTACTCAGTACACACTCACACTATGCTCGCAATATCCCAATACACATACAATATACATATATGATCTAAAACTAATTAAAATGTCATGCTAAAACTTGCTTGATGCTCAGAAAAATATCAGAAAATAAATTTTGAAGGAAGTTATTTTGTTTTTTTTTTTACCCGGAGTAAAAACTGAAATTCCGTATTTTTGGCTAATATTTAAAACAGTTGTCCCATATAGGCTGAAAATAATCTGGCAGCCCTAGTTAGAACTCACCGTGTCTGGGCGTGGATTAGCATGACATTGTGTAAATGGAAGAACTGCAGATTGGATCAAGCCTGTAGCGTCATGCCGATTGAACGATAGGAAGTATGGTGTATGGCTACCCTTAATAACCAATATAACTAATGATGCACTTCACTTCTACAACAATATCGACTAAGACCAGCCTTGCAATAAGTTACGTTACAACATAATATGAGTGTGATAATACATTTTCCTAATAAACGTAAGATAAGAAAGAAAGAAGAAAACATGATAGTTTTTATATTGAAGCCTCTGACGATCATCGAAAATTGCTTCGGAATGTTCAGATTTGGTCTAGAGAAAGGAATTGTTCAGAAACCAGGCAAGGAAATCAAGATCTACAGTGGAGTTTTTGTTCTCCTCACTAGTTCTATTTATTCTTACTTTTTTACTAACTTCATTATTTTTACGGTGAAAACTTTTAATAAGCATCAATTTATTGAATTACTTCAGGAACTATCGGTAGCTCTGTTACATTTCCAACATATTTTATCATTTTTCGTCTTTCTGCCTCAAAGTAAAAGCAATATGAAAATCCTAAATATTTTGCTAAAAATTGACAAAATACTCGGTTTAGAGCCAAATAAAAAGTTCTATATAAAATCTCGTAGAAAAGTTTGTCTCACTTTAGTCATATTTTTTTGCTTCATTTTCGGTTTATATTTCATCACTTTTGGTTTAATATTGGAGTCTGACCCGCGACCCACGGAGTACAATGTGGATTATGTGTTAGACTTTAAGCGGTATCTTGGCATTTGTGCCCTTTACGTCTATCTCAAAATCCTTTTTGTGCGATTGGAGGTAATAAGCAATTATTTGTTCAATATCATAGTAAACTTCAGAAGAACTAAGGATTTGAATGAAGCGTTCGCCTTTGCCGATTGTAGAGCAGAAAGTAACGAAGACACAGACGAGGGGCAATCAGAAAGGAATATTAAATTTTTGATTCAAGCGTACATATTTATTGGCGACGCTTGTTCCTTAATTAATAAGGTTTTCAATTTTCAAATAATGATATCATTGGTGTTTACATTCGTGTATGCTTTGACACTTTTGTTGTGGGCAATGAATGAATTTGGTATAACGCACAACACAGTATCATTATCGGGTGTATTAATTTACTGTATATTTCAAATACTGTCTATTACTATAATAGCATACAATTGTGAAAGTTTGCTTTCAATGCGTAAGAAAATTCGTTTTATTGAATGAAATTGTAATTGACTATAGCTTTCCTGAAACATTGAGGGAACAAGCTAAAATTTTCACTGATTTAATAGAGGTGTGGCGATTTAAAATTAGTGCTTTTGATATGTTTTCTATCAACATACATTTAATCGTAAGATTAATTAGTATATCTACTACTTATCTTATACTGATAATTCAAATATTTCATTTACAGGTTTAAAGTAGGTATACATTTAATTGTATGAGTTAATAGCATAATATCTGCTACTAGCTTTAGCCCGCGGCTCAGCCCGTGTGTACTCTTTCGGGATACTTGGCGAGACGCGGCGTTGCACTTTTAAGATAGCGATTCATTCAAGAGTTCTTATTTTGAGCTGCACCGGGCTGCGTAGCGCGGCACCGCTCTCGCAATGAAACGGGTATCTTCTTGCGTAGTGATTAAAGTTCAATTTTGCCGCCGCTCGCCGCGTCGCGTCTCGGTGTGACTGACGCTTAATTATGTTTACATAGATTGTGAATTAAACTACTCTTACGTATATTATTGCAGTTGGTTTTATTTCCCAAAATACAGTTAGCAAATACATCTATCAATATTCAACAATCGCAGTAATAGGTACCTACATAGCTATAGTAATCGGCGTGTATTTTTATAGGTGTTATTATTAAAAGGTAAGAACTATAACTTTACTACTAGTTCAATTTAACTTTTCTAAATTTCACGTGAATCAAGTGAAAGATTTGAACAATAAAAATTATGTATGTTGTACCAATGCTGAGTAATTGCATTAAAATTCTTTGTTTAACATAAATATATCGTACGTGTTAACCTGTATAGGCATAGAACCAACTAAGTCTAAAAACAATTTTGCTTGAGCTATCAGCGCTTTCGGTAACTTATAATCGCTAATAATATTGTTGACAATAATTTATATTTTACAATAATAACAATTTAAGTACATACTTTTGTTGCATTTATCTTGGATTGTTTATTGCCACTGACGTAACATGGTACACTCACATAAGTCGCTTCGACTGCGATATAAAAACTCATGGCAGTATATATAGATTGCGCTGAAATGTCATTAAAGTAATAATTACAATAAAATTGTAAATAACTACAATGTAAAGTAATTGTAAACGAATGTGATCGGAACGGCCAGCAACAGATGACTGTTGAATTTTTTTTTCGTTTTATTACAAGTGTTTCGAAGAATTACATATGTGTGACATAGCGATTTTAACTTTTTACATTTCCTGCTAATGTGAGCACTAGTTCTATTCGTTTGCTCAATTGTCCATACATAAGTTCTTATATTCAAGAACTTCTGTATCCAATATATTGTTTATAACTTCTAGTCTAACACTTAACACATTGATGAATACTACGAACATAAATATTTGAAGTTAACGGTGGAAACTGATAGCATACTTGATATTTTTTTGATCCACTACAAAATAGTCAATTATATAATCCATAGTGTTTATTAAAATAATTACATTACAAACTATAATCAACGCAGACAGCAATTTCAGTCGATAAAGTTTGTAACTGTGTTTTGTAATCATCGTCAATAGCTGCTATGTTCATGTTCATGTTCAGATCATGATTAAACTTTTTTTCGAATGTTTGATGACTTGTTATGCTTAATGCGTATACAGTGAAAACTAAACGTTTTCACTGTATACGCATTAAGCATAACAAGACACACACACACATAAGGAACATTGCGACAAAAATGAAAATTTTCATTTGTCTACTTAAAGATAAGTTTCCATTCACCAAACTGTATCTAAATATGCAAAAGCAACGTTCAAGCCTAGTCACAGGTTTAAGCATAGTCACCAAATCCACAGCTGTCTTATTTTTCATTTTTATATCGAGTTGGTACGTGTTACCTACTCAGTGAAGTAGTGTTCCTCGAAAACAGCTTTTCATCGTTATGGATGGCGTGGCGTAGTGACGCAACAATCTAAAATATTCATTGTATACTGATGCGTCCACAACCGATCATCTTTATATAAAAGCTTTTTTCAATTAACATCAAAAAGGTTTTTTGATTAATATTTCCGGTATTTTAAGTTTTTTAATTATTACGAGTACATCCATCACACAAACACCTTGGCTTTACATCTAGAGCTCGTTTCATTACGAGTACATCCATCACACAAACACCTTGGCTTTACATCTAGAGCTCGTTTTATTACGAGTACATCCATCACACAAACACCTTGGCTTTACATCTAGAGCTCTTTTCATTACGAGTACATCCATCACACAAACACCTTGGCTTGACATTTAGAGCTCGTTTCATTACGTGTACATCCATTATATAAACACCTTGGCTTTACATCTAGAGCTCGTTTCATTACGAGTACATCCATCACACAAACACCTTGGCTTTACATCTAGAGCTCGTTTCAATACGAGTACATCCATCACACAAACACCTTGGCTTTACATCTAGAGCTCGTTTCATTACGAGTACATCCATCACACACACACCTTGGCTTTACATTTAGATCTCGTTTTATTACGAGTACATCCATCACACAAACACCTTGGCTTTTCATCTAGAGCTCGTTTTATTACGAATACATCCATCACACAAACACCTTGGCTTTACATCTTGAGCTCGTTTCATTACGAGTACATCCATCACACAAACACCTTGGCTTTACATCTAGAGCTCGTTTCATTACGAGTACATCCATCACATAAACACCTTGACTTTACATCTAGAGCTCGTTTCATTACGAGTACATCCATCACACAAACACCTTGGCTTTACATCTAGAGCTCGTTTCAATACGAGTACATCCATCACACAAACACCTTGGCTTTACATCTAGAGCTCGTTTCATTACGAGTACATCCATCACACAAACACCTTGGCTTTACATCTAGAGCTCGTTTTATTATCCTTAAAAACGTGAAATTATAAAAAAACGCACGGAATGAAAAAGAGAAATCTGTGTATGGTGTTGTTCATGCTTCAGTCATTATTGAGTATTGTATGGGAATATTCAGATAGCGACGACGCAATGGAAAATTCATTAATTAGGATACGAAAATGAACATTTACGGAGTTGCATGCACAGTCTAGTCTAGTACTTACGTTGTATTTGTTTCATGTAGTGAGTGAATTCAGATGATCAATAACCATAAGGAAAATACGAAAACAATAGCTAATGAAATTACACTATCTATTACGTGTGCTGATTACGTGTGTGTGTGTGTGTGTACATAGTAAGTTTGATTAAATATTAAATATATCAAATTCCGCAATCAATTGCAAATAATGGCCAATCTGGAAGATAATCGAATTCTTTTTTATTGTATTTGAATTAATTAATTTGTAAACAATTAATTCCAGATTGGCCATTATTTGTAATTAATTGCGAAATTTTGGGTTTATTCAACAAAATTTTTAAAAATTGTTAAAAATAAAATCGTTACGAACGCTAAGAATGGTCAAATACGGTTCTAAATGGTCTATACTAACAAGGCGTTAAAGCTTTGCACCCATCTTCCAAACACCTGTATATAGATAGATAGATCTACAGAGTAACTTTAACCTTAAACAAAACTGTCGGTACTCGGTCTGTTTCCAAAAAAGATCAACAGAATCTAAAATATTGCTTCTCGATCAATTCATTGGGCGGAAAGTCAAGAGTAAATGGCCTACCCCTAAACCCTTATTTAAGTAAATAATATAAATCCATTTAGTTGATAAATGGTGAAATGTACAGGTAAGGTTAGGTTAGATTTCATGACAAGGGTATAAAATCTGACAGAAAACCTTCATCCTCCACAGAATTTACATCAAATTAAATTTACTTCGCCTCATGGACGCGTTTACATATTTGACATAATGTTTTTTGCGACCAAATGAAACCGAATCCTTAGAAGTACTCTATTTGTAAAACGGTAGTTAGTTTTGTAACAATTGTCACAAATATACTACTTCTTTATCTATAAAATTGTTAATAATCATTTTAAAAAAATATGATTTAAACTTAGAAGAAGAGAATATAGTGAGAAGTAATTTTTCCGCTCTTATGTAGCTTATATTGCTTGTTTAAAAAATACTTAAAGGTAATGGCTTTATTCACATAAAAAAAATGTATGTATATTTTGTGTAAAGTGAAAGTATTCTAAATTATAGTGAATAGACTATAAATGAATGAAATATCTTGTACAGCTTAATAAATAATAATAGAACTGTTTTGTATTTGAAACCATTATTTAATAAATATATTATAGGTACACATGTATAAGGTAAATTATAATCAAGTTATAAATAATTTTTGACGTGATAACGTAATAAAAAACAATGAACGCCGGCTGCACGCACGAAAAATTATCACGTTCCGCCGGAGCCCAGCGTGCAAGCGAGAGGCACGATTGGCCTAAGCGTTCGGCTTGTGATGACGTTATCACGTAAAATTATCGTCCGTAAACCGACTTAACAGACAA